>CM070721.1:39525360-40861078 GCA_036346275.1 Otatea glauca | reverse complement strand
GGCAAGTCCCAAACCGCTATGTTTTCCTATGTGGAGGAACAGAATTTCTTGGAAGTCGTCTCAAGGCACTTTGTCTCGACGCCGACAAACCACTCTGAAATCATCGCTTGTATGAAGCATCTCGTGAATGTGCATGGCTCGAAGAATGGTTCACCACATCCGTAAGTCATGTGGTTTGAACATTGAGCAAACTCCCACGATAATCTATGAAGATAATGCAGCTTGTGTTGCCCAAGCACGATGGGTTATGTGAAGAGCAATCTCACAAGCATATCAACCCCAAGTTCTTCTATGCTCATGAATTGCATAAGATGAACGAGATTAAGATATTGCATACTAAGTCATGTGAAAATCTTGCATTTGTTCACTAAATCACTCCCAAGATCTACCTTTGAAAGGTGCGTGAAAGGAATTGGGATGATGAGACTTAGAGAAGTGTAGATTTCGGGGAGATATGTCACATACTCCCGCATGAATCCTAAACATGAATTATGAATACCCAACATAAATCTCAAGATTAGCAATTGAAGTTGGGAGAATTGTACTTTTTCCTTAGCAAGTTTTTCCAAGTTTTCTTATGTAAGGTTTTAACGAGGCAATTGCGGCAACTTAGTAAGCGATGCTATGTACTCTTTCTCCAAGTATTTTTCCCATCGGGTTTTTCCGAGTTTTTGAGGCATATGCATCTCGCGCAAAGGGCCCAAGGGGAGTGTTAAGAAACCCTAATAGCCCATTGAAGGCCCATGTGGTCCCTTAGCCAAAACCCTGATGAGCGCTTATAAAGGAGGAGGGGTCCCCTATGTACTAGAATTCATTAGCAATAAAGAATTTCCGCTCGCTTCTCCCTAAACACGTCTCTCTCTCTCTTCCTGTTCTCCACTTCAGATCTGCTCGGGAACCCCTGACTATTCGAGCATGAGGTTCCTCAACACTTGCCTCTACCGAGAGTAGATTCGGTAGTCATGGCATCATCGATCATCGAATCCAACGGCATGGCCACTACATGCCACGCTCAGGGAAGAAGAAGAGGCCGCCGCCTTCTCCCGAAAAGAGGAAGCCAGAGAGGAAGAAGTGGCCACAACCCACCACTCTTTCGTCCTCCGTGCCAGGACTCTGACCTCCACAGCTTCTCCTGCATGCTAGGAAGCGATCAACCGCCGACCTGAGCTCCACCGCGCTGGCCCACAACGCTTGCCCGGGAGCTCTATCTCTATTGCTCTTCTCCGTCGGTCGTTGTTCTCCCTACGCGCCGCCAGGGTGCTCGCCCCTCGCTCGCCGCGGCGCTACTTGTGGAGGTCTTTGGCCTCGCCACACCGCCATCGCCGATGCTTCTCCGACGCTCGCCGGCCGCTCGGGTTTCTTCCACCATGTCCTAGCCTCCACTACACGCGGAGCTCCACCACCCGCCGATCTACGACGATGCTTCTCCGGGATGCTCGCCGCCCTACCTCCGATCGGAACTGATTGGGTTTAAAACCTATCTCAAAACCGAATTTCATCCGAGTTTGGTTCTCTTTTAGCTCCGCCTCGCCTTGTCTTCACCGCTTAGCTCACCGCTCTTCACCGCTCCCTCTCTGGCCGCTCGCTCACTTGTTCCTCGGCTCCACTTATCTCCGGTTTGTTGCTTCCGTTGCGCCCTCCAAGTCCTTAGCATCTTGGCTGTTTCGTCGGCTCGACTCATTCCATCAACTTCGATTTTGGCTCATTATGTCGGCTCGACTCTTTTCGCCGACTCGGATCGGCTCATTTTGCTCGGCTTTCATCGGTTTTGGCTCATTATGATAGTCGGCTTGCTCGCCGACTTTTCTTCGCCGACTTGGACTTCCTTTGTTGGCTCGGTTTTCAAGAGTTCGATGCTACGATGACTATTTCAAGACCAGGAGTTTGGATTTTCTTATTTTAGTGTCAACCCTTCTAAATACAATGCTATTGCATACGCCTTACATTTGTTGGGGGGTGTTAAGGGTATAGATATTGTCTTATATAGACTCTGCATATATAGACTCTCCGTATATAGATTTTCCTTATATAGGTACTGCCTTATATAAGCTTTCCTTTTGTACCCACTTGTACATCTAGATATTCTAGCCTATTGGCCTCATATTGAATATAAGAGTTATTCCTAACACTTATCATGCACTCCTTTAAGCCGGTAAAACCCATCATGTACATTGCTAGGCTTGTTATGTGAGACCTCGCTTGCAAACAGAACCTCCATGTGATTACTGTACTAGTCCTATGATCAGTGGCTAGAACTCACATGTTTACAACATTCATATTACAATCACAAGATAATAAACTGCTAAGTATGCATTACAAGCGGAAATAATTATACAGAGTTTAAAATTTACAAAGACGGAACAACGGAAAATAGAGAGTTAAAGAACTCCAAAAGCCTCGTGGTTTGCCCGCTAACCCTCAGGCAACTGACTCGGCAAACCTAGGGGAAATCATCGTCAAATACCCTGTGCCCTGCGTGAAAGCAAAAATCGTCTGGCACTCCGCTGGCTTCGTCCTCTGAGACAGCAGATGCAAGATTGAGTACATTGGTACTCAGCAAGACTTATAGTGTTTGACAGATGCAATTAAGTAATTATGCAGGCTAAGCAAAGGCACGTTAAAGGCTATTTTGTAGTTGCATAAACATTTAAAAGTATGAACAAAATAGATTGAAACATCGCATTTTTAAACAGCAATTGAAACATAAAGTGATAAGTTTAATATTCAAGTCTTTCAACCCAAACCTACCCCGAAAAAAATCCCTGTGTCTATCCTTTGACACAAAAGCTAGTTGCAAAATTGGTTTCCATCCCAAATCCATTTTTCCGAAAATACCAAAACTCTAACATTGGAATGATTTCACCAAGTGTCCTTGACCGTGGACACGGCTAATCGATTAGATCTTACACTCTGCAGAGGTGTACAGCTTTACCCACAAGGAATGATCAACCTCTTTTGCTTGGCCAAATAACACACTTCCTTTGGTGTGTCGGCAAGGATGTAACATCCTGAAAAATGCAATAAAATAAAAATGAATATTTTAAATTTGAAAATGTTTATTTCTGAATTTTTTTGGCATTATTTGTTTTAATTGGAATTGTCTTGAATTTTTGTATTGAATGAAAATCAAACAAAAGAGAATAGGAAAAGGGAAATGGTAAAATGGTAAACATAAAAAGTTAGAAAAATTTACCATGAAATCCTATCCATGCTGGTAAGTGGAAAAATCGTCAAGTAAAATTTTTATGCAAAGAAAAGTGGATAAATAAATGAATGACATCTCCTTTGACTAGAAACAGTAAAAGTCAGTATTAATGTAAAATATTAGGAAGTTATCTGAATCCATAAACATTACCATGACACCCACAGAGCTGAATCTACTTCTGGTAAAAGTTTCAGGAATTTATCATGTCATTTAGACCCTCTAAAAATTCAAAAACAGAGGCATTGAAAATCTGAAAATTTTCATGTCAGATTTTTTATAAAATAATTACCAAATATTTTGACTTGAAAGTTTTATAGAGAAATAAATAACCCAATATGAACTATTACAAAAAGTTTGAAAAATAAATAATAAAGTTTTGACCTTTAATTAAATCAAATCCGAAATTAAAATTTGAGCAGTGTACAGTGACAGAATTTTAATTAATTAACCATGCGGTATTTTAATCGAAAATTTTACTGAAGCTAAACACTCCCAGTAGACCATGGTCAAAAAGTTTCGAAATTTTCAACTTGGTTGATAGCCATTTTCACGTCCATCACTAGAGCCATTCTGCATTCCTGTTCTTTGGGGACACCTCCTCATTCTAAAGTGTTCCTTCACATGGCAGTGCTCAAGCCAGCGCCAAGTCCAGAGACTTCATCCTTCAGGCAACCGAACCAACGCCAAGGCCAGCCATTTCAATCGATCTCACAGCCAAGCCAGAGCATTCTCATACCAAAGCTCAAAGCCAGCCATTTCACACACCACGCCATCAGTTGAAGAGCATTCTCACGCCATCAGCTAGAAGAGGGAGGGAGGAGCAAGTGAAGAGCATTCTCACGCCAAAGCCAGCCGATTAAATCCTTCCCACACCAAAGCTTAGGCCTTCATCTCTTCCATTCACACAAGCCTCATCCAGAGAAACGAGTATTCAGAGGAGAGCAAGGAAGTCAGCCATCCAAAGCCCAGAAGCTGGAGTTTCATTTTTCTTGCCATTGTCGCCGCAAACAAGAAGAGGGGAGAGGTGGAAGATCAAGCAATTCCGTGAGTCATTCTCAAATTACTGTGAGTCAAGCATCCTTGTACCCATCTTGCCCATCGATTTCAGCTTTTCCTCACGAACGTCGCCACGACGCGCCTTCTTCCTCAAAGCCGCTCGGTGGTGGAGCTCATCACCAACCAGAACCTTGCCAATAGGTAAAATGGAACCTCTCATACTCTCGGATGCTTAATTCGCATCGATTCGGATCGAGATTTACTCATTTTTCTCCCGATGAGTCACCATTAGCTCCGCTGGCCGCCCACTGTGGAAGCCCGCCCGGTCATCTCCAGAGGTGATCGACCCACCATCGATGCGTGATGGTCCATGAAGCTCACCGTGCCTCGCCTTCACCGAACCCCACTGACCACCGCGCTGCCGCGCCCTAGCCGCCTCCTGCTTTCACTCACCGGCGCTGCGGGTCCTTATGTCGTTGACGCAAGATAGAGTCAGTGCAATCGGTAAAATGCGCCTCTCTGTGCCGAAAGCGTATTTTCGTTTTTCCCTAATTTAGTATACCCGAGTTAATTCAATTAGCCATAACTTTTGCATTATAACTCCAAAATTTGTGAAACGAATTTCTATATTCATGTAAAATCAGATAACATCAGAATATGTAATAATATTTTGAAAATCTGCAATGGGTGAATTCGAAATTCAAATTTGATTAAAAGGCCTAAAAATATGCTTTTTATAAAAATTCTGCAAATAAACTTAGAATTGAATGAAACCAATTTTGATGGAATCCTTATGCTTCCAGAAGTTCAAATATATAAAAATATTTAGACTTCATTTATGTTTGAGCTACTTTCTATTAAAGGATACATTCAATGTACTAAAAACTCAAATATATGTGACTTATATAAAAGAATTCCAAATAAGATGAAATAAGTTTCTAAATTTGCATTAAGCCATAAGGATTTGGAATATGTAACAGAACTTAGATGATCACTGCAGTTCAAATTATTTCAAACAAGTTTGTTTAAAGTCCCTTTTATGTAACCTATAGTAGCTATACAAATTATAGCTCCTAAAATCATGAAATTGTTCTCACATGTCTCTGAGACTGTAAATGTTCCATTTCTGCAAAAATATTCAAGATTGAACTCAGTTTGTGTTAAAAAGTAAGCATAAGAAGCTTCTCTTGCATTGAAAATTGAATAGTTAAAATATGGATCAAATGAATTCAAATAATCACCAAACCAGTTTTGCTACACTCCTGACATCACAAGGATCCCAGATATGTAAAAATATTTAAGGTTTACCATAGAAAACAATAAATGTTTAGTAGTCGAAGTTTCAACGCTTGTATGATTCAAATAGTCATAACTTCTCAAACTAACTTCAATTTGATGAAACCAATTCCTATAACCTTGAAAATACTGCCTCGCTGATTATACAAAAATATCTTATGTTTACACTAATCTGAATTTAAGTCCTTGTTAGGCCCTAATGATCGCTAAGCCTTTTCGAAGCTTGTAAAGTATCTCATCCAAATGAAAAGATTTATGAAAACAAGCGTAGAAATACTCTATAAAGTGCATGCTACTATGCTCTGAAGAAAGAATATTATTTCGTTAAGGTTTGTATATAAAAGAGTCTAGTAACATAACCCTAAAGTGTTATGTTTTCTAAATAATAGAAACACTTAAGCATTTTTAGTAACCCGTAGAATATCTCTTTTAAATGCTAATATAATGAAAATCAGTTCAGAAATGATATTTAGGATATGGACTATCATATTCTAGAAAAATATTTTGTTTATAGCTTAATATTCATCTGAATCCAGCTAGTGCTATAACCCTAAATGATAATTGTTCACTACACTTCTAATCCAATTCCTTATAACATAAACCTTATTATCATATAAGCTTTTTCAACAATGAATAGAATGTCTCATCTAAACACTAAAATGTATGAAATCAGCTTAGAAATGTTCTTCAAAGTATATGCTATCCAATTCCGAAGAAATAATCTTATTTCACTATGTTTTGCATATAAATCCCAGTAGCCAAATAACCCTAAGTTTTATGGTTCATGAACTTCATAATATGAATAAGCAACATGGCATTAATGAAGAAAACCATAGTTAATTTATTTGTATCACCGTAACCTTCTTAAAAACCATAAATAAGTCCAAGAACCTAACTTAACAGATATACCTTATTCAAAATCTTTCCTTGTGTAATATCACTTAAGGTTAAGTGCTATTCACGTAACCCTTTTTCTAGAGTTTTAATTCTATTAATCTAAATAATTTTAGCATCTATAATTTGAAGTTAAAAATACAAGAATTCATAATTTTAGCCTCTTGAATTCGTAAGTCAAGATTAGATAATCTATAAAAGAAACCATGTTTTACTCATCATAAAAGCCAGTAAGTATATGAATGTGTATTTACCTAAGTCATGAGATCTTAAAATCATATAATTCGAACCCTAAAGCATTCCTGTTCTCTGCAGTAAATCTTTATTTGGTTTTCTGTCTATTTTCTTTTTACCCTTATTAAAGTTGGCTTTTGCTATATTTCCGATTGATCGACGTGTAGAATTCGACGTTCCTTCCTCCCTCGTCACCTCTATCACCGTGGCCTCGCCTTCGCGTAAGCAATCAATAAGCAAGGCAAGCACCCTTTGACTATCTTGATCTCGTATTTAATTTGCATTGAGTTTATTAAAATGTTTCATGCATGCGTTTACTTTTGTAAAATTGCTATTTTGTGGTAATCGTAGTTATACTGTTGTCTCATGAAACCTCCTTGATAAGTATGGACTTGTGAACCTTGACAACCATAGATTAAGCTTAGACATTATTTAATGTTATCATGGGTATATGCGATTACTTTTATCCATGCTTAGCCATGCTTTTAGAACAAATGAGGATGATGTTCAGATCAAAACTTGTTTCTTGAGAAATGGAAAGTGTTGGAAATTGTAACATCCCAAAATTTGACCTATAATTTCGCTCACGCATTTTTGTGATTTTTCAATTTATTGGATTTTTCCAGAAATTATTTGAATTTATTTTAATTAAGTAGATTGAACCTTTGGTGAAAACTAAATATATATAGATAAAGTTAATATAAAGTTTTACCAAAAATATTTTATTTGAGCTCAGAATGTCTCAAAGTATTTATGAGAATTTTCTGGGATTTTTCCTGATATTTTAATTAATTAAAATAGATTAATCTAATTTCGGGAATTATTTTAAATCAAAAAGGTTTTGAAAAATCTTAGAACAGTACTGGGCCAAGCCCAAGATCGCATGCGCGCTGCCCATCACGGCGCCCGTCGGCCCGCTTCACCGCCGCCACGCGCGTGACCGTTGGATGAAGATCGGCACCGCTTCATCGCAGAACCCTAGTGCCGCGAGCCGCTGGATCGAGATCAAGTGGTCGGATCACTTCGCTATTTTGGCAAGTTAAGATCTCGCCGTTGATTTGGAAGGAGCGGATCGGATCGTACGCCGGATCTAATGGTAGCCGCTCATCGCAGATCGGACGACCGCAATCATCGCCTCCGATTCGGCTTCAATCCGCGCCGCTGCGCCGCCGCCGCGTGATTTTAGGTTGTCGCTTTAGCGCATGCCGAGGGTATAAATGGTGTGGGCCGCACTCGAGGTTCCTCATCGCCTTGCGCTTGGATCGCTCTAGTCTTCGCCGCCGAGTCGCCGTCGCTCGTCTGAAGAGCTCGCCGCAGATTTTCGTAACGCCACGGCCGTTTTCTTTAGTTTGCGCTCGCAAGCCACCATTCGCCAAATCGGTTCCGATCCGCTCGCCGCTCAAGCCGCATGGGGTAGCCACTTCATCTCGCCGAGTCACGCCGAACGCCGCTCGGGTGGTCGCCGCCCTCCGCCCGTGCTAGACCGACCGCCGCGGCCGCCATCTTCGTCGGAAGCTTCATCACCGTTGATCTTCGCCGAACCGCCGCGATTGCGCCACGCCTCAGAAGAGCGAGAACGGCTCGAGTAAGCGCGGCCGCTGGATCAGTTTGTTCGGCTGAGATCGCGCCGCGTGCGTTAGAGCGTTAGCCGTTAGATCGCCGCCGGATGTGCGCCGCGTGTCGAGCATCGCGACGGCGCGCGCGTAGCTACCGATGCGCCAGCGTGCAGGCGCGTGGCGCGAGGCGCCGTGGGCCACGCCCACGGTGGACTGAGGCGTCCCGTGGACCGAGTCCATGGACCAGCGATGTGTCACCGATTGGTCCGAGTCAGCATGACGCTAGCGCTTGCGCAATAAAGATCTTTTCCAATAGAAAATAATTCGTAAAAATCAAATTCTATTTCTGTATTTTCAGATTTATTCAAACTTCAAAAGGCTATATCTTTTGCATTTTAACTCGGATTTGAGTGATTCAAATTTCTAAAAATTTGTAAAATCAAGATCTATTTATTGGTGAATTTTATTTTATTTTTGGAGTTTGGTTGTTTCTGTTTTGGTGTTTATTTGCTATTTTGGCATCGTTTCGCGTAGACGTTGAACCGCCGGTGATCCGGAGGAAGATTCATCGCTCAAGACCTAAGCTCAGAGCAAGACCAGCACCTACTCCAAGGAAAGTTGTGCTTGATCATTTTGAACCTACGATTACAAAAGCGCTATATTGTTTTACTTTATTGCATATTATTTGACATGTACAAATGTCTTCAATTAAATTTGGGACTTAGCTATTATACCCAATTGCTCTATACCCTACCTTGAGATTTGTATACCATGATATATTGTCACCCTAGGATGGTTAATTAATAGTTGGTTAATATTGATAATCATCATGGGCTAGTTAGACCAGTCATAGATTGCTTAGCCATGCCACGCCATCACATGTGTCCGAATGTTGATACTTAATCTTGACTAATGTAATATGGAATAATGTGTATAAAATGGTGTGTCATGTGTTGTCACACAGTGATATTAAGTTGTCGTGGCGAGGAGGTCACACAACTAGATTGAAATGTTGGTGGCACGTGGTGCTTGGTAATCAACCTGGGTGGTTATGATGTAGATTGGGGCAAGTGGCAAGGGCGAGAATGCTAAGGTGGGCCCGATGGGCGGGGTATGTGGAAATCTTGCCTCGATTATTTTAAGGACTTAACTTTGCAAGCCTTTGACTGAGTCAATCATGCACCACATGTCCGAATGGGACAATTTAGTCAATAATTTGTGAAACCTAGATTTGATGCATCGTCGTGGTGAATAGTGAGTCCCGGTTACGGTTTAACTCACATGGCGCAAGAGGGGCCTCTGTTGTGGTGGTTTAACCCTTCATGTTGAAACCTTAGCGAGTAATCTCGGGTCTAGGTGTAGCATTGTAAAGGCTTTGTTACGATCACTCGCCTTGGTGGTGTTTGGTTGTATCGTGTGGGTAAAGTGCATAACCTCTGCAGAGTGTACAATCTATTCGAATAGCCGTGCTCATGGTATTGAGCAATGCTCGGAATTACGCTTAAGGGTTAGACTTTGTTAAAACAAAACTTGGGATGGATGGCGGTTGCCATGGTATGTTGGAACTTGATTAAGGATTGGAACTTGGTTTACTTGAGAAATGTCAATCTATTTATTACAGCTTATTCGCTTTATTGTCTTTACAATCTATTTATCAGAACGTTCTCAAATGTCGCTTACTACAAAATAACCATGATAAGCCATTCCTTTGAATTAAGCCAAGCATATAGAATATTAGACTTGCATTATTGTGCACAACTTGTTGAGTGCTTTATGTACTCACCCCAACAACCACAACTTCGTAAGAAGAGGAATCTACGCCATTCATGGAGTAGGATTATTTGGATGCGAATGCTTAGGGTCCGAGCCTCGTCGGTTACTCGTGGTAAACCGAACGCCACCGCTTATTCTATTTCGCCGCTTTTCATTGATACTTTTATTTAAGCCTGTGAGGCATTATTCATGTAAGACAACAGCTATTATTAATCATTGAAGTTTATGCTATATTTCACTGGTACGACTATGATAGCATCTATGTTGAGCTCGTGTGCACTAGCGTGATGTCGACTAGTGCGGTATACACAGAGGGTCCGGATTTGCAAATTCGGTCCCGACAGAGGTGGTATCGAGCCATACCGACTATAGGTCTTGGCCCTAGGTAGTTGGTATCTCTTAGGAGTGTCCAAAGTTATTTTCTAAAGAAAAGGTGAAATTGACTAATAAGAAACCCTTGGCTTATCCGATCCTCTACTCTCATCCTTGCTAAATTACCTTCTTTTCGCTGCCGCTTTGAGTGGAGATCTTATTCAAAATTTTGTTTTCAATAGATGCCGATCTTCCGCCTCTTCGAGTCGAGGAGGTGGTGGCGACGCCATGGAGCCGTGGAGAGTTCTTCAAGTGATTGGAGGCTTTGATCGTCCGCTTCTACCGAGGAAGCCATCGAACGCCAACGTGTGCATCGGGATTCTTCTCGCAGTCGATCATCTTCGCCGAGAGTGCGACGAGACCACTGCATCGATCCACATCACCGCCGGAGGTTCACTTACGAGGCCGGAGTTCAGAGGTCGCTAGACTTGTTTCACGACGGATCCGCCACGACTACGCCTACGAAGCCGCGACACCGTGTTTTGGCTTCACCGACAAAGGCGAGCGCGCGGTGTCAACGGATCGTGGAGGGGGAGGTGCCACCGCGGTACACCTTGGCCGAAGTTTGCCACCGCCAGAGGATCACCGAGGGACACCGCGCAGAGCCGGAGACAGCAGGTGAGGCGCCGAGAGTGGCGGAGCGAGAGCTTCAAAGACCCGGACGCCGCAGCCGAGTCATCGGTGAGTTGGAGGAGGCCTGCGGTAGCCGAGGAGATAGCGCACTGTGCCGCCCAGAGCCGGATGATGACGCCAAGAAGAAGAAGAACCTAAGAACGTGAGTGGGAGCCGAGGAGCTAGCAGAGGGTCACTGTGATAGGTTCGCACCCATACCAAATTTCACCCACCGGTTTATGCACGGATCGCCTCACCTGTGGTGGCCGGATGAGTGAGAGTCGGTCTTAGAGTTGTGTTGAGACTCGAGTGTTGAGTCGCGTCTTTAAGTTAGCCTTTACCTTTTAGTAGACGTTAAGGTTGCATGTTTAGTTTGGTTCTTAATTGTTTGTCGAGTGTGCAAGATGTGTTGCAAAGCCCTTAGGCATTGTAAGCAACCATACCAAGTATTAATAAAGATTATTTGTTGGGTTTAACTGCTTCGCCTTAGAAATTCTTGCATCTTATCTATGCTACATCTACCTTTCCTAACCCAAGAAGCAATCAAGCGGATGGTGAACACCGCAGCAACAACGGAGCTTCAGAAGTGGTCCGCGCCCGCAACAATCCCAACGAAGGAGCACCACCGCATCAGCACCGCCAATGGATATGCGTAACTTGGGAGCTTTTCGCGCGCAGACTCGCTGATGCGCATAATGATGCAACAGATGACCAATATGGCGCACCAACAACCCCACGTCAGATTAATAACGGCGGACCTCGCCCTTATTCCAAATTGTCGACTTTATGAGGACCCTACCGCCAACATCCTCGTGCAACGCCAACCCTTGGAAGCGTATGATTACCGAGAACCATTGAGAGGAAGTTGTACATCACGCAATGTGAAGGGCATGAGAAGGTTCTTTATGCATCCCATCGCCTGAGGGAACAAATGCAGAATGGTGGGAGAACCATCGTATACTCACGAGGCACCCATGGGAATCACGTGGGAAGAATTCGCAACGCCTTTCGCCAATACCACGCATCGTAAGGAATGATGGACCCAAAAGGAAGAATTGTGGCGCTTACAAGGAGGCCAACCGTGGTCGGTTACTTGAACAAATTCACGCAGCTTAGCTCGCTATGCTCCTCAAGATGTAGCGACGGACAAGGCTAGGCAATCCCGATTCATGAAGGGATTAAACTCGGATCGCAAGTGGGACTGACACCACACTTTCCGATTTTCAAGAATTGGTAAACAAGGCTTTGATTCTGGAGGATAAGCGCAGGGAGCTTGGGGAAAATCGCAAGCGCTTGATGACTAACCCATGTGGACGCCCTAACCACCTGCGAATGAGGATGACCCCGCAACAGTTTGCTAAGTTCCAACCGCAAGCTGTTAACAAACCAGCAACGCCTGCACCGCGACCACCAGGACAGAGTTATCAGACGCCGGCCCAAGGTAACAATGCTCAAGGGGAGGCAGCAGAACACCGCCGTAAGGTGCTACGCTTGAATGAGTGGGCATTATGCCAACAGATGTCCCGTAAAGGAGGTATCACGCGCATGCTTTCAACCTTGGAACGACACCGCTAAGGCACCGATGACGGAGAAAATAGAGGAGCCGGACAGCAGGAGCAACGCCTCAAGCTACTATTCGAGGCGTAGTCAACCACATCACCGCCGATGGAGCCTGTGAAGCATCGACGTCAGATGGGTAAGTTTTTGTAAACTCAAGACTGCAAAGATTATTTGATTCAGAGCTTCACATTCATTCGCTCTCGAGCTTTTGCATCCGAAATGGTTTGAGCATGAAAAATCTTAAGTGTATGATGCTAGTCCAAGCCCAGTGATCCGAAAGTTAAGATCTAACCATGGATGTTTGGGGTAAAGCTAAAATTAATGGGGTAGAGTTCCTAGCTTAACTTGATTATTCTAGATGCCCAAGTTTTAGATGTTATCCTCGGTATGGATTGGTTAACCAAGCATAAGACAAGATTGGATTGCGGTCAAAGGATTGTATCCATTGAGAGCCCTAGAGGAGAAAAGGTGGAATTTCGAGCGACATCATTCGTAGGGTCAATTAATTGTTAATAGCGTGAAAGCCGCCATAGAGGACATGCAAGTGGTCAGGGAATATCCAGATGTATTTCCAGAGGATCTACCGGGAATGTCGCCAGACCGTGACATCGAGTTTGTCATTGAGTTAGTACCTGGTACAGCACCAATAGCAAAAAGACCTTATCGGTTGAATACCGATGAGTTGGTGGAAATGAAGAAGCAGATCGACGAGTTATTAGAGAAGTGTTTTATAAGACCAATTTCGTCGCCATGGGGAGCGCCAGTTTTGTTTGTCAGGAAAAAAGATGGAAGCCTTAGAATGTGTATTGATTACCGTGCACTTAATGAAGTGACGATTAAGAATAAGTATCCGCTGCCAGGATTGATGATCCGCTCGACTACTGAGAGGAGCCGAGTTTTCCAAGATAGACCTTCGCTCCGATATCATCAACTAAAGATTCGTGGAAGATGTTCCAAAGACCTCATTTTCTTCAAGATACGGACATTATGAGTTCACGGTCATGTCTTTCTGATTGACCAATGCGCCAAAGATATTTCATGAACTTGATGAATAACATTTTCATGGAATACTTGGACAAGTTTGTTGTTGTGTTCATAGATGATATTTTGGTATATTCAAAGACAAGCAGAGCACGCAAATCATCCGAGGCTAGTGTTGGAAAAGTCATGTGAGCAATAGTCCGATGCTAAATTTAGTAAATGCGACTTTTAGAAGGAAAAGGTGGAATTTCTCGGTCATGTTATGATTGCAGTATGAGTTGCCACGACCCAAGCAAAGTGGAGGCAAGTGTTGCATTGGGAACAACCAAAGTCCGCTACTCAAGTCCAAGTTTTCTCGAATGGCGTGATATTATCTCCGATTCATAGAAGGATTTTCGACGATTATAGACCTCTTACGCAGCTTGTTGAAAAAGGAAAGGAAATTTTCATGGACGCCAGATTGTGATAAGGGTTTTGAGGAATTAAAGAAGCGTTTGACAATGCTCCCAAAGTGTTGGTTTTGCCTAATGTTCGTAATAAACTTGATATATATCGTGATGCGCCAAGACAGGTCTTGATGCGCCTTGATGCAAGAGGGTAAAGTGGTCGATATGCGCCAAGGCGCTTAAGACCGCATGAAGGGAATTATCCTACGCATGACTTGGAATTGGTCCGTGGTGCATGCCTTGAAATTGTGGCGCCATTATCTCATGGGAAATAGATGTGAGATATATACGGACCACAAGAGTTTGAAATATATCTTCACCCAATGATCTTAACATGAGGCAAAGGAGATGGTTGGAACTCGATCAAGGATTATAATATGGGAATCCACTACCATCCAGAAAGGCTAATGTAGTGGCCGATGCCTTGAGTTGTAAAACCATGTTGCAAACATGATGGTACAGAAGATCAATCGGAGTTGTGTAAGGAGTTTCGTGGTTAAAATTGGTAATGGTTCCGTATGATTTATAGTCGCTGGAAGTAAGGCCGACGCTTGAAGATCGATTTGGGAAGGGCAAAAGGATGATGAGAAAATCAACCGAATCAAAGCTAAAAAGGATGAAGGATTAGCGCAGATTTTACTATGGATGGCCGGGTACCATGTGGTTCAAGGGTCGAATTTGAGCCGCCGAGGAGGTTGCTTATCGCTTGAATTGCCATACCACTAGCAAAGCGTGCATGATGTGTTCCATGTGTCTCACCAAGAAGTGTCTTGGTGCGCAGAGCGTACACCTTTGGGAGATATTGAATTGCAGAAAGATCTCGACCTACAAGGAGCAACCAATCGAATCTCGGATGTTATGGACCGCAAGACCAGACCAAGTCGATTCGCTTTGCGGTGGTTCAAGTGGAGCAACCATTCCGAGAATGAGGCAACCTGGGAGCGTGAAGAGGATCTGAAGTCAGAATTTCCAAACCTATTCCCTAGTCAACCTTGAATCTCGGGGTCGAGATTCTGTTAAGGGGGGGAGGTTTGTAACATCCCAAAAATTTGACCTATAATTTCGCCACGTGCATTTTTGTGATTTTCTCAATTTATTGGATTTTTCCTAAATTATTTGAATTTATTTTAATTAAGTATATTGAACCTTTGGTGAAAACTAAATATATATAGATAAAGTTAATATAAAGTTTTACCAAAAATATTTTATTTGAGCTCAGAATGTCTCAAAGTATTTATGAGAATTTTCTGGGATTTTTCCTGATATTTTAATTACTTAAAATAGATTAATCTAATTTCGGGGATTATTTTAAATCAAAAAAGGTTTTGAAAAATCTTGGAACAGTACTGGGCCAAGCCCAGCACTGTGCGTGCGCGGCCCATCGCTGTGCGGCCCGTTAGCCCGCTTCACCGCCGCCGCGCGCGTGACCGTTGGATGAAGATCGGGCAGTCCGCTTCATCGCGTAACCCTAGTGCCGCGAGCCGCTGGATCGAGATCAAGTGGTCGGACGCCGCGTTATTTTGGTAAGTTTATATCTCGCCTGTTGGATTTGGAAGGAGCGGATCGGATCGTATCGCTTCGGATCTAATCGTAGCCGTTCATCGCAGATCGGACGGACCGCAGTCATCGTCTCTGATTCGGTTTCCGAATCCGCCTTGCCGTTTTAGGGTTGCCGTTTTAGCGTGCATGCCGTTTTAGGGTTGCCGTTTTAGCGCGCATGCCGAGGCTATAAAAGGCGCGGCTGCACTCGAGGTTTTCATCGCTTTGCGCTTCCGGCCGCTCTAGCCTTCGCCGCCGAGTCGCCGTCGCGTCTGCGCGAGAGCTCGCCGCAATTTTTCGTAACGCCGCCGGTCGCTTTTTAGTTTGCGCTCCGCTGCCGCCGTCGCGAATCGGTTCCAGATCCGCTCGCCGCGTCAAGCCGCATCGGGTAGCCACTTCATCTCGCCGAGTCACACCGAACACCGCTCGTGGTCGCCGCCCTCCTCGCTCCGGTGCTGCATCGCCCGTGCTGCCATCTTCGCCGGAAGCTTCATCACCGTTGATCTTCGCCGAACACGCGATCGCGCCACGCCTCGGTAAGAGCAGAAACGGCTCGAGTAAGCGCCACCGTTGGATCAGTTTGTTCGCTGAGATCGCGCGCTGCATGCGTTAGAGCGTTAGCCGTTAGATCGCCGCCGGATGTGCGCCGCGGTCGAGCATCGCACGGGCGGCGCGCAGCCATCGATCGCGCGCCGCGTGTCGAGCGCGTGGCGCGAGTCGCCAGGCCACGCCCACGGTGGACTGAGGCGGTCCGTGGACCGAGTCCATGGACCAGCGACGTGTCGTCACCGATTGGTCCGAGTCGTACGACGTCAAGATTGCGCAATAAAGATCTTTTCCAATAAATTCAAAAATCGAAATTCTATTTTCGTATTTTAAGTATTTATTCAAACTTCAAAAGGCTATATCTTTTGCATTTTAACTCGGATTTGAGTGATTCAAATTTCTAAAAATTTGTAAAATCAAGATCTATTTATTGGTGAATTTTATTTTATTTTTGGAGTTTGGTTTCTCTCTGTTTTGGTGTTTATTTGCTATTTTGGCATCGCTTTCGTAGACGTTGAACCGCTTTCGGTGATCCGAGGAAGATTCATCGCTTCAAGACCTAAGCTCAGAGCAAGACCAGCACCTACTCCAAGGCAAGTTGTGCTTGATCATTTTGAACCTACTATTACAAAAACTGCTATATTGTTTTACTTTATTGCATATTATTTGACATGTACAAATGTCTTCAATTAAATTTAGGACTTAGCTATTATACCCAATTGCTCTATACCCTACCTTGCCATTTGTATACCATGATATATTGTCACCCTAGGATGGTTAATTAATAGTTGGTTAATATTGATAATCAACATGGGCTAGTTAGACCGTCATAGATTGCTTAGCCATGCCACGTCATCACATGTGTCCGAATGTTGATACTTAATCTTGACTAATGGAATATGGAATAATGTGTATAAAATGGTGTGTCATGTGTTGTCACACAGTGATATTAAGTTGTCGTGGCGAGGAGGTCACACAACTAGATCGAAATGTTGGTGGCACGTGGTGCTTGGTAATCAACGGGGTGGTCACGATTTAGATTGGGGCAAGTGGCAAGGCGAGAATGCCAAGGTGGGCCCGATGGCAGGGGTATGTGGAAGTCTTGCCTCGATCATTTTAAGGACTTAACCTTGCAAGCCTTTGACTCGAGTCAATCATGCGACCACATGTCCGAATGGGACAAATTAGCTGAATAATTTGTGAAACCTAGATTTCGCATCTATCGTGGTGAATAGTGAGTCCCGGTTACGGTTTAACTCACATGGCGCAAGGGGGCCTGTTGTGGTGGTTTAACCCTTCAAATGTTGAAACCTTAGCGAGCAAGATCGGGTCTAGGTGTAGCATTGTAAAGGCTTTGTTACGATCACTCGCCTTGGTGGTGTTTGGTTGTATCGTGGGTAAAGTGCATAACCTCTCGCAGAGTGTACAATCTATTCGAATAGTCGTGTTTCGCAGTATTGAGCAATGCTCGAAATACGCTTAAGGGTTAGACTTTGTTAAAACAAAACTTGGGATGGATGGCGGTTGCCATGGTAAGTTGGAACTTGATTAAGGATTGAACTTGGTTTACTTGAGAAATGTCGAATCTATTTATTACAGCTTATTCGTTTTATTGTCTTTACAATCTATTTATCAGAACGTTCTCAAATGTCGCTTTATCGCAAAATAACCATGATAAGCCATTCCTTTGAATTAAGCCAAGCATATAGAATATTAGACTTGCATTATTGTGCACAACTTGTTGAGTGCTTTATGTACTCACCCCAACAACCACAACTTCGTAAGAAGAGGAATCTACGCCATTCATGGTGGAGGATTATTTGGATGCGAATGCTTAGGTCCGAGCCTCGCGGTTGCCTATGGCAACCGAACGCCATCGCTTATTCTATTTCCGCTGCTTTTCATTTATACTTTTTATTTAAGCCCTGTGAGGCATTATTCATGTAAGACAACAGTTATTATTAATCATTGAAGTTTATGCTATATTTCGCTGTGTACGACTATGATAGCATCTATGTTGAACCTGTGTGCACTAGCGTGATCCTGAAATAGTGCGTATACACAGAGGGTCCGGATTTGCAAATTCGGGTCCCCACAGAAATGAAGCTCTTGGTTATGGGTATTTTGATTAAAAACCCAAAATAAAACTATGGTTTTGATGCGGGCGATTATTGGCAATAGCCGGATGTGCAGAGGGATTTGCACGTAGTGTAGGATGGAGTATCTCCCGTGTCGGATTAAGGACCGAACTCAGTGTTGTATGATCCAAGATAATCCGTACAACCACAAGTGTTGTTATGGGGCTTCCTTAAACCAATTAAGTTATCTAGTTTAACTTTGCACATTGGTAGGCTGAAGTAGTACGGGCTTTCCTTTCGAGGTTTGCTCTACGGGGAGCCCACACCGAGGTGTTGGGAACAACACTTACCAATATAACGGTGTACGCCATGTCTATGGGAAGTTCCAACATTTCTATGCTCTGAGTTCTTCCATCATAGCATGGGTTTTATCGTCCCGATGCTGGTGCAAAGTTAAATTAGATAATGTAAAGGTTTTCGTCATGAACATTCTGGCCACACGCCAAAGGTGCGTGAAACATGCGGCAAAAAAAAAGGTCATGACTTGTGGGTAAAGTTGTACACCTCTGCAGAGTGAAAATCTAATCGATTAGCCGCCCTCGGCCATGGGAAACTTGGTGAACTTGCACTAGTTAAATGTTTAATTTTCTAAAATGGGTTGTGGTTTGGAACCTGTTTAGCAGCTTTTGTTTCATGTCAAAGGATCGACATTGTTGGATTCCATTTCTGGATTATTTCGATGCTCACGAAGGGTTGTGAGTATTACTTATGCTTTACTTATTTCATATCAGTCAACTTGCTCTTTTAAATTCCGTTTGCAAATAACTTGATTTTACAATATCAATTCTGTTTTATGCAAATTAACTGTAGTAGCCTCCTTTGAAATGGCCTTCATATATTATAGGTTTGCTCAAGTCTTGCATGAGTACGCAAAGTACTCACCCTTGCTTATATGTTGTTTTTAGGTGGATAAGTTAGCGAAGCTTCGAAGTTTCCTCTTTCGTCGCAGTTGCGGGTTTATCTTCATCGTGTTCTTTCTAGAGTTTATGCTCGGTCGCTTGCTCGCGGGTTGATGGGCACACCGCAGACTTTGTTTCTTTTATCACGTAATCTCCGAGTTGTAATTTTTATTTGTATATTTGCTTCCGCTTATTAATTTTGTTGTATGGTTGTGATTCCAATTGTCGTGTATGTGCGCATTTAGCTACCGATCATGGACTAGTACTGAATGCACATTAGATTTCCATTTTTGCTTTTATGTAAAAATGGGGTCATCACGCTTGGTATCGAGCTATGTTGACCGTAGGATAAACCCTAGATAGAATGGTCGCTTGCTTTAGAATAATCAAATTCAAAATATTATGTCCAAAAGTTACTATATTTGCAAAATGTAGATTTTGCTATTCTTTTCTCTCTTAAGATTCTCCTCTTACCACTACATTCATTTTGTTTTGTAAACAAACTCTTCTTTCCTTAAATCAATCCTCGACAAATGGAAGTCTGATTTCTACATCAACAATCTTAAGGAGAAGGGATGTCGCTTGTGAAGATTTGTATTGATAGGACTAATAAGAGTATTATAGTCTAAGCTATTTAGAACCCCGTGATATTAGTTCATGGTTAATTTGTGTGTTGTACTTGAAAACTTTTTGGTAGTGTTTTCAGATACACTGTGAATACTTAACACTAGGTTAACTACTTCACGACGTGATAACCCTTAATTAGCAAGAAAATCTAATTAACAAGATTTTAAAGGACGAAACGTTGTCTAGTAGCCTAGCTGAATCTCACCTAGATATCTGTCTCCTCTTGACTACAGGATGCCTAAAACAAGGTTCTTAAGAAAGTTATTGGAGTATGAGGCCGCTCAAAGTTCCCGACCAAAAAGGGGCAGCATTCCAACTCCAATCCAACCTAGTCCACAATATCCAGCTACCAGAACATCTCGACACAATGTTCGTCGTGAATCACCTCCACTTCTCCAAAATCCAAGTGAAGCTATTCCTGAAGAACAATCTCCGAACCTCACCGTGGCTCAAGTCCTGGCAATGATTGGGCAAGAGCATCAGGTTGATACACTCCTGCTCCAGCAAGTGGTGCAGAATACTACCCTCCTTAGCGAAGCTAGGGATGGAAATGGTGGTACACCGTATTACTCCAAGTTGGGTGAGTTTCTGAAAACTCAGCCACCGACTTTCTCCTCGTCAGCAGAACCTCTTGATGCTGATGATTGGCTCCGTTCCATCGAGAGCAAGCTGACCATTGCACAGTGCAGTGACTATGAGAAGGTCCTGTATGCTTCTCACCAGCTACATGGAGCTGCAACAGTTTGGTGGGAGAACCATCAGGCGATGCTTCCTGAAGGTCAAAATGTATCTTGGGCAGCATTTAAAGAAGCATTTCGTAGGACTCACATTCCTGCAAGCATTATTGAGATCAAGAAGCGAGAATTTATGGAGTTGAAGCAAGAAAACTTATTAGTGATGGAATATCTACACCGCTTCAATCATTTATCTCGCTATGTCAAGCTTCAAGTGTCAAATGAAGCTCGAAGAATTGAGCTTTTCAGAGAACACTTGAATGAAGAAATCAAGTGGATGCTAGTCGCCCATGATATTCATGATTTCCAAACCTTAGTTGATAAGGCGATTCGAGTGGAGTTCGGCATGAGAACAGTAATAGAAAGCGAAAGCGCAAATGGATAGCACATCAATCAGCAAATGATCATCCTCAAAGCAAAGATCTATTGCGACCATCCAATGTTCAAAGAATCGTGATCTCAATCCCAAGCAGTTGCCTAGGGCAAGCTTCGCCCTCGACCCTCTCGCTCATTCACTACGGCAAGCAAGATTATCTTCTAGCACTCAAGCACTGTGAAGCCTATGCTCGTCCTAAGAAGAATTTCGATCAACTTTATTCTCAAAGCAATCCTCAAGTAGAGATCGAGTGATTGGAAATTCAAAAGTCTCTAAGCCACCTTCTACTTCAAAACAAGGTGTTAATCATGGCCGTCGCACCATGTGACAAAGAAGAAGCTCATAATGCACTGATGTGGTACTAGGAACATTCCTTGTTCACTCTGCACCTACATTGGTGTTGTTTGATTCTCGCGTATCACATTCCTTCATATCCAACAAATTTATTAAGCAAAGATGAACTTCAAGCCGATTTGCTTCCCACAAAGATGATAATATATTCGCCAGAGCAACTATGAGAACCTTGAAACTCGCTCGAGGTATGCATTAAGATTAGTGGAGTATGTTTTTATGTCGATCTTATTGCTATTGAGACCTCGGGACTAGATGTGATCCTCGGTATGGATTGGTTGTCCAAGCACAAGGGTTGTATTGATTGTGCTAACCGATCTATATCCCTTCTCAGTTCAGATGGGATCCAAGTGCAGTTTTCTTCAATGAGTAACACTCTAGTTCAGCAGCCTTTACTTTGTTCTGCTTTGGACACAGAATTGAGTCAAGTATCAGTGGTTTGTGAGTATTCTGATGTGTTTCCAGATGAACTACCAGAATGCCTGCATGAGACATGGAATTTGTCATTAATCTTGTTCCTCGAACAGCACCTATCTCTAACGACCTTATCGCTTGCCTCCAGATGAGTTGGCTGAATTGAAGAAACAACTCAATGATCAAATGGATAAAGGATTTATTCGTCCTAGTTCATCTCCGTGGGGCAGTCCTGTGCTATTGGTTCCTAAGAAAGACGGTGGTCTACGCATGTGCATAGATTATCGTGCTTTAAATGAGGTCACTATCAAGAACAAGTATCCACTTCATCGTATTGATGATCTTTTTGATCAATTGAATGGTGCTCAAGTATACTCAAAGGTTGATCTGAGACATGGATATTATCAATTGAAAATGAAGCCCGAGGATATTCCAAAGACTGCTTTCACCACTCGTTACGGGTTGTATGAGTACACCGTGAATGTCATTCGGACTTACAAATGCTCCCCGCCAGCTTTTATGTGCCTTATGAATAAGGTCTTTATGGAGTATCTAGACAAGTTCGTAATTGTGTTCATTGATGACATTCTCATTTATTCCAAAACTGAAGAAGACCATGTGCAACACTTGAGTATGGTGCTTGGAAAGCTTCGTGAGCATAAGCTCTATGCCAAATTCGAGAAGTGTGAATTCGGTTAAAGGAAGTCGATTTCTTGGGCATGTTCTTTCGAAGGTGGAATTGCATTGACCCAAGAAAGATCCAAGCTATTACAGAATGGGAGCCACCTCAGTCGGTTCCTAAAGTTCAAAGTTTTCTCGGCTTAGCGGGATATTATCGCCGCTTTATCGAGAACTTCTCCAAAATGCAATAAAATAAAAATGAATATTTTAAATTTGAAAATGTTTATTTCTGAATTTTGTTGGCATTATTTGTCTTAATTGGAATTGTCTTGAATTTTTGTATTGAATGAAAATCAAACAAAAGAGAATAGGAAAAGGGAAATGGTAAAATGGTAAACATAAAAAGTTAGAAAAATTTACCATGAAATCCTATCCATTCTGGTAAGCCATAAAAATCATCAAGTAAAATTTTTATGCACAGAAAAGTGGATAAATAAAATGAATGACATCTCCTTTGACTAGAAACAGTAAAAGTCAGTATTAATGTAAAATATTAGGAAGTTATCTGAATCCATAAACATTACCATGACACCCACAGAGCTGAATCTACTTCTGGCAAAAATTTCAGGAATTTATCATGTAATTTAGACCCTCTAAAAATTCAAAAACAGAGGCATTAAAAATCTGAAAATTTTCATGTCAGGATTTTTATAAAATAATTACACAATATTTTGACTTGAAATTTTTATAGAGAAATACATAACCCAATATGAACTATTACAAAAAGTTTGAAAAATAAATAATAATTTTTTCACCTTTAATTAAATCAAAATCCGAAATCAAAATTCTGAGCAGTGCACAGTGTCAGAATTTTAATTAATTAACCATGCGGTATTTTAATCGGAAAATTTTACTGGAAGCTAACCACTCCCAGTAGACCATGGTCAAAAATTTTCGAAATTTTGCAACTTGGTTGATAGCCGTTTTCACGTCCATCACTGGAGCCATTCTGCATTCCTGTTCTTTGGGGACACCTCCTCATTCTAGAGTGTTCCTTCACATGGCGTGCTCAAGCCAGCTAAGTCCAGAGACTTCATCCTTCAGCAACCGAACCAACACCAAGGCCAGCCATTTCAATCGATCTCACAGCCAAGCCGAGCATTCTCATACCAAAGCTCAAAGCCACCATTTCACACACCACGCCATCGCTTGAAGAGCATTCTCACGCCATCGCCTAGAAGAGGAGGCAGGAGCAAGTGAAGAGCATTCTCATGCCAAAGCCACCGATTAAATCCTTCCCACACCAAAGCTTAGGCCTTCATCTCTTCCATTCACTCAAGCCTCATCCAGAGAAACGAGTATTCAGAGGAGAGCAAGGAAGTCACCATCCAAAGCCCGTGGTTGGAGTTTCATTTTTCTTGCCATTGTCGCCGCAAACAAGAAGAGGGAGAGGTGGAAGATCAAGCAATTCGATGAGTCATTCTCAAATTACTCAGAGTCAAGCATCCTTGAGCATCCTTGAACCCATCTCGCCCATCGATTTCAGCTTTTCTCACGGAACGTCGCACAAGACGCGCCTTCTTCCTCAAAGCCGGCGCTCGGTGGTGGAGCTCATCAGCCAACCAGGAACCTTGCCAATAGGTAAAATGGAACCTCTCATACTCCTGGATGCCTAATTCGCTACCGATTCGGATCGAGATTTACTCATTTTTCTGTTAGATCGCCTAGGTGAGTGCTGGCGCTGGGATGAACTCCTCTGCACTAGATCTCAGACATGCACACGTACTGGACACTTGAACACACACTGAATTTGTGCTGCAATACTTGATGCTTTTCTATTCTTCTTCTCCTCTATTTATAGGAGGGAAAACGAGCTTGCATGCAAAGGAAAGAAAGCTTACAAAGGAAAGGAAGCTTACAAAGGAAAGGAATCGCAGTGATTTCTGCGTCAATCGTGAATTAAGGCATGCACGATCTAATCTTGCCATGCATGCAAAAAACATGAATGGAAAATGCATGTGTCAAGGCTTAACTAACAAATCTCCCCTAAGCCCCGTGACACCGCTTGATGTCGACGAGGCCGAGCTTGGACCGCAATGCACGAATCGATCTCGCCCAAGAGCTTTTGTCGATGTCCGCCACGGTGAACTTTGTCTTGATTGGCTCGACCTTCACCCCGCTTCTTCGACGCACTCTCGATGTAGTGGTATTTGACGTCGATGTGTTTATCGCGATGCGTGAAAGACGTGGTTTTACTCACCGATCGCGGATCGGTTGTCGATCTTGAGTGTGACAGCGTCGGCCTCCTCTCCCGAGCTCGCAAGGAGGCGCCATAAACCTCGACAAGCAGCGAGCGCGCGGCAATGTACTCGGCCGCAGCTAGAGCGAGCCACCACCTTCGCCTCGGGGCGCCAGTGATGATGTTGTCGCCGAGGAAGAACAGACTCGGTGGTGCTCTTGCGGCCGCCGACGCTTCACGCCATGATCGCCGTCGCTGTAGCCAAGAAGAGCAACACCTCCTTCCTTTCTCCAAGAGTGGCATCCATAGTGCATCGTCCCGCGACGCATCGCAGAGATGCGCTTAACGGCCACTAGGTGCTCGGTGGTGGGCTTCTCCATGAACCGGAGACATAGCCCATCTGCGACGCCAAATCGGTCTCGTGTTCACTGTAGCGAGCGCCCCACGATCCGCCTATATTCGTGAGCATCAATCGTGGATCGAACTCAACTTCATCGAGTTTGAGGCGTGACTCCATGGGTGTGATGTCGACATTGCGGTTTGCCGACCCGCCGCCTCCAAGATCTTCATCGCGTAGGCACTCGACCGATGGTGATGCCGCTTCATGCGGTTCACCTCGTGCCGAGGTAGTAGTGGAGCAGCCCGGATCGCTCATCCGGAATGTGTTCATCATCTCCTTCTTGAATCGCTTGAGCTCGATGTTGTCACCGCCGCTGATGACGAGTCGTCGCCGACGACGCCACGAGTAATCGGTGTGTGCCGCTCCGCGGACATACACGGCATGCTCGGATACGGCTACCGAACCCGAGCGACACCGAGAGGCGCCGGCTTGGCGTACACATGCGCGCTGGGCTTGACATAGGCCGAGAGAGCCTTGATCGACGCAAAGACCTTACGCTCCTTGCGGCGACCACGAACCCCGGTGGTGGGCGACATAGACTTCCTCCGCAGCTCCCGCTGAGGAAGGCCGATTTAACGCCCATGTGATGGATCGCCACCCCGCCGCCGCGAGTGCCACAGAGTCTGGACGGACTCGAGCCTTGCCACCGCGCGAAAACCTCATCGTAGTCGATCCTTGACGCTGCACGTGCCCTTTGCCACAAGCCGGGCTTTGTGCTTGATGACGATGCCCGTGGCGCCCTTCTTCGCCTTGAAGACCCATTTGAGCCCAATTGAGTCTTTGGCGCGGTGGTGGGTCGACGAGCTCCCGTGTACCGCTCGACTCGATCGATGTCATTTCGCCGAGCATGGCGTCCTCCAAAGACTCGTGCGCTTGAGCTCGCCGAATGTGGTTGGTTCGTCGATGCTCGCCGAGAGCGGATCCTCGCCCGATCCCGACGCGCCATCCCGGGTGGTGTCGTTGGACCGAGAATGTTGTCGATGGTGCGAAACGGGGACGTCGCCGCCGTGTTCGACATCCGTGGCCTCCTCCACATTAGCCGGCGGTGAAGCGAACTCCATCGAGCGTGGCTTTGGTGCCGGTGTGGACGACCCTGCCTCCGGGCTTGGCGCGTGTTGGTGATCGTGGCGGTGATGGCGTCGCGTATGAGTTGGAGGGCGCCGTAGTCCCCGCTTGAGGTCGCACAAACGCGTGGTCACCAACTCAGCCGACGGTGGTGTACTCGACGACGAACTCACCATCGCCGTCCGCCGCTGATCACCGCTCCACTCCCACGCGCCTCTTCGTCAAAGACGACGTCGCGGCTGATGTGGACTCGCCTCGCCACCGGGTCGTAGACCCGATATGCCTAGGAGCCGGGTTCGTAGCCGACGAAGATCATTGGCCGACTGCAGTTGTCCAGCTTCTTGAGGTTGGGCTTGACAACCTTGACATGGCCGACGCATCCGAACGTGCGTAGGTGATGTACTGCCGGCGTACTCCCGTTCTAGAGCTCGTAAGGGGTCTTGCCGCCGGTACCCTTCGTCATCGTTCGGTTGAGGATGTACACCGCCGTGGTGATTGTCTCCCCCCAAAATTTGCCCGGGAGCCCTTCGCCTTAAGCATGCTTCGGCGGTCCCGACCACCGTCGTTCCGCCACTCGACGACGCCGCTTTCTTTGTGGTGCGACGGCGCGGTCACTCACACCATACTCGAGCTCGCGCAAGATGTCTGTTGAAGTCGCGCGTGAACTCTCCCGCGATCCGCGCGCGAGCGCGCACCGCTGGCGCTCTTGCGCTCTGCCGCCACTTGATGCGCTTGATGGCGCTCGTGCGGCGTCTTTGGTGTGCGACAACACCACCCACATGAACCGGCTGTAGTCGCCGACGAGGAGGAAGTAGCGGTTCCCGCCGGTGTCGTCGGGCCGATCGGGCCGCAGATCACCGTGGATCACCGAGTACTTCGTGGAATGGCGCTGTGCTTGGTGCGGGAGCGGTGCGCGACGATGCTTGCGGTGAGACAAGCCTCGCACACCGCTCCACTTGGGACAGCGAGGGAAGGCCACGACGAGGCCTTCGCGCCCCATCTTGCGCAATGCGGTGAAGTTGACATGGCGAACCCAGCGTGCCAACGCCAGCGCCTCACCGACGTGAGGCAAAGCGATCGCCGTGCAATGTTGATGTCGAGCACGCATACCGACCGCGCCCGTGAATCTTGGCGAGGAGGCGCCGCTGGTCATCACGCACTGGCAGATATCCGTCCTCAATCAGATTTGGAACCCACTCGCAAGTTGACCGCAGAATCGACGATGTTGGCGGTGAGGCGAGGATGAAGTAGGTATTGGGAAGGGTCCGTGCTCGCCGTTCTTGCATGCGAAGAGCACGGTTCCGCATCCTCGATCCGGACCACGATCCGTCTCCAATCGCATGAGCCGGTGATGCTTGTGTCGAGGTCGGAGAACGCCGCCGGGACCCCGCATGTGGTTGGTGGCCTGTGTTGAAGATCCATCGCTTGAGTCGCGGTCCTCCTCACTGTCAGTGCCGCGAACACCTTGCTCTCCACCACCGACATGCTTCGACGGTGGTTGTGGATGAGGTGCCGCATGAGGTGCAGTGCCCGGATTGAGGCGGCTTGGCGGCATGAGACGCCGGGCCCGCACGGTGAGCTCCGTAGAGGTGGCGGAGGTTTGGTGAGGATGGCGCCGCCTTGGATCAAGAGGAGGCCGGGCTCGCTGCTCGGGCCACGTGGGCTGCTCGTCCCTCTTCCCCGCTCTCGCACTCCTTGGCCCGATGGCCAATTTTGCCGCAGAGCGACATTTGTCGCCGTTGCGGGCCGGGCCACGGCTGGACCCTTCCCGCGCCCACGTTCCGCCACCGCGGTTTCCCTTTTGACCGCGGCGCTTGCCGCGTTGTAGGAGCCGCCGCGGCTCGAGGGCTCTCTGCTCCTACCGCTGTACCGCTCCGACCATTGCTCCTCCGTGAGGTACGCCTTGCCCCGCCTGGGCCGAGGCGGCTCGGGATCGCCCTCCGACGCCGGTTTGTCGGCGATGATCTCCTCGACGGAGAGGGTGGAGATGTCGGCGGGGTTTCCAAGGAATAACCGATTGTTTATACCGCCACGCGGCGTCGCGGAGGTACTTCTCGACGACCTTGATGGGGGCTCGGATCGCCGAGGGTGGCAAGTTGATTGACGAGGCCCGTGAGGCGCATAGCGAAGTCTCGACGCCTCGCCGTCCCGGAATGCAGTGCTCGATCGGCGCGCATCGGCTGTGGCGCTGTCTTCCGGATGCGGTCGTCACCGATCCGCATGACTCGAGACACTCCACGCCTCCTTCGCGGACGGCTTGACCGCGACAGTGGAGATCATCTCCGGTGGCACTACGCTGCAGATGGCGTCAAGCGCCATCCGGTCCTCGTGCACGTCGATGTCGTTGTCGGATCGATGGCGCACCAGAGGTTCCGAGCCTGCAGCTTGATCTTCATCAAGAAGGCCCAGTCGTTGTAGTTTGTCTTGGTCAGCGTGGGGTAGTTCACCGGCCCGCCTCCCCCTTCCTTGACCACGTGGTACACGACCAGCCCGTGGTCGCTTCGCCGTCTCCACCTCCGTGGAGCGATCGCCGAGCCAGAGGGTGGTGGCGAAGTTGTTCGTGCTCGAGGCATTTCGACGCACAATCACGCGGCCAACGCCGATAACGGGCACTGATACCACTTGTTAGATCGCCCAGGTGAGCGCTGGCGTTGGGATGAACTCCTCTGCACTAGATCACAGACATGCACACGCATCGACACTTGAACACACCTTTGAATTTGTGCCGCAATACTTCATGCTTTTCTATTCTTCTTCTCCTCTATTTATAGGAGGGAAAACGAGCTTGCATGCAAAGGAAAGAAAGCTTACAAAGGAAAGGAAGCTTACAAAG
The DNA here is from genome assembly GCA_036346275.1 of Otatea glauca. Lineage (NCBI taxonomy): Eukaryota > Viridiplantae > Streptophyta > Magnoliopsida > Poales > Poaceae > Otatea > Otatea glauca. The sequence continues at coordinate 40,832,371 of CM070721.1, read as the reverse complement.
GAAAGGAATCGCAGTGATTTCTGCGTCAATCGTGAATTAAGGCATGCACGATCTAATCTTGCCATGCATGCAAAAAACATGAATGGAAAATGCATGTGTCAAGGCTTAACTAACATTTTCTCCCAGACGAGTCACCATTAGCTCCGCCGCTGGCCCACAGTGGCAGCCCGCTCCGGTCATCTTCGGAGGTGATCGACCCCACCATCAGATGCGCGATGGTCTGCTGAAGCTCACCGTGCCTCGCCGCCCGAAACCCGCCGACCACCGCCGCCGCGCCTAGCCGCCTCCTGTTTCACTCACTTTGGCGCCGTGGGTCCTTATGTCAGTGACGCAAGATGGAGTCAATGCAATCGGTAAAATGCGCCTCTCTGTGCCGAAAGCGTATTTTCGTTTTTCCCTGATTTAGTATACCCGACTTAATTCAATTAGCCATAACTTTTGTATTATAACTCCAAAATTTGTGAAACGAATTTCTATATTCATGTAAAATCAGATACCATCAGAATATGTAATAATATTTTGAAAATCTTCAATGGGTGAATTCGAAATTCAAATTTGATTAAAAGGCCTAAAAATATGCTTTGTATAAAAATTCTGCAAATAAACTTAGAATTGAATGAAACCAATTTTGATGGAATCCTTATGCTTCCAGAAGTTCAAGTATATAAAAATATTTAGACTTCATTTATGTTTGAGCTACTTTCTATTAAAGGATACATTCAATGCACTAAAAACTCAAATATATGTAACTTATATAAAAGAAATCCAAATAAGATGAAATAAGTTTCTAAATTTGCATTAAGCCATAAGGATTTGGAATATGTAACAGAACTTAGATGATCACTGCAGTTCAAATTATTTCAAACAAGTTTGTCTAAAGTCCCTTTTATGTAACCTATAGTAGCTATACAAATTATAGCTCCTAAAATCATGAAATTGTTCTCACATGTCTCTGAGACTGTAAATGTTCCATTTCTGCAAAAATATTCAAGATTGAACTCAGTTTGTGTTAAAAAGTAAGCATGAGAAGCTTCTCTTGCATTGAAAATTGAATAGTTAAAATATGGATCAAATGAATTCAAATAATCACCAAACCAGTTTTGCTACACTCCTGACATCACAAGGATCCCAGATATGTAAAAATATTTAAGGTTTACCATAGAAAACAATAAATGTTTAGTAGTCGAAGTTTCAACGCTTGTATGATTCAAATAGTCATAACTTCCTCAAACTAACTTCAAATTTGATGAAACCAATTCCTAAAACCTTGAAAATACTGCCCTCGCTGATTATACAAAAATATCTTATGTTTGCGCTAATCTGAATTTAAGTCCTTGTTAGGCCCTAATGATCACTTAAGCCTTTTGTAAGCTTGTAAAGTATCTCATCCAAATGAAAAGATTTATGAAAACAGCGTAGAAATACTCTATAAAGTGCATGCTACTATGCTCTGAAGAAAGAATATTATTTCGTTAAGGTTTGTATATAAAAGAGTCTAGTAACATAACCCTAAAGTGTTATGTTTTCTAAATAATAGAAACACTTAAGCATTTTTAGTAACCCGTAGAATATCTCTTTTAAATGCTAATATAATGAAAATCAATTCAGAAATGATATTTAGGATATGGACTATCATATTCTGGAAAAATATTTTGTTTATAGCTTAATATTCATCTGAATCCAGCTAGTGCTATAACCCTAAATGATAATTGTTCACTACACTTCTAATCCAATTCCTTATAACATAAACCTTATTATCATATAAGCTTTTTCAAAAATGAATAGAATGTCTCATCAAAACACTAAAATGTAAGAAATTAGCTTAGAAATGTTCTTCGAAGTATATGCTATCAAATTCCGAAGAAATAATCTTATTTCACTATGTTTTGCACATAAATCCCAGTAGCCAAATAAACCTAAGTTTTATGGTTCATGAACTTCATAATATGAATAAGCAACATGGCATTAATGAAGAAAACCATAGTTAATATATTTGTATCACCAGAACCTTCTTAAAAACCATAAATAAGTCCAGTAACCTAACTTAACAGATATACCTTATTCAAAATCTTTCCTTGTGTAATATAACTTAAGGTTAAGTGCTATTCACATAACCCTTTTTCTATAGTTTTAATTCTATTAATCTAAATAATTTTAGCATCTATAATTCAAAGTTAAAAATACAAGAATTCATAATTTTAGCCTCTTGAATTTGTAAGTCAAGATTAGATAATCTATAAAAGAAACCATGTTTTACTCATCATAAAAGCCATTAAGTATATGAATGTGTATTTACCTAAGTCATGAGATCTTAAAATCATATAATTCGAACACTAAAGCATTTCTGTTTTCTGCAGTAAATCTTTATTTGGTTTTCTGTCTGTTTTCTTCTTACCCTTATTAAAGTTGGCTTTTGCTATATTTCCGATTGATCGACGTGTAGAATTCGACGTTCCTTCCTCCCTCGTCGCCTCTGTCAGCCGTGGCCTCGTCTTCGTCGTAAGCAATCAATAAGCAAGGCAAGCACCCCCTTTGACCATCTTGATCCCAGTATTTAATTTGCATTGTGTTTATTAAAATGTTTCATGCATGCGTTTACTTTTTGTAAAATTGCTATTTTGTGGTACTGGTAGTTATACCTGTTATCTCATGAAACCTCCTTGATAAGTATGGACTTGTGAACCTTGACAACCATAGATTAAGCTTAGACATTATTTAATGTTATCATGGGTATATGCGATTCCTTTTATCCATGCTTAGCCATGCTTTTAGAACAAATGAGGATGATGTTCAGATCAAAACTTGTTTCTTGAGAAATGGAAAGTGTTGGAAATGAAGCTGTTGGTTATGGGTATTTTGATTAAAAACCCAAAATAAAACTATGGTTTTGATGCGGGCGATTATTGACAATAACCGGATGTGCAGAGGGATTTGCACGTAGTGTAGGGTGGAGTTTCGCCCGTGTCGGATTAAGGACCGAACTCAGTGTTGTATGATCCAAGATAATCCGTACAACCACAAGTGTTGTTATGGGGCTTCCTTAAACCAATTAAGTTATCTAGTTTAACTTTGCACATTGGTAGGCTGAAGTAGTACGGGCTTTCCTTTCGAGGTTTGCTCTACGGGGTGCCCACACCGAGGTGTTGGGAACAACACTTACTAATATAACGGTGTATGCCATGTCTATGGGAAGTTCCAACATTTCTATGCTCTGAGTTCTTCCATCATAGCATGGGTTTTATCGTCCCGTTGCTGGTGCAAAGTTAAATTAGATAATGTAAAGGTTTTCGTCATGAACATTCTGGCCACACGCCAAAGGTGCGTGAAACATGCGGCAAAAAGAAAAGGTCATGACTTGTGGGTAAAGTTGTACACCTCTGCAGAGTGAAAATCTAATGGATTAGCCGTCCCCTCGGTCATGGGAAACTTGGTGAACTTGCACTAGTTAAATGTTTAATTTTCTAAAATGGGTTGTGGTTTGGAACTTGTTTAGCAGTTTTTGTTTCATGTCAAAGGATCGACATTATTGGATTCCATTTCTGGATTATTTCGATGCTCACGAAGGGTTGTGAGTATTACTTATGCTTTACTTATTTCATATCAGTCAACTTGCTCTTTTAAATTCCGTTTGCAAATAACTTGATTTTACAATATCAATTCTGTTTTATGCAAATTAACTGTAGTAGCCTCCTTTGAAATGGCCTTCATATATTATAGGTTTGCTCAAGTCTTGCGGAGTACGAAAGTACTCACCCTTGCTTATATGTTGTTTTTAGGTGGATAAGTTAGCGAAGCTTCGAAGTTTCCTCTTTCGTCGCAGGTTGCGGGTTTATCTTCATAGTGTTCTTTCTAGAGTTTATGCCTGGTCAGTTGCCTGCGGGTTGGATGGGCACACTTCAGGACTTTGTTTCTTTTACTGCTGTAATCTCTGAGTTGTAATTTTTTATTTGTATATTTATTTCCGCTTATTAATTTTGTTGTATGGTTGTGATTCCAATTGTCGTGTATGTGCGTACTAGCTACTGATCATGGGACTAGTACGGAATGCACATTAGATTTCCATTTTTGCTTTTATGTAAAAATGGGGGCCGTCACAAAGGAGATCATAAAGAGGCGTTACATTATCTAGACCTTGAACCAGCCCGGGACGTTTGACCCTCGCCATGAAAACAGAAACACTCACCCAAGTCGTGGATCCATTTTCATCGCACCCAACACCACATTTCTGTTCATGGCAAGGCGTACACCGTTGCATTGGTATGTAGAAACCCTACAGACAGACCTGACCGGAATGCCGGTGGAATCTCCCGCCTTCCTTAGATGCAAAGCCACATCTAAACAACTTAATAGGCTAAGACCCGCCCATACAAGCCCTCGTGGTTGTACGAAATTCTTGGATCTATAGCGTCCCATTGCTCGGTCCTTAATCCGACACGGGCGATACTCCACCCTACACTACGTGCAACTCCCTTTGCACCTCCGGTTATTGCCAATAATCGCCCGCATCAAACCATAGTTTTATTTTGGGTTTTTAACCAAAATACCAGCAACCTTTCCAAATGAGGATCATACATTTGTTGAAAAGACTAAAAACATACGACAAGTAGCTTAAGCGGGAATATTATGCTAGCGGTTATACCCAAAATGACATTAAGCATGTCTAGCTCAACTATGGTTTACAAGGTTTACATGTTCATACAGATTGAGGTAAACAATAATTTACAGGATTAACTACAGTTCCAACCCAAATTAGCAGTTTTATGGAGAATTATCTGGATGCATAGTACATAGACAAAAACAACATAATGTAGGCAAATTATCAGGCTCAATATGGTCAAGGGGTTGCTTGCCTTGCAACTCGCTGTCTAGGTCAGGATCTGGATCTGCGACGGAGTCGTCTTCTTCTTCGAGCACGTCAGATTCTACACGTCGATCCACCGGAAACAAAGCAAATATTAAATTTCAATAAGGGCAAAAAGAAGATAGGCAGTAAACCAAATAAAGATTAACTGCAGAAAACAGGGATATTTCTTAGGGTTTGGATTATAAAAATTTAAGACTTCATGATGTAAATAATTACACATTCACAGTGTTAATACTTTTTATGATGAACAACATGGGTTTTCTTGTGGATTATTTATTCTTATGTTACGAATTCAAGAGGCTAAAATTATAAATTTTTGTGTTTATAACTTCGAATTATAGATGCTAAAATTATCTAAACTAACAAAATTTAAAACATAAGATAAAGGGGTTGATTGCACTAAATCTTATTAAGCTTTGATACCAGGTTTGCTCATGGCTTGAAACCATTTAATCTATATCCTAATTATTTAATTTCCTATGCACATATATATGCATATATATGTGTGATTGCATTTGGCACAAGGGTTTCTTCATATTTCTAATGGTAGATCCAAACAAGTCTAATCCTTCGTTATTTTGGCAAGTTCAATTATTCTATTGCCATCGTATTATTCATGAATTAAATTTTTGTTTCTTTCATATGCCCTTTATACTATTATATATATGTTTGAATTCTTAGTGTATTGAAAACAAGACTTAAATAGAAAGTAATTCAAACATGCATGAAAATTAAATAAATATATATATATATATATTTGAACTCCTGGAAATATAAGGATCCTAGAAAAATTAGTTTCATTAAATTATAAGTTTGTTTGCAAAATTTTTGTATAAAGCATATCTTTAGGCCTTTTATTCAAATTTTAATTTCAAAATCACCCAGAGATAATTTTCAACATATTTTTTAATATTCTGAAATAACTTGATTTTACATGAATATAGAACTTTATTTCACTAATTTTGGAGTTATGATTCAAAACTTATGGACATTTGATGTGACTCGGTTTTGGAAAATACACTGAAATTCCAAAAATACGCTTTCACCAGCGGAAAGCGTCTTTCAGCTTTTGGCGCGCTGGTGCGTTCGAAGTCATCTGGTCTGGCTGACAAACCAGCCCCATTAGCCAGCGTCCGCACGGCACGACCAGCGACTGACGGCCACGACCCACCTGTCAGCGAGCGTGGAGAGGAAAACTAATGGCGCGTGGGCCTGCGTCACGGAGTGACTGCCAAGCCGGGCCCACGAGTCAGTAGCATACTCGTGCAAGGAAACTAACCACTGGGTCTCGATTGTCAGCGACACTAAACAGAGGTCGCCGGTTCTAGGCTTGCCGCCGGCGAACTAGCTACGCCGCTGGCGAACTAGCTCCGCCGCTGGCGAACTAGCTCCGCCGCGGTGGAATGGGTAGCACCATGAGCATCAGTGTGCCGAGGCGCACCTAGGGGTGGTACCTATTCACCGGGAGATGGCCGAGAAGGTGGTCGCCATCAGGTGCGGCGCCACAGCCGAGGAAGCAAAAGCTCACCGCCGGCCATCTTTTCACCGGGCCAACGCTCCTAGAGTACCAGTGAGTCCTAGGGGTTCTATTTCACCTGTTGGTACGGTCGAAGAAGCACGGAGGTTGATTGCCAATGATCGCCGGCTAGAGAGAAGAAGAACGGCGTAGGAGTTGAACTGCAGGCGAGAAGAAGTGAAAATGAAGAGTGGTTAGTGCTCAATAGGTCATGGCGAAGCTATAGGGGAAAGAAATTTCGAGCATTGATGCCTCTTGGCTGCTTCACTGGTTTCCCCCACCTTTTTCGGCTCCGTCGGCAGAACGGAGATGAAGATGAAATCAACTCGAGACTCAATGGCTCTCAGGGAGGAAGAGGATGGGGGTCTCAATGGTGATACAAGGGCGTATTTATAACCGAGGTGAGGCGGTCTCACCGGGGCTTGATCACCGGGTCTTACCATTTTCTATTTAATAATTCTATTTGTTGGACTTTTCATACAAAGCATAAATCCAAGGAAAATCCAAATAAAAACCAATAACACTAAGAAAACTCAGAAATAAATATATTCAAATACAAAATATTCATCTTAATTTTATTATATTTTTCGTGATGTTACAAATCTACCCCCCTTACAGAAATCTCGCCCCCGAGATTTGGCGGGTCGAGGGTAAAATAGGGTCTAAAGGAAATCTGGAAACTCTTCCTTGAGTCTATCTTCTTGTTCCCATGTTGCTTCTTCTTCCGTATGATTACTCCATTGTACTTTTACCATCTTATGAGTTCTATTTCGAGTGTGCCTCTCTACTTCTTCAAGAATTTTAATTGGGTGTTCACGATAAGTTAAGTCAGGCTGAAGATCAATTTCCTCCAATTGAGTAAGCTCAGCCAGAACACGAAGACACTTCTTAAGTTGCGATATATGGAAGACATTGTGTACACTGGACAATTGGGATGGTAGCTCCAACTTGTAAGCTTTTTCTCCCATCTTTTCCAGTATACGATAAGGTCCAATATATCGAGGAGCTAACTTGTCTCGAACCTGAAATCGACGAATGCCGCGGAGATGTGAAACTTTAAGATATACATAATCACCAATCTCAAAGTTCAAGTCACGTCGACGAGTGTCGGCATAACTTTTCTGACGAGATTGAGCTTCCCTCAATCGGCTTCGGATTAAATCCACATGCTCTTGGGCTTCATTAATCAAATCTGGGCCAAAGAACTGTCTTTCTCCTACTTTAGACCAGAAAAGTGGAGTTCGACATTTCCTTCCATAAAGGGCTTCGAATGGCGACATTTGCAGACTAGCTTGAAAACCATTGTTGTACGAGAACTCTGCAAATGCTAAGCACTTCTCCCAATTGGTGCTATAAGTTAGCACACAAGCTCTCAACATATCCTCCAGGATTTGATTTGTCCTTTCAATCTGACCATCGGTCTGAGGATGGTAAGCAGTACTGAAATTCAATTTAGTCCCCAGAAGATTATGCAGCTTTTACCAAAATCGGGATGTGAATTGTGATCCACGATCTGAGACAATTGTTTTTGGGACCCCGTGCAAATGCACGATGTTGCTAATATAAAGCTCTGCCAATTTGTCTCCAGAATAGGTAGTTCTAACAGGGATGAAATGGGCTACTTTGGTCAGTCGATCAACAATAACCCAAATGGAATCATTTCCTTTCTGAGTTCGGGGAAGACCAGTAATGAAGTCCATACCAACATCATCCCATTTCCATTCCGGAATCTGCAATGGCTGAAGCAGCCCAGCTGGACATTGATGTTCAGCTTTGACTCGCTGACATACATCGCATTTCGCGATATATTCAGCGATATCCTTCTTCATACCAGGCCACCAATATTCTCTCTTAAGGTCCTGATACATCTTGGTACTACCAGGATGAATAGATAGTGGTGACTCATGAGCTTCAGATAAAATCAGTTTCTTGATGTCAGAATCATTAGGCACATAAATACGAGTCCCCTTCATGATCATCCCATCTGGACTCTCCACGAATTCAGAATTTATGCTCCCAATCAAATGATTTCGGATCTCTATAATGGCTTCATCCTTGAGTTGTGCGGCTTCAATCTGACTTTTAAGAGTTGGCTGCAACTGAAGGGCGGTCACATAACCATTTTCTACTAAGTTCAAATTGAGCTTCTGGAAGTCATCGATTAAGTCAGATTGACTTGAACTCAACATGCAATAAAGTTTCCGATTAAGAGCGTCAGCTACAACATTGGCCTTACCAGGATGGTAGTGAAGACCAAGGTCATAGTCTTTAATCGCTCTAGCCATCTTCTTTGTCTCAGGTTTAATTCTGGCTGTGTGAAGAAATACTTGAGGCTTTTATGGTCAGTGTAGATTTCTGTCCTATTTCCAATAAGATAATGCCGCTAGATTTTAAGGGCATGAACAACCGCGGCTAGTTCAAGGTCATGTGTAGGATAATTTTGCTCATGAGGGCGAAGTTGTCGAGAGGCATATGCGACAACCCTGCCTTCTTGCATCAACACACAACCCAACCCTTGAAGCGATGCATCACAATATACTTCAAAATTCTTGTGAATATCTGGCAATATAAGTACTGGGGCAGATGTTAACTTTTCTTTTAGCTTTTGGAAACTCTCTTCACAATCAGAAGTCCATTCGAACTTCTTCTCCTTCTTTAAGAGTTGTGTGAGTGGCTTGGCAATCTTGGAGAAGTTTTCAATGAACCGGTGATAATAACCGGCAAAGCCTAGAAAACATCGAATCTTTGGAACTGACTGTGGCCTTTCCCAAGCCAACACTGCTTGCACTTTACTTGAGTCAACAACAACTCCGCCTCCAGATAAAACATGCCCGAGAAATGCCACTTCCTTCAACCAAAACTCGCACTTCTCGAATTTGGCATACAACTTATTTTCCCGGAGTTTGCTGAGAACCATATGCAAATGCTGCTTATATTCCTCCTCATTCTTGGAATAAACAAGGATATCATCAATAAAGACCACTACAAACTTGTCCAAATACTCCATGAAAACTTTATTCATTAAATTCATAAAGCTTGCCGGAGCATTAGTAATCCAAAGGACATTACGGTGTATTCATATAAACGGTAACGTGTAGTGAAAGCGGTCTTTGGAATATCTGATGGTCTGACCTTGAATTTAAAATACCCCAACTTTAAGTCTATCTTGGAAAAGATTTGCGCCCCATTCAGCTGATCAAATAGATCATCAATCTAGGGAAGCAGATATTTATTTTTGATGGTTACTTCATTTAAAGCACGATAGTCTACGCACATGCGTAGGCTATCGTCCTTTTTCTTGACAAAAAGAACAGGGCTTCCCTAGGGTGATGTACTAGGACGAATGAATCCTTTACCCAGTTGCTCCTTAAATAGTTTCTTCAATTCCACTAACTCATTTGGGGGCATCCTATATGGACGTTTTGATATTGGTGCGGTTCCCGGCACCAAATCAATAATGAATTCCATATCATGATCCGGGGGCACTCCTGGTAATTCAGCAGGAAAAACCTCTGGAAACTTATTAACTATTGGCACATCTTCTAATTCAACCACAGATGCCGAACACCAGATGGGCTGAGGTGCTGACTCTTTAGTACTTGAGGCAAATTCTACATGTGTTCCATCTTGATTTACCAAGGATATAGATCGATCAGCACAGTTTATGCAACCTTTATGTTTAGCCAACCAATCCATCCCTTAAATCACATCTAGCCCAGATGTCTCTATCATGATGAGATCAGCATAAAACATAACCCCATTGATTTCTATGCTAACTCCAGAACAAAAACTATCAGTTCTAATGGTGGCCCCAGGTGATTGCACAATCATGTGAGTAGGCAACAGAGAAACTTCTAACTTGTTTTGTTCAGAAAACTTCTTGGATATAAAAGAATGGGAAGCTCCTGAATCAAATAGAACCAAGGTAGGAATAGATTACACGAGAAACATACCAAGCACAACATCTGGTGCCTCCTGTGCTTCTTCAGTGGTCATATGATGAAGGCGCCCAATATTTCCGCCTTGCGCAGGCGGTGGAGTCGATCCTTGGGACTGTCGCCTTGCAGCTTCCTGAGATTGGCCTTGAGCCTGTGGACGTGGTTGTCCAGTCCTCTTCTTAGGACAGGAACTCGCATAATGTCCACGCTTGTTACAATGGAAACAAGTAACATTAGGCGCCTGCTTCTGGACAACAGCAGCCGTCCTAGGCTGTTGCGCTTGGCGAATAGATCATTGTGGCTGCTGGCCAGATGAAGCGGGAGCCCGACTCTGAGATCTCTCGAGCACGGGAGTCGGTCCGAGCCGTTGGTGCTTGGGGTGGTGGTGGTCGACGAAAGTTGGTCGACTGCCACCCTTGCATCCTGGATGACCCAATTTCGGTGAAGCTGCGCAAGCCATTTGCGCTTTCGACTCTCCAACACACTGCGGCTACCATGCTCCACTCTCACCGCCTTATCAACAAGAGTCTGGAAGTCATCAATGTCTTGGGTTATTAAAGCCCACTTGATCTCCACATTCAAATTCTCTCAAAACCGCTCAATCCTCCTTGCTTCATCAGCTACCTCATATGTAGCATACCTCGACAACTGATTGAAGCGATGCAAATATTCCATCACCCGACATTGGGCCTTGCTTCAGGTCCAAGAACTCCCGCTTCTTCACTTCAATTACATTGGCTGGAATATGAGTGCGGTGAAAAGCGGCTTTGAACTCTGGCCAAAGCACTTCTTGCCCCTCTGGCAAAACCGTCTGATAATTCTCCCACCAAATAGCTGCGGTTCCTTGGAGCTGATAGGAGGCATAAAGAACCTTCTCTCTGTCATCACACTGGGCAATATTCAGCTTGCTCTCCATAGCGCGTAGCCAATCATCCGCATCAAGGGGCTCGGCTGAAGCGGAGAAAACCGGTGGCTGAGTCCTCAAGAACTCACTCAGCCTGGACACTTGTGGCGGTCCACCGTTCCCTCCACGAGCAACACCTTGAGCTGATGTGTTTTGAGCTATTTGCTGTAGCAGCAAAGTATTTGCCTACCTTCCTTGCTCAATTAGGGCCAATACTTGAGCCATAGTGGGCGGTGAAGGCAACTGTTCATCAGGAACATTATCCCTGGCAGGAGATGGAATGGGGGCATCTCGACGAGCCACTCGAGATGTCGAAGCTCTCATCGCCGGATGCTGTGGATTTGGTTGTGCTGGCGTCGAGATACTTGCTCGAGGGTCGCGAGCATCCTGAGCCGCATCGGTCTCCAGAATCTGACTGAGCGACCTGGTTGGCCTCATCTTGCAATCACTACCATTTTAGTACGTTGCAAGGGCAAGGACATGATTTCAAATTTATTTATCACATAATCATTCTATATGTCTTGTTTCTGTTATCCTTATTATCAGTACCATCATCGCTTTATTTATTATTATTATTATTATTACTAACTATGAAGGATCATCTCATCGAAAATCTTCACTTCACAGTTACAATTTGTGAGGGAAAATCCATTGTTATTATTCACATAAAAAGATACAACTCGAAAACTTACAATACCAAAAGTACCTCACTCAAATATTAAGTATACATACGCATACCAGCTATTTTACACATTTATTACTACAACACAAGTCACTAGGGAAAACCTATTCACTACTAATCCCCGGATGTGGTGATGGCGATCCAGCATCACAACTACTCCCGAACTAGAAGGCTCGGGAAGCGGCTCTTGAATTCCCGCTGGACGAAACTGACGCAGATATTCTTGTCTATTCCCTGTTCTACGCCTCCTAGGTTCTAACTCAGTTCCTTGGCTACCCACACGTGCTTCATACAAGTGCACATATGAACTCATATCAACATGATATACTTGACAAATCTTCCTCATCAATTTACGACTTGTCTCCTGAATAGCTTGGACTCTATTTGAACCATGATGCTTAACACGATGGTGCATGCGACGCTCTCTCTTTATAGTAACAGCGTGCGCATAAACCTTGAATCCATCGGTGGCTTGCCTAATGGTAAGCATAGGGCGATTCTTTTCTTGCCCAAAGCTTTTTGCAAGTTCTCTAACTATAGCTGTCCAACTGGCAGGATTTGCCATCTGAAATTTAAAGCAAAACAGATTCAGCATTAATATAATACTAGCAGCTATAAAGGAAAAACAACTGCACCACTTCTTGTATGAACCGGGATCACCTCACAATTGTTATGCATGTAGTCTTTACAATCCGCATGAATTAAGTTATTTCTTTGTTAACCTTTATCATGAGATTCACGACCCACAAATAACTAATGTCACACTAATTTACAACAAAAGACACCACTTTATTTCTTTCATACTACCCATTTTTACAAAAGTTGTTACATCTCATCCACATACTCTTACTTACCCTACCTTATCTAAAGCCCTAGTGGTGTAAGCCTTACGCCTATATACTCGAGGAACTTCAGGCTGATACACACAAGTACTACGGGGATCTATACCCTTATCATTTATAAGATGTGGGCGACTACCTATACAAGACATGCTAGCTCCTTTTGGCACACCAGGCGTAGGCACATAAGAGGCAGGTGGAAGACGTCGCGTGGATGGAATTTGAGAAGTCCCTTCACTTAGCACCGTGCGTGGTATAGTGCCCCTTGCCACGCACGTTGCCAAGTGGGCCTCCAAAAATGCCATACAATGACGGGTTTCCAACAACTCTTGTGCCAGCTGAGCATAGTGCTTATCTAGGTTGTTTACAAAATTCACCATAACTCTAAGACCATCACTCCTAACTTCAGTATGATCTCTATATACATTGTCTCCAACCAAAGGTCTTCCAGGAAAGTAGTAGTAGGCAAGGTCCAAATCTAGAATCACATGGCGAAGATGGATCACAGCTTGATAGGAAGCCTCATTCATTGAAGCATCCATAGATGATCCATATCCGTCAAAACTCCTCTCCCCCTCATTGAAAACCGGTCTAGGGGGTATGAAAACTCTAGTGGCATACTCCTTTGTCACCGAGCTCAGGTACGCCTGAAATACTACATATCTCGGGGAGCTCTCAAAATGACAATCCTTCAACAGATGGTGCAACACTCCCATCATTCCACCCAACTCCGGAACGGTCGACTCGTGACAGGGTACATAACGCATCATCTACAAAATAAAAAGAGGAGAGAAAATTAATAATAGTTATTAGGAATAGTCAAGAAACAACAAATAAGAAAATTAGTAAATATGCTAAATTTCATTATTAGTACAGGGTAAGGTATTGCTTATTATTTAATTTAAATTTTCATATCACTAACTAACGACCATTTACCTAGGGTTTCCTACAGAAGTGTGACTCTGATACCAACGCTGTGAGACCCGTTCTTGCAAACAGGAACCTCCATGTGATTACTGTACTAGTCCCATGATCAGTGGCTAGCACTCACATGTTTACAACATTCATATCACAACCACAAGATAATAAACTGCTAAGTATGCATTACAAGCGGAAATAATTATACAGAGTTTAAAATTTACAAAGACGGAACAGCGGAAAATAGAGAGTTAAAGAACTCCAAAAGCCTCGTGGTTTGCCCGCTAACCCTCAGGCAACTGACTCGGCAAACCTAGGGGAAATCATCGTCAAATACCCCGTGCCCTGCGTGAAAGCAAAAATCGTCTGGCACTTCGCTGGCTTCGTCCTCTGAGACAGCAGATGCAAGATTGAGTACATTGGTACTCAGCAAGACTTATAGTGTTTGACAGATGCAATTAAGTAATTATGCAGGCTAAGCAAAGGCACGTTAAAGGTTATTTTGTAGTTGCATAAACATTTAAAAGTATGAACAAAATAGATTGAAACATCGCATTTTTAAACAGGCAATTGAAACATAAAGTGATAAGCGAATATTCAAGTCTTTAAACCCAGCCTACCCGACTGAAAAAATATCCCCGGTGTCTATCCTTTGACACAAAAGCTAGTTGCAAAATTGGTTTCCATCCCAAATCCATTTTTCCAGAAAATAACAAAAACTCTAACATTGGAATGACTTCACCAAGTGTCCTTGACCGTGGACACGGCTTATCGATTAGATTTTACACTATGCAGAGGTGTACAGCTTTACCCACAAGGAATGATCAACCTCTTTTGCCTGGACAAATAACACACTTCCTTTGGTGTGTCGGCAAGGATATCATACAGAGCCGTTACATTATCTAGACGTGGCTTTGAACCAGCCCGAGACGTTTGACCCTCGCCATGAAAACAGAAACACTCACCCATGTCGTGGATCCATTTTCATCGCACCCAACACCACATTTCTGTTCATGGCAAGGCGTACACCGTTGCATTGGTATGTAGAAACCCCTACAGACAGACCTGACCGGAATGCCGGTGCAATCTCCCGCCTTCCTTAGATGCAAAGCCACATCTAAACAACTTAATTGGCTAAGACCCGCCCATACAAGCCCTCATGGTTGTACGAAATTCTTGGATCTATAGCGTCCCATTGCTCGGTCCTTAATCCGACACGGGCGATACTGCACCCTACACTACGTACAACTCCCTTTGCTCCTCCGGCTATTGCCAATAATCGCCCGCGTCAAACCATAGTTTTATTTTGGGTTTTTAATCCAAATACCAGTAACCTTTCCAAATGAGGATCATACATTTGTTTAAAAGACTGAAAACATATGACAAGTAGCTTAAGCGGGAATATTATGCTGGCGGTTATACCCAAAATGAGATTAAGCATGTCTAGCTCAACTAAGGTTTACAAGGTTCACATGTTCATACAGATTGAGGTAAACCATAATTTACAGGATTAACTACAGTTCCAACCCAAATTAGCAGTTCTTTGGAGAATTATCTGGATGCATAGTACATAGACATAAACAACATAATGTAGGTAAATTATCAGGCTGAATATGCTCAAGGGGTTGCTTGCCTTGCAACTCGCTGTCTAGGTCAGGATCTGGATCTGCGACGGAGTTGTCTTCTTCTTCGAGCACGTTGGATTCTACATGTCGATCCACCGGAAACATAGCAAATATTAAATTTCAATAAGGGCAAAAAGAAGACAGGTAGTAAACCAAATAAAGATTAACTGCAGAAAACAAGGGTATTTCTTAGGGTTTGGATTATAAAATTTTAAGACTTCATGATGTAAATAATTACACATTCAAAGTGTTAATACTTTTTATGATGAACAACATGGGTTTTCTTGTGGATTATTTATTATTATATTACGAATTCAAGAGGCTAAAATTATAAATTTTTGTGTTTATAACTTCGAATTATAGATGCTAAAATTATCTAAACTAACAAAATTTAAAACATAAGATAAAGGGGTTGATTGCACTAAATCTTCTTAAGCTTTGATACTAGGTTTGCTCATGGCTTGAAACCATTTAATCTATATCCTAATTATTTAATTTCCTATGCACATATATATGCATATATATGTGTGATTGCATTTGGCACAAGGGTTTCTTCATATTTCTAATGGTAGATCCAAACAAGTCTAATCCTTAGTTATTTTGGCAAGTTCAATTATTCTACTGCCATCCTATTATTCATGAATTAAATTTTTGTTTCTTTTATATGCCCTTTATACTATTATATATATGTTTGAATTCTTAGTGTATTGAAAACAAGACTTAAATAGAAAGTAATTCAAACATGCATGAAAATTAAATATATATATATATATATATATATATATATATATATATATATATATATATATATATATATTTGAACTCCTGGAAATATAAGGATCCTAGAAAAATTAGTTTCATTAAATTATAAGTTTGTTTGCAAAATTTTTGTATAAAGCATATCTTTAGGCCTTTTATTCAAATTTGAATTTCAAAATCACCCAGAGATCATTTTCAACATATTTTCGTATATTCTGAAATAACTTGATTTTATATGAATATAGAACTTTATTTCACTAATTTTGGAGTTATGATTTGAAACTTATGGACATTTCAAGTGACTCGGTTTTGGAAAATACACTGAAATTCCAAAAATATGCTTTCACCGGTGGAAAGCGTGTTTCAGCTTTTGGCGCGCTGGCGCGTTCGAACTTAGCCGGTCTAGCAAACAAGCCGGCCCCATCATCCAGCGTCCGCACGGCGCGACCAGCGACTGACGGTCGCGACCCACCAGTCAGTGAGCGCGGAGAGGAAAACTACTAGCGCGTGGGCCTACGTCACGGAGTGACTACCAAGCTGGGCCCACGAGTCAGTAGCATACTCGCACAAGGCAACTGACCACTGTCAGCGACACTAAACATAGGTCGCCAGTTCTAAGCTCGCCGCCGGCAAACTAGCTCCGCCGCGGCGGAATGGGTAGCGCCATGAGCATCAGTGCTCCGAGGCGCACCTAGTGGTGGTACCTATTCACCGGGAGATGGCCGGAAAGGTGGCTGCCACCGTGGGGGTGCGGCGGTGCCACAGCCGAGCAAGCAAAAGCTCGCCGCCGGCCATCTTTTCACCGGGCCAATGCTCCTAGAGTACTAGTGAGTCCTAGGGGGTTCTATTTCACCTGTTGGTACGGTCGAAGAAACATGGAGGTTGACTGCCAACAATCATCGGCCAGAGAGAAGAAGAACGGCGTAGGAGTTGAACTGCAGGCGAGAAGAAGTGAAAATGAAGAGTGGTTAGTGCTCAATAGGTCACGGCGAAGCTATAGGGGAAAGAAATTTCGAGCATTGATGCCTCTTGGCTGCTTCACTGGTTTCCCCCCACCCTTTTTGGCTCCGGCGGCAGAACGGAGATGAAGATGAAATCAACTCGAGACTCAATGGCTCTCAGGGAGGAAGAGGATGGGGGTCTCAATGGTGATACAAGGGCATATTTATAACCGAGGTGAGGCGGTCTCACCGGGGCTTGATCACGCGCGCAAGGCTCGGCTCAATTGACACAGAAATGGCGGGGTGGTGCGCGGTTTTTGGGGGCTCGAGATAGCGCGGTATGGGCGAGGCGTGGCGTGGACAGATCGAGGAAAAGCCGTGGCGACGCACGAGTGCGGGCTCGGAGGGATTTGCGCTGAGGCGCAGAGAGGAGTCGGCGACGACTTGGCGTGCGCGAGCTCAGTCTGCAGAGAGGCGAAGAAGAGAGGGGAGAAAGAAATGACTGGTTGACGGCTGGGCCCAGGGTCCACCAGTCAGCCAGAGAGCTTCGGCACCGCCTTGCGCCAGGAACTGGGCCTGTACGCCACGGGGCCCACCGGTCAGTGAGTGCACATGCTAAATGAGATAAGCCTCAGCCCAGACAGCTAGTACTCGCATTAATTTAGCCATCAAATCAACTTGAAAATTTGCAAAACTTTTTGACTGAGGTTTCCTGATAGTTTACATTGGCCAGTAAAAATTTGAGGCTAACATATCCAACGGTTGATTTATAAAAATTCAGACACTGTGCACTGTCAAAAATTTGCATTTCGGTATTTTATTTATTTAAGGGTATAAATCATATCAAATTTTTTTCCAAACTTTTTAAAATGGTTCAGTTCGGATCATGGATATCGCCATAAAAATTTCAGGTCTAAATCTCAAGTAAATATTTTATAAAAATTCTGATATGATGATTTTCAGTTTTCCAATGCCTTTGTTCTTGAATTTTTAATAGGCTTGGACGACATGATAAATTTCTAAGATTTTTACCAAACGTATTTACTGATATCTGAGGGTGCTATGGTAATTTTTGTGGCTCCAGATAAGTTTCAAATATTTTTCATTAATTCTAACTTCACTGTTTTTAGTCAAAAAGAGATGATTAAATCTTTTATTTGTTTACATTTCAACACCTAGGATTTTTACTAGATGGTTTTACTGGTTTACCAACATGAATAAGGTCTCATGGTAATTTTTCCCATATTTACTTTTACCTCTTTACCTTCTTACCATTTTCCATTTAATAATTCTATTTGTTGGACTTTTCATACAAAGCATAAATCCAAGGAAAATCCAAATAAAAACCAATAATACTAAGAAAACTCAGAAATAAATATATTCAAATCCAAAATATTCATCTTCATTTTATTATATTTTTCGGGATGTTACATTATGTCAGAATTTGTCATAATCAATCAGCCACCCAAGGACATAAGCTTCCCTTTCCAAGGTGTCTAACCTTTTAGTCAATTTATCACTCAGCATATCAAACATGGCCACCCCCAAATGATGGTCACTAACTGGTATTCCAAGGTATATCACTGGCAAGGTACCCAATTTACAATTCGATTGATTTGCCACTCTGTATTATTCTGCTTTATCTACCCCAAAATCATAAACCTCACTTTCGTGACAGTTGATTTGAAGACCTGACATCCATGCAAAGCAGTAAAGTAAAAATTTCAGATGAAGGATATGGCTATCATTGTTCTCAATCATTACTATAGTGTCGTTCGCATATTGCAGATCAATCACACCCACATCAATTAAGTGTTGTGCCACCCCTTTGATGATGCCCATATCTTTAGCCACATCAAAGATTTCAACTAAAACATACACTGTTAGGTTGAATAAGGTAGGAGTTGCCTCACATCCCTGTACGTGTTGAAGTAAGAACCAATTTCTCCATTTATATTAACGCTGACTTTGCCCCCTTGACAGTCTTCGTTACCCACATGATGAACTTTTCATCGAAACCCTTCCGTTTCATAACCTACTCAAGGAATAACCATTGATCCTATCATAAGCTTTCTCAAAATCCAGTTTGAGTACAATCCCTGGCATTTTCTTTGTCCTCAATTCATGTAGAATCTCATGAAGCATTACCAACCTCTTGTTGTCATCCCATTCACTGCCTTCTTCACCTCTTGTTGTCAAAAAGGTTGCACCAGTCTGATGCTAGCTCCATTTAATATCCTTCTCTCCTCTAACCATATTGTATCATTCAGACACACCCCCGGACAGAATCTCTGAACCAAATAACTGTTTGAAATATTGATAAATGTGACTAGTTATCTCTTTAATATCAGTTACTTCCTTGCCCTCAGTCTAGAAATCCTTTTCTTCCTCCTGCCATTAGCACTGTTGTGAAAGAATTTATTATTGGCATCACGCTGCAAGATCCACTCCTGTCCCTCTTTGCTACCAATACAATTCTTCTTTATGTAATAAGTTTCCTGTTCAGTCTCTACAGCATATCTTGCACCCCATTCTGCAGCAGATAATTCTCGTCTCAGCTTCAGCAACAATGTGTTCTCTTTGAGATAAAGTTGCTTTGTTTTTCCTCCTGTATCCCCCATTTACATTAGCACCCCAACCATTAAGAAATTCTCTCAACAATACAATAGACCCCTGCCATTTGTCCATAGACAATACTCCATCTGGCTGCCATTTTATCAGGTATAACATATTAAGTTACCTACCCAATCAATTGTTATCTCCTAATCTCCCTGCAGGCATGCTAACTTATCATTGATGCCATCATTATCTCAGGATAAACGTGATCTATAATAACTGCAACCCAGTTCCTTCAAGTTTCTTCGAAAATCTTTTTCAGACCTCATCTAACAAACCTTGGGAATATAATTCATGAGCCTACATGGTTCTCATCTCCTTTTCAGGTCATTCGTAAATCCTCGATGTCCTATGTACTCATCATGATGTACCTATGCAATAAAACTAACCTTATCTATTTTCCAAATTCTTTTATTGCCTTCTTGAAAAGAAAAATCACTGCACACTAGTTGCGGGGGAATAAGGGAAAGGAGAGTGGCGATGATGGTATTGACTAGTAGTAGTTGCATGGCGATGACAAGAGAGGACCATAGTTGTCTCGACTTTGCGTGAATTAGCCGCGAGTGGCAGCTTATGGACAAAGAGAGGATCCCCAATACGTGTCCGCATTAGAGGTAGCATCGTTAGGCCAATTTCGCTAAGTTTGTAGCTAAAAAGTAACTATAGATCCCTATGTATTGGTTTTGAATATGTGATCTTTTATACTTTGGTGTTCTGTTGTAAGATCTTTTGTACTACTTCTTGGGTTACTCTCGTAAACACTAAACCCTCGGGTTGAAAATTTACGATGTGCCAATCATATTTAATAAGAAACCTTAATTACGAAAAGTTTAAGGAACGAAACGTTGCCTTATAAATCAACCAACAATTACCTAGTTCATGTAGAGGCCTTTTCTAAATAATGTTTTAATGAACAGAATGTTGCCTTGTAACCTGGTTAACCCTATCGAACCATCTTTCTCTGATCCAAATATTCCAACGAACATTGTTGTAAGGTGGTTATGACCCGGTCTACCAATGCACCCACTAGAAGTAATAACTAATAAGATCCCCAAAATGTGTATACATTAGAGACAACACCATTATACCGAATGTGATGTTTGTTATGTATGTCCCTTATTTGCTACTATATATATGAACGTAAATCCATATATATGTCTATATGTTTGATTGAAACCTTGAGTGATTCATGCATTCATTCATAAAGAATTGACATATTAAATCCTATGTCCCTATGCCCTCCATCCTACTCATGCAAACCCTTTTAGTGGATTTAGTGGTATGAATATACATGTAGTTGTTGGGTTAAAGATTCTTCAAGGTTTGGTCAAGTTTTGAATAATTGAATTGCATGCAAAATATGATTTTAGCAGTTGATGGGATATTTGTCTGTAAATAAGAGCAATGAGAGTATATGGACAATTATCATCGTGATGTGCTCAAAAGTTGATATTGTCAATTGATCAATGCAGTAGACTATGGAACAAATGGATGTGAATTGTCCGAATACGAAATAAGTGATTGTGTTGTCACTTGGTGGTTATACCAATAAATAGGTGATACAATGTTGGATTTAGAAGTCTAACTGGATTATGGGAACTAGGATGGAATTATGACCAAAATTGTTATCCTTATTATTTGGATTTATGGTTTTGTCTAATCGATTAAGAGGATTTTTAGTAGCAAGTAGAATACACACTTGAATTTTTGGAATGATATAGAATGAAGAATGGGTGGAGAATTACCTAGTCAAAATCTTGCCTATAGTATTATGTGTTGGGGTTATGACTAAGGTGATGATTCGATTTTTGAAAAAAAAATGCAGCTTTAATTCTCGAGAATATTTGGAAGTCAAGTACAAATTGACTCAGATATTTTGAAAGAATCCTGGCGGGGCAAATGATTAAACACTTAGAATGCAAAGCCTTGATTATGGGGACCTCATCGAATCATATCATATTGGAATCATTAGGATGGATATTTGCCCTACAAATACAGCTACTGAGGATGCTTCTAAATCTCGAGGACGAGATTTTTTGTAAGGGGGGTAGGTTTGTAACATCCCAAATCTGATCAAGTAATAAAGTGGCACATTTTGGTCTTTGTTGCATTTTGGCATTTTCATTTGGATTTATCTCTGGGATTATGTTTTTATTCCTTGAAAATTTTGTATTAACAAATAAAGTTTATTAATGGCCAAATCATGCACATCAAAGAAACTCATGAAAATTTTAAACAACATGCTATAGAAAATATTTTTTTAAAATTCTAGAGCCCAAATGATGAATAAAAATAATTTTCCAGAATTGTTGCACATCATTTAGTCAGCCCAAAAATTCAAAAACAGCATGAAAATCAGCAAATTTTGGAGAATTACTGCTCTTAAACTATCAGAGATAATCAAGTGAAACCAAAGAAAATGGAAACTAGACTCCTTGTTCTACCAACACAAAAAGTTTCGAAATTTTTGAACCAACCTAGCACTCCCAATTAGCTTGCCCAACTGCTATACCCGAATTGAGCCTTAAATTGTTTTCAACTCCCAAGTCAACCGATGCAATCGAAGAATCCGACTTGTTTGTTACTGGCAGTGGGCCCCAAGTCACCCAGGACCCACTGGTCAGCCCCTTTGCCTTTCACTCTCTACCTTCTCCCTCCCCTATCTCCTGCCCGAGGTGTGCCACAAAGAGGGCTGCAGCCACGCGGCCGACGCGAGCCCAGCATCGCCTCCTCCTTCTTTTGCCCATGTCGTCGCCCATGCCCTGGCTCAACTACCTCCACCGCACGCCATAAAGCCAGCCGAGCCCCTCTCCTCCCCTTTTGCTCTCTGCTCAGTCGACTTGCCAGTGCCGCGACCTCGCCGGGACAAGAACCGGGCAGTGAGCCCTTCGTCCGCGGGAAGAGGTCCCAGGTGAGCTCGCCTTATCCTTCGCGTGCTCCTACCTGCCATGCACCCTCCTGAAGCCATCTCGATCTCACATTTCAGCTCACCTCTGCTGAACGCCGCCGCGATAGTGCTCTTCTTCCCTGAGGTCGACGCACGGTGGCAGAGCAACCCACACTTCCTCGCCTCGAATCATCCGGTAATCCACGTTACTTGAGGTCCCTAGTTGCTTAATAGCCACCGCCGAGCTGATTTGGCCGTCGTTCTCCTTCTCGGCAGTACGCCATTTGTGCCGCCACCCCATGCAGGTGGCAGCACATCTCCGATGGTTGCCGGTTGGAATCGGCAGATGCCCTATCTTCTCCACGTCGCCCTTCAACTCCTCTACCACCCAGCCGAGCCCGCGCTTCTTCTTCCTCCTCTCCGCCCAACGCCCGCCGAGCTTTACCCCTTTCCGTCGCCGGCCATCTCCGTCGCCGCATCGCTGTCGCCGATCACCCCAATAGGTTCACCGTGACCTCCTCTCTCTTGTGATGCTACCCATTCAGCAGCTCCGGCAGCAGGTCGCCGCCGGCGTGCTTGGAGCCGTGCGCCTCTGTTTTCCCTCACCGACATGCGGGTCCCATCCGTCAGCCTCTTCCTCTGTCTACCTCACGCAGTCGCTGACGAAGGGACCCCAGTGATAGGCGATAAACGGGTTTTAAAATGCTTGCCGATTTGGGAAGGCGCCTTCTCTGAAGAGAAACGTACTTTCCTTATTCGGAAGGTTTTCAATTTCAGTGATTTTATTAACCCTAACCCTTTCTAGTGCTTGTAACTTTTGCTAGGAATGTCCAAATGAAGTGAAATTAGTTTCTAAATTTGAGTTTTGAAACATGGAATTATAATCTGCAATAAAAATTTGTTTGTTGCTCGCAGAAAAATATTTTAATTAGAGTTTGAATGTTAGGCTCTAAATAGGTGTTATGAAGCAAATATATAGTCTCTTGTTCCATAAATCATGAAATAAATAACATGAGCTACTGCAACCCTATACACTCCATTTCTGCAAAAGCATTTAAATTTGAATGTATTTTGAATCAAAGATTGTTGGTTTAAATCCCTTCTAGCATGCAAGTTTCTAATGGCTAAAACACTGATCAAATGAGCTCAAAAATTTATGAAACCAGTTTAGTTGCATCCCTGAGGTTACATAGATAATAATTATATAAAAATATTTAGATTTACCTTTACTTTGCTCTATTCGCTCGTCAGTCAAACAATCAATCGGTAAAATGACCAAACGTTCGGAAACGAACCTCAAACTCGACGAAATCAAATGCTATGACCTTAAAATGACATGTAATAGCTTGCTGAGCAAAATTGAATGTGTTTAGAACAATTTTGAGTTAGTCCATATTAAGCCCTAATGATTATATACATGAAAAACATCTTAAGTAAATATGAAATATTGTGAAAATAAATTTAAAACACTCTTAAGTATATCACCTACTTATTCCTGTAAAATGGTTAGATTATCCCATAAGGTGAAGTTGCAATCGAAGAATGAAAACTGGACCGTAACCGCGCAATCGGCGTGGTCATATAAGCCTATTCGACCACCCGTAAAATATCTTATAGAAACGCAAAATAGTGAAAGAATAGCTCAATAACATTCTATGATATTCATGCTACCATAATATGGGAAAATATTTCATTTTTAACATGCCTTGCATATGAAATTTGTCGCCCCAAACACCTTAAATGACTACAAACTACACTAAAACTATAATACTTAAGCCTTTTTGGGAATCTGTAAAGTATCCCGTCCAAATGCAAGTTTAAAGGAAAATGGTTCAGAATCGGTGTTCAGTATGTATGCTACCATATTCTGTAAAAATATCTTAATTATAACTTTATTTGCATCTGAATCCTACTTAAGCAAGAACCCTAAACGATCACAAATTGGGCAGTTTTAGAAACACTTAAGCACTTTGAAAAGCATGAAAAACTACTCGGCTAAGCATGAATTTTGGGGGAATTGTTCCAGAAACATTTCCCAGTATATGGAAAACCAAAATATGGAAAAACATCTTAATTTCAACTTGCTTGTCATATAAAACTTGCTAGAGCAAATACCCTAAATGATAATGTTGCTAGAGTCAAGTTGTATGGGCGAATGAGATCGGAAGTCTTAAACCAAAACATCTGTTAAGCAAGAATCGTCACCTAACCAAGTAGTATCAACAATTAACTTTAAAATTCTAGATCCACCATGTAGAAATCACTTCCATGAATGAACACTTAAAGCTAAGTACTAATTAAGCGAAACCTTTCAACTAAAGTTTTACTTTCATCAATCCAAATAATTTTAGCATCTAGAATCCAATTATGTAGATACAAAGAGACATAATGAAGGTCCTTGAAATCATAAACCACCTCATGTAAGTTCATAGCTATAGTATATAAATAACCAACAAGTGAAAATAACTATTTAAAACAAAGAACCTTTCATGCATTAAATCCTAATGAAAATGTTATGTAAGTGACAACTTGGGAACTCAAAATCACCATGTTCTTCTTGGTAAGTTTTAATTTGGTATTTACATCTGATTTCTTTTTGCCCCATTTGATATGGTGTTATTTGCTTTTGTCTCGGTTCTTATTATTCGACGCATAGACGACGGTATTTCATATTCGATTGATAACGACGTCGACTACGATCCGGATTATATTCCAGAAGAAGAGCAACCAGGCAAGCACCCTCCTTTGATCATTTTGATCCCATATTTGCAAATTTATGTTGTTTTATCAAACTATATGCATGCGTGTATGTTTTAAACATGCTATGTTGTGGGTAATGGTAGCTAAATCCACTTTAATGCATTACCTTTACCTTGTCATTTAAACACTTGCCATTGTAACCTAGTATTGGATTAGACAATACTTAATGTCACTTGGGTAAAACTTGCAAAATTACCATATGTATTGCTTAGACATGCTCATTAGAACAACTTTCAAAATGATGGGAGATGTTTCAACTACTTTGAGCAAATTTTGTTTAAATGGATGGAACCACGGTATGGTTTCCACTTAATTTGATAAAAATCCAACTCAAACTTATGATTTAGACACGGGCGAGTTATTATTTAACTTGAGGCATGAAAAGGACCTCACGCGTAGTTAGGGGGAGATTCTCGCCCGGGTCAGTTAAGGACCGAACTTGATGCTATCACCTAAGTATTTTGGTGCAACCACATGTGCTAGTATGGGATAGCCTAAACTCACTAGATTAGTTAGAGTTTAGCCTTACATTTTGGTAGGCCGAAGTAGTGTGAGACCCCGTTCTGATGAAAAGGAACCTCCATGTGATTACTGTGCTATTCCCTGGATCAGTAGCTAGCACTCACATGTTTACAACATTCATATCATAACCCTACACGCAGACAAACAGAAAGACATACATAACAGTATTAATTATACAGAGTTCAGTACACATTTCAAACATTTAACAGCAGAAACCAAAATAAAGCTGAACAACTCCAAACAGCCTTGTGGTTGCCCACTAAACCCTCAGGCAACTGACTAGGCACCCTAGAAGAGACTATCGTCGAAACCCCCGAGACCTGCCTGGAAAAGAACGTTGTCTGGAAGATCGCAGTCTTCTTCCTCTGAGACTGCAGATGCAAGATTGAGTACATTGTCACTCAGCAAGTCTTATAGTGGTTCACAAATGCAATTAAGTAATTATGCAGGCTGAACAATAGACAGGCTATGGTTATTTTGCAGTTGCATAAAAGCATTAAAAGTGTTTAAGCATATTAGATTGCAACATCACATTTTAAAAATGAAAGCAATTTAAAGACAATATGATAAGCAATTATTCCAGATTTTCAACCCAGCCTACCCGACTGCATAGATCCCCGGTGTCGATCCTTTGACACAAAAGCTGGTTACAAACGGTTTCCAAAACCAAACCCATTTTTCCCAAAAAGACTCAAATGACTTTAGCATTGGGAGGATTTTCCCAAGTGCCATTACTGGGCGGCTAATCGATCAGATTTGTCACTCTGCAGAGGTGTACAACTTTACCCACAAGGAATGATCAACCTCTTTTGCCAGGCCAGTTAACACACTTCCTTTGGAGTGTCGGCAAGGAGATCATACAAAGCTGTTACATTATCTAGACGTGGCTTTACACACGCCCAGACGTTAACCTCGCCTCAAGACAGAGACACTCACCCAAGTCGTGGATCCACATTTATCACACACACACCACGTCTCTGTCCAGGGCAAGGCGTACACTGTTGCATTGGTATGTAGAAACCCCCTACAAAAGACCTGACCGAACGTCTGTGCAATCTCCCGCCTTCCATAGATGCAAAGCCACATCTAAATAACTTATTAAGCTAAGACCCGCCCACACAAGCACTTGTGGTTGCACGAAAAACATGGATCTACAACCTCCCATTTGCTCGGTCCTTAATCCGACATGGGCGATACTCCACCCTAACTACGTGCATATCCTTTTGCACAACCGCTTGTGCCAATAATCACCCGTGTCAAACCTTAGTTTTGTTTGAGGGTTTTTAGTAAATTATCACCAACCATTTCCCAAGAGGACCATACACTGGTTGAAAAGACTGAAAACACAAACGAGAAGCTTAAGCAGGAATATTATGCTAGCGATTATACCCAAAATGACATTAAGTATGTCTAGTTCAAACTAGGGTTTACAAGGTTCACATGTCCTTACAGATTGAGACAAACCACAATTTACAGGATTAACTACAGTTCTAACTCAAATTAGCACTTTTATGGAGAATTATCCGGATGCACTGCATGTAAGCAAAAGCAACATAATGTAGGTAAATTATTGGGCTCGATATGCTCAAGGGGTTGCTTGCCTTGCAGTTCGCTGTCAGGAATATTTAGATTAAGAAGGTTGATCACTAGCTTCTTTGGAAGAAGGCATGAAAGAGCAGCGCTTAGAAAAACAGAGCTCTCTGCCTTCTCATGACTTCAAGAAGTGAGCACTCAAAACTATGCCATTTAGGGTTATACATCCCTTATGATTTAAGCGCAACATCTAACAAAATTAGGGTTTTAATCTTGAACTAGCTAAAGAATACTTTGGTTGTCAATTTACAGGATTAACTACAGTTCCAACCCAAATTAGCATTCTATGGAGAATTATCCGGATGCATCATACATAAGTAAAAGCAACATAAGGTAGGTAAATTATCGGGCTCAATATGTTCAAGGGGTTGCTTGCCTTGCAGCTCACTGTCAGGAATATAATCTGGATCTGCTGAACAGTCGTCTTCTTCTTCGATGACGTCGGCGTCTACTCGTCGAGAAAACGAAGAACAAAAGAACATCAGTGAACTCCAAATGGCAAAAAGAAAACAGACAGACAAGCAATTAAATACAAGTTCGAACCAAACAGGGGGTTGCTTTTTACAAATTATTTGAATTCATACATCGAATTATAGATGCTAAAATTATTTAGATTAAGAAGGTTTTGATCACTAGCAACCCTAGAAGAAGACATGAAAGAGCAGCACTAGGAAACCACTCTCTGCCTTCTCAAAATCATGACTTTTAGGGTTATTGATCTAATGAGATTTATGATCAACTTCTAACGAAATTACGGTTTAAATCCTGAACAACCTAGAGCAAACTTTGTTTAACAATTCTAATGACTTCTCTTAATTTTTAGGGTTTAGACAAGGCTTGAAAACTACTGTTAAAAAGGCTTAGTTGGAAATCTGGACTTAGGCTATAAAATTGGCTAAGGAAAACAGACTAAGTAATATCACTTAAGGTTATTGCACTTATGAAAACTAAGTCAAGCACAGCTCTTAAACAGAATATTTTTCTGGAATATAGTAGTATAAACTTTGGTGGTCATTTCTACACTATCTTCTCTAAAATTCTCATTTAGATGAGCTACTTCACACATGGTTGAAAAAGCCTAAATGTTTCTAACATTCAGCAAAACATAAAAAGTAGGCTCATTCTACTAACTCGTTTTGCACACAAGCCTTAGCAAAATGTCACTATTTTTCCAGAACCTATTAGTATATACTATGTGGAGTGTTTCTATACTATTTTTACATTCTTTCTCATTTATATATTCTATTTTATCCAATGTTGAAAAGGGCTATATGAACACAAAAACTGCCTTACAACATTTCAATCTTTCACTTTCATTTACTACTAAACCACTCATCATCTTTTATTCACTTTCTTCCTGACATCAGGGCATGATCTTAAAAACATTTTGAAACTGAATTTGAACTATTTTGAACCTATTCATAGTAAGTTACCTCTATTTTGAAATTGAATTCGAACTCACCAGTCGGCTGGGTCGGAGAAGGCCCGAGACGAGCTGTCACCGTGCGTTGGCCGGGAAGAAGAAGGGCGGTGGCGGGACGGCGCTGCAGGCAAAATGAAGCCAAAATGGTGGTTGATTAGTAACCTAAGGGTGTTGAGGATGCCTCGCATGGAACCGATTCAAAGAAATGTGGACGAATTGACATGGATTGATGAGTTCCCCCCTTTGGGTTCTTGCAGTGAAACGGGGAAGAAAACCCCGTGCGGGGCTCTCGGTTCAGGAGGATGGCAAATGCGAGGTGCAGGAGGGCACTGCGATGCGAGTGGAAGGCTTAAGGCCGAACGGGATTGATCGTTTTCGCAGTTTGGGCGCATGGCCTCGGTCGGCTTCTCCTGTGCTGATCTACGAAGCCCGCCCGACCATTTCCTCCATAGCGATTCAACAGAGGGCGATCAAGCACCGACGAGGGAAAGCTCTACGCGACGTGGAGGGCGGCGATCACGCCGAACGGGAGTAGTTGGGCCGGACAGCGAAGGACAGAGACGACGTCGCCTCGCCTCGGCCGGAAGAAGAAAGGGGAGAAGAACGCTGCGAGTTGAGGCTGACACCCGGGTCCAGGGCCCACTGGTCAGTGACCTGAGGCTTTGCCTCAGCCTCGCCAGTGCGACGAGCTCCATAGTGGCTGGGCCCACCTGTTGGCGAGAAGGAGTGATTAATGCTATGAGACTGGGCATGAATTTTCCAGATTTCGCATTAGTTTAAGCTTCAAACTCGGTCACGATTTTACCAAAATTTTTGACCAAGATTTAATGGGAGTCACACATCTTTTTAAAAAATTTGAGACAAAACACTCTCGGGGTGATTTACTAAAATTCTGACACTGTGCCCTGCCCTAAATCTTGATCTCGGATTTTTATTTAATTAAAGGTCCATATTTTATTATTTATTTTTTAAAATTTTGGGAGAGGTTCAGATATTTATTAAGAGATTACCCTAAAAGTTTCAAGTCAAAATAGTGAGCAATTATTTTATATTCTAGACTTTCTGTATTCGAATTTTTAAGAGGCTTAATACAGTTTATTAAATTATGAAAATTTTACCAGTGATGTGTTATACGATCAGGGACTTATATAAATGTTCTTGGATTTACCTTGACATTGGTTATTTTTCATTTTCCTTTTTGATTTACTGTTTCCAGTCAAAAAGCAGCTACATGCTTTATTTACCTTAATCCAAAGCATGTAAAATTTTTATTTACTGGTCAAACTTTATTACCAGCTTGAATAGGACCCATGGTAAAATTTTCTAAATTTTATTTTCACCTTTTCACCTTTTTCCTTTGTTTTTCTTTTGTTTAATCTTTTCATACAACACAAAATCTAAGGAAATTCCAATTGGAGCAAATAACACCAAGAAAACCCAGAAATATTTATATTAAAATTTAAATTGTACATCTTTTACTGTTCTAAATTTTCAGGATGTTACAATATACCAAAATGAGGATAGCGGTATGCCCATCTGATAACCCATAGGCAACCGACTTGGAAAAGCCCAAGTTCAACCATAAACATATTCATCGGACCCCGAAGTAAAGTACGAGTTGTCGGGATGTTCTTCCATACCGTCGTCTATATTGTTTAGAATAAGCAACTGTGAGTACACGTATGTACTTGCGAGACTTTAGTGTATGGAAATATTGTAAATGCATGGCTAGAACAAGGATAACAAGCTTCTACACTAATCTCATTTTCAGCATAAAGCATATTTTGTTTAACAAGTGAATATTGCATAAAACGTTAACGGAATTGTAAAGAGCATTTCTAAAAAGCTAATAACAGTAAGTACAGTTCATATCCATCATTCCACAGCCCTCCTTGGCTGTGAATAGCGAGTAAAAACAGCCACCCTTGGCTCATGAGTATACCCATCCATTCCAAAACCATTTCCAAAAGTTGTTGCAGAAACAAGACTATACTTGACATTATTTTCCCAAGTTGCTCATGACCGCGAGCACGGCTAATTAATTAGATTTTAATCTCTGCAGAGAGTGTACACTTTACCCACATGACATATTGTAGCAATCATGTCAACCATGCCTCGCGATACTCAACATACCCGATTTGCTAGACTATGACGAAACCGTTCAACTAGTTAAACCTTAGCCTTGCACTAGTGACAGTGATGTTAAACCCTCGCCATAGTTCTGGAGATCCTGAAACGATGGTGCCACATCGTGAACTCTCCCCGTGACAAGGCATACACCGTTGTATTGGAATGCTTGGGCCCCAACACCTCGGTGAAGGGAGCACCTAGAACGACACCAGTCCATCGGATCGTCCATACTACTTGTAACGTCCTGAAAATTAGAATAGTAAAATATGTACAGTATAAATTTGAAAATAAGTATTTCTGCAGTTTCTTGGTATTATTTGCTCCAAATGGGATTTCCTTAGACTTTTGTGTTATATGAAAATATTAAACAAAAGAAGAAAAACAAAGAAAAGGGTAAAAAGATGAAGATAAAATTTAGAAAATTTTACCATGGGTCATGTTCAAGCTGGTAATACAGTTTGATCAGTAAATAAAATTTTACATCCTTGGGATTAAGGTAAATAAAGCATGTAGCTACTTTTTGGACTAGAAACAGTGAATCAAAAAGGAAAATGAAAAATAAACAATGTCAAGTAAAGCCAAGAAAATTTCTATGAAGTCCTGACTGTATAACACACCACTGGTAAAATTTTCATAATTTAATAAACTAGATTAAGCCTCCCAAAAATTGAATTACAGAGAGTCCAAAATTAGGGAAAATGATTGTCAGGATTCTTATAAAATAAGTACTTATCATTTTGACTTAGAAATTTTATGGTGATCTCTTTATATGGATCAGAACCTGTACAAAAAGTTTTAAAAATAAATCATAAAATATGAATCTTTAATTAAATCAAAAACCGAAATCAAGGTTTAGGGCGCAGTACAGTGTCAGAATTTTAGTAAATTATCTAAAAGAGTTTTTATCTCAAAATTTTAAAGTAGATGTGTGACTCCCAGTAAGTCTTGGTCACAAATTTTGGTAAAAATTTGACTAAGGATGAAGCTTAAGCTAATCCAAAATCTGGAGAGTTCCCGTCGAGTCCCATCGCATTGATCGTCCGCTTTCACTGACAAGTGGGCTCGGCTACTGTGGAGGTTGTCACGCTGGCAAATTAGGGGCTTTAGCTAGTTCAAGATTAAAACCCTAATTTTGTTAGATGTTGCGCTTAAATCTTAAGGGATGTATAACCCTAAATGGCATAATTTTGAGTGCTCACTTCTTGAAGTCATGAGAAGGCAGAGAGCTCTGTTTTTCTAACCGCTGCTCTTTCATGCCTTCTTCCAAAGAAGCTAGTGATCAACCTTCTTAATCTAAATAATTTTAGCATCTATAATTCGATGTATGAATTTAAATAATTCGTAAAAAGCAGCCTCCTGTTTGGTTCGAACTTGTGTTTATTTCTTTGTCTGTCTGTTTTCTTTTTGCCATTTGGTGTTTGCTAATGTTCTTTTGTTCTTCGTTTTCTCGACGAGTAGACACCAACGTCATCGAAGAAGAAGACGACTGCTCCGCAGATCCAGATTATATTCCTGATAGCGAACTGCAAGGCAAGCAACCCCTTGAGCATATCGAGCCCAATAATTTACCTACATTATGTTGCTTTTGCTTACGTAGAGTGCATTCGAATAATTCTCCATAGAAGTGCTAATTTGAGTTAGAACTGTAGTTAATCCTGTAAATTGTGGTTTGTCTCAATCTGTATGGACATGTGAACCTTGTAAACCCTAGTTTGAACTAGACATACTTAATGTCATTTTGGGTATAATCTCTAGCATAATATTCCTGCTTAAGCTTCTCGTTTGTGTTTTCAGTCTTTTCAACCAGTGTATGGTCCTCTTGAGAAATGGTTGGTGATAATTTACTAAAAACCCTCAAACAAAACTATGGTTTGACGCGGGTGATTATTGGCACTAGCCGGTTGTGCAAAAGGATATGCACGTAGTTAGGGTGGAGTATCGCCCGTGTCGAATTAAGGACCGAGCAAATGGGATGTTGTAGATCCATGTTTTTCGTGCAACCACAAGGGCTTGTATGGGCGGGTCTTAGCCTAGTAAGTTGTTTATGTAACATCCCAAAATTTGAGTTTTGGAATGTTGATTTCAAAATTAAACCATTTGCATTTTCTGGAATTAAGTCTAGCCTAATTTGAATTTCTAAATAGTGAAAGGATTTAATTTGGCTAAACTATTCATCAAACTAAATAATTTCAGTTTTAGTTGGGTTCCTTGTGCTCCAAGGAATTTTTCTGTATTTTTGGCGATTTTTCTGAATTTATTTGACATTTATTTGAATTTAATTGGTTTTATTCGGATTTCTGGAATTATATAAAATCGGAAGATGATTCTAATTTCCAAAAATGCTGTCGGGCCGAATCCTCTACAGCCCACTCCTTTTCGCGTGGCCCAACCCGCCTCCTCCTCCTGCCGCTTCGCCCGGCCCACTTCGCTCGCCACGCCCGATTGGCCCTTGGCCGGCCGGTAGCGCCACCGCCGTCGAATCTGCGCCGCGTGGACGGCTACGATGCGGCCATGTCGCCCCGCCGCCGCGTGTGCCCAAACCCTAGCCGCCGCCGCGTCAAAACCGCGTCCGCCGCCGACCTTGGAGTCCGGGTCGGACACGGCCTCCAAGGCTGCTATTTAAGCCGCCACACCCCCTCCGAGGTTCGCCGTTTTTCGCCTCCCCGTTTGCCCTCCTTCTCACCGCCCGAGGCCTCGCCGTCGCGTCGTGCGCCCTCGCCGGAGTTCGTCGCCTTGCCGAAGCCTTCCGCCACACGGATCTCCGCCATCGGTCCTCCTCCGCCGCTACTGGTCGCACCACCGAGCTCGCCGCTCCGTCCCCTTTCGGATCCGTGCCACCTCGCGCTCGATCCGGCGCTAAACCGCCACTTGCCGCATCGTCTTCCCCGTTGCCGGTATGCTCGCGCCGCCGCTCGCCATCGTTCGTCTTCGCTGGAGCCCGGCCGTCCGATCTTCTACGGACGCTCCCGATCGCGCCGCGTCACCTCCTCCCGCAGCAGCGTTTTCGGCCGCCCAATCTGACCGTGAACCCGATGAGTGATGCGTGGCGCCACGTCACCGCCGCGTCGGTGCCGCGCGTGTGTGCCGTGTCGTCGACCACCTCACCCTCGCCGCCGACGCAAGCGCTGACGTCACAGCCGTGAGCCGGGTGGATGGTGGACAACCGTCGTGCCGTGGACCCAGTTCACCGTGAACCCGATGACGTCAGCGATTGCGCAATAAATCCTTTTTCCGTATAAAAATAAATCCATAAATTCTGATTTTCTGATTTTTTGTATTTTCTCTGAATTTAATTTTACAGAAGCTCGTTCTCGCTCATACGAACTCCGATTGAGGCGATTCAAGTTTCTAAATTTTTCTAAAATCAAGATCTATCTTTCAGAGCCATTTATTTCTAGTTTTGAGCTTGTTTGAGTCTCTGTTTTGTATTTATTTGGATTCGTTGCTTCTTTTTAGGTGAGCGCTAATTCGAGGGAGCTGACGAAGACTTCGAAGATCAAGATTCAGCACTAGATCAGCAAGGCAAGTCGTAACCTTTGATCATATTGATCCTATGTTTGCAAAGTAATTTATTTTATACACTTGCATGCTATTTACGTATCAATGTTTATTTAATGGGAGTAGATGTATACCTAGTTGATATTATGCCACCTTGATTGGTTGTATGCCATGTATCCATTGTTAAACCTAGGTTGGGACATTACTAGTTGGACATAATCATTATACCAACATTGGGTTATTGTAGCTATGCTTAGACATGCTTAGATATACGTTGGGATTCATGTCACACATTGAATAATGTTAATCTTGACTTAATGAGATATTGAATCGTGGCCGGTAGCCACTGTTGTAATATTTGTTGTACCATGGCGGGGTTTGCCATTGGTCTTGGTTGAACGAATTGTTTTCCCTCGGGCAAGTGATCGTGTAGTAAAGGGGGTGCTTTCTAGCACATTGGGATGTGGATGTCTTGCACGAGACAATTTAAGGACTTAATCTTGTGCGCCATTGGCGGGCCTAAGCGTACTACCACATATGCGGAATGGGACAGACCTAGCTGATTAATTTGCAATGTCTAGCCTTGAGTTACGCCGGTTGGTGGTTGTAAGGACCGAATCCAGCGATTCAACCCACTTTGTGTTTACCGCACTAGTCCGGGATCAACGCTAGTGCACACGACTTGACATTGGTACATATCACGTCATACACAGCGATAATAGAATAATAGTTCATTTATTGATATAGCTAAATGTATGATCTTATGACCAACTTACATTATTAAGCCACGCAGGCAAGGCGAAAATATAACTAATGATTAAGCGCGGAAAATAGAAAGCGTAGATAGCTCATCGGTTCACCACAGCAACCGACAAGGCTCGGACCCTAATGACTCGTGTCTTCTGGACTTCATCTTCCAACACAGTGTAGATTCCTCAACTGTTGATTATTGTTGTTTGGCAAGGGTGAGTACTTAAAGCACTCAACAAGTTGTGCATGAATGCAATTCTATGTATCTATATGTAAGGCTTATTCCAATGGATAGGCTATCATGGCTATTTTGCAATAAGCGACATTTATGAACAAATACAATAAATATATTGTAAAGAATGTAAAACAAATAGCAATAATAAATAACTTCAGTATTTCTCAAGTAAACCAAATTTCCAATCCTAAGTCAAATTTCATCTTCCATATGGCATTCCGCCATCCCAACCATGTTGTCCAATTAATTAAGCTAACCCTTAAGCTGTAATTCCGAGCATTGCTCAATACCATGAGCACGGCTATCCGAATAGTTTCATACTCTGCAGAGGTTATGCACTTTACCCACGTGATACAACCAAACACCACCAAGGCGAGTGATTATAAAAAGCCTTTACAATGCTATGGCTTAACCCGATACTACCCGCGAAGGTTTCAACACTGGTGGGACTGGTTACCACATCCAGGGCCCCCCTCTTGCGCCATGTGAATTACACCATAACTCGGGAACTCACACCGACCACGATAGTACCAAAATTAAGACATTGCAAATTACTCAGCTAGGCTGGCCCATACCAGACATGTGGTTGCATGATTGACTCAGGTCAAAGGCTTGCAAGGTTAAGTCCTTAGTGTGATCAAGGCAAGACATCCACATACCCTCGCCCATTGGGCCCACCTTAGCCTCCTCGCCCCTTGCCACTTGCCCCAATCTAAATGATTATCACCCCGTTGATTACCAAGCACCACGTGCCATCAACAATTCAACATCGTTGCGTGACATGACTCGCCACAACAACTCAATCTCATCGTGTGATCCCACATGACACACAAGTTCATAACATTGTTCCATATTCCATTAATCAAGATTAATTATCAATGATTACGACACATGTGATGGCGTGGCAAGGCTAAGCAACTAATACGGTCTAAACCTCCAATGTTGATTATAATTATTAACCAACTATATTTAACCAATCTAGGGTGACAATGGATCATGGCATACAATGACAAGGTAGGATGTAGATCAATCGGTATATTAGCTAAACCCAATCTAATTTAAAACAATTGTATATTTGAAATATATGCAATAGGGTAAAACAAATATAGCAATTTTATAAACATGGGTTCAACATGATCAAAGCACAACTTGCCTTGGAATAGGTCTGATCTAGTTCTGGAACTTGCTCTTGAGTTCTTGGATCTTCCTCGAAGCGTCGCACAATTCAACGTCTCACGCGTCATAGAAGAAGAAAAGCAAATAAATGCCAAAACAGAGAGCAATTGAACTATAAAAATCAAATAAAATTCACCATTAAATAGATCTCAATTTTACAAATTTTTAGAAATTGGAATCACTCAAATCCGAGTTACGATGCAAAAGATATAGCCTTTTGAAGTTTGAAATAAATACTGAAATCAGAAAATCAGAAATTCGAATTTAACAGATTTATTTTTATACCGAAAAATCGATTTATGACGCAAGCATGACGTCCTGGCGGCGTCGCCACGGCCGGCGCCACGAGTGGCGACACGTGTCCTCGGTCCATGGACTCGATCCACGAACCTCATCGGTCCACGGTGCACCGGTCCACGTGGTTTTGGGCCACCGACACGCGGGCCCCCCACGGTGCCGACTCGGCGCCAGCACGTTGCTTACCCGACGCGCCACGCCAGCGCCACGTCGCTGCCCGGTCCGACCTGGCATCCACGTGGGTGACACACGGCGACGAATCAGCAATCCACGTCGACGGCGAAGCACCGAGCCCTAGGGTCGTCGGCGGCGAGGTCGGTGGGTACTCACGAGATCGTCTTGCCGCGCGGATCGATGACGCGGTCGGTTTCTCTTCCGAGGAGCTGAAGCGATGGCGGCGTCGTTCTTTTCTTCGTCGGCGACGGCCTCCCCGCTGTTCCTCCTCTGGCGATGCTCGTCCAAACTAGCGCGCGCGGGATGCTCGAACAACCACGGCGAAGCGCGTCAAAGCGCGAGCTTCGCGATGGCTTGACGGCGGCGAATCGACGGTTCTTCGATGCGGCGGCGCTCGGCAAACTTCCGCGAAATCACGACGAATCGACGGTGCTCTCACGGGATAAACCTAGGGTTTCGGTTGCTTAGGGTATTGCGCAGCCCGTGCTCGCCTTTTATAGCACTAGGACCGGCTGCCTTGCCCGATTGCTCTGCGGAGTCCATGGCGGACACGGAGCAGAGTCCGACACGGTCACGCGAAGACGGTGACCGGATCGGCGACACGTGGTAAATCGGACGGCAACGATAGAACAGAAATCCCCAACCGGTACGCGTTGCGCTCAACCCCTCGATCTGGATCCAACGGCCGGGATAAAACTTCTAGAAAAAGGGCCGAACAGGCCACGCCGCTCCGGGCCGCTTTCGCACGGAAAATGGGCCAAGCCCACTACTGTTCATCCCGATTTTAAAGGTTTTCCAATTAAAATAATTGCTAAAATTCATTTAATTTGTTTAAGCAATTAAAGTATCAGGAAAAATCCCAGAAAAATCTCAAAAATACTTTGAGACATTCTGAACTCAAATAAAATATTTTTGGCAAAACTTTATTTTAACTTTGCATAAATTTAAATAGATTTGAATAAAAGGCAATTACACTTGATTTAAAATTAATTCAAATAAATCCATAAAAATCCAAATAAATTCCAAAAAATCATAAATGCACTTTTAAGCAATAAAATACTATTTAAGCCAAATTTTTGGGATGTTACAAACCTCCCCCCTTAACAGAATCTCGACCCGAGATTCCGGGCTAACTAGAGAATAGGTTCGGAAATTCTGACTTCAAATCTTCTTCTCATTCCCAAGTGGCTTCACTTTCGGAATGATTGCTCCACTACACTCTGCAAGCGAATAGACTTGTTTACGGTCTTGCGCTCCATAACATCCAAAATTCATTGGTTGCTCTTTGTAAGTCAAATCTTCTTGCACTCTATTGCATCCAGCGGGGTTTGTTCGTTGGCACTCTGAGACACTTCTTAGGCTGCGACACATGGAATACATCATGCACTCCTGCCAAGGCGAGGCAATTCTAAGCGATAAGCTACCTCTCCTCGCGGCTCGGGATCTTGAGCGGACCAACATATCTTGGTGCAAGCTTCCCTTTAACATGGAATCTTTTAACGCCCTTAAGAGGGTAACCACGAGATACACATGATCTTACGGTTCAAAACTCAAATCTCGGCAGCGGTTATCTGCGTAACTCTTCTGTCTTGACTGCGCTATCTTCAACCTCTCTCTGATCATTGCAACTTGACTTTCTGCCTCCTCGAGAATATCTGGCTCAAACACCAAACGTTCTCCTGTTTCGTTCCAATTCAACGGAGTACGACAAGCACGCCCATACAATGCCTTGAACGGTGACATCTGTAGGCTAGCTTGATAACTATTATTGTAACTAAATTCCGCATATGGCAAACACTTATCCCACGTCGCAGTATAAGCTAAAGCACAAGCTCTCAACATATCCTCTAAAATCTGATTTACTCTTTCGGTCGACCATGCATGCGGGTGATATCTTTGTACTAAAATTCAGACGAGTTCCCATGGCTTCGTGCAACTTATTCCAGAATCTTGAGGTAAATTGGGTACCTCTGTCTGACACAATCTTCTTGGGCACTCCATGCAAACATACAATCTTTGACATGTACAACTCGCTAAGCGATCTCACGAGTAAGTGGTCTTCCTTTGGGATAAAATGGGCGACCTTGGTTAGGCGATCCACAATAACCCAAATGGAATCATAACCTCTCGAGTTTTAGGTAAACCGTAATAAAATCCATTCGATTTCCTCCACTTCCATTAGGAATTTTCAGCGGTACAATGACCGGTGGTCTTTGGTGCATAGCTTTTACCCTCTAACATCGTCACATAAAGCAACATGTTCGGCTACTTCACGTTTCATATTAGGCCACCAAAATCTCTCTTTCAAATCTGGTACATCTTAGCACTTCTGGATGAATTGAGTACTTGAATCGTGAGCTTCCTCGAGAATCAATTGTTTTAGCTCCTTTTATCAAGCACGCAAATCCGGCCTTTGAAGAACATGGTCCCTTGCTCATTCAGAGTGAAATCTCGGCTAGGCCTTCTTCCTTTTAGCCTTAATCTTAGAAATTTTATCGTCATCCTTACGCCTTTTCCAATCTGTTCCTCCGGTGTTGGCTTCACTTCTAGTCGATTACCATTCCTTGCGAACGACTTCCAACCTTAGCTTCGAAATTCCTTGCATAGTTACGGTTGATCCTCCATTGTCAATGTATTTGCGCTATGGCTCTTTTGACTCGAGCATCGCCACCACATTGGCTTTTAGGGATGATAATGGATTCCACATTATAATCCTTAATTAGCTCTAGCCACCTTATTTGTCTCATATTCAGTCCGCTTGAGTGAATATGTATTTGAGCTCTTATGGTGCGTATATATCTCACATCTATTTCCTATGAGATAATGGCGCCATATCTTTAAAGCATGCACTCTGACTAACTCCAAATCATGCGTTGGGTAATTCACTTCATGCGGTCTTAAGCGTCTTGGCGCATAAGCAACGACTTTGCCTTCTTGCATTAACGCATCCCAAGCCTTGCTTTGAAGCATCATAATAAATATCAAATCCATTACGCACATGTGGCAACACTAATACGGGGCTGTTGTAAGCGCTTCTTTAATTCCATAAAGCTTTTCTCGCACTCTGGCGTCCATGCAAACTTCTTTTCTTTCTTTAACAAGCTGCGTAAGGGGTTTAGCAATCGTTGAGAATCCTCTATGAACCGCGGTAATATCCGCCATTCCCGAAAACTACGGATCAGGTAACGGACTTTGGTTGCTCCCAATGCAACACTGCGTCCACTTTGCTTGGGTCATTGCTACTCCTTTAGTAGTCATTACATGACCAAGAAATTCAACTTTCTCCTTCAAAATTCACACTTGCTAAACTTAGCATATAGTGATGTTCTCATGACCTCTCTAAAACCATTACGAGATGTTACGCATGCTCTTCCTCTGTCTTGAGTAAACCAAGATATCGTCTATAAAGACTACAACGAACTTATCCAAATATTCCATGAAAACCTTATTCATCATGTTCATGAAATATTTGGGGCATTAGTCAATCAAATGACATGATTGTGAACTCATAATGTCCATATCGCGAAAGCGCGGTCTTAGGTACATCCTCCGCTCGGATCTTCAAGCGATGGTACCCGAACAAAGATCTATCTTGGAAAACTCAGCTCCTCTTAAGCGATCAAATAAGTCATCGATCACGGGAGCGGATACTTATTCTTGATCGTTACTTCATTCGATGCCACGATAATCGATGCACATTCTAAGACTTCCGTCCTTCTTACGAACAAACAAAACCGGGGCTCCCTACGGCGATGAACTTGGTCTAATGAAGCCTTTCTCTTGCGGTTCCTCAATCGCTTCTTCATTTCCACTAACTCGTCGGTAGGCATCCGATATGGTCTCTTTGATATCGGTCTTTGTCCTCGGCGCTAACTCGATCACGAACTTCGATATCACGGTCGGTGGCAATCTGGCAAATCTTCGGAAACACATCCGGTATTCTCGACTCTTGGCACATCTTCCATCTTGATGGCTTTCACGCTGTTGACCATTAAGCGCCCATCTCGAGCTGCGGTCGCTTGAAACTCTACTTTCTTGCCACTAGGGCCTTCCAAAGTCACGATCAAGTCGGCCACAATCCAAAACGGCCTTATGCTTAGACAGCCAATCCATTCCAAGGATGGCGTCTAGGGATTGCGCATCTATCAAGATAAGATTCGATAGGAATTCTATCCCATCCATAAGCAACTTAGCTCCCAAACACCCAAGGCTAGATCTAAGCTCGATCACGGGGCTTGGACTAAAACACACATAAGATTCACCACTTTAAATCCATTCTTGGTTGCAAAACTTTGAGAAACAAGCGAATGCGAGCTCGAGAATCAAACAAAGCGTAGTAGGTACCGAGTTGACGAAACTTACCCGATCGGCGTGCGTAGCCTCCTAAGCTCCATCGGTGATGTGGTTGATCCTTCCACGCCTTTGTTGATTGCGGGTTGCTCGACTTGACACGGCGCACGATTTCCTCCGAGGTGGTGCTTTGGCGGTGTGGTTCCCAAGTTGAAACAAACTAGCGTAATGCCTCCCTACATGGACACCTATTAGAAAAGTGCCACGGCTCATTGCATGTATAGCATCTTTTCTTTGCGGTCGTTGATTCCCTCTGGTGCATTATTGCCTGTCTTTGGTGTCTGGAAGTTCCGATTGGCGAGGCGAGTGCGGGGTTGATGTCTTGTTCACGGTGGTGGTTGGAATCTAGCAAATTCTTGTGGTGACATCCTCAAGCGTAGATGGTTTGGGCGTCCACCAGATTAGTCATTAAGCGCTTACGGTTCTCGCCCGGCTCTTTGCGCTTATCTTCTAGGATCAAAGCTTTATTGGCTAGTTCACGAAAGTGCGGAAAATTGTGGGTGATCAGTCCCACTGCGATCTGAATTCAGTCCCTTCATGAAGCGAGGCGCCTAGCTTTATCTCGTCGCTCGTCTTGAGGGCATAGCGAGCTAAGCGAGTAAACTTGTTGGTACTCGGCCTTTGGTTGGCCTCCTTGTTTCAAAGCCACGAACTCTTCCTTCTTAAGGTCCATCATTCCCTCAGGGACATGATCTTGGCGGAAGCATTAGTAAACTCCTCCCGGTGATCTCTTGTGGGGCTCCATGGCGGCACGATAATTCTCCCACCATTCTGCGGCGGTTCCTTCTAGTTGATGAGGCGTAGAGCACCTTCTCATTGCCCTCACACTTTGAGTGATGTGCGGCTTCTTCTCAATTGTCCTAAGCCAGTCATCGGCTTCCAAATGGTTCACATTTCCCGAAAAAGTTGGTGGCCTAGTCCTCATAAAATCTGATAGCTTTGAGTGAGGTCGGGGTCCACCATGGTTGTTCTAAGCTACAGGGTTGTTGTTGTTGGCTGCTGCGTTGGTCATCTGCTGCATCTGCTGCATCATAGTCTGCATCAGTTGAGCCTGCGCTGCAAGAAATGCTCCCAGATTCTGCATGTCCTTTGGCGGTGGTTGAGGCTGCCTCTGTCGTTGGTGTTGTCGTTACAGCGCGATCCACTTCACGAAGCTCCGTTGTTCCCTCGAGTATTCACCATCTGATGATTTCCTCTTAGGTTAGGGAAGGTAGATGTAGCATAGATGAGAAGCAAGAATTTCTAAAGCGGGGAGATAGGTTATACCCAACAGAAATAATTCTTTATTATTCTTGGTATGGCGCTTATTTAAGCCTACAAGCTTTGCAACCCATCTTGCACACTCGACATTACAAAGAAGCAAACTAAACACGAAACCTTAACGTCAACTAGAAAGGTAAAGACTAACTTAAAGACGTGACTCACACTCGAGTCTCAACACAGCTCCAAGGCTGACACTCACTCATCCAGCCACCCTGGCTGAGGCTGATCCGGCGCATACACCGGCGGATGAGAGGGCATAGGAGCGAACCTATCCTGATGACCTACTACTGGGTCCTCTGCAACAACGGGGTCTGCACTCCCCTCCGGCTCCCACTCTCGCTCCTTGGGATCCTCCCCGGACTCTCCAGCTGGCTCCTGAACTCCGCGAGTCACGCGCTCCAACTCGTCCTTGACCGCCTCCAGGGCCTCTCCCAGCTCAGTAATCATCCCGATGGCTGAAGCACGGGTCACCTCAAGCTCCTGCTCTGCCACTCTGAGTGTCTCGTACACAGTCTCCAGCTCCTGAGTAGTATCTCTCATATGATCCTCCTGGGCAAGGGCGAACTCTGCAAGGTGTGTGGCTGTGGCACACTCGTTCTCCACGATCCGTCGGCGTCGGCATGCTTGAGCGTCAGGTGAAGCGGAACATCGAGTCGTGAAGCTCGTCGGCG
The DNA here is from genome assembly GCA_036346275.1 of Otatea glauca. NCBI lineage: Eukaryota > Viridiplantae > Streptophyta > Magnoliopsida > Poales > Poaceae > Otatea > Otatea glauca. Next base: position 40,789,040 of record CM070721.1, on the reverse strand, counting down.
TAGTCGCGGCGGACACGGCGAAGAGCAAGTCGGCGACCTCACGAATTGCAACCTCGTCACGAGAATCTTACGGCGAGATGTTGATTGGCCTGCTAGCTTCGTTCTCCGGCGTAGATAATCGACTTGCAAATAAATCCTCGGTGTACACCATTAAGCGACCATTGCCTCCTCGGTAAAGCGGATGGTAGAAGCCTCCCAGCGTCGAAGTACTCTCCACGACTCCATGGCGTAGCCGCCAGCTGACTCCTCAAAGGTCGGAACAATCGGCATCTGCTCCACAAGAACTTTGAATAAGTTCTCCACCCAAAACGGCAAGTAAAACGGTAAATTCAGCAAAGGCGAGAAGTAGAGAATGAGATGAGTCGAGAGTGTTTTATTAGTCAAGTTTAGATTTTCTTTTAGAAAATAGTTTTGGCCTCACACAGGACACCTCCACACTATCTAGGGCCAAGACCTACAGTCAGTATGCTCTGATACCACCTCTGTAAGGACCCGAATCCACTGATTCGAACCCACTGTGTTTACCGCACTAGTCCCAGGATCAACGCTAGTGCACACAGCTTGACATTGGTACATATCATGTCATACACAACGATAATAGAATAATAGTTCATTTATTGATATGGCTAAATGTATGATCTTATGACCAACTTACATTATTAAGCCACGCAGGCAAGGCGAAAATATAACTAATGATTAAGCAATGGAAAATAGAAAGCGTAGATAGCTCATCGGTTCACCACGGGTAACCGACAAGGCTCGGACCCTAATGACTCGTGTCTTCTGGACTTCATCTTCCAACACAGTGTAGATTCCTCAAGCTGTTGATTATTGTTGTTTGGCAAGGGTGAGTACTTAAAGCACTCAACAAGTTGTGCATGAATGCAATTCTATATATCTATATGTAAGGCTTATTCCAATGGATAGGCTATCATGGCTATTTTGCAATAAGCATCATTTATGAATAAATACAATAAATAGATTGTAAAGAATGTAAAACAAATAGCAATAATAAATAACTTCAGTATTTCTCAAGTAAACCAAATTTCCAATCCTAAGTCAAATTTCATCTTCCATATGGCATTCCGCCATCCCAATCATGTTGTACAATTAATTAAGCTAACCCTTAACTGTAATTCCCGAGCATTGCTCAATACCGCGAGCACGGCTATCCAAATAGTTTCATACTCTGCAGAGGTTATGCACTTTACCCACGTGATACAACCAAACACCACCAAGGCGAGTGATTATAACAAAGCCTTTACAATGCTCTGGCTTAATCCGATACTACCCGCGAAGGTTTCAACACTGGTGGGACTGGTTACCACATCCAGGGCCCCCCTCTTGCGCCATGTGAATTACACCATAACTCGGGAACTGACACCGACCACGATAGTACCAAAATTAAGACATTGCAAATTACTCAGCTAGGCTGGCCCATACGGACATGTGGTTGCATGATTGACTCAGTCAAAGGCTTGCAAGGTTAAGTCCTTAGTGTGATCAAGGCAAGACATCCACATACCTCTCGCCCATTGGGCCCACCTTAGCCTCCTCGCCTTGCCACTTGCCCCAATCTAAATGATTATCACCCGGTTGATTACCAAGCACCACGTGCCATCAACAATTCAACATCGTTGCGTGACATGACTCGCCACAACAACTCAATCTCATCGTGTGATCCCACATGACACACAAGTTCATAACATTGTTCCATATTCCATTAATCAAGATTAATTATCAATGATTCTGACACATGTGATGGCGTGGCAAGGCTAAGCAACTAATACGGTCTAAACCTCCAATGTTGATTATAATTATTAACCAACTATATTTAACCAATCTAGGGTGACAATGGATCATGGCATACAATGACAAGGTAGGATGTAGATCAATCGGTATATTAGCTAAACCCAATCTAATTTAAAACAATTGTATATTTGAAATATATGCAATAGGATAAAACAAATATAGCAATTTTATAAACATGGGTTCAACATGATCAAAGCACAACTTGCCTTGGAATAGGTCCTGATCTGGTTCTGGAACTTGCTCTTGAGTTGCTGGATCTTCCTCCGAAGCGTCGCACAATTCAACGTCTACGCGTACCGAAGAAGAAAAGCAAATAAATGCCAAAACAGAGAGCAATTAAACTCTAAAAATCAAATAAAATTCACCATTAAATAGATCCCAATTTTACAAATTTTTAGAAATTGGAATCACTCAAATCCGAGTTACGATGCAAAAGATATAGCCTTTTGAAGTTTGAAATAAATACTGAAATCAGAAAATCAGAAATTCGAATTTAACAGATTTATTTTTATACCGAAAAATCGATTTATGACGCAAGCATGACGTCCTGCTGACGTCAGCCTCGGCCGGCGCGCTACAGTGGCGACACGTGTCCCTCGGTCCATGGACTCAGTCCACGAACCTCATCGGTCCACGGTGCACCCGGTCCACGTGGTTTTGGGCCACTAACACGCGGGCCCCGCACGGTGCTGACTCGGCGCCAGCACGCTGCTTACCCGACGCGCCACGCCAGCGCCACGTCGCTGCCCGGTCCGACCTGGCATCCACGTGGGTGACACACGGCGACGAATCAGCAATCCACGTCGGCGGCGGCTACGAGCCCTAGGGTGCGTCGCGGCGAGTCGGTGGGTACTCACAGATCGCGTCTTGCCGACGCGGATCGATGACGCGGTCGGTTTCTCTCCGAGGAGCTGAAAGCGATGGCGGCGTCGTTCTTTTCTTCGTCGGCGACGGCCTCCCCGCGGTTCCTCCCCTCTGGCGATGCTCCGTCCAAACTTGCGCGCGCACAGGATGCTCTGAACAACCACGAAGCAGATGCGTCAAGGCGCAGGCTTCGCGATGGCTTCACGGCGGCGTATCGACGGTTCTTCGACGCGGCGGTGCTCGGCAAACTTCCGCGAAATCACGACGAATCGACGGCGCTCTCATGGGCTAAACCTAGGTTTTCGGTTGCTTAGGGTATTGCGCAGCCCGTGCTCGCCTTTTATAGCACTAGGACCGGCTGCCTTGCCCGATTGCTCCGCGGAGTCCATGGCGGACACGGAGCAGAGTCCGACACGGACACGCGAAGACGATGACCGGATCCGCGACACGTGGTATATCGGACGGAAACGATAGAACAGAAATCCTCAACCGGTACGCGTTGCGCTCAACCCTTCGATCTGGATCCAACGGCCGGGATAAAACTTCTAGAAAAAGGGCCGAACAGGCCACGCCGCTCCGGGCCGCTTTCGCACGGAAAATGGGCCAAGCCCACTACTGTTCATCCCGATTTTAAAGGTTTTCCAATTAAAATAATTGCTGAAATTCATTTAATTTGTTTTAGGCAATTAAAGTAACAGGAAAAATCCCAGAAAAATCTCAAAAAACTTTGAGACATTCTGAACTCAAATAAAATATTTTTGGCAAAACTTTATTTTAACTTTGCATAAATTTAAATAGATTTGAATAAAAGGCAATTACACTTGATTTAAAATTAATTCAAATAAATCCATAAAAATCCAAATAAATTCCAGAAAATCATAAATGCACTTTTAAGCAATAAAATACTATTTATGCCAAATTTTTGGGATGTTACAGTGGTGTGGGTTCCGGGATGGACGGGTAGATTCGCAAGGCGCAAGAGGGGGCCCTAAAGGGCGAAACCTTAGCGGACAGTACCGAGTTTAGACAGTGCATTGTAAAAGCTTTGTCATGATATCTCTGCGACATACCAAAGGAAGTGTGTTAAGATCGATTGCACAAAGAGATGTTCATGTCTTGTGGGTAAAGTTGTACAACCTCTGCAGAGTGTAACACTATTCGAATAGCCGCGTCCGCGGTCATGGACAAGCCCGGGAATTTCACACGGGGTATAGAGTGTTTCATAAAATATGGAATGTGGAATTGTTGGGTTGTGAACGGGGAGTTCACTATTATTTTGTTGTCTATCATTGATCTACCAATTATTTATTTATGTTTTCATAAATATGCTTTCAATCTATTTATTGTATTTCAATTCAAGTTACTGCTTTCTGCAAATGAAACATATAGCCATCCTTGTCAAGCCGTGCATAAATATATTGCATCAATTCCCTACGGCTTGCTGAGTACCTTTGTACTCACGGCTTTATGCCCTTGTTGATCAGTTGCTGAAGGAGATAATGAATCACATGAGGAGGAATTCTATGAAGACTACGTGGATTAGGAAGGCGTTTCCCCAAACGATTGCATGTGGCATGTCGAATGGTTCAAGTTATCTTTTCCGCTGCAATAGTATTTGTTTCTTAAGCCCTTAAGGCATAATGGTGTAAACATTGACCAAAAGATCGTTTGCTTTATTTAATAATAAATTGCTTCTTCCTAGTTAATTCGTTGTATGGAATGGTATTTCATCTATGTTTCCACTGTGTGCACTAGCGTGATCCTGGACTAGTGCAGTATACACAGAGGGTTTCGGATTTACAAATCCGGGTCCCGACAGAGATGGTATCAGAGCCATATCGACTGTAGGTCGCTATCCTAGTTAGCATGGTCTTCAAAAATATTTTCTAAATTAAACCAACAAAATTGGTACATAATAGTTTTCGTCTCCCTCGTCTTATTCTTAGGTTCTTATTCCTTTCCTTTGCTGAAACATGGTTTCGAAATTTAAATTGATCTTATCTTATGAAACTTCTCAAAGCCTCGAGTCTTCTGCAAGGAATCAAATCAAGAAGATGATGATCAAGCCATCAAAGACATATCAGAAGCCTACCATATAAGATAGGTTTTGGTGCTCGGTGTTTGAGCATGTCTTTCCCTTTCGGTTTAGTTACGTTTAGTCCGCGTATACTAAGATTTTCTTTGCTTGAGTGTCTGGTATGTTGTACACTTGCCCCAAGCACGGTGTTACAACCATACCTTTAATTGAAAAAGCTTTATTTGCCCCTTTAATTTGAAGCCTTTCGGTTGTATCCTTTTGTCCACAGGTATTACCTTACGCCTAGATGATCTTACCACTTGTCTACTGCTTTTCCCTCTTACCTATCAAACCCTTGTGTTGCATCTCAGATGGTTGACACTCGTTCTGGAGCCGGTCGCAGTTCACCCGTGGATGCCAGTGCCAGTGCCAACACCAACTCCAATCCCAATGCACCACCGCCACCTCCAGCAGTGACAGACCAAAATATGGGATATTTTCTGGCTGCTCAGACTCAGCTAATGAATACAATGATGCAGAATATGAACAACATGATGAATCAGCAGAACCAGACTGCAGTTGCCCTTGCCAATCTGTTGAACCAACAAAACCAAGCTGCTGTTGCACCTCCTCAAGCTCGTCTCCAGTCCAAGCTTGCAGAATTTATGAGGACTCGTCCACCAACTTTCTCTAACTCTTCAGAACCATTGGACGCCGATGATTGGATCCGCTCCATTGAGAAGAAGCTTGAAATTGCCCAGTGCACCAATCGTGAGAAGGTTCTCTATGCTGCTCATCAGCTGGAGGGCACCGCCGCTGAATGGTGGGAGAACTATAGTGCTGCCCATGATGATCCCCAGACTATCACTTGGGTAGAGTTTTCCACTGCTTTCCGCCACTCTCATATCCCTGATGGTAAAGTGGAGATGAAGAAGAATGAGTTTCGAGAGCTTAAGCAAGAAGGAATGTCAGTGAGTGAATACCTCAATAAGTTCACTCAACTCGCTCGCTACGCTCCAGAGGATGTAGCTACAGATGATGCTCGTCAGAAGAAGTTCAAGCGTGGACTCAATTCAAGACTAAAGGTGCAAGTCATTGGCAATGACTATGTAGATTTCCAACACCTAGTAGACAAAGCTATGCTCATTGAAGAATCTCGCCGTGAATTGGAAGAATCCCGTAAGAGAAAGATGATGCAGCATGGAGCCCATCAGAGTCACCAGCAGAGAGTCGGAACCAATGCTCAACAGCCTGCTCGTTTCACTCCTCCGATTACATTCAGGACCCCTGCACCAGCACCTCGCCCATCTCCCTCAGACAATCGCAACCTCAACACTAACAGCAATCCACCTCAGAGGAACAGTAATCCAGTTGCAGGAGTCACTTGTTTCAACTGTCATGAATTCGGTCACTATGCCAACAATTGCCCCAGAAAGCAAGCTGTGACGCTAGTCCGTTTCAATTTGGGATCTACGCCAGCCAAGACCCCTGCCCCTGGATCAGGACGTGGAGTGCCCCAGACTCCCAATCAAGCCACCAGGACTCCGCCGCCTGCTGGAAGAGGCCGTGTGAATCACGTCACCACCGAGGATGCCCAGTCTGCACCAGACGTCATAATAGGTAAGCTCCTAGTCAACTCAGCATCTGCCATGGTTTTGTTTGATTCTGGAGCTACGCATTGGTTTGTTTCTCGGAGTTTTGCTGCAAAGCATCAATTAAAGACAATGCCTCTTAAGACTGTTTTATTAGTGCAATCTCCTGGTTCTGATTTGAGTACGAACCAAGGCTGCTCCGAAGTTAAGATATTAATTGGAGGGGTAGAATTTCTAGCCAACCTTATTGTCCTAGACACCAAGTCCCTAGATGTGATCCTAGGAATGGATTGGCTCTCCAAGAACCAAGCAGTTTTGGATTGTGGGAATAGAGAGATCACCTTAACCAGTCCAGATGGAGCCAAGTTAAAAGTTCAAGCCGATTCAGATCAATCCGAAGGGATTAAAGTTTGCAGTGCCAAATGAATAAGTTTGGAAGATGTGCCAGTTGCCAGCGAATTTCCTGATGTGTTTCCAGATGAGTTGCCTGGAATGCCACCGGACCGAGATATAGTGTTCTTGATAGAACTAGTTCCTGGAACGCCAACCATTTCCAAGAGACCTTATAGGATGCCTGCTAATGAGTTAGCTGAAGTAAAGAGACAGATCAAAGAGCTACAAGATCAAGGTTTTGTTCGACCAAGTTCTTCACCATGGGGAGCGCCAGTTCTTCTAGTTGAAAAGAAAGATGGAACTCATAGAATGTGTGTAGATTACCGCTCACTCAATGAGGTCACCATCAAGAACAAGTACCCTCTGCCAAGAATCGATGATTTGTTTGACCAACTTCAAGGAGCCGGAGTGTTCTCGAAGATTGATCTGAGATCAGGTTACCACCAGTTGAAGATTCGTCAAGAGGATATACCCAAAACAGGTTTTGTTACTCGGTATGGACAGTATGAGTATACCGTGATGTCTTTTGGATTGACCAATGCCCCTGCCTACTTCATGACCTTGATGAATAAGGTATTCATGGAATTTTTGGATAAGTTTGTTGTTGTTTTCATTGACGACATTCTGATCTACTCCAAAAGTGAGGAAGAACATGAGGATCACTTGCGCCAAATCTTAACGAAGCTAAGAGAGAATCAGCTTTATGCAAAGTTCAGTAAATGTGAGTTCTGATGAAAGAAGTTGCTTTCCTAGGTCATGTCATATCAGGAGAAGGAGTCGCTGTTGACCCTGGAAAGGTACGAGATGTGCTAAGTTGGGAGTCACCCAAGGCGGTACCCCAAATTCGAAGTTTTCTTGGAATGGCGGGATATTATCGCTGTTTCATAGAAGGGTTTTCTAGAAAAGCTAGACCGCTCACTCAAATCTTAAAGAAGGAGAAGAAATTTGTTTGGACATCGGAGTGTGAGCAAAGTTTTCAAGAATTAAAGAAGTGTTTGACAACTGCCCCAGTGCTTATCCTGCCCGATAATATGAAGGATTTTGAGATATTCTGTGATGCATCGCGACAAGGACTCGGTTGTGTGCTAATGTAAGATAAGAAGGTTGTAGCGTATGCTTCGCGACAACTAAGGCCACATGAAGTCAACTATCCTACCCATGATTTGGAATTAGCAGCCGTAGTGCATGCTTTAAAGATTTGGCGTCACTATCTCATTGGTAATCGTTGTGAAGTTTACACTGATCATAAGAGTTTGAAGTATATCTTTACCCAAGCCGACCTCAATATGAGACAAAGAAGATGGTTGGAATTGATCAAGGACTATGACATTGGGATTCATTATCATCCAGGCAAGGCCAATGTCGTAGCCGATGCTTTGAGTAGAAAGAGCTACTGCAATACCCTGATGATTAAGGAAAGTCAGCTAGCCCTTCATAAGGAATTTCAGGAGCTTAGTTTGGAATTGGTTGGGAAGGGTATTTAGCTACTTTGGAAGTCGCCCTACATTGGAAGATTAGATTCGAGAAGCACAAAGTTGATGATACCGATATCAAGGAGATTAAGAGCAATACGAAGAAAGGAAAAGCCCCAAGTTTCATGAAGATGAACAAGGTACTATTTGGTATGAGAAGCGTATTTGCGTGCGGATCGTAAAGAGCTTAAGGAGTTGATTCTCAAGGAAGTGCATGAGACTTTATACTCCATTCATCCCGAAGTACCAAGATGTATCAAGACCTCAAGGAAAGGTATTGGTGGCCTAGTATGAAGCGTGAGATTGCAGAGTATGTTGCACTTTGTGATGTCGCTGAAGGTCAAGGCGAGCATCAAAGGCCAGCAGGATTGCGCGACCATTGAAGATTCCGAATGGAAGTGGGAAGAAATTGGTATGGATTTCATTACCGATTTCCTAAGACCCAAGCGAGTTATGACTCGATCCGGGTAATAGTGGATCGATTGACTAAGGTAGCTCACTTCATTCTAGTTAAGACTACCTATGCAGGAGATAAAATTAGCGAGTTATATATGTCAAGGATCGTCAGTCTTCACGGAGTGCCTAAGAAGATAGTGTCTGATAGAGGAAGCCGTTTACCTCTCGTTTTTGGCGAGTCTGCATGAAGCCATGGGAACTCATCTCGTGTTCAAGATCGCCTATCACCCTCAAACCGATGGACAGACTGAGCGTGTGAATCAGATTCTTGAGGATATGCTAAGGGCTTGTGCCTTAACTTATGATGCCAAGTGGGACAAGTGTTTGCCCTATGCAAAGTTTTCGTACAACAATAGTTATCAAGCCAGTTTGCAAATGTCGCCTTTTGAAGCCTTATATGGAAGAAAGTGCAGAACCCCTCTCAACTGGAAGGAGTCAGGAGAAAGACAATTGTTTGGTCCTGCCATACCGCAAGAAGAAGAAGAGCAAGTCCAATTAATTGAGACAGTTGAAGATAGCTCAAAGCAGACAGAAGAGTTATGCAGATAATCGTCGAAGAGATTTGAGTTTCGAGCCCAATGATTATGTTTATCTCAGAGTCACCCCTCTCAAAGGAGTTAAGAGATTTCAAGTAAAAGGAAAGCTTGCCCCTAGATATGTGGGACCGTTCAAAATCTTGGAACGAAGAGGCGAGGTTGCCTACAAGTTAGAATTGCCTCAGTCCTTTGCCGGAATCCATGATGTGTTCCATGTATCGCAGTTGAAGAAATGCCTGCATGTGCCAGAGGAACAGATGCCATTTGAAGCCATTGATTTGCTAGAGGATCTTACCTACAAGGAGCAACCAGTGAAAATTTTGGATATAGCAGAGCGTATCACGAGAAGCAAGATCATCCGTTTTTGCAAGGTCCAGTGGAGCCACCATTCAGAAGAGGAAGCAACTTGGGAGTGAGAAGAGGATCTGAAGTCCGAGTTTCCCCACCTATTCCCTAACCAGCCTGAATCTCAGGGTCGAGATTCCATTTAAGGGGGGGAGGTTTGTATCATCCCAAAATTTGAGTTTTGGAATGTTGATTTCAAAATTAAACCATTTGCATTTTCTGGAATTAAGTCTAGCTTAATTTGAATTTCTAAATACTGAAAGGATTTAATTTGGCTAAACTATTCATCAAACTAAAGAAGTTGGGTTCATTGTGCTCCAAGGAATTTTTCTGTATTTTTGGGGATTTTTCTGAATTTATTTGACATTTATTTGAATTTAATTGGTTTTATTCGGATTTTTGGAATTATATAAAATCGGAAGATGATTTTAATTTCCAAAAATGCTGTCGGGCCGAATCCTCTCGCCCCTCCTTTTCCATGCGGCCCAACCCGCTCCTCCTCCGCCTGCCGCTGCGCCCGCCCGGCTTCGCTCGCCTGCGGCCAAGTTGGCCCAACCATCCGCGCCACCGCCGTCGGATCTGCGCCGCGTGGACGGCTACGATGCTGCCACGTCGCCCCGCCGCCGCGCGTGCCCTAACCCTAGCCGTCGCCGCGTCGAAACCGTGTCCGCCGCCGCCCTTGGAGTCCAGGTCGGACACGGCCTCCGAGGTTGCTATTTAAGCCGCCGCACCCCCTCCGAGGTTCGCCGTTTTCGCCGCCCCGTTTGCCCTCCTTCTCACCGCCCGAGGCCTCGCCATCGCGTCGTGCGCCCTCGCCGGAGTTCGTCGCCTTGCCGAAGCCTTCCGCCACACGGATCTCCGTCGTCGGTCCTCCTCCGCCGCTACTGGTCGCACCACCGAGCTCGCCGCTCCGTCCCCTTTCGGATCCGTGCCACCTCGCGCTCGATCCGGCGCTAAACCGCCGCTTGCCGCGTCGTCTTCCCCGTTGCCGGTAAGCTCGCGCCGCCGCTCGCCGTCGTCCGTCTTCGCTGGAGCCCGGCCGTCCGATCTTCTACGGACGCTCCCGATCGCGCCGCGTCACCTCCGCCCGCAGCAGCGTTTTCGGCCGCCCGATCTGACCGTGAACCCGATGAGTGACGCGTGGCCGCCCACGTCACCCGCCGCGTCAGCCGCCGCATGTGCGCCGTGTCAGCAGCCACCTCAGCCCTCGCCGACGCAAGCGCTGACGTCACGGCCGTGAGCCGGGTGCATGGTGGACAACCGTCGTGCCGTGGACCCAGTTCACCGTGAACCCGATGACGTCAGCGATTGTGCAATAAATCCTTTTTCCGTATAAAAATAAATCCAGAAATTCTGATTTTCTGATTTTTTGTATTTTCTCTAAATTTAATTTTACAGAAGCTCGTTCTCGCTCATACGAACTCCGATTGAGGCGATTCAAGTTTCTAAATTTTTCTAAAATCAAGATCTATCTTCCAGAGCCATTTATTCCCAGTTTTGAGCTTGTTTGAGTCTCTGTTTTGTATTTATTTGGTTTCGTTGCTTCTTTTCCGGTAGAGGCTAATTCCGAGGGAGCGAACGAAGACTTCGAAGATCAGGATTCAGCACTAGATCAGCAAGGCAAGTCGTAACCTTTGATCATATTGATCCTATGTTTGCAAAGTAATTTATTTTATACACTTGCATGCTATTTACGTATCAATGTTTATTTAATGGGTGTAGATGTATACCTAGTTGATATTATGCCACCTTGATTGGTTGTATGCCATGTATCCATTGTTAAACCTAGGTTGGGACATTACTAGTTGGACATAATCATTATACCAACATTGGGTTATTGTAGCTATGCTTAGACATGCTTAGATATACGTTGGGATTCATGTCACACATTGAATAATGTTAATCTTGACTTAATGAGATATTGAATCGTGGCCGGTAGCCACTGTTGTAAAATTTGTTGTACCATGGCGGGTTTGCCATTGGTCTTGGTTGAACGAATTGTTTTCCCTCGGGCAAGTGATCGTGCAGTAAAGGGGTGCTTTCTAGCACATTGGGATGTGGATGTCTTGCCTGAGACAATTTAAGGACTTAATCTTGTGCGCCATTGAACTGAGCCTAAGCGTACTACCACATGTCTGGAATGGGACAGACCTAGCTGATTAATTTGCAATGTCTAGCCTTGAGTACTGCCAGTTGGTGGTGTGGGTTCCGGATGGACGGGTAGATTCGCAAGGCGTAAGAGGGGCCCTAAAGGCGAAACCTTAGCGCAGCATCGAGTTTAGGCGATTGCATTGTAAAGGCTTTGCCATGATATCTCTGCGACACACCAAAGGAAGTGTGTTAAGATCGATTGCACAAAGAGATGTTCATGTCTTGTGGGTAAAGTTGTCAACCTCTGCAGAGTGTAACACTATTCGAATAGCCGCGTCCGCGGTCATGGACAAGCCCGGGAATTTCACACGGGGTATAGAGTGTTTCATAAAATGTGGAATGTGGAATTGTTGGGTTGTGAACGGGGAGTTCACTATTATTTTGTTGTCTATCATTGATCTACCAGTTATTTATTTATGTTTTCATAAATATGCTTTCAATCTATTTATTGTATTTCAATTCAAGTTACTGCTTTCTGCAAATGAAACATATAGCCATCCTTGTCAAGCCGTGCATAAATATATTGCATCAATTCCCTACGGCTTGCTGAGTACCTTTGTACTCACGGCTTTATGCCCTTGTTGATCAGTTGCTGAAGGAGATAATGAATCACATGAGGAGGAATTCTATGAAGACTACGTGGATTAGGAAGGCGTTTCCCCAGACGATTGCCTGTGGCATGTCGAATGGTTCAAGTTATCTTTTCCGCTGCAATAGTATTTGTTTCTTAAGCCCTTAAGGCATAATGGTGTAAACATTGACCATAAGGTCGTTTGCTTTATTTAATAATAAATTGCTTCTTCCTAGTTAATTCGTTGTATGGAATGGTATTTCATCTATGTTTCCACTTGTGTGCACTAAGCGTGATCTGGACTAGTGCGGTATACACGAGGGTTTGGATTTGCAAATCCGGTCCCGGCGATTTAGATGTGGCTTTGCGTCCATGAAAGGCGGAGATTGCATGCGACATTCGGTCAGTGCATGCGTAGTGGTTTCTACATACCAATGCAACGGTGTACGCCTTGCCCTGAACAGAGACGTGGTGTGTGTGTGTGATAAATGTGGATCCACGACTTGGGTGAGTGTCTTTGTTTTCAGGGCGAGGGTTAACGTCCCGGGCTGGTGTTAAGCCACGTCTAGATAATGTAACGGCTATGTATGATCTCCTTGCCGACATACCAAAGGAAGTGTGTTAACTGGCCTGGCAAAAGAGGTTGATCATTCCTTGTTGGTAAAGTGTACACCTCTGTAGAGTGACAAATCTGATCGATTAGCCGCGCCCGCGGTAATGGGCACTTGGGGAAAATCCTCCCAATGCTAAAGTCTTTTGGGTCTTTTTGGAAAAATGGGTTTGGTGTTGGAAATTGTTTTGTAACTAGCTGTTGTGTCAAAGGATCGACACCGGGGATCTATGAAGTCAGGTAGACTGGGTTGAAAATGTGGAATAATTGCGTAATATATTGTCTTTAAATTGCTTTTATTAAAATACGAAGTTGCAATCTAATATGCTTATACATTTTCAATACTTTTATGCAACTTCAAAATAACCATAGCCTGTCTATTGTTCAGCTTGCATAATTACTTATTTGCATCTGTGAACCACTATAAGACTTGCTGAGTACCAATGTACTCAATCTTGCATCTACTGTCTCAGAGGAAGAAGACTGCAATCTGCCAGACGACGTTCTTTTCCAAGCAGGTCTCGGGGGATTCGACGATAGTCTCTTCTAGGGTGCCTAGTCAGTTGCCTGAGGGTTTAGTGGGCAACCGCAAGGCTGTTTGGAGTTGTTCAGCTTTCTTTTGGTTTCCGCTGTTAAATGTTTTAAATTTATACTAAACTCTGTATAATCAATACTGTTATGTAAGTCTTTTTGTTTGCTTGCGAGTATGGTTATGATATGAATGTTGTAAACATGTGAGTGCTGGCTACTGATCCAGGGAATAGCACAGTAATCACATGGAGGTTCCTGTTCATCAGAACGGGGTCTCACATATATGTTTGTTCTCCGCTACAATTTACTTCTGGACTTGTAATATTTGGCCAGTGGGCCATTATTTGTAATAGCAAGTAGTTGTAATAGTTGTAGTTTATGTTTATGCTATTCCAACTGCTTAGATTCATGTGTATGTGTTGTGATGCATCTCGAATGCGGGATATGTGGGTGCTAGTCGTTGATCTTGGGAACTAGCACTAGACACATATCAGGGTACCTGGAATTATTTTCAACAATCTAATGCATAAACTCGTGCGGTCATCATCCTTTGGCTATTGCTCGCGCTCCCCGTTGTGAGTGTGGGCGATATCAAGGTTCTGAGACGAACGGCGAGTGCTATGCTTGGATGAGTTGATTCCAATCCCGGTATGGTTATTCGGAATGGAATCGAAACTCCCTTGGTTGCGTAAGTGTGTACGGTGCAACTAGGTAGCTCATATTTGCTTGAGTGAGGGCCATCTGGTTAATACTCCGTATACTGGACTTTGGGTGATAGTGATCATACACTTAAGTGGAGTATGGGTGTCACCTCTGAGTCCAATGCACGAGCGAGGATCGATTCGTATTTCCTGGTGCCCACAAGATATGTTTAATAAACTTCCAAAAATTCTTTTCTTATCAATTTAGTTATTATTGCATAGTCACTAATAATATTAAACTTCAATAGAAAAGACATAAAAAAACTAGTTATCCAAATATTTTCATATGAATGGGTTCATAACAGAATGATCATGATAAAATTGGTTCCAAATAAATTTAACTTTATTTGCAAAGTTTCTACATTTTGCCTACTTTCATATATACTATTCATCTTTGTATTAAAATATTTTTCCGAAATAGCTTTTCAAAATATTTTTGTATATTCTGGAAGCTTTTGATTTTAGATGAATTTAGAAATTGGTTTCATCACATTTGGATTTCAAACGCGAAAGATATTCAAGTTTGAAATTGAACTAGTTCTGAAAATCAAATGGAAATAATGAAATACGCTTTCAATGTTCTGAAAACGCCTTTCACTGCGCGCCAGATTTCACATTTAAATCCTGTCGGGTCACTGACATTCGGGGCCCGCTCGTCAGCGACCTCGGTCTTGCGCACGCCTGTGTAACATCCCGTAAAATTCAAAAATATGAAAAATAAAAATTTTAAATTTAAAAATAGAATTGAATAAAAATATTTATTGGAATCAAGATTTTTGTTTTAAATAATATCTTTTCCTCTTCTCTTACATTCTAATCTTAAGAAGAGAAAGATTTCCTTTATTAAAAGTATTTCTTCCAAAATAAACAAAATATAAAAATAACTTTGGGATGTAATCTTTAATTTGAATTTTAATTTCCTGAGTTCTCTTAATTATTGATTTTTCTTGAGTTTTTGCTTTAAAAGAAAAGTCTCATAAATTGAAATGGTAAAATGGTAAAAGTAAAAAGATAAAAATCCAAAGTCAATAAAATTTGTAAAAATTTCAGATAAATCCCAGATCCATCCAGGATCCTTATTATGCAACTTGCACTAATCTGGATCAATAAAATGTTAAAAGAATAAAAGTAATCATGAGGAGATATCCCAAATCTGAAACTACAAGATTTCTTCAGAAGATATCTTAACTTAATCAGAGTTAAAATTTTAACCATGCCGACATGCTTGTCTTATCTATGTCTGGTAAAAATATGAAGAGTTTATCCCATCATTTAGTATTTTGAGAAATTCAAAAACAGACAATCAGAAAAGCTGAAAATGGTAAAGTCAGAATTATTAAAATTAAAATATTAAATATTAAATTCTAAAATTTTTATATCATGTCAATAATGACATTCCAGATCTTCATAAAAATTTCGTAAAATAATAAATTGATTTTAATCTTAAATTAAATAAAATTCGGAATCAATAGAAAATGACAACCATGCATTGTCAGATTTATATAAATATTTTTATAAAGAATTTTTATCTAAACATTTTAATGGATCCTTATATATTCCTTTCAGACCTACACAAAAACTTTCATAAAATTTTAAATCTGTCTGCTGACCCAAACTTTGATTTTTGTCTCGTGCTGTCCAGAGTCTTCTTCCATTTTACCTTTTCCTTTCACTGACTTGTGGGCCCACTTGCTGCAGCTAGCCTTTGCCGACTTCCCTCACCAACCTGACTTCCATGTGGACCCTTGCCCCACCTGTCAGCTTCATCTTCTCCTTTTCTTCCCCATTCTCTCTGCTCTCCCTCTCTCTCTCTCGCGTGCACAGCTCAGCCGCCGAACCGCCTTGCTTCCTTGTCATTTTCCCCGGTCGGCGCCGCAATTGCGCAGCTCGAGGCCAATCTCACGTCTCTACCAACCCTCTGGTAGCCTTCTTCCTCAGTCAAGAAATCTCGCGCGCAAATCCAGCAAGTCAGCCGCCAATTGCTTTCCGTGTCCAAACCCTGTACCACACCGCCTCAATCATCTATTTAAGCACCTCAGAATCTTGGCTAGCACCTTCGCACACCTTCCAGCTTGCCCACGGCCAAAACTCCCCTCGGCCTCCACCTTCTTCCCCAATTCCGACGACCAACCAGAAAAAGAGGGGAAACCCCAATCTCCTTCTCCGGTGAACCACAACCCGAACCATATGATCTAGAGCTTCCTCACAACATCCAGTACCTATCCCCAACCTCAATTGAAGCTCACCTTCATCAGAGACCAACCGCACCGGGCTTCCTTCACCGCCTCTGCCCCCGCACGGTGAGATCCCATTTCCTTTGTTCATTCTTCTGCAAAAGTTGTAAAACGGGGTCACTAGCACTCACTGAAAATCATCAAAGCCTTGATTCTCACTAAAATCACCACAAAACCGAGCTGTGCTTACCGGCCATGGACACCGCCGCCCCCTCACGGTGGCGCGACGACTCCGGTCTCCTCCGGCCAAACCGGTAGCACCCCTGTATGCGCGAAGGCATGCTGAGTCTAACCGTGCTATCGATTCCGTCGCTCCGGTGCTCCTCTGCCGCCGACGAGCCTCGGCTCCGCCTCCCCTGCTCCAGGTCACCGCCTGTGGGACCATCGATCGACCTCCGAGCCATCTTTGTGACTCGCCGATGGGCCCAGCGCGATCGACCACACGCGTGTCACTACACCGCGGTCCCGCGCGTTAGGCTCACGCAGCGCACAGCACGCGGCCAGTCGCTGCCAAGCCAGGCCATCTTGTCAGCACCTTAGCCAAGCTAAGTCTCGAAGAGGAAAGCGTATTTCCGTGGCGAAAGTGCTCTTTCCATTTTTGGTATTTTTTCTAATTTACAGTATTTTCAAAACCCTAGTATATTCAAATGCTTATAACTTTTTAACCATTAGTTCAAATGAGGAGAAATAAATCTCTAAATTCATGATAAATCCTGTAGATTCATAATATACAAAAATATTTTGGAAATGAACTATATTTAAATTTTAAATTCAATTTGAAGAAAGGGATCAAAAGAAGGCCGTATGTAGAATTTTGCAAATAAATTCCAATTTGAATGAAATCAATTTTGTTAGAAACCTTAATTCCTCAGGAACCTAAATATGCAAAATTATTTATATTTTGCCATGATTTATATCATTTTCTAAAGAAAGTTGGTTCCAAGGTATTAAATATTCAAATATGAATATCTCTTGCAAAAATGATTCAATTCATTTCAAATCAGTTTCTCTATTTTAAAAGTTAGTAATCTACTTATATATGCAAAAACATTTAGAATTGAATCTAGTTTGAATTAAATTTGAAATTGATTATTTTCCAACACAATAGAAGTTCAAATAAATATAACTTAAAGCATGTAAGTTCAAATAATGGAAAAATGATTCTAGGTCTTTAATAAAACTATAGTACCCCTGTTATGCAAGAATATGTCATGATTGTGCAAATTTGAATTAAGACCATATTAAGTGTTAATGTTCATTTATATGGAAAATAATAAGATAATAGCTCAGTAGCATCCTATAATGTTTATGCTACCATAATATGGAAAAATATTCTTATTACAACTTGTTTATCATCTAAATCTTGCTAGTCAAATATCCTTAAGTGATAGTCATCGTAATCCTTAACGACATATGAGCTATTTTGGCAATGAATATAATGTCTCATCTAAACACTAAAATGTATGAAATTAGCTTAAGAATGTTCTTCAAAGTATAGACTATAATATTCTAAAGAAATAATCTTATTTCATCATGTTTTGCATATAAATCCTAATAGCCAAATAACCTTAAGTATTATGTTTTATGGTCTCAATTATATGAATAAGCAAACTTTGAAATAATAAACAAATATGTAATTTGTATCACCAGAACCTTCTTAAAAACCTTGAGTACAGAATTAGTAGCCTAACTCAACATATTTAACTTATATGAAACCTTCTCATGCAAATCATTTGTAGTCAAGAACTATTCATGCATAGCATGTAACATGTTGTCTAATATCTTAATCTTATTAATCCAAATAATTTTAGCAGATATAATTCGAAGATATAAATACAAAAATTAATAATTTTAGCCTCTTGAATTCGTAATTCAGGAATAGATAATCTATAAAAGAAACAATGTTTGTTCATCATAAAAAGTCATTAACAATATGTTTGTATAATTATCTAAATCATAAGAACTTGAAATCATAATCCTAACCCTAAAACATTCATGTTTTCTTAAGTGAATGTTTATTTGGTTTTCTGTCTATTTTCTTTTTGACCTTATTAAAGTTGAATATTTGCTATATTTCCGACCGAACGACGTGTAGAATCCGACGTCGCTACTTCCGTCGATGCCTCCGTCAGCCATGGCTTTGTCTTCGTTGTAAGCAATAAATAAGAAAGGCAAGCACCCCCTTTGATCATATTGATCCCAGTTTTATAAATGTTTTCATTAAATGTTTTCCTGCATACTTTATTTTATTCAAGTTTGCTATATTATGGGTATTGGTAGTTGTACCTATTGCTTCATAGAACTTCCTTGATAAGTATGAAATTGTGATCCTTGAAAACCCTAGAATAACTTAGAAAGTATTTGATGTCAATTTGAGTTAATCACACTTAGAGTCGTGCTTAGCCATGCTTAAAGGAATATAAAACTTTGACATTATTAAAAATGTTGGATGTGACATTTAATGGGTATGACCGTCTTATGGTTGGTATTTTGAACAAAAATGAAAATAAAACTATGGTTTTGATCCGGGCAATTATTGGCAATAGCCAGGTGTACAAGGGACTTGTACGTAGTGTAGGGGGAGACTATTGCCCGTATCGGATTAAGGACCGAACTACGTGTTCGTTAAACCCAAGAATTACCGTACAACCACAAGTGCTGGTATGGGTCAGCCTTAAACCAATTAAGTTATCTGGTTTAACTTTGCACATTGGTAGGACGGAGTAGTACGATCTTCTTCAGTGACTGGTTGCTCGGAGGGGTGCCCACACCGAGGTGTTGGGAGTCACGTTTGCTGATACAACGGTGTACGCCATACTATGGATATGCTTATTCATTACTGTGCAGTGATTGTACAAACATTTACACCATAGTACGGGTTTATCGACACCGGGCTAGTGCAAAGTTAATCTAGGTAATGTAAAGGTTTCCGTCATGAACATTCTGGCCACTACGCCAGAGGTGCGTGAAATATGCGGCAAAAGGAAAAGGTCATGACTTGTGGGTAATGATGTACAACTCTGCAGAGTGTAAAACTTTTCGAAAAGCCGTTCCCGTGGTTATGGGAATCTTGGTGCGCCAGCACTAGTTAGATGTTTTTATTTTGATAAAACTGGATTCTACCGTGTGTCGATAATTTCTACTGTGACAGTGGAAATGGTTCTTGGATATGGTCATGATACCTACATACATGAGATCTATTTATGCTATTATTCTGTTACTTTTCATATTAAATTGCTTTTACTTAAATTCCGTTTTGCAATCTACTATTTTTTTACATATCAAATTGGCTTTATGCAAACTAACCATATTAGCCTTTCCTTTGAAATGGCTTGCATATATTATAGGCTTTGCAAAAGTCTTGCAGAGTACGAAAGTACTCACCCTTGCTTAATTGTTGTTTTTAGGTGAAGAATCAGATTAGCTCGATGAAACATATTTGTCGCAGGATTCGGGAATGATAACGATGAAGTTTTTCTAGGGATTATGCCTTGTCAGTTGCCTAAGGGATTGGATGGGCACACTACAAGACTTTGCTTCTATAAACTCTGAATCGTAAGATTATTGTGTAAATTAGCTTCCGCTTTGTTAATATGATGTATGGTTGTGATTCCAATTGTTGTAAATGTGCGTACTAGCTACTGATCATAGGACTAATACTGTTTGCACATGAGATTTCCATTTTCGCATTTATGTGAAAATGGGGGTCATTACAGCCCGCGCCCGACTTAGCCACTAACAGCGGGAGCCCACCGGTCTGCGACTCCAAACAGGGGCGCTCGGTTTCTGACTCGCCGTCGGCGAACTAACTCCGGCCAGGAGGAATGGGTAGCACCTACGGCTTCAGCATGCTAACGCGAACATAGGGGACAGCCCAATGATCCTCGACGACGATCGGAGATGGGTCGCCGTCGTGGCCGAGTGGCGGAGGTCACGGCGACTAGCCGCGCCGGCGACAGAAGGCTGGACAAGTCGAATGGGTTACAGGGTAAGCATCTACGAATGCTAAGCATTCCATTTTGGCTAGATAGAATCTCAGAGAAGGATCAGATTAGCTCACCACCGATCCCCGGTTTCGGAGAAGAAAGGGGGCGTAGTGGCGGCGGAGCTCCTGTTGAAGATCCCTGAAAATAACAGAGGGCTTTTGATCACAATGAGTCACTGATGCTAATGCGAAGCTCGATCGGAAGGTAAAGGAGTGTACCGACTGAAATCGAGATGATTCCGATTTCTATGGTTCTTCGGCTGATTTGGAAGAATGAGAAATTAGCGAAGCTCAGTGGAGTAGAAGGGATGAAACGAGAGGGGTTTTGAAGCACAGGTCTTGGCGAGCTCAGTTCAGTATTTATAGGCCAGGGCGTCGCTGTAGAGTAGCTCAATTCCTGGTGTGAACTCGGCTGAGTTTTGCGGTGCTAGAACAGGTGCTGGTATGGGCGGTTTGCGGAAAATCCGGGCAAGGACGATGCGTGGTGAAGTTTTGCAGAGGTGGTTTCCTTGAGGCGAAGTGGTGCATGATGGCGGCTTACTGGTGGCGAAATGGCTCGATCCGCGCACGAGCTCGGCTGTGAGAGAGGAAGAAGAAGGCGGTAGCTACGGTTGACAGGTGGGAGTACACAGGAAAAGGGATCTGCGTCAGAGAAAGAGGAGGAGAATTCCGGCTTGAACTGAAAATGAAGCTGAATTGATTCACTGAATCCGCTGCCTATCCAATATGTAAATTAATGAGGAATTTATTGAGTGTACCTGGGCTAGATTAGGATCTACCAAAACAATTTCAGACCTATTAGACTCCTGAGGATTTTATAATAATTCTGACAGTGCACTGTGCACATATTCATGCATTCTTTTTCTTATTTATTTAGGTACATATATCTTACTCAAAAATTTTGAAACTTTTTGAACAGGTTCCTTATAGTGACATTAACTTTAGGTAAAATTTTAATCTTCAGATTATTGACAGTTTATGTAATACAAATCTGACATTGAAGTTTCCAGATTTTTAGCTATTCAGTTTTTGAATTTTATAAATATCAAATCTAAAGATTATCTCCTGATATTTTTACTGCAGATGACTCTATCTAGGGAAAAGATAATATAAATATTTTCACATCGAAATTATGAACATTTAATTTCTGACATTTTTACTATTGCTGGTCTTGCTTCATTAAATTACCTTTCTTTTCATCATTTAATATTTTATCTTGACTTTAAAATTATATTTTGTGTTTTGGATAGCTCCACGAATTTTTACAGTGGTATTTTTTTACAAATCTTTTCTTATTAATTAAATAATGGTTGATTGTTTAGAAAAAGGGAATTTTCCTTTTAAGCAATAATCAAAAGAAGTCAAGAAAACTCATAAAAATTCAGAAAAAATCCAGGGAAATACAAATTAAAACTTATTCAAGAATATTATTTAGTTTATTATTATTACCCATTTTTCAAGATGTTACACTGTTTTGCAACCAGCTTTTGTGTCAAAGGGTCGACACCGGGGACCTATGCAGTCGGGTAGACTGGGTTGGAAATTTGGGATAATTGCTTAACATGTTGTTTCTCAATTGCTTTTATTAAACTGCGATGTTGCAAATCTAACATATTTATACATTTTAATGCTTTTGTGCAACTGCAAAATAACCATAGCCTGTTTATTGTTCAGCCTGCATATTTATTTAATTGCATCTGTGAACCACTATAAGACTTGCTGAGTACCGATGTACTCAATCTTGCATCTGCTATCTCAGAGGACGAAGACTGCGATTTGCCAGACGACGCTCTTTTCCAGGCACTACGCCAAAACCTGCAATAGGTGACGGTCTATTTGTGGCGGTTTTTTTCGAACCGCCACAAAGATAATTATCAGTGGCGGTTCTATTTTAAAAATGGCGGGAAACATATCAGTGGCGGTTCTATCCTCGAACCGCCACTGATAATTCATTATCAGTGGCGGTTCGAGGATAGAACCGCCACTGATAACAAATACATTATCAGTGGCGGTTGGAGGATAGAACCGTCACTGATAACTAGGTTATCAGTGGCGGTGCTGTCCTCCAACCGCCACTGATTCTATTGGATTATCCGTGGCGGTTCTATCCTCGAACCGCCACTGATAATGAATTATCAGTGGCGGTTCGAGGATAGAACCGCCACAGATAATGTTATCAGTGGTGGTTCTAGTTAAAAACCGCCACTAATAATACTGCCTATAAATAGGTGGTCAGTAGCAGCTCTGGTCTTCTTCCTCCCGAGAGCAAACCAAAACTTCTAAATTTCAGATTTCGTTTTCTCCAATTCTTGTGCTTGTACTTCCTCTAGTTGTTCCTTGGTGAGTTATTTTTTCTCTCTTGATTTGTGTTAATCTTATTGCAATTTAATTTTTAAACCAAGTTTAATTAGGGTTTATATGTAGATGAGATGAAAAGTTTAGATTTTGTTTATTTTTATTTAGCTACCATTTTGTAGTTGATGAATTTATTTCCTAGCTAGGTTCATTAGATGATGT
Organism: Otatea glauca; assembly: GCA_036346275.1. Lineage (NCBI taxonomy): Eukaryota > Viridiplantae > Streptophyta > Magnoliopsida > Poales > Poaceae > Otatea > Otatea glauca. The sequence goes on along the minus strand of CM070721.1, from coordinate 40,766,253 downwards.
TGTGTTCCTTTTATAGATGATGAATTATGATTAAGCACATATTTAATATTAATTGCATTTTAAGTTAATTTGATACATGATGAATTTATTATCTAGCTCCTTTAGATGATAAGTAATTAGATTGGTTTTTTAATTACTATTAATTGGGTTCTATTAGTGTACGGACATATACATCTTGCATATATATGAACTTATTATCTAGCTCCTTTAGATGATAAGTAATTAGATTAGTTTTTTAATTACTATTAATTTGGTTCCATTAGTGTACGGACATATACATCTTGCATATAATAAATTTATTTAATTAAGATTATTGAGTATTAATATAAATGAAATTTTAGTTAATTTGGTAGTGGGTGCTCATCATTTTTAGATGATGAATTTATTATCTAGCTTCTTTACAGAAAAGTATTGATTAGTTTTTAATTACTATTAATTTGGTTCCACTGATGCGGACATATATTAAATTTATTTAATTAAGATTATTGGATATTAATATACATGAAATTTTAGCTAATTTGGTAGGTGGATGCTCATCATTTTTAGATGATGAATTTATTATCTAGCTCATTTAGATGATAAGTAATTAGATTAGTTTTTAATCAACTTTTATATGTTAATTAATTTTAGATGGATGGGAGATGGATGTACAATGCGAACTGCTATAAACTGAGATTATATCGATGGGGTATCTGCTTTTCTAAGAGCCGCTGAGGAGAACAAGTTGCACAAGAAGACGGAGTACATACATTGTCCATGCATTGATTGCAAGAATGAGAAAATGTTTTCAGACAAAGAGCACATCCACTTGCACTTGATTCGAAGAGGTTTTGTACTTGGCTATACACGTTGGACAAGTCACGGTGAAGAGGAAAACATACATGAAGGTGATAATGTATTGAATGATGGAGAAGGCATTATGGCAGCTGACATCAGTTATGGATCTGATGAGGATAGGTTGGACATTGATGACGATAATAATCTTGCTCAGATGTTGCGCGATGCGTATGGAACTACACTAGTCGAGAGAGTTTAATCAATTCAAGGGTTTGTTGGACGACTCGGACACACCTTTGTTCCCGGGTTGCAAGGAGGAATACACAAAGTTGCATACCGTGCTTTCACTTCTAAAATTGAAGGCAAGCAATGGTTGGTCCGATAAAAGTTTCACGCGCTATTACATCTCTTAGCGGACATGCTTCCGGATGGAAGCGTATTGCCGATAACCACTTATTTAGCTAAGAAGGTTGTATGTCCATTGGGATTGGAAGTAGAAAGAATACATGCATGTCCAAGCGATTGTATACTCTATCGCAAAGAGTATACAAACATGCATGTATGTCCGTGTGCAAATCATCGCGATACAAGCGTAAAGGCCATGACAAAGAAGGGCACCGTGGTGAAGAAAGGAGCTCCGCTAAAGTGGTGTGGTATTTACGGTAATACCTCGGTTGAGCGTTTATTTGAAAACAAAAGCATGCCCAACTGATGCGATGGCACTCAGAAGAGCGTAAAAAGGATGGAAAGCTGAGACACCCTGCTGATTCTGCCCAGTGGAGAACCATCGATAGGCTCTTTAGGATGGACTTTGGGAATGAACCGAGGAATGTAAGGTTTGGGTTGAGTACGGATGGAATGAATCCTTTCGGTAACATGAGTAGTATTCATAGCACTTGGCCCGTGACTCTCTGTATCTACAACCTTCCTCCTTGGTTGTGTATGAAACGAAAGTACATTATGATGTCGCTGCTTATCCAAGGGCCGAGACAACCTGGCAATGATATTGATGTATACCTACAACCATTGGTGGAAGATCTTGTGATCCTGTGGAACGAAGGTGTACAGGTATGGGATGAGTACAAGCGAGAGTACTTCACCCTACGCGAATTGTTGTTTTGCACCATCAATGATTTCCCTGCCCTTGGTAACCTATCCGGTCGTACTGTAAAAGGGGCCAAAGTATGCCCCCATTGCATGGATGAAACCGCAAGTGTGTGGCTCAATAACTCGAGGAAAACTGTGTACATGCATCACCGCAGGTTCCTTCGCAGGAATCTCCCCTACCGCAATATGAAGAAACAATTCGACGGGACAAAAGAGGATGGTATAGCTCCAAGGCCTCCTCGTGGGGAAGAGGTATATGATATGGTTAAGGATATTAATGTTGTACTTGGAAAGGGAGAGAGTAATAATAAATCGAGGTCTCGTACTGAGAAGATCACGTGGAAGAAGAGATCGATATTTTGGAACTTGCCCTATTGGAAGGACTTAGAAGTTCGACCATTGCATAGACGTCATGCATGTAGAGAAAATGTATGTGATGACTTGATTTGTATTTTGTGAATATTCCTAGCAAAACTAAGGACTGATGAAGGCACGAAGGGACACGGAAGATATAAAATCGAGTGAGCTACATCCTCGAGACAACGGAAAGGCCGACTTTACCTCCCCGACTTGTTACACTCTATCCAAGAAAGAGAGCAGACTCTGCAAATGCTTGCATGGTGTGAAAGTTCCATCCGGTTACTCAAGCAGCATCAAGCTGGTCTCGATGAAAGATTTGAAGTTAAGCGGCATGAAGTCTCATGATTGTCATGTGATGATGACATAAATGCTTCCTATTGCAATTAGAGGTATTTTGCACGAAAAGGTCCGAGAGGCAATCATGAGGTTGTGTTTCTTCTTCAACACGATTTCACGAAGGTTATCGATCCCATCGGACTTTCGAGCTGAGAATGATGTGGTCAAGACACTATGCCACTAGAGATGTATTTCCTCCATCATTTTTCGATATAATGGTTCATCTCATTGTTCACCTTGTGAATGAGATAAATGTATGTGGCCCCGTATTCTCGCATCGGATGTACCCGTTCGAAAGGTACATGGGTATCTGAAGAAGTATGTACGCAATCGATCTCTACGAGGGCTGCATTGTGGAAGGTTATGCAACCGAGGAGGTTATCGAGTTTTGCGTGGATTACATGGAGGGGTGGAACCGTAGGAGTGCTGTATCTCGCCATGAGGGTAGGCTAGTTTGGAAAAGGGACGATTGGAAGGAAATCAATAAATTCTTACGATCATGGATTGTTGAAAAAGCTCATTTCACGATCTTGCTTGATCGGTTGAGGTGTCCTCGTATATGGACATGCACAAGGATAAGCTACGAGAGGAAAATCGTGGACGATCAGAGGCTTGGGTAACAAAAGAGCATAACCGTTTGTTCAATCATTGGTTCAAAGAGCATATGACTGGGAAAGAAATGAGTGTTGTGTTGAGGTGGTTGGCAAAAGGGCCATCAGGTAAAATCTTGACATGGCAAGGATACGACATAAATGGATATACCTTTTACACGAGATCTCAGGATAGCAAAAGCACTTACCAAAATAGTGGTGTCCGCATAGATGCCTATGACAACACAGGCAGTAAGAAGACTAGCTTCTATGGGTTCATAGAAGAGATTTGGGAGCTCGACTATTGTATTTTTAAGATCCCGATGTTTCGGTGTCGTTGGGTACAACTCCCAAAGGGTGTCAAGGTGGACAAGTACGGCTTCACTACTTTGGACATCGAACATGTCGGATACAGAGACGAACCATTCGTACTTGCGAAGCAAGTAGCACAAGTCTTCTATGTAATCGACCCGACAGATAAGAAGCGGCATGTAGTTCTTCAGGGAAAAAGAAGGATCGTCGTAGTTGAGAATGTCGTGGATGAGGATGAGTACAACCAGTTTAACGAGTTGCCTCCTTTCGTAGATGGCAACATCAGGCTCGAGGAAGAGACCACTCAGGAAGCTACCTATCATCGCGACGATCATGAAGAAGGGCAAATTGTGAAAGAAAATAATTAGCTATATACGAGTAATGGCAATGTGATGTATACAATATGCATTTGTATGGAGTAATAGAAATATGGTGTTATGCATTTGTGTATAGTAATGGAAATGTGGGTCATTAATATATTTGGATTACATAGGTTATAGTACTATATTAGAATTATAAATGGTCATTACTGTATTAGTATTATATAGGTATATTACTATATTAGGATTATATAGGGTTATTAATATATTAGTATTATATAGGGTATATAATATTTATTAGGATTATATAAGGTCATTAATACATTAGGATTATGTAGGGTCATTACTATATTAGGATTATGTAGGGTATACTAGACACGTGGGCGTTGGCGCGCACACAAGAACGCTGCCAATGTAACGCCAAATTCGGTCTTACGCGAAGAAAGGGATTTAGATGTTTACCGTTTCTAGGGACTTATAGGATAAAAAATAGACTAATATGTAAGTTTAGGAATTTTCGAAAAAAGACAGACTATTCTGTAATCTTAGAAAAATTTTCGAGGCCCTTTCTGCAAAAAAACAGAAGTTTGGGCCCATTTCTGCAAAACAAACTGGATTTTCCATGTAAAATAGGACTACAATATATGTCAATTAACTGCATTGAATATATATAATATAATGTATTACGCGAGATGGAGTCGAACCCAGGACCAGCCGGTGCGAGCTGAACGCTCTAACCAACCGAGCAACGAAATGTTTGTGAGCTGTGAGCGATATTTAATATATAAGCTTGATTAACGCGGTTCTTCAAATCCGATTACATTTATGTTAGGATAACTTTATCGATGGCGGTTCGTATAAAGAACCGCCACAGATAATATATGTTTGATGGCGGTTCTTGTGAAGAACCGCCACAGATCCATTATCGATGGCGGTTCATATAAAGAACCGCCACAGATAATATATATATCGATGGCGGTTCTTATTAAGAACCGCCACAGATTCATTATATCGATGGCGGTTCGTATAAATAATCGCCACATATAGTATCGATGGCGGTTCTTGTTAAGAACCGCCACGATAACCCACATATGAAATGTCGCCGCACCGCTGTTCTAAACCCTTAGACTCCCGCCGCTTCACTCTTCTCACAAACTCCGCCGCTTCACTCTTCTCACCGAGCCCGACGCGCGCCGCGCCGCGCGCTACCGACGCGCCCCCACGACGCCGTTCCCTACTCCGCCCAACGCCACCCACGCGCCCCTACTCCGCCCGGACGCCGCCCCCGCGCCGCCGGGACGCCGCCACGCCGAAGGTACTTTACATTAGTAATGGGTAGATGTGCATTTCGGGGGCGTGGTGGTGTGGGGGGTTGAGATCCATGTTTGTGATTTTATTTTCATCTCGTCATTGCGTTTCAAGGTGCTGGGAGATCGAATGTGAAGAGGAGCAACTATTATATTTTTCAGCCGTCGTTTGCAGCATATGTCATCAGTACTTTTGATGGAATGTTTCTTGTGCTACATTTGATATTTTTCAGCCGTCGTTAAGCAACACAAAGTTTATTTCCGCATAATCTGTCAATAAACAAGTATCAAATTAGAAATAGTAGTGTGATAGTTGTGCAGTTATGCTGTTGCTTGTGCTACATTTGACTTTGTGTTGCTTAAGAATAAATTGCTTACTATTTTGCATACTTAGCAACAAATTTGACTTAGTGTTGCTTAGGAATAAATCTACTTCTGTTAAGTGGTATATTCTGGATTACTTGCTTACGGTTTTGCATACTTAGCAATACTAATTGGCTATCAAGAAGGCTATTTTTGTTAGCCATCTTTATTCTCTCTCTTAGTTCATTACCTCAAACACAACACACAAACACACAAAATGCATATGCACAACTTTTCCACCAACATAGTTCTATAAAAATCATGAGATTCTACTTTGTTAGCACTATAAGATCTTTACGTGTTAATGATCTAAATAATTATGGTGTATTTTAAATTCCTTGCCCCGACGTAACTTTTCTATAGTCGGGACTATTGCATTAGCACCAAAGGGCCTAATTATAGTGGGATTGCTTTTGTCTAAGTAGCATAAAACAATCCAAACCAATAAAGTCGATTTCGCACTATAGGACTCGATTCTAATGGTCTACAATAATCCCAAGTATCTAAACATGGCATGTAAGAATTTACGAAATATGAAATGAAAAACAGATTTCCATACTTTACCTCTTTCGTTTTGAGTTAAACTTCCGCACTTAACCCAAATGACCGCCAAATTGTAATGGTTACATACTTTACCTCTTTCATTCGCACATCCAAGGTCGATATGGAGGAGCAATCCACCCGAGCCCGAGCCCTAGCCCTAGCAGTTCCTCAACCTCCACCCAACCACATTTATTGCCGCCGATCCGACATACCGTGGCAAGACCTCGTGGCCGAGGAAGAAATAAGAAGCAGAAGGCCGGTATACCATCTCGGAGGTCTCAGAAGCTGGGGCCCCTATTGCACCGCCAAAGTTCAGTAGCAAAGTGCAGAACAACCTGCGGGTATATCGCAAGGGAGAGAGTGCCAATCACCTTTTTGGATTGGCACAAAGTGCCCGAGACCATCAAAACGGATCTATGGACTGAGCTGAAACAAACCTTCGAATTCCCTGAAGAAGATGAACACCGCGCAAGCGTCGGGATGCGTTGATGACCATGGATGCGGCATGGAGGAACTTCAAGGCCAGGCTGAATACTACTTATGTGAAGAAAAACCGATCGGCCATCGGGGACTACCCAAACTTAGAACCATATTGGGATGATTTCGTGTCGATGAAGCAAAGTGAAGCAGCAAAGAAGTCCAGCGAGGATCACATAAACATCGGAAGAAGGAACATCCATCCACACAGACTTGGTACGGGTGGGTACGCTGGTAAAATCCCTCAATGGGAGAGGCAGGAAGCAGAATCATTACAGTCGACTGGTACAAGTCAATTGGCCGGACTACCAGACCGAGTCAAGCACTACGTGCTAGCGAGGGCAAGTGTCACGTCTGGTGGGGGCTTATCCTTCAGAAATAGCGATGACGAAGCAATGTCGCAAAGGGTCCAGGAGCTGTACGTCGAGTCTTCCCAAGGAACATTCCAACCAGATAGGGAGAAATACGAACTAACACGTGCCCTGGGAAACAAGGAGCATCCTGGACGGACGCGAGGTGTCGGGGTTAAGGTTCCGTGGAAGACAGGATTCCCAAAGCACCTTCACACTTACAAGAGTCAAAAGAGAGCTAGAGAAGCGTTTGTCGAAATAGAAATGATGAAGGAAAAGATGCTTCGAGAATTACAAGGCACAATATAACAACAAGTACAACAAGCCATGAGCCAGTCGCAAGCAACGAATATTGTTACGACCAGCCCTCCGAATTATCGAAGCAGTTGCGCATCCGCCCCACTTGTAGAACAGGATATGGGTCATTATCCTGTGGACGACATACATGACCAAACACCGTGCCAGCTCACTTTGCCCGTCATGAACATATTCATTCAGCTGCATGCGGGCATAGCGTACCCATGCCAAGAAGGAGGTGTATTGCACAACTCTGCGATAGCGCGGGATATGCAAAGGTCCGTGGACACGGTTAATCCCGTTTGCCAACCTCGGGCTAGAAATGCCCTGAGCAACGCGAGGTTACAACTCTAGGAAGTGCAAGCGTGACATCACCTTGGACCATCATGAAGTGCTGTTCCTCCCGAGGTGAACACGCCACCCCTCCGAGGTGACCACGCGACCTCTCTGCGGTGAACACCGCGGCCTCCTGCAATGAACCTTCCGGCTGTCTACTGAAGAAACCTCGCATACGATCGTCACCAACACATCAACAGTACAAAAGTTAGTGCGACAACGGTTGACCGACTTAAAACCCCTCCTCTGAAGGCATGGCAGAGTAGACAAGCTATATCAGCGAGGTCAGGCGAAGCCAGAACAGAGTATGATGTTCTGTGCGAGAAAATGAAGGGTAAAGCGGTATCCAAAGGACAAGCTGCTGAAGAAAGACTGAAATACGAATTGGGGAAGCCGTTTGTCACCCCTTCGAAGCTTCATAGTCTCCCGAAGGCGATTACATGAATGCTATATGGAGCGATCGAACCAACATGTACTCCCGAAGGTGATCACCGCCATTTTCAGAGAGGAACATTTCCACCATGAGGGATTGGGTGCTTCATGATAGAATTCAATGACTTGCACAACATGTACTATCAAGATGCCTCGACGTGTCTCTTATGAGATCTTTGGTCACCGTAAGTGTCAATATAAAAATCATTGTCTACATTCATGTAATACCGATAAATGTGATGTCTAAATCATTTGTTATGTAGATACGAGTTGATCGAACTAAAAGAACCAAAGGGCGATGGCGTTCCTCGATCCGAAGCGGTTTGCAGTAGGAAGTCCAAAGAGTACCAAAGGAGGTCGAGGACTACGTATATAACGCCTCATCAAACTCCAAGACAAGGAGTTCATACTTTTCTTGTACAATTTCAAGTAAGTGGCTCACTAGCTAGTTCAACTACTTGTTGATCTCGTTCTTTGCTCAGGTTAGGACTAATGACTACGGCATCATACATGTGTATGTAGTTTCCACTGGATTCTCGTAGTAATTACTCCAGATAAAAGCAAGATGCTGATCTTGGACCCGCGGGACAAAGATCCAAAAGACTACAAAGATATGACAAGTCTAGTGAATAGGGCCTTCAAAGCATATTGTAAAAAGTGCTCGAGACACCGTCCTTTCCATAAATCACTAACAATCCGTACTAAATTTCCGGTACGCACAAAAACAATTTTCCTATATCGCACCTCGAAGTCAATAACTCCTTCAATGTCGTATAAGTTTATTCAATTTTTGCGATTGCTACAAGCAAACCGCCAGAACAAATTTATGTGGGTGGTTCGTGTGCCAATACATCCAAATCTTAGGCTCTACAATAGTAAACAATGACGTAGAGGTTTGTCACGATAACATCACACATTGATTTGCACATCTCATTCTCTATATAAGCTCGTAAGACAAACTTTTTCTATCTCTACGTTTGAAGTTGCCTACGGAGGATCGGTTCCAAATGAAATCCAAGGCATTCAGGACGGCTCGCCTACTTTATCATTTAATGACCCCATTTTCACATAAATGCAAAATGGAAATCTCATGTGCAAACAAGTACTAGTCCCATGATCGAGTAGCTAATACGCACATTTACAACAATTGGAATCACAACCATACATCATATTATTAAAGCGAAGCGATTTATACAATAATCTTACAATTGAGTTTTAGCGAAAAGAAGCAAAGTCTTGTAGTGTGCCCATCCAATCCTCGAGCAACCGACAAGGCATAATCCTAGAAAACTTTCATCGCTATCATTCCCGAATCTGCGATGATATGTTTCATCGGACTAATCTGATTCTTCACCTAAAAACAACAATTAAGCAAGGGTGAGTACTTTCGTACTCATGCAAGACTTTGCAAAGCCTATGATATATGCAAGCCATTCCAAAGGAGAGGCTAGTTTGGTTAGTTTGCATAAAGCCAATTTGAAATGTAAATACAGAATAGTAGATTGCCAAAACGAATTTAAGTAAAAGTAATTTAATACATAAATAACAGTATGTAAAGTACGAGTAAGTGAAATCACGAACACAGGTATCATGACCATATCCAAGAACCATTTCTCATCACACAGAAATTTCCGAGTAACCATTCCTACCACCCGGTAGAAATCCGAGTTTTACTGAAAATAAAACAGCTAACTAGTGTTTGGCGCATCAAGATTCCGATAACCGCGGAACGGCTTTTGAAAAGTTTGACACTCTGCAGAGTTGTACATCTTTACCCACAAGTCATGACCTTTTCCTTTGCCGCATATTTCACGCACCTTTGGCGTAGTGGCGTAATGTTCATGACGAAAACCTTTACATTATCTAGGTTAACTTTGCACCAGCTCCGGACGTAAAACCCATACTATGGCGTAAGAACTCGAGCATAGAAATGATGGAACTTCTCGAGTATGGCGTACACCGATATGTCGGTAACGTTTGATCCATGATCACCTCGGTGTGGGCGCCCTTCGAGCAACCAACATCAAGAAGCTCGTACTACTCGGCCTTCCAATGTGCAAAGTTAAACCAGATAACTTAATTGGTTTAAGGCTGTCCCATACCAGCACTTGTGGTTGTACGGTAAATTCTTGGGTTTAACGAACACGTAGTTCGGTCCTTAATCCGATCACGGGCAATAGTCTCCACCCTACACTACGTACAAGTCCCTTGTACTCCGGCTATTGCCAATAATTGCCCGCATCAAAACCATAGTTTTATTTTCATTTTGATCAAAATACCACTCATAAAGAAAGGTCATACCCATTGAATGTCATATCCAACGTTTTTAATCATGTCAAGGTTTTATGTTTCTTTAAGCATGGCTAAGCATAACACTATGTGTTAGCAACCCGATTGACATCAATTCTTGTCTAAGCTATTCTAGGGTTATCAAGGTTCACAAATCCATACTTATCAAGGAAGTTCTATGTGACAATAGGTACAACTACTAATACCCAAAATATAGCGACTTTAATAAAAGTAAAGTATGCAGTAAAACATTTAATAAAAACATTTGTAAAACTGGGATCAATATGATCAAAGGGGGTGCTTGCCTTGCTTATTTATTGCTTACGGCGAAGACGAAGTCACGGTTGACGGAGGCAACGACGGAAGTAACGACGTCGGATTCTACACGTCGTTCAATCGAAAATATAGCAAATATTCAATCTTTAATAAGGGCGAAAAGAAAACTGACTGAAAACCAAATAAAGGTTCATTAAAGAAAACAGGAATACTTTAGGTTTAGAATTATGATTCCATGATCTCATGGTTTAGTTAAATATACATTCATATTGTTAATGACTTTTGTGATGAAGAAACATGGTTTCTTTTATAGATTATCTATTCTTGAATTTACGAATTCAAGAGGCTAAAATTATGAATTCTTATATTTATAACTTCGAATTATAGATGCTAAAATTATTTGGATTAATGGAATTAACATATTAGACAATTGAGCTAAAAGCCATAAATGAATAGCACTTAATCCTTTTAATTGATTTTGCATAAGAAGTGTCTTTGAAATTGTTAGATCCATTGAACTAAGTTATTGGATTTATTCCTGGTTTTAAGAAGGTTACGGTGATACAAATTACATATTCGTTTATTATTTCAAAGTTCGCTTAATCATATAATTGAGTCCATAAAACATATTACTTAAGGTTATTTGGCTATTAGGATTTATGATGAAATAAGATTATTTCTTGAATATTATAGTCTATACTTTAAAGAACATTTCCAAGTTAATTTCATATATTTTAGGCTACTGAGGCTTGGTTTTATCAAATTTGAATTTAGTTTATGAAAAATACACTATTTGGTTAAGTATTGATTATGACTTTATTGCAATGATTCTTGCTAAATAAAATAGTTTGATTATATTAGATGTTTGGAATCTAGTTCCTTATCATGATCACACTTTTCATTATCTCTACATATATATATTTTTCTACATTTACAAGGCTTATGTTTTTAATGTAATTTAAGCTTGTGCATATATAATATTTCATTACAAACATTTCAATGGCGACAAGTTACTCATTCTAATATCAATTCATGTCTTTGTATATTTATTAGATACTTTGCATATGCATGCATTTACTTCTATAGATTATTATACACACATATATGCATATCTTCTATTATAGGATTACATTCTATTCATGAAACAATTTAAGTGAAGATCATTATTTGGATACCTTAACATATTTGGAAGCCCTACTGTCATACCAGTCATTTAGAAATTAAGTTTGTTGATTTTGGATTTCTTTTGCATAAGCTATGTATTTTGAATATTTATAACATTGAGAACAACTTTTAATGGGAAATGATTCAAACAAAATTAGAATGTAAATATTTTTATACATTTGAGTTGCTGGTAGCATAAGGATTCCATTAAAATTGGTTTTATTCAATTTTAAGTTCTTTTGCAATTTTTATATGAATCATATCTTTAGCCCTTTTATTCAAATTTGAATTTCAAATTCACCCGGTGATTATTTTCAAAATATTATTGCGTATTATAAATCTACTGAATTTATCATGAATCTAGAAATTTATTTCATCTCATTTGGAGCTAAAATGCAAAAGATATAATCAAATGAATATACTAGGTTTAGGAAAATATCAAAATTAGAATTTTACCAATTTAGGAAAGTACGTCTTGGGTTTTGAATCGCTTTCCATATCTGGACTCTACTGAGTTGAAGGGTCGCTACCGGGCCCGGCTTTGGTGGCCGATCAGGGTCGCGCGACAGCGAATGACGCGTGGGCCCGAAAGCGGTGGTCGCGCAACATCGAAGATGACAGCGGGTCCTACTTTGTCGGCGACCAAAAGCAGGTGGCGGCGCCAATGCCCACCGGCGGCGAAGGAGCACCGAGCCGGCGAATCGAGTACTGGCGAGCACTGGGAGTACGTGCGCATTGAGGCGGTGACGGTTTGGCGGAGATAGCCGGATTCGACAGCGCCACCGAGGAGGAGGCGGCGGAGGAGATGGGGGCTCGCCGGGGAAGAGGATGAGCTCGGCTAAGCTTGAATGGGCAACGATTCGAGCATCAAGGTGGCCCAAGAGTTCCATTTTTGTGGTTTGCTTGATTGGAGAAATGCGGAGTGGTCGCCATCGTGCGAGCAGAGGCGATGGAGGAAGCACTGATGGGCGGCTCTTGGTGGAGATGAGGTTTAATTGAGAAGAGAGATGTGTTGGAGGTTATGAAGTAGCTTCGGATCGAATGATTTGAGCCGAGGTTCACGGAATTGGCTAATTGAGGTTTTCCCTTTTCCTCGGATCTCACGGAGTTGAAGAAGACACGGCAGTCTTGAGCGGTGTTTTGTGTAAGGGTGAGCTGAGGGGAGAGCCAAGGTCTAGCCGAATCCTTGAAGGGTTTTAAATAGACGAAGTAAGGCGGTGGGCACAGGATTTAAACACGGCAGCAGCGGCGGCGAGAGCATCGCGCAAGAAGCTTTTGCCGCGTGGCGACAATTCTTTTGAAGAAATGGCTGTCGTGACAGACTTTTGACAAGATGGGTAAGACGGCGAGACGGCAATGCCGTTTTCCTGCCCAGATCGTGCCGTGGCAGGGAAAATCACAGTAAAACCTCGCCGTGACAAAGAATTGGCAAGAGGCGGCAAAAGGCTGAGGTTTCGGGATTTCTTTGATGCAAGGTATGGCAAGCTGGCAGTGGCGAGGTGACAGGAGGAGCAGCAGGTCGACGTCTTGGGCGATGAATTGCAGCGAGATGGGGACAAGGAACAGAGATGGCAGACTGGCTTTGGATGGCTCGGATGAGAGAATAATTATCTGGAGAATTTGCTTTCGTTGCAATGGAAAGGAATGAGGAGGCAGCGCTGTGGTGAAGAAGAGGAGAAGGTGAGGTTTTGCCTCTTGGTGGTGCAGGCGTGGTTGAGGAGAACAATGGCAGAGGGATGGCTTAAATAGGAGAGGGCAGCTGCTGGTATCGGTTTGGAGAAGAAGAAGGCAATATCTGGCTGCCAAGTGGGCCCAAGAGCAAGAGAAGACAATTCCAATTTTGATTCTTCAGGACAGCACGTGATCCTTCCATTAATTAAGCTAGCAAACCGACTTACTCTTTTATGCGGATTTTTGTAGAGGTCGGCAATGAAGATATAAGGGTCTGGTAAAATTTTCAGTTAAAAATTATGAGTAAAAATATTTATAAAAATCTGGCAATTGATAACTGTCATTTTCTGCTTATTCTGATTTATATTTAATTTAAGATCAAAATAAGATTATTATTTTATGAAACTTTTTCACAAGATCCAAACTGACATTATGTACATGATATAAAATTTTCATATTTTTAAATTGTATATTTTATTTTTAATAATTCTGACATTGAACTTTTTAGCTTTCCTCATTGTCTGTTTATGAATTTCTAAAATTATTAAACGATGGGATAAATTCTTGATATTTTACCAGACAAGGATAAGATAAATATGTCGGCATGGTTAAATTTTTAACTCTGGTTAAGGTCTACAGAATTCTGGAGAAATCTTGCAAGGTCAGTTCAGAGTATCTAGATAGGGTCATTTTGTCTTTTTACTTTATTTAATTATTCCAGATCAGTGCAAGTTGTATAATCATGATTCTAGATAGATCTGAGATTTATCTGATATTTTTACATATTTTATTGATTTTGTATTTTGTCTTTTTTTACTTTTACCATTTTACCATTTCAATATATATTACTTTTCTTTTAGAGCAAAATTCAAGAAGAACCAATAATTCAGAAAAATCAGAAAATTCAAATTCAAATTAAAGATTACATCTCAAATTTATTTTTATATTTTGTTTGTTTTGGAAGAAATAGTTTTAATAAAGGAAATCTTTCCTTTTCTTTAAGATTAGAATGCAAGAAAAGAGGGAATGATATTGTTTAAAATAAAAATCTCAATTCCAATTGAAATTTTTATTCAATTCCATTTTTAAATTTTATTTTTTATATATATATTTTTGAATTTTACGGGATGTTACAGACTACCCCCCTTAACAGGAATCTCGTCCCCGAGATTCGCAGTCTCTAGGGAGTGATAAGAGGAGCACGGGATGATTCCGATGATATGATTCACCCAATCATCTTGGAATGCAAAGGGTTTTGATTTTGATTGGAATTGACAACAATCTTGGTCATGAAGGAATGAAGGCTTCAAAATCGAAATGATTAATTGCAAGATATGAATACACAAGGGACATATTCAAAATCAAAAGGAATGATCGTAGAAATTGAATACGCAAAGGATGTACTAAAAATCAAAAGGAATGATTGCAAGAATTGAATACACAAGGAAGTACTCAATTTACAAAATCAAAGCGATTGATCGAAGGGATTGAGTACACAAAGGACGTACTCATTTTGCAAAGTTAAAAGGAATGATTTGAAGAAATTGAATACGTAGACTAAAGGCGTACGCAATACCATGATAAATGCGTTAGAGGCAATCACATAAAACAGAGGTTTATGTTCAATAGCTTGATGTTGAGACAAGGATTGTTACGGGAACTCAACAGAAGGTCTTGGTTCTTGAGCTTAGCATTGTCACGAGCATCGACAAGAAGGAGTTTTATCTTGCATTGCTGGCATTTATGAAAGAGCATGCAAGTTGGATGAGGCATCCGGACTATCGACAAGATCATTTAGACTTTGGGATTGTTGCTTGACTTCCTTGAAGTCGACGAGGTGGAGTAGCACTCTTCTTGGCGGATGTTGGCGATGTATCCAAGTTCTTTGGTTGACGCAGATGGCGTTGTCCGTCTTGTTTGGAGAACAAGGGTTGCTTATTGATGAAATAGATGATCAAAATTTTCTTGTGAAAGTGATGATCAAAATTTACTATTGAAAGTGATGATCAAAATTGAAAGTGATGGTCAAAATTCACGATGTAAATGATGATCAAGAAATGGTTAAGATCAAGGAGCTTGACTTTGAAATTATTCGATGGGTATGCAAAAGATAGAAAGGGTAAGAGGAGAATTGGTTTGATTATAAAATAACTTCCAATATTTTTTTAATCCTTTTATTATTTAAAACTTATATAGATTAGAGAAGATGAGATAATTATATGAGAATAGTTTTCCAAAATTATCTTTTGTTTGTTAAAATCTTGTATCACTAGATCTTTAGCAATTGAAAAGGAAAGAGATGATCATTAGATAGCAGTCTAATCCAAGATTCTCTTTTGAATATTAAAATTCATATTATTTTAGGTAACATTCCGTTCCTTAAAATTTTCTTAATTACATTTTCTTATTAATTAAGGGTTGTCACGTCGTGAAGTTTCAACTTATGTCGAGCATTCACGAGTGCATCCGAGAAGCATTACAAAATTCGCAATAAAAAGTTTAATGACACATAAAGATTTTAAATTCAATCAAGTGCATAGAGGGTCTAAAATTTTATTTCATCGGCTATTATATCTTAATGTACTCTTTTTACGCCTAATGATCTGGTCTTTTATCCTTCATAGAGCGACTTGACATCGAAAGCTTTTCTTCTAGGGTTTCTTTTGGTCTTGGAAACACAAGACCATCTTGGCTTCAAGTCATCATACGATCGTGAAGTGGCGAGATGAAGTTTCTTCATATTCATCAACATGGTTAGGTGATACTTGCGGGAAAGGTTGAATAAGGGTCGCTTGATGCGGTTTAGGCACTTTCGTGGTTGTTAGGACAATAATGGAGGCTATGCTATTAATTTTGATCGGAGGCTTTTAAAGAGAGATCGGAGACTAGAGAATATACTGGTGAGAAGTTCTCTGAAGAGATAAGCTTGCAAGAAATTCTATAGAAAGAAGAGATAAGCTTGTAAGAATTTCTTATAGGAAGAAGAAACAAGTTACTTTATGAAATTTTCTTTTAAGCCTATGGGTTGAGATTTCTGGATTCACACATAAGGGCAACTCATTGTGAAACTTTAACGTGAAGGTTAAGTTCACACCTAAATCAGCCCTGACAGAGAATAAAAATCAATTGCAAATAACAAGATATAAATACTACATAAATATGATTTATTGAACTAAAGCCGAATGATATTGCTACGAGCGGGGGTTCCTTTTCTAACGAAGAACCTAATATACTCTAATCTTCCGCATTTTACTGTCGAATGATACCACCTCTTCATGAATCTTCAAGTTTTATTTCGGTCTTGTCGGGGACGGCCGAAGTGTATGTTCCTCATCTTGAGATTGTCAGCGTGACGCGTTGTAGTCTTCAATGTCGGCATGAAAAATGGTAGCGACTTCTCTTTGGCAACCGGAAGCAAATAGCGAAGATAAGCTATGGTCGAGACTTATTTTAAGGAAAGAAGAATTTGTTTCTGAGATCAAATGAAAGTAAAGATAAGAGTAAGAACTTAGGGTGGAGGAAAGAACAACAATGGCTATGTTTTGCAAATATAATAGCTTTTGGAAATAAATTTTGAATTTAATCCACTAATACTAACGTCCATTCTAGGGTTTATCTGCGATCAAGATGGCTCGATACCAATCAGATGACCCCATTTTCACATAAATGCAAAATGGAAATCTCATGTGCAAACAAGTACTAGTCCCATGATCAGTAGCTAGTACGCACATTTACAACAATTGGAATCACAACCATACATCATATTATTATAGCGAAAGCGATTTATACAATAATCTTACAATTCGAGTTTATAGCGACAAAGAAGCAAAGTCTTGTAGTGTGCCCATCCAATCCCTCGAACAACCGACAAGGCATAATCCTAGAAAACTTTCATCGCTATCATTCCCGAATCTGCGATGATATGTTTCATCGGACTAATCTGATTCTTCACCTAAAAACAACAATTAAGCAAGGGTGAGTACTTTCGTACTCCGCAAGACTTTTGCAAAGCCTATGATATATGCAAGCCATTCCAAAGGAGAGGCTAGTCTGGTTAGTTTGCATAAAGCAATATTGAAATGTAAATACAGAATAGTAGATTGCCAAAACGGAATTTAAGTAAAAGTAATTTAATACATAAATAACAGTATGTAAAGTACGAGTAAGTGAAATCACGAACACAGGTATCATGACCATATCCAAGAACCATTTCTCACACAAGCAGAAATTTCGAGTAACCATTCCTACGGTCGGTAGAAATCCAGAGTTTTACGAAAATAAAAACAGCTAACTAGTGCTGGCGCACCAAGATTCCCATAACCGCGGGAACGGCTTTTCGAAAAGTTTGACACTCTGCAGAGTTGTACATCTTTACCCACAAGTCATGACCTTTTCCTTTTGCCGCATATTTCACGCACCTTTGGCGTAGTGGCCAGAATGTTCATGACGAAAACCTTTACATTATCTAGGTTAACTTTGCACCAGCTCCGGGACGTAAAACCCATACTATGGCAGAAGAACTCAGAGCATAGAAATGATGGAACTTCTCCAGAGTATGGCGTACACCGGTGTATCGGTAAACGTTTGATCCATGATCACCTCGGTGTGGACGTCCCTTCGAGCAACCAGTCACTGAAGAAGCTCGTACTACTCCGGCCTTCCAATGTGCAAAGTTAAACCAGATAACTTAATTGGTTTAAGGCTGTCCCATACCAGCACTTGTGGTTGTACGGTAAATTCTTGGGTTTAACGAACACGTAGTTCGGTCCTTAATCCGATACGGGCAATAGTCTCCACCTACACTACGCATACAAGTCCCTTGTACTCCGGCTATTGCCAATAATTGCCCGCATCAAAACCATAGTTTTATTTTCATTTTTGATCAAAATACCACTCATAAAGAAAGGTCATACCCATTGAATGTCATATCCAACGTTTTTAATCATGTCAAGGTTTTATGTTTCTTTAAGCATGGCTAAGCATAACACTATGTGTGAGCAACCCAGATTGACATCAATTCTTGTCTAAGCTATTCTAGGGTTATCAAGGTTCACAAATCCATACTTATCAAGGAAGTTCTATGTGACAATAGGTACAACTACTAATACCCAAAATATAGCAGACTTTAATAAAAGTAAAGTATGCAATAAAAACATTTAATAAAAACATTTGTAAACTGGGATCAATATGATCAAAGGGGGTGCTTGCCTTGCTTATTTATTGCTTACGGCGAAGACGAAGTCACGGTTGACGGAGGCAACGACGAAGTAACGACGTCGGATTCTACACGTCGTTCAATCGAAAATATAGCAAATATTCAATCTTTAATAAGGCGAAAAGAAAATGCATGAAAACCAAATAAAGGTTCATTAAAGAAAACAGGAATACTTTAGGTTTAGAATTATGATTCCATGATCTCATGGTTTAGTTAAATATACATTCATATTGTTAATGACTTTTGTGATGAAGAAACATGGTTTCTTTTATAGATTATCTATTCTTGAATTTACAATTCAAGAGGCTAAAATTATGAATTCTTATATTTATAACTTGAATTATAGATGCTAAAATTATTTGGATTAATGGAATTAACATATTAGACAATTGAGCTAAAAGCCATAAATGAATAGCACTTAATCCTTTTTAATTGATTTTGCATAAGAAGTGTCTTTGAATTTGTTAGATCCATTGAACTAAGTTATTGGATTTATTCTGGTTTTTAAGAAGGTTACGGTGATACAAATTACATATTCGTTTATTATTTCAAAGTTCGCTTAATCATATAATTGAGTCCATAAAACATATTACTTAAGGTTATTTGGCTATTAGGATTTATGATGAAATAAGATTATTTCTTCGAATATTATAGTCTATACTTTAAAGAACATTTCAAGTTAATTTCATATATTTTAGGCTACTGGGCTTGGTTTTATCAAATTTGAATTTAGTTTATGAAAGATACACTATTTGGTTAAGTATTGATTATGACTTTATTGCAATGATTCTTGCTAAATAAAATAGTTTGATTATATTAGATGTTTGGAATCTAGTTCCTTATCATGATCACACTTTTCATTAACTCTACATATATATATTTTCTACATTTACAAGGCTTATGTTTTAATGTAATTTAAGCTTGTGCATATATAATATTTCATTACAAACATTTCAATGGCGACAAGTTACTCATTCTAATATCAATTCATGTCTTTGTATATTTATTAGATACTTTGCATATGCATGCATTTACTTCTATAGATTACTATACACACATATATGCATATCTTCTATTATAGGATTACATTCTATTCATGAAACAATTTAAGTGAAGATCATTATTTGGATACCTTAACATATTTGGAAGCCCTCTTGTCATACCAGTCATTTAGAAATTAAGTTTGTTGATTTTGGATTTCTTTTGCATAAGCTATGTATTTTTGAATATTTATAACATTGAGAACAACTTTTAATGGGAAATGATTCAAACAAAATTAGAATGTAAATATTTTTATACATTTGAGTTGCTGGTAGCATAAGGATTCCATTAAAATTGGTTTTATTCAATTTTAAGTTCTTTTGCAATATTTTTATATGAATCATATCTTTAGCCCTTTTATTCAAATTTGAATTTCAAATTCACCGGTGATTATTTTCAAAATATTATTGCGTATTATAAATCTACTGAATTTATCATGAATCTAGAAATTTATTTCATCTCATTTGGAGCTAAAATGCAAAAGATATAATCAAATGAATATACTAGGTTTAGGAAAATACTGAAAATTAGAATTTTACCAATTTAGGAAAGTACGTCTTCGGTTTTGAATCGCTTTCCATATCTGGACTCAGTGAGTTGAAGGGTGGCGGTGGGCCCGCTTAGCGGCCGAGGCTGCGACAGCGAATGACGCGCGGGGCAGAAGGCGTGGTAGCGCAACACCGAGGATGACAAGCGGGTCCTTTGTCGGCGACCCAAAGCAGAGGTGGCGCGCCAATGCCCACCGGCGGCGAAGGAGTACCGAGCCGCGAATCGAGAACACTGGCGAGCACACGGGAGTACGTGCGCATTGAGGCGGTGCGGTTTGGTAGGAGATAGCCGGATTCGACGCGCCACCGGAGGGAGGCGGCGGAGGAGATGGGGGCTCGCCGGGGAAGAGGATGAGCTCGGCTCAGCTTGAATGGGCAACGATTCGAGCATCAAGGTGGCCCAAGAGTTCCATTTTTGTGGTTTGCTTGATTGGAGAAGTTCGAGTGAATCGCCATCGTGCGAGCACAGAGGCAGTGGAGGAAGCACGGTGGGGCGGCTCTTCGGTGGAGATGAGGTTTAATTGAGAAGAGAGATGTGTTCTGGAGGTTATGAAGTAGCTTCAGATCGAATGATTTGAGCCGAGGTTCACGGAATTGGCTAATTGAGGTTTTCCCCTTTTCCTCGGATCTCGCCGGAGTTGAAGAAGACACGGCAGTCTTGAGCGGTGTTTTGACAGAAGGGTGAGCTGAGGGGAGAGCCAAGGTCTAGCCGAATCCTTGAAGGGTTTTAAATAGACGAAGTAAGGCGGTGGGCACAGGATTTAAACACGGCAGGCAACGGCGGCGAGAGCACGCGCAAGGCTTTGCTGCCGTGGCAGCAATTCTTTTGAAGAAATGGCTGTCGTGACAGACTTTTGACAAGATGGGTAAGACGGCGAGACGGCAATGCCATTTTCCTGCCCAGATCGTGCCGTGGCAGGGAAAATCGCAGTAAAACCTCGCCGTGACAGAGAATTGGCAAGAGGCGGCAAAAGGCTGAGGTTTCGGGATTTCTTTGATGCAAGGTATGGCAAGCTGGCAGTGGCGAGGTGACAGGAGGAGCAGCAGGTCGACGTCTTGGGCGATGAATTGCAGCGAGATGGGGACAAGGAACAGAGATGGCAGCACTGGCTTTGGATGGCTCGGATGAGAGAATAATTATCTGGAGAATTTGCTTTGCTGCAATGGAAAGGAATGAGGAGTCAGCGCTGTGGTGAAGAAGAGGAGAAGGTGAGGTTTTGCCTCTTGGCTGGTCTGGGCGTGGTTGAGGAGAACAATGGCAGAGGGATGGCTTAAATAGGAGAGGGCAGCTGCTGGTATCGGTTTGGAGAAGAAGAAGGCAATATCTGGCTGCCAAGTGGGCCCAAGAGCAAGAGAAGACAATTCCAATTTTGATTCTTCAGGACAGCACGTGATCCTTCCATTAATTAAGCTAGCAAACCGACTTACTATTTTATACGGATTTTTGTAGAGGTCGGCAATGAAGAGATAAGGGTCTGGTAAAATTTTCAGTTAAACATTATGAGTAAAAATATTTATAAAAATCTGACAATTGATAACTGTCATTTTCTGCTTATTCTGATTTATATTTAATTTAAGATCAAAATAAGATTATTATTTTATGAAACTTTTTCACAAGATCCAAAATGACATTATGTACATGATATAAAATTTTCATATTTTTAAATTGTATATTTTATTTTTAATAATTCTGACATTGAACTTTTCAGCTTTCCTCATTGTCTGTTTATGAATTTCTAAAATTACTAAACGATGGGATAAATTCTTGATATTTTTACCAGACAAAGATAAGATAAATATGTCGGCATGGTTAAATTTTTAACTCTGGTTAAGGTCTACAGAATTCTGGAGAAATCTTGCAAGGTCGGTTCAGAGTATCTAGATAGGGTCATTTTTGTCTTTTTACTTTATTTAATTATTCCAGATCAGTGCAAGTTGTATAATCATGATTCTAGATAGATCTGAGATTTATCTGATATTTTTACATATTTTATTGATTTTGTATTTTTGTCTTTTTTTTACTTTTACCATTTTACCATTTCAATATATATTACTTTTCTTTTTAGAGCAAAATTCAAGAAGAACCAATAATTCGGAAAAATAAGAAAATTCAAATTCAAATTAAAGATTACATCTCAAATTTATTTTTATATTTTGTTTGTTTTGGAAGAAATAGTTTTAATAAAGGAAATCTTTCCTTTTCTTTAAGATTAGAATGCAAGAAAAGAGGGAATGATATTGTTTAAAATAAAAATCTCAATTCAAATTGAAATTTTTATTCAATTCCATTTTTAAATTTAATTTTTTTTATATATATTTTTGAATTTTACGGGATGTTACAATCATGAAGGAAGTAATCAACAAGAACGGCGAGTTTCATGACCTAGATAATAATGATGAAGTCTTCCATACTCATCCGCCACCTCAGAGGCCCCTACCAATAGTGAAGACTCGTGAGGCTTATAGTTCACAAAACTAGTTAATTTTTTCTTACGGTGGTGTAAATTGATGTTTCATTGAATGTCAAGTTTAGTATTGGATGGCATGGCTTGCACATGTTCTAATTTCTGTCATTTGATTTAAGAAGTTGTGATTGATCTGCGCTTGTGTTGTTGCCCTTCTCCCGTGCGTGTGTGTGTTGATGGGTGGTGTGTGTGTGTGCGTGCGCTCTAGACGAGGAGCGCTCCCTTTATTGCTTTTCTTCGTGCCCTTTCATGATGGCTAGTAGAGCTTTTTATAGGCGTGGGTGATGGATGAATCGAAAAGAGCTCATTTCAAAACGCACCATTACAAAGAGTTTATTTGATTGCTTGATTTAGTTGCCGAAGTTTCCTTTTGCATCTTTACCGTCCATTCATAAGAGATTTGATTACATGGTCCTTATATTTTTAGATGGTGTGTTTTACTCTAATGTATGATAGTAAATGCCATTAAAAATAGCTAAATGGAGATTATAGAAGGAAAAATAGTAAAAGTAGGATCAAAATTGTAGAACGATATGTATTTAGGAATAAAAATTGAAAAATAGAATGTCACATATTCAAAAATAGAGGGACTATAAACTAGCTAATGCATGTACAACATCTGGAGGATGCCACGGCATTCACATGGAATAAGACGGCAATGGATCGGCTAGATTTGTGATACAACAAAAGTGATCTATTTAGCGTTCCATAGTATGATATATAATGACTTCATTTACATACTCTGAGAAATATTGATGCAAAGATGACTGAACTAGAGAAGGAGCGGTCCAATGGAGGCATGCCCTACACCATCACCATGATCGAGCGCCTCATGCATGAGACACTTTAATTGTACATTGTAATTGTGTATATTGTAATTGTGTATATGCAAAATCTGTGATTGTAATTGTGATTGATGTATTATATGTAATTGTGATTGATGTATTATATTGTAGTTGTGTATATGCAAAATCTGTGATTGTTGTACATTATAATTGTGTATATGCAAAATTGCAATTGTGATTGATGTATTATATTGTAGTTGTGTATATGCGAAATCGTGATTGTTGTACATTGTATATGCAAAATCTGTGATTGATGTATTATATGTTTCGAGAGGGCATGGCTAATAAACATCGAGGCTAGCCCAAAATGCAGCTTTTTTATTTTTTCGGTCAGGTATTATCTGTAGCGGTTAGTGGATAGAACCGCCATAGATAATATAGTTATCTGTGGCGGTTGGTGTATAGAACCGCCACAGATAATATAGTTATCTGTGGCGGTTGGTGTATAGAACGATCCACGTATAATATAGTTATCTCGTGGCGGTTGTAGAAAGAACCGCCGCGAGATAGTGTAGTTATCTGTGGCGGTTGGTGGATAGAACCGCCACGATAGTGTAGTTATATCGTGGCGGTTGGTGGATAGAACCGCCACACGATAGTATTGTTATCTGTGGCGGTTAGTGTGTAGAATCATCACAGTATAACACTTATCTGTGGCGGTTAGAAAACCGCCACCGATAATCCTCGATTATCGCTGGCACTATATACGTGGCGGTTCAATAACCACCACGATGACGATTATGAACCGCCACCGATGACCTTTTTCGATGTAGTGAGGCGTGTCTCGGGAGTTTCGACGATGGTTTCTTCTAGGGTTGCCGAGTTAGTGCTTGAGGTTAGGGCAACCACCACGATCGCTTGGTGTTTTCTTTAGCTGTTTTAGTCTTCCATTGTTCAACTGTTGGATTGTACTAAACTCGTATAATTACTTGGTTGTATGTAAGGATTTTGTGTGTCTTGCGAGTTTGGTTATGATACAAATGTTGTAAACATGTGAGTGCTAGCTATCGATCTAGAGAATAGCATAGTAATCACATGGAGGTTCCTATTCTTGAACGGGTCTTACATGGATAAGGATATCCTGAATTCGTACCAATGTATATGCTATTCGATAGGGGTGTGATGCATGGTTGCAAGAGAAGACGGAGAAGAGGATCTAATCGAAGGGTAGAGGTCCACCAGTACAAAAAAATTATCTATTGTTTTACTATTCCTACAATTTTATCGCGACTGGCTATTTTGTAGAAAAATATTTCAAGACTGAATTGTGTGGTACTTATACATGCTTGCTAAAAAGAATTTATCTTGCATACTTCACTCTCGTCGCAAGAACCAAACCTTATCGTGCTTCCTAAAAACAATTTTTACTAAACTCTCTGTTGCGCAACCAAGCTATGATAGAGGCACTTGCGACAGAGTCTTTGTTGCTTTTTGGATTTGCGACAACGTGTTATCGCTATTTCAAACAGCGACAGAGATTCTGTCACAGTTTGGAATTGCGACATAATATAAGTCACAATTTGGATGATCGACAGGTGGGTATAACTTTTTTTTTGGCATATTATTTCTGTAATTTTTATTAAAAATATATTATTTAAAAAAATTCATATATTTTATATGATTACTAGCCGTACAGGTTGATGACTGGTATTACAAATTGAAAATATACACATCATCTTATGGCAAACAAATGAAGAACAAATTAACAAATACAATTACAATATATTTTTACAAATTTTGATCTTTAAGACGAGTTGCACATCTACTAATTGAAGCCAACGTGATTGGTTTGCGCTTTCCATCAGATCACCAATGGTTGACCATCCTGCAGTTGAGCCTGACCTCCACCAGCATCCCTTGGGCGGCGGTATGTTCCCCATCTTCACCATGACCTTGGCGAAGTCCCTCGCGAACGCCTCGCCGTCCGTGCTGTACATCTCGACCAGATCGTCCTGCGACCCGCCGCTGTAGAGCGCCTGGTCGGAAGTGAGGAGGCCGCGCCGCGCGACCAGGTCCTGGTAGTAGGCGTTGTCGAACCTCATCGGCGTCTGCACGTCGAACGGCGCCTTGGCGGCGTCGTCACCGGCGGGGCCTTGCGGCGGGCACTTACGCCGCATGGTCTCCGCGAAGGAGGGGTCGATGTTGGCGTCGCCCTCGGTGCTGTAGACGCGTTCCCTGTAGTTCTCGCAGCTGGCCATCCCGACGGTGTGCGCGCCGGAGAGCACCGTCATGTCGCGGGCGTCGAGGCCGCGCTCCCTGAACGCAGCGACGAGCGCGGTGACGTTGTCGTCCGGGGTGGGGAGGCCGCTGGCGGCGGCGTCCTTCCCGGCGGGGGCGCGAGAGTCCTTGCGGCCGAGCGGCACGTTCCAGGTGGGTCCCCCGAGCAGGGCGACGGCGTCGCGGGACGCGAGGGCGAGCACGTCGGCACACGAGACGGTGGCCGGGCAGTCGTGCTCTAGCAGGGACTTGATCTCGTCGATCAACTCGAAGCCGTGAAGGGATTCGTTCGCCTCCGCGTGCTTCTCGCTGTCGGAGCCGTCCAGGAGAACGGAGCCATCGCATCCCTGTCATAGCCATATCATTATTTTGTTAATCGTAACGCATAGTGATATATTTGGTGAAGAATATATGTAGGAGAAGAATGCTCGTAGTAGGTAATTAATTGCGTTGCGTACGTTGATGAAGCAGTCGTGGAAGAAGAGGCGGAGGACGGCGGGTGCCAGCCTCGGTTCTTCCGCGACCATGTGCGCCATGACGGTCCTCACGACGCGCTGCACGTTGGGGCACGTCTTGTCGTAGTACCTAGGCGAGAGCTTGCCGCCATTAGCGCCGGACGCGAGAGCAGCAAAGAGGAGCAAGGCCAGTGCAACCCAGGAGCTCTTGCAGGACGCCATCGCTATTGATCTGCCCAACGCGCCGATCAGCGCTGTTGTGCTTGCGAGCCAACTACGACGAGATTGTGAGAAGATCAGAAATGCAGAACGAGAGCTGTATGCTAGAAGGAGCAGGCAAGGAGATGAGAGTGAGTTGCTATCTACTTGCTTGCTAGCTAGGTTGCAGTGGATGAGTGATAAGCATGACATGGAAGCATGCTTATATAGGGTTTTCCCCTTCCGGCGCGTACGTACTGCTTCTACCCGCGTGCACGTGCGAACGCTAGAGCTGCGCGACGCTCTGCAACCTAGCGAGCTCGCTTGGACATTGTCTCCAGTCTGCAATGCTTGGATGCATGCTGGCTCGTGCTTCTTGGCGGGAACTCTGACGAGGTCAGGACCGGAGGAAGAAGAATAGGGGAAAAAAAATGAAAGGAATTGACAAACTAACTACTTAAAACATGTACCTACGCATACAGTCGTACTACCTAGCTAGGGATTTTGTTAATTAACTTGAATATTATTCTGACCGTACGTCACGTCGTACATGCACTTGCAGCTCGAAGGACTTCAAATTAAAGCATATGGATCCCCACTAGCTGGGTACGTTGTTGCTTAGTTGGAACGAACTCTCTGGTCATAGAGGGTTTTGATACTTTGATTGTTTTAATCAGTGGACCCAATCATTTGCGCTGACTTTTGATATCATGCATACATGTATATCTACGTACGTATATATCTACTTTTACAGTGCTATGTTAGCTACTGATGTAGTTTATATATATATCTATATATCTACACATAACTAGTGATATTCAAGGCAGTGGCGGAACTAGAAATATTTTAATAGGGGTGCATATTTCACACGTACAACTCTATAGTTTTGTATAATGATTTCGTAACATTATAAATCCAACATATATATTTAAAATTTGCTAAAAGACAATTCAAATAGTTTTAAAGTCTTAAAAATCTCAAACCACCAAAATTAAAACCAATTCAATAAAAAATTTGGCATATTGAAGAGAAGAATTTGTAGCATTTCTAAAATTGTAACGACCCCATTTTTACAAACTTGCAAAAATGGAAATCTAATGTGCATTTCCGTACTAGTCCCATGATCAGTAGCTAGTACGCACATACACCAATTGGAATCACAACCATACAACAAATATTATTAAGCGGAAGCTATTACATAAAGAAAACTCTTACAAATCGAGAGAATAAGCAAGAAAAGAAGCAAAGTCTTGTAGTGTGCCCATCCAACACCCAGCAACCGACAAGGCATAATCCCTAGAAAGATTCGACGAAGAAAAACCCGCAACCTGCGACAAAAAGGAACCTTCGAAGCTCGACAACTTAACCACCTAAAAACCACATATAAGCAAGGGTGAGTACAATCGTACTCCGCAAGACTTGAGCAAAGCCTAATATATATGCAGGCCATTTCAAAGGAGGCTACTACAGTTAATTTGCATAAAGCAGAATTGACATTGTAAAACAAGTTATTTACAAACGGAATTTGTAAAAGCATAATTGACTGATATGAAATAAGTAAAGCATAAGTAATATATTCACAACCCATCGTGAATATCGAATAATCCAGAAATGGAATCCATCAATGTCGATCCTTTGACATGAAAACAAAAGCTACTAAACAAGTTCCATCCACAACCCATTTTAGAAAATTAAACATTTAACTAGTGCAAGTTCACCAAGTTTCCCATGACCGAGGGGACGGCTAATCGATTAGATTTACACTCTGCAGAGGTGTACAACTTTTCCCACAAGTCATGACCTTTTCTTTTTGCCGCATGTTTCACGCACTTTAAGCGTGTGGCCAGAATGTTCATGACGAAAACCTTTACATTATCTAATCTAACTTTGCACCAGCACCGGGACGATAAAACCCACGCTAAACTGGAAGAACTCAGAGCATAGGAATGTTGGAACTCCCCATAGACGTGGCGCACACCGTTATATTGGTAAGTGTTGTTCCCAACACCTCGGTGTGGGCACCCCGTCGAGCAAACCCCGAAAGGAAAGCCCGTACTGCTTCAGCCTACCAATGTGCAAAGTTAAACTAGATAACTTAATTGGTTTAAGGAAGCCCCATAACAACACTTGTGGTTTGCACGAATTATCTTGGATCATACAACACTGAGTTCGGTCCTTAAATTTGACACGGGCGATACTCCACCCTAACTACGTGCAAATCCTCTCGCACCTCCGGCTATTGCCAATAATCGCCGCATCGAAACCATAGTTTTATTTTGGGTTTTAATCAAAATACCCATAGCCAACACTACAATGACAACATTTTCCATTTCACAAAGAACACATTTTGATCGATCATCATCATCATTATTTGATCTAAAAGCATGGCTAAGCATGGATAAAAGTAATCGCATATACCCATGGCGACATTAAGTAATTGTCTAAGCTTAATCTATGGTTATCAAGGTTCACATATTCATACTTATCAAGGAAGTTTCATGAGACAATAGGTATAACTACCAATTACCACAAAATAGCAATTTACAAAAAGTAAACGTATGCATAAAACATTTTAATAAACAATGCAAATTAAATTCTGGGATCAAGATGGTCAAAGGAGGGTGCTTGCCTTGCTCATATATCGTTTACGATGAAGACGCGATCGCAGACGACGGAGGCAACGGCGGAGGAAGGGACGTCGAATTCTACACGTCGATTGATCGGAAAATAGCAAATAATAAACTTCAATAAAGGCGAAAAGAAGACAGACAGAAAATCAAATAAAGATTCATTGCATAAACAGGGATGATTTAGGGTTTGAATTATTTACGACCTCATGATTTAGATACTTACAAATTCATATTCTTAATGGTTTTGAGATAACGAAACAGGGTTTCTTTTATAGATTATCTTCTCTTGATTTACTTAATTCAAGAGGCTAAAATTATGAATTCTAGTATTTAGAACTTCGAATTATAGATGCTAAAATTATTTGGATTAAAAGAATTGAAATACCAATTAAAGGAGTTATGCAAAACATACTTAATTCTTTAAGTGATTTGCATAAGAAACGATCTGAGCAGGTTATGACTGATAAGGTAGCTAATTAGATTTATTTATAGTTTTTAAGAAGGTTCGGTGATACAAATTTATTAACTTCAAATTCCTTATTACAAAGTTCACTTAATCCTTATTATGTAGGGTTAAGCTAAACATAGAACGCAGGTTATTTGACTATTACAGTTTATATGTAAAACATGATGAAATAAGGTTATTTCTTGAATTAGATAGCATATACTTTGAACAACATATCTAGACTGATTTTATACATTTTAGCTTTTAGACGAGACATTATTTTCTTAGTTGAAAACGCTTATATGACATTAAAGGTTACGACAATCATACTTTTTAGGGTATTCAACTAGCAGGATTTAATTGAAATGAAAGTTGTAAATGAAATATTTTCTAGAATATGGTGTACCATATCCTAAATATCATTTCTAAACTGATTTCTAATACATTTGCATTTAGACGAGAGGTTCTACGGATCGATGAAAAGGCTTGATAGTTCAATTTACTACTCGACTACATTTCGACTTTTGATATAAGGTTGCGACTACACGCTAGGATAATTTATCCATTTTTCAGGCATTAATAGGGCATGACACTAGAAGTGATTTAAAGTTGGTTTCGCGACAAATGGCTTTTATCCGCGATGTTTTTCCTATAAGGATTCATTAGGGTTTAACCTTATTTTATTTCAACCTAGTATAAACATAAGGTATTTTTGTATTCACAGCAGGGGTACTATTTTTCAAGGCTATTAAATTTGGTTTTGTCAAATTTGAAGTTTATTTGTAATAGTTACAACTATTCCAATTATGCAATTATTAACACTTTAATTATTTATCACTTACTGTTTTATGTAATAAACTTTTAAATATTATTTTACATCCGAAACCTTATACTACCAGAGGTATGATAAATTTAGTTTAGTGATTACTCAATTCATTTGACCCATATTCTAACATATTTAGCTTTCTATCCATATACATTTACACATTTTATGTTTAAGCTATTTCATTCTTTTCAAGTTAATTCAAATCAAGTTCATTTATTAATTATTTTGGAACAGTAAGGTATTCTACTGCCATGATATTATTTAGAAGTCAATTTTACTTATTCTATATTTCTTTTACTCAAATTATGTATATTTGAATTTCTAATGCATTGATTATAATCTTTAATAGAAAGTAATTCAAACAATAATGAAACTTAAATATTTTTGTATATTTGAACTCCGGGAAGTAGAGTTTTTCACTAAATTTAGTTTCATTCTACCTAAAGTTTGTTTACAACATTTTAATATAAAGTGTGTTTTTAGCCCTTTCTTTCAAATTTGAATTTCAAATTTGACCAGTGGAGGTTTTCAAAATGTTATTGCATATTCTGAAAGAACTAGATTTTAGACAAATTAAGAATTTTATTTCACTTCATTTGGAGCTACAATACAAAAGTTATAAATGTTTGAATTAATTCGGGTATACAAAATAACTGGAAAAAAAATGAGAATTACGTTTTCATAATTTGGAAAGCGTATTTCACCGTAGAACTGGACGTTGCTTGTCCGGGCCGATGAGGGGCCCGTGGGTCGCTGAGGAAAACAGAGCGGCGGTTAGGGTCGCCGCGGCGATCTCGGCGAGATTCCGGCGCGGTGAAGGCCACGGCTAGCAGCAGTGGACCATGGCGCGCCTTGGGGAGGTGCCGGTCACCGGCGGGGATGGCCGAGGAGGCTCGCCACCGCGGCATGCGGCGGAATGAAGAAGAGCTCGCGGAGACGAAGAGGAAGCGAACTCCGTGGAATCGGTAGCGATTTAGGTATCCACGCAACTCCGGGTTCCATTTTTCCGGTTGGTCGGCCGAGAAGCGGCGGGTCGGGCCGCCACCGTCACGGTCGTGGGAAAAGCGAGTGCGATGGTGAAGATTGATCGGCAGAGGGAAGTGAAATTGATGAGCGGGATAGGCTCGGTGATGCCCAAAGATGCATCGGGTGCAATGAATTCGATTGATACGCACGGTTTTGCTCAATCGCGATTCTCCCCTTTTTCGGTTTTCGGCAAAATGGAGAAGCTCCTGAGTTTCGGCTTGATTTCTTGGTTCGGGAGTGAATGAGGAGAAGGAAGCCTCAAGGTGCTTGCACACGAGCTATTTATAGCCGAGGACTCGGGTTGCACAGATTTGAGCGGCGAGAGGAGTTGCGGCGGTTCGGCGCGCTCGGTGAAGTGGCGACGCCTCGCCGGCAGCGATTTGATGCGAGATCGACCGAGGTATGACGCGCAGAGACCAAGGGCAGGCGTGGCTCGGTCAGCAGGAGTGGCGCGAAGATGCATTGGATCGGCGAGGAAAAGCGAGGCTCTGGAGAGTTCTTCGCGCTTGTCTCAAGTAGAGGGAAAAGGAGGAGGGCGAAGGAATTCAGGGGCTGACAGGTGGGTCCTGGGCCACTGGCATAGAGAGTGGTGTTTTCCGTCGCCGCCATCAACCGTTCTGGAAAAGTGATGGCCCCACACGTCGGTGAGAGAATTGAGCCAAAGTGATAAGCTTCACTAGACAGCTCCATGTGAGCATTAAATGGCCATCAGATCACTGTGTAATTTTGTGAAACTTTTGACTGGTCTCTACTGGTAGTCTTCTTACCTCAGTAAAATTTGTAGGTTAAAATATCTTGTAATTAATTATTTAAAATTCTGACACTGTAGACTTGTACAAGATTTGAATTTCGGTTTTGTATTTATTTAAAGGTTCAAACCTTATTATTAATTTTTGAAACTTTTATTAGGAGTTATACCTAGGTCAAGAATGTCTCTGTAAAATTTTCAACTCAAAATATGTGGTAGTTATTTTATAGAAATTCTGACATGAGAATTTCTAGTTTTTGATGGTCTCTGTTTTTGAATTATTAGAGGGCTCTGCCCACATGATCAATTCCTAATATTTTTACCAGGTGTAAACACTGCACTGAGTGTTCTTTGGTAATTTTTCCAGATCCAGATAATCTTCGAATATTTTTCATTAATTCTGACTAGCACTGTTTCTAGTCAAAAAGAGGTGACATAAATTTTATTTATCCATTTTTCTGTGCACAAAATTTTACTTCTTGATTTTACTGACTTACCAGAGAGGTTAAGGTTCTATGGTAATTTTTCCAAAATTTATCTTTTACCATTTTATCTTTTCACCATTATCCATTCTTTAATTCTAGTTGTTTGATTTTTCATTCAACACAAAAATCCAAAGAAATCCAAATAAATTCCAATCATGTCAAGAAAAATCAGAAATAATTATATTCAAATTCAAAATATGAATTTTTATATTATTCCATTTTTCAGGATGTTACAAATCTACCCCCCTTACAAAAATCTCGTCCTCGAGATTTGCAAGGACTAAAAGAAATCTGGGAATTCTTTTCGCAGGTGATCTTCACGTTCCCAGGTTGCTTCATCTTCGGTGTGGTTGCTCCATTGAACTTTGAGCATTTTGTGGGATTTGTTTCTTGTGTGGCGTTCTGCTTCTTCGAGGATGCGAATCGGACGCTCTCGATATGACAAATCTGGTTGGATATCAATGTCTTCTAAATTGGTGAATTCAGTGGGTACACGAAGACATTTCTTGAGTTGCGAAACATGAAAGACATTATGAACTTCGGATAACTGAGGTGGCAGTTCCAACTTGTATGCCAACTCACCCATCTTCTCGAGAATTTGATATGGTCCAATATACAGGGAGCTAGTTTTCCACGGATCCGAAACGCAGCGAACTCCACGGAGTGGTGAGACTTTCGTAAACATGATCACCTTTTCGAGGCTAAGTACACGCCGACGATTATCGGCATAACTCTTTTGACGCGATTGGGCTTCTTTCAATCGGCCGATTACATCCACTTGCCCTTGGGCCTCTTGGATAAGATCGGGCGAAAATTTTCTTTCTCCAACTTCGGACGAAAAGAGGGGTTCGCATTTTCTCCCATATAATGCTTCAAATGGCGACATTTGAAGACCGGCTTGAAAGTTGTTGTTATAGGAGAATTCAAAAATGCAAGACTCTTTTCCCAATTAGCGCTGTATGAAAGCACACAGCTCGAGCATATCTTCCAAGACTTGATTTACTTTTCACCGCCCATCTGTTTGAGGATGATAAGTCAGATCAAGTTTAGCTTAGTTCCTAACAGATGTGCAAACTTTCCCAAAATCGGAAGTAAATTGGGAGCCTCGATCGAAACAATAGTTCTTGGAACGCCGTGCGCAGACGCACAATGTTCTCCATATACAATTCTGCAAGCTTGTCTCCTTGATATGTGGTCTTAACTGGGATGAAGTGAGCCACTTTTGTTAACCGATCAACAATGACCCATATAGAATCATTTCCTTTCCGAGTCCTAGGTAGACCGGTGATAAAATCCATACTAATGTCTTCCCATTTCCACATGGGGATTTGCAAGGGCTGAAGGAGTCCAGCAGGGCGTTGATGTTCGGCTTTAACTTGCTGACATACGTCACACTCGGCGACATAGGCAGCAATTTCCTTTTTCATACCGGGCCACCAATATTCTTGTTTTAGGTCTCGATACATTTTTGTACTCCCAGGGTGGATAGAAAGAGGAGATTCATGAGATTCCTTCAAAATCAGCTTCTTGAGTTCAGGATCACTTGGGACATATATACGATTCCCTCGCATAATTACTTCATCCGGACTTTCCGAGAATTCAGATTCAACACCTTCTTTTAACTGTTTTCTAATTTTGGCAATGGCCTCATCCTTGAGTTGAGCGGCTTTTATATGAGTTCTGAGGGTAGGTTGCAATTCAAGAGTAGCAACATAGCCTTCTTCAACCAAATCCAAATTGAGCTTTTGGAACTCACTTTGCAGCTCAGATTGATCGGAGACGAAAAGACAATGAAGCTTTCGACTGAGAGCATCAGCTACAACATTAGCTTTACCAGGATGGTAATGAATGCCAAGGTTATAGTCTTTGATCAATTCTAACCATCTCCTTTGCCTGAGATTTAAATCTGGCTGGGTGAAGAAATATTTCAGACTTTTGTGGTCTGTATAGATTTCACATCGATTGCCAATAAGATAGTGTCTCCAAATCTTCAGAGCATGGACAACGGCTACTAGTTCTAAATCATGAGTAGGATAATTTTGTTCATGCGGCCGAAGTTGACGCGAAGCATATGCGATAACCTTTCTTTCTTGCATCAAAACACATCCAAGACCGTGTCGTGATGCATCGCAATATACATCGAAACTCTTATGAATATCAGGCACAATAAGAATTGGAGCTGTAGTTAATCTTTTCTTAAGTTCTTGGAAACTTGCTTCACATTCTGGGGTCCATTCAAATTTCTTTTCCTTCTTCAGTAGTTGAGTCATTGGACGAGCAATTTTGGAGAAGTTTTCGATAAAGCGGCGATAGTATCCCGCTAAACCGAGAAAACTCGGACCTTAGGAACAGATCGAGGTGGCTCCCATTCAG
Organism: Otatea glauca; assembly: GCA_036346275.1. Lineage (NCBI taxonomy): Eukaryota > Viridiplantae > Streptophyta > Magnoliopsida > Poales > Poaceae > Otatea > Otatea glauca. Next base: position 40,731,429 of record CM070721.1, on the reverse strand, counting down.
AATGGCTTGGATCTTTCTTGGGTCCACCGCAATTCCGCCTTAGAAAGAACATGTCCAAGAAATGCGACTTCCTTTAACCGTAATTCACATTTCTAACTTGGCATAGAGTTTATGTTCACGAAGCTTTCCAAGTACCATACTCAAGTGTTGCACATGATCTTCTTGATCTTGGAATAAATGAGAATGTCATCAATGAACACCACTACGAACTTGTCCGGATACTCCATAAAGACCTTATTCATAAGGCACATAAAGCTGGCAGGAGCATTTGTAAGTCCGAATGACATTACGGTGTACTCATACAACCCGTAACGAGTGGTGAAGGCAGTCTTTGGAATGTCTTCAGGTTTCATTTTCAATTGATAATACCCATGTCTCAGATCAATCTTTGAGAATACATGAGCACCATTCAATTGATCAAAAAGATCATCAATACGAGGAAGTGGATATTTGTTCTTGATAGTGACCTCATTTAAAGCATGATAATCTATGCACATGCGTAGACCACCGTCTTTTTTAGGAACAAATAGCACTGGACTGCCCCATGGAGATGAACTAGGGCGAATAAATCCTTTATCCAATTGATCATTGAGTTGCTTCTTCAATTCTGCCAACTCATCTAGAGGTAAGCGATAAGGTCGCTTAGAGATAGGTGCTGTTCCAGGAACAAGATTAATGACAAATTCCATGTCTCGGTCTGGAGGCATTCCTGGTAGTTCATCTGGGAACACATCAGGATACTCACATACCACTGGTACTTGACTCAATTCTGTAACCAAAGCAGAACCAAGAAATGGCTGTTGAGCTGGAGTGCTACTGACCGAAGAAAATAGCACTTGGATCCCATCTGGATTGAGAAGGGATATAGATCGGTTAGCACAATCAATATAGCCTTTGTGATTAGATAACCAATCCATACCGAGGATTACATCTAGTCCCGAGGTCTCAATAGCAATAAGATTAGCATAGAAAGACACTCCACTAATCTCAATGCATACCTCAGAACAAAGTTTCGAGGTTCTCATCGTTGCTCCTGGCGAATAGATTATCATCTTCGTGGGAAGCAAATCGGCTTGGAGTTCATGCTGCTTAATGAACTTGTTGGATATGAAGGAATGTGACGCACCGGGATCAAATAACACCAATGTAGGTACAGAGTGAACAAAGAATGTCCCTAGTACCACATCAGGTGCATTATGAGCTTCTTCTACTGTCACATGGTGCAGACGACCAGAAATAGTAACTTGCTTTGAAGTAGAGGGTGACTTAGAGATTTTCAACTTTCCAACCATCTGATCTTTACTTGAGGGCTGCTGGTGCAGACAAAGCTGTTCAGAATCCTTCTTAGGACAAGGATAGGCTTCCTGGCACTGAGTGCTAGAAGATAATTTGGCTTGTCAGAGTGAATGAACTCATGGTCGTTGAGGGTGAAAAGTTCGCCTCGGCATTCTTTGGAATTGAGAAACATGTGGCTGAACATTGAATGACTGTAATAGACGTTGTTTTGGAGAATGATCATTTATAGACTGACGAGCTATCCATTTGCGCTTTCGGCTTTCCATTACTGTTCTCATGCCGAACTCCACTCGAATAGCTTTATCAACTAAGGTTTGGAAATCATGAATGTCGTGGGCGACTAGCATCCACTTGATTTCATCATTCAGATGTTCTCTGAAATGCTCAATTCTTGAACTTCATCCGCCACTTGTAATCAAGATAACGAGATAGATGGTTGAAGCGATATAAATATTCCATCGATAAGCTTTCTTGCTTCAACTCCATAAATTCTCGCTTCTTGATCTCAATGACACTTGTAGGAATGTGAGTCCTACGAAATGCTTCTTTAAATGCTGCCCAAGATATAGTTTGACCTTCGTGAGCATCGCCGATGATTTTCCCACCGATCGCCATAGTTCCATGTAGCGATGAGAAGCATAAAGAACCTTTTCATAGTCACTACATTGCGTAATGACTAACTTGCTCTCAATGGAACGAAGCCAATCATCGGCATCAAGAGGTTCCGCTGATGAGGAGAAAGTCGGGGGTTGAGTCTTCAGAAACTCTCCCAACTTGGAGTAATGCGGCACCCCATTTCCATCCCTAGCCGCTAAGGTGGGTAGTATTCGGCATTACTTGCTGGAGTAGAAGATTATCAACTCGATGCTCTTGCTCAAGCATTGCCAAGACTCGAGCTACAGCTTGAGGTTCAGGAGATTGTTCTTCAGGAAATACTTCACTTGGGTCTTGAAGAGGCGGAGGTGATTCATGACGAACATTGCGTCGGGATGTTCTAGCAGTTGGATTTTGGGGACCAGATTGGACTGGAGTTGGAATGTTGGCTCATGTGGGTCGGGGATTTTGAGCGACCTCACACTCCAATAATTTCCTTAAGGATCTTGTTTTAGGCATTCTGCAGTCAAGAGAAGATTGACATTTAGACTATATTCAGTTCGGTTACTAGGCAACTTTTCGTTCCTCAAAATCTTTTTAATTAAATTTTCTTATTAAATAAGGGTTGGCACATCGTAAATTTCAACCAAATGGTTTAGTATTTGCGAGAGTAACCCGTAAGCAATACAAGAGAGAAGATTTCAACAAAACTCACAAAACAGTCATCGATTAACTTACAAGGGTTCTAAAATATCTTAGCTTATTATATTCCTATTCAACCTATCAACACCATCTTCACGGAGCGACATTTCTCTTCCTTAAGATTGTTGATGTAGACACCGGAGTCTCCAATTGTCAAGGTTTAATTTAAGGGAAAGAAGAATTTGTTTACGAAACAAAATGAATGTAAGGATAAGAGGAGAATCTTAAGATAGAGGGAAGAATAGCAAAATCTACATTTTGCAAATATGATAACCTTTAGACATAGGATTTTGAATTTGATTATTCCAATGCTAACGACCATTCTATCTAGGGTTTATCCTACAGTCAGCATAGCTCTGATACCAACTGTAACGACCCCCATTTTTACAAACTTGCAAAAATGGAAATCTAATGTGCATTTCGTACTAGTCCCATGATCGTAGCTAGTACGCACATACACCAATTGGAATCACAACCATACAACAAATATTATTAAGCGGAAGCTATTACATAAAGAAAACTCTTACAAATCAGAGAATAAGCAGCAAAAGAAGCAAAGTCTTGTAGTGTGCCCATCCAACACCCGCAGGCAACCGACAAGGCATAATCCCTAGAAAGATTCGACGAAGAAAAACCCGCAACCTGCGACGAAAAGGAACCTTCGAAGCTCGACAACTTAACCACCTAAAAACCACATATAAGCAAGGGTGAGTACAATCGTACTCCGCAAGACTTGAGCAAAGCCTAATATATATGCAGGCCATTTCAAAGGAGTCTACTACGATTAATTTGTATAAGCGAATTGACATTGTAAAACAAGTTATTTACAAACGGAATTTGTAAAAGCATAATTGACTGATATGAAATAAGTAAAGCATAAGTAATATATTCACAACCCATCGTGAATATCGAATAATCCAGAAATGGAATCCATCAATGTCGATCCTTTGACATGAAAACAAAAGCTACTAAACAAGTTCCATCCACAACCCATTTTAGAAAATTAAACATTTAACTAGTGCAAGTTCACCAAGTTTCCCATGACCGAGGGGACGGCTAATCGATTAGATTTACACTCTGCAGAGGTGTACAACTTTTCCCACAAGTCATGACCTTTTCTTTTTGCCGCATGTTTCACGCACTTTAAGCGTGTGGCCAGAATGTTCATGACGAAAACCTTTACATTATCTAATCTAACTTTGCACCAGCACCGGGACGATAAAACCCACGCTAAACTGGAAGAACTCAGAGCATAGGAATGTTGGAACTCCCCATAGACGTGGCGCACACCGTTATATTGGTAAGTGTTGTTCCCAACACCTCGGTGTGGGCACCCGTCGAGCAAACCCGAAAGGAAAGCCCGTCTACTTGACCTACCAATGTGCAAAGTTAACCTAGATAACTTAATTGGTTTAAGGAAGCCCCATAACAACACTTGTGGTTTGCACGAATTATCTTGGATCATACAACATTGAGTTCGGTCCTTAAATTTGACACGGGCGATACTCCACCCTAACTACGTGCAAATCCCTCTGCACCTCCGGCTATTGCCAATAATCGCCCGCATCGAAACCATAGTTTTATTTTGGGTTTTTAATCAAAATACCCATAGCCAACAGCTACAATGACAACATTTTCCATTTCACAAAGAACACATTTTGATCTGATCATCATCATCATTATTTGATCTAAAAGCATGGCTAAGCATGGATAAAAGTAATCGCATATACCCATGGCGACATTAAGTAATTGTCTAAGCTTAATCTATGGTTATCAAGGTTCACATATTCATACTTATCAAGGAAGTTTCATGAGACAATAGGTATAACTACCAGTACCACAAAATAGCAATTTACAAAAAGTAAACGTATGCATAAAACATTTTAATAAACAATGCAAATTAAATTCTGGGATCAAGATGGTCAAAGGAGGGTGCTTGCCTTGCTCATATATCGTTTACGACGAAGACGCGATCGCAGACGACGGAGGCAACAGCGGAGGAAGGACGTCGAATTCTACGTCGATTGATCGGAAAATAGCAAATAATAAACTTCAATAAAGGCGAAAAGAAGATGACATGAAAATCAAATAAAGATTCATTGCATAAACAGGGATGATTTAGGGTTTGAATTATTTACGACCTCATGATTTAGATACTTACAAATTCATATTCTTAATGGTTTTGAGATAACGAAACAGGTTTCTTTTATAGATTATCTTCTCTTGATTTACTTAATTCAAGAGGCTAAAATTATGAATTCTAGTATTTAGAACTTGAATTATAGATGCTAAAATTATTTGGATTAAAAGAATTGAAATACCAATTAAAGGAGTTATGCAAAACATACTTAATTCTTTAAGTGATTTGCATAAGAAACGATCTGAGGAGTTATGAGTGATAAGGTAGCTAATTAGATTTATTTATAGTTTTTAAGAAGGTTCTGGTGATACAAATTTATTAACTTCAAATTCCTTATTACAAAGTTCACTTAATCCTTATTGCGGTAGGGTTAAGCTAAACATAGAACGAAGGGTTATTTGACTATTACAGTTTATATGTAAAACATGATGAAATAAGGTTATTTCTTCGAATTAGATAGCATATACTTTGAACAACATATCTAGACTGATTTTATACATTTTAGCTTTTAGGCGAGACATTATTTTCTTAGTTGAAAACGCTTATATGACATTAAAGGTTACGACAATCATACTTTTTAGGGTATTCAACTAGCAGGATTTAATTGAAATGAAAGTTGTAAATGAAATATTTTTCTAGAATATGGTGTACCATATCCTAAATATCATTTCTAAACTGATTTCTAATACATTTGCATTTAGACGAGAGGTTCTACGGATCGATGAAAAGGATTGATAGTTCAATTTACTACTCGACTACATTTCGACTTTTGATATAAGGTTGCGACTACACCGCCTAGGATAATTTATCCATTTTTCAGGCATTAATAGGGCATGACACTAGAAGTGATTTAAAGTTGGTTTCGCGACAAATGGCTTTTATCCGCGATGTTTTCCTATAAGGATTCATTAGGGTTTAACCTTATTTTATTTCAACCTAGTATAAACATAAGGTATTTTTGTATTCACAGCAGGGTACTATTTTTCAAGGCTATTAAATTTGGTTTTGTCAAATTTGAAGTTTATTTGTAATAGTTACAACTATTCCAATTATGCAATTATTAACACTTTAATTATTTATCACTTACTGTTTTATGTAATAAACTTTTAAATATTATTTTACATCTGGAAACCTTATACTACCAGAGGTATGATAAATTTAGTTTAGTGATTACTCAATTCATTTGACCCATATTCTAACATATTTAGCTTTCTATCCATATACATTTACACATTTTATGTTTAAGCTATTTCATTCTTTTCAAGTTAATTCAAATCAAGTTCATTTATTAATTATTTTGGAACAGTAAGGTATTCTACTGCCATGATATTATTTAGAAGTCAATTTTACTTATTCTATATTTCTTTTACTCAAATTATGTATATTTGAATTTCTAATGCATTGATTATAATCTTTAATAGAAAGTAATTCAAACAATAATGAAACTTAAATATTTTTGTATATTTGAACTCCGGGAAGTAGAGTGTTTCACTAAATTTAGTTTCATTCTACCTAAAGTTTGTTTACAACATTTTAATATAAAGTGTGTTTTTAGCCCTTTCATTCAAATTTGAATTTCAAATTTAACCAGTGGAGGTTTTCAAAATGTTATTGCATATTCTGAAAGAACTAGATTTTAGACGAATTAATAATTTTATTTCACTTCATTTGGAGCTACAATACAAAAGTTATAAATGTTTGAATTAATTCGGGTATACAAAATAACTGGAAAAAAAATGAGAATTACGTTTTCATAATTTGGAAAGCGTATTTCATCGTAGAACCGACGTTGCTTGTCCGGCCGACATGAGGGGCCCGCGGTCGCTGAGGAAAAACAGCGGCGGCTAGAGTCGCTCGCCGCGATGTTCGGCGAGATTCCGCATGATGAAGGCCACGGCAAAGAAAGATGGACCATGGCGCGCTGGGAGGTGCCGGTCACCGCGAGGATGGCCGAGGAGGCCTGCCACCGGCGGCATGCGGCGGAATGAAGAAGAGCTCGCCGGAGACGAAGAGGAAGCGAACTCCGGTGGAATCGGTAGCAGTTTAGGTATCCACGCAACTCCGGGGTTCCATTTTTCCGGTTGGCCGGGCCGGAGGGGCGGCGGGCTGGGCTGCCACCGTCCACGGTCGTGGGAAAGAAAGCAGCGCGATGGTGAAGATTGATCAGCAGAGAGGAAGTGAAATTGATGAGCAGGATAGGCTCAGTGATGCCCAAAGATGCCTCGGGTGCAATGAATTCGATTGATACGTACCGGTTTTTGCTCAATCGCGATTCTCCCCCTTTTTCGGTTTTCTGGCAAAATGGAGAAGCTCCTGAGTTTCGGCTTGATTTCTTGGTTCTGGGAGTGAATGAGGAGAAGGGGAAGCCTCAAGGTGCTGCACACGAGCTATTTATAGCCGGAGGACTCGGGTTGCACAGGATTTGAACGGCGAGAGGGAGTTGCGGCGGTTCTGGCGCTCTCTGGTGAAGTGGCGCACGTCTCGCCGGCAGCGATTTGATGCGAGACTGACCGAGGTATGGCGCGCAGAGACCAAGGGCAGGCGTGGCTCGGTCAGGCAGGAGTGGCGCGAAGATGCATTGGATCGGCGAGGAAAAGCGAGGCTCGGGAGAGTTCTTCGCGTTTGTCTCGGGCGAGAGGGGAAAAGGAGGAGGGGCAGTGAATTCAGGGGCTGACAGGTGGGTCCCGGGGCCACTGGCATAGAGAGTGGCGTTTTCCCGTCGCCGCCAGTCAACCGTTACGGAAAAGTGATGGCCCCACACGTCGGTGAGAGAATTCGAGCCAAAGTGATAAGCTTCAGCTAGACAGCTCCATGTGAGCATTAAAACGGCCATCAGATCACTGCGTAATTTTGTGAAACTTTTTGACTGGTCTCTACTGGTAGTCGTCTTACCTCAGTAAAATTTGTAGGTCAAAATATCTTGTAATTAATTATTTAAAATTCTGACACTGTAAGATTTGAATTTCGGTTTTGTATTTATTTAAAGGTCCAAACCTTATTATTAATTTTTGAAACTTTTATGAGGGGTTATAACTAGGTCAATAATGTCTCTGTAAAATTTTCAACTCAAAATATTGGGTATTTATTTTATAGAAATTCTGACATGAGAATTTCTAGTTTTTGATGGTCTCTGTTTTTGAATTATTAGAGGGCTCTGCCTACATGATTAATTCCTAAGATTTTTTCCAGGTGTAAACACTGCACTGAGGGTTATTTTGTAATTTTTCCAGATCCAGATAATCTTCGAATATTTTTCATTAATTCTGACTAGCACTGTTTCTAGTCAAAAAGAGGTGACATAAATTTTATTTATCCATTTTTCTGTGCACAAAATTTTACTTCTTGATTTTACTGACTTACCAGAGAGGTTAAGGTTCTATGGTAATTTTTCCAAAATTTATCTTTTACCATTTTATCTTTTCACCATTATCCATTCTTTAATTCTAGTTGTTTGATTTTTCATTCAACACAAAAATCCAAAGAAATCCAAATAAATTCCAATCATGTCAAGAAAAATCAGAAGTAATTATATTCAAATTCAAAATATGAATTTTTATATTATTCCATTTTTCAGGATGTTACAAAAATTTCTGGGGGGATCTCGTTCAATTTAGAGGTCTAGAAAAAAACTGTAATAATCAATAACTTAGAAAAGAAAAATTGTTAGAAATTCTCTAATTAATCAAAGGAAAAAGGGAAAAATTATAGCAATTATTTTGATGGGGCCACATAACAATGTTATAGACTAATCACATATGGATAATACAAATGTTAGTATTAACTAGTCATCAACCCGTGCGCCTGCACGGCTAGCAATTTCTATAAATAGATATAATCCATAACGCATGGAATGATATCTTCTCATCTTCCTTTTTATTTCCAGGTCATTGCTCTTTTATTAGGCGCTTGAAGATGGCGAGTAGAGAAGGGAAGCTTTTAGATGGCGAGTAGATAAGCAAAGCAAAGCTTCCCTTCCATATGGTACTCCTCTCATTTACCATATATATCTTATGAATAGATAAATAGAAGCCGTAGATGAAAATAATTCAGGAGATTGGACGATCAAGATTTTCTCTTTCTTCAGAATAATATAGGATTTTCTAACAATTTTCTTTTTTTAGATTAACATGGGAATTTCTAGCATTTTCTGATTAACGTTTTTGAGTCTTAACTGGGTGGTTCACGTGGTAATGTGTTTTTTGAGATTTTATTCTAGTGTAGGTTCAGAGATGGCATAGCGAGATTCCAGTCGTTTCTTCTCTAATTGCTCCAAGATCTGTTACATGAAGCTTTTTTCTTATCAGATTAACCTAGCTGCTAGGAGGTTGATGTGATTCAGTGCTAATTTCAATCGTTTGTTCTCTAATCACTTCCCAGATCTGTTACATGCAGTTTTTTCTTGCTATATTAACCTGTCTGCTTGGAGATAGATGTGATTCAGTGCTTCACTTTGGTCTTTGGATCTGGTCAAAGAGCAAGCAATGCAACACGTCAACACACCACCGGAATCATCCCCTTTTATCCGACGTCCCGCATTTTGCCGGAACACGCCAAGTGTAACATCCCGAAATATGCAATAATAGGAAACTAAATATCTTGAATTTGAATATAATTATTTCTGATTTTCCTGTAATTATTGGAATTTATTTGTATTTTCCTTGGATTTTTGTATTGAATGAAAAATCAAACAACTAGAATTAAAGAATGGATAATAGTAAAAAGATAAGAAGGTAAAAGTAAAATTTTCGAAAATTTACCAAGGAACCCTAACCAAGCTGGTAAGTCAGTAAAGTCAATAATTAAAAATTTTATGCAAACAAAAACAAATAAATAAAATCAATGATATCTCTTTTGATTAGAAACAGTGTAAGTCAGAATTTATTTAAAATATTATAAGTTTATCTGGAGCCATAAAAATTACCATAGCACTCTCAGGATATAATTTACATCTTGTAAAAAGTTCAGGATTTTATCATATAAGTTAGACCTTCTAAAAATTCAAAAATAGAGGCTTGGAAAACCTGAAAATCAGCATGTCGGAATTATTATAAAATCAATAAATAATATTTTATCTTGATATTTTTATGGGAGGATCCTTACATAAATATAACCCTTCATAAAAAGTTAAAAAAATAAATAATACAATTTGGACACTTAAATAAATAAGAACCCGAAATAGAAATTTTTGCTGATGCACTGTGTCAGAATTTTTACTAATTCATTATAAGATAGTTTGGTCCGAAAATTTTACTGAAGGATTAAAACTACTAGGAGACCTAAGTCAAAAAGTTTTACAATTTTTCAGCTCGATTTGATAGCCATTTTAATGCCGAACATGGCGCTGTCCTGAAGCCCTATCTCGTTGCCTCATTTTCTCTCACCGACGTGTGGGCCAGCCCTTTTCCGTAACCGTTCACAAAAGTAACGAAAAAACCTTTCCCTCTCGCTGCCCGGTGGCCCTGGCCCCATCTGTCAGCGCCAGAATCCTTCTCCCTCTTTTCTTCTCCTCGCAGCCGAGCGCTCCCGATCCTTCTCCCGAGCTTTCGCGCCCGCCCCCGCCTGATTCGGTGCACGCCACATCAGCCGACCAAAGACACGCTCGTTCTCGTATTTCCCGCGCCATACTTGGTCATTCCTTGTCACCTCCTTGCCGTCATGAGACCTCACGCCAACTCGTCGCCTGGCAACAGAACCGAGCCGCAAACCTTTTTCTGCGTTCAAACACTGTGAATCCATCTAATGTCGTCTATAAATACTGGGCTAGTGTCACAATGAGCCGCTCTTCCCTTACCATTCGCCAGCTCGAGCTCAAAAGCCAGGAATTCTTCCTTCTTCGCCCTTGTTGCCAGAACACCCGAAAAGGGGAATCTGGTGATTGAGCAAAACCGGTGAACCACTATCAAATTCCTCGCAACCGTGGCATCTATGAGCATCACCGAACTCATCTCGCTCATCGATTTCAGCTCTTCTTGCCCGCAGCATCGCCACCACTGTGCCCGCTTCTTCCCCATGGCCAGCCGACGGTGGGGCGCTTCCACAGCCCATCTCCGTTTCAGCTAATCGGTAAAATGGAACCCTTTGGCCTCACTGATGCTTACCACGTTATCGATTCAGCCGGAGCTCACCTATTCTTCTTCTCCGGGGAGCCACTTCTTCCTCCGCCGTAGGTCTCCGGTGGCAGCCCGCTCCGGCCACCCCCAGAGATGATCGACCCCACCCATAGATGCGCGGTGATCCACTGATGCTCGCCATGCCACCGATTCGGCCAGAACCTCGCCGGAACGCCGTCGCCGCCGTGCCCTAGTCGCCTCCTCTGCTCTGTCTCATTGACCCGTGGGTCCCAGTCGTTAGTGGCGGAGCGTGAACTTAGTTCAATCAGCAATGGTGCTTTCAGTTCTGTGAAAACGTAATTTCCCAATTTAATTCATTTTCATTACCCGAGCTAATTCAAATGCTTATAGATTGTGCATTATAACTCCAAATTGAATGAAATAAATTTATATATTCATGTAAAATCAGTTAATTTCATAATATGTAATAATATTTTTAAAATGTTCATTGGGTGAAATTGAAATTCAAATTTGAATAAAAGGGCTAAAAGATGTTCAATAAATAAAATTCTGCAAACAAACTTGGAATTGAAGGAAACCAATTTTAATAGAATCCTTATGCTTCCAGAAGTTCAAATATATAAAAATATCCAAATTTCATTTATGTTTGAACTACTTTTTATTTAAGATTACATTTAATACACTAAAAGCTCAAATATGCATAACTTGTATGAAAGAAATATGAAATAAGTAAAATTTGATTTCTAAATACTAGTATGGCAGTAGAATACATGAAATTACCAAAATAATTAAGAAGTGAACTTGAATTGAACTATCTTGAAAAATATGAAATAACCTAAGTACAAATGTACATACATGTGCATAGAAAGTCAAACAGTTAAAATATGGATCAAATGAAATCAAATAATCACCAAAATAGTTTTGTTATACCTCTGGTGTTACAAGGATCCCAAATGTGTAAAACTGTTTAAGGTTTACAATAGAAAACATAAATGTTTAATAATCAAGTATTAATACTTGTATCATTTGAATAGTTATAACTTTCATAAATGAACATCAAATTTGACAAAACCAAGTCCTAGTAACCTGAACTATAATATCCTTGCTGTGTATGCAAAAATATCTTATGTTTGTGTAAATTTGAAATAAGATCATGTTAGACCCTAATGATTACTTATATGGAAAACATCTAGGATAAAAGCCAATCATCGCAAAAATCAACTTTAAAACACTCTTAGTGTCATACCCTGTTAATGCATGAAAAATGGGTAGATTATCTTATAAGGTATAATCGCAAACTTAAATCGAAAATCGAACCTTTATCGTGTAGTAATAGAAACACTCAAGCTTTTTCATCAACCCGTAGAATATCTCGTTTAAATGCAAATATTATGAAGATTAGTTTGGAAATGATATTTGATGTAATATCATATTCTAGAAAAATATTTTATTTACAACATGCTTTTCAACTATATCATGTTAGTTCAATACCCTTAAAAATTATGGTTGTCGTAACCTTTAATATCATATAAGCTTTTTTAGCAGTGAATTTAATGTCTCGTCTAAACACTAAAATGTGTAAAATCAGCTTAGTAATGTTCTTCAAAGTATATGCTATCCAATTTCGAAGAAATAATGTTATTTCATCTTGTTTTGCATATAAATCCTATTAGCCAAATAACCTTAAGTATTATGATTAATGAGCTTCGTGATATGAATAAGTGAACCTTGTAATAATGAAGAAGTTTGTAGCTAATAGATTTGTATCACCAGAACCTTCTTAAAAACAATAAATAAATCCAGTAACCTAGCTCAATAGATTTATCTTATTCAAAACCCTTCTTATGCAAATCACTTAAGGTTAAGTGCTATTTGCATAACCCTAACTTTAACTAGTGTTTTAATTCTATTAATCTAAATAATTTTAGCATTTATAATTCGAAGTTATAAATACAAGAATTCATAATTTTAGCCTCTTGAATTCGTAAATCAAGAATACATAATCTATAAAAGGAACCATGTTTTGCTCATCACAAAAGCCAGTAAGTATATGAATATGTAATTACCTAAGTCATGAGTTCTTAAAATCATAATCCAAACCCTAAATCATTCCCGTTTCTTTAGTGAATCTTTATTTGATTTTCTGTCTGTTTTCTTTTTGCCCTTATTGAAGTTTATTATTTGCTATATTTTCCGATTAATCGACGTGTAGAATCCGACGTCCCTTCTTCCGTCAGCCGTGGCTGCGTCTTCATCATAAGCAATAAATAAGCAAGGCAAGCACCCTCCTTCGACCATCTTGATCCCAGAATTTAATTTGCATTGTGTTTATTAAAATGTTTCATGCATGCGTTTACTTTCTGTAAAATTGCTATTTTATGGTGTTGGTAGTTATACCTGTTGTCTCATGAAACTTCCTTGATAAGTATGAATATGTGAACCTTGATAACCATAGATTAAGTTTAGACATTATTTAATGTTATCCATGCTTAGCCATGCTTTTAGAACAAATGAGAATGGTGATCAGATCAAAATTTGTTTCTTGAGAAATGGAAATGTTGAAATGAAGCTGTTGGTTATGGGTATTTTGATTAAAAACCCAAAATAAAACTATGATTTTGATGCGCGCGATTATTGGCAATAGTGGAGGAGCGAGAGGATTTGCACGTAGTGTAGGGTGGAGTATCGCCGTGTTGGATAAAGGACCGAACTTTGTGTTGTATGATCCAAGATAATCTGACAACCACAAGTGTTGGTATGGGACATCCTTAAACCAATTAAGTTATCTAATTTAACTTTGCACATTGGTAGGTGAAGTAGTATGGGCTCTCCTTTCGAGGTTTGCTCTACGGGTGCCCACACCGAGGTGTTGGGAACAACACTTACCAATATAACGTGTACGCCATGTCTATGGAAAGTTCCAACATTTCTATGCTCTGAGTTCTTAGGCATAGCATGGGTTTTATCGTCCGGTCTTTGGTGCAAAGTTAACTTAGATAATGTAAAGGTTTTCGTCATGAACATTCTGGCCACACGCCGAAGGTGCGTGAAACATGCGGCAAAAAGAAAAGGTCATGACTTGTAGGTAAAGTTGTACACCTCTGCAGAGTGTAAAATCTAATCGATTAGCCGTCCCCTCGGTCATGGGAAACTTGGTGAACTTGCACTAGTTAAATGTTTCGTATTTTCTAAAAATGGGTTTGGTTTGGAACCTGTTTAGTAGCTGTTGTTTTATGTCAAAGGATCGACATTGTTGGTTTCCATTTCTGGATTATTCGATGCTCGCGAAGGGTTGTGAGTATTAATTATGCTTTACTTATTTCATATCAGTCAATTTGCTCTTACAAATTCCGTTTACAAATAACTTGATTTCTCAATGTCAATTCTGCTTTATGCAAATTAAGCTTTATGCAAATTAACTGTAGTAACCTCCTTTGAAATGGCCTGCATATATTATAGGTTTTGCTCAAGTCTTGCAAAGTACGAAAGTACTCACCCTTGCTTATATGTTGTTTTTAGGTGGACAAGTCAGCGAACCTTTGAACGTTTCTTTCGTCACAGGTTGCGGGATTTTTCTTCAATGTGATCTTTCTAGGGATTATGCCTTGTCAGTTGCCTGCGAGTTTTGGATGGACACACTACAAGACTTTGCATCTTTTACTCCTATACCTCTGAGTTGTAAAATTTTCTTTATATAATAGCTTCCGCTTATTAATATTTGTTGTATGGTTGCGGTTCCAATTGGTGTGTTTGTGCGTGCTAGCTATTGATCATGGGACTAGTACGGGATGCACATTAGATTTCCATTTTTGCAGGTATGTGAAAATGGGGGTCGTCACACCATGTGAAGTTGCCAGTCTTCTTCTCCTACGGCGTCAGGCTCGTGTAGTTCTTCCATTGGTCTAGCACGTCCCTCATGTCGTGGAGCTTGTTCCCAAGGCCAACGCAGCAGTTAGCATGCATCGTGCAGGCCCTACCGATGTCGTTGCGGAACAGGTGACAGAAGCCGTCGAAGCACGTCATGTCGAGGAACTGGATGCTCACCCGCAAGCTGCCGGCGAGGTCGTGCTTGATGTAGTTGAAGATGGTCTGCTCGTGGTTCGGCTGGTAGCTCGCCTCACCCCTACCACTTCGCAGATCTCCACGGTTCGTTTGTCGACTTGACGAAGTAGAACCGGTGTTGGGCTAGTTGTCGAGGTTGTTCGGCGATGTGCCGGAACGGGTTACAGAACCACATGATTTTGATGTCCTGCAGATGAGATGATCGATCATTTGATTGCGCACCATCTGCCGAATTGCTAATAAACTGGTAGAATCGATTCCAAGAACAAATCTTGACTCTATTGGATTCTATAAATAGTGAGTAGATAAGGAAAGCAAAACTTCCCTTCCATATGATACTCCTCTGATTTAACATATATCTCTTATGAATAGATAAATAGATCTAAGCCATAGATAAAAATGATTAAGGAGATTGGACGACCAAGATTTTCTCTTTTTTTAGAATAATTTGCGATTTTGTAGTAATTTTTCTTTTTTTATATAAAAGATGTGGGAATTTCTAGCATTTTCTGATTAATGTGGAGGCTTCTAAGAGGGTCTCCAATTAGTATATAAAAAAATAAAAGATAGTGAGTAGATAAGGAAAGCAAAACTTTCCTTCCATATGATATTCCTCTAATTTACCATATATCTCTTATGAATAGATAAATAGATCTAAGCCATGGATAAAAATGATTAAGGAGATTGGACGATTTTCTCTTTTTTTTAGAATAATGTGGGATTTTCTAGCAATTTTTCTTTTTTAGATTAATGTGGGAATTACTAGCATTTTCTGATTAACGTGGAGGCTTCTAAGAGGGCCTCCAATTAGTATATAAAAGAAAGATTCCACTTATCTTCTACCATCTGCCTAAAGTTGTCATGAGTTAGCCACATGTTTTCAAAATGAAAATGTTTACTTGACACCACCTGATATTCTCCAGTGGATAACAACACTGGGTTGTGATCTAACCCCACTCTTGTCAAAATTTGAACTGAACAATTAAGGAATTTCATTTCCCGGTCTTTATCTACCAAAACTCTGTCCGGATTGACTCTTACAATATTGTCTTGCTTATTTGTCCGAGTAAATCTCACCCCATATCTCTGAATTTCCAGCAATTGATTGTCTACAATAAACCCATTAAAAAAATCCTATTAGATTCTAATCCAGATTACTACTGTTCTTGTCTTGACTCTTGAGCACCCCTACTCAAATTAAAGTCACCCCCCAAGGCAATGGGAATTACTGTGTTCCGGCTCTTCATGTCAAGCTCATATATAATGTCTTCTGATAGGTTGTGATTTGCTGGTCCATACGGCATTCCTAACTTCACCCCTCAAGGCAATGGGAATTACTGTGTTCCGGCATTTCATGTCAAGCTCATATATAAAGTCTTCTGATAGGTTGTGATTTTCTGGTCCATACGGCATTCCTAACTCCCATCCGAAATTATATTTCCTACGTCTCAGACACATACTGACAAAGAAGCACCCATGCCAATGCCACAGTTCTCTACGTCAGCAATATCCTATTTCACCTCCATCAAAATGCCACCTGAGTGTCCTGTTACCTGTAGCTGGTAACCAATGCCCACTTAAAAGGTCCACCCCCTGAAATAACATTAAGCTCGTTATCAGAAAATGTAGTCTTAATGGTTTCCTTCACCCCCCCCCCCCCCCCCCACCACTGCATCAATTCTCTCGAAAATTTTGGAATACAGTACAAAATACGGTCGGAAATTACAAATCGATACAACATGTTTACGTATTTACCAAAATTCGTTTAACCTTTTCCGAAATTTGAAAATCTGGCAAAACAATAAACAAAAAATGGAATTTCGGGTATGGGGCCCCACACCATACCCAAAATTTCAGATTTCGGGTATGGGGTGGGGCCCCCATACCCGAAATGCAAAATTCCGGTTAAGGCCCACCCCCAAAATTCCCTACATGCTGATTAGTAAAAAGTATAATTAGTAAAATTAGAAAAGAAGAGAAAGTAAATTTGGTTGTCTCCACGTGATTAGCAAAATTATAATTAGTGCATGCACGAAAAGCCGGAGATTAAGGCGCACGAATCTTTCTCCCAGGCGCTGGCAAAAGCGGAAGATTCTCGTGCACATGCAAAAGAGATCAGTGTCTCACATGCAAAAGAGATCAGTGTGCGCTGCTGTAACATCCTGAAAATTTTGAACAGTAAAAGATGTACGGTATAAATTTGAGAATAAGTATTTCTGGAGCTTTCAGTATTATTTGCTCCAATTAGAATTTCCTTAGACTTTTGTGTTTTCTGAAAACATTAAATAAAAGGAAAAACAAAGGAAAAGGTAAAAAGAGGAAGATAAAATTTAGAATTTTTTTTACCATGGGTCCTATTCAAGCTGGTGATAATGTTTGACCAGTAAATAAAATTTTTACAAACTTGGGGTTAAGTTAAATAAAGCATGTATCTACTTTTTGACTAAAAACAGTGAATCAAAAAGGAGGAAGAAAAATAACCAATGTCAATAAGCCAAGAAAATTTATAGAAAGTCCTGGAGGTATAATACACCACTGGTAAACTTTTTATAATTAAATGAACTGATATAAGCCTCTTAAAAATTTAAATACAGTGGGTCCAAAATGTAAGAAAAACAGTTGTCAGAATTGTTATAAAATAATTACTCATGTTTTTGAATTGAAAATTTAATGGTGATCTAACTATAAGGATTTGAGCCTCTCCAAAAAGTTTCAGAAATAAATTCTAGAAAAGGAATCTTTAATTAAATCAAAAACCGAAATCAAGGTTTAGGACCAGAGTAAAGTGTAGGAATTTTAGTAAATTATTTAAAATGATTTTTTGTCTCAAAATTTTACAGTAGACGTGTGACTCCAAGTAAGTCTTGTTCAAAAAGGTTGGTAAAATCTGGGCTAAGTTTGAAGCTTAAACAAATCCGAATTCTGGAGATTTCTCTCCCTGTCTCGTCACAGTAAACGTGCCTTCTCACTGACAAGTGGGCCCGGTGCTTGTTTAAACTTTGACGCTACTGGCCGAGGCGGCGTTGTCGCGCCGCTGGATGGACCCCACATGTCAACCACACCGCGATTTTCTTCCCCCTTTCTTCTCCCCTGGCCAAGGCGAGTCGCCGTCCCCACTCGTCCTTCGCCGTCTGGTCGCCACCTGCTCCGTCCGACCGAGCTCATCGCCCTCCACATCGTGTGCTGTCCATTCCTCGCCTGTGTTTGCTTGACCACGGTCGAGAAACCCGGGAGACGAGGCTGCGCACCTGCGTTGCGCTCGGTACAGAAAATGCCGACCGAAGCCATGCACCCAAAACCGCGAAATCAATCAATCCCGTTCGCCTTTAAGCTTCTCACTCGCGTCGCAGTGCCCTGTGCCCTTCACTTAGCCATTTCACCAAGCTGGGAGTATCGCGGGGAGTCTTCTTCCCCGTTCGTCCGCAAGAGCCGAAAGAGGGGAACTCAACGATTCGGGTGATATTCTCCTCAATCCTTAGAATTGACTTCACCTCGAGCTCCTCTAGCATCCAAGGATTACTGATCAAACGCAGTTTTGGCTACATTTCGCCTGCAGCGCCATCGCACCGCCGCCCTTCTTCCTCCCGGCCGGCGCACGGTGGCAGCTCGGTGCAAGCCTCCTCCGACCCAGCCATCCGGTGAGTTCGAATCCCGTAGGGTGCGGCTCAGGATGCTTGCGACCCACGAGCGAGTATTTCTACGCCGGCCCAGCCGAATCCTTAACATCCCACGATGCGGGCTTCTTCTTCACGAGCCGCACGTCGTGAAGTCCCTGATCCACCGCCTGTTCAAGAGGAGATTCTGGAAGGACAGTTACCTCAGCCGCCCACAATGGCGCAAGTGTTGGCTATGATCGAGCAGGGAAGACAAGCGAATGCTCTATTGCTGCAGCAGATAGCCCAGAATACAGCGCCTCAGAATATGGCTCGCGGAGGAAATGGTGGAGCGCCTTAGGTGTCTAAGTTGAGTGAGTTCCTAAGGACCCAGCCACCGATTTTCTCCCCTGCTGCCGAGCCCCTTGATGCTGATGACTGGTTGAGAGCTGTGGAGAGCAAGTTAGCCATTGCACAGTGTGATGATTGGGAGAAGGTCTTATATGCCTCCTATCAGCTGCAGGGGACAGTAGCAGTTTGGTGGGAGACTAACAAGCAGTGCTGCCGGAAGGTCGAGTGGTCCTATGGCTTGAGTTTAAGGCTGCTTTTCGCCGCACTCACATTCCCGCTAGTGTGATTGAGGTGAAAAAGCGGGAATTTCTGGACTTGAAGCAATGGTCAATGATAGTGATGGAGTACCTGCATCGCTTCAATCAGCTGTCAAGATATGCTACTTATGAAGTAGCTGATGAGGCCAGAAGGATTGAGACGTTTCAGGAAAGTCTGAATGAGGAGATCAAGTGGGCCCTGATTGCCCAAGACATCGATGACTTCCAGACCCTCATCGATAAGGCAGTGGGGTGGAACACGGTAGCGCATGATGCCGAGAGAAGCGGAAGCGCAAGTGGCTTGCGCGTAGTTCTTCTGGAGCTGGATCATCTCGATCATCAGGGTGGCAGTCGACCAATGTCCGTCGACCACTACCGATTCAGGCCCAAAGGGTCCAGCGCCAGACTCAGCGGGTTCAGAGTCAGGCTCCCCGCTTTGTTCATGGCGATCGCCATACCATCCGCCAAAGCAAAGAACCTAGATCGGCTGCTGTTGTTTAGAAGCAGGCCGCTAACGTCACTTGCTATCACTTCAACGAGCGTGGGCACTACGCCAACGCTTGTCCTAAGAAGAAGGCTGGACAGCGACCTCTAGCTCACGGCCGCTCACAAGATGTGGCAAAGCGACAGTCTCAGGGATCGGCTCCACCACTTGCTCAAGGTGGTAATGTTGGACGTCTTCATCACGTGACGACTTAGGAAGCGCAAGAGGCGCCGGATGTCGTGCTTGGTATATTCCTTTTGCAATCCGTTCCTACCTTGGTTCTATTTGATTCAGGAGCTTCTCATTCTTTCATATCTAAGAAGTTTTCTGAGCAACACAACTTGGAGGTTTCTCTTTTGCCTGTTCATATGATTGTGCAATCACCTGGAGCTACCATTAGAACTGCTAGTTTTGTTCGGGGTTAGCATAGAGATCAATGGAGTTATGTTTTATGTCGATCTCATTGTGATAGAAACATCTCGCCTGAATGTGATATTAGGCATGGACTGGTTAGCTAAGAGTAAAGGTCGCATAGATTGTGCTAATCGATCCATAGTCCTTGAAAACCAAGAGGGGTACAAGTAGAGTTTACCTCAAATCTGAAATTTCAACACCCCGATACCGGTATTCCACATCCGCTTCTAGTCTAAATGAAGTGGCAGTTGTTAGTGAATTTCCTGATGTTTTTCCTACTGAATTGCCGGGAGTGCCTCGGATCGCGATATGGAGTTTGTTATTGATTTGGTGCCGGGAACTGCAACAATATCAAAACGACCATATCGGATGCCTCCAAATGAGTTGGTAGAATTGAAAAAGCAACTCAAAGAGCGCTTTGATAAGGGGTTCATTCGCCCCGTTCTTCGCCTGGGAGTCCGGTCTTTTTGTGAAGAAAAAGGACGATAGCCTGCGTATGTGCGTAGATACCGTGCCTTGAATGAAGTGACCATTAAGAATAAGTATCCGCTTCACCGGATAGATGATCTGTTTGATCAGTTGAATGGGACACAAGTCTTCTCCAAGATAGATTTGAAATTGGGATATTTTAATTGAAAATCGACCCTCGATATTCCAAAGACCGCCTCACTACGCTGCTACGGTTTATATGAATATACCGTAATGTCGTTTGGACTAACAAATGCTCCAGCAAGCTTTATGAACCTGATGAATAAAGTCTTTATGGAGTATTTAGATAAATTTGTGGTGATCTTTATTGATGACATTCTCATTTATTCCAAGAATGAGGAAGAACATAGACGAGATTTAAACTTGGTTCTTAGCAAACTTGCGAGAACAAGTTGTATGCCAAGTTTGAGAAGTGTGAGTTCGGTTGAGATAAGTCGCTTTCGGGGCATGTTCTCATGTCAAAGGTGGACTTGCCGTTGACCCAAGTAAAGTAGAAGCAGTATTGGCTTGGGAAAGGCCGCAATCAGTTCCAAAGATTCGAAATTTTCTAGGCTTCGCCGGTTATTATTGCCGGTTTATCGAAAACTTCTCTAAGATTGCCAAACCGCTGACTCAGCTTCTAAAAAAGAAAAGGAAGTTTGAATGGACTCCTGGTTGTGAGGAAAGTTTTTAGAAACTGAAGGAAAAGTTAACATCTGCTCCGGTGCTTATTTTGCCGGATATTCACAAGAGTTTTGAGGTGTATTGTGATGCATCGCTCCACGGCTTGGGTTGTGTGTTCAAGCAAGAGGGCAGGGTTGTCACTTATCCTTCTCGACAACTCCGTCCTCATGAGCAGAATTATCCTACACATGACCTAGAGCTAGCCGCTGTTGTGCACGCCCTTAAAATCTGGCGGCACTATCTTATTGGAAACAGAACAAAGATCTATACTGACCACAAGAGCCTCAAGTATTTCTTTACTCAGCCAGACCAGAATTTGAGACAGAGAAGATGGTTAGAGCTCATTAAAGACTATGATCTCAGCATTCACTACCATCCTAGCAAGGCCAATGTCGTAGCTGATGCTCTTAGTCGCAAGCTTTATTGCATGTTGGGTTCAAGTCAGTCTGAGTTAGTTCATGAGTTTCAGAAGCTCAATCTGAATTTAGTTGAGAATGGTTATGTGGCCACTCTGCAGTTGCAGGCGATTCTTAAAAGTCAAATTAAAGCTGCACAGTTCAAAGATGAAGCCGTTATTGAGGTTCGGAATCAGTTGAAAGAAGGCGCAGATTCTGAGTTCTTGGAAAACCCTAATGGGATAATCATGAGAGGAACTCGTGTATATGTGCCAAATGATCCTGAGATCAAGAAGCTGATTTTGACAGAAATTCATGAGTCACCATTATCTATTTATCCTGGTAGTACCAAGATGTACCAGGACCTCAAAAGGGAATATTGGTGGCCCGGTATGAAGAAGGATGTCGCTGAATATGTCGCAAGGTGCGATGTATGTCAACGAGTCAAGGCTGAACATCAGCGTCCAGCTGGACTTCTTCAGCCATTGCAAATTCCAGAATGGAAGTGGGATGATATCAGTATGGATTTCGTTACTGGTCTTCGTCTGACCCGGAAAGGAAATGATTCCATTTGGGTTATTGTCGACTAACTGACAAAGGTAGACCACTTCATTCCTGTCAAAACCACACATACAGGAGACAGATTGGCAGAGCTGTACATTAGCAACATTGTGCGCCTACATGGTGTCCCAAAAACGATTGTGTCTGATCGTGGATCGCAATTCACATCTCATTTTTGGGAACAGCTGCACAAGTTGTTGGGAACTAAATTGAACTTTAGTTCTGCCTACCATCCGTAGACTGACGCGCAGACTGAAAGAACAAATCAGATTCTGGAAGACATGTTGCGGGCTTGTGTGCTGTCTTATAGCACCAATTGGGAGAAGTGCCTCGCATTTGCAGAGTTTTCTTAAAACAATAGCTTTCAAGCTAGTCTGCAGATGTCACCATTTAAGGACATTTATGGAAGGAAATGTCGAACGCCACTTTTTTGGTCTGAAGTGGGTGAACGACAGTTCTTTGGTCCTGATTTGATTAATGAAGCCCAAGAGCAAGTGATTTAATCAGAGGCCGGTTGAGGGAAGCTCAATCTCGCCAGAAGAGTTATGCCGACACTCGTCGACGTGACTTATGTTTCGAGATTGGTGATTATGTTTATCTTAAAGTTTCTCCTCTTCGCTGAGTTCGTTGGTTCCAGATTCGAGGCAAGCTAGCTCCTCGGTATATTGTACCTTATTGCATCCTAGAAAGAGTGGGAGAAAAGGCATATAGATTGGAGTTGCCCACTCAGTTATCCAGTGTGCATAACGTCTTCCATGTGTCGCAACTGAAGAAGTGTCTTCGCATTCCGACTGAGCTTACCCAGTTGGAAGATCTTGATCTTCAACCTGACTTGACTTATCGAGAGCGTCCCGTGAAGATTCTGGAAGAAGCGGAGCGCCATACTCGAAACAAAGCCCATAAGATGCTAAAGGTGCAATGGAGTAATCATACGGAAGAGGAAGCGACATGGGAGCGGGAAGATCGACTTAGGGAAGAGTTTCCGGATTTCTTTTAGACCCTTTTTTCCTTTTGGCCTGTCAAATCTCGGGGACGAGATTTCTGTAAGGGGGGTGATCTATAACGTCCTGAAAAATTTGAACAGCAAAAGATGTACGGTATAAATTTGAGAATAAGTATTTCTGGAGCTTTCAGTATTATTTGATCCAATTAGAATTTCCTTAGACTTTTGTGTTTTGTGAAAAGATTAAATAAAAGGAAAAACAAAGGAAAAGGTAAAAAGAGGAAGATAAAATTTAGAAATTTTTTTTACCATGGGTCCTATTCAAGCTGGTGATAATGTTTGACTAGTAAATAAAATTTTTACAAACTTGGGGTTAAGTTAAATAAAGCATGTATCTACTTTTTGACTAAAAACAGTGAATCAAAAAGGAGGAAGAAAAATAACCAAAGTCAAGTAAAGCCAAGAAAATTTATATAAAGTTCTAGAGGTATAATACACCACTGGTAAAATTTTTATAATTAAATGAACTGATATAAGCCTCTAAAAAAGTCAAATATAGTGGGTCCAAAATGAAAGAAAAACATTTGTCAGAATTTTTATAAAATAATTACTCATGTTTTTGAATTGAAAATTTAATGATGATCTAATTATAAGGATTGGAGACTCTCAAAAAAGTTTCAGTAATAAATTATAGAAAATGAATCTTTAATTAAATCAAAAACAGAAATCAAGGTTTAGGACCAGAGTACAGTGTCAGAATTTTAGTAAATTATCTATAAAGATTTGTTGTCTCAAAATTTTACAGTAGACGTGTGACTCCCAGTAAGTCTTGGTCAAAAAGGTTGGTAAAATCTGGACTAAGTTTCAAGCTTAAACAAATCCGAATTCTGGAGATTTCTCGCCCTGTCTCATCGCATTAAACGTGCCCTCTCACTGACAAGTGGGCCCGGGTGCTGTTTAAAATTTGACGCTACCGGGCCGAGGCGAGCGTTGTCTCATTGGCAGTGGGCCCCGCCCCACATGTCACCACACCTGCGATTTTCTTCCGCCTGTCTTCTCCCCTGGCCGAGGCGAGTCGCCGTCCCCACTCGTCCTTCGCCGTCCGGTCGCCACCTGGTCCGTCCGGCCGAGCTCATCGCCCTCCACGTCGCGTGCTTCCCATTCCTTGCCTGTGTTTGCTTGACCACGGTCGAGCCACCTGGGAGACGAGGCTGCGCAGCTCCGTTGTGCTCGGTACAGAAAATGCCGACCGAAGCCATGCGCCCAAAACCGCGAAATCGATCAATCCCGTTCGGCTTTAAGCTTCTCACTCACGTCGCAGTGCCCTGTGCCCTTCACTTAGCCATTTCACCGAGCTGGGAGTCTCGTGGAGAGTCTTCTTCCCCGTTCGTTCGCAAGAGCCGAAAGAGGGGAACTCAACGATTCGGGTGAGATTCTCCTCAATCCTTCGAATTGACTTCACCTCGAGCTCCTCTAGCATCCAAGGAACACTAATCAAACGCAGTTTTGGCTACATTTCACCTGCAGCGCCATCGCACCGCCGCCCTTCTTCCTCCCGGCCGGCGCACGGTGGCAGCTCAGTGCAAGCCTCGTCCGACCCAGCCATCCGGTGAGTTCGAATCCCCTAGGGTCACTGTAGCTCGCCTAGCCCTAGTTCACCGGAATAGTGGTCGTTAGCCGAGGTTTCATTGTCGCGCCATGGCGCCGCCGCACCTCGCGTGGCAGCCCTTCCCGCCGTCTCCGACGAAGTAGCACCAACCCCGGATTCGCTTTGCGCGGTGAAACTAGAACCGCTACCCATCACCACACTGGCGGGCTGCTGCTTCGGCGGCGAGCAAGAAACCGCGGTGCTCTTTCGGGTCAGCGACCGTGGGCCCAGCTTGTCACGAAGTCGAGCGTTTGAACGCAATTCTGCGCGCAGCAATGAATGCGTGTTCCAGAAGCGAAAGCGTATTTTCAATTTTTAGTTGGATTTCCTAAACCGGCTGAAATTCAAATGCCAATAACATTTGAATCATCTGGCCAAATTGAATGAAACAAGTTTCTAAATTCGTATAAAATTCTATAGTTTCAGAATATGCAAAAATTTGTTGAAGATGAGCAATATATGATTTTAGGAAAATCAAAGAGATGCTTAGGTGTAAATAAGGTTGTATGAATAAAATATTTTTGGGACGATCCAATTAATGTAAGATAAATTTTTATGAAGCCTCTGGGTTATAAGTATTCCAAATAAACAAAAATATTGGCATGATACCTTATTGCATATCATGTTTGCACAAAAAAATTAATACTAAGCACAAAGGTGGGATTATGCAAATAAAAGAAAGGATTAAAGTATAAATGTTTAAAAGTTTATCCTATTGGGGCATAAATCATGGGGAGTTGCTCATGTAAAAATACTTAGGGAAAAGTGTATGTGATAGTTATTCAATTAAGAAAAACAATGCTTGTAATAACTAAAATAGATGTAATTTGCTATGAGCAAGTTCAAAATAACTCAAATTCAATTTTGAAATGTATTTAAGGTCATTCCCTGATGTCAGGGGGAAAATGAATTAAAATTTATAAGTAGTTTAGTTATAAATGAATGTGCAAGTTGGATTGGCTATAAAGCAGTTTTTTGTGTTCATATAGCCCTTTTCAACATATGATAAAATAGATTATATAAATGAGAAAGAATGTAAAAGTGGTGTAGAAACACTTCACAAAGTATAAACTAGTAGATTCTGCAAGAAGAATAGCATTTTGCTAAGGTTTGTATGCAAAACAAGTTAGTGGAATGAACCTACTTTTCATGTTTTGCTGAACATTTGAAACAATCGGCTTTTTCAACCATGTGTTAAATAATTCATCCAAATGAGAATTTTAGGAAGAATAGTGTAGAAGTGATCACCAAAGTTTGTATTACTAGATTCCAGAAAAATATTCTGTTTTTAAGCTTTGTTTCACTTAGTTTTCATAAGTGCGATAACCTTAAGTAGTATTGTTTAGTCTAATTCCTTAGCCAGTTTTGTAGCCTAAGTCTAGAGTTCAACTAAGCCTTTTCAACAATAGTTTTCAAGCTTTATCCAAACCCTAAAAGTTAAAAGAAGTCATTAGCATTGACAATCAAAGTATGTTCTAGGTAATTCAAGACTTAAATCCTAATTTCTTTAGTTATTGCACATAAATCTTGTTAGATATATAACCCTAAATGATATAGTTTTTAAGTGCTCTCTTCTTGGAATTTTTGAGAAAAAAAGCAGAGAGTTCTGTTTTTAGTGTTGGTTAAACATGGCATCCTCTAAAAGAAGCTAATGATCAATCTTTTCTTTTCAAATAATTTTAGCATCTATAATTCGATGTTTGAATTCAAATATTTCATAAACAGCAACCTCCGGTTTAATTCGAATAGTGTTTATCTGTTTGTCTGTCTGTTTTCTTTTTGCCATTTGGAGTTTGCTGATATTCGTTTGTTCTTCTTTTTCTCGACGAGTAGACACCGACATCATCGAAGAAGAAGACGACTGTTCTGCAGATCCGGATTTTATTCCTGACAGTGATTTGCAAGGCAAGCAATCCCTTGAACATGTTGAGCCCGATAATTCACCTACCTTATGTTGCTTTTGCTTATGTACAGTGCATCCGGATAATTCTCCATAAAAGTGCTAATTTGGGTTAGATATGTAGTTGATCCTGTAAATTATGGTTTGTCTCAATCTGTATGGACATGTGAACCTTCTAAACCTTAGTTTGAGCTAGACATACTTAATGTCATGTTTGGGTATAATCGCTAGCATAATATCCTTGCTTAATCTTTCCGTTGTCTCTTTTCAGTCTTTTCAACCTATATATGACCTTTCTAGAAAATGGTTGGTGATATTTTGCTAAAAACCCTCAAACAAAACTATGGTTTGACGCGGGTGATTAATTGGCACTAGCCGGTTGTGCAAAAGGATATGCACGTAGCTAGGGTGGAGTATCGCCCGTGTCGGATTAAGGACCGAGCGATGGGACGGTGAATCCATGTTTTTCGTACAACCACGAGGGCTTGTATGGGTGGGTCTTAGCCTATTAAGTTGTTTAGATGTGGCTTTGCATCTATGGAAGGCGGGAGATTGCACAGGCATTCCAGTCATGTCTGTCTGTAGGGGTTTCTACATACCAATGCAACGGTGTTTGCCTTGCCCTGGACAGAGACGTGGTGTGTGTGTGATACATGTGGATCCACGGCTTGGGTGAGTATCTCTGTCTTCAGGGCGAGGGTTAACGTCCCGGGCTGGTGTAAAGCGACGTCTAGATAATGTGACGGCTCTGTATGACCTCTTTGCCGACACACCAAAGGAAGTGTGTTAATTGGCCTGGCGAAAGAGGTTGATCATTCCTTGTGGGTAAAGCTGTACACCTCTGCAGAGTATAAATCTAATCGATTTGCGCTACCATGATCAAGGGCACTTGGTGACGTTATTCCATGCTAGAGTCTTTTGGTGCTTTCAAAAATGGGTGGTGGTTTTGGAAACCGTTTTATAACCAGCTTTTGTGTCAAATGATCGGCACCGGGGTCATATTCAGTCGGGTAGACTAGGTTGAAAATCTGGATTAATTGCTTATCATATTGTATTCCAATTGCTTTTTTTTAAATAAAATGTTTCAATCTAATATGCTTATACATTTGTAATGCTTTCATGCAACTGCAAAATAACCATAGCATGTCTATTGTTCAGCCTACATAATTATTTATGTGCATCTGTGAACCAATATAAGTCTTGCTGAGTACCAATGTACTCAATCTTGCATCTGCTGTCTCAGAGGAAGAAGACTGCGATCTGCCAGATGACGCGTTCTTTCAAGCAGGTCTCGGGGGTTTTGACGATAGTCTCTTCTAGGTTGCCTAGTCAGTTGCCTGAGGGTTTAGTGGGCAACCGCAAGGCTGTTTGGAGTTTTCAGCTTTCTTTTGGTTTCCGTTGTTAAATGTTTTAAATTTGTACTGAACTCTGTATAATTAATTCAGTTATGTAAGTCTTTCTGTTTGCTTGTGAGTATGATTTTGATATGAATGTTGTAAACATGTGAGTGCTAGCTACTGATCCAGGGAATAGCACAGTAATCACATGGAGGTTCCTGTTCATTAGAACGGGGTCTTGCAGCAATGGTATCAGAGCCATACTGACTGTAGGAACCTTGGGGAGAAATGGTCGTTAGTTAGGAGTGTAAAATCTTAATTTGGAAGTAAACAAAAATCTGTCCATTACTAATAATGGAATTTAGCCTAATGCTAATTTTCTTTTTTGTAGTTGCTTAACTCCTCCTAATTATGTTATAAGCTTATCTTGCTTTGTATTTTTGTAGATGGCCCGGTTTGTTCCTTGCCACGAGTCGAGGGTTCCTGAGCACTCGGGTATGATGGGAGTACTGCAGTCGTTGCTTGAGAGCTGTCAGTTTGAGGGGTGCCCAAGATATGTGGTATTCCAGGCATACTTGAGCCCAGTGACCAAGGAGTACGCCGCTCGAGTGTTTATCCCTCCTAGGCTTGCCCACAGTGAGGGAGAGAGAAGCTATGTGGGTAGTGGGTCGTCCATAGACGCTTCTATGAATGAAGCGGCATACCTAGCCATGTACGACTTCGACATGTGCTACCCGACTTGAGCCCACACCATTACTACCTACCTGGGAGACCGTTGGTAGGGAGTAATGTGTATAGCGACCCTGTTGGAGTGGGTAATGGCAGCTTGAAAGTCATGGTGGAGTTTATTAATAAGATGGATAGCCACTATGTGAGGTTGGCGCAAGAGTTGCTTGAGACTCGGCGTCGTGTGGCATTTTTGGAGTCGCGAGTAGCGTTGTGTGTGGCGAGGCGTGCCTTACCACGCACAGTGCTAACTAGCGAGTCTCCGGGAATTCCAGCGGCGCAACGCCCTCCACCAATGTCCTATGTGCCTACGCCGGGAGTGGGTGCAAATGCTATGATGTCAACTATTGGAAGTTGCCCTAGACTTATAAATGACAAGGGCATCAATCCATATAGTATTTGCACCTACCGCCCTAGCACTCCACGGGTATATCGCCGAAGGAGGTGTGTGGTTAGGAATGTGGGAATATGAAGTAGTGGAGTGGAATGTAGAAAAATCTAGTAGTATGTGGTAATGTATGGAAGAAATATTTTGGTTGTGTATTGGTAATGTAGTTGCTAGAATGTGATTTTGTTGTAATATAAATGTTGCAAGAACCTTGTAAATATTGAGGGTTGTGCTGAAATTATTAGTTAAAGTAGTCTCATTTTGTAACTAAAAGTAGGACTTGTAAAATGTAAGTGTGGAATTAAGTCTTATGTGTTCAAAACAGTTTGTATGCTTCCAAACAAAGGGCTAAGTTGCTGAAAATGGTAGCATGAAGTCATCTGTTAATTGTAGAAACTAGAAAATGTTTGAAACTTCCTCTGTTGGATTAATGCTTCAGATGTGTGCTTGTGAGAAAATGTTTGATAGTCTTATTATATTGTGTTTGTGATGAAATGGTTGTGGTTCTGGGAAGTTGCTGCCGAAATGCTAAAGAAAATGAGTTCAATTTTGTGTTGTGCTGGTAGTAGCATTTGAAAATGTGGTTCTGTGTTGTCTAACATTTGAGAGTATGTGAGAAGGAATGCATTTTTATCCTTCCTGTATTGCTTGTGCTATGAAAAAAATTGTGTGCTGGTAATGGGAGCAAAGGTTACAGCAAGAAGAAGTAGTAAGAACAAATAGAAGTTGAAGCTTCCTGTGTTGCATAGTATCTTTGAACAGGATGTGAAGTTAAATGAATGCATGTGTTCTGGAAGTAGGAGCAAAGTCAGGAAATATGCTAGTGGCTATGGTGTGGAAATAATTTGCATGCATATGTTTTAGTAGTAACTAAGATGTGAATTAATCCATATGTATGTGTGTAAATAATATATGTGTAGCATGTTTTGTAGTGTAAAATTTTTGAACTGCTTCTTCTCTGTGTGAATTAATAAGTGATGATTTTCTCTCGCAAATTTTAGCGACCCTCGAGCGAGTATTTCTACGCCGGCACAGCCGAATCCTCAACATCCCACGACGTGGGCTTCTTCTTCACGAGCCGCTCGTCATGAAGTCCCTGATCCACCGCCTGTTCAAGAGGAGATTCCGGAGGGACAGTTACCTCAGCCGCCCACAATGGCGCAAGTGTTGGCTATGATCGAGCAGGGAAGACAAGCGAATGCTCTGTTGCTGCAGCAGATAGCCCAGAATACAGCGCCTCAGAATATGGCTCGCGGAGGAAATGGTGGAGCGCCTCAGGTGTCTAAGTTGAGTGAGTTCCTAAGGACCCAGCCACCCGTTTTCTCCCCTACTGCCGAGCCTCTTGATGCTGATGACTGGTTGAGAGCTGTGGAGAGCAAGTTAGCCATTGCACAGTGTGATGATAGGGAGAAGGTCTTATATGCCTCCTATCAGCTGCAGGGGACCGCAGCAGTTTGGTGGAAGAACTACCAAGCAGTGCTGCCGGAAGGTCGAGTGGTCCTATGGCCTGAGTTTAAGGCTGCTTTTCGCCGCACTCACATTCCCGCTAGTGTGATTGAGGTGAAAAAGCGGGAATTTCTGGACTTGAAGCAAGGGTTAATGACAGTGATGGAGTACCTGCGTCCCTTCAATCAGCTGTCAAGATATGCTACTTATGAAGTAGCTGATGAGGCCAAAAGGATTGAGAGGTTTCGGGAAAGATGAATGAGGAGATCAAGTGGGCCCTGATTGCCCAAGACATCGATGACTTCGGCACTCGCCGATAAGCGGTGAGGGTGGAACACGGTAGCCGCAGTGTGCCGGAGAGCCGGAAGCGCAAGTGGCTTGCGCGTAGTTCTACTGGAGCTGGATCATCTCGATCATCAGGGTGGCAGTCGACCAATGTCCGTCGGCCACCACCGATTCAGGCCCAAAGGGTCCAGTGCCAGGCTTAGCGGGTTCAGAGTCAGGCTCCCCGCTTTGTTCAGTGGCAGTTGTCACAGCCAGTCCGTCAGGTGCAGCAACCTAGATCGGCTGTTGTTATTCAGAAGCAGGCCGCTAACGTCACTTGCTTTCACTGCAACGAGCGTGGGCACTACGCCAACGCTTGTCCTAAGAAGAAGGCTGGACAATAACCTCAAGCTCAAGGCCGCTCACAAGATGTGGCAAAGCGGCAGTCTTAGGGATCGGCTCCACCACCTGCTCAAGGTGGTAATGTTGGACGTCTTCATCACGTGACGACTGAGGAAGCGCAAGAGGCACCGGATGTCGTGCTTGGTATGTTCCTTGTCCAATCCGTTCCTACCTTGGTTCTATTTTATTCAGTTGCTTCTCATTCTTTCATATCTAAGAAGTTTTCTGAGCAACACAACTTGGAGGTTTCTCTTTTGCCTGTTCATATGATTGTGCAATCACCTGGAGCTACCATTAGAACTGCTAGTTTTTGTTCTGGGGTTAGCATAGAGATCAATGGAGTTATGTTTTATGCTGATCTCATTGTGATAGAAACATCTGGCCTGAATGTGATCTTAGGCATGGACTGGTTAGCTAAGAGTAAAGGTCGCATAGATTGTGCTAATCGATCCATAGCCCTTGAAAACCAAGAGGGGGTACAAGTATAGTTTACCTCAAGTACTGAAATTTCAACACCTCATACCGTATTCCACATCTGCTTCTAGTCTAAATGAAGTGGCAGTTGTTAGTGAATTTCCTGATGTTTTTCCTACTGAATTGCCGGGAGTGCCTCCGGATCGCGATATGGAGTTTGTTATTGATTTGGTGCCGGTGTAACATCCCGAAAAATAAAGTAATATAAAAATAAGTATTTTAAATTTGAAAATATTTATTTATAAGTTTTATTGGCTTTATTGGTTCTTATTTGAATTTCTTTGGATTTTTGTATTGTATGGAAATCCAACAATTAGAATTAGTAAATGGGAAATGGTAAAATGGTAAAATGTTAAAAGTAAAAGTTAGAAAATTTTACCATGGTAACTCTAAGCATGCAGTGGATGATTTTATCCAGCAAATAAATTTTAATACATAAGAAAGTATTAAATAGTTGAAAGGACATCCCTTTGACCTCCAAATAGTGCAAGGACAGATTTATTATAAAAATTTAGGACGTTATCTGCACCTGGAAAATTTACCATAATGTCCTCAAGACATTATTAACCTCTGGTAAAAATATTAGAAATTAATAATGTCATTTAGTGCCTTTTAAAATTCATAAACAGAGGCATTGGAAATCTGTAAATTAGCATGTCAGAATTTATATAAAATAAATATATAATATTTTAACTTGAACTTTCTAGGAGAGAATCCTTGATCTAAATATAACTCTACATAAAAGTTCAAAAAATAAATAATACCATTTGGACCCTTAATTAAATTAAAAATCCGAAATTCAAATCTTGTACAGTCCAGAGTGTCAGAATTTCTAAAATTTAACCATGCGGTATTTTAACCTCAAATTTTTTCTGGACATTAGCAACTACCAGGAGAGGTCAGTAAAAAAGTTTCACAAAATTAAACGGTGACTTGATAGTGATTTTAATGCTCACATGGAGCTGTCTGCGTGAAGTTTATCTCCTCAGCCGAGTTCTTTCACTGCCATGTGGGCCCCAGTCGCAGTGACCGTGAGAACTCACTGGAAGCACCCCCCCACTGGCCGCTGGCCCCTGGACCCGCTGTCAGCGGTAGGCTTCATCTCCCTCTCCTCTTTTCTTCTCTCCCGACCGAGACGCCGAAGCTCTCTCCCGATGCTTCACGCGGTCGCGCTCTCCCCTCGCTGAATCGTTGCGTCAGTGGCGCCGGCCTCCGCTCAATCGTTGCCACGAATGTCCTCGCTTCACTGCCGCCATGCCCTACTCTTCTATTCCTTCGTGCCAAGCCCCTCCGCACCGGCTAATGCTCACGTCACTCTGATCGCCAAGCACAGAACCGAACCCGATTTCGTGTGCACGTGCGAGCACTGGCAAGACTCATGTAAACCGGCTCCGTATACTTGTGTAGCTTCGTAGTAGTCGTTCTCTCCTTAGCCATTCGCCAGCTCGAGCTCAAGGACCCAAAACACCGTTCTTCCTCGCCATGACCGAGAGCTTTGAAGCTTCAAGCCAAAAACAATTCGACCAAATAAGCAAACCAATCCCAAATTGCTTCCGGGTATAGCTTCTATACCTTCTAGTGATCAAAACCCCTCAAAAATACTTAAGCTTCTTCATGCGAAATCAAGCCGCCGACGTGCGCCTTCTTCTCCAACTCCGGCCGCACGGTGGCGAGCTCCCTCGGCCAATCTCCGGCCCAGCCGACCGCAAAAATGGAATGCCCTGACCCCGTGAATGCTTAAAACACTACCGATTCGGCCGGATTTCACTTCCTCTTCTTCCCCGGCGAACCGCTTCTCCCTCCGCCGCAGGCCGCCGGTGGCAGCTCGCTCCAGCCGTCCCCGCCGGCGAGAGCCCCCACCCACATGTGCGCCGTGACCCCCTAGAGCCTACCGTGCCACCCATCCGGCCAGACCTTCGTCGGAGCTCCGTCGCCGCCGCGCCCTAGATCTTCCCCTGCTCCGTGTCACTGAACCGCGGGCCCCATCTGTCAGCTGGTCAAGCCCTCCTTAGTTCATTCGGTAAAAGACGTTTCCTCAGTTGTGAAAGCGTATTTTCAATATTTTCAGTTTATTTCAATACCCGAATTAATTCAAACATTTATAACTTTTGCATTATAACTCCGAATTGAGTGAAATAAAATTCTAAATTTATCTAAAATCTAGTTCTTTCAGAATATAAAATAATATTTTGGAAATGTTCAATTGGTAAATTTGAAATTCAAATTTAAAAGGGAAGGCTAAAGACATGCTTCATATGAAATTTTTGTAAATAAACTTTGGAATGAATAAAACCAATTTTAGTGAAACACTCATGTTTCCAGGAGTTTAAATATATAAAAATATTTAAACTTCGTTATTGTTTGAAATACCTTTTATTAAAGATTGTATTCAATGCGCTAGAAATTCAAATGTACATAATTTGAATAAAAGAAATATGGAATAAGTAAAATTGATTTCTAAATAATATTATGGCAGTAGGATACCTGAGTTTGCCAAAATAATTAAGAAATGAATTGGATTTGAACTATCTTTAACAAATATCAAATAATCTGAGTATGAAATGTATATGCATATGCATATAGAATCAAATAGTCAATATAGAGATCAATTGAATTCAAATAATCACCAAACCAGTTTATTATAACTCTGCAGTTGCAAGGTTTCCAGATATAAAATAATATTAAAGGTTACTATATAAAGCAGTAAATGATCAATAATTAAAGTGTTAATAATTGCATAATTGGAATAGATGTAACCTTCGCGAATAAACTCAGAATTTGATGAAACCAAATCCTATAACCTTGAAAAATGGTACCCTTGCTGTTTATTCAAAAATGCCTTATGTTTGTGCTAGGGTGAAATAAAATAATGTTAGACCCTAATGATCGTTCATAGGAAAATCATCGCGGAAAAAAGCCAATTGCCGTGAACCCAACTTTAAGTCACTTCGAATGTCATGCCCTATTAATGCCTGAAAAGTGAGTAGATTATCCTAGTCGGTGTAGTCGCAATCTTGTATCAAAAACTGAATTCTTATCGAGTAGTAAATTGAACTATCAAGCTTCTTCGTCAACTCGTAGAACCTCTCGTTTAAGTGCAAAAACTATGGAAATTAGTTTAGAAATGATATTTAGGATATGGTCTACCGTATTCGAGAAAAATATTTTATTTACAACTTACTTTTCAACTAAATCCTGCTAGTTGAATACCCCTAAAAAGTATGCTTGTCGTAACTTTTAATATCACATAAGCTTTTTCCACTATGAAATTAATGTCTCATCTAAACACCAAAATATATGAAATCAGCCTAGATATGTTCTTCAAAGTATATGCTATCAAGTTCCGAAGAAATAATCTTGTTTCATCGTGATCGCATATAAATCTTGTCACCCAAATAACACTAAGTATTATGATTCATGAACTTCATAATATGAATGAGCAAACTTTGTAATAATGATGAAATCCATAGTTAATATATTTGTATCACCAGAACCTTCTTAAAAACCATGAATAAATCTAGTAACCTAGCTTAACAGATATAACTCATTCAAAACCCTTCTTATGCAAATCACTTAAGGCTAAGTACTATTTGCATAACCCTATAACTAGTGTTTTAATTCTATTAATCCAAATAATTTTAGCATCTATAATTCGAAATCGTAAATACTAAAATTCATAATTTTAGCCTCTTAAATTCGTAATTCAAGAATGGATAAGCTATAAAAGAAGCTGTTTAATGCTTAATGTTAAAAGCTAATAACAATATGGATATTTAATCAATTTAACGATATGAAATCATCTAATTCAAACCCTAATATATTCCTGTTTTCTGTAGTAAATCTTTATTTGATTTGCTGTCTGTTTCCTTTTTGCCCTTATTAAAGCTTGTTATTTGCTTTATTTCCGTTGAACGACGTGTAGAACCCGATGTCGCCGTTTCCTTCGTCGACTTAATTTTTGCGACTCGCCTTCACCGTAAGCAATGATTAAGCAAGGCAAGCGCCCCTTTGACCATCTTGATCCAGATTTGATTTGCAATCGTATTTACTAAATCGTTTATGCATGCGTTTACTTTCAGTAGAATCCGCTATTTTGTGGTATTGGTAGATATACCTGTTGTCACATGAAACTCCTTGATAATTATGGAAATGTGAACCTTGATAACCATAGAATAGGGCTAGACATTACTTAATGCCAAAATTGGGTATATGCGATCTTGTTAAACCTGCTTAGCCATGCTTTAGCTTTTTGTAGGGCAAATGATCATGATTAAAATTGTTTCTGAAATGTTTTATATGGAACCTAAATGGTCCTTTGTGGGGAAATGGTTGTCGTAGTTTGCTAAAAACCCCAAAATAAAACTATGGTTTGACGCGGGCGATTATTGGCAATAGCCGGATGTGCACGGGTTTGCACGTAGTGTAGGGTGGAGTATCGCCCGTGTCGGATTAAGGACCGAGCAAATGGGATGTTGTAGATCCATGTTTTCGTGCAACCACAAGGGCTTGTATGGGCGGTTCTTAGCCTAATAAGTTGTTTAGATGTGGCATTGCATCTATGGAAGGCGGGAGATTGCACAGCATTCCGGCCAAGTCCGTCAGAGGGTTTCTACATACCAATGCAACGGTGTACGCCTTGCCCGGACAGACGTGGTTTTGTGTGTGATAAATGTGGATCCACGGCTTGGGTGAGTGTTTCGTCTTCGTATGCGGGTTAATGTCCCGGCTGGTGTAAAGCCACGTCTAGATAATGTAACGGCTCTATATGATCTCCTTGCCGACACACCAAAGGAAGTGTGTTAATTGTTCTGGCAAAAAGGTTGATCATTCCTTGTGGGTAAAGTGTACACCTCTGCAGAGTGTAAATCTAATCGATTAGCCGCGCCCGCGGTTATGGGCACTTGGGGAAAATCCTCCCAATGTTAGAGTCTTTGGTATTTTCTAAAATGGGTTTGGTCTGAACTTGTTTTTAGTAACTGTTGTTTTATGTCGAAGGGCTGACATTGATGGACCTTGTGGTTTGGTTTATTTCGAACTCATGTCATGGGGGACTGTGAGTTTTACTTACTGTTGTATATATTTCTTATCAATCAACTTGCTTTTATAAATTCCGTTCGCAAATGATAACTTGTTTTACAATTCAATTTCGCTTTATGCAAATTAACTGTATTAGCCTTTCCTTTGAAATGGCCTGCATATATTATAGGTTTTGCTCAAGTCTTGCAGAGTACGTAAAGTACTCACCCTTGCTTAACTATTATTTTAGGTGGAAGTTAGCGAGGCTTCGAGTCTCTTTTCGTCGCAGGTTGCGGGATCTTCTTCATCGTGTTCTATCAGGAGTTTATGCCTTGTCAGTTGCCTGCGGGTCGGATGGGCAAACTACAAGATATTGCTTCTTTTGCTGCTTTATTCTCTGAGTTGTAGCTTTTCCTTTATGTATTAGTTTCCGCTGTATTTATTTTGTGGTGTGGTTGTGATTCCAATTGTTGTAAACATGTGAGTGCTAGCTACTGATCCAGGGAATAGCACAGTAATCACATGGAGGTTCATGTTCATCAGAACGGGGTCTCACAGCCGGGAACTACACCAATATCAAAACGACCATATCGGATGCCTCCAAATGAGTTGGTAGAATTGAAAAAGCAACTCAAAGAGCAGCTTGATTAGGGGTTCATTCGCCCCATTCGCTACCGGTGGAGTCCGGTTCTTTTTGTGAAGAAAAAGGACGATAGCCTGCGTATGTGCGTAGACTACCGTGCCTTGAATGAAGTGACCATTAAGAATAATTATCCGCTTCCCCGGATAGATGATCTGTTTGATCAGTTGAATGGGGCGCAAGTCTTCTCCAAGATAGATTTGAAATTGGGATATTTTCAATTGAAAATCAGACCCTCAGATATTCCAAAGACCGCCCTCACTACACGTTATGGTTTATATGAATATACCGTAATGTCGTTTGGACTGACAAATGCTCCAGCAAGCTTTATGAACCTGATGAATAAAGTCTTTATGGAGTATTTAGATAAATTTGTGGTGATCTTTATTGATGACATTCTCATTTATTCCAATAATGAGGAAGAACATAGACAGCATTTACACTTGGTTCTTAGCAAACTTCGGGAGAACAAGTTGTATGCCAAGTTTGAGAAGTGTGAGTTCTGGTTGAGAGAAGTCACTTTTCTGGGGCATGTTCTGTCCAAAGGTGGAGTTGCCGTTGACCCATGTAAAGTAGAAGCAGTATTGGCTTGGGAAAGGCCGCAATCAGCCCAAAGATTCAAGTTTTCTAGGCTTCACTGGTTATTATCGCGGTTTATTGAAAACTTCTAAGATTGCCAAACCCGACTTAGCTTCAAAAGGAAAGGAAGTTTGAATGGACTCTGGTTGTGAGGAAAGTTTTTAAACTCAAGGAAAAGTTAACATCCTGCTCCAAAGGCTTATTTTGCCGGATATTCACAAGAGTTTTGAGGTGTATTGTGATGCATCGCTTCACGGCTTGGGTTGTGTGTTCATGCAAGAGGGCGGGTTGTCGCTATGCTTCTCGACAACTCCGTCCTCATGAGCGAATTATCCTACACATGACCTAGAGCTAGTCATTGTTGTGCACGCCCTAAAATCAAGCGGCACTATCTTATTGGAAATGTAATGAGATCTATATCGACCACAAGAGCCTCAAGTATTTCTTTACTCACCTGCACTGAATTTGAGACAGAGAAGATGGTTAGAGCTCATTAAAGACTATGATCTCGCATTCACTACCATCTGGCAAGGCCAATGTCGAGCCGATGCTCTTAGTCGCAAGCTTTATTGCATGTTGGGTTCAAGTCAGTCTGAGTTAGTTCATGAGTTTCAGAAGCTCAATCTGAATTTAGTTGAGAATGGTTATGTGGCCACTCTGCAGTTGCAGCCGACTCTTAAAAGTCAAATTAAAGCTGCACAGTTCAAAGATGAAGCCGTTATTGAGGTTCGGAATCAGTTGAAAGAAGGCGCAGATTCTGAGTTCTTGGAAAACCCTGATGGGATAATCATGAGAGGAACTCGTGTATATGTGCCGAATGATCCTGAGATCAAGAAGCTGATTTTGACAGAAATTCATGAGTCACCATTATCTATTCATCCTGGTAGTACCAAGATGTACCAGGACCTCATAAGGGAATATTGGTGGCCCGGTATGAAGAAGGATGTCGCTGAATATGTCACAAGGTGCGATGTATGTCAACGAGTCAAGGCTGAACATCAGCGTCTAGCTGGACTTCTTCAGCCATTGCAAATTCCAGAATGGAAGTGGGATGATATCAGTATGGATTTCGTTACTGGTCTTCCTCAAACCCGGAAAGGAAATGATTCCATTTGGGTTATTGTCGACCGACTGACAAAGGTAGCCCACTTCATTCCTGTCAAAACCACACATACTGGAGATAGATTGCGAATCAGACATTAGCAACATTGTGCGTCAGATGGTGTCCCAAAACGATTGTGTCTCGATCGTGGATCGCAATTCACATCTCATTTTGGGAACAACAGACAAGTTGTTGGGAACTAAATTGAACTTTAGTTACGCTTACCATCCGCAGATCGACGGCGATCGAAAGAACAAATCGATTCGAAGACATGTTGCGGGCTTGTGTGCTGTCTTATAGCACCAATTGGGAGAAGTGCCTCGCATTTGCAGAGTTTTCTTAAAACAATAGCTTTCAAGCTAGTCTGCAGATGTCACCATTTGAGGCCCTTTATGGAAGGAAATGTCGAACGCCACTTTTCTGGTCTGAAGTGGGTGAACAACAGTTCTTTGGTCCTGATTTGATTAATGAAGCCCAAGAGCAAGTGGATTTAATCAGAAGCCGGTTGAGGGAAGCTCAATCTCGCCAGAAGAGTTATGCCGACACTCGTCGACGTGACTTAAGTTTCGAGATTGGTGATTATGTTTATCTTAAAGTTTCACTTCTTCGCGGAGTTCGTCGGTTCTAGATTCGAGGCAAGCTAGCTCCTCGATATATTGGACCTTATTGCATCCTGGAAAGAATGGGTGAAAAGGCATATAAATTGGAGTTGCCCACTCAGTTATCCAGTGTGCATAACGTCTTCCATGTGTCGCAACTGAAGAAGTGTCTTCGCATTCCGACTGAGCTTACCCAGTTGGAAGATCTTGATCTTCAACCTGACTTGACTTATCGAGAGCGTCCCGTGAAGATTCTGGAAGAAGCGGAGCGCCATACTCGAAACAAAGCCCATAAGATGCTAAAGGTGCAATGGAGTAATCATACCGAAGAGGAAGCGACATGGGAGCGGGAAGATCGACTTAGGAAGAGTTTCGGATTTCTTTAGACCCTTTTTCCTTTCGGCTGTCACAAATCTCGAGGGCGAGATTTCGTAAGAGGGTGGATCAGAACGTCTGAAAAATTTGAACAAGAAAAGATGTACGGTATAAATTTGAGAATAAGTATTTCGAGCTTTCAGATTATTTGCTCCAATTAGAATTTCCTTAGACTTTTGTGTTTTGTGAAAAGATTAAATAAAAGGAAAAACAAAGGAAAAGGTAAAAGAGGAAGATAAAATTTAGAAATTTCTTTACCACGGGTCCTATTCAAGCTGGTTATAATGTTTGACCAAGTAAATAAATTTTTACAAACTTGGGGTTAAGTTAAATAAAGCATGTATCTACTTTTTGACTAAAAACAAGTGAATCAAAAAGGAGGAAGAAAAATAACCAATGTCAAGTAAAGCCAAGAAAATTTATGTAAAGTCCTGGTGGTATGATACACCACTGCTAAAACTTTTATAATTAAATGAACTGATATA
The DNA here is from genome assembly GCA_036346275.1 of Otatea glauca. Taxonomy (NCBI): domain Eukaryota; kingdom Viridiplantae; phylum Streptophyta; class Magnoliopsida; order Poales; family Poaceae; genus Otatea; species Otatea glauca. The sequence goes on along the minus strand of CM070721.1, from coordinate 40,691,033 downwards.
AGCCTCTTAAAAATTCAAATATAGTGGGTCCAAAATGTAAGAAAAACAATTGTCGTAATTGTTATAAAATAATTACTCATGTTTTTGAGTTGAAAATTTAATGGTTATCTAATTATAAGGATTTGAGCCTCTCAAAACATTTTCAGAAATAAATTGTAGAAAATGGATATTTAATTAAATCAAAACCGAAATCAAGGTTTAGGACCAGAGTACAGATGTCGAATTTTAGTAAATTATCTAAAAAGATTTGTTGTCTCAAAATTTTACTGTAGACGGTGACTCTGTTAAGTCTTGGTCAAAAGGTTGGTAAAATCTGGGCTAAGTTTGAAGCTTAAACAAATCCGACTCGAGATTTCGCCTGTCTCGTCGCATTAAACGTGCCCTCTCACCGACAAGTGGGCCCGGTGTGTTGAAACTTTGACGCGGCCGGCCGAGGCGTTGTTCATTGCCGATGGGTCCCGCCCCACATGTCACCACACCCTACGATTTTCTTCCCCTTACTTCTTCCCTGGCCGATGCGAGTCGCTGTCCCCACTAGTCCTTCGCCGACTGGTCGCCACCTGCTCCGTCCGGCCGAGCTCATCGCCCTCCACATCGCGTGCTGCCCATTTCTCGCCTGTATTTGCTTGACCACGGTCGAGCCACCCGAGACGAGGTCGCAGAGATTGCGCTTGCGCCGCATGAAAATGACGACCGGGCCATGCGCCCAAAACCGCGAAATCGATCAATCCCGTTCGGCTTTAAGCTTCTCACTCGCGTCGCAGTGCTGTGTGCCCTTCACTTAGCCATTTCACCGAGCTGGGAGTCTCGCGGGGAGTCTTCTTCCCCGTTCGTCCACAAGAGCCGAAAGAGGGGAACTCAACGATTCGGGTGAGATTCTCCTCAATCCTTCGAATTGACTTCACCTCGAGCTCCTCTAGCATCCAAGGATTACTGATCAAACGCAGTTTTGGCTACATTTTGCCTACAACGCCATCGCACCGCCGCCCTTCTTCATCCCGGCCGGCGCACGGTGGCAGCTCGGTGCAAGCCTCCTCCGACCCAGCCATCCGGTGAGTTCGAATCCCCTAGGGTCATTGTAGCTCGCCTAGCCCTTGTTCACCGTAATGGTGGCCGTTAGCTGAGGTTTTGTCGTCGCGGCCATGGCGCCGCCGCACCCTCACGGTGGTAGCCCCCATCCCGGCCATCTACCGACGAAGTAGCACCACCCCTAGATTCACCTTGGCGCGGTGAAGCTATAACCGCTACCCATTCCGCCGCGGCGGGGCTGCTTCGCCGGCGGCGAGCAAGAAACCGCGGTGCCCTGTTCTGGGTAACTGACCGGTCGGCCCCGGTTGTCAGTGAGTCAGAGTGTTTGAACGCAAATCTGCGCACGCAGCGGAATGCGTGTTCCAGAAGCGAAAGCGTATTTTCAATTTTTAGTTGGATTTCCTAAACCGGCTGAAATTCAAATGCAAATAACTTTTGAATCATGTGGCCAAATTGAATGAAACTAGTTTCTAAATTCGTATAAAATTCTGTAGTTTCAGAATATACGAAAATTTGTTGAAGATGAGCAATATATGATTTTAGGAAAATCAAAGAGATGCTTAGGTGTAAATAAGGTTGTATGAATAAAATATTTTTGGGATGATCCAACTAATGTAAGATAAATTTTTATGAAGCCTCTGGGTTATAAGTATTCGAAATAAACAAAAATATTGGCATGATACCTTATTGCATATCATGTTTGCACAAAAAAATGAATACTAAGCACAAAGGTGGGATTATGCAAATAAAAGAAAGGATTAATGTATAAATGTTTAAAAGTTCATCCTATTGGGGCATATATCATGGGGAGTTGCTCATGTAAAAATACTTTGGGAAAAGTGTATGTGATAGTTATTCAATTAAGAAAAACAATGCTTGTAATAACTAAAATAGATGTAATTTGCTATGAGCAAGTTCAAAATTACTCAAATTCAATTTTGAAATGTTTTTAATGTCATTCCCTGATGTCAGGGGGATAGTTAATTAAAATTTATAAGTAGTTTAGTAATAAATGAATGTGCAAGTTGGATTGGCTATAAAGCAGTTTTTTGTGTTCATATAGCCCTTTTCAACATATAGTAAAATAGATTATATAAATGAGAAAGAATGTAAAAGTGGTGTAGAAACACTTCACAAAGTATATACTAGTAGATTCTGGAAGAAGAATGGCATTTTGCTGAGGTTTGTATGCAAAACAAGTTAGTGGAATGAACCTACTTTTCATGTTTTGCTGAACATTTGAAACAATCAGGCTTTTTCAACCATGTGTTAAATAATCCATCCAAATGAGAATTTTAGGAAGAATAGTATAGAAGTGATCACCAAAGTTTGCATTACTTGATTCCAGAAAAATATTCTGTTTTGAAGCTTCGTTTCACTTAGTTTTCATAAGTGCAATAACCATAAGTAGTATTGTTTAGTCTAATTCCTTAGCCAGTTTTGTAGCCTAATTCTAGAGTTCAACTAAGCCTTTTCAACAATAGTTTTCAAGCTTTATCCAAGCCATAAAAGTTAAAAGAAGTCTTTAGAATTGACAATCAAAGTATGTTCTAGCTAATTCATGACTTAAATCCTAATTTATTTAGCTATTGCACATAAATCTTGTTAGATATATAACCCTAAATGATATAGTTTTTAAGTGCTCTCTTCTTGGAATTTTTGAGAAAAAAAGCAGAGAGCTCTGTTTTTAGTGTTGGTTAAACATGGCATCCTCTAAAAGAAGCTAATGATCAATCTTTTCTTTTCAAATAATTTTAGCATCTATAATTCGATGTTTGAATTCAAATATTTCATAAACAGCAACCTCCGGTTTAATTCGAATAGTGTTTATCTGTTTGTCTGTCTGTTTTCTTTTTGCCATTTGGAGTTTGCTGATATTCGTTTGTTCTTCTTTTTCTCGACGAGTAGACACCGACGTCATCGAAGAAGAAGACGACTGTTCTGCAGATCCGGATTTTATTCCTGACAGTGATTTGCAAGGCAAGCAATCCCTTGAACATGTTGAGCCCGATAATTCACCTACCTTATGTTGCTTTTGCTTATGTACAGTGCATCCGGATAATTCTCCATAAAAGTGCTAATTTGGGTTAGATCTGTAGTTGATCCTGTAAATTATGGTTTGTCTCAATCTGTATGGACATGTGAACCTTGTAAACCTTAGTTTGAGCTAGACATACTTAATGTCATGTTTGGGTATAATCGCTAGCATAATATCCTTGCTTAAGCTTTCCGTTGTCTCTTTTCAGTCTTTTCAACCTATATATGAACTTTCTGGAAAATGGTTGGTGATATTTTGCTAAAAACCCTCAAACAAAACTATGGTTTGACGCGGGTGATTAATTGGCACTAGCCGGTTGTGCAAAAGGATATGCACATAGCTAGGGTGGAGTATCGCCCGTGTCGGATTAAGGCCCGAGCGATGGGACGGTGAATCCATGTTTTTCGTAAAACCACGAGGGCTTGTATGGGCGGGTCTTAGCCTATTAAGTTGTTTAGATGTGGCTTTGCATCTATGGAAGGCGGGAGATTGCACATGCATTCCGGTCAGGTCTGTCTGTATGGGTTTCTACATACCAATGCAACGGTGTACGCCTTGCCCTGGACAGAGACGTGGTGTGTGTGTGATACATGTGGATCCGCGGCTTGAGTGAGTGTCTCTGTCTTCAGGGCGAGGGTTAACGTCCCGGGCTAGTGTAAAGCCACATCTAGATAATGTAACGGCTCTGTATGATCTCCTTCCTGACACACCAAAGGAAGTGTGTTAATTGGCCTGGCGAAAGAGGTTGATCATTCTTTGTGGGTAAAGCTGTACACCTCTGTAGAGTATAAATCTAATCGATTAGCCGCGCCCGTGGTCAAGGGCACTTGGTGACGTTATTCGATGCTAGAGTATTTTTGTGCTTTCAAAAATGGGTGGTGGTTTTGGAAACCGTTTTATAACCTGCTTTTTGGTCAAAGGATCGGCACCGGGGTCATATTCAGTCGGGTAGACTGGGTTGAAAATCTGGATTAATTGCTTATCATATTGTATTCCAATTGCTTTTTTTTAAATAAAATGTTTCAATCCAATATGCTTATACATTTTTAATGCTTTCATGCAACTGCAAAATAACCATAGCCTGTCTATTGTTCAGCCTACATAATTATTTATTTGCATCGTGAACCAATATAAGTCTTCTTTGAGTACCAATGTACTCAATCTTGCGTCATTGTCTCAGAGGAAGAAGACTGCGATCTGCGAGATGACGCGTTCTTTCAAGCAGGTCTCGGGGGTTTTGACGATAGTCTCTTCTAGGTTGCCTAGTCAGTTGCCTAAGGGTTTAGTGGGCAACCGCAAGGCTGTTTGCAATTTTCAGCTTTCTTTTGGTTTCCGCTGTTAAATGTTTAAAATTTTACTGAACTCTGTATAATTAATTCTATTATGTAAGTCTTTCTCTTTGCTTGTGAGTACGATTTTGATATGAATGTTGTAAACATGTGAGTGCTAGCTACTGATCCAGGGAATAGCACAGTAATCACATGGAGGTTCCTGTTCATTAGAACGGGGTCTCACAGCTGCATTTTCTCACGGGCGATCAGTGTTTTTCCTTTGTGTCCCATCCACACACCTAAAGCAGCGACCGAATTATTTTGCTTGTCGGGCGAAAGGAAGCGTTCCCTCGCTATAAGTGACGAATCACATTTGACCGAGGTCATTCGGCAGCCGCGGAGAGAGCTGAGAAAAGAGAGAGCTGGAAGAGGAGAGACGCGAGGAAACCACGGAGGCGGAATTTCGGTTGGAAATAGATTTTCAAATCGGAATTTCAGAGAAATTTAATCGGTGTTCATGTTTGGTGAAGTTTACGCTAGGTTAACCCTTTTTTTGAGTATTTTATTTGTTATTTGTATTTGTTAGGTATTCTTCAGGAAGGTTTTCGGTATGTTGCTTAGCTTTAGTGATCTTCGGTACAAATTTGAGAAGGTTAGTAAGAAATTTTCTGAAATATTAGTATAGTATTTTTGCAATATTAGTGTAATTAGTACAGTATTAGTAGAAGGAGCGTTACATAAAACCATGAAAGGCGTAAATAATAGTGTGTACTTCATGTGATTGTAGTGCAATTAGTAGTAATAAAATAAATGTATTAGTATATGTAATGACAATGCTAGAATAACTACCTGTACATAAAATAACAGAACATGGCATAAGTAATAGCATAATTATCGGTGTTAATGTTTTGTACGAATTTATTCCAAGCTATCTTCATTTTATGGATTAACTAATTCGGGTTCCCTATTTCATTGGTACGCTCCAGGAAAGTGATTTTGCAAGTTGGTACAGGTTTTTTGGTCTTCATTACAGCTTCACATAGGTTAGTTTTTAATATTGAGGAATATTACTGTGATATTGTTATAATACAACTATAATAAGTAGAAATATTAGTACAAGTAGTATGACATAAACTACAGTACTAGTCGAACGAATAGTACATGAAAATGACAGTGTTGGAATAATGGTAAATACATACATTAACAGTGCATAGTTAGTAGTCATGAACGACGTAAATAATAGTGTGTAATTAGTACTACACTTTGACATGTAAATATATGACTATGGGAAAACAGTCTCGTATGTTTTTTTTTATGTAGTGCAACTGGGTACTCATTAACTCTCTTGGATTCCTCGTTTAGACCATACTCATCCTTTTCATATTCAGTTTGCTTTGCTTGCCTATATTTGTGACTGATCCTAGTCCCGGCTAGTGGATATGGGTGACGCATTTGAGCTGTCCATGTCCTTGTGCATCTGATGAGTAACGACATGGAGATAAAAAGTAGCTGCTACTGCCTACTTATAAATGATGGTGGTAATATTTTGACATGGGCCAAGATTTGTTGCTGACTAACTTTACACCAAGCAACTTAGCTAGAAACCTTACCAAGGTTAGTCGATCTTCACCTTCTTTAATGATGTTTGCGGATTAGTGGATGCAATGCTCTAGCCTTAAAAAATAAGCAAGTTTTCTAAACTTTAGGTACCACAGCTAAAATAGCCTACTTACCTAACCCCATTCGATTCTGTTGAACTGTAGTTGCAGTCAGTTGAGTGACTTCAATTTAATGGAGTTCTGCCTCACCTTTTCTGCCATGAGATAGTACTGGCTTCACCCGTTATAACGACAGACATTTATAACATCCTAAAAATCTAAAACAGTGAAAATGTATGAATTAAATTGGAATATAAATATTTTTGAGTTTTCTGGTGTTAGTTATTTTAATTGGATTTTTTTGTGGATTTTTGCATTGAATGAAAAATGGAATGAAAGAGCATAAGAAAAAGGATAAAGGTAAAAGTAAAAGCTAGTAAATTTACCATGGGACCTTATCTATGAAGGTAAGCCAGTATAATCATCAGGTAAAAATCTTATGCATAGGAATGTAAATAAATAAATATATAACCACTCTTTTGACTAGAAACAGTAAGATTAAAATTTAAAGGAAATTGGTCGATGTCTATCCAGAGCTGAGAAAATTACCATAGTGCCCTGAGTGTAGAACCTGCCGTTGGTAAATTTTTCATAAATTAATAATCCCATTTAATCCTTTTAAAAATTTAAATACAGTGGCCTCAAAAAATTGGAAAATGGAATGTCAGAATTCTTATTAAATAAATACTCAAGTTTTAGACTTGAAACTTTTATTGTATTTCCTTCAGAAGGATCTAAACCCCCCCAAAAAGTTTCAAAAATATATATTGTAGAATGAGACTTTAAATAAATCAAACCTGAGATGGAAATTATGGGCAGTGCACAGTGTCAGAATTAATATACATTCTATATAGGATATTTTGAGCTAACATTTTTACTGAGTGGTAAAAACTTTCATTAGACGTCAGTCAAAAAGTTTCGAAAAATATGACCACGATCTAATGGCGATTTTAATGCTCATCTCGAGCTGTCTGGAGTTGAGTCTATCATGTAAAATCCTGTAGATCCAGATTATGCAAAAATAATTTGAAGATCAATGATGTGCAACTTTAGAAAATGCAAAGAAACACATAGGTATGAATAATGCTATTTAATAAAATGTTTTCAAATAAATTTAAAGTAGAATAAAATAAATTTTATAGAATCTCTGGTCTGCAAGTGTTCTAAATATGTAAAAATGTTTACATGTTACTTTGTTATACATCAAATTCAAATGGAATGAAGTTTCAATGTAAAAAGGGATAAATAAGTGGAACTGGTATAAATTAATATTTATGTAGGTAAAGTTTATTTTGAAGGATCATATGCCAGTATAAGCTCATTCATACGAAAATGCATATGAAAAAGTTATAGGATATGTTTGTCTAGTAGAGGAAAGTAGTTGTTATACCAATAAATGTGGGTGTAATTTATCAATGTTAAGTTCAAATAATCTAAAACAAGTTTTAAAATGTTTGTAAGACCCTGCCCTGATAATACAATAAAAATGAATAAAAGTTGATGAGTGATTTGGTCACAATTGAAAGTGGAAGTTGAGATGTCATAGGATTTGTTTTGTGGTCATTTAGACCTTTTCAATAGCAAATAAAATGATGTTTCTAAATGAAAAGAATTGTGGAATTAGCATTTTAGTCGACAAGTGCTGCAGTAGTGTGGAGTAACCCCTCACCACCACTAAAAATCGGCCGAGGGGTACACATCCAACACCAACAAACCAGCCATAAAACGTCGGCTGAATCTACACAAATTAGGGCACAATGTCGTTCTACCATCGCCTCTTCAGCAAGTAGAACTTATCCCGCCTCGAATACCCGGATGCCAGTAGCGTCGACACCCCAGTTCTGCCGGAGTTGCCCCGACCCAAATGCGACTGCAACCTTCCGGCGAAGATGATGCAATCTTCCGGCCGCCCGCGCTCACTACTGCTGTGCCCGCCCCTACTGGGTAAACCTACTGGTGTCACAAGGTTACAGTACCATTTCATGCACCGTTCTTCCTTTTCTCAGCACAACACTGGTGTTGCTTCTTCCAATGGATCGTCGGGCCGGAACGACGTGACAATGAATTTATCTACAACTGCCATGACGCCTACCCCGCTTCGCCCCAGAACTTCACCCGATGGGAGAGTCCGTCAGGATATGTCCTCGTTCTAGATCGACCAGAGTTCAGGGCTGGTGGGCAAGGGGCCAACCAATCGGTGTGTTTCATGCGACATACTCATGTTTCACTCAGAAAGTAGTAATTCTAAACCAGTTCATCGCATACAGGAGTACAAAAAGAAAATTGCGAAATTGCTCAAGTCAAAGGACAAACCTCCTCAAGGGCTACCTGAAAGCCCCGACTTCTGCGAACACAGCCTGCAGGCAGTGGTTGATACCTGCCACGATGATCTAGAGGACTGGAGATTCTAAACATGCCCCTTGGCCGAGGATGAATGGTGCGGCTACTTCAACTGGGTGGACCCGCAGACATACCACTTGCATCTCAAACTTCCAGTATGGGATAACTGGGGGAGCAACCCTCTCCGTGGTGCTACTACCGCCCAGAAAAGGTAGACCACGAGTATGCCTACGGTATTATTAACCGACCACAGCGGGCATACTGCATTGACTGCAGGGCATGCTTCCGGTTGTACAAGGATAAGCCCAACACACACCTCCTGCACCATATAGTGGAGTGCGAGCCGAAACAGAGCAGGCGTCTCGGCAAGCCTCCACTAACGGCCAGCGCACCAGAAGTGCAAGAGGGTACCTCCCATCGAAGAGGAAGGGACAAGGGGAAGCAGCTGTCCGAGGTCCGCACCACGCAACAAATCGTTGACGCGTTACACAGATCATTCGGGAACCCGGGTGGTATTAGCATAGGGGATGGTGGGAATCGGGATGACATGCCCATATGGGAGGGCAGGATTCCACACAAAAAGACCAAAAATTATGTCTTATACACCCGAGACGTACGGTATAGGCCACCCAATCGGCGACAACTGGGAGCACTGCGGATCCCCATGGAGTTCTTTCATAGTAGAGATTGAGTTGTGTCCGAGAACAAATCGCGAAATTTACACGGATGATGTAATATGCAGAAAATGTCAAATATCATTCCCGCTCTACCCAGATAGGCGGAACGATCCCTTGTTCCACCATGAGAAACATTGCTTTCGTTAGTTAGTTAGTTCATCAAGCTATTTCGTCACTATTGTAATGCCCTTGTAATATAATCTAATCTATTGCTTATTTTATCATCTGAACTTTTGGTGTATGTGCCCTTATATATGTTCAACAAATAATTTAAGTGCTACGTGGGAACTATTCATAACATGAGTTGTTGTCGACAATATGTAACACCCTGAAATTTACTCTAATTTAAATTTTGGAGCATTTTATATTTTTGAGAATTTCTGAGAATTTATTAGAATTTAATTGGATTTATTCATTTTTGACCTTTCTTGAATTTCATTAAATTCATACAAAGGTTTATGCAAAGTTTTATTGGAAATATTTTACCTGAGTTATAAATGTTCCAAAATATTTTCCAGATTTTTTCTGGGTATTTTTGCTATTTATTTTGGCTTTGTTTATTTATCTGAATTATTTTAATTCGAAAAAGTTTTAAAAATCGGAAGAATAGTGTTTGGGCCGAAACCCTTCGGTCCGGCCCAAATCAGCCCGCGCGCCGTCGGCCCGTGCAGCCGCTTCGCCGAAACCCTAGCCGCCGCGCAATCGAGCCGTCGGATCGAGATCCAACGGTCACCATTGCGCCGCGTCGCCTGCTAACGTGCGCCATCGGATTGTCGCTGCTTGGACGGCCGTGATGAGGCCACGTCGGTCCGACCGAGCGTAATCGCCGGAGTTAACGCCACCGAGCGTTTCCGCTCATTTCGCCGGTGTTTGCGCGCACGTCGAGGCTCCTTTTTATGTCTTGGTTGCTGCGCCGTGTAGAGCTCTTCTCGCCGCTCCTTTTAGACTCTTTGCACGCACGCCGAGACCGCCTAGTGCCCGTGTGAGCTCGTCGAAGTTGCTTCCTCTCGCCGCTGTTGTTTTTGCTTCTCTCGCCGCCGTCCGAGCCGCTCGCTGTGGTTCGACCCGCCCCGACTTCGCCGAAGGAAGCGCGTCGATTGATCACTTCTTCACACCGAGGATCATCGAGCGCCGTTGTTCACGCCGCCTTCCTCAGCTCCTACAGCCCTCCTTCTTCATCGCCGCCAACCTCGCCGAACCTCGCCGATCGCTCGATCTTCATCGCACCGCGTGAGGTGAGTCCACGTAACCCTTCTCTCGCTTTACGCTTGGATTAGATCGTAGCCGTTAAACTGTGATGTGCGCGAAATTAGATCTCGATATTAGGTTTTTAGTAGATCTTAGCCGTTAGATCTACGGTGGACGCTGAGATTGTGCCACGTTTTCTTGTGCACGATGAACCGCTCGTAACTCGCACCGTCGGATTAGATCTAAACGGTAGAGTTTAGATCCGGGTTGCCTAAGGATCCGTGCCGTTCAGATTTGAACGTGCGGCGGTGATGGCACCATACCCTCGTCGAATCGCGCGCAGACGCGTGTGCGCGTTGACCGGGGCGGAGACCAGATCCGACCGTTGCTTTCGAGCGCACCACTGCGATCTTGCCGCATGGCCGCGCGTTAACCGAGTCACCGCCGAACGTGCGCGAAATCCAGCCGTCAAATCTAGGAGTCCCGCCGGATGCGCGACGCGTGGTGGCGCAGAACGCGATGCGCCGCCGAGTCGATGCGTGGGATCTAGCCGCTGGATCCGAGCGATCGTCGGATGCGACGCGCGGTCGCGTGGATTCGAGGCGATCGCGTGTGACGATGAGATCTAACAGTTGATTCAATGAACGGCTCGGATCTTGCCGCGTGGAAGCACTTAGCTGGTGGACCGAGTCCACGGTGGAACCGATCTGAGCCGTGGACCGAACTCCTAAACCGAGGCGACGTGGCGGTACGTATATCGCCACGTGTCATGTCGACGTCATAAATATTTTTATATACAAAAATAATTAGGCGGAATTTCATTTCGTGTCGACGTCATCATTAGGTCATCCCGACGTCATAAATCCCAATTTTTCCGTATAAAAATAATTAAAACAAATCGGATTTTCGATTTATATTTTATTTAAAACTTTGAAAGGCTATAATTTTTGCATTTTAACTCCGATTGATATGATTCCATTTCTAAAAATTTGTAAAATCGTGCTCTTTTCAATAGTGAATTGTAATTGTATTTTTGAGGTTATATAGTCTACTACTTTGGTTATTTATTGCATATGTTATTTTTTGCGTGAGACGCAAATTTGCCGGAAAGTTTCGCAGAAGAGTTCATTGCTCAAGATCAAGCTTCAGATCAAGACCAGCAACTCTCTGAAGGCAAGTGATGCTTTGACCATTTTGATCCCAGTTTCTTCTAAATATATTTTTCTTTGAAATTATGCATGCTAAATTAATTAAAAATGAATTTAAATTAATTTGGGGTATGTAGCTAATCAACCCATATTGTTATCGCCACCTTGAAATTACTATTTGTATGCCTTTAAATCATTGTCCACCCTAAGGTTATTCGTATTTGTTGGATATTAATATGATGCCAACACGGGAGGCTAGACCGTGATTAGAAGCTTAGCCTTGCAACGAGTCATGAATGATATTTCGGAAAATGTATCAATATTGACTAATGAAATATTGAATGTATTTTGAAAGTGGTGTGGTGATGTCACATGATGAAATTGAAGTACGGAGACCTATGCGGTTCTGTACCGACGTTGAGTTATTGTTGGCAGGTGTTGCTTAATAATCAACGGGGTGGGAAATGATTTAGACTGGGGCAAGTGGCAAGAGGGTTTGTGCTAGGTGGGCCTGTGTGGCAATGGTTGATGAGTGATGTCAGTCTATGTGCCACATTGGGCTGTGTGCCATTGTTGAGTGTTGGAAGTCTTTCCTTGGTCAGCTAAGGACTTCACCTTGCAAGTCTTTGAACTTAGTCACCCGTACAACCACATGTCTGATATGGGATAGACCTAGTTGATTAGGGTTCTGATATCTTTCCTCTGATACCTCGGGGTGACAGTACACGGGGGTGTATCTGCGCGGGGAGCGTACCTGTACTACAGCTTGGTGCCCATCCAACGGTGTTAGCCTGTCCTATACTTCGGCTCTGTGTGAGGGGAGTGATGGTGAAGGCAATACCGGAGAGGTTCATTGGTTAAGATAGAAGCTCCTGAAAGGCTTTGTTGCGGACAATCACCTGTGTGGTGAGCGGCTGTATCTTGTGGGTAAAGTGTACAACCTCTACAGAGTGTCAAATCTATTCGAATAGCCGTGCTCGCCGTATTGAGCATTGCTCGGGGATTACAGTCAAGGGGTAGATCTTCAAAAATAAAATATGGAATGCGTGGCTGTGTGCCAGTGTGAAAATGAATTATTAAGGCTGTGTGCCGAGAATATTTGAAGAAAAACTGTTTGAAGAACTTAACATTATATGTAACTGTTTCACTGCTTTTAACCTAAACAAGATGCTAGTTTAAAAATGTTGTTTGATGCAAAATAACCAAGTAAGCCAATTCCTTGGGATAAGATGTGAGACTAATTTCTGATTAATAGGAACCTCCATGTGATTACTGTGCTATTCCCCGGATCAGTAGCTAGCACTCACATGTTTACAACAATTGGAATCACAACTACACCACAAATAATTACAGCGGAAACTAATACAAAAGAGAAGCTTACAAAACAGAGGATAGCAGCAAAAGAAGCAATGTCTTGTAGTTTGCCCATCCGACCAGGCAACTGACAAGGCATAAACTCCAGATAGAACACTACGATAAAGAAGATCCCGCAACCTGCGATGAAAAGAGACTTTCGAAGCCTCTCTAACTCTTCCACCTAAAATAATAATTAAGCAAGGGTGAGTACTTTACGTACTCAGCAAGACTTGAGTAAAACCTATAATATATGCAGGCCATTTCAAAGGAAAGGCTAATACAGTTAATTTGCATAAAGCAAAATTGAATTGTAAAACAAGTTATCATTTGCAAACGGAATTTATAAAAGCAAGTTGATTGATAATAAAATAGATACAACAGTTAGTAATACTCACAGTCCCCCATGACGTTAGTTCGAATAATCCAAACCACAAGGTCCATCAATGTCAGCCTTTCGACATAAAGCAACAGTTGCTAAAACAAGCTCAAACCAAACCCATTTTAGAAAATACCAAAGAATCTAGCATGGAAAAACGTCACCAAGTGTCCTTGACCGTGGACGCTGCTAATCGATTAGATCTTACACTCTGCAGAGGTGTACAACTTTACCCACAAGGAAAAATCAACATTTTCGCCAGATCAATTGACACACTTCCTTTGGTGTGTCGGCAAGGAGATCATACAGAGCCGTTACATTATCTAGACGTGGCTTTACACCAGCCCGAGACGTTAACCCTCGCCCTGAAAACAGAGACACTCACCCAAGTCGTGGATCCACATGTATCACACCCAACACCGCGTCTCTGTCCATGGCAAGGCGTACACCGTTGCATTGGTATGTAGAAACCCCTACAGACAGACCTGACCGGAATGCCTGTGCAATCTCCCTCCTTCCTTAGATGCAAAGCCACATCTAAACAACTTAATAGGCTAAGACCCGCCCATACAAGCCCTCGTGGTTGTACGGAATTCATTGATCTACCGTCCCATTGCTCGGTCCTTAATTTGACACGGCGATACTACACCCTACACTACGTGCAAATCCTCTCGCACATCGGGCTATTGCCAATAATCGCCGTGTCAAACCATAGTTTTATTTTGGGGTTTTAGCAAACTACTAGCAACCATTTTCCCAAAAGGACCATTTAGGTTCCATATAAAACACTTCAGAAACAATTTTAATCATGATCATCTACCCCACAAAAGCTAAAGCATGGCTAAGCAGGTTTAACATGATCGCATATACCCAATTTGGCATTAAGTAATGTCTAGCCCTATTCTATGGTTATCAAGGTTCACATGTGCATAATTATCAAGGAGTTTCATGAGACAACAGGTATATCTACCAGTATCACAAAATAGCGAATTTACAGAAAGTAAATGCATGCATGAAACAATTTGATAAACAACATGATAATTAAATACTGGGATCAATATGATCAAAGGGGTGCTTGCCTTGCTTAATCATTACTTACGGCGAAGACGGGGTCACGGCTGACGGAGGCAAATACGGAGGAAGAGACGTCGGATTCTACACGTCGATCAATCGAAAATAAAGCAAATATTCAACTTTAATAAGGGCAAAAAGAAAACAGAAAGCAAATCAAATAAAGATTCACTGCAGAAAATAGGAATACTTTAGGGTTTTAAATAGATGATTTCACACCTTGAGCTCAAGATAATAAAGCATTTATATAGCTAAATGATTTTATTATGAATAAAGCAGGGTTTCTTTTATAGATTATCTTTTCTAGAATTACGAATTCAAGAGGCTAAAATTATGATTTCTTACATTTATAACTTCGAATTATAGATGCTAAAATTATTTAGATTAATAGAATTAAAACATTAGAAAAAGGGGTTATGCGAATATCACTTAATCTGAAATGATATTACACAAGGAATGATTCAGAATAAGGTATATCTGATAAGTTAGGTTACTGGATTTACTTATGGTTTCTAAGAAGGTTCTGGTGATACAAATATATATATTAACTATGGATTTCATCATTATTGCGAAGTTGCTTATTCTTATTATGAAGTTCATGAACCATAAAACTTAGGGTTATTTGGCAACTAGGATTTATATGCAAAACATTGGGAAATAAGATTATTTCTTCAGAATTGGATAGCGTATACTTTGAAGAACATTTGTAAGCTAATTTCATACATTTTAGTGTTTAGATGAGACATTCTATTCATTGTTGAAAAAGCTTATATGATAATAAGGTTTATGTTATAAGGAATTGGATTAGAAGTGTAGTGAACAATTATCACTTAGGGTTATAGCACTAGCTGGATTCAGATGAATATTAAGCTATAAACAAAATATTTTTCCAGAATATGATAGTACATATCCTAAATATCATTTCTGGACTGATCTTCGTAATATTAGCATTTGGAAGAGATATTCTACGGGTTGTTAAAAATGCTTAAGTGTTTTATTTATTTAGAAAACACAACATTTAGGGTTATGTTACTAGACTCTTTTATATACAAACCTTAACGAAATAATATTCTTTTACATGGAGGAGGCTTATGCTCTTAATGCAATTTAAACTTGTGCATATATGATATTTCATTAAAACATTTTAACAGTGACAAATTACTCATTCTAATACTAATTCATGACTTTGTCAGCTATTAAATACTCTTCATATGCATGTATGTATATATATATACACACACCTTTTCCATTTGAATCACTTACTATTTATTTAACAAGCCTAAATCAAGTTCATATTTTAATCATCTCAGCATAACAATTTAGTTTCATAACTCATTCTGAAATTTATATATGTATGCATATATTACTGCTAGCTATTATGTGCATACATATATTCATGTGCCTTTTGTTTTAGAATCATATCCTATTCATGAAACAATTCAAATGAAGATTATTATTTAAATATTTTGACATATTTAGAAACCCTACTGACATGCTAGTATTTAGAAATTAACTCTACTCATTATGATTTCTTTTGCATGCACTATGTATTTTGAATATCTATAGTATTGAGAACAATCTCTAATGGAAAATGATTCAAACAAAGTTAAAATCTAAATATTTTTATACATTTGAGTTGCTAGAAGTATAAGGATTCCAATAAAATTGTTTCCATTAAATTCTAAGTTTATCTACAACATTTTAATATCTAGCATACATTGAGCCCTTTTATTTAAATTTGAATTTCAAATTAACCCATTAAAGTTTTTCAAAATGTTTTTACATATTATGGAAATACAACATTTTAGATGTTTTAGGACTTTGTTTCATTCCATTTGGAATTATAATGCAAAAGATATAGCTAATTAAATTGCCTCGGTATGAAATTTAAAGAAAATCAAAAATACGTTTTCACAGTACAGAAAGCGTCTTTTACCGGTTTGAACTGGAAGAGCTCGTCACGACAAGTCCCGCCGCGCAGTGAGTCGAAGCAGAGAAGGCGCTAGGGCTCACTGGCGACTACGCTCCGGTGAAGATCCGACGAGGGGGAGGGCAGCTAGAGCATGAGCTCGGGAAGTCGCATAGGATGGTGAGGTTCTTCACTTCCGGTGATGGCCGGAGTACCCTGCCACCGTGAGGGGGCGGCGGAAATGGTGGAGACTCGCCGGAGAAGAAGCAGCAGCGAGTTTTAGCTAGAATGGGTAACGAGGTGAGCATCAGTGAGGCTAGGGAGTACCATTTTGGGATCGATTCATCCGAGAAGCGCCGAGTGGGCCGCCACCGAGCGCCGTCCTTGGGAAGAAAGGTTTCGTGGCGACGGTGCTCCATGAGTGAAGAACTAAAAATGATGTTTGATTAGGCCTCAGGGACATCCTAAGGTGCTACAGATATGAGCAATTTAAGGATGGTTCACCGATTTGCTCGAATTTGGCTTCGCTCCCTTTTCTTGCTTGCGGCGGCAATGGAGGGAAGAGGTGGCTTCACCTTCCGGGCTGGTGCTCGACCTCGAGAAGCTTCTCGCTCCCGAGTTGCTCACCGATAGTCTTCTGGTTACCTTGTGCTTCCTAGAGGCCGTGGGTATGCGATGTTCTCTGGTACTACACTCACTGGAATGAGGCTGAGGTGAAGAAGGGGATGAACGCCTGAAGCTTGTGCTCACGACTTGGAGCTGCTGGCTTTGTGCTTTGGTGGGAATGACTCAAATGGCTGGTTAGCTCTTGCGTTTGGCTTGTGTGCTGAGAATGAATCAACGGGTGGCTTAAACACAGCCATGAGAAGGAAAACTCTAGACTTTGGTGAGGTGTCTCCAAAGAAACGAAACAAAGATGGCTTCAGATCGATGCAAAAAGGCTATCAACCAAGTTGAAAAATTACGAAACTTTTTGACCACAGTCTAATGGGAGTTTTTAGCTTCCAGTAAAATGTTGGGACAAAAATATATTATCATTAATTTATACAAATTCTGACACTGTGCACTACTCAGAATTTTGATTTCAGATTTTGATTTAATTAAAGGTGAGAACATTATTATTTATTTTTAAGACTTTTTCTAATCGTTTGGATTGGGTTAAGTATGTCTCTATAAAAATTTCAAGTCAAAATACGGTGTAATTATTTTATAAACATTCTGACATTGAAATTTTCAGATTTTCAAAGCCTCTGTTTTTGAATTTTTAGAAGGTCTAAATGACATGATAAATTCCTGAAATTTTTACCAGAAGTAGATTCTGCTCTGTGGGTGTCATGTTAAGTTTTATGGCTCCATAAAAATTTTCTAAGATTTTCTAGTAACTTGACATCTACTGTTTCTAGTCAAAAAGTATTGTCCTTCCTTTCATTTATTTATTTTTGTGTGAATAAAATTTTTACTTGTTGACTTTACTGACTTACCAGCATGTATAGGGTTCCATGGTAAATTTTTATAACTTTTTATGTTTACCATTTTACCATTTTTCCATTTCCCTTTTCTTATTCTCTTTTGCTTAATTTTCCTTCAATACAAAAATCCAAGACAATTCAAATAAGAACCAATAATGCCAATAAAACTCAGAAACAAACATATCCAAATTTAAAATATGCATTTTTATTTTATTGTATTTTTCGGGATGTTACAAATCTACCCCCCTTACAGAAATCTCATCCTCGAGATTTGGAAGGAGTAAATGGGTTAGGAAATTCTTTCTCTGAGGTGATCTTGTCGTTTTCTTGTCTTTTTGCTTCGGTGTATTCTCTTCGCTGGATCTTCGTCTTATGACTCCGAGTTGATGTGTCCATAATAGAGAAGACTAATATTTAGACTTTTCGTAAACAGATGAGGGATATTTCTACATATATCTTTTAACTGAATAACTAGGATTGTTAATAAGGATAATTTAATTTAGAGAGTGGCATGCAGTATGCTTAGGTTATTTGAGGTAAAAGAAAATATGCATTGTTATTAGATTCATTTGAGAAGAGTCGAATGTTATCATCAAGAAATGATATTTGAATACAACGGTTGATCTGTATAGTCAACATTAGTTGACGAGATTGGTTGAGAATGAATGCCATTCAAAGTTGTCTTTAGATTGAAAACAAGGTAAAGATAACTCAAGAACTTGGGTTGAGGTAGGAGGATTATAATATGATCCGGATGATTTAATTCGTTTGGTCATCTCGGTAAACATAGCGTTTTGATTTTCTTTGCACTTGGCAATTATGAAGGAATATAATGTACAGAGTCAAAAGGGTTGATTGCACTACATAAAAGACGTACTCAATATTACATTAAGTGTCGGGTGTAATTACATAAGGAAGATGATTACATTTAAAGCCTGACGTCGAGGCAGGGGTTGTTCAAGTACTTGATGTTTCCTAGATCCTCGAGATAGCTTGGAGATTACTAATGTCTTCCTCAACGAGGTGATGTAAAGTTTTTCTTGGGCAGATGTTGGCAAAGTGTTGAGGTTCTTCTCGGTTGACGCAGGCGACATTGTCCGTCTTATTTAAAACAACAGAAAGGTTATTCGCTGATGTTATAAAACAGATGGAAGGTTTATCGAGTAATGGCTAAAGATGAAAACTGAAAGTTTAGCACTTATCCTTTTACCGGCCATTTGGAAGGATTAAATAAGGTATATTTTGTTGAGAGTTCAGTTAGATTTATAAGGCAACATTCCGCCTATCAAAATATTACTTTAAGAACAGATTCTATATGAAACTTTGGTTGACTTTAAGTAGATATAAAGAGACAAGACGATTTCAAATTAACCTAAGCTCTGGTAGAAACTGTATTTACGAGAGATGTACCTGGCATTGTGTCAGGTATGCCATGATTAATGTCTTGAGTTGGAGTAAATGCGGAGATAGGTGCTTGTTGGCCTTGAGGTTGTCCTTGCGGCTGTTGCTTGGCTTCATGGGGTTGAGAACGAGGAGGATTTTGCTTCTTCTTTGGGCACTTGTTGGCATAATGTCCACGTTCACCATAGCAAAAGCAAGAATTTCTGGCTTTCTGGTTTTGAGTAACAGACAGATGTTCATTGGTGTTGTTGGAGGAATGAACAAATGATGGTTGAAATTGAGGGTGGAGTTGAGCAGAATTCTTTTCGAGACAAGCGTCTTTGCTCAAACGCCTCTTCTTTATCTGATTTTTCGGGCAAACTTCTTTAGCTTTTATTTCTTCTATTCTTGTAGTTATAATCTTGATTGCGGTGACTTCTGGCATGACTATAGTGTTAGGAGATGTTTGTCCTCTTTGGGGGCACAGTTTAGCAATATGACCCTTCTTGTGACAGACGTAGCACTTTTGCTTCTTTCGAGACGCCTTCTTGGGAACAATTACATGTTCCATGATGTTCTGTTTCTGAATCTTAACTTGTTGTTTAGGGCATTCCCTTGCCCAATGACCTTCTTCATCACACAAGAAACATGTTGATGGCGATGGCCATTTATTACTTACTGGATTAAGGCGATCAAGGTCTATGTGTTGCTTCTTTAACTCCTTAGGCAATATTTTCTGTGTAGCTAGTTTTTCCCTTCTGATTGCCAAATCTTGAGCAACTAAGGCCCGAAATTTCTCTCGCTGATGCTAAATTGCATTGGCAACTATCGGATCTAGGGGACATTGAGCTGGGCGATGATCTTGACCTTCACAAAGATAACAAGTGGTATTTCTCATAGGACATTTTCCAGATAATGATTTCCTTCACAGCTAGAACAATTGATTTCATGTTCATCGCCAGATGTCCTATTTCTCCACAACGAATGCAAGCACGATCTTCAAATTGGTTGGGTTGGCAACACTTCAAAGAGCATCGCTTAGGTATCGAGTGAGATGTAGGAGTAGGTTTCTGATCTAAACCATTTCCTCTTCTGGCGAGAATTACACCAAAGTTGGAAATGCTCTTCTCTATATGTTGGAAATTTGGTTGGACTAAGTTAGGATTATCATTTGATGGATGAAAGGTTAGCATGGCTTCACTTTCCAAGGTTTTGCTGAGGGATCTTGTCACAGGCATCCTGCAACAATGATTATTACGAAAAAGTTATTTGGATGGAATTCTGTTGGTTTTCACAAAGTGAATGAGGAGTGCTAGCAATTTACACCGAGAATCTTTAGCAAAAATAAGCTAACTTGAGGAGAGGTACACAGTATGTTAAAACGTTTGAGACGACTGAAAGAATACATCTCAACTAGAATTATTTGGGAAGAGCTGAAGGTCGATTATAAAGGCTGAAAAACTTCTTACTCGTTAATTTTTGCGGATGCATTAATGGATTGTGCCGCAGGTGTCTTCAAGATGTTGAAATTGGGAGGATATGGTTAGATGAAAGCTATCCATTTTACAAAGTAACATTCTGTTCATTAAAATATGATTTTGTGAATAGCCTATATATGGATTAGGTGATTGCTAGTTAGTTTATAAGGCAAGTTTCATTTATTAAAACATTGTTTCAAGGTTGGTTATTAGTAATTATTAGTACATAAGGCAACTTTTCGTTCCTTAAAATTTTCTTAATTAAATTTTCTTATTAAATAAGGGTTGACACATCGTAAATTTCAACCTAATGGTTTAACATTTACGAGAATAACCCAGAAGACAATACAAAAGATTTACAACAAAATTTTAACAACACAGTAAAATTATATATGCATTCAACTTAGTATATGGGAGGGGTACCTAAGGTTTTTCTTCTATTAGCCTAATCATACGTATTTATGTTCAAGAGGTTTATTTAGAATAATATGTACTTTAGATAATACTTTCTTTTATAGTAGGCTATTCGATGACGAGTTTCTTTTAACATTTGCTCCATTTGCTGATGTTAGTAATCCAAAGCTTCTATGAAGTCGGTGAAGTTATGATTCTTTGCTACTTCCATCTTCTTAAAGTTATTACGCGAACGTCATGATGTTGTCGACTTACTACCAGAATTACTTTCAAAAAGATCTGTCAGTGGTTTTTATTAAGCATAAGGAGAGAACTCCTTCTAGAAAGAATAACTAGAAGTGAACAAAGAAAGTTCTACAGTGGGGAATTGAGTATATGAGATACCCAATAAGAGGAAAGAGTATACAGATAAGGAAACTAAATTTTACAAATGGGAAAAAGAGTATATATACAACTAATGCTGCTCTTTTTATATTCCTATTAGAAAATAGGATTTTCAATTATTATTTTTTTTTCCAGTTTTCCTTTTGACAACCATCCCAAGGTTTCTATTTAGAAGTATAGAACTTCTCGGGTTCTAGTTCATTTTCATGGTATATAATCTAGACAAAGTAATGAGGTGAATTTTTAGGCATGATCAAGGATTGTCATTGAGAAGAATTAGGTTTCAGCTAGTCTAAAGTGACTTAAATAAGTTGGTGATTACTAATATGTGGAAGTCTTGGCTTTGACTTATTCATGGAGGATGTGGTCTCAAGAAGTTAGAAGTAGTAATAGAGACTATATTACTAATCTTAATAAGCCTGATTTTTTAGAAAAGTTAGTGACCTAAAAGACTACATAGGTGAGAAGTCTACAAAAAGGAAGGATAAGCTTGTAAGAAATTTTATATGGATAAGAGACAAACTATTTGATGTTTGCCTACTGATCATATGGGTTAAGTTTTCCCATACCTATACATAAGGACATCTTATTGTGAAACTTTAACCTAGAGGTTAAGTTCACACATAAATCACCCGGGATAACAAAATAAAAACCAATTCACAATAGCAAGAGAAAGACACCACATAAAAATGCTTTATATAACTCGAGTGGAATAACATGCCACGAATAAGGGTTCCTTTCCTAACGAAGAACCTAATATACTCTAATCTTCTGCATTTCACTATCGAGTGATGTTGGTTCTTCATGATGTAGAATCTTCGAGTTTTACTTCAACTTTGTCGAGGTTAGTGAAGCATTGTCTGCTTCCTTCAAATTGTCGGCGTAGACATTCTAGCCTTCATTGGCAACATGAAGGGTGGTAGCGACATGTCTCGGGTATCCTCAGAAGTAATTAGCGAAGATGAACTATAGGGAGAATTACTTTTAAGGAAAGAAGAATTTGTTTACAAATCAAAATGAAAATGCGGGTAAGAGTAGGATCTCAAGGAGGAGGTTAGAATAGCAAAAACTACATTTTGCAAATATAGTAATAGCTGAAAATAAGATTTTGAATTTGATTCTTCTACTACTAACGACCATTCTATCTAGGGTTTATCCTACAGTCAGCAAAGCTCTGATACCAACTCTGTGAGACCCTGTTCTCATGAACAGGAACCTCCATGTGATTACTGTGCTATTCCCTGGATCAATAGCTAGCACTCACATGTTTACAACAATTGGAATCATAGCTACACCACAAATAATTACAGCGGAAACTAATACACAAAGAGAAGCTTACAAAACAGAGGATAGCAGCAAAAGAAGCAATATCTTGTAGTTTACCCATCCGACCCGCAGGCAACTAACAAGGTATAAACTCCAGATAGAACACGACGATAAAGAAGATCCCGCAACCTGCGACGAAAAGAGACTTTCGAAGCCTCTCTAACTCTTCCACCTAAAATAATAATTAAGCTAGGGTGAGTACTTTACGTACTCAGCAAGACATGAGTAAAACCTATAATATATGCAGGCCATTTCAAAGGAAAGGCTAATACAGTTAATTTGCATAAAGCAAAATTGAATTGTAAAACAATTTATCATTTGCAAACGAAATTTATAAAAGCAAGTTGATTGATAATAAAATAGATACAACAGTAAGTAATACTCACAGTCCTCCATGACGTGAGTTCGAATAATCCAAACCACAAGGTCTATCAATGTCAGCCATTTAACATAAAGCTACAGTTGCTAAAACGAGCTCAAACCAAACCCATTTTAGAAAATACCAAAGACTCTAGCATGTTATAACGTCACCAAGTGTCCTTGACCGTGGACGTGGCTAATCGATTAGATCTTACACTCTGCAGAGGTGTACAACTTTACCCACAAGGAATGATCAACCTTTTCGCCAGATCAATTAACACACTTCCTTTGGTGTGTCGGCAAGGAGATCATACAGAGCCGTTACATTATCTAGACGTGGCTTTACACCAACCCGGGATGTTAACCCTCGCCCTGAAAACAGAGACACTCACCCAAGTCGTGGATCCACATTTATCACACCCAACACCGCGTCTCTGTCCATGGCAAGGCGTACACCGTTGCATTGGTATGTAGAAACCCCTGCATGCACTGACCGAATGCCTGTAATCTCCGCCTTCCTTAGATGCAAAGTCACATCTAAACAACTTAATAGGCTAAGCCCCGCCCATACAAGCCCTCGTGGTTGTACGGAATTCATTGATCTACCGTCCCATTGCTCGGTCCGACCGGGCGTAATCGCCGGAGTTAACGCCACCGAGCGTTTCCGCTCATTTCGCCGGTGTTTGCGCGCACGTCGAGGCTCCTTTTTATGTCTTGGTTGCTGCGCCGTGTAGAGCTCTTCTCGCCGCTCCTTTTAGACTCTTTGCACGCACGTCGAGACCTGCTCTAGTGCCCGTGTGAGCTCGTCGTAGTTGCTTCCTCTCGCCGCTGTTGTTTTTTCTTCCTCTCGCCGTCGTCCGAGCCGTTTCGCTGTGCTCCGACCCCGTCCCGAGTTCGCCGAAGGAAGCCGCGTCGATTGGATCACTTCTTCACACCGGAGGATCATCGTAGCGTCGTTGTCTACGCCGTCTTCCTCAGCTCCTACAGCCCTCCTTCTTCATCGCCGTCAACCTCGTCGAACCTCGCCGATCGTTCGATCTTCATCGCACCGCGTAGGTGAGTCCACGTAACCCTTCTCTGTTTTACGTTTGGATTAGATCGTAGCCGTTAAATCTGTGATGTGCAGCGTAAATTAGATCTGGATATTAGGTTTTTTAGTAGATCTTAGCCGTTAGAACTACGGTGGACGCTTGAGATTGTGCCACGTTTTCTTGTGCATAGTAAACCGCTCTGGTAACTTGCACCGTCGGATTAGATCTAAACGGTAGAGTTTAGATCCGGGTTGCCCTAAGGATCCGTGCCGTTCAGATTTGAACGTGCGGCGATGATGGCACCATACCCTCGTCGAATCGCGCGCAGACGCGTGTGCGCGATGACCGGGGCGGAGACCAGATCCGACCGTTGCTTTCGAGCGCACCACTGCGATCTTGCCGCATGGCCGCGCGTTAACCGAGTCACCGCCGAACGTGCGCGAAATCCAGCCGTCAGATCTAGGAGTCCCGCCGGATGCGCGACGCGTGGTGGCGCAGAACGCGATGCGTCGCCGAGTCGATGCGTGGGATCTAGCCGTTGGATCCGAGCGACCGTCGGATGCGCGACGCGTGTCGCGTGGATTCGAGGCAGTGCGGTGTGACGCATGAGATCTAACAGTTGATTCAATGAACGGCTCGGATCTTGCCGCGTGGAAGCACTCAGCTGGTGGACCGAGTCCACGGTGGAACCGATCTGAGCCGTGGACCGAACTCCTAAACCGAGGCGACGTGGCGGTACCAGAAGGCTGCCACATGTCATGCTGACGTCATAAATATTTTTATATATAAAAATAATTAGGCGGAATTTCATTTCGGTGCTGACGTCATCATTAGGTCATCCTGACGTCATAAATCCCAATTTTTCCGTATAAAAATAATTAAAACAAATCGGATTTTCTGATTTATATTTTATTTAAAACTTTGAAAGGCTATAACTTTTGCATTTTAACTCCGATTGATATGATTCCAGTCTCTAAAAATTTGTAAAATCGTGCTCTTTTCAATAGTGAATTGTAATTGTATTTTTGAGGTTATATAGTCTACTACTTTGGTTATTTATTGCATATGTTATTTTTGCGCGTCGACGCAAATTTGCCGGAAAGTTTCGAAGAAGAGTTCATTGCTCAAGATCAAGCTTCAGATCAAGACCAGCAACTCTCTGAAGGCAAGTGATGCTTTGACCATTTTGATCCCAGTTTCTTCTAAATATATTTTTCTTTGAAATTATGCATGCTAAATTAATTAAAAATGAATTTAAATTAATTTGGGGTATGTAGCTAATCAACCCATATTGTTATCGCCACCTTGAAATTACTATTTGTATGCCTTTAAATCATTGTCCACCCTAAGGTTATTCGTATTTGTTGGATATTAATATGATGCCAACACGGGAGGCTAGACCGTGATTAGAAGCTTAGCCTTGCAACGAGTCATGAATGATATTTCGGAAAATGTATCAATATTGACTAATGAAATATTGAATGTATTTTGAAAGTGGTGTGGTGATGTCACATGATGAAATTGAAGCACGGAGACCTATGCGGTTCTGCATCGACGTTGAGTTATTGTTGGCAGGTGTTGCTTAATAATCAACGGGTGGGAAATGATTTAGACTGGGGCAAGTGGCAAGAGGGTTTGTGCCATGTGGGCCTGTGTGGCAATGGTTGATGAGTGATGTCAGTCTATGTGCCACATTGGGCTGTGTGCCATTGTTGAGTGTTGGAAGTCCTTCCTTGGTCAGCTAAGGACTTCACCTTGCAAGTCTTTGAACTTAGTCTCCCGTACAACCACATGTTTGATATGGGATAGACCTAGTTGATTAGGGTTCTGATATCTTTCCTCTGATACCTCGGGGTGACAAAGACACGGGGTGTATCTGCAAGGGAGCGACCAGTACTACGACTTGGTGCCCATCCAACGGTGTTAGCCTGTCCTATACTTCGGCTCTGTGTGAGGGGAGTGATGGTGAAGGCAATACCGGAGAGGTTCATTGGTTAAGATAGAAGTTCCTGAAAGGCTTTGTTGCGGACAATCACCTGTGTGGTGAGCGGCTGTATCTTGTGGGTAAAGTGTACAACCTCTACAGAGTGTCAAATCTATTCGAATAGCCGTGCTCGCCGTATTGAGCATTGCTCGGGATTACAGATCAAGGGTAGATCTTCAAAATAAAATATGGAATGCGTGGTGTGTGCGGTGTGAAAATGAATTATTAAGGTCGGGTGCCGAGAATATTTGAAGAAAAACTGCTTGAAGAACTTAACATTATATGTAATCGTTTAACGCTTTTAACCTAAACAAGATGCTAGTTTAAAAATGTTGTTTGATGCAAAAGAACCAAGTAAGCCAATTCCTTGGGATAAGATGTGAGACTATGTTCGATTAACAGAACCTCCATGTGATTACTATGCTATTCCTGGATCGAGAGGCTAGCACTCACATGTTTACAACAATTGGAATCACAACTACACCACAAATAATTACAGAGGAAACTAATACAAAAGAAAAGCTTACAAAACAGAGGATAGCAGAAAAAGAAGCAATGTCTTGTAGTTTGCCCATCCGACCCGCAGGCAACTGACAAGGCATAAACTCCAGATAGAACACTACGATAGAGAAGGTCCGAACTGCGATGAAAAGAGACTTTCAAGCCTCTCTAACTCTTCCACCTAAAATAATAATTACAAGGGTGAGTACTTTACGACTCAAAGAAGACTTGAGTAAAACCTATAATATATGCAGCCATTTCAAAGGAAAGGCTAATACGATTAATTTGCATAAAGCAAAATTGAATTGTAAAACAAGTTATCATTTGCAAACGGAATTTATAAAAGCAAGTTGATTGATAATAAAATAGATACAACAATAAGTAATACTCACATCCTCCATGACGTTAGTTCAATAATCCAAACCACAAGGTCCATCAATGTCACCTTTCGACATAAAGCAACACAGCTAAAACAAGCTCAAACCAAACCCATTTTAGAAAATACCAAAGAATCTAGCATGGAAAACGTCACCAAGTGTCCTTGACCGTGGACGCCGCTAATCGATTAGATCTTACACTGCAGAGGTGTACAACTTTACCCACAAGGAAAAATCAACATTTTCGCCAAATCAATTGACACACTTCCTTTGGTGTGTCGGCAAGGAGATCATACAGAGCCGTTACATTATCTAGACGTGGCTTTACACCAGCCCGAGACGTTAACCTCGCCTCAAAAAGAGACACTCACCCAAGTCGTGGATCCACATGTATCACACCCAACACCGCGTCTGTCCATGGCAAGGCGCACACCGTTGCATTGGTATGTAGAAACCCCTCTGCATGCATGCACCGACCGAATGCCTGTGCAATCTCCCTCCTTCCTTAGATGCAAAGCCACATCTAAACAACTTAATAGGCTAAGACCCACCCATACAAGCCCTCGTGGTTGTACGGAATTCATTGATCTACCGTCCCATTGCTCGGTCCTTAATTTGACACGGGCGATACTACACCCTACACTACGTGCAAATCCCTCTGCACATCGGGCTATTGCCAATAATCGCCCGTGTCAAACCATAGTTTTATTTTGGGGTTTTTAGCAAACTACTAGCAACCATTTTCCCAAAAAGGACCATTTAGGTTCCATATAAAACACTTCAGGAAACAATTTTAATCATGATCATCTACCCCACAAAAAGCTAAAGCATGGCTAAGCAGGTTTAACATGATCGCATATACCCAATTTGGCATTAAGTAATGTCTAGCCCTATTCTATGGTTATCAAGGTTCACATGTGCATAATTATCAAGGAGTTTCATGAGACAACAGGTATATCTACCAGTATCACAAAATAGCGAATTTACAGAAAGTAAATGCATGCATGAAACAATTTGATAAACAACATGATAATTAAATACTGGGATCAATATGATCAAAGGGGTGCTTGCCTTGCTTAATCATTACTTACGGCGAAGACGGGGTCACGGCTGACGGAGGCAAATACGGAGGAAGAGACGTCGGATTCTACACGTCGATCAATCGAAAATAAAGCAAATATTCAACTTTAATAAGGGCAAAAGAAAGCAGAAAGCAAATCAAATAAAGATTCACCGCAGAAAACAGGAATACTTTAGGGTTTTAAATAGATGATTTCACACCTTGAGCTCAAGATAATAAAGCATTTATATAGCTAAATGATTTTATTATGAATAAAGCGAGGTTTCTTTTATAGATTATCTTTTCTAGAATTACTAATTCAAGAGGCTAAAATTATGATTTCTTACATTTATAACTTGAATTATAGATGCTAAAATTATTTAGATTAATAGAATTAAAACATTAGAAAAGGGGTTATGCGAATATCACTTAATCGAAATGATATTACACAAGGAATGATTCGAATAAGGTATATCCGATAAGTTAGGTTCTTGGATTTACTTATGGTTTCTAAGAAGGTTCTCGTGATACAAATATATATATTAACTATGGATTTCATCATTATTGCGAAGTTGCTTATTCTTATTATGAAGTTCATGAACCATAAAACTTAGGGTTATTTGGCAACTAGGATTTATATGCAAAACATTGGGAAATAAGATTATTTCTTCGAATTGATAGCGATACTTTGAAGAACATTTGTAAGCTAATTTCATACATTTTAGTGTTTAGATGAGACATTCTATTCATTGTTGAAAAGCTTATATGATAATAAGGTTTATGTTATAAGGAATTGGATTAGAAGTGTAGTGAACAATTATCACTTAGGGTTATAGCACTAGCTGGATTCAGATGAATATTAAGCTATAAACAAAATATTTTTCCAGAATATGATAGTACATATCCTAAATATCATTTCTGGACTGATCTTCGTAATATTAGCATTTGGAAGAGATATTCTACGGGTTGTTAAAAATGCTTAAGTGTTTTATTTATTTAGAAAACACAACATTTAGGGTTATGTTACTAGACTCTTTTATATACAAACCTTAACGAAATAATATTCTTTTACATGGAGGAGGCTTATGCTCTTAATGCAATTTAAACTTGTGCATATATGATATTTCATTAAAACATTTTAACAGTGACA
The DNA here is from genome assembly GCA_036346275.1 of Otatea glauca. Lineage (NCBI taxonomy): Eukaryota > Viridiplantae > Streptophyta > Magnoliopsida > Poales > Poaceae > Otatea > Otatea glauca. The sequence continues at coordinate 40,662,058 of CM070721.1, read as the reverse complement.
AATTACTCATTCTAATACTAATTCATGACTTTGTCAGCTATTAAATACTCTTCATATGCATGTATGTATATATATATACACACACCTTTTCCATTTGAATCACTTACTATTTATTTAACAAGCCTAAATCAAGTTCATATTTTAATCATCTCAGCATAACAATTTAGTTTCATAACTCATTCTGAAATTTATATATGTATGCATATATTACTGCTAGCTATTATGTGCATACATATATTCATGTGCCTTTTGTTTTAGAATCATATCCTATTCATGAAACAATTCAAATGAAGATTATTATTTAAATATTTTGACATATTTAGAAACCCTACTGACATGCTAGTATTTAGAAATTAACTCTACTCATTACAGATTTCTTTTGCATGCACTATGTATTTTTGAATATCTATAGTATTGAGAACAATCTCTAATGGAAAATGATTCAAACAAAGTTAAAATCTAAATATTTTTATACATTTGAGTTGCTAGAAGTATAAGGATTCCAATAAAATTGTTTCCATTAAATTCTAAGTTTATCTACAACATTTTAATATCTAGCATACATTGAGCCCTTTTATTTAAATTTGAATTTCAAATTAACCCATTAAAGTTTTTCAAAATGTTTTTACATATTATGGAAATACAACATTTTAGATGTTTTTAGGACTTTGTTTCATTCCATTTGGAATTATAATGCAAAAGATATAGCTAATTAAATTGCCTCGGGTATGAAATTCTAAAGAAAATCAAAAATACGTTTTCACAGTACAGAAAGCGTCTTTTACCGGTTTGAACTGGAAGAGCTCGCCACGACAAGTCGAGCCTCGCCGCAGTGAGTCGGGCGCAGAAGGCGCTAGGGCTCATCGGCGACTACGCCCGTGAAGATCCGACGAGGGGAGGGCAGCTAGAGCATGAGCTCGGGAAGTCGCACAGATGGTGAGGTTCTTCACTTCCGGTGATGGCCGGAGTACCCTGCCACCGTGAGGGGGCGGCGAAATGGTGGAGACTCGCCGGAGAAGAAGCAGCAGCGAGTTTTAGCTCGAATGGGTAACGAGGTGAGCATCAGTGAGGCTAGGGAGTACCATTTTGGGGATCGATTCATCCGGAGAAGCGCCGAGCTGGGCCGCCACCGAGCGCTGTCCTTGGGGAAGAAAGGTTTCGTGGCGACGGTGCTCCATGAGTGAAGAACTAAAAATGATGTTTGATTAGGCCTCAGGGACATCCTAAGGTGCTACAGATATGAGCAATTTAAGGATGGTTCACCGATTTGCTCGAATTTGGCTTCGCTCCCTTTTCTTGCTTGCGGCGGCAATGGAGGGAAGAGGTGGCTTCACCTTCTGGGCCTGGGCTGCCTGACCTCCCAGTAAGCTTCTGGCTCCCGAGTTGCTCATTGATAGTCTTCTGGTTACCTTGTGCTTCCTAGAGGCCGTGGGTATGCGATGTTCTCTGGTACTACACTCACTGGAATGAGGCTGAGGTGAAGAAGGGGATGAACGCCTGAAGCTTGTGCTCACGACTTGGAGCTGCTGGCTTTGTGCTTTGGTGGGAATGACTCAAATGGCTGGTTAGCTCTTGCGTTTGGCTTGTGTGCTGAGAATGAATCAACGGGCTGGCTTAAACACAGCCATGAGAAGGAAAACTCTAGACTTTGGTGAGGTGTCTCCAAAGAACAGAAACAGCATGGCTTCAGCACAGCACGCAAAAAGGCTATCAACCAAGTTGAAAATTACGAAACTTTTGACCACAGTCTAATGGGAGTTTTTAGCTTCCAGTAAAATGTTGGGACAAAAATATATTATCATTAATTTATACAAATTCGACACATGCACTACTCGAATTTTGATTTCAGATTTTGATTTAATTAAAGGTGAAAACATTATTATTTATTTTAAGACTTTTTCTAATCATTTGGATTGGGTTAAGTATGTCTCTATAAAAATTTCAAGTCAAAATACGGTGTAATTATTTTATAAACATTCGACATTGAAATTTTCAGATTTTCAAAGCCTCTGCTTTTGAATTTTAGAAGGTCTAAATGACATGATAAATTCCTGAAATTTTTACCAGAAGTAGATTCTGCTCTGTGGGTGTCATGTTAAGTTTTATGGCTCCATAAAAATTTTCTAAGATTTTCTAGTAACTTGACATCTACTGTTTCTAGTCAAAAAGTATTGTCCTTCCTTTCATTTATTTATTTTTGTGTGAATAAAATTTTTACTTGTTGACTTTACTGACTTACCAGCATGTATAGGGTTCCATGGTAAATTTTTATAACTTTTTATGTTTACCATTTTACCATTTTTCCATTTCCCTTTTCTTATTCTCTTTTGCTTAATTTTCCTTCAATACAAAAATCCAAGACAATTCAAATAAGAACCAATAATGCCAATAAAACTCAGAAACAAACATATCCAAATTTAAAATATTCATTTTTATTTTATTGTATTTTTCGGGATGTTACAAATCTACCCCCCTTACAGAAATCTCATCCTCGAGATTTGGAAGGACTAAATGGGTTAGGAAATTCTTTCTCGGAGGTGATCTTGTCGTTTTCTTGTCTTTTTGCTTCGGTGTATTCTCTTCGCTGGATCTTCGTCTTATGACTCCGAGTTGATGTGTCCATAATAGAGAAGACTAATATTTAGACTTTTCGTAAACAGATGAGGGATATTTCTACATATATCTTTTAACTGAATAACTAGGATTGTTAATAAGGATAATTTAATTTAGAGAGTGGCATGCAGTATGCTTAGGTTATTTGAGGTAAAAGAAAATATGCATTGTTATTAGATTCATTTGAGAAGAGTCGAATGTTATCATCAAGAAATGATATTTGAATACAACGGTTGATCTGTATAGTCAACATTAGTTGATTTGAGATTGGTTGAGAATGAATGCCATTCAAAGTTGTCTTTAGATTGAAAACAAGGTAAAGATAACTCAAGAACTTGGGTTGAGGTAGGAGGATTATAATATGATCCGGATGATTTAATTCGTTTGGTCATCTCGGTAAACATAGCGTTTTGATTTTCTTTGCACTTGGCAATTATGAAGGAATATAATGTACAGAGTCAAAAGGGTTGATTGCACTACATAAAAGACGTACTCAATATTACATTAAGTGTCGGGTGTAATTACATAAGGAAGATGATTACATTTAAAGCCTGACGTCGAGGCAGGGGTTGTTCAAGTACTTGATGTTTCCTAGATCCTCGAGATAGCTTGGAGATTACTAATGTCTTCCTCAACGAGGTGATGTAAAGTTTTTCTTGGGCAGATGTTGGCAAAGTGTTGAGGTTCTTCTCGGTTGACGCAGGCGACATTGTCCGTCTTATTTAAAACAACAGAAAGGTTATTCGCTGATGTTATAAAACAGTTGGAAGGTTTATCGAGTAATGGCTAAAGATGAAAACCGAAAGTTTAGCACTTATCCTTTTACCGCCATTTGGAAGGATTAAATAAGGTATATTTTGTTGAGAGTTCAGTTAGATTTATAAGGCAACATTCCGCCTATCAAAATATTACTTTAAGAACAGATTCTATATGAAACTTTGGTTGACTTTAAGTAGATATAAAGAGACAAGACGATTTCAAATTAACCTAAGCTCGTAGAAACCTGATTTACGAGAGATGTACCGGCATTGTGTCGTATGCCATGATTAATGTCTTGAGTTGGAGTAAATGCGGAGATAGGTGCTTGTTGGCCTTGAGGTTGTCCTTGCGGCTGTTGCTTGGCTTCATGGGGTTGAGAACGAGGAGGATTTTGCTTCTTCTTTGGGCACTTGTTGGCATAATGTCCACGCTCACCATAGCAAAAGCAAGAATTTCGCTTTCTGGTTTTGAGTAATGCATGATGTTCATTGGTGTTGTTGGAGGAATGAACAAATGATGGTTGAAATTGAGGGTGGAGTTGAGCGAATTCTTTTCGAGACAAGCGCCTTTGCTCAAACGCCTCTTCTTTATCCGATTTTTGGGCAAACTTCTTTAGCTTTTATTTCTTCTATTCTTGTAGTTATAATCTTGATTATGTGACTTCGGCATGACTATAGTGTTAGGAGATGTTTGTCCTCTTTGGGGCAGCTTAGCAATATGACCCTTCTTGTGACAGACGTAGCACTTTTGCTTCTTTCGAGACGCCTTCTTGGGAACAATTACATGTTCCATGATGTTCTGTTTCTGAATCTTAACTTGTTGTTTAGGGCATTCCCTTGCCCAATGACCTTCTTCATCACACAAGAAACATGTTGATGGCGATGGCCATTTATTACTTACTGGATTAAGGCGATCAAGGTCTATGTGTTGCTTCTTTAACTCCTTAGGCAATATTTTCTGTGTAGCTAGTTTTTCCCTTCTGATTGCCAAATCTTGAGCAACTAAGGCCCGAAATTTCTCTCGCTGATGCTAAATTGCATTGGCAACTATCGGATCTAGGGGACATTGAGCTGGGCGATGATCTTGACCTTCACAAAGATAACAAGTGGTATTTCTCATAGGACATTTTCCAGGATAATGATTTCCTTCACAGCTAGAACAATTGATTTCATGTTCATCAGCAGTATGTCCTATTTCTCCACAGCGAATGCAAGCACGATCTTCAAATTGGTTGGGTTGGCAACACTTCAAAGAGCATCGCTTAGGTATCGAGTGAGATGTAGGAGTAGGTTTCTGATCTAAACCATTTCCTCTTCTGGCGAGAATTACACCAAAGTTGGAAATGCTCTTCTCTATATGTTGGAAATTTGGTTGGACTAAGTTAGGATTATCATTTGATGGATGAAAGGTTAGCATGGCTTCACTTTCCAAGGTTTTGCTGAGGGATCTTGTCACAGGCATCCTGCAACAATGATTATTACGAAAAAGTTATTTGGATGGAATTGCTGGTTTTCACAAAGTGAATGAGGAGTGCTAGCAATTTACACCGAGAATCTTTAGCAAAAATAAGCTAACTTGAGGAGAGGTACACAGTATGTTAAAACGTTTGAGACGACTGAAAGAATACATCTCAACTAGAATTATTTGGGAAGAGCTGAAGGTCGATTATAAAGGCTGAAAAACTTCTTACTCGTTAATTTTTGCGGATGCATTAATGGATTGTGCCGCAGGTGTCTTCAAGATGTTGAAATTGGGAGGATATGGTTAGATGAAAGCTATCCATTTTACAAAGTAACATTCATTCATTAAAATATGATTTTGTGAATAGCCTATATATGGATTAGGTGATTACTAGTTAGTTTATAAGGCAAGTTTCATTTATTAAAACATTGTTTCAAGGTTGGTTATTAGTAATTATTAGTACATAAGGCAACTTTTCGTTCCTTAAAATTTTCTTAATTAAATTTTCTTATTAAATAAGGGTTGACACATCGTAAATTTCAACCTAATGGTTTAACATTTACGAGAATAACCCAGAAGACAATACAAAAGATTTACAACAAAATTTTAACAACACAGTAAAATTATATATGCATTCAACTTAGTATATGGGAGGGGTACCTAAGGTTTTTCTTCTATTAGCCTAATCATACGTATTTATGTTCAAGAGGTTTATTTAGAATAATATGTACTTTAGATAATACTTTCTTTTATAGTAGGCTATTCGGTGACGAGTTTCTTTTAACATTTGCTCCATTTGCTGATGTTAGTAATCCAAAGCTTCTATGAAGTCGGTGAAGTTATGATTCTTTGCTACTTCCATCTTCTTAAAGTTATTACGAACGCCATGATGTTGTCGACTTACTACCAGAATTACTTTCAAAAAGATCACGCTGGTTTTATTAAGCATAAGGAGAGAACTCCTTCTAGAAAGAATAACTAGAAGTGAACAAAGAAAGTTCTACAGATGGGAATTGAGTATATGAGATACCCAATAAGAGGAAAGAGTATACAGATAAGGAAACTAAATTTTACAAATGGGAAAAAGAGTATATATACAACTAATGCTGCTCTTTTTATATTCCTATTAGAAAATAGGATTTTCAATTATTATTTTTTTTTCCAGTTTTCCTTTTGACAACCATCCCAAGGTTTCTATTTAGAAGTATAGAACTTCTCGGGTTCTAGTTCTTTTCATGGTATATAATCTAGACAAAGTAATGAGGTGAATTTTTAGGCATGATCAAGGATTGTCATTGAGAAGAATTAGGTTTCAGCTAGTCTAAAGTGACTTAAATAAGTTGGTGATTACTAATATGTGGAAGTCTTGGCTTTGACTTATTCATGGAGGATGTGGTCTCAAGAAGTTAGAAGTAGTAATAGAGACTATATTACTAATCTTAATAAGCCTGATTTTTAGAAAAGTTAGTGACCTAAAAGACTACATAGGTGAGAAGTCTACAAAAGGAAGGATAAGCTTGTAAGAAATTTTATATGGATAAGAGACAAACTATTTGATGTTTGCCTACCGATCATATGGGTTAAGTTTTCCCATACCTATACATAAGGACATCTTATTGTGAAACTTTAACCTAGAGGTTAAGTTCACACATAAATCACCCGCAAACAAAATAAAACCAATTCACAATAGCAAGAGAAAGACACCACATAAAAATGCTTTATATAACTCGAGTGGAATAACATGCCACGTATAAGGGTTCCTTTCCTAACGAAGAACCTAATATACTCTAATCTTCTGCATTTCACTATCGAGTGATGTTGGTTCTTCATGATGTAGAATCTTCGAGTTTTAATTCAACTTTGTCGAGGTTAGTGAAGCATTGTCTGCTTCCTTCAAATTGTCGGCGTAGACATTCTAGTCTTCATTGGCAACATGAAGGGTGGTAGCGACATGTCTCGGGTATCCTCAGAAGTAATTAGCGAAGATGAACTATAGGGAGAATTACTTTTAAGGAAAGAAGAATTTGTTTACAAATCAAAATGAAAATGCGGGTAAGAGTAGGATCTCAAGGAGGAGGTTAGAATAGCAAAAACTACATTTTGCAAATATAGTAATAACTGAAAATAAGATTTTGAATTTGATTCTTCTACTACTAACGACCATTCTATCTAGGGTTTATCCTACAGTCAGCAAAGCTCTGATACCAACTTTGTGAGACCCTGTTCTCATGAACAGGAACCTCCATGTGATTACTGTGCTATTCCCTGGATCAATAGCTAGCACTCACATGTTTACAACAATTGGAATCATAGCTACACCACAAATAATTACAGAGGAAACTAATACACAAAGAGAAGCTTACAAAACAGAGGATAGCAAAGAAAGAAGCAATATCTTGTAGTTTACCCATCCGACCAAGCAGCAACCGACAAGGTATAAACTCCAGATAGAACACGACGATAAAGAAGATCCCGCAACTGCGCATTTAAAAGAGACTTTCAAGCCTCTCTAACTCTTCCACCTAAAATAATAATTAAGCTAGGTGAGTACTTTACGCACTCAAAGAAGACATGAGTAAAACCTATAATATATGCAGCCATTTCAAAGGAAAGGCTAATACGCTTAATTTGCATAAAGCAAAATTGAATTGTAAAACAAGTTATCATTTGCAAACGAAATTTATAAAAGCAAGTTGATTGATAATAAAATAGATACAACGAGTAAGTAATACTCACATCCTCCATGACGTGAGTTCGAATAATCAAAACCACAAGGTCTATCAATGTCACCATTTAACATAAAGCTACAGATTGCTAAAACGAGCTCAAACCAAACCCATTTTAGAAAATACCAAAGACTCTAGCATGTTATAACGTCACCAAGTGTCCTTGACCGTGGACGTGGCTAATCGATTAGATCTTACACTCTGCAGAGGTGTACAACTTTATCCACAAGGAATGATCAACCTTTTCGCCAGATCAATTAACACACTTCCTTTGGTGTGTCGGCAAGGAGATCATACAGAGCCGTTACATTATCTAGACGTGGCTTTACACCAACCCGGGATGTTAACCCTCGCCCTGAAAACAGAGACACTCACCCAAGTCGTGGATCCACATTTATCACACCCAACACCGCGTCTCTGTCCATGGCAAGGCGTACACCGTTGCATTGGTATGTAGAAACCCCTACAGACAGACCTGACCGGAATGCCTGTGCAATCTCCCGCCTTCCTTAGATGCAAAGTCACATCTAAACAACTTAATAGGCAAAGCCCCGCCCATACAAGCCCTCGTGGTTGTACGGAATTCATTGATCTACCGTCCCATTGCTCGGTCTTTAATCTGACACGGGCGATACTGCACCCTACACTACGGAATTTTTGACCACGGTCTACTGGGAGTGGCTAGCTTCCAGTAAAATTTCGGGACAAAAATACAGTATAATTAATTTATAATAATTCTGACACTGTGCACTGCATAGAATTTTGATTTTGGATTTTGATTTAATTAAAGGTTAAAACATTATTATTTATTTTAAAGACTTTTTTTAATCGTTTGGATTGGGTTAAGTATGTCTCTATAAAAATTTCAAGTCAAAATACGATGTAATTATTTTATAAACATTCGACATGGAAATTTTCAGATTTTCAAAGCCTCTATTTTTGAATTTTAGAAGGTCTAAATCACATGATAAATTACTAAAATTTTTACCGAAATAGATTTCGCTCTGTAGGTGTGATGGTAATTTTATGGCTCCATAAAAATTTTCAAGATTTTCTAATAACTTGAGTTCTACTGTTTCTAGTCAAAAAGTATTGCCCTTCCTTTCATTTATTTATTTTTGTGTGAATAAAATTTTATCTTGTTGACTTTACTGACTTACCAGCATGTATAGGGTTCCATGGTAAATTTTTCTAACTTTTTATGTTTATCATTTTACCATTTTTCCATTTCCCTTTTCTTATTCTCTTTTGCTTGATTTTCCTTCAATACAAAAATCCTAGACAATTCAAATAAGAACCAATAATGCCAGTAAAACTCAGAAACAAACATATCCAAATTTAAAATATTCATTTTTATTTTATTGCATTTTTGGGATGTTACATAAGCCTTGCATGTAGTAATAGTACCGCATTCTGTGCATTACTTGTTGAGTGCCTTGAGTACTCACCCCTCCTTACCTATCAACCCCAACATCAGTGGAGGAGTCTACACCGGCCTGGGAGGAGTTCATTGAAGATCCGGATAATTAGGAGGCAAGCCCAATCGGTTGCCTGTGGCAAGATGAAGGCTTCCACGAAGTTTTACTGTTTTCCGCTATTTCCTTTTACTCTGATAATGTAAGCCCTGCGTGGCTGATTTATGTAAGGAGACCATAAGGTCGCATAATTCATTTATATAAACGCTTGCACTATTTATTATTGTATCAGTAATGTCGCAAAGTGCAACCCTATAAAGGCTGTGTGTGCTAGTGTGATCCTGGACTGGCATAGAATACACAGAGGGTCCGGATTCTCAGAATCGGGTCCCGACACTATAATACTTAGGGTTATTGCACTAGTGGAAATTAGATGCAAAGCCAGGTGTAAATTAAATATTTTCCAGAATATGGTAGTGCATATATGAAAGATCAAATGTGGTCCATTGTTCATAAAAATTCCATTTAGACATGATATTTTACGGGCCGCCGAAAAGGCTAAAAAACATGACATGAGTTGTTGTTGACTATAATACTTAGGGTTAGTGCACTAGTGGAAATTAGATGCAAACTAAGGTATAAATTACACATTTTTCCAAAATATGGTAGTGCATATATCAAAGAGCAAGCAAATCTGGTCCATTCTTCCTAAAAATTACGTTTAAACATGACATTTTATGGACTGCCGAAAAAGCTAAAAAAATCACACTGTCCCTGATCTCAGAATCACACTCTCTATGATCTCCCTCTTCCACCATTGTTTTGCAATTTCACCCTCTCTCACAACGAAATTTGCTTTATCTTCTTTTCTAATTCTACTAATTATAATTTTACTAACCACAAAACTACGAGGGAGAGGAGATTCAAGGATATCAGAAAGAGATTGCCAGTCTGAAAGAATAGTTGCAAGTATTCAAACACCAGTCATAAACTAAAATAGAGGAACTAAAAACTATCGACGCAAATGCCTTGGCTTTACGAAAACAAATCAAGGTTTTCATCGAGTATGAGCGTATCATTGCGGAGATTGAGGAATTGAGAAGCAGATGCGATCAACATCGACCTCAAAAAACCTTACCCGAATTATGGCATTTCGGGTATGTAACGATCCCCATTTTTACATACATGTAAAAATGGAAATCTAATGTGCATTCCGTACTAGTCCCACGATCAGTAGCTAGTACGCACATACACAACAATTGGAATCACAACTATACAACATATTATTAAGCGGAAGCTACTATACAAAGAAAATCTTACAACTCAGAGCATATAGCAGTAAAAGAAGCAAAGTCTTGTAGTGTGCCCATCCAAAACCCGCAAGCAACTGACAAGGCATAATCCCTAGAAAGATCACGATGAAGAAAAATCCCGCAACCTGCGACGAAAGGAATCCTCGAAGCTTCGCTAACTTATCCACCTAAAAACAACATATAAGCAAGGGTGAGTACTTTCGTACTCTACAAGACTTTTAGCAAAACCTATAATATATGCAGGCCATTGCAAAGGAGGCTACTACAGTTAATTTGCATAAAGCAGAATTTATATTGTAAATCAAGTTATTTGTAAACGGAATTTGTAAGAGCAAGTTGATTGATATGAAATAAGTAAAGCATAAGTAATACTCACAACCCTTCGTGAGCATCGAATAATCCAGAAATGGAATCCAACAATGTCGGTCCTTTGACATAAAGCAACAGCTGCTAAAACAAGCTTAAACCAAAACCCATTTTAGAAAATACAAAACATTTAACTAGTGCAAGTTCACCAAGTTTCCCATGACCGAGGGGACGGCTAATCGATTAGATTTACACTCTACAGAGGTGTACAACTTTACCCACAAGTCATTACATTTTCTTTTTGCCGCATGTTTCACGCACCTTTGGCGTGTGGCCAAAATGTTTTTGACGAAAACCTTTACATTATCTAGGTTAACTTTGCACCAGCCCGGGACGTTAAGCCCTTGCCATAGAAACAGAAACACACACCCAAGACATGGTTCCTTTCACACAACACCCCATACACCGTTTCTGTTCATAGCAAGGCGTATACCGTTGCACGGGTATGCATTTACCCACACCGAGGATTAGAAAGTTCGGTGTGGAAGCCCGTCACAAGCAGTCCTGACCGAAAAGCTCCCGCTATACTCCCGCCTTCCATAAATGCAAAGTTAAACTAGATAACTTAATTGGTTTAAGGTTGCCCCATCCCAACACTTGTGGTTGTACGGATTATCTTGGATCATACAACACTAAGTTCGGTCCTTAAACCGACACGGGCGATACTCCACCCTACACTACGTGCAAATCCCTCTGCACCTCTGGCTATTGCCAATAATCGCCCGCATCAAAACGATAGTTTTATTTTGGGTTTTTAATCAAAATACCCATAATCAACAGCTTCAATTGCAATATTTTCCATTTCTCCAGAAACAAATTTTGATCTGATCATCAACCTCTTTAGTTCTAAAAGCATGGCTAATCGCATATACCCATGGTGACATTAAGTAATTGTCTATGCTCAATCTATGGTTATCAAGGTTCACATATTCATACTTATCAAGGAAGTTTCATGAGACAATAGGTATAACTACCAGCACCACAAAATAACGAATTTACAGAAAATAAACGCATGCATGAAACATTTTAATAAACACAATGTAAATTAAATTCTGGGATCAAGATGGTCAAAAGGGGTGCTTTCCTTGCTTATTTATTGCTTACAACAAAGACGCGGTCGCAGTTGACGGAGGCAACGACGGAGGAAGGGATGTCGGATTCTACACGTCGATCAATCGGAAATATAGCAAATGTCCAACTTTAATAAGGGCAAAAAGAAAACAGACAGAAAGCCAAATAAAAATTCACTGAAGAAAGCAGGAATGCTTTAGGGTTTGGATTAAACGATTTCAAGACCTCACGAATTAGATAATTACATATTCATATACTTAATGGCTTAATGACAAACAAAATAGGGTTTCTTTTATAGATTATATATTCTTAATTTATGAATTCAAGAGGCTAAAATTATGAATTCTTGTATTTATAACTTCGAATTATAGATGCTAAAATTATTTAGATTAAAATAATTAAAACACTAATTAAAGTGGTTATGTGAATAGCACTTAATTCCTTAAGTGATTTTGCATAAAAAGGAGTTTGAATAAGTTAGATCTGTTAAGCTAGGTTACTGGATTTATTTATGGTTTTTAAGAAGGTTCTGGTGATACAAATATATTAACTACAAACTTCATTATTACAAAGCTCACTTATTCATATTATGAAGTTCATTAATCATATCACTTAAGGTTATTTGGCTAACATGATTTACATGCAAAACATGATGAAACAAGATTATTTCTTTGAAAAAGGGTAGCATATACTTTGAAGAACATATCTAAGCTAATTTCATACATTTTAGTGTTTAGACGAGATATAATACTCATTGTTGAAAAAGCTTATATGATATTAAAGGTTACGACGACCATAATACTTAAGGGTATGCAACTAGCAGGATTTAGTTTAAAAGCATGTTGTAAATAAAATATTTTTCCATAATATGATAGTACATATCCTAAATATCATTTCTAAACTAATCTTCATAATATTTGCATTTAGACGAGATATTTTACGGACTGTTAGAAATGCTTAAATGTTTCTATAACTACACGACAAAGGTTCAGTTTTTGGTATAAGATTGTGACTACACCCTATAAGATAATCTACCCATTTTTTAGGCATTAATATGGTATGACACTAAGAGTGATTTAAAGTTGATTTTGCGATGATTGGCTTTTATCCAAGATGTTTTCCATATAAGCAATCATTAGGGTCTAACATGTTCTTATTTACACTTTACACAAACATAAGATACTTTTGTATAAACAGCATGAGCATTATTTTTCAAGGTTATAGGATTTGGTTTTGTCAAATTTGAAGTTAGTTTGAGAAAGTTATGACTATTCGGATAATACAATTATTAATACTTCGACTACTAAACATTCATTGTTTTCTATGGTAAACCTTAAATGTTTTTACACATCTGAGATCCTTGCAATGCCAGGAGTATAAAAAAACTAGTTTGGTGATAATTTGAATTCATTTGATCCATATTTTAACTATTTGATTTTCTATGCATATATATACATTTTACATTTAAGTTATTTCATATTTTTCAAGATAGCTCAAATCAAGTTCATTTATTAATTATTTTGGAAAATTTAGGTATTATACTGTCATACTAATATTTAGAAATCAATTTTGTTTATTTCACATTTCTTTCATACAAGTTATGCTTATTTGAATTTCTAATGCATTGAATGAAATCTTTAATAGAAAGTAATTCAAACATAAATAAAATTCAAATATTTTTATATATTTCAACTTTTGGAAGCATAAGGATTTTACTAAAAAAAATTCATTCAATTCTAAGTTTGTTTGCAGAATTTTATTGATAGCATATCTTTAGGCCTTTTATTCAAATTCGAATTTCAAATTCACCCAATGGACATTTTCAAAATATTATTGCATATCCTGAAACTACCTGATTTTATATGAATATAGATATTTGTTTCATTCCATTTGGATTGAAAATGTGAAAGTTACAGATGTTTGAACAATTAACCGGTTTGAAAAATGTATCAAGAAAATGAAATACGCATCTCCTATTGTGAAGGTGCCTTTACTGGTTGAACTGGAGCTTTTGCGCTGGCTGACAGAGCGGGCCCACCGCGCAGTGAGACAGTATAGAGGCCTCACCTCCACGGCTTGTCGTCGGAGAAGCGGCTCAGGTTGGTCCGGGTGGCGGCGCAGTGGGCTTCAGGGAGGTGAGCCACACTCAGGGGCGGTACCCATTTGGTCGGAGATGCAACAGAGAGGTGCGCCACCGAGGAGAGTCAGAGGCAATAATGGTGGATCGTCGGAAAAGATGGCCGAAGATGGTTCGGTTGGAATCGGTAGCAGAATGAGCATCAGGGGACACTAGAGGTTCTATTTTGCTAGCTGATGAGATTGGAAGGTGGCCGGAATGGGCTACCACCTTGCGCCGTTTTTTGGAGAAGAAGAACAGTAGGTGGCGATGGGTCTTTAGTTGACGATTCACAATTATTGTTGAGGGCTTTTGATTGCTATAGTTTACTAATGGTGAGGTTCAAAGGAATTTGGGAATGATTCTCTGTATTACGAGAATTACAATCGGCTTTGGGCTTTGGAGCTTTCGGCCATGGCGGAAGCAAGGCAAAATTAGGTGCTTTGGCTAGATGGAAGTGAGGGAAGTAGAGGGGGATGATGGGCGACGCTTCTACGAACCCAGGGCTAGCTTTTATAGGTAGCAAAGGCAGTGATCGACAGGGTTTGAACGGGGCGAAATCAGCGGCTCGGTTCTGAATTTGGCGCGCGATTTCAGCTCGGCTCAGAATGATGCAAGCTGGTCAGGGTATGGCGCAGAGCTCTCGAGGCTTGACGCAGACTCCCAAGGATGGACGTGGCGGCAACCAAACGCTTGGGCGGCGGGGACGCTTCAGTCTCGGTGAGGAAGAGGGTGCGCGAGACAGGGAGCAGAGAGCTCGGCGGCGCGATGAAGAATAGACGGGGCACGCGACTAACAGACGGGACCGGGTCCATCGACAGTGGGAGAGCCGACTTTCCCGTCGCCGTGCAAAGACAAAGCGGGCCAAAACAATCGAGGGCCCACTTGTCATTGGGAAGGGAAGAGATAAGGGATAAGTTTGATTCGGACAAGTGGTACACGATTAAACATCCCCGAGCGCAGACAATCAAATCCCGACGAGGACGAGCTCCCCAGTGTTGTCGTCCAAGAATTTCGATTCCTTTCGAATCCGAGCTGATTTTCCTAAGTGCGATTTGCGAGTCCCGACAAGCGTCCGCCCAAGCATTGTCAACGCGTCCTTCCCCAACGTGGACGACCTCGCCAAGTGACGTCCTCTCCCACAATGGCTTGAAGGTCGGGTTCCTTGTGATTTGCCTCTGCCTCTTCTAATTTCCGGAGCAAGTTCTTGTGTAGTAGTAGTATTGGAACAAATTTGACCAAACAGACCTAAGATCATCGAATAGTTTCGCATCATGTAAACATCATGCTTGGACGTCATCAGAACATCTGAAAAATACAATAAAATAAAAATAAATATTTTAAATTTTAATATGTTTATTTCTGAATTTTATTGGCATTATTGGTTTTTAATTGGATTTTCTTGGATTCTTGTATTGAATGGAAAATCCAATAAATAAAAATAATGAATGGAAATGGTAAAAAGGTAAAATGGTAAACGTAAAAAGTTAGAAAAAATTACCATGGAATCCTAGCCATGCTGGTAAAACAGTAAAGTTATCTAGTAAAAATTTTATGCATAGAAAAGTAAATAAATGAGATGAATGATAACACTTTTGATTAGAAATAGTCGAAGTCAAGTTACTAGAAAATCATAGAAAATTTTTATGGAGCCATAAAAATTAGTATGACACCCTCAGGGCAGAATATACTTCTGTTAAAAATTTCAGGAATTTATCATGTAATTAAATCTTCTAAAAATTCAAAAAGAGAGGCTTTGAAAATCTGAAAATTATGATGTCAGAATTTGTTTAAAATAATTACGCCATATTTTGACTTAAAATCTTTATAGAGATATCCTTCACCCAAACCAAACAATTTAAAAAAGTTTTAAAAATAAATAATAAAATTTTCACCCTTAAATAAATCAAAAGCTGAAATTAAAATTCGAGCAATGCACAAAGGTCGTAATTGTTATAAATTAATTATTTGGTATTTTCGTCCCAAAATTTTACAGAAAGCTAACAACAACCAGGAGACTCTAGTAAAAAAGTTTCACAATTTTTCAACTTGATTGATAGCCATTTTAATGCCCAGCATGAGGTTGTCCTGAAGCCATCCCATCTCCTCTGCTTTGGGGACACCTCGCCGAAGTCCAGAGCTTTCCATCCAAAGCCAGCAAGCCCCAAGTCGTATAAGCAAAGCTTCAGGTAGAGCCTCCCATCGAAAGCCTCATGCATTCATCCTCCCTTTCTTTAAGCGAGTCTCATCCAGTGAAGCGAGTAACCAGAGAAGAACAAGGAGGTCAAGCAATGCCGTCAGTTGAGCCATGCTTCAGTAAGCCAAAAGAGGAAGGAAGAGCTAGTGAAGAGCTCGGCCACTGCACATCTCCTTGCACGCCTTTCAGGAACCCCACAGCCTGATCATTCCTCCCAGATCACTGCCGAGTTCAGCTCTGTCAGCTCCATTGTCGTCGCAAGCAAGAAGAGGGGAGAGGTGGAAGATTAAGCAAATCGGTGAGCCATTCTTAAATTGCTCACAGCCGTAGCATCCTTGAGCATCCCTGAACCCGTCTCGCTCATCGATTTCAGCTCTTCCCTGCCGATCAACCACTGCCGCGCACGCGCCTTCTTCCCCAAAGCCGGCGCTCGGTGGTGGAGCTCCTCGGTAAGTCTCCGATTCATCCAACCATAAAAATGGAACCCATACGTGCCACTGATGCTCTCCCAACTGGTCTTCTCTAGGGGCGAGCTCTTCTTCGCCGCCTCCGGCTAGCCCCTGCCATCGCCATCTCTGGCCCACGGTGGCAGCCCGCTCCGACCGTTGCCGGAGGTGATTGACCCCACCATCAGATGCGGGGTGATGCCCTGATGCTCACCGTGTCACCGATTGGTCTGAGACCCACGAGTAGCGCTGGCCGTGAGCCCTAGTTCCCCCTGCTTTCGTCTCACTGCCTCCTGGGCCCCAGTCGTCAATGGCGCGAAATGAAGCCAGTGCAATCGGTAAAATACGCCAACCCTGTTTAGAAAGCACATTTTGTATTTTTAGGTTATTTTCAGAAACCGAGTTAATTCAGTCAGCCATATCTTTTGCATTATAACTCAAAAATTTGTGAAATGAATTTCTATATTCATGTAAAATCAGGTACCTTCATAATATGCAATAATATTTTGAAAATGATCACTGGGTGAATTTGAAATTCAAATTTGAATAAAAGGCCTAAAGATATGCTTTGTATAAAAATTTTGCAAACAAACTTAGAATTGAATGAAACTAATTTTAATGGAATCCTTATGCTTCCAGAAGTTCAAATATATAAAAAAATTTAGATTTCATTTATGTTTGAGCTACTTTCTATTAAAGGATACATTCAATACACTAAAAACTCAAATATACATAACTTATGTAAAAGAAATCCAAAATAAGAAAAAAATTTGTTTCTAAATACTGTTAAGACAGTATATTACCTGAATTTACCAAGATGGCTAAAAGATAAACTTGATTTGATTTCTCTTGAAAAATATGAAATAACCCAAGTGCAAAATGTATACATATGCATAGAGAATCCAATAGTAGAATATAGATTAAATGAACTTGAATATAGGCAAACTTAGTTTTTTTTATACTCCTGACATTACAAGGATCCCAGATGTGTAAAAATATTTAAGGTTTACCGTAGAAAACAATAAATGTTTAGTAGTCGAAGTATCAATACTTGTATTGTCCGAATAGTCATAACTTTCATAAACGAACTTCAAATTTGATGAAACCAAATCTTACAACCTTGAAAAATAATACCCTTGCTGATTGTACAAAAATATCTTATGTTTGTGCTAATCTGAATTAAGTCCATATTAGGCCCTAATGATCACTTATATGGAAAACGTGTCGAATAGAAGCCAAATGTAACATCCCAAAAATTAAAATAAAGTAGAAAACTAAATTTTATAAATTAATTATATTTACTAATGCTTTTTCTGCATTTTCTGATTTTTTTGGATTTTCCTTGATTTTGCTGTAATAGAAAAATCTTTATAAGTAATAGATGAATAACAATAATAAAAGCTTATGTTAATAAAATGTATAAAATCCCTGCCTAATCTTGAGAGATATCTAGAATCCTTCTTCTGAATTTTTTTTAACAAAAGCCAAGTAATCATTATATACAATACATGCCTAATTAATGAATCATGACTAGTAATAGTAATTATGTCAGAATTAAATTTCCATAAATTTTATGTGAAACTTTTTTTATTATATTCACCTTGGATATATTAATATACATTAAAAATATTAAAAATAAATAATAATTTTTAATATATTTAAAAATGAAAAAACAGGATTTCTGAAAATCTGAGAATCTTAATGTAAGAATTTTTATAAATTACATACGAAATATATTAAACTGAAATTTTTACTGAAGGCTTATATACTCAATATAAACTCTTAAAAAAAGTTTTAAAAAGTTTTAGTGAGATATATGTCCTCTGATAATTATAAAACAGAAAACACAATTTTTTGCATAGTAGCTTGTCAGATTTTTTGTAAAATATACACATCATATCTCAAGCTAAAAATTTTACAGGATAATCTTCATCATCTCTAGTACGTGAATTAAAATCCTCATTAAATTTCAGATATGATACCCAACTGGTTCAACGAACTTATTTTCACTCTGATATGAAAATTTGCTTGAAGTCCACCATTCTTTCGCTGCCATGTGGACCCCATTGCACGGTGCGGCCCACTTGCCAGCCGAAGGCGCTGCCCTTCTTCTTCCTCTCGACGCTGGTGCCCCGGAGCAGAGCCAAAGGTCGCGCGAACTGCAGCCCGCGTCACTCTCTGCAGTTTGCGTCACCCGGCCAATGCTCCCGTGCCACGCCGCCGCCACGCGGTCGTCCTCACCGTGTTTCCTGGAGTCCAGCCGTACTTCTCCCTATGCAGCGCCGAGAGCTCATCCCGCCAAGCTCGCAACCTGTGCAGGGCTTACCCTCTCCCCTTCACCTATAAATTGCGCCCCTGAGTTCACAGGAAGCCGCGCATCATCCCCCTCTACTTCCTCTTCTTTCCTTCGAGCCAAACACCTCGATTCATCCCCCAATTCTGCCATTTCCAAGAGCTCCAGAGCTCGGGCAAGAACAAAATTCGGATGAAGCACTCAACAAAATCCAAATTACTTTAGACCGTAGCATCAACAAGCCTCAAGAACCAAAAGCCCTCAATAATCTTGAAGGTTCTTCACCCAGAAGACCGACGCCGCTGTTGCCCATCTTCCCCGATCACAGCGCACGGTGGCTGCCCCAACCGAACCTCCTCCGACTCTAAAAGAAGGTAGAATGGAATGCTAATGACTCGTAGATGCTATATCCGGAACTCATCTCGTTTGACCGGTCGTGTTTTGCTGGCGTGGCTTGACCACCATGACCGCCGCCGCTGCACCTCGGTGGCAGCTCACCGTGGACCTCCTCTGGCCGAATCGATACCACCTTCGGATGCGCCTTGTCAAGCTCGTGCTCCCTCTGCCCTCGCCTTCGCCAGAGCCTCGCCGGAGCTCCATCGCCGACAAGCCATACGTCGAGCTCTGTTGTGGAGTCTCTGACCGGCGGGCCCAAGTTGGCAGTGACTCAAAGAAAGCCAGTTCAACGCTAAAAGACGCCTTCTCAGTAAGAAAACGTATTTTCTATTTTTTCTTTGAATTTCCAAAACCGAGCTAACTTCTTATATGTATAACTTGTTCATCTTTAATCCAAATTGACTGAAACAAATTTCTATATTTATCTAAAATCAAGTAATTTCAGAATATGCAAGAATAATTTGAATAAGAACTCTGGACAAATTTGAATTTCATATTTAAAGAAAAGGACAAAAGATAGGCTATGTATATAAATAATGCAAATGAACTAAGACTTGAATGAAACCAATTTTATTGGAATCATTAGACTATCAGGAACCCAAATATATAAAAGTATTTAAATATCATCTTTGTTTGAATTATTTTCTATAAAAAGTTGTTCTCAATATATTAAACATTCAAGAATGCAATAATTGTGCAATATAACTCTTAAAATAATAAAATAAATTTTTATATGATGCTGAGACCATAAGTAGCTCAAATATGCAAAAACCTTTAATTTTTGGTTTGATTTTAAATTATTTGCTTTACAAATATCCATAAGAACTAATATAGCCAATAATAAAAAGTGTATAATAACTCATAAAATAATTAAACATTTTGTATAAGCTTCTGGAATCAGTAGAAGCTCATTTATTTAAAAATATTTAGAATAATACATAGTTTACATTCTTTTAATAAAAGGGAATTCAAATCACCACAATAGATGTATGTATAATTTATCGTGGCTAAAAGCAAAGTAATGCAAAATTTGTTTTAAAACACTTCTAGAATTCGAAAATATAAGTACAATAATACATAATTTTAGCCTCTTGAATTCGTAAAACAAGAATAAATAATCTATAAAAGAATCTGCGTCCGTTCTTATAGCAAGTCTGTATTTAATTTTCTATCTGTCTTCTTTTTGCCCTTATTAAAGTTCATTATTGCTATATTTCCGTGAACGACGTATAGAACTCGACATCATTAGCTCCATCGTCGACATCATCAGCTACGACCACGACTTCATCGTAATCATCAATTAAGCAAGGCCAGCACCCCCTTTGATCATATTGATCCCAGTATTTAATTTTTACTTTGTTTATCAAATTGTTTCATGCATGCGTTTATTTTCTGTAAATACGCTATTTTGTGGTACTGGTAGATATATCTGTTGTCTCATGAAACTTCCTTGATAAGTATGGACATGTGAACCTTGATAACCATATAAATCGGTTAGACTAAAAACCTCAAAATAAAAACTATGGTTTAGGTGTGGGCAATTATTGGCAATAACCGGTTGTGCAAGAGATGGACTTGTACGTAGTATAGGGGGATATTATTGCCTGTGTCGAATTAAGGACCGAACATAGTGTTGTATGATCTAAGATAAATTCGTACAACCACTGGTGCTGTTATAGGCAGCCTTAACCTATTAAGTTTTTAGATTTAGCTTTGCACATTGGTAGGCCAAAGTAGTACGAGCTCTCCTTTCAAGGTTTGCTGGAAGGGGTGCCCACACCGAGGTGTTGGGAGCAACATTTGCTGATATAACGGTGTACACCTTGCTATGGGGAGAAACGGTGCCCGACTGTTTTTATGATGATGATGATGATAGCATGTTTTATATATATGTGTTTCTTCTACCATAGCAAGGGTTTTTCGTCACCGGTGCTGGTGTAAAGTTAGGTCTATGTAATGTAACGGTTATGTTATGACTCTCTGCGACACACCAAAGGAAGTATGCTAATTATCGATTGCACAAAGAGTTAGTCATTTCTTGTGGGTAAAGCTGTACACCTCTGTAGAATGTAAATCTAATCGATTATCCGTACCCGCCGTTATGGGAAACTTGGTGAACTAGCACTAGTTAAATGCTTTGGTATTTTCTAAAAGTGGATTTTGGTTTGAGTCTTGTTTCGCAACTGTTACTTCATGTCAAAGGACCGACATTGATGGACTTCATGATTGGATTATTGGATGAATGGTTATGTGTTGGCAAAGGAATGATTATGGCAGGAATGGATTATTGGATCATTAAATTAATCAAAGCTTACGAAGGGCTGTGAGTATTACTTATGCTTTGTTTATTTCTTATTAGTCAAATTTGCTTTATTAAATCCTGATTGCAAATGACAACTTGATTTACAAATTAAATTCTGATTTATGCAAAAATATTAACCCAGAAGCCTCCTTTGATCCTACTTGCATCATTGCATTTGCAAATACCACTTAAGTCTTGCGGAGTACGAAAGTACTCAACCTTGCTTATTCTGTTATTTTAGGTGGAAAAAGTTAGCGAAGCTCCGAAGGTTTACTTTTCGTCGCAGGATGCGGGAATTCTAATGAAGTGATCTTTCTAGAGATTTATGCCTTGTCAGTTGCCTGAGGGTTGGATGGGCACACTACAAGACGTTGCTTCCTATGTGTTGTATATATATATTCTGAATTGTAAGAATACCATGTACAAATAGCTTCCGCTTTAATATAATGTTGCATGCTTGTGATTCCAATTGTTGAAAATGTGTGTACTAGCTACTGATCATGGGACTAGTACGGAATGCACATGAGATTTCTAATTTCGCATTTATGTGAAAATGGGGGTCGCTACACCAAATATCGCGGATTTAGTTTTAAAACAATTCTAGGGTCATCCCCTGTTTATGCCTAAAAAGTGGATAAATAATCTTATAAGGTGCAGTCGCAAACTTATGTCAAAAACTGAGCCTTTGTCGTGTAGTTACAGAAACTCTTAAGCCTTTTCGGTGGCTTATAAAACACCTCGTCTAAGTGTAAAACTTTATGAAAACAGTATAGAAATACTCTATAAAGTGTGTGCTACTATGTTCTGAAGAAAGAATATTATTTTGTTAAGGTTTGCATGTAAAAGAATCTAGCAACATAATCCTAAATGTTATGTTTTCCAAACAGTAGAAACAATTAAGCATTTTCAACAGCCTGTAGAATATCTCGTCTAAATGCTAATATTATGAAGATAAGTTTAGAAATGATATTTGGGATATGTACTACCATATTCTGGAAAAATATTTTATTTATGGCTTACTTTTCGTCTAAAATCTATTAGTGCAACAACCCTAAGTGATAATTGTTCACTGCACCCTTCCTAATCCAAATCCATATCGTAGACCTTATAATACCATATAAGCTTTTTCAACAATGAATATAATGTCTCGTCCAAACCCAAAAAATTGTGAAATCAGCTTAGTATTGCTATCCAAAGTATAGACTACCCTATTATGAAGAAATAACCATTTTTCATCATGCTTTCCATATAAATCATGTTAGTTAAATAACCGAAGTATTATGTTTCCTAAGCTTTATAATGTGAGTCGACAGTAATGTAGAAATCTATAAGAAACATGTTTGTATCCCCAGAACCCTCTTAAAAACTATAAATAAATCCAGTAACCTAGTTTAACAAATCTAACTCATTCAAAATCACTTTTTATACAAAATCACTTAGGGAATTAAGTGCTATTCGCATAACCGTTTAACTTATGTTTTACTTCTATTAATCCAAATCATTTTAGCATCTATAATTCAAAGTTATAAATGCAAGAATTCATAATTTTAGCCTCTTGAATTCGTAAGTCAAGAATAGATAACCTATAGAAGAAACCATGTTTTGTTCATCATAAAAGTCATTAACAATATGAATGTGTAATTATCTAAATCATGAGATCTTGATATTGTTCCATCCAAACCCTAAAACATTCTTGTTTTCTGCAGTAAGTCTTTATTTAGTTTTCATGCATTTTCTTTTTGCCCTTATTAAAGTTGGATATTTGCTATTTTTCGATTGATCGACGTGTAGAATCCGGCGTCATTTGCCTCCGTCGTTGCCTCTGTCGACCGTGGCCTCGTCTACGTCGTAAGCAATAAATAAGCAAGGCAAGCACCCTCCTTTCATCATCTTGATCCTAGTATTTAATTTGCATTGTGTTTATTAAAATGTTTCATGCATGCGTTTACTTTCTGTAAATTTGGTATTTTGTGGTACTGGTAGTTATACCTGTTGTCTTATGAAACCTCCTTGATAAGTATGGACATGTGAACCTTGATAACCATAGATTAAGCTTAGACATTACTTAATGTTATCATGGGTATATACGATTTCATAATTATCAATGCTTAGCCATGCTTTAGTACCAATGAGGTAGATGATTAGATCAACATTGTTTCTTGAGAAATGGAAAATGTTGGATATGACACTGTTGGTTATGGGTATTTTGATTAAAAACCCAAAATATAACTATGGTTTTGCTGCGGGCGATTATTGGCGATAGCCGGATGTGTAGAGGGATTTGCACGTAGTGTAGGGTGGAGTATCGCCCGTGTCGGATTAAGGACCGAACATAGTATTGTATGATCCAAGATAATCCGTACAACCACAAGTGTTGGGATGGGGCAACCTTAAACCAATTAAGTTATCTAGTTTAACTTTGCACATTGGTAGGCCAAAGTAGTACGGGCTCTCCGTTCAAGGTTTTCTCGACAGGGTGCCCTCACCGAGGTGTTGGGAACAACACTTACCAATATAACGGTGTACATCATGTCTATGGGAAGTTCCAACATTTCTATGCTCTGAGTTCTTCCATCATAGCATGGGTTCAACGTCCCGGTGCTGGTGCAAAGTTAACTTAGATAATGTAAAGGTTTTCGTCATGAACATTCTGGCCACACGTCAAAGGTGCGTGAAACATGCGGCAAAAAGAAAAGGTCATGCCTTGTGGGTAAATTTGTACACCTCTGCAGAGTGTAAATCTAATCGATTAGTCGTCCCCTCGGTCATGGGAAACTTGCTGTACTTGTACTAGTTAAATGTTTTGGTATTTTCTAAAAATGGGTTTTGGTTTGGAACCTATTTAGCAGATGTTGCTTTTTGTCAAAGGGCCGACATTGTTGGATTTCATTATCTGGATTTCTCGATGCTCACGAAGGGTTGTGAGTATTACTTATGCTTTACTTATTTCATATCAGTCAACTTGCTCTTACAAATTCCGTTTACAAATAACTTGTTTTACAATATCAATTCTGCTTTATGCAAATTAACTGTAGAAGCCTCCTTTGAAATGGCCTGCATATATTATAAGTTTTGCTAAAGTCTTGCAGAGTACGAAAGTACTCACCCTTGCTTATATGTTGTATTTAGGTGGATAAGTTAGCGAAGCTTCGAAGATCCCTTTTCGTCGCAAGTTGCGAGATTTTCTTCATCGAATCTTTCTAGGGATTATGCCTTGTCAGTTGCCTGCAGGTTGGATGGGCACACTACAAGACTTTGCTTCTTTTGCTGCCATTTTATGTGAGTGATAAGAATTTTCTTTGTATAATAGCTTCCGCTTAATATTATGTTGTATGGTTGTATTCCAATTGGTGTGTATGTGCGTACTAGCTACTGATCATGGGACTAGTACGGAATGCACATTAGATTTCTATTTTTGCATTTATGTAAAAATGAGGGTCGTCTCATCGCCCACACAAGATTCCTTAGCTGCAGATATCCAGAATATGGTCAGCACATTTGAAGTCGAAACAATTAACAGTGTCTTGTGAGTTTATCCAAAAGGAAACGAGCACATAGCTGCACTTGCATGTCTAGCAACCAAATGCGGACATTAGTTCTTGACAACAGACTAATGATAATGAAACAGATCGCTTATATGGTCTACAAACATTACAGAAATTATTTTGTTAATAAATGCATTAAAATAGAGAAGCAAAAAAAGCATAACGCTGGTTGATCAATTTCTTGCTGTGGATTGATATTACAAGAAAAAACATTACGGTTGAGCTAGAGCCATGCATAACGCCATGCAAAAAAAACATAACGCTGGTTGATTAGTTTCTCCTTTGTTCCTCTTCTCCACTTTCAGTTGAGATTGCCAAGCTATCTTGTGGTTCACTGTAATTTTCTGTTCACAAAGAATCAACCAGATGTGTTCATCATTGATGGTGGCAAGTTGGGTATTTCAACACAAACAAGGAAGATGATCTAAGCTAGTTTGCAATGTGAACTAATTGGTGAACTCATTCTGACAGTAATGGTTGATCAGGCATCATCATGTGCTTCACTGTAAATATCGATATATATCAAGTTGCTTCACTGTTGTCCTTGCCTAAAGGTGTGATCTTGGTTTGTGTTCTAGTACCAAAACAAAAAACAGTCGAGGTTAAATCTGTACAAAAAACACGTGCTTCACTGTAGGTGCATAAGTACCAAAGTATGCATACTGTATTTCTTTTTATGGGAATCATAAAGAATTGTCCGGAAACTGTAGAGGCTTTCTATACATGATTTATGTTGAGACATTTACGGTCCCAGATGTCTATATTATCACTATTGTATTCCATCTCTTCATAATGCCTTTTTAAGGTGTCCTCAAATCTTATTTGCTCTATTGGTAATGCAGATTCTGACTCAGGCAGTGACACTGAAAGCGAATCAAAAAAATTTAGTAGCCCATCAAAGCTTGTGAAGGTGCTTTGGCAATTTGTGACTATCTTCTGCACTGTGACTATTATTAGCTCTGTAGTATAAAAGAGTTTAAAATTGTGATCCTGTGTTGATCATTGGCAGAACCTGAGAGTGAATAGGATGGGATTGCGTTGTTTTTATAAGGTATCATGAGGAGTAAAAATGATATACATTATAGCATGGAGACATACTTGGCAAAGTTCAACAATAAATATTTCAATTTATATAACTTGGTAACACTGATTAGGCATAAATTTGTGGATAAAATTTATGTAAAGATGGACGCTTGTGGATATAATTTTTGTAACTTTTGTATGCTGATTTTAGTTCTCTTAAAGTGTGCAGATGGCAGGTGTTGCCAAGTGGAACGTTGATAATACTATAATAGTTTGTGAATTGTTTGCCGAACAAATTAGTATTGGGAATCGGCCAAATACCCACTTAAGCCATGTAGGCTATGCTGAAGTAGAAAAGAGGCTTAAGGAGAGGACCGGGCTCAAGTACAACAAGAGGAAATTTAAGAACAAATGGGATAAATTGAAGAATGAATGGACTATTTGGACTAGATTACTCATGAGGGAGACTGGGGTTTATGACTTTGATATGTGTTTCACATACGTATCTACATATCAACCGGGTGCTATATATGTATAATACTAGTGTCTTATACCATGCATTGAGGGTGGACCGATATGTCTTCCCACATCCTCTACAAGGTAACTCACTTACATATACATGAAAATTCCTTTCTTTAAGTAAAATCATCATTAATTGAATCCATTTTCGATTTAAGACAAGTATTACCTTGTGGATGCTAGTTATCCTAACCGATCAGGTACACTACAAGAAGCAGAGAAAAATTGTGGGTTTTTAAATTGTG
The DNA here is from genome assembly GCA_036346275.1 of Otatea glauca. Lineage (NCBI taxonomy): Eukaryota > Viridiplantae > Streptophyta > Magnoliopsida > Poales > Poaceae > Otatea > Otatea glauca. The sequence continues at coordinate 40,635,252 of CM070721.1, read as the reverse complement.
GGCCCACAAAATACCCACAATTTATTTATTTAAATTGCGGTTTCTATAAAACCCACGTTTTTAATTAAATTCGTGAGCCAAAATGAAACCCACAAATTTATTTATTTAAATTCGTGGGCTCAAATAACACCCACGAATTTAATCATTTAAATTCGTGGGCCATCAATTACCCACGAATTTAAACATTTAAATTCGTGGGCCAAAAATTACCCACAAATTTAAAAATTTAAATTCGTGGGTCACCAATTACCCATGAATTTAAACTTTTAAATTTGTGGGCCGGTCATCCCCACGAATTTAACAGAGGCAAAAACCCTTTGGCCCGACCAAGCCACGCTCCCACGCCCGGCCGCCGTCTCCCTGCCCCCGCCGCCGCACGCCCGCCCGGCCTACCGCCCATGGCCCGCCCGTCCCCCAGCGCCGTCGGCCGCACGCCCGCCGCCCGCTGCGCGCCCACCACTTCCTTCCCACTTGCCCCTCACCTCGCCATCTCCGTATCATGTCGCGGTCGTCTGCGTGCGCGCGCGACGGCCAGATCTCTCCGGCGACTGCCGCATGGACCGTCTCGGCGGGAGCCCGTCTCGAGGCGGCAGCGCAGTGGCAGCAACAGACTCCTCCTCCCGGCGGCGTCTCCCCTCCCACCACCGCTTGCCCTCGACCTACTCCGCCGCCTCGCCGCGGCGCAGCATCTCAACGTCCACCCCGCGACGCGAGCGCGCGCGCCGCCCGCCGCCGAGCTCGCGCAGTCATGGCATCCCGAGCGCCGCCACGGCCGTCGGCGGCAGCGGCGACGAGGACGACTACGCCACCGACCACCCGCCCCACCCTCGCCGGGTTCGGCGGCGCACACGCCAGCGCACGCCCGACAAGCGGCATCTCCTGCTCGGCCGCACCATGAGATCTCCCTCCCTGCGGTATTTTGCTTCGGATCTCTCGCCAATCTCACTTGAGACGCTTCCCTACTTGAATCGGCTGTTTTGGGCTACTATTATGCACGAATTAGTCCTAATTGGTCAAATTGAGGTCAAATCGTGTTTGAAAGCATGCTCTAGTTGATGAATTTGCAAATGAAGCTAGTTCCCATTGGCTAATGCTAGGTATTTATTTAGTAATGCTGCCTTTTGAATTGAGGGAAGCGATGTGTGCATTGGAATTTTGGATTAGTGCCTCGTTTTGCCCAATTTGCTTACTGCTTATCCTGTGGCCTTCTGCTAATTTTATCTGCAGAATGTGAAATGTGCTTTGCATACTAAAAATAGGCTGGTCCCATATCCTACAAAATGAATGCATGATTGGTGGTACTAGTGTCCCAAAATGGAGCAATAACGAGTGAATCTTTCTGCTTTTACCACTTGTTAGAAGAAGCTAGCATTACTAGCTTACTACATTAATCAGCTCTTGCTATGGGCTTATTTTGTTGGACTTGGTGTAAGGTCTTTTAGAGCTTGCCTCTCATGAAATTCAGATATGGTCAATATATTTACTTTGTTTGACTCGGCATGTATGACACATCAATGTAAGCATCACCCAATTAACGCATGGTCAAAGCATTAGGTGCCCATGAATCAACTTTGAGAAAATAAGCGAGACATGTTAAAAGTGCTTCGAGCTATAATTTTTGAAGAATGACATCGGTATCATACTATCGAATCAAACCAAGTTTTGTGTTCAATTTTGGCTCTTCTGACATAGAGCCTCCTCTCCTTTGTCTAATGGAATTGAAATTTTTAGTCCAATTGTATGTGCTAAGGTACTCAATAGTTACTATGTGACTGAAATGTCAATCTATCTATCTATTATGAATTATATTAGATGAGATCGGTAGGTCAATATTGTGGATGTGTGACGGTGTGGGTATGCCTCTGGGCCAATTTGACATTCTTGTGCTATCTTTGAATGTCTCGAGAAACTATTTAGTTATAGACTATGTTTACCATTTCTAGCATATAATTTCATTGTTGCTCTAAAGAAGGAAGGTTGTAGACTAGTTAATACATTTAAAATTAGCAAAATATGATGCCTTTGCAAATCCACCACATGTCAAACACATTTTTTATCTTTTACGTATGTTACCATGGGCCTTTGCATTGCTTGTCTAATTGGAAATTTGGAATCATCACATTATTGATTGTCTCTTGTAGCTTGTATTTACTTTTCATCCATCCTTAAAAAAAGTTTCTTTTTTCATCGCTTTTCTATATGTTTTCGGAAAACAGGTACCAAGTATAATTTTTGACCCTATCTTTGCTTCAGGTTCGATACCGGACATCTTAGCGCCCACAACTCCAACAACCCCGAGGCATGAATTCCATTGTGAGCTCGATTGGTGTATAACTGTTGTACTTTATAACTTGTTGTGATGGATACGTTGTGATCGACTTATTGTGATGGACTTATTGTAATGGAATGTGGATTGTATCTATTGCAGTTGTAATGTGTTGTACGTCATTGCGTAGTTTACAAATTGCCGTTGGATGTGTGACTGGATTATCTAAGGATCGCTAGAATGTCTCATACGGTTTGAGAGATTGATATATATATTATAAGCGCAAATGTTTTTTGTCTCTGAGTGGATGTCCAATTTACTAGAGAGGTTATGCGAAATTTTGTACATTCGGAGACTTAGTTTTAAGCCGGTTTTGAAGAGTTAAAAGGTTGGTTTCAGTATTTTAGTACAGGTAATAGGTTTGGTGTCTTGTTTGTTAATTCTTCGGTCGCTTGAACTTCATTGTCGAGTTTGTCTTTTGTGTTAGTGTTTCTGATCAGATTTGAACAAAATAGATGATCCTTCTTATTTATGCTTCGCTTAGCAATTTTTAGTTTCAATTTTCTTTTTTCCTTTTCTTTTCTTCTTTAGTTGTTATATGTATTGAGTGCGATGCATATATATATAAATATATATACATTTCGATATATATATATATATATATTTGAAAAAATGACTGATAAATTCATGAGCTTTCAATACCCACGAATTTATCTGGCTGCTCCAGTTAAATTCGTGGGTTTAATAAACCCACGAATTTAACATTAAATTCGTGGGTTTATTAAACCCACGAATTTAACTCAGATTCCCAATTAAATTCGTGGGCTTGGCAGAAACCCACGAATTTAACTTAAATTCGTGGGTACCCACGAATTTAATTGATTAATTTCGTCGAGTTAAATTCGTGAACTAAATTCGACGGTTTGCTCACGAATTTAAATTAAATTCGTGGGTTTTGGCCTAAATTCGTGGGTTTTTGGCCCACGAATTTTTCCCTGATTCTTGTAGTGGTATCTAGCTCCATATAAGGGCAAAAGGTACCATGTTGTTGAGTTTTATAGAGGTATAGAACCAACTACTATCAAGGAGAAGTTCAATAGAGTACATTCAAGTGTGCGTAATGTGGTCGAGCGATTGTTTGGAGTATGGAATATGAAATGGCAAATTTTGCTCAAAATGCCGAGTTATCCAATGATCAAGCAAAAGATGATTGTTGCGGCTACTATGGCGCTTCACAATTTCATACGTGAGCATGCTAGCGGAGATTGGCATTTCCGTAGATGCGATCGTGATCCAGATTATGTGTCTACCATTCCATCAAGATATCAAAGTAGTACAATTTCTCAACATGCATCCGATGGTTCAACGTCACAACCGAATGATCGGTTGATGGATAGTTTTTGTGATGAGCTTGCAACCGCTATTGCTCATTCTTGGTGACATTTTCGAAGTGGCAAATGTGAAATAATGTGATGGATATTTGTGTTGTGAATGTCTTCAACTTAAACAAATTTATTAGGACTTTTTTGTTGTGAACGTCGTTAAATTAAGCAAATGTGAGATAATATGATGGACTTTTGTGGTGCTCTTTCTCGGTAATATTTTCGAAGTGGCAAATGTGAGATACTATTGCACCATTTAATTTATGTGTCTACTGTGAGTATTTACACGGTACCTTACATTGCTAGGGAGCGACAACAATCTCAAACCGGGTGCTTTGATTAAAATAAAGCAAGGTAGCAACAGGAAAGCAAAGAGAAGGAAGCATGCAAGATAAGCAAATGCAATGTCCAAGAAATTTGACACCTTTTCTTTCGTCCTTTTATGGATGAAAAATTCGAATTATTTTCAGAAGCAAATTCAAATGATGTCCCCACGATGTACACAATGAAAAAACCATGATTTTTTACATATATGCTAAACATGGGTTTCAATCAGCTATCTCTTCCTGCAATTTCTTAGAAGGGAATAAGTACATGCCAAGTAATAGGGTAATCTAGTCTTTGTGCACACAATTCTCTCATTTTTAGATCAGGGGTCAACCTCGTAGTCAAACACTTTCTTAGACAGCTCTAGATTCTTAGTGAAGTGAATCCAAGTGAGAAGCTGAATCTAGAGCTGCAAAATTTAGAGCTAGAGCCATGCATTAATTCAATCATCTTGACTTGTGATTCAGGAACAAAAACGACTAGTGATTTAGGCCCTGTTTGGGGTCTTAAAGCCAGCTTCAACTTCTAAAACGCCGATAAGCCCTTCAAACAGCTAAGCTTTTAAGCGCTTTTTGATATAAGCTAGAAGCTACATATAACTAGCAAAGGGGAAGAGAATCAAGGGGGTGTGTTTTAGGTGTTTACAATCGGGCCATCAGCAGGCTCGTTGTAATAATGCTCCCATTTGTTATCAGTGCAAGAAGTCTGGTCATGTTTTATCTCAATGTCCTGAAAATCAGAAAGGTTGTAGCTACAATGGTTTGGATATGGGGTGCCTGGTCAGGGTTTTACAGCACTCAGATTGATGGGACAACAAATCAGGTTTTCAGATCACAACTTTTGTTCTTATACAAAGTGGTGTGATTAATGAGACTAGGGTAGATGCTGAGCTTAAACATTTGATCATGGACTGGAATTGGAAGGTTAGAAGGATATCAGATAATGAGTATGCGGTCGTTTTTCAATCTCAGGTGAGTTTGGAAAATTTCTCTAAGCCCAACAGTACTGAATTATCTCTGCATGCCATTAAAGCCAAAGATATTAGGTCAAAACTGGATCCTGATGCCACATCTGTGTTGAAGACTACATGGGTCAGAATATCAGGGGTGCCTTTAATCGTAAGAGATGACGGGGTGGTTAAAGAATTTGTTGGTACTTTAGGCAAACCATTGGAAATAGACGAAATTAGTCTTGTCAGAGCTGGACTTCTAATAGTTAAGATTCAATGTAGAGATCCAACAAAGATAAGAGGCTTCATTGAGATCTTCCTTAATGGTGTAGCGAATGTACTGGAGTATGAAGTAGAAGGACAGTTTCATACAAAAAAAAAGGTGGTGGAGAGGATAAAGGACCTAAGCCAGGTAAACCTGATGATACAGAGACATACCAAGATGATGCTAATGAAGAAGAAGATGATGTGGAAGAATATGATGACTCTCATAAGACTGAATGGGATAACATTGCTGAAAAGGAAGAGGAGGATAAATAAAAAAGACATCAACCAGGGTGTAGGAAAAAATATAGTGAGGAAGCAATTTCTGGAGGCCAAAACATTTTTTTAGGTAACGGAAGATTCTATCTCCCGGCCTCTACATCGTAAGATGCACACAACCAACCATTTATTACAAAATCTCAACAAAAAACTGTCAAAAGAGAGCATTAACATAAAAGTTTGAACAAGCCATGAGAAACAAAACATAAAGTTTTAACTCACACACAATCTGTTACTAAATCGCCATCCATGGCTGATAAAGAGATCCCAAAGCGCCATCTCCAATGAGGAGAATGAACATAGTAGAGAATGAGGAGAGCAGCTGGATGTTTCTGAGCTAGCAAGTCCAAGATGTTCTTCCTCTGGCAGTTTATATACCATCTGGGATAGAAGATGTCTTAAAGGTGGGAATTCAGATGAGTTGGAGGAGATGATTTCAAAAGAAGTTACAGATGATGGAACTCAAGAAGATTACATTGAAGTTCATACAGAGGATGGGCCTAAAATCTAGAGTTAGCAGGTACTTTTTCTTAGACTCTAAAAAAGCTTTTGCTATATTAAATAATGCTGATGTTGGTCACTTAGAAAACGTAGCTATTGCATGTAATAATCCTTTCCTACTGAGCACGGGGGTGCTATAGAACAAATCTCAGCCATGAAGTCTAAAGAAACGACCAGAGCTGTCATTGCTGAAGCTGAATTCAAGATTCAATTAGAAAACGTGAAGCAACAGGAGGAACAGGAAAAATCAACCAAGGGGTGAAACATAGATAGAAGACTTGTAGCTAGGGCTGTAAAAAAAAGCTTGAGGCTCATGAGCTTCTTGAGCTCGACTCGTGCGAACTCGAATAGCTCATTAGGGCCTAGTAAATTTTCCGGTCCGCCTACACCCCTAAGTCCTTCCCTTTCATATTTGTTCCTATTAAGACATGCATGTATTATGTTGTGAGTTATGATAATATTTTATTCTCACTTGTTGTATATTACCGTATGTTATCTCTTACCGACCTTACTCGAGTGAGCTCGAGCTTGAGCTTTTTTATTGTTGAAAATTGATGCATGTTGAATTGTTGGTATTAGAGCTTTTACTCGAGGCGAACTCGAGCCTACTTGAGCTTGGGCCAAGCCGAGCCAAGATCCATGCTTGGACCTCAACTTAGGCTCGAGCTTGAGAGGCTAGGCTTGCTCGAGCTTGGATCGTTTACTGCCCTACTTGCAGCCTATATCTAATGTGGACAGAGGATTTTCAGGGGTGAAGATAAATAAGAAATTGAGCTCTAAAAAGTTGAAGACACCACCAAAAAGAAGGAAATTATAAAGATTTTATTCTGGAACATTAGAGGCTTTGGCATACCTACGAGAAGACAGTTAAGAGAGCTGGTACAACAAGAGAGAATTGGAATTTTTGGAATACAGTACAAGAAACGATCCGTAATTACAAATCGATACAACATGTTTGCGTATTTATCAAAAGCCCAACCATACTCGAAACCTGAAAATTCGTTTAACCTTTCCCGAAATTTGAAAATCCGGCAAAGCAATAAACGAAAAATGGAATTTCGGGTATGGGGTCCCACCCCATACCGAAATTTCAGATTTGGTATGGGTGGGCCCCATACCTGTAACATCGAAATATACAATAATAGGAAATTAAATATTTTGAATTTGAATATAATTATTTCTGATTTTTCCTGGCTTTATTGTAATTTATTTGGATTTTCCTGGATTTTTGTATTGAATGAAAAATCAAACAAATAGAATTAAAGAATGGATAATGATAAAAAGATAAAAAGGTAAAAGTAAAATTTTGGAAAATTTAACATGAAACCCTAACCAAGCTGGTAAGTCAGTAAAGTCAACAAGTAAAAATTTTATGCACACAAAAACAAATAAATAAAGTGAGTGATATCTCTTTTGACAAGAAACAGTGTAAGTCAGAATTAATGTAAAATATTCGAAACTTTTCTGGAGCCATAAACATTACCATGACACCCTCAGAGTATAAGTTATCTCTGGTAAACATTTCAGGAAATTATCATGTAATTTAGACCTTCTAAAAATTCAAGAACCGAGACATCAGAAGTTTGAAAATTATGATGTCAGAATTGTTATAAAATGATTACCTAATATTTTGGCTTGAAATTTTTATAGAGACATTCTTAGCATGAATAGAATGCTTAATAAAAGTTAAAAAATAAATGATAACGTTTGTACCCTTAATAAATAAAAACCCAAAATGTAAATTCAGGTGATGCACGATTGTCGAATTTTAATTAATTAATTACTAGATAGATTCGTCGAAAATTTTCTTGAAGGATAAAAACTTGAGGAGATGTCGGTGAAAAGTTTCACGAAATTTGACAGTGAATAGTGCAGGGTTCAGGCGAGGCGTTGGGAATTTTGTTGGTGGGTATTTTGCGGGTAATTTTGTCCTAACTCTAAGGGTAGTTTCCAAGCAGGGTGAGGCAGTATTTCTCTGCTCCACAAAAATGAATTATAGTCTACTCTAGATTCACTAGACTCTAGATTCGATTTTTTTAGGAGTTAGATCGTTTGACATAACCCTACCTACTCCAAACGAGAATCTAGAAACTGGAATTATGTCAAACAGGCCATTAGTCTAATGAAAACAACTGAGTTCAGTGGTGAAGTGGAACAGACCTAACAGCAGCATGGTTTCGAATTTCTTTTCAAATTTGTTTTGTCACCCACCGAAATTCGGTTATTTAGTAAATTTCAGGACAAAATGGTTGAACAAAAATTTGATTTTTTTGACCGAAATTTGAATTTTTGGATAAATTTTGACCAAAATTCAAATGAACCCACCGAAATGCAATCAGGACAAATGTATTTTAGGACCCACCAAAAGAACCAAATTTCACCGAAATTTCGAAATTCAAATCCCTGGACAGCAGTACTAGATCACAAGATAAACAGAGAGCATGTACAAACCGGGTGAGGAATCCTCACCGCATGAGCCCATCTGCCCATGCACGGCCCATCTGCTGAAAGGTCGGCCGGCAATGTACCGATGGGCGAAACGAGTTTGGCCGTTGACATGTCAACCATCAATACTTCATATATACTAGTCATGTGCATATTTTCCTCTAAAACCACACACACCTAGCTATATGCATGTTCTACCCTTTCTCACAAAAAAATAAAACAAAAGCAGTCGGCTCATGCAATAGTACATCAGCCTATCCTAGCTCGTTTATATGGGTTTGTAATTTAGATGCGGAGGAATTCGGCTAGTCCTTCCGACCGAGTGGGATTTTAGTTCAATTTATGTACTAATTAATTATAATACGAATGGACTGGGTCTAATTCCTTCCTATTTAAACAAGCCTAGTGTGAGTACAAATGCATGAATCAGCTCTAGCCATGGGATTCAACATATGAAACCATGAATTCAAATTAAGTGTAGTTCCGAAGAGGTCAAACCTCGAACTTATGGGCACGCACATATACAGACACGTTCTCTCTCAATCTAAATGTACGATAGCTGTCCAACCAGTGATTTAAATAGCCTGCTATAGCTCTGCGATTGAATAAAATTCTATGAACGCAACTACAACTGCTATAGCCACTATATTATTGCTATTTTCGCTATGTACGATAGCTCCGATAAGCTAAATGTGTCAATTTTCTTTATATTTTTTACATTAATTGTGTTTTGTTTATAATCTTCTTAATTCTTTTATCATTTTTTGTATGTAAATTGAATTGATTTGGCTCTAGAAATAATAAATATTAGTTAAAATTTAAATCTATCTTCTAAATTTACATAATTAGATAGATTACATTATATATGTTACGCATTGTAGACTAATATATAACGGACCAGGACATGTGTAGAATATGTTCCGCGATAGCTCTTCATATATCTCTCCGCGATGGACCACGAATCTCCATTTAAATAATTGCGTCCACCTAATCCGGTCCATTTGCGAGATGAGATGGCGTGTTGGATCGGTTTCGAACTGGCCTTAATTAGAGTATATTAATTGGTTGATTAATTGATTATTGGAAATTAAGCGCCTACACGTGGGAGGGAATTGATCGAGATATCAAGAATTTTAGACACTTTTGGTATAGTGTCGTAAGACTGGCAGCTTGAATCTACGAGAAAAATCCGATTGACGTCGTTAGTATATACATTTTGTGAGATAAAAATCGGTCACTCATCCTGCGCTGATCTTATACGTACGTCATGGTTGGAATTTTTTTTAAAAATAATACATTTTTTAATTCAAATTGCAAAAATATACCACGAATTATTTTTTGCAGAAATATACCCTTGTCGCCCGTTGGTTGGGCGGACGAGGCTACTCGCCCTACCAATTTGCGACAAGTGCCAGCTCACGTGCACGTCACACTCCCAACGGGCGACAAAGGGAAAGTCGCCCTCCCAACGAGCGACAACGCTGAAATCGATGCACCGTTGGGCGACAGGGGCACTGGCGGCCTCCTATCGCCCAATCGGAGGGCGACTTGAGCCAGATAAAAGACCAGGCTCGGCCGAGAGAAGAAAAACGGCAGAGAGAAGAGAAGAGGGTGAAGAGAGAAAAGAGAAGGGAGGAAGAGAAGAAAAGAAGGGGAAGAAGAGCGGCGACTGCGCAGGTAATTTTTTTACGCTCTATTTTATGTAGTTTAGGGTTAGGGTTAGAACTAATTAGTTTCGCGGTTTTTTTTAGTGTTTAGGAAGGTTAGGGTTAGATGTAAATATTTTCGCGGTTTAATTTGTGTAGTGTTTAGGGTTAGGGTTAGATGTAATTAGTTTCACGGTTTATTTTGTTTAGGGTTAGATGTAAAAATTTTCGTGATTTATTTTGTTTAGTTTTTAGGGTAAGATGTAGTTAAATGTAGTGTTCATATTTTTAGTAATTTAGTGTTTAGTGTAAGGATGGCCCATGAACAAACACCAGTCCAAAACATTAGTAATTATCTACGTAAAACATACGATTATTTGCGTTGTACATACAGTCAGTTGATCTAGTTATTTTCGCGGTTTATTTTGTGTAGTGTTTAGGGTTAGATCTAGTTAAATGTAGTATTTATTTTGTTTAGTGTTTAAGGTTAGATCTAGTTAAATGTAGTGTTTATTTTGTTTAGTGTTTAGGGTGGCAGCTTTAGCAGCATCCGATTTGTTTAGTGTGTAGCAAGAAATCATGGTAGTGTTTAGCAACAAAATGTAGTTGAATGTAGTTATATTTTTAGTAATTTAGTCGGTTTGTGGAAACACAAGTGCAGATATACATACGTATAGTTTATATTACTTTTTACGAAGAGTAATTAATTCGTGTGCTAATGAATAGGTTCGCAGATATGTCAAAACGAGTTCCATTTAGAATCTTTTATGGAGAAGGCGTTGTCATGTATGGTTCGGAGGGTGTGGATCTTAGTAACTTTCAGTATGTGGATAGAAGTTTATGTAGGGTCGAATAGTGGACATTTGCTTCTGTGTTGAATTGGTTGTATTACGTTTGGATGGAACAAGAGGAGTGGCAGCTCAAGTTATCTTGCCTTTGCACCATGCGAGATGATCTTGTTTTTGGGAGTTGGTTGAGCTGAAAGGCGCATCTTGGAGGTCATATGTGAGAAATTTGGGCAACGTGGATGGTATCGGGTGCTTTTGGTGCAAGTGTATGAAAGGGTTGTTGCCCATGGCTGTGTGGGCCGGTGGCGTAGTGAGGCTCAACATGAGTTCACTTATGGTGACATTGAAATTGGGGAGTCTAGCGGGGCGGCATGTTCGGGGTTGCAATGAGGATATCGGCTACAGTGGTGAGCAAGTTGAGATTGGGGAGGATGATGGAAACATTGGGCAAGATGCGGGGGCAAGTAGGCGAAGGTGAGGAAATTGAGGAGGTAATACTTACAGATGGAAGGGAAGACCTTGAATATGAACAAGTAGAAGCGGAAGGCAGCGATAACTTCGGATGAGGAAGATGAAGATGTTGAGCCACTTGTGCGTGATTGGAGCACACATCAATTTAATAACCTGGTTGTGAATGAAGGCAATGATACACCTTGGCGATATAGCGACAATGAGGTGAGACCTAACGACATGTACCCACAAAAGAGGCGGTGCGGGATGCTATCAAAGATTGGGCCTTATCACTAAGAAGAACTTTCGAGGTTAAGAAGTCCACCCAACTTGATCTGACGTGGTGTGCGAGATGCAAGGGTGCACTTGGAGAGTGCAGCGTACAAGCAAATGGGCACCCCCGGCTATGTTGAAGGTTGAACAACATAGTTGTATGGTGAGAAACCACGGTGGCTCAAAGGAACACGTCGTCTGGTATATCGTGAGTGTCATGTACACGGAGATAGTTGAGAACACTGAATTTTGAGCCCGTGCTATTATCGAGCAATTGAGAACAGATTTGATACACAATTAGCTACGGAAGGCATGGAGGCGAAGCGAAGGCCTTGGAAATGAGATTTGGGAAATTTGAAGACTCGTACCATAATCTGCTGCCTTGCTCGGTGCATTCGGGGAAGAAATCTGGTACTTTTGTGATTATCGGGATTGTCCGTCAAGGAAGTGGCGAACAAGAGGTATCGAAGAGAGTTTTCTTCGCATTCAGAGCTTGCATTAGGGCGTTCTATCACTGCCGTCCATTGTTGTGTGTGGGCGGCACATTCTGACAAGGAAATACAAAGGACAAATAATGGCAATTTGTGGCGTCGCGCGAACAACCAGATTACGCTGTTGCTGTGCCTTCGTGAAGCGAGAACTATGAGAGTTGGTGTGGTTCTGCGGAACTTGAAGATCGGGGTGGTGAAGACTTCGCTAACATGTGTGCATCTTGCATGATAGGCATCTTTGAGTGCGCTTAGTGCCATCGAGACGGTTGCAAGCAGGGGAAGATGAGCCATTTCCACGGGTGACTTGCAGTCGATGGTGCATGAGGCATTTGGCGCGAACTTCTATAAGCAATTCAAGAACAAGAAAGCGATGAACATGTTCAAGAGGCTATGTAAGTAGAACCAAGATAGCAAGTTAGTACTCTTTGGAAGAATCTTGATGAGCTAACAAAAAACACAAAGAGACTACTAGCGATTGTAACACGAGGCGGTGAGCCTTTATTCCTCTCAGCAGCAGAAGATGAGGCGACGAGTCATCGTCGAAGGCAAAAGCCGATCAAATGTTTCTCGAATTTGGATAAAGCACGAGCACAAAGAGAAGTGGTCATTGTTACATGACACACATGGTGCTAGATACGGTGTCATGACGACCAACTTGGCGGAGGTGTACAACTGGGTAATGAGAGGGATGAGGTGTCTCCCGTTGGTAGGAATTGTCGAGGGAGTGCTGCAGGGTACAACCAAGTATTTTATGAATAGGCATAAAGCTACTGAAGTAGTAATGAGAGATGAAAATGCCTTGTACTCAAGCATGATAAGTAAATACATGGATGAGAAGAGTAAGAAGGCGGGCAAGCATAGAGCTATCAAAGTAGGTTCACGAACAATGCGCTTCGAGGTGATATGCAGGGATAAAGGACGGCGGGGAACAAACCAGAAGGTTATCACCCAAGAGTGCATCTTACAGGCTGAATGTCAATGCTCGTGTAACAAACCCCTCCTTTTGCATAGTACATGTTCTCATGTGATAGCTGCATGTGCATTATTTGGAATGCGACCCGGTATATATCTATCTGAATATTTTACAAAGGAAAAGGTGATGGCAACCTGGGGCGAGGAGCTGTATGGTTACTGGCCTTTTGAGTTGGTAGACCCAGTCGTTGACGGTCGTCACCGTGCACACTTCGCCACCGCTGCATCAGAGGAGGGACAGGACCCTCAGGAGCTATGCGTACTACGGCCGATGCCACCGCGGGAGCTCTGGACCCTCGATCCACGTTGGATCCCCAGGTAACGTATTTATCTTTTAATTCCAAAATATTCCCGATGCAGTATCATAATCTGTTTTAATTAACTAGTGCGGTGCTCATATTAATTTAATATTTCTGTTTCGTGAAGGTGCGGCGGCGGGATTGATGCCAGCAGCACGGATGGTGGGGCGTCTGTAGTCGCAGCGACGGACGGTATGGGACCGAATCCACCGATTGAACCCTTTGTGTTTACCGCACTATTCCCGGGATCAATGCTAGTGCACACGACTTAACATTGGTACATATCACATCATACTCAGCGATAATAGAATAATAGTTCATTCATTGATATAACTAAAGGTATGATCTTATGACCAACTTACATTATTAAGTCACCTTGGCAAAGCGAAAATATAACTAATGATTAAGCGTGGAAAATAGAAAACATAGATAGCTCATCGGTTCACCACGGGCAACCGACAAGGCTCGGACCCTAATGACTCGTGTCTTCTGGACTTCATCTTCCAACACAGTGTAGATTCCTCAAGCTGTTGATTATTGTTGTTTGGCAAGGGTGAGTACTTAAAGCACTCAACAAGTTGTGCCTGAATGCAATTCTATGTATCTATATGTAAGGCTTATTCCAATGGATAGGCTATCATGGCTATTTTGCAATAAGCGACATTTATGAACAAATACTGATAAATAGATTGTAAAGAATGTAAAACAAATAACAATAGTAAATAAATTCAGGATTTCTCAAGTAAACCAAGTTTCCACATCTAAGTCAAATTTCATCTTCCATATGGCATTCCGCCATCCCAACCATGTTGTCCAATTAATTAAGCTAACCCTTAAGCGTAATTCCGAGCATTGCTCAATACATGAAACACGGCTATCAGAATAGTTTCACACTCTGCGGAGGTTATGCACTTTACCCACGTGATACAACCAAACACCACCAAGGCGAGTGATTATAACAAAGCCTTTACGATTGCTAAAGCTTAACGATACTACCGCTAAGGATTCAACATGGTGGGACTGGTTACCACATCCGGGGCCCCCTCTTGCGCCATGTGAATTACACCATAACTCGGGAACTCACACCGACCACGATAGTACCAAAATTAAGACATTGCAATTTACTCAGCTAGGCTGGCCCATACCAGACATGTGGTTGCATGATTGACTCAGGTCAAAGGCTTGCAAGGTTAAGTCCTTAGTGTGATCAAGGCAAGACATCCACATACCCTCTGCCCATCGGGCCCACCTTGGCCTCCTCGCCCCTTGCCACTTGCCTCAATCTAAGTTATGATCACCCAGTTGATTACCAAGCACCACGTGCCATCAACAATTCAACATCGTTGCGTGACATGACTCGCCACAACAACTCAATCTCATCGTGTGATCCCACATGACACACAAGTTCATAATATTGTTCCATATTCCATTAATCAAGATTAATTATCAATGATTCTGACATATGTGATGACGTGGCACGGCTAAGCAACTAATACGGTCTAAAACTCCAATGTTGATTATAATTATTAACCAACTATAATTAACCAATCTAGGGTGACAATGGATCATGGCATACAATGACAAGGTAGGGTATAGATCAATCCGGTATTTTAGCTAAACCCAATCTAATTTGAAACAATTGTATATTTGAAATATATGCAATAGTGTAAAACAAACATAGCAATTTTATAAACATGGGTTCAACATGATCAAAGCACAACTTGCCTTGGAATAGGTCTGATCTGGTTCGGAACTTGCTCTTGAGTTGCTTGATCTTCCTCGAGCGTCGCACAATTCAACGTCTCACGCGTCAGAAGAAGAAAAGCAAATAAATACCAAAACAGAGAGCAAATGAACTCCAAAATCAAATAAAATTCACCATTAAATAGATCTCAATTTTACAAATTTTAGAAACTAGAATCACTCAAATCCGAGTTACGATGCAAAGATATAGCCTTTTGAAATTTGAAATAAATCTGAAATTGCAAAAATCAGAAAATCAGATTTATGATTTATTTTTATTTCAAAAATAGATTACAGCGTCATCATGGCGTCGACATGACGCCTTGTGTGAACGGACCAATCGAAGCCGACGCGTGGCCTCGGTGCATAGACACAGTCCACGAGACCTCCTCAGTCCACCGTGAACCCGCGCCACGACGTCTCGATGCTTGCGCCCGACACGCGGTAGTCACGATTGGTTGCGGCGGCAGCGCGATCTTGGCGCCACGAGTTTGATCGGACGGCTACCGATCTCGCGCGGCGTGGCGCGCACCCGCCCGCGGGATCTAGATCTAACGGTCGGCGCTTACCAAAGGCGTTCACATTCGCGGCGGCGTGGCACGATCTTGACCCTTCACGGAGATCCAGCGGCTTCCAAAGCTTCAGCGTGGCGATGGCGGCAGCGGCGGTGCAACTCCACCGGACGTGAGCGAAGACCTCGGCTACGGCGTTCGGCGGCAAGCGGCGACAATTCCTCACGGATCCGGCGTGGCGCGGTTTGGCGATCTCGATGGCGGCAGGGGCGGCGAAAGATCAACGGCGGCGAAACCGGCGAAACCACCACGGCAAGGACCTTCACTCGGCAAGCTCTCTCGTGCGAGCAGCGGCGACCACGAGCCTCGGGCTTTGGAAAGATCGCGGCGCGGTGAGGAGTTCCGTGCCAGCGTCGGCGCCTTAAATAGTGCCGCGGAAGGCGTGTCGGCCGGACTCGAAGACGGCTCGTGGCGGCGGACTCGGCGGCGACTTCGGAAGACAGCGCGGCTTCATCCGGGCGTCCGCGTCGCTCAATCAACGACCACTGCGCTCGGCGGCGGCGAGATCTCGGTATTAGGTCTCGATCCAACGGTCGAGATTTCTTAGGTTTAGGGTTTTGGCGAAGCAGGCCGCCGCAGGCTATCACAGGCATACGGTGCATGGGCGGCCGCTCCATATTCACACGCTTTTCAAAGGTTTTCATTTAAAATAATTCGAAATTTATTTAATTTGTTTTAGGAAATAAAATAATCGGAAAAATCAAAAAATCTCAAAAATCTTGTGAGACATTACGGACTCAAATAAAATATTTTTACCAAAACTTTATTTTAACTTTGCAGATTTAAATACTTTTGGATAAAAAGCAATAAACTTGAAATAAGATTTAATTCAAATAAATCCAGAAAAATCTAAATAAATTCCAGAAAATCACAAATGCACATTTAAGCAATAAAATAATATTTGGCAGATTTTTGGGATGTTACAAACCTCCCCCCCTTAACAGAATCTCGACCCGAGATTCAGGGCTAACTAGAGAATAGGTTCGGAAATTCTGACTTCAAATCTTCTTCTCGCTCCCAAGTGGCTTCACTTTGAATGATTGCTTCTTGAACTCTGCAAAGCGAATAGACTTGCTACGGTCTTGCTTTCCATAACATCCAAAATTCATTGGTTGCTCTTTGTCGTCAAATCTTCCTGCGGCTCTATTGCATCCAACGGGTTTGCTCTGTTGGCACTCTGAGACACTTCTTAGGCTGCGACACATGGAATACATCATGCACTCACGCCAGGGTGAGGCAACTCAAGCGATAAGCCACCTCTCCTCGGCTCGGAACCTTGAGCGGACTAACATATCTTGGTGCAAGCTTCCTTTAACGTGAAATCTTTTAACGCCCTTAAGAGGGTAACCACGAGATACACATGATCTTACGGTTCAAAGCTCAAATCTAAATGACGGTTATCGCATAGCTTTTACTGTCTTGGTGTGCTATCTTCAACCTCTCTCGATCATTGCGACTTGACTTTCGGCTTCCTCGAGAATGTCTGGCCCGAAAACCAAACGTTCTCCTGTTTCGTTCCAATTCAATGGAGTACGACAAGCACGTCCAACAATGCTTCAAATGGTGACATCTGCAAGCTAGCTTGATAGCTATTGTTGTAACTAAATTCCGCATATGGCAAACACTTATCCCATGTCATGATATAAGCTAAAGCACAAGCTCTCAACATATCCTCTAAAATCTGATTTACTCTTTCGATCGACCATGCATGCTGCGGGTGATATCTTTGTACTAAAATTCAGACGAGTCCCCATTGCTTCATGCAACTTGTTCCAAAACCTTGAGGTGAATTGGGTACCTCTGTCCGACACAATCTTCTTGGGCACTCCATGCAACATACAATCTTTGACATGTACAACTCGCTAAGCGATCTCACGAGTAAGTGGTCTTTCTTTGGGATAAAATGGGTGACCTTGGTTAGGCGATCCACAATTACCCAAATGGAATCGTAACCTCTCTGGAGTTTAAGGTAAACCGGTGATAAAGTCCATTCCGATTTCCTCCCACTTCCATTCCGAATTTTCAATGGTACGCAACAAACCGGTGGTCTTTGATGCATGGCTTTTACTCTCGACATACGTCGCATAAAGCAACCCGCTCGGCTACTTCACGCTTCATGTTAGGCCACCAAAATCTCTCTTTCAAATCCTAGTACATCTTGGCACTTCTGGATGAATCGAGTACTTAGAATCATGAGCCTCCTCAAGAATCAATTGCTTTAGTTCCTTTTATCCGGCACACAAATTCGGCCTTTGAAGAACATGGTTCCTTGCTCATCCAGTGAAATCTACAGCTAAGCCTTCTTCCTTTTTAACCTTGATCTTAGAAATTTTATCGTCATCCTTACGGCCTTCTCGAAACCATTCTCGAGATATTACGCATGCTCTTCCTCGTCTTGAGTAAACCAAGATATCGTCTATAAAGACTACAACGAACTTATCCAAATATTCCATAAAACCTTATTCATCATGTTCATGAAATATGCGGGGCATTAGTCAACCCAAATGACATGATTTGTAAACTCATAATGTCCATATCGCGAAAGCGCGGTCTTAGGTACATCCTCTGCCGGATCTTCAAGCGATGGTATCGAGCGAAGATCTATCTTGGAGAAAACTCCGCTCCTCTTAAGCGATCAAATAAGTCATCGATCACGGGCAGCGGATACTTATTCTTGATCGTTACTTCATTCGATGCACGATAATCGATGCACATTCTAAGACTTCCGTCCTTTTTACGAACAAACAAAACCGGGGCTCCCACGGTGATGAACTTAGTCTAATGAAGCCTTTCTCTTGCGGTTCCTCAATCGCTTCTTCATTTCCACTAACTCGTCGGTAGGCATCCGCTATGGTCTTTTGATATCGGTCTTGTGCACAGCGCTAACTCGATCACGAACTCGATATCACGGTCGGTGGCAATCCTGACAAATCTTCTGGAAACACATCCGGGTATTCCCTGGCTACTGGCACATCTTCCATGCTGATGGCTTTGACGCCGTTGACCATTAACTGCCCATCTCGAACTGCGGTCGCTTGAAACCCTACTTTCTTGCCACTAGGGCCTTCCAAAGTCACGATCCGTCGGCCACAATCCAAAACGGCCTTATGCTTAGACAGCCAATCCATTCCAAGGATGATGTCTAGGGATTGCGCATCTATCAAGATAAGATTCGCTAGGAATTCTATCCCATCCATAAGCAACTTAGCTCCCAAACACCCAAGGCTAGATCTAAGTTTAGATCCTGGGGCTTGGACTAAGCACACACTTAAGATTCACCACTTTAAATCCATTCTTGGTTACAAAACTTTGAGAAACAAGCGAATGCGAAGCTCGAATCAAACAAAGCATAGCAGTCTTGAGTTGACGAAACTTACCCGATCGACGTGCGTAGCTTCTGAGCTCCATCTGCGGTGATGTGGTTGATCCTTCCACGCACCGTTGATTGCGGGGTTGCTCGGCTTGACACGGCGCACGATTTCCTCCCGAGGTGGTGCCTTGGCGGTGTTGTTCCCAAGTTGAAACGAGGCTGGCGTGATGCCTCCCTTACGTGGACACCTATTGGAAAAGTGCCCGGCTCGTTGCGGTATAGCATCTTTTCACGGCGATCGTTGATTCCCTCACGGCACATTGTTGCCTGTCTTTGAAGTGCGAAAATTCGATTGGCGGGGCGAGGTGCGAGGGTTGATGTCTGTTCACGGTGGTGGTTGGAATCTAGCAAATTGTTGTGGTGACATCCTCAAGCGTAGATGGTTTGAGCGTCCACCTGATTAGTCATTAAGCGCTTACGGTTCTCACCCGGCTCTTTGCGCTTATCCTCTAGGATCAAAGCCTTATTCACTAGCTCACGAAAATCTGGAAAATTGTGGGTGATTAGTCCCACTGCGATCTGAATTGATCCCTTCATGAAAGCGAGGCGCCTAGCTTTATCTGTCGCTCGTCTTGAGGGCATAGCGAGCTAAGCGAGTAAATTTATTGGTACTCGGCCACTGGTTGGCCTCCTTGTTTCAAAGCCCTGAACTCTTTCTTCTTAAGGTCCATCATTCCTCTCGGAACATGATACTGGCGGAAAGCATTAGTAAACTCTTCCCAAGTGATCTCTTGTGGGGCTCCATGAGCGGCACAGTAATTCTCCCACCATTCTGCGGCGGTTCCTTCCAATTGATGAGAGGCGTAGAGCACCTTCTCATTGCCCTCACACTGAGTGATGTGCAGCTTCTTCTCAATTGTCCTAAGCCGTCCATCGGCTTCCAAAGGGTTCACATTTCTGAAAAAGTTGGTGGCCTAGTCCTCATAAAATCGATAGCTTTGGTGAGGTGGGGTCCACCATGGTTGTTCGAGCTCTGAGGTTGTTGTTCTTTGGGCTGCTGCGTTGGTCATCTGCATTGCATCTTTGCATCATAGTCTGCATTAGTTGAGTCTGCGTGGCAAGAAATGCTCCCAGATTCTGCATGTCTACTGACGGTGGTTGAGGGCTGCCTTTGTCGTTGGTGTTGTCGTTACAGCGCGATCCACTTCACAAGCTCCGTTGTTCCTCAGTATTCACCATCTGATGATTGCCTTTTTGGTTAGGGACGGTAGATGTAGCATAGATAAGAAGTAAGACTTTCTAAAGCGGGGAGATAGGTTATACCCAATTGAAATAATTCTTTATTATTCTTGGTATGGCTGCTTATTTAAGCCTACAACCTTTGCAACACATACTGCACACTCAGCATTACAAAGAAGCAAACTAACATGAAACCTTAACGTCAACTAAAAAGGTAAAGACTAACTTAAAGACGCGACTCACACTCGAGTCTCAACACGGCTCAAGGTCGACACTCACTCATCCGACCACCTGGGTGAGGCGATCCGACGCATACACCGGCGGATGGCGGGCATAAGGCGAACCTATCACGGTGACCTACTACTAGGTCCTCTGCGACAACGGGTGCACTCCCCTCGGCTCCCACTCTCGCTCCTCGGGATCCTCCTCGGACTCCTTTTTGGCTCTGAACTTCTCGAGTCATGCGCCCGGCTCGTCCTCGGCGCCTCGGGGCCTCTCGGCTCGGTGATCATCCCGATGGGTGAAGCACGGGTCACCTCAAGCTCTGCTCTGCCACTCGAGTGCCTCGTACACGATCTCCGGCTCTGAGTAGTCTCTCTCATATGATCCTCCACAGGCAAGGGCGAACTCGCAAGGTGTACCGCGATGGCACACTCGTCCTCCACGATCCGTCGGCGTCGGCATGCTTGAGCGTCGGGTGAAGGCGGAACAACGAGTCGTGAAGCTCGTCGGCGTAGTCGCGGCGAACACGGCGAAGAGCAAGTCGGGCGACCTCTGAATTGCAACCTCGTGCGAGAATCTTACGCGAGATGTTGATTGGCCTGCTAGCTTCCTCATTCCGAGCGTAGATAATCGACTTGCAAATAAATCCTCGGTGTACACCATTAAGCCCGACCAGTGCCTCCTCGGTAAAGCGGACGATAAAAGCCCCAAGCGTCGAAGAACTCTCCACAACTCCATGGCGTAGCCACCGGTGACTCCTCAAAGGTCGAACGATCGGCATCTCGCTTCACAAGAACTTTGAATAAGAGCTCCACCCAAAGCGGCCGATAAAGCAGTAAATTCAGCAAAGTAGAAGTAGAGAATGAGATGAGTTGAGAGTGTTTTATTAGTCAAGTTTAGATTTTCTTTTAGAAAATAGTTTGGACACACACAAGACACCTCCATACTATCTAGGGCCAAGACCTACGGTCGGTATGCTCTCGATACCACCTCTGTAAGGACCGAATCCACCGATTCGAACCCTTTGTGTTTACCGCACTATTCCCGGGATCAACGCTAGTGCACACGACTTAACATTGGTACATATCACATCATACTCAGCGATAATAGAATAATAGTTCATTCATTGATATAACTAAAGGTATGATCTTATGACCAACTTACATTATTAAGCCACGCAGGCAAAAGCGAAAATATAACTAATGATTAAGCAAATGGAAAATAGAAAGCGTAGATAGCTCATCGGTTCACCACAGCAACCGACAAGGCTCGGACCCTAATGACTCGTGTCTTCTGGACTTCATCTTCCAACACAGTGTAGATTCCTCAAGCTGTTGATTATTGTTGTTTGGCAAGGGTGAGTACTTAAAGCACTCAACAAGTTGTGCATGAATGCAATTCTATGTATCTATATGTAAGGCTTATTCCAATGGATAGGCTATCATGGCTATTTTGCAATAAGCGACATTTATGAACAAATCTGATAAATAGATTGTAAAGAATGTAAAACAAATAACAATAGTAAATAAATTCAGATTTCTCAAGTAAACCAAGTTTCCAATCCTAAGTCAAATTTCATCTTCCATATGGCATTCCCCATCCCAACCATGTTGTCCAATTAATTAAGCTAACCCTTAAGCAGTAATTCCGAGCATTGCTCAATACATGACACGGCTATCAGAATAGTTTCACACTCTGCGGAGGTTATGCACTTTACCCACGTGATACAACCAAACACCACCAAGGCGAGTGATTATAACAAAGCCTTTACAATGCTCGCTTAACACGATACTACCCGCTAAGGATTCAACACTGGTGGGATGGTTACCACATCCGGGGCCCCCTCTTGCGCCATGTGAATTACACCATAACTCGGGAACTCACACCGACCACGATAGTACCAAAATTAAGACATTGCAATTTACTCGGCTAAGGTGGCCCATACGGACATGTGGTTGCATGATTGACTCAGTCAAAGGCTTGCAAGGTTAAGTCCTTAGTGTGATCAAGGCAAGACATCCACATACCCTCGCCCATCGGGCCCACCTTGGCCTCCTCGCCTTGCCACTTGCCTCAATCTAAGTTATGATCACCCGGTTGATTACCAAGCACCACGTGCCATCAACAATTCAACATCGTTGCGTGACATGACTCGCCACAACAACTCAATCTCATCGTGTGATCCCACATGACACACAAGTTCATAATATTGTTCCATATTCCATTAATCAAGATTAATTATCAATGATTACGACACATGTGATGGCGTGGCACGGCTAAGCAACTAATACGGTCTAAAACTCCAATGTTGATTATAATTATTAACCAACTATAATTAACCAATCTAGGGTGACAATGGATCATGGCATACAATGACAAGGTAGGGTATAGATCAATCCGGTATTTTAGCTAACCCAATCTAATTTGAAACAATTGTATATTTGAAATATATGCAATAGTGTAAAACAAACATAGCAATTTTATAAACATGGGTTCAACATGGTCAAAGCACAACTTGCCTTGGAATAGGTCCTGATCTGGTTCGGAACTTGCTCTTGAGTTGCTTGATCTTCCTCCAAGCGTCGCACAATTCAACGCCTCTACTGCGTCAAGAAGAAAAGCAAATAAATACCAAAACAGAGAGCAAATTGAACTCCAAAATCAAATAAAATTCACCATTAAATAGATCTCAATTTTACAAATTTTTAGAAACTAGAATCACTCAAATCCGAGTTACGATGCAAAAGATATAGCCTTTTGAAATTTGAAATAAATACTGAAATTGCAAAAATCAGAAAATCAGATTTAACAGATTTATTTTTATTTCGAAAATAGATTACTGCGTCATCATGACGTCAGCATGACGCCAGCGCTGAACCGGACCAATCAGAAGCCGACGCGTGGCCTCGGTGCATAGACCCTGTCCACGAGACCTCCTCTGGTCCACCGTGAACCCGGCGCACGACGCCTCGATGCTTGCGCCCGACACGCGGCTGGTCACGATTGGTTGCAGCGACGGCGCGATCTTGAGCGCACGAGTTTGATCGGACGGCTACCGATCTCACGCGACGTGGCCGCACACCCGCCGCGGGATCTAGATCTAACGGTCAGCGCTTACCAAAGACGTTCACTGTTCACGCGGCGACGTGGCACGATCTTGACCCTTCACTGGAGATCCAACGGCTTCCAAAGCTTCAACGTGACGATGGCGACGCGGCGGTGCAACTCCACCGGACGTGAGAACGAAGACCTCGGCTACGGCGTTCCGGCGACGAAACGGCGACAATTCCTCACGGATCCGACGTGGCGCGGTTTGGCGATCTCGATGGCGGCACTGGGGACGGCGAAAGATCAACGGCGGCGATTTAAACCGAGCGAAACCACCACGGCAAGGACCTTCACTCCGGCGAGCTCTCGCGCGAACGAGCAGCGGCGACACGAGCCTCGGGCTTTGGAAAAGATGCGCGCGCGAGGTGAGGAGTTCCGTGTTCGCGTCGGCGCCTTAAATAGTGCGACGGAAGGCGTGTCCGCCCGGACTCAAGACGGCTCGTGGCGGCGGACTCGCGGCGACTTCGGAAAGACGACGCGGCTTCATCGGGACGCCCACGCGTCGCTCAATCAACGCGGCCACGAGCTCGGACGACGCGGCGAGATCTCTCGGTGTTGGGTCTCGATCCAACGGTCGATTTCTTAGGTTTTGGCGAAACAGCCGCCGCACGGCTATCTCCGGGCCGACGCGAGTGCATGGGCCGCCCGCCATCGTTCACACGCTTTTCAAAAGGTTTTCATTTAAAATAATTCCGAAATTTATTTAATTTGTTTTAGGCAATAAAATAATCAGAAAAATCCAAAAAATCTCAAAAATACTTTGAGACATTCGGACTCAAATAAAATATTTTACCAAAACTTTATTTTAACTTTGCACAGATTTAAATACTTTTGGATAAAAAGCAATAAACTTGAAATAAGATTTAATTCAAATAAATCGAGAAAAATCTAAATAAATTCAGAAAATCACAAATGCACATTTAAGCAATAAAATAATATTTGGCAGATTTTTGGGATGTTACAAACCTCCCCCCCTTAACAGAATCTCGACCCGAGATTCAGGGCTAACTAGAGAATAGGTTCAGAAATTCTGACTTCAAATCTTCTTCTCGCTCCCAAGTGGCTTCACTTTGGAATGATTGCTCCATGAACTCGCAAAGCGAATAGACTTGCTTTCGGTCTTGCGTTCCATAACATCCAAAATTCGATCGTTGCTCTTTGTACGTCAAATCTTCCTGTGACTCTATTGCATCCAACGGGGTTTGCTCTGTTGGCACTCTGAGACACTTCTTAAGCTGCGACACATGGAATACATCATGCACTCCTGCCAAGGACTGAGGCAACTCCAACTGATAAGCCACCTCTCCTCGACGGCTCAGAACCTTGAACGGACCAACATATCTTGGTGCAAGCTTCCCTTTAACGTGAAATCTTTTAACGCCCTTAAGAGGGTAACCCGAGATACACATGATCTTACGGTTCAAAGCTCAAATCTCGACGACGGTTATCTCGCATAGCTTTTCTGTCTTGACTCGTGCTATCTTCAACCTCTCTCGATCATTGCGACTTGACTTTGGCTTCTCGAGAATGTCCGCCCGAAAACCAAACGTTCTCTGTTTCGTTCCAATTCAATGGAGTACGACAAGCACGCCCAACAATGCTTCAAATGGTGACATCTCGCAAGCTAGCTTGATAGCTATTGTTGTAACTAAATTCGCATATGGCAAACACTTATCCCATGTCGCAAAGATAAGCTAAAGCACAAGCTCTCAACATATCCTCTAAAATCGATTTACTCTTTCATCGACCATCCATCTGCGGGTGATATGTCAGACTAAAATTGAGACGAGTCCCCATTGCTTCATGCAACTTGTTCCAAAACCTTGAGGTGAATTGGGTACCTCTGTCCGACACAATCTTCTTGGGCACTCCATGCAACATACAATCTTTGACATGTACAACTCGCTAAACGATCTCACGAGTAAGTGGTCTTTTTGGGATAAAATGGGTGACCTTGGTTAGGCGATCCACAATTACCCAAATGGAATCGTGAACCTCTCGAGTTTTAGGTAAACCGTGATAAAGTCCATTCCGATTTCCTCCCACTTCCATTCCGAATTTTCAACGGTACGCAACAAACCAATGGTCTTTGATGCTTGGCTTTTACTCTCTGACATACGTCGCATAAAGCAACCTGCTCAGCTACTTCACGCTTCATGTTAGGCCACCAAAATCTCTCTTTCAAATCCTGGTACATCTTGGCACTTCCTGGATGAATCGAGTACTTAGAATCATGAGCCTCCTCAAGAATCAATTGCTTTAGTTCCTTTTTATCCGGCACACAAATTCGGCCTTTGAAGAACATGGTTCCTTGCTCATCCAGAGTGAAATCTACAGCTAAGCCTTCTTCCTTTTTAACCTTGATCTTAGAAATTTTATCGTCATCCTTCTGGCCTTCTCTAAAACCATTCTGAGATATTCTGCATGCTCTTCCTCTGTCTTCGAGTAAACCAAGATATCGTCTATAAAGACTACAACGAACTTATCCAAATATTCCATGAAAACCTTATTCATCATGTTCATGAAATATGCCGGGGCATTAGTCAATCCAAATGACATGACTGTAAACTCATAATGTCCATATCGCGTAGAAAACGCGGTCTTAGGTACATCCTCTGCCCGGATCTTCAACTGATGGTATCCCGAACGAAGATCTATCTTGGAGAAAACTCCCGCTCCTCTTAATTGATCAAATAAGTCATCGATCCTGGGCAACGGATACTTATTCTTGATCGTTACTTCATTCAGTGCACGATAATCGATGCACATTCTAAGACTTCCGTCCTTTTTACGAACAAACAAAACCGGGGCTCCCCACGGTGATGAACTTGGTCTAATGAAGCCTTTCTCTTGCAGTTCCTCAATCTGCTTCTTCATTTCCACTAACTCGTCGGTAGGCATCCGATATGGTCTTTTGATATCGGTCTTTGTGCACCGGCGCTAACTCGATCACGAACTCGATATCACGGTCGGTGGCAATCCTGACAAATCTTCTGGAAACACATCCGGGTATTCCCTGGCTACTGGCACATCTTCCATGCTGATGGCTTTCACGCCGTTGACCATTAACTGCCCATCTCGAACTGCGGTCGCTTGAAACCCTACTTTCTTGCCACTAGGGCCTTCCAAAGTCACGATCCGTCGGCCACAATCCAAAACGGCCTTATGCTTAGACAGCCAATCCATTCCAAGGATGACGTCTAGGATTGCGATCTATCAAGATAAGATTAGCTAGAATTCTATCCCATCCATAAGCAACTTAGCTCCCAAACACCCAAGGCTAGATCTAAGTTTAGATCCTCGGGCTTGGACTAAGAGCACACACTTAAGATTCACCACTTTAAATCCATTCTTGGTTGCAAAACTTTGAGAAACAAACGAATGCGAAGCTCGTAATCAAACAAAGCGTGAGCAGTGTAATCGAGTTGACCGAAACTTACCAAAGACGACGCCCGTAGCTTCCTGAGCTCCATCTGCGGTGATGTGGTTGATCCTTCCACGCACTGTTGATTGCGGGGTTGCTCCAGCTTGACCTGGCGCACGATTTCCTCCTGAGGTTGGTGCCTTGGCCGGTGTTGTTCCCAAGTTGAAACGAACTGGCGTGATGCCTCCCTTCTGTGGACACCTATTGGAAAAGTGCCCTGCTCGTTGCGGTATAGCATCTTTTCACGATGCATCGTTGATTCCCTCTCGCACATTGTTGCCTGCGGCCGGGTCCGAAAATTCGATTGGCGTGGCGAGGTGCGGGGTTGATGTCTGTTCACGGTGGTGGTTGGAATCTAGCAAATTGTTGTGGTGACATCCTCAAACGTAGATGGTTTGGACGTCCACCCTGATTAGTCATTAAGCGCTTACGGTTCTCACCCAGCTCTTTGCGCTTATCCTCTAGGATCAAAGCCTTATTCACTAGCTCCTGAAAATCTGGAAAATTGTGGGTGATTAGTCCCACCTGCAGTCCTGAATTCAGTCCCTTCATGAAACGAGATCGCTTAGCTTTATCTCGTCGCTCGTCTTGTGGGCATAGCGAGCTAAGCGAGTAAATTTATTGGTACTCGCCTTTGGTTGGCCTCCTTGTTTCAAAGCCCTGAACTCTTCCTTCTTAAGGTCCATCATTCCCTCCGAACATGATATCTTGGCGGAAAGCATTAGTAAACTCCTCCCAAGTGATCTCTTGTGGGGCTCCATGAGCGGCACAGTAATTCTCCCACCATTCTGCTGCGGTTCCTTCCAATTGATGAGAGGCGTAGAGCACCTTCTCATTGCCCTCACACTGAGTGATGTGCAGCTTCTTCTCAATTGTCCTAAGCCAGCCATCGGCTTCCAAAGGGTTCACATTTCCTGAAAAAGTTGGTGGCCTAGTCCTCATAAAATCGATAGCTTTGAGTGAGGTCGGGGTCCACCATGGTTGTTCCGAGCTCTGTGGTTGTTGTTCTTTGGTCTGCTGCGTTGGTCATCTCTTGCGATCCGCTGCATCATAGTTCCTGCATTAGTTGAGTCTCTGTGGCAAGAAATGCTCCTGATTTCGCATGTCTGACGGTGGTTGAGGGCTGCCTTTGTCGTTGGTGTTGTCGTTCGCGCGATCCACTTCTGAAGCTCCGTTGTTCCTCAGTATTCACCATCCGATGATTGCCTTTAGGTTAGGGAAGGTAGATGTAGCATAGATAAGAAGTAAGACTTTCTAAAGCGGGGAGATAGGTTATACCCAATTGAAATAATTCTTTATTATTCTTGGTATGGCTGCTTATTTAAGCCTACAACCTTTGCAACACATACTGCACACTCAGCATTACAAAGAAGCAAACTAACATGAAACCTTAACGTCAACTAAAAAGGTAAAGACTAACTTAAAGACGCGACTCACACTCGAGTCTCAACACAGCTCCAAGGCTGACACTCACTCATCCAGCCACCCTGGCTGAGGCTGATCCGACGCATACACCGGCGGATGAGCGGGCATAGGAGCGAACCTATCCTGGTGACCTACTACTAGGTCCTCTGCGACAACGGGTCCGCACTCCTCCGCTCCCTCTCGCTCCTCGGGATCCTCCTCGGACTCCTCTGTCGGCTCCTGAACTTCTCGAGTCACGCGCCCGGCTCGTCCTCGACCGCCTCGTGGCCTCTCCTAGCTCGGTGATCATCCCGATGGTGAAGCACGGGTCACCTCAAGCTCTGCTCTGCCACTCACGAGTGCCTCGCATACGCCTCCAGCTCTGAGTAGTCTCTCTCATATGATCCTCTGGGCAAGGGCGAACTCGCAAGGTGTACCGCGATGGCACACTCGTCCTCCACGATCCGTCGGCGTCGGCATGCTTGAACGTCTGGGTGAAGGCGGAACATCGAGTCGTGAAGCTCGTCGGCGTGAGTCGCGCAGACACGGCGAAGAGCAAGTCGGCGACCTCTGAATTGCAACCTCGCACGAGAATCTTACGCAGAGATGTTGATTGGCCTGCTAGCTTCCTCATTCCCCCGAGCGTAGATAATCAGCTTGCAAATAAATCCTCGGTGTACACCATTAACTGACCAGCTGCCTCCTCGGTAAAGCGGACGATAAAAGCCCCCAAGCGTCTGAAGAACTCTCCACAACTCCATGGCGTAGCCACCAGCTGACTCCTCAAAGGTCGGAACGATCGGCATCTGCTTCACAAGAACTTTGAATAAGAGCTCCACCCAAAACGGCCAGTAAAACGGTAAATTCAGCAAAGGCGAGAAGTAGAGAATGAGATGAGTCGAGAGTGTTTTATTAGTCAAGTTTAGATTTTCTTTTAGAAAATAGTTTGGACACACACAAGACACCTCCATACTATCTAGGGCCAAGACCTACATCAAGATGCTCTCGATACCACCTCTGAAGGACCCGAATCCACCGATTCAACCCACCGTGTTTACCGCACTATTCCGGGATCAACGCTAGTGCACACAAACTTAACATTGGTACATATCACATCATACTCAACGATAATAGAATAATAGTTCATTCATTGATATAACTAAAGGTATGATCTTATGACCAACTTACATTATTAAGCCACGCAGGCAAAACCGAAAATATAACTAATGATTAAGCAATGGAAAATAGAAAAGCGTAGATAGCTCATCAGTTCACCACAGCAACCGACAAGGCTCGGACCCTAATGACTCGTGTCTTCTGGACTTCATCTTCCAACACAGTGTAGATTCCTCAACTGTTGATTATTGTTGTTTGGCAAGGGTGAGTACTTAAAGCACTCAACAAGTTGTGCATGTAATGCAATTCTATGTATCTATATGTAAGGCTTATTCCAATGGATAGGCTATCATGGCTATTTTGCAATAAGCGACATTTATGAACAAATACAAGAAATAGATTGTAAAGAATGTAAAACAAATAACAATAGTAAATAAATTCAGGATTTCTCAAGTAAACCAAGTTTCCACTCCTAAGTCAAATTTCATCTTCCATATGGCATTCCGCCATCCCAACCATGTTGTCCAATTAATTAAGCTAACCCATAACTGTAATTCCCGAGCATTGCTCAATACCGCGAGCACGGCTATCCGAATAGTTTCACACTCTGCAGAGGTTATGCACTTTACCCACGTGATACAACCAAACACCACCAAGGCGAGTGATTATAACAAAGCCTTTACAATGCTCTGGCTTAACCTGATACTACCCGCTAAGGATTCAACACTGGTGGGACTGGTTACCACATCCAGGGCCCCCCTCTTGCGCCATGTGAATTACACCATAACTCGGGAACTCACACCGACCACGATAGTACCAAAATTAAGACATTGCAATTTACTCAGCTAGGCTGGCCCATACCAGACATGTGGTTGCATGATTGACTCAGGTCAAAGGCTTGCAAGGTTAAGTCCTTAGTGTGATCAAGGCAAGACATCCACATACCCTCTGCCCATCGGGCCCACCTTGGCCTCCTCGCCCCTTGCCACTTGCCTCAATCTAAGTTATGATCACCCAGTTGATTACCAAGCACCACGTGCCATCAACAATTCAACATCGTTGCGTGACATGACTCGCCACAACAACTCAATCTCATCGTGTGATCCCACATGACACACAAGTTCATAATATTGTTCCATATTCCATTAATCAAGATTAATTATCAATGATTCTGACACATGTGATGACGTGGCACGGCTAAGCAACTAATACGGTCTAAAACTCCAATGTTGATTATAATTATTAACCAACTATAATTAACCAATCTAGGGTGACAATGGATCATGGCATACAATGACAAGGTAGGGTATAGATCAATCCGGTATTTTAGCTAAACCCAATCTAATTTGAAACAATTGTATATTTGAAATATATGCAATAGTGTAAAACAAACATAGCAATTTTATAAACATGGGTTCAACATGATCAAAGCACAACTTGCCTTGGAATAGGTCCTGATCTGGTTCTGGAACTTGCTCTTGAGTTGCTTGATCTTCCTCCGAAGCGTCGCACAATTCAACGTCTACGCGTACCGAAGAAGAAAAGCAAATAAATACCAAAACAGAGAGCAAATGAACTCCAAAAATCAAATAAAATTCACCATTAAATAGATCTCAATTTTACAAATTTTTAGAAACTGGAATCACTCAAATCCGAGTTACGATGCAAAAGATATAGCCTTTTGAAATTTGAAATAAATACTGAAATTGCAAAAATCAGAAAATCAGATTTAACAGATTTATTTTTATTTCGAAAATAGATTATTGCGTCATCATGGCGTCAACGCATGACGCCTTACTGAACGGACCAATCGAAGCCGACGCGTGGCCTCGGTGCATAGACACGGTCCACGAGACCTCCTCGGTCCACGCGTGAACCCGGCGCGACGACCTCGATGCTTGCACCGACACGCGGCTGGTCACGATTGGTTGCAGCGACAGCGCGATCTTGAGCGCACGAGTTTGATCGGACGGCTACGATCTCCGCGCGGCGTGGCCGCACACCGCCGCGGGATCTAGATCTAAGGTTAGCGCTTACCAAAGACGTTCATCGCTCACGCGGCGGCGTGCACGATCTTGACCCTTCACCGAGATCCAGCGGCTTCCAAAGCTTCAACGTGGCGATGGCGGCGCGGCGGTGCAACTCCACCGGGCGAGAACGAAGACCTCGGCCACGGCGTTCGGCGATTTAAACGGCGACAATTCCTCACGGATCCGACGTGGCGCGGTTTGGCGATCTCGATGGCGGCACCGGGACGGCGAAAGATCAACGGCGCGACGAACCGGCGAAACCACCACGGCAAGGACCTTCACTCCGGCGAGCTCTCTCGTGCGAACGCGGCGACATAGAGCCTCGGGCTTTGAAAAGATGCGCGGCGCGAGGTGAGGAGTTCCGTGCCAGCGTCGGCGCTTTAAATAGCGCGACGGAAGGCGTGTCCGGCCGGACTCAAGACGGCTCGTGGCGGCGGCGGACTCGGCGGCGACTAAAAGACGACGCGGCTTCATCCGGACGCCCACGCTGTCGCTCAATCAAGCGCCCCGGCGCTCGGACGCGCGGCGAGATCTCATTGTTGGGTCTCGATCCAACGGTCGGGATTTCTTAGGTTTAGGGTTTTGGCGAAACAGGCCGCCGCAGGCTATCGGGCGCGACGAGTGCATGGGCCGCCCGCTCATTCACACGCTTTTCAAAAGGTTTTTCATTTAAAATAATTCCGAAATTTATTTAATTTGTTTTAGGCAATAAAATAATCGGGAAAATCCAAAAAATATCAAAAATCTGTGAGACATTCT
Source organism: Otatea glauca (assembly GCA_036346275.1). NCBI lineage: Eukaryota > Viridiplantae > Streptophyta > Magnoliopsida > Poales > Poaceae > Otatea > Otatea glauca. The sequence goes on along the minus strand of CM070721.1, from coordinate 40,602,993 downwards.
GGACTCAAATAAAATATTTTTACCCAAACTTTATTTTAACTTTGCACAGATTTAAATACTTTTGGATAAAAAGCAATAAACTTGAAATAAGATTTAATTCAAATAAATCCAGAAAAATCTAAATAAATTCGAGAAAATCACAAATGCACATTTAAGCAATAAAATAATATTTGGCGATTTTTGGGATGTTACACTGACGTGAGCCACGGTTCCCATTTGAGTCCCTTCTCACGCTCTGGTGGATCGGTGGAGACAGGAGACGCACACCTTCCACTTACTGCCGGGAGATGGCGATCACTTTGGAGGGCGTCTCCTACCTCCTCGGTCTCCGATCTTTGGTGACCCTCGTGGTGCCGCAGGCGTCGACCCGTTGTGGCGGGATGAGGTACTTGCGCGGTTCCATGGTGTGCTACCGCTACGCACCGAGTCTTCACCAAAGACCATGGTCCGACACACGTGTGGCTTCGATTCGTGGTAAGCAACTAACCTTTCAAACTTAACCGCGCATATATATTGGCTAGACTAACAAGAAAACTTAAATTTACAAAGTGAGCACATCGTCGAACTGCGGACGAGCAGCAGGGTGAGCCGCCACCTTGAGGCGTACCGCTTTCGGCTGTTTGGTGGTGCATGTTCACCGGCCCCACGGGATAGCGTGGACAGGCACTTCGTCGATTCGCGAGGGCAATCGCGACGCACCTTGACGCCGTCTTTGAAGTACTCGGGGTCGGTCCTCTGCGTGACGTCATCGTGGGCTCTGCGGCGGCCGTGGGCGGATCGTCGACAGTCGATCCTCACCGGTGTCCACCGCTTGCGCAGCTTTGGGCATACGAGAGGTTCGGATCGGGCCCCGTGATAGACACGAGTCCTCTTTTACACGATGGTGACGATGATGTCGACGTGCCGACTATGGGCACCATCTGGTGTTACCGACGGGTAAGATATTGCAAACCACGGTTGTCAAACCTACGCTTTAACATTTCTCAGTACTAATGGTAATGTTGATTTTTCTGTCGTCACTGTAGCCTAGGTGGGCACATAGCACGGTGCGGCTTAGCTACCCGCAGTTCGTCGCTGCTTTTGACCACCTCACCGAGGACCGCGTACGCTGGATGCCGTACACAGCGGGAGACGTCGAGCTATGTGTGCCGGGTGGATTGTGCACCCTATGCACACGCGACGCGGCGTACTGGCGTACACGTTGGTTCCTCGTGTTCGACGTCCTGGTCGAGGGCTACGCTGTCCATCGAGTGATGAGGCGTTCGGTCACGACAGAGTTCCGGTCCAGTCGGCGGCGGGTCCCACACGACGTCCACACGTAAGTTCCCTACATCGATGTTCTCTAATTTGTACGGTGTAATGACATGTAATAATGCTATATTTTTGCTTATCCGCAGGCAGACTAGGAGGGGCGGGCATGGGGGCACCCCATGGCACGTACGTATGGCACCATGGGTCGAGGAGTGGGGAGGAGCCTTGGACGACATCCATGCCGAGGATGCGCCATACGACCCGCAGACGTACCAGGGTTACCGACAGTGGTACACTTCCCGTACCCGTGTGCGTTTGGTACTTGTCCACCCGGATCCTCCTACACACATCCACAGGGTGAGGGACACGTATCCCCGCCATACGGACTCGGTTCTGCACAGTGCAGTAAGTTTTGTCTAATGTACGATGTATTTTCGTATTGCATTTTCTAGAGTAATGTGTTAGGTTAATTCGTAATGTATTTTTCAGACTGATGTGCTAGCCCGGTACTACGAGGAGTCCAGGAGCTTCCTGTCTCGTCTGTCTCATGGGGTAGACGTGACCAGAGAGGACATGACCTCCTTTTTCGCGAGGTTCAGGGAGAGCGCCAGACGCACCCTCGAGTTGGCAGGATGCCGCACGCCTCGTGATGTGGCTGACGCCGCTCGCGGCGTGCCGCTTACTGCAGGGAGGAGTGCTCCAGGTACATCTTCACACGCCACGTCCTCCCGTCCCACCATCACGCCGACTTACGCAACAGGGCGAGCTGCTGGACACACTGGTCTAGCCCATCACGTCGGAGGTGAGTACTTCGTCACACTTTGTATGTTGTCTAATTATTTTTTGAATGTCACCAACAATTCTTCACTTCTTACAGGCTCACAGGCACGGTGGTTCTCCTCTGCAGCTTCACCTGCCCCTGACGACTACGAGGGGCAGTTTGATGATGCAGCCCATGCGGATTTCGACCTCGACAATGGTGATGTGTCGAGATACTTCATTGGTCCGGATGTGCCTGGATCATCGCAGTTGCAGGGAGCACCACCACCGATGCAGACTTCTCGGCGGCGACGCTACACCTCGGCTAGACCACGAGGCGCACCACCCACGGTGTAGTTGGCGTACTCGCGAGGCGAGGTTCGTAGGAGGCACCTTGCCGCAGGAGGTGCCGTAAAGCGGGGTGACAGTAGTTTGTTATGTTATTTTATCTTATGTATTTGGTTATTACGTTGTGACGTACTTTTCATCTTATGTATTTAGATGTATACGATATATTTTTGTTATGTTAGTAACCTCTTACTTTTGGTTATGAAATATTGTTATTCCGTGTTACAGTAGCCCTACTTTCAAGTATGACGAAATCTTTGGCGTCTGTGACTTTTCAGAGCGAATAGCCTACTCACGGGAGTGCAGCCTTGTCAGGCCGAGTAGACAAGTCACATGCATCAGCTTTGTCAGCCATGTCGGGCCGATGAGACAAGTCTGTAACATCCTGAAAAATTTGAACAGTAAATGATGTACAGTATAAGTTTGAGAATAAGTATTTCTGGAGCTTTCAGTATTATTTTCTCCAATTAGAATTTCCTTAGACTTTTGTGTTTTGTGAAAAGATTAAATAAAAGGAAAAACAAAGGAAAAGGTAAAAAGAGGAAGATAAAACTTAGAATTTTTTTTACCATGGGTCCTATTCAAGCTGGTGATAATTTTGACCAGTAAATAAAATTTTTACAAACTTGGGGTTAAGTTAAATAAAGCATGTATCTACTTTTTGACTAAAAACAGTGAATCAAAAAGGAGGAAGAAAAATAACCAATGTCAAGTAAAGCCAAGAAAATTTATATAAAGCCCTGGAGGTACAATACATGACTGGAAAAAAATTTATAATTAAATGAATTGATATAAGCCTCTTAAAAATTCAAATACAGTGGGTCCAAAATGTAAGGAACATAGTTGTCAGAATTTTTATAAAATAATTATTCATGTTTTTGATTTGAAAATTTTAAAGTGATCCAATTATAAGGATTTGAACCTCTCCAAAAAGTTTAAAAAATAAATCCTAGAAAATGAACCTTTAATTAAATCAAAAACCGAAATCAAAGTTCAGGACCAGAGTACAGTGTCAGAATTTTAATAAATTGTCTAAAAGGATTTTTTGTCTCAAAATTTTCCAGTAGACGTGTGACTCTTAGTAAGACTTGGTCAAAAATGTTGGGAAAAACTGGAATCTGTTTGGGGCTTAAACAAATTCAAAATCTAGGATTTTCCCGTTCAGTCAAATCACATTAAACACTCTTTTCTCGCTGACAGTGGGCCGCATCTGTAGAAACTTTGACGCTATTTGGCGGTCGAGGCAAAGCTGTCTCGCTGCCAGTGGGCCCCGGCCCCACATGTCAGTCTCACACGTGTTTTTCTCTTTCCCTTTCTTCTTCCCTGGCCAAGGCGAGTCGCCGTCCCCGCTGTCCTTCGCCGTCCGGCTCCACCTGCTTCCGTCCGACGCAGGCTCAGCCCTCCACGTCACGTAGAGCTTCTCCTCCTCGCCTGTGCCCACTTGACTCCGGTCGAGCCGCACCAGGGAGGTGGCTACGCCGCCGGTTGCGCTCGGCACAGGGAAGACGACCGAAGCAGTGCTCGGGCTCAATCGAAGTGTAGCCACGATCATTTGGATTTAAGCCTTGTATTCGCGTCGCAGTGCCCTCACGCACCCCACTTTCCCATTTCACTGAGCCGAGAGCCTAAAGGGGCGTCGTCTTCCTCGTTCGCCCGAAGGAGCTCGAAAGGGGGAAGCCAGCGATTCAGGTCATCTCGTCCCCATTTCTTCGAATCGATTCCGCTCAAAGCATCCTCAGCATCCTAGGATCATTGATCAACCACCGTTTTTGTCCCTTTTTGCTCACAGCAGCGTCGCACCGCCGCCCTTCTTCCTCACGGCCGGCGCGCGGTGGCAAGCCGTTCCAGACCTTCTCCGACCCAGCCATCAGGTGAGCTCGAATCTCCTCGCTGCACTGTAGCTCACCTAGCCCTAGGCCGCCGGTGTTCTAGCCGTTAACTGGGTCTTCGCCGTCGCGGCCATGTCGCCGCCGCACCCTCACGGTGGCGGCCACCTTCCCGGCCACCTCCCGACGAATGGGTACCACCCATGGGTGCGCACGAGCATGCTGGTGCCCATGGTGTTGGCCATTCCACCGCGGCGGAGTTGCTTCGCCGGCGGCGAGCAAAGAACCGCGGCGCTCTGCTCTGAGTCGTTGACTGGCGGGTCCCACACGTCAGCGGGTCAGAGCGTTTGAACCCGTTTTTGGCGCGCGCGAGAGAAGGCGTTTCCCAGTAGCGAAAGCGTAATTCTGATTTTTGGATGATTTTCAGAAACCGGCCGAAATTCAAATCTTAATAACTTTTGAATCATCTGGCCAAATTGATTGAAACTAGTTTCTAAATTCGTATAAAATTCTGTAGTTTTAGAATATACAAAAATCTCTAAAGATAAGTAAAATATGATTTTAGGAAAAATCAAAGAGAAGCTTAAGTGTAAATAAGGTGGTATGAATAAAATATTTTTGGGATGATCCAATTAAGAAAAGGTAAATTTTTGTAGAGTCTCTGGGTTATGAGTATTTCAAATAAACAAAATGTTCCCATGATATCTTATTATATATCATGTTTGCTAAGAAAAATGAATACTAAACATGAAAATGAAATTAAGTAAATAAAAGAAAGGATTAAAGTTGGAATGCTTAAAAGTTCATCCTAATGGGGCTTAAACCATTGGGGATTAACTCAGGTGAAAAATACTCAAAGAAAAATTTATGTGATAGTTGTTTAATTAAGAAAAACAACACTTGTAATAACCAAAATAGATGTAAATTGATATGAACCAGTCCAAAATAACTTAAATTTGATTTTGAAACACTTTTAAGATCATGCCCTGATGTCAGGAAGAAAATGGATAAAAGATGTTGAATGGTTTAGTAATAAATGAAAGTGAAAGATTGAAATGTTATAAGTTAGTTTTTGTGTTCATATAGCCCATTTCAACATATGATAAAATAGGTTATACAAATGAGAAAGAATGTAAAAATGGTATAGAAACACTTCACAAAGTATATGCTAATAGATTCTGGAAAAAGAATGGCTTTTTGCTAAGGTTTGTATGCAGAATAAGTTAGTGGAATGAGTCTACTTTTTATGTTTTTGCTGAATGATTGAAGCAATTAAGCTTTTTCAACTATGTGTAAAATAACTCATCCAAGTAAGAACATTAAGAAGAATAGTGTAGAATTTACCACCAAAGTTTTTATTACTAGATTCCAGAAAAATATTCTGTTTTAGATCTTTGGTTCACTTAGTTTTCATAAGTGTAATAACCTTAAGTGATATGGTTTAGTCCTTTTTCCTTAGCCAGTTTTGTAGCTAAGTCTAGAGTTCAACCAAGCCTTTTCAACAATAATTTTCAAGCCTCATCCAAACCCTAAAATTTAAAAGAAGTTATTAGAATTGACAATTAAAGTATGCTCTAGCTAATTCAAGACTTAAACTCTAATTTCTTTAGCTAATACACATAAATCTTGTTAGGTTTATAACCCTAAATGATATAGTTTTTAGGTGCTCTCTTCTTGGAACTTTTGAGAAAACAGAGAGAGCTCTAGTTTCTTTGGTTGTTGCATCCTCCAAAGAAGCTAGTGAACAATCTTTTCATTTCAAATGATTTTAGCATCTATAATTCGATGTTTGAATTTAAATATTTTATGAATAGCAACCTCTGTTAAATTCAATTGTGTTTATTCATGCTCTGTCTGCTTTTCTTTTTCCATTTGGAGTTTGTTGATATTTTTTATTCTTCTTGTTCTCGATTTAGTAGAAGCCGACATCATCGAAGAAGAAGAAGCATTACGCAGATCCGGATTTTATTCTCGACAGTGATTTGCAAGGCAAGCAATCCCTTGAACATGTTGAGCCGATAATTCACCTACCTTATGTTGCATTTGCTTATGTACAGTGCATCCGGATAATTCTCCATAAAAGTGCTAATTTGGGTTAGATCAGTAGTTAATCCTGTGAATTATGGTTTGTCTCAATCTGTATGGACATGTGAACCTTGTAAACCTTAGTTTTAGCTAGACATACTTAATGTCATGTTTGGGTATAATCGCTAGCATAATATCCTTGCTTAAGTTTTCCGTTGTCTCTTTTCAATCTTTTCAACCTATATATGATCTTTTTGGAAAATGGTTGGTTATAGTTTGCTAAAAACCCTCAAACAAAACTATGATTTGACGCGGGTGATTATTTGGCACTAGCGGGTGATTATATGCACGTAGCTAGGGTGGAGTATCGCCCGTGTCGGATTAAGGACCGAGCGATGGGACGGTGAATCTATGTTTTTCGTACAACCACGAGGGCTTGTATGGGCGGGTCTTAGCCTATTAAGTTGTTTAGATGTGGCTTTGCATCTATGGAAGGCGAGAGATTGCACAGGCATTCCGGTCAGGTCTGTCTGTAGGGGTTTCTACATACCAATGCAATGGTGTACGCCTTGCCCTGGACAGAGACGTGGTGTGTGTGTGATACATGTGGATCCACGGCTTGGGTGAGTGTCTCTGTCTTCGGGGCGAGGGTTAACGTCCCGGGCTGTTGTAAATCCACGTCTAGATAATGTAACGGCTCTGTATGATCTCCTTGCCGACACACCAAAGGAAGTGTGTTAACTGGCCTGGCAAAAGAGGTTGATCATTCCTTGTGGGTAAAGTGTACACCTCTGCAGATTATAAATCTAATCGATTAGCCGCGCCCGCGGTCAAGGGCACTTGGTGACGTTATTCCATGCTAGAGTCTTTTGGTGCTTTCAAAAATGGGTGGTGGTTTTGGAAACCATTTTATAACCAGCTTTTGTGTCAAAGGATTGGCACCGGGGTCATACGCAGTCGGGTAGACTGGGTTGGAAATCTGGATTAATTGCTTAACATATTGTCTTTCAATTGCTTTTATTAAAATGCGATGTTGCAATCTATTATGCTTATTCTTTTTAATGCTTTCGTGCAACTGCAGAATAACCATAGCCTTTCTATTGTTCGGCCTGCATAATTATTTAATTGCATCTGTGAACCAATATAAGTCTTGCTGAGTACCAATTTACTCAATCTTGCATCTGCTGTCTCAGAGGAAGAAGACTGCGATCTGCCAGATGGCGCGTTCTTTCAAGCAGGTCTCGGGGGTTTTGACGATAGTCTCTTCTAGGTTGCCTAGTCAGTGCCTGAGGGTTTAGTGGGCAACCGCAAGGTTGTTTGGAGTTTCGGCTTCCTTTTGGTTTTCCGCTTTTATTTTCCGCTGTTAAAATGGTTTAAATTTGTACTGAAGTCTGTATAATTATTCAGTTATGTAAGTTCTTCTGTTTGTTTGCGTGTATGATTTTGATACGAATGTTGTAAACATGTGAGTGCTAGCTACTGATCCATGGAATAGCACAGTAATCACATGGAGGTTCCTGTTCATCAGAACGGGGTCTCACAAAGTCACATGCATCAGCTTTGTCAGCCTTGTCAGGCCGATTAGACAAGTCACATGCATCAGCTTTGTCAGCCTTATCAGGCCGATTAGACAAGTCACGTGCATCAGCTTTGTCAGCCTTATCAGGCCGATTAGACAAGTCACATGCATCAGCTTTGTCAGCCTTGTCGTGCAGTTTTGATGATGGGTGACACGTCGTGCGGCTTTTCACAGAGGATGCCGGCCCATCAGTGCTATAGTTGTGTGAAGCAACCCCTCACCACCACTATAAAACCGGCCGAGGGGTAGACATCCAACACCGCAAATAAACAATACACGCCAACTGAATCTACACAAATTAGGGCACGATGTCGTTCTACCGTCGCCTCTTCAGCAAGCAGAAGTCATCCCGCCCCGAGTACCCGGATACTAGTAGCGTTGACGCCCCAGTTCTGCCGGAGTTGCCCCGACCCAATTGCGACTGCAACCTTCCGGCGAAGATGATGCAATCTACCCACGGAGATACGGCCGCCCGCGCTCACTATTGTTGTGCCCGCTCTTACCGGGTAAACCTGCTGGTGTCCATACAATACAGAGTAACATTACCATTTCATGTATCGTTCTTTCTTTTCTCAGCACAACGACCGGTGTTGCTTCTTCCAATGGATCGACGAGTCGGAACGACGTGACTACGAATTTGTCTACAACTGCCACGACGCCGACTCCGCTTCACCCGAGAACTTCAACCGGTGGGAGAGGCCGCCAGGATACGTCCCCGTTCTAGAGTGACCAGAGTTCAGGGCCGGTAGGCAAGAGGCCAACCAATCGGTGAGTTTCATGCGACGAACTCATGCTTCACTCTCAAAGTAGTAATTCTAAACCAGTTCATCGCATACAGGAGTTCAAAAAGAAAATTGCGAAATTGCTCGAGTCAAAGGAGAAATCTCCTCAAGGGCCACCCGAAAGCCCCGACTTTTGCGAACACGGCCTTCAGGCAGTGGTTGATTCCTGCCACGATGAACTAGCGGACCGGAGATTCTACCGGTGCCCCTTGGCCGAGGATGAATGGTGCGGCTACTTCAACTTGGTGGACCCGGAGACGTACCACCCACATCTCAAACTTCCCGTATGGGATAACTGGGGGGAGCAACCCTCCCCGTGGTGCTACTATCGCCCAGAAAAGCCAGACCCCGAGTACGCCTACGGTGTTATTCAACGACTACAGTGGGCATACTGTATTGACTGCAGGGCACGCTTCCTTTTGTACAAGGACAAGCCCAACACACACCTCCTACACCATATAGTGGAGTGCAGGCTGAAATAGAGCAGGCGTCTCGGCAAGTCTCCGCCAATGGCCAACGCAACGGAGGTGCATGAGGGTACCTCCTCTCGAAGAGGAAGGGACAAGCGGAAGCAGCCGGCCGAGGTTCGCACCACGCAACAAATCCTTGACGCACTACGCAGACCATCCGGGAACCTAGGTGGTATTAACATACAGGACGCCGGGAATCGGGATGACCAAAAAATTGTGTCTTACACACCCGAGATGTACGGCATAGGCCACCCATTCGGCGACACTTGGGAGCACTGCGAATCCCCATGGAGTTCTTTCATAGTAGGGGTTGAGCGATGTCCGCGTACAAATCTCAAAATTTACACGGGTCAGGTAATATGCAGAAAATGTGGGACATCATTCTGGCTATACCCAGATAGGCGGAACGATCATCTGTTCCACCATGACAAACAATGCTTTCGTTAGTTAGTTCGTCAAGCAATTTCGTCACTGTTGTAATGCCCTTGTAATATAATCTAATCTATTGCTTATTTTATCATCTGAACTTTCGATGCATCTGCCCTTATGTATGTTCAACAAATAGTTTAAGTGCTACGTACGAAATATTCATAACATGAGTTCTCGTCGACTATAATAATTATGGGTTATTGCACTAGTGCAAAATACATGCAAAGCAAGGTGTAAATTTATTCACATGCAATAACGCGATTTTGTCCACATGCAATAACGCACAAGGCTACGAATTGTTCACATGCAAAAACGTGATTTTGTCCACATGGAATCACGCAGAATGCTGCGAATTGTTCACATGCAATAAGCGTCTGATTTACAATTGTTAGAGTTAATTAATCCTGTAACAAGAGAGGACTCCGAACTGAAATATGAAAGAAAAGAGTTTGATCTTGATTTAGTTTTGAATGCGTTTCTGATTCTTCGAACTGCTGGTTAAGAGTATAAATTCCTAGGTAGTCCTGAAATTTATAAGCAAGTGAGCAAGAGAACAGCAAAATGTGATAGTTGTGTTATACTATAAATATTTTTCTCTATGTGCAATTGTGTTATTCCTTGTGTCCATGTGTGTTTATAATCCATGTGTTGTACCATAAATAATTTACTTGAATCCAAAATCTGTTTATCCAAATATTTTCACCTTTTTTGAAGTGTCTGAGAAATTTTTTAAAAAATTTGGAAATTTTCTCCCATGTCGCCTTTTCATTGGGCGATTTCTTCATGTCGCCCTACCATTGCGCGACATGATCCCATGTCGCCCTACCATAGGGCGACTTGTACACGTGTCGCCCTACTGTTGGGCGACTTCTCTCAAATCAAGCTCAAGGTGCGAATAAGAAGTCCACCTCATCGCTGAAAGTCGCTAAGTCGCCCTATGGTAGGGCGACAGTAGCACATTTTTGCAATTTTTTGATTTCGTGGTATATTTTTGCAATTTTAATTAAAAAATGTATTATTTAAAAAAAATTCTCATGGTTGAGCGGTTTACTAGCTCCGCGCAATGAATTCACTAACAAAATAAAATTGTCCTCGAAGGTAGATTGTCAAAAAACATTAATATTAGAAAAATACTAAAATAATATTCAATTCATAACAACTTAATTCGTCATAAAATAGCATCCACACACATCATGCGTAGCTTTCATGTACCGATTTCCCATTATATCGATCGATATCATATAAGCATTCACAAAAATATGTTTATACATGCATCCACTTCTGTTCATACAGAATTGTAGCTAAAGTCAAATTTACATCTACAAACTTCAAGAAATTATCAACAAAGAGGCCAAATAGCTCTTTACTCCATATTAAAAAAAAAGATAAAATTGCACTTTAAAAGCCCTGAATTGAATACCAAACATAGTAGCCTTACATGATTTGAACTAGCAAATTATCTATACAATTGTCCGGCTAGATATTAAAATATATTATATTTTTATAACTCTGATATCTTTGAAAAATATAGTTTTATTTGTTACACAATCTTTTATATACTAATTGGAGGCCCTCCTAGAAGCCTCCACGTTAATCAGAAAATGCTAGAAATTCTCACATTAATCTAAAAAAGAAAAATTGCTAGAAAATCCCACATTATTCTAAAAAAAAGAGAAAATCTTGGTGGTCCAATCTCCTTAATCATTTTTATCCATGGCTTAGATCTATTTATCTATTCATAAGAGATATATGGTAAATCAGAGGAATATCATATGGAAGGAAAGTTTTGCTTTCCTTATCTACTCACTATCTTTTATCTTTTTATACACTAATTGGAGAGCCTCCTAGAAACCTCCACGTTAATCAGAAAATGCTAGAAATTCCCACATATTTTATATAAAAAAAATAAAAATTACTAGAAAATCGCACATTATTCTAAAAAAAAAGAGAAAATCTTGGTCGTCCAATCTCCTTAATTATTTTTATCCATGGCTTAGATCTATTTATCTATTCATAAGAGATATATGTTAAATCAGAGGAGTATCATATCAAAATTTTGAGCGGTCCAACATATCTTAGGGCAAGCTTCCTTTAACGTGGAACCTTTTAACTCCTTTGGAGGGTAACCTAAGATATCTGAAATCATCAGTTCGAAGCTCAAATCACGGCGTCGATTATACGCATAACTTTTTGTCTTGATTGCGCGATTTTCAACTTTGTCTCTTATCATGGCAACTTGCTCTTGACTTCCTTGAGAATATTAGGGCCAAATATCATCGTTCCCTGTCTCATTCCAATTCGGGTAGTGCAGCGAGCACGACCATATAAAGCTTGAATGGCGACATCGCAAACTAGCACAGTAGCTGTTGTTATAAGCGAACTCGCATATGGCAAACACTTATCCCATGATGTAGTATAGGCTAATGCACAAGCCCTTAGCATATCCTCGAATTTGATTTACCCTTTCTGTTTGACCATCGATCTGCGGATGATATCTTTGTCTTTGAAGTTCAAAGCGTTCCCATAGCTTCATGCAATTTATCCCAAAATCTCGAGGTGAAGCTGGTACCTCTATCGACACTATTTTCTTTGGTACACCATGCAAACACACGACTACGGCTATGTATGGTTACGCTAACGGTCTCTGAGTAAGTGGTCTTGGATGGAATGAAGTGAGCAACTTTGGTCAATCGATCCACGATAACCCATATAGAATCATACCCATTTTGAGTTCTTGGCAATCCGGTGGCGAAATCCATACCGATTTCTTCCCACTTCCATTCAGGACTTTTAGCGGTTGTAGCAAACCTGCTGGTCTCTCGATGTATTGCCTTAACTCTCGGCATACATCGCACAAGGCAACGTGCTCGGCGACTTCGTGCTTCATATTGACCACCAAAACCTCTCCTTTAAGTCTGGTACATCTTAGCGCTTCTGGATGAATTGAATACTTGGAATCATGAGCCTCTTCCAAAATCAATTGCTTAAGTTCTAGTCATTTGGCACACAAATCGACCCTTGAACCACATGGTACCTTGGTCGTCCACGGTAAAGTCCTTTGCTAATCCTTCATCCTTTTAGCCTTGATTCGGTTGACTTTCTCATCATCTTTTGTCCTTCGAATTTGATCTTGAGCATTGGCTTCACTTCCAAAGCAGCTAGGAATCCTTCTAAAACTACTTCCAATTTTAAATTTTGCAATTCTCCGCACGATTACATTGTCCTTCTGCACCATCATATTCGCCACGTAGCTCTTGCGACTTAAGGCATCGGCTACTACATTTGCTTTTCCGGATGGTAATGAATTCCCATGTTATAATCCTTGATTAATTCCAACCATCTCCTTTGCCTCATATTGAGATCGATTGAGTGAAAATATATTTCAAACTCTTATGGTCGTATATATCTCACATCTATTTCCAATGAGATAATGCGCCACAATTTCAAGGCATGCACCACACGCCAATTCCAAGTCATGCGTAGGATAATTTCCTTCATGCGGTCTTAAGCGCCTTGGCGCATATCGACCACTTTACCCTCTTGCATCAATACGCATCCAAGACCTGTCTTGGCGCATCACAGTATATATCCAAGTATTACGAACATTAGGCAAAACCAACCTTTGGGTGTTGTTAAGCGCTTCTTTAATTCCTCAAAACTCTTATCACAATCGGCGTCCATGAAAATTTCTTTTCCTTTTCAATAACTGAGTAAGAGGTCTAGCAATCGTCGAAAATCCTTCTATGAACCGCGATAATATCCGCCATTCCCGAAAAACTTGGACTTGAGTGCGGACTTTGGTTGCTCCCAATGCAACCTTGCCTCCACTTTGCTTGGGTCGACTGACAACTCATTCTGCGAGTCATGACATGACCGAGAAATTCCACCTTTTCCTTCCAAAAGTCGCATTCTTGAATTTAGCATCTGGTTTGTTGCTCACGCAGCTTTTCCAACACTAGCCTCGGATGATTTGCGTGCTCTTGCTTGGTCTTGAATATACCAAAATATCATCTATGAACACAACAACAAACTTGTCCAAGTATTCCATGAAAATCTTATTCATCAAGTTCATGAAATAGGTGGCGCATTGGTCAATCCAAAAGACATGACCGTGAACTCATAATGTCCGTATCTTGAAGAAAATGCGGTTTTGGAACATCTTCGTCCAGAATCTTTAGTTGATGATATCGGAGCGAAGGTCTATCTTGGAAAACTCGGCTCCTCTCAAGTGGTCGAGCAGATCATCAATCCTTGGCAGCGGATACTTATTCTTAATCGTCACTTCATTAAGTGCGGTAATCAATACACATTCTAAGGCTTCCATCCTTTTTCACGACAAACAAAGCGGGCGCCCCATGGCGCGAACTTGGTCTTATAAAACCTTTCTCTAATAACTCGTCGATCTGTTTCTTCATCTCTACTAACTCATCGGTAGGCAGTAAGGTCTTTTGCTATATGTGCTGACTCATTGCAAGCTGTAGCACCTTACGGCGGTGATTCTGCGCACTCCTTGAGCATTGTTACCTTGGGCGGCGTCGATAACCTTGTCACGATGGTGCGCAGTGCGGTGTTCTTGGCTTGTTAACGACTTGTGGTTGGAACCTAGCAAACTGTTGCGGGGTCATCCTCATTCGTAGGTGGTTAGGGCGTCCACCTGGGTTAGTCATCAAGCGTTTGCGATTTTCCCCAAGCTCCTTGCGCTTATCCTCCAGAATCAAAGCCTTGTTTACCAATTCTTGGAAATCTGGAAAAGTGTGGGTAATCAGCCCCACTTGCAGCCCTGAGTTTAGTCCTTTCATGAAGCGGGACTGTCTAGCCTTGTCCGTCGCTACATCTTCAGGAGCATAGCGTGCTAACTGTGTGAATTTGTTCAAGTAATCAGCCACCGGTTGGCCTCCTTGCTTAAGCGCCCTGAATTCTTCCTTTTTCAGGTCCATCATTCCCTCGCAGTGCGTGATGCTGGCGAAAGGCCGTTGCGAACTCTTCCCACGTGATTTCCATGGGTGCCTCATGAGTAGCACGATGGTTCTCCCACCATTCCGCATTGTTCCCTCTAGGCGATGGGATGCGTAAAGAACCCTCTCATGCCCTTCACATTGTGTGATGTACAACTTCCTCTCAATGGTTCTCGCCAATCATCCGCTTCCAAGGGGTTGGCGTTGCGAGAATGTTGGCGGTCGGGTCCTCATGAAGTCGACAACTTGGAGTAAGGGCGAGGCCCGCCATTGTTGTTACGCTTTCAGTGAGGTTGTTGATTGCACCATATTGGTCATCTGCTGCATCATAGTGCGCATCAAGCGAGTTTGCGTAGCGAGAAAAGCTCCCAAGTTACGCATATCCTTGGCGGTGCTTGCTGCGGTGGTACTCCTTCATTGGGATTGTTTGCTGGCGTAGACCACTTCGAAGCTCCATTGTTTGCTGCAGTGTTCACCATCGCTTGATTGCTTCTTGGGTTAGGAAAGATAGATGTAGCATAGATAAGATGCAAGAATTTCTAAGCGGAAACAGTTAAACCCAACTTAAATAATCTTTATTATTATTACTTGATATGGTTGCTTACAATGCCTAAGGGCTTTGCAACACATCTTGCACACTCAAACAAACAATTAAGAACCAAACTAAACATGCAACCTTAACGTCTACTAAAAGGTAAAGGCTAACTTAAGAACGCGACTCAACACTCGAGTCTCAACACAACTCTAAGATCGACTCTCACTCATCCAGCCACCACGGGTGAGGCCGATCCGGGCATACTGCTGGTGGTGGGGTGGCATGGGTGCGAACCTATCTGGTGACCCTCTGCTGGCTCCTCGGGCTCCCACTCACGCTCTTCCGGTCTTCTTCTTCTTCTTCTTGGCGACCTCATCAGGCTCTGGGCGACTTGGTCCGCTATTTCCTCGGCTTCTGCAAGGCCTCCTCGGCTCGCGATGACTTCAGGCTCCTGCTGCGTCGCGGGTCTTTGAAGCTCGCTCTGCCACTCTCAACGCCTCACACTTTGTCTCCGGTTCTTCTTGAGTGTCCCTCAAGTGATCCTCTGGCGGTGATGTGGATCGGTGCAGTGGTCTCGTCGCACTCGGCGAAGATGATCGACTTGCGGAAGAACCCCGATGCACACCGTTGGCGTTCGATTGCTTCCTCGGTAGAGCGGACGATCAAAGCCTCCAATCACTTGAAGAACTCTCCACGGCTCCATCGCATAGCCACCTGTCTTGACTCGAAGGATGAAAGATCGGCATCTATTCAAAACAAAATTTTGAATAAGATCTCCACTCAAAGCAGCGAAAAGAAGGTAATTTAGCAAGGATGAGAGTAGGAGGATGGGATAAGCCAAGAGTTTCATATTAGTCAATTTCTTTGTTTTCTTTAGAAAATAATTTTGGACACTCTAAGAGATACCAACTACCTAGGGCCAAGACCTATAGTCGGTATGGCTCGATACCACCTCTGTCGGGACCCGAATTTGCAAATCCGGACCCTCTGTGTATACCGCACTAGTCCGAGATCACGCTAGTGCACACGAGGCTCAACATAGATGCTATCATAGTCACACCACGTGAAATATAGCATAAACTTCATTAATTAATAATAACTGTTGTCTTACATGAATAATGCCTCAGGGCTTAAAAAGTATCAATGAGAAGCGGCGGAAATAGAATAAGCGAGTGGCGCTCCGATTCGCCACGAGGCAACCGCGAGGCTCGGACCTAAGCATTCGCATCCAAATAATCCTCATCCATGGTGGCGTAGATTCTTCCTCTTACGAAGTTGTTGTTGATGGGGTGAGTACATAAAGCACTCAACAAGTTGTGCAAAATAATGCAAGTCTAATATTCTATATGTTTGGCTTAATCCAAAGGAATGGCTAGTAAGGGTATTTTGCAATAAGCGACATTTAACAAGAATACAATAAATAGATTGGAAAGCGATAAAACAAATACGATAATTAATAAATTCAGTATTTACGAAATACACCAAGTTTCCAATCCTAAATTAATTTTCCACTTTCCATGGCACCTTGCCATCCCAACAAGTTTTGTTTAACAAAAGTCTAACCCTTAACTGTAATTCCGAGCATTGCCCAATACCGTGAGCACGGCTATTCGAATAGATTGTACACTCTGCGGAGGTTATGCACTTTACCCACACGATACAACCAAACACCACCAAGGCGAGTGATCATAACAAAGCCTTTACAATGCTACACCTAGACCCGATCTTGCTCGCTAAGGTTTCAACCTTTGAAGGGTTAAACCACCACAACAGAGCCCCCTCTTGCGTCATGTGAGTTAAACCGTAACCGGGACTCACTATTCACCACGACAGTACCGAAATCTAGGTTTCACAAGAATACAATAAATAGGCTGTCCCATTCCAGACATGTGGTTGCAAGAGAGACTCAGGTCAAAGGCTTGCAAGGTTAAGTCCTTAAGGTGATTAAGGCAAGACTTCCACATACCCTGCCAAACTGGCCCACCTTGGCACTGCGCCCTTGCCACTTGCCTCAATCTAAAATCATTACCACCCGGTTGATTACCAAGCACCACATGCCATCAACATTTCAATCCCGATGTGTGACCTCCTCGCCACGACAACTTGATATCATTGTGTGACAACACATGACACACCAATTCATAAACATTGTTCCATATTCCATTAGTCAAGATTAAGTATCGACATTCGGACACATGTGATGACGTGGCATGGCTAAGCAATCTATGACGATCTAACTAGCCCATGTTGATTATCAACTATAATTCCACATCCTAGGGTGACAAATAGATCATGGCATATAATTGACAAGGTATGGTTTAATTCAAATAGGCATATTATCTAATTCCCAGATTAATTGAAATCATTTATACACATAAAATATCATGCATAAAGTTTAAAAGACAAAATAGTAATTTGGTGAAAATTAGGTGCAACATGATCAAAGCACAACTTGCCTTGGAGTAGGTGCTGGTCTTGATCTGAGCTTGGGTCTTGGGCGGCGAATCTTCTTCCGGATCACCGAAAGCGGTTCAACGTCTACGCTAAGCGATGCCAAAATAGCAAATATGGAGCAATTAGAGTGGAATCTCGCTATGCCATCTCTGAACCTACACTAGAATAAAATCTCAAAAAACACATTACCACGTGAATCACCCAGTTGTAACATCCCATAAAATTCAAAAATATGAAAATGAAAAGTTTGAAATTTAAAAATGGAATCAAATAGAAATTTCAATTGGAATCAAGATTTTGATAATATCTTTTCTTCCTTTTCTTGTATTCTACTCTTTAAGAAAAGAAAGATTTCCTTTATTAAAACTATTTCTTCAAAACAAATAAAATATAAAAATAAGTTTAAAAGCTAATCTTTAATTTGGATTTTAATTTCCTCAGTTTTCTTAATTATTGATTTTTCTTGAGTTTTTGCTTTAAAAGAAAAGTCTTATAAATTGAAATGGTAAAATGGTAAAAGTAAAAAGATAAAAATCCAAAATCAATAAAATTTGTAAAAATCTATGATAAATCCCAGATCCATCCAGGATCTTGAAAATGCAACTTGCACTGATCTGGATCAATAAAATATTAAAAGAATAAAAGTAATCATGAGGAGATATCCCAAATCTGAACCTACAAGATTTCTTCAGAAGCTATCTTAACTTGACTTGGGTTAAACATTTTACCATGCCGACATGCTTGTCTTATCTATGTCTGGTAAAAATATCAAGAGTTTATCCCATCATTTAGTATTTTTAGATATTCAAAACCAGTCAATGAGAAAAGCTAAAAATGGTAATGTCAGGATTATCAAAATTAAAATATACAATATAAAAATCTTAAATTTTTTATTATGTCAATAATGCCATTCCAGATCTTCATAAAAAGTTTCATAAAACAATAAACTGATTTTAATCTTAAACTAAATAAAATTCAGAATCAACAAAAAAATGACAACCATGCATTGTCAGATTTATATAAATATTTTTTAAATACTTTTTATCTAAAAAGTTTACTGGACCCTTATCTATTCCCTGCCGACCTACAAAAAAATTTAAGTAAAAATCTGAGCCGATCTGATTCTTCTAACTAATGAATCAAACTCGAGCTGTCCAGAATTCTGCAGAACTTTGCATCCTCTCTGTCACATTGTAACAGCCCAAAAATGAATGAACAAATATAATAAAATGGAAATGAATGTTTTGGATTTAAATATATTTATTTCTGAGTTTTCCTGATGTTATTTGTTTTTATTGGAATTTATGGAATTATGCTTTGTATGAAGAGTCAAATTAATAGAATTATCAAATGGAAAATGGTAAGAAGGTAAAAGTAAAAATAAGAAAAATTACCATTTGACCATGAACAATCTGGTAAACCAGTAAAAATCCTTAATAAAAATCCTTGGTGCTGATTTGGAAAAAATAAATATCTTAATTTTCTCTCTTTGACTAAAAACAGAAAAGTCAGAATTAATTAAAAATAATAGAAATTTATCAGGAGCCACAAAAATTACCATAGCACCCTTAGAGCAGTGTTTATATCTGATAAAAATCTCAGGAACTTATCATGTCGGAAAAGCCTCCTAAAAATTCAAAAACAGAGGCTACTAAAAACAAGAAATGTACATGTCAGAATTTTTATAAAATATGAACCTGAAATTTTGACTTGAAATTTTTATGGAGACATCCATGAGACAAAATTAACCTCCATAAAAAGTTTAGAAAATAATTAATAAAGTTTACACCTTCAAATAAATAAAACACCGAAATTAAATTCCTGTACCAGTCCACAGTGTCAGAATTTTAGTTAATTATTTGTTAGGAATTTTAATCTGAAAATTTTACCAGGAGATAAAAACTTACAGAGGAAGATGGTCAAAATGTTTCAGATAAATTTATTATGATTTGATAGCGTTTTAATGCCCTTCTTGACCTGTCTGGAGGCGAGCTTATCCCTGAGTTCCATAGTCCCTCGCCGACAAGTGGGACCCAAGGTGTACGGGCCCGTTTCCTGGCGCACATGTCAGCCTCCTGGCGCTCACTGACCGGTGGACCCCGGACCCACATGTCAGCCTCCGGCTCCGCTGCCTCGCCCCTTTTCCTCTCTCGCCCGAGACCAGCTCGACGTCTCCCGAGCCTTCGCCGGCTTCCCTCCGCGTCTCAGCGCAAAACCCACCGAGCCCACGTCGTGCGTCATCACGGCTCGTCCTCAGCCTGCCCGCGCCACACCCCAGCCATACCGCACTGCCGAGAGCCCTAAAAATCGCGCGACAACTCGCCTCCGCGCAGAACCGAGACGCTGCCATTTTTCCTCCGATTCAAACTCTGTGCGATCATTCCTTTACAGGCTATAAATACCGGGTAAACGTCACACTGAGGCATCCATTACTTCCTTCATCCTCTGAGCGGAGAAACCGAGCCAATTCCCTTTTTCTTCGCCGTTCTTCCGCTGCGAGCCAGAAGGGGGAAATCAATGGATAAAGCCAACTAGGCAATCATTCTCAAAATTTCTTTGTCCCAGAGCTTCGCCGTGATCCATAGAGTACTGATCAATCTTGCTTTTGTCCTTGTTTTGCCCGCAGCTAACCCATTCCGCCGTTCTTCTTCCTCTCGACGGTGACTGTTGGCAGCCATCTCCGGTAGTTCTTCGGCCGCGCCAGCAAGTGAAATAGCTTCCCCTTAGTCCACTGGTACTCTAGGAGCTTTTACCCGGTGGAAAGATAGCCGGCGGCGAGCCGTAGCACCGCCGCCCCTCTACGGTGGCGACCTATTTTCCGCCCACCTCCCAGCGAATAGGTAGCGTCCCTAGAACCGCCTTGGCACGCTGATGCTGATGGTGCTACCCATTCCGCTGCGCCGGAGTTAGTTCGCCGGCGGCGAGCCTTAGACCGAAAGGCCCTGTTTCGGGTCACTGACCGGTGGGGCCAATCTGTCAGTGGCGCAGACTCTTGAGTCGGCTTGGTCACTGACGAGCGGGGCCCATCCGTCAGCGTCGGACCGTGTCTGTGCGCGCGCCGTCGTGCGGTCACTGACATGCGGGCCACGATCGCTACCACGATCGCGCGCCATGGTGCCGACGATGGCGGGGTGGCTTGTCATCGACCGGGCCGAGTTCAAATCTCTGCGCGCCAAAAACCAAAAGCCGCTTTCCAACTGCGAAAGCGTATTTTGAATTTCCAGTTTGAATTTCAGAAAACCGAACCACTTCAAATATCAATAACTTTTGAATCATCTGGCCAAAAATAGTGAAACCAATTTCTAAATTCATGAAAAATTCCGTAGAATCAGAATATGCAAAAATATTTTGAAGACCATCTCTAGGAAATTTTGAAATTCAAATTTGAATTAAAAGGCTAGAGATATGCTCTATACAAAATTTCTGTAAATAAGCTTGGAAATTTATGAAACTAATTTTTCCGAATCCGTACATTTCAGAACCCAAATATATAAAATTATTTAATTTTTATGCTTGTTTGAATTATTTGTTAATTAGGTTTTGCTTCCAATACACTAGTAATTCAAATATGTATAATAGTATTAAGGAAATATAAAAGAAACAAAAGTTTAATTATAAATAATAGGATGGCAGTAGCATGGTTAAGTTGGATTAAGTAGGAAGTTTGGTTTGAATTGACTTTAAATCATGTAGTAATTTTTGTGCCAAATGCACTCACACATATATATATATATGTGCTTTGGAAATTGAATAGCTAGAATCTAGTTTAAGTGGTTCAAGTCTCGAACAACCTAATAGCCTAGCTTAATAAGGAATTTGTAGTTAGTAAATTTGTATCACCAGAACCTTCTCAAAAATCATGACTAAATCTAATTAGCTAGCTACCAGTTAGAACTTATTTAAAACCCTTCTTGTGCAAATCACTTAAGGTTAAGTGTTTAGCGTAACCCTTAACTAGTGTTTTAATTCTTTTAATCTAAATAATTTTAGCATCTATAATTCGAAGTTATAAATACTAGAATTCACAATTTTAGCCTCTTGAATTCGTAAATTTCCAAACAATTAATTTGTAAAAGAAACCATGTTGTTATTGCACAAAAAGTACTAGCGTTCTAACTGAATAATTATTTGCCGTGAGAAATCTTAAAATTTACATTTCAACTCTCAACAGGATAACCCTGTTTTCTGCAGTTTTTCTTTATTTGACTTACTATCTGTCTTCTTTTCGCCCTTTTTTGAATTTGGATATTTACTATATTTTCGCTTGATCGTCGTGTAGAGTCCGACGTCCTCGAAGAGGAAGACGACGCCATCGCCGATCCAGATCCGGAGTTAGACAGCGAGTTGCAAGGCAAGCACCTCCTTGAACATGTCGAGCCTAATAATTTACCTACACTATGTTGTTTTTGCTTATGTACAGTGCATCCGGATAGATCTCCCTAAAAATGCTAATTGTGGTTAGAACAGTAGTTAGTCCTGTAAATTATGGTTTGCCTCGATCTGTATGAACATGTGAACCTTGTAAGCCTTAGTCGGAAAACTAGACATGCTTAATGTCATTTTTGGGTATGACCGCTAGCATAAAATATCTGCTTAAGCTGTTGTTCGTGTTTTCAACCTTTTCAAACGAATGGATGATCCTCAATTGGGAAAATGTTGCTAGTACTTTGATTAAAAACCCAAAACTAAAACTATGTTTTGATGCGGGCGATTATTGGCGATAGCCGGAGGTGCAAAAGGGAATTGCACGTAGTTAGGGTGAAGTATCGCCCGTGTCGGATTAAGGACCGAGCAATGGGACGCTACAGATCCAAGAATTTCGTACAACCACGAGGGTTGGTATGGGACAGTCTTAGCCTATTAAGTTGTTTAGGTGTGGCTTTGCATCTAAGGAAGGCGGGAGTAATGCACAGGCATTCCGGTTCGGTCTGTCTGTAGGGGGTTTACTTACCAATGCAACGGTGTACGCCTTGACGTGAACAGAAACGTGGTGTTGGGTGTGATGTGAAAGGATCCACGTCTTGGGTGAGTGTTTCTGTGTTCATGGCGAGGGTCAAACGTCCCGGGCTGGTTCAAAGCTACATCTAAATAATGTAACGGCTCTGTATGATCTCCTTGCCGACACACCAAAGGAAGTGTGTAAATTGGCCTGGCAAAAGAGGTTGATCGTTCCTTGTGGGTAAAGTGTACACCTCTGCAGAGTGTAAGAACTAATCGATTAGCCGTGTCCACGGTTATGGACGCTTGGTGAAGTCATTCCAATGTTAGAATGATTTGGTACCTTTCTGGAAAAACTGGGTTTAAAAAGGAAACCGTTTGGCAACTAACTTTTGGGTCAGAGGACAGACTCCGGGGATCTTTGCAGTCAGGTAGACTGGGTTGAAGGATTTGGTTATGGATTATCACTTTATATTCCAAATGCTCGCTTGAAAATGCGGTGTTTCAATTTATTATGTCATATTCTCAAATGTTTGTGCAATTGCAAAATAACCTTCAACCTGCCTTGATTAGCCTGCATAATTACTTTATTGCATCCGTCAAACACTATAAGTCTTCTTTGAGTACCAAAGTACTCAATCTTGCATCTCATTGTCTCGAGAAGACGAAACTCGCAAGCGCGGACGACTCTTACTTCCACGCAGGGTGCGGGACTTTTGACGATGAATTTCCTTAGGTTTGCCAAGTCAGTTGCCTGAGGGTTAGCGGGCAAACCACGTGGCTTTTGGAGTTTTTAATCCCTCTAATTTTTCCACTGTTGTAAAAATTTAACTCTGTATAATTATTACTGCTTGTAATATATGCCTGTCAGATATTTATCTTGTGGTTGTGATATAAATGTTGTAAACATGTGAGTGCTAGCCACTGATCATGGGACTAGTACAGTATTCACATGGAGGTTCCTGTTTGCAAAAACGGGTTCTCACACACATGCAGGTGGGCCCGGCCAGCTTCAACCCACTTGCGCCAACTGTTTCTCCCTCTCTTTGCTATATGTCCCCACTCGCCAGATGCTTCTTCACCTCACCTCATTCCTCTCGCGCAGGGCAGAGACAAGCCACCGCCTCGAGTTTGTCATTTTCTCCGGTTGGCGCCGCAATTGCACAGCCCGAGGCCGAGCACACGTCACAGCCACTCCTCTGACACCCAAGCTGTCACCGATGTGCCTGAAGCCAGCAAAAATTCCGCTGTCTCGACAGAATTTCCGCGACATCTCGCCGCCGCAATTCCAATCATGTTCATACCCTGTTTTAGCTGGCTTCGTCGACCATTTTAGAGCCTCAAGGCCTCATTTAGCTCTTCAACCTTTCCTCAGCCATCGAGACCAGCCGAAGCCATCATTTTCGCTGTGAAACCGTCGTTGCCGAAAATTCTTAAACTCAAAGGATAGAGATCAATTCAACAGCTGCAGTAATCGATCATTCAATTCCTTTGGATCCAAGAATCCTCTGGCATCCCTAAATCTAAGCCGCATCTCATCTTCGTCTCATCCCGCGCGCAATGCCATCGCCATCGTCATCTTCTTCTCCAGGTCCGGTTGCAAGGTGGTGGCGCTCTTCGGTGAGTTCCCGGTCCAACCAACCGCAAAAATGAAGACCTTTGGCCTCCTTGATGCTCACCTCGTTGCCCATTCGAGCCGAACCTAACTCGCTTTCTTCCCCGGCGAGCTACCACTTTCGCCGCCGCCTGGCCCCGGTGGCAGCCGTGTCCGTGCACTCCTAGAAGCAAAGAACCCCTCCATTAGGTGCGTAATGGCACACTAATGCTCATCGTGCCCTTTCTTTCGCCGAGCTCTGCCAGAACGTCATCGCCGGCGAGCCCTAGCCGATGCTCTGCTTCTCTGTCGCTGACCAGCGGGGCCCTTCTATCAGTGACGCAAAATGAATCCAATGCAATAGGTGAAATACGCCACCTCGGTAAGAAAACGTATTTCCGAAATTTTGTTTTGAATTTCAGAAACCGTGTTATTTCAATTAGCTTTCTAAAATCATATATTATCTTTTGCATTATAACTCCAAATGGAATCAATCAAATTTCTAAAATCATATAAAATCCAGAAAATTTAGAATATGCAATAATTTTTTGAAAATGATCTCTGGGTGAATTTGAAATTCAAATTTGAATAAAAGGCCTAGAGATGTGCTAGATATAAAAATATTGCAAAAGAACTTAGAATTGAATAAACCAATTTTAATGGAGTCCTTATGCTACCAGCAACTCAAATAAATAAAAATATTTAGATTCTCACTTTGTTTGAATCATTTTCCATTAGAGGTTGTTTCAATGCTATAAATATTTTAAAAAATGCATAGTTTGTGCAAAAGAAATCTAAAATAAGTCAAGTTGATTTCTAAATACTTGTATGATAGTAGGTTACCATATTATGCTTAAATAATTAGGGTATGAACTTGATTTAGACTTGTTTTATGAAATAGTAAAAGATTCAAATGGAAAAGGTGTATATATGTATAAGTGCATATAATAATAATCCGTAACAATAAATATATGCATATGAAAACTATCTAATAGATGTACAAAGATATGAATAGGTATCAGAGGGAATAATGTGTCGCTATTGAAATATTTTTAATGAAGTATCATATATGCACAAGTTTAAAATTGCATTAAGAATATAAGCCTTGCATATGTAGAAGAATATATACATGCATATTCAATGAGGAGCAAAATCATGAAAAGGAACTGGAATCTAAACATCTAATGTAATCAAACTATTTTATCCAGCAAGAATCATTACAATAAAGACATGATCAACATTTAACCAAATAGTTGTAGTTTCAATACTTGTGTAATCCAAATAGTTATATCTTTCACAAAGAAACTCCAAATTTGACAAAACCAGATCCTAGTAACCTGAAAAATAATACCCTTGCTGTTTATATATAATATCTTATGTTTGTGCAAATTTGAAATAAGATCATGTAAGGCCCTAACGATCACTTATATAGAAAACATCTCAGAGGAAAGCAAAATACTGCGAAACTAACTCTAAAACACTTTTAGGGTCATCCTCTGAAAATGCTAGAAAAATGGTTAAATAATCTTATAAAGTGCAGTTGCAAATTAAGAATTAAAACTGAACCTTTGTAGCATAAAAGTTAGAATCACTTAAGCATTTTCAGTAGCCTGTAAAACATCTCGTCTTAGTGCAAATTTTAGGAAGATCAGTTCAGAAATAATATTTAGGATATTTACTACCATAATCTATAAAAATATTTTATTTTCAACTTGCTTTGCATTTGAATCCGACTAACCCAATACCTTTAAGTAATATGGATGTCATAACCCTTAATACCATATGAGCTTTTATTCAACAATGTATATAATGTCTCGTCTAAACACAAAAATGTATGAAATCAGCATAAGAATGTTCTTCAAAGTATATACTATAATATTCTAAAGAAATAATCTTATTTCATCATGTTTTGCATATAAATCCTAATAGCCGAATAACCTTAAGTATTAAGTTTTTATGGACTGAAATATATGAATAAGAAAACTTTGAAATAATAAACAAATATGTAATTTGTATCACCAGAAACTTCTTAAAAACCTTGAGTACATAATTGGTAGCCTAAACTCAACAAATCTAACTTATATGAAACCTTCTCATGCAAATCGTTTGTAGTCAAGAACTATTCATGCATAGCATGTAACATGTTGTCTAATATCTTAATCTTATTAATCTAAATAATTTTAGCATCTATAACTCGAAGTTATAAATGCAAGAATTCATAATTTTATCCTCCTGAATTCGTAAATCAAGAATAGATAATCTATAACAGAAATCATACTTTGTTATCATAAAAACCTTAACTTTTGAATGTTTATTTATCTGGAAAACAGTATATGGAATCATACAACTTAAACCCTAAAATATTCCTATTTTCTGCAGTGAATTTTTATTTGTTTTTCTGTCTGTTTTCTTTTTGCCCTTATTAAAGTTGGATACTTGCTGTATTTCCGATTGAACGACGTGTAGAATCTGACGTCGCTACTTCTGTCGTTGCCTCCGTCAGCCGTGGCTTCTCTTCGTCGTAAGCAATAAATAAGCAAGGCAAGCACCCCCTTTGATCATATTGATCCAAGTTTTATAAATATTTTCATTAAATGTTTTACTGCATACTGTGAGACCCTGTTCTGATGAACAGGAACCTCCATGTGATTATTGTGCCATTCCCTGGATTTGTAGCTAGCACTCACATGTTTACAACAATTGGAATCACAACCATACAACAAATATTATTAAGCGGAAGCTATTATATAAAGAGAACTTTACAACTCAGAGATTATGGCACCAAAAGAAGCAAAGTCTTGTAGTGTGCCCATCCAAAACCCGCAGGCAACTGACAAGGCATAATCCCTAGAAAGAACACGACGAAGAGGATCCCGCAACTTGTGACGAAAGAAACCTCCGAAGCTTCGCTAACTTATCCACCTAAAAACAACATATAAGCAAGGGTGAGTACTTTCGTACTCCGCAAGACTTTAGCAAAACCTATAATATATGCAGGCCATTTCAAAGGAGGCTACTACAGTTAATTTGCATAAAGCAGATTTGACATTGTAAAATCAAGCTATTTGTAAACGGAATTTGTAAGAGCATATTTGATTGATATGAAATAAGTAAAGCATAAGTAATACTCACAACCCTTCGTGAATATGGAATAATCCAGAAATGGAATCCAACAATGTCGACCCTTTGACATAAAACAACAGCTGCTAAAACAAGCTCAAACCAAACCCATTTTAGAAAATACCAAAGACTAACATTGGAATGACTTCACCAAGTGTCCTTGACCGTGGACGCGGCTAATCGATTAGATTTACACTCTGCAGAGGTGTACAGCTTTACCCACAAGGAATGATCAACCTCTTTTGCCAGATCAATTAACACACTTCCTTTGTTGTGTCGGCAAGGAGATCATACAGAGCCGTTACATTATCTAGATGTGGCTTTAAACCAGCCCGGGACGTTTGACCCTTGCCATGGAAACAGAAACACTCACCCAAGTCGTGGATCCTTTTTCATCACACCCAACACCACGTTTCTGTTCATGGCAAGGCGTACACCGTTGCATTGGTATGTAGAAACCCCTACAGACAGACCAAACCGGAATGCCTGTGCAATCTCCCGCCTTCCTTAGATGCAAAGCCACACCTAAACAATTTAATAGGCTAAGACCCGCTCATACAAGCCCTCGTGGTTGTACAAAATTCTTGGATCTATAGCGTCCCATTGCTCGGTCCTTAATCCGACACGGGCGATACTCCACCCTACACTACGTGCAACTCCCTTTGCACCTCCGGCTATTGCCAATAATCGCCGCATCAAAACCATAGTTTTATTTTGGGTTTTTAATCAAAATACCTATAACCAATAGCTTCAATTCCAACATTTTCCATTTCTCAAGAAACAAATTTTGATCTGATCATCAACCTCAGAAGATCTAAAAGCATGACTAAGCATGAATAATTATGAAATCGAATAAATCCATGATGACATTAAGTAATTGTCTAAGCTCATTCTATGGTTATCAAGGTACACATATTCATACTTATCAAGGAAGTTTCATGAGAAAACAGGTATAACTGCCAGTACCACAAAATAGAGAATTTACAGAAAGTAAACGCATGCATAAAACATTTTAATAAACACAATGCAAATTAAATACTGGGATCAAGATGATCAAAGGGGGTGCTTGCCTTGCTTATTTATTGCTTACGACGAAGATGAAGTCACAGCTGACTGAAGCAACGATGGAGGTAGCGACGTCGAATTCTACATGTCGTTCAATCGAAAATATAGCAAATATTCAACTTTAATAGGGGCAAAAAGAAAACAGACAGAAAACTAAATAAAGACTCACTGCAGAAAATAGGAAAGGTTTAGGGTTTGGATTATATGATTTCGAGATCTCATGATTTAGATGGTTACATATTCATATAGTTAATGACTTTTGTTATGATTAAACAAGGTTTATTCTATAGGTTACCTATTCTTGAATTACGAATTCCAGAGACTAAAATTATGAATTCTTGTATTTATAATTTCGAATTATAGATGCTAAAATTATTTAGATTAATAGAAGTAAAACACTAGTTAAAAGGGTTATGCAAAACATACTTACTTCCTTAAGTGATTTGCATAAGAAGGGGTTTGAATAAGATAGATCTGTTAAGCTAGGGTACTAGATTTATTTATGGTTTTTAAGAAGGTTCTGGTGATACAAAAATATATTAACTACAAACTTCTTCATTAATATAAAGCTCACTTATTCATATTATAAAGTTCATTAAACGTAATATTTAGGGTTATTTAACTAACATGATTTATGTGGAAAACATGATGAAATATGATTATTTCATCATAATAATATAGTATATACTTTGGATAATGATTCTAAACAACTTTTATGAATTATAATGTTTAGCTGAAAAGCTAAACGCGTTGCTAAAAAGCTATCATGACAAAGTTTACGTTGAACGAAATCGGCCAAAAGGGCTACAACTATCCTGATCATATTAGGGTTTTGCATAAGCAAAACTATATGAATCATAAGTTATAATTAAAACATTTTCTCAGGACATAGTAGTACATATCTTAAACATCGTTTCTGATTTATTCTACATGGGATTTGTAATAGGATGAGGTATTCTATAGATTGATGAAAAAGCTTAAGTGCTTCTAAAATCCAGAAATTATAATATATAAGGTTATTTCGCTATCAAGCTTTATATGTTAAGCATGACAAAATAAGATTCTTTCTTCAGAATATGATAGTATTAACTTTGTACAGCATTTTTAAATTGATATTATAAATTTTACTAACAAGACGAGTTATTTTATTTGCTGTTGAAAAAGCATAAATGACCACAAAGTTAACGTTATAGCGAGTCGGATTTCGTTTACAGTTTGCGGCTACACTATACATAATTATTCATTCATTTTTCTGGTATTAGCAGGGTATGGTCCTAGAAATGTTTTAGAATTATTTTATGCATCATTTTACTTTTGGCCGAGATGTTTTGTAGGCATATGAAGTATGAAGGCTATTATGAGCGTAATCCAGATTAGCTTTACCTAACCTGATACTTAATTTATGAGGTTGTAGGTGTTTACAAACTACTGTTGTTATACTTAAGATAGTTCAATAGCAAGTAACTAGTTTCATTATTATTCTAAATATTCGCGTTTGACTTATACTCGATTATCTAGTAGGCTTTTCCTAAATCAAGCTCCTGAATATTTTGTTATTGCCAAAAAGATTAGTTTCATGATTCATACTGAATATATATATACATATACTATTGTTAGTTACTTCTTCATATGCATATATATATATACTCCTTTTATGCTTGATTTCACTTTTACTCATGAAAACTATTTAAGTCAAGCCCTTTAGTTAATCATTTTCTATGTTCTGGAGTCTTACTGTTATGCTAAGACATACACATTATTATTATTATTATTTTCTTATTTTAAAATTCCTTTTACACTTTTAATGTATTGAAAACAATCTTTAATAGATAATGATTCAAACCTAAATGGAATTTAAATATTTTTATATATTTGGGTTTCTGAAGGTCTAAGGATTCTAATAAAATTAGTCTCATTCCATTTTGAATTTGTTTACAACATTTTAATATGTAGCATACATTGAGCCCTTTTGTTTGAATTTAGATTTTAAATTAACCCAGTACTGTTTTTCAAAATGTTTTTGCATATTTTGGAAGCACTTGATTTTAGATGATTTTAGAAAATTTTTCATTTCATTCGGATTAATTATGCAAAAGATATTCAAGATTGAATTTAATTCGGTTTGGAAAAATGAATTGAAAGTTGGAAATACGTTTTCAGAGCCGAGAAAGCGTATTCTACCGTTCATCGGAAATCTTGCTCGCCGACATGCGAGCCCACCGCTCGATGAGCCGGCGAGAGCTGCTAGGGCACAGCACAAGCGCGCTCGCGAGACTCCGGCGAGGGGGAGGGAAGCTAGAGCATCAACTCGACAGAGCGCATCCGATTGTGGGTCTCGACGCCGGTGTTGACGGCCAGGGCAGCGCGCCACCGAGAGCTCGGGGCGGCGCTAATGGCGCGCCAACTGGGAGCAAGAACGAAGGCATGATAGATTGAATGGGTAACGAATTTAGCATCAACGCATCACCTGGATTCCGTTTTGGAAGTCGATTCGATCAGAGAGACACCGAGTTGGGCTGCCCACGCCCGGCCGTGAGGAAGAAGGGCACGCGTGGCGACGGTGATTTGACTTACCAGAGCTGCGATTGATAGGCGAGAAGTGATCACGGTGTCCTAATGGAGCTTCAGGCCAGAGGAATTCGAAAATGGCTTACTTAGTGAGGTGAATTGCTTCAGGACCTCAAGGCTTAGGCTCCTCTGGCAATGGCGGCTTCCAGAGAACACGAAGGTTTCGGCTAGTCCCGATGGTTGAGTAGATGGAGGAGGGTAGGCTCCAGAGAAGTGTTTCGAATGGTTTTATAGAGGGTCAAGGTGGATGCTCCAGGGTTTGCACGCACGCACGACTTGCGGTTCAGTTCTGTGCAGAACGGCGAGGTGGCGCAGGTCTTTCGGGTTCGACACAGCACGGTATGGCGTGGGAGAAGTCAAGGACAAGTGTGGCAGCAATCACTTGCTCGGGCGGCGTCGCTGATGCATTGAACCAATTCGAGCAGAGTCAGGCGAGAGGATGAATCAGGAGAGAGCGAGCAGCGTCTCGGCCGAGAGAAGAAGAGAATGGGCTCAGCGGAGCTGGTGGCTTACAGCGGGACCAGTGTGAGACCCTGCTTTAATAAACAGGAACCTCCATGTGATTACTGTACTAGTCCCATGATCAGTGGCTAGCACTCACATGTCTACAACATTCATATCACATCCACAAGATATTAAACTGATAAGCATATATTATAGTCCGAAATAATTATATAGAGTTAAATTTTTGCAACAGCGGAAAATAGGGAATTTAAAACTCCAAAAGCCACGTGGTTTGCCCGCTAACCCTCAGGCAACTGACTTGGCAAACCTAGGGAAAATCATCATCGAATATTCCGTGCCCTGCGTGATAGTACGAGTCATCTGGCACTTCGCAGGCTTCGTCCTCTGAGATAGCAGATGCAAGATTGAGTACATTGGTACTCAGCAAGACTTATAGTGTTTGACAAATGCAATTAAGTAGTTATGCAGGCTAATCAAGGCAGGTTAATGTTTATTTTGCAGTTGCATAAACATTTAAAGATATGACATAACAGAATGAAACAACACATTTTCAAATAGGCAATTGAAATATAAAGTGTTAAGCAATTATTCAAGTCCTTCAAACCAGCCTACCCGACTGCAAGGATCCCCGGTGTCTGTCCTTTGACACGAAAAACTTGTTGCAAAACGGTTTCCTTTTCAAACCCATTTTTCCAAAAATACAAACATTCTAACATTGGAATGACTTCACCAAGCATCGATTACCGTGGACACGGCTAATCGATTAGATTTACACTCTGCAGAGGCGTACATCTTTACCCACAAGGAATGATCAACCTCTTTTGCCAGGCCAATTTACACACTTCCTTTGGTGTGTCGGCAAGGAGATCATACAGAGCCGTTACATTATCTAGTTGTGGCTTTGAACCAGCCCGGGACGTTTGACCCTCGCCATGAAAACAGAAACACTCACCCAAGCCGTATATCCATTTTCTTCACACCCAACACCATATTTCTGTTCATGGCAAGGCGTACATCGTTGCATTGGTATGTAAAAACCCCTACAGGCAGACCAAACCGGAATGCCTGTGCAAATCTCCCGCCTTCCTTAGATGCAAAGCCACACCTAAACAACTTAATAGGCTAAGACCCACCCATACAAGCCCTCATGGTTGTACGAAATTTTTGGATCTATAGCGTCCCATTGCTCGGTCCTTAATTCGACACGGGCGATACTCCACCCTATCTACGTGCAACTCCCTTTGCACCACTGGCTATTGCCAATAATCGCCCGCATCAAATCATAGTTTTATTTTTGGGTTTTAAGCCAAAGTACCAGCAACATTTTCCCAAGTGAGGATCATACATTCGTTGAAAAGATTGAAACACAATCAACAGCTTAAGCAGATATTTTATGCTAGCGGTTATACCCAAAATGACATTAAGCATGTCTAGTTTCCAACTAAGGTTTACAAGGTTCACATGTCCATACAAATTGAGGCAAACCATAATTTATAGGACTAATTACAGTTCTAACCCAAATTAGCATTTTTAGGGAGAACTATCCGGATGCATCGTACATAAGCAAAAAAAACATAAGGTAGGTAAATTATTAGGCTCGACAAGTTCAAGGGGGTGCTTGCCTTGCAACTCGCTGTCTAACTCCGGATCTGGATCAGCGACGGCGTCGTCTTCCTCTTCGAGGACGTCGGACTCTATACGACAATCAAGCGAAAATATAGTAAAAATCCAAATTCAGAAAGGCCGAAAAGAAGACAGACATTAAGTCAAATAAGAATTTACTACAGAAAACAGGGGTATCTTTTGAGGGTTGAGTTATAAACTTTTAAGATTTCACAAGGCGAATAATTGTGCATCCAAAGCGTTAAAATTTTCTGAAATGAACAACAAGGGTTTTCTTATGGATCACTCATTCTGAATATTCGAATTCAAGAGGCTAAAATTGTGAATTCTAATATTTATAACTTCAAATTATAGATGCTAAAATTATTTGAATTACTAAAATTTAAAACATAAGACAAGGGGTTGATTGCACTGAATCTTATTAAGCTAGGTTACTAGGTTTGTTCATGATTGGCAACCATTTAATCTATATACCAATTATTTAACTTCCTATGCACATATATATACATATATATGTGTGAGTGCATTTGGCACAATAATTACTACATAACTTAAAGTTAACTCAAACTGAATTTACTACTTAATCAAATTTAACCATGCTACTATCATCCTATTATTCATGAATTAAATTCTTGTTTCTTTTATATTCCCTTAATACTATTATACCTATTTAAATTCTTAGTGTATTGAAAACAAGACTTAAATGAAAGTAATTTAAACATGCATGGGAATTAAATATTTTTACATATTTGGGTTCCTGAAAACATAAGGATTCCAGAAAAATTAGTTCCATTAACTACCAAGTTTATTTGCAGAATTTTTGTATACAACTTATCTTTAGCCCCTTTACTAAAATTTGAATTTCAAAATTACCCAGTGATGGTTTTCAAAATGTTTTTACATATTATCAAAGATCTTGATTTTACAAGAATATAGAAATTTGTTTCACTAATTTTGGAGTTATGATTCAAAACTTATGAACATTTGAAGTGACCCGGTTTCTAAAATTCAGCTAAAATTCCAAAATACGTTTTCGCCTCAGAGAAAACGCCTTCTGCTTTTTGGCGCGCGAGTTTTGAACTCAGCTCGGTCTGACCGACAAGTCAACCCCGCCTGTCAGTGACCGGGTGAGCGCGCGCACAAGGCTGGCTGGGAGACTGACGGCTGGGTCCCGATTGTCAGCGACAAGTGAGTCAAAAGACCGCGCGCGACTGACAACCTGACCCCACCCGTCAGTGACTCGAAGCAGGGAGTTTCGGTCTCCTACTCGCCGCCGGCGAACTAGCCCCACCGCTGTGGAATGGCCAGCACCACGAGGACCAGGGTGTCGGTGCGCACTTGAGGGTGGTACCCATTCCACGGGAGAGGACCGGGAAGTAGGTCACCACCATGGAGGGAAGGCAAGGCGCATCGGTGGTCATGGCCATGGTCAGGCGAGAGAAAGGAGAAAGCTCGACCCACGCGTTTGAGATGAGGCCACAAGCGAAATGGTTGGAAGGCAAGGCATGAGCATCATGAGATGGTCTATCGGGGCGAGTAACCTAAATGGCTTTCACAACTTTTCGAGAGAGAAAGCCGGTGAGAAAGGCAAAGGAGTGAAGACCTCAGGCGACCACGGGTATTTATAGCCGAAATCAATCTCACGTGGTTTGAATCGGAGATGAGGAAGAAAAGCGGCGAAGACTGGCTGAGGCGCCGAGCTCTCCGATTGCGGCGAGAGAGGAAAAGGGGCGAGGGCAGCGAGAAAGAGGGGCGACGGTGGGTCCGACCCCACCGGGCAGCAAGAGAGATGTCCGGCTCGGCTGCGGTAAGGCCGAGTGGCTCAAGAGCTCTGGGCCGCTTGTCGGTCAAACAGACTTAGCAAAGGAGATAGACTCTGTTCGGACAGCGTCATGTGGGCATTAAAACGGCTAGCAACTCATGGTAGAATTGTCTGAACCTTTTTTACCGTCATCCTCTAGGAGTTCTTATCCTCTAGTAAAATTTTCAGACTAAAATACCTGACAAAGAATTAATAAAAATTCTGACACTGTGGACTGCACAGGATTTGTATTTCGGTATTTCATTTATTCAAGGGTGTGATTCATATAAATTATTTTCCAAACTTTTTATAAGAGTTCAGTTTGGATTATGGATATCTTCATAAAAATTTCAAATCAAAAACCCAAGTGAATATTTTATAAAAAGTCTAACATGAAGATTTTCTTGTTTTTAATGGTCTCTATTTTTGAATTTTTAAGAGGCTTTTCCAACATGATAAATTCCTGAGATTTTTCCCAGATGTGAATACTGCTCTGTGGGTGCTATGGTAATTTTTTGGCTCCTGATAAGTTCCTATTATTTTTAATTAATTCTGACTTTACTGTTTTTAGTCAAAAAGAGGTGACTAAGATATTTTATTTACCCTATTTCAGCAACAAAGATTTTTACTAGATATTTTTACTGGTTTACCAGCATGATTATGGTCAAATGGTAATTTTTCTTATTTTTACTTTTACCTCTTTACCATCTTACCATTTTCTATTTGATAATTCTATTTGTTGGACTTTTTATACAAAGCACAAATCCAAGAAAAATCCAATAAAACCAATTGTACCAAGAAAACTCAGAAATAATTACAATCAAATCCAAAAATATTTATTGATATTTTGTTATATATATTGTTTGTCATTTTCGGGATGTTACAAATCTACCCCCCTTACAGAAATCTCGCCCTCGAGATTTGGCTATTCGAAGGTAGAATAGGGTCTAAAAGAAGTCAGGAAATTCTTCCTTAAGTTTATCTTCTTGTTCCCATGTTGCTTCTTCTTCCGTATGGTTACTCCACTGTACTTTTACCATTTTGTGAACTTTATTCCGCGTACGCCTTTCTGCTTCTTCAAGAATTTTAACTGGGTGCTCACGGTAAGTTAAATCAGGCTAGAGTTCAATATCTTCCAACTGAGTAAGTTCAGTCGGGACGTGAAAACACTTTTTAAGGTGCGATACATGGAATACATTATGTACACTGGATAATTGAGATGGCAACCCCAACTTGTATGCTTTTTCTCCCATCTTTTCCAGTATACGATATGGTCAAATATATCGAGGAGCTAACTTGCCTCGAACTTGGAATCGACAGATTCCGCGAAGAGGTGAAACATTAAGATAGACATAATCATCAATCTCAAAGCTCAAGTCACGTCGACGAGTGTCGGCATAACTTTTCTGGCGAGATTGGGCTTCCCTCAATCGACTTCGTATTAAGTCCACATGTTCTTGGGCTTCATTTATTAAATCTGGGCCAAAAAACCGTCTTTCTCCCACTTCGGACTGGAAAAGTGGAGTTTGACATTTCCTTCCATAAAGGGCTTCAAACGGCGACATTTGCAGACTAGCTTGAAAACCATTATTGTACGAAAACTCTGCAAATGCTAAGCATTTCTCCCAATTGGTGCTATAAGTTAGCACACAGGCCCTCAGCATATCTTCCAGGATTTGATTTGTCCTTTCAGTCTGACCATCGGTCTGGGGATGGTAAGCAGTACTGAAATTCAATTTTGTTCCCAAGAGACTATGCAATTTTTTCTAGAAACGGGATGTGAATTGTGATCCCCGATCTGAGACAATTGTTTTTGGGACCCCGTGCAAACGCACGATATTGCTAATGTAAAGTTCTGCCAACCTGTCTCCAGAATAAGTGGTCCTAACAGGGATGAAATGGGCTACTTTGGTTAGTCGATCAACAACAACCCAAATAGAGTCATTCACTTTTTGAGTTCGGGGAAGACCAGTAATGAAGTCCATACCGACATCATCCCATTTCCATTCCGGAATTTGTAATGGTTGGAGAAGCCCAGCTGGACGTTGATGTTCAGCTTTGACCCGCTGGCATACATCGCATTTCGCGGTATATTCAGCGATATCCTTCTTCATACCAGGCCACCAATATTCTCTCTTAAGGTCTTGATACATTTTGGTACTACTAGGATGAATAGACAATGGTGACTCATGGGCTTCAGATAGAATCAATTTCTTGATATCAGAATCATTGGGCACATAGATACGAGTTCCCTTCATTATTATCCCATTTGGACTTTCCGTGAACTCGGAATTTATACTTCCAATTGAATGATTTCGGATCTCTATAATAGCTTCATCTTTGAGTTGAGTAACTTTAATCTGACTCTTAAGAGTTGGCTGCAATTGGAGGGCGGCCACATAACCATTTTCCACTACATTCAAGTTGAGCTTCTGGAAGTCATTGATCAAGTCAGATTGACTAGGATCCAATATGCAATATAGCTTCCGACTAAGAGCGTCAGCTATGACATTGGCCTTACCAGGGTGGTAGTGAAGACCAAGGTCATAGTCTTTAATCAGTTCTAGCCATCTTCTTTGTCTCAGGTTCAATTCTGGTTGTGTGAAAAAGTACTTAAGACTTTTATGGTCAGTATAGATTTCTGTCCTATTTCCAATAAGATAGTGCCGCCAGATTTTAAGGGCATGAACGACAGCGGCTAGTTCAAGGTCATGAGTAGGATAATTCTGCTCATGAGGGCGAAGTTGTCGAGAGGCATAAGCGACAACCCTGCCTTCTTGCATGAATACACAACCCAATCCTTGGAGTTATGCATCACAATATACTTCAAAATTCTGGTGAATATCTGGCAGTATGAGTACTGGGGCAGAGGTTAGCTTTTCTTTTAATTTTTGAAAACTCTGTTCACAATCAGAAGTCCATTCGAACTTCCTTTCCTTCTTTAAGAGTTGTGTGAGTGGCTTGGCGACTTTGGAGAAGTTTTCAATGAACCGGCGGTAATAACCGGCAAAGCCTAGAAAACTTCGAATCTTTGGAACTGACTGTGGTCTTTCCCAAGCTAACACTGCTTGCACTTTACTCGAGTCAACAGCAACTTCGCCTCCAGATAAAACATGCCCAAGAAATGCTACTTCTTTCAACCAAAACTCACACTTCTCGAACTTGGCATATAACTTGTTTTCCTGGAGTTTGCTGAGAACCAGGTGCAAATGCTGCTTATGTTCTTCTTCATTTTTGGAATAAACCAGGATATCATCAATAAAGACCACTACAAACTTGTCCAGATACTCCATGAACACTTTATTCATTAAGTTCATAAAGCTTGCAGGAGCATTAGTAAGCCCGAAGGACATTACGGTGTATTCATATAAACCGTAACGTGTAGTGAAGGCGCTTTGGGAATATCGATGATCGACCTTGGTGAAATATCCACTTCAAGTCTATCTTGGAAAAAGATTTTGTGCCCCATTCAGCTGATCAAATAGGTCATCAATCCGGGGAAGCTGATATTTATTTTTGATGGTTACTTCACTTAAAGCACGGTAGTCTACGCACATGTGCAGGCTATCGTCCTTTTTCGTGACGAAAAGAACCGGACTTCCCCAAGGTGATGTACTGGGACGAATAAATCCTTTGTCCAGTTGCTCCTTGAGTTGCTTTTTCAATTCCACTAACTCATTTGAGGGCATTCTATATGGGCGTTTTGATATGGGTGCGGTTCCCGGCACCAAATCAATAACGAACTCCATACCTCGATCGGAGGCACTCCTGGCAATTCAGCAGGAAAAACCTCTGGAAACTCATTAACTATTGGCACATTTTCTAATTCAACAGTGGATGTTAAACACCAGACTGGCTGAGATGCCAACTCATTGGTACTTGAGGCAAATTCCACAGGTGTTCCATATTGATTTACCAGGGATATAGATCGATCGGCACAGTTTATGCATCCTTTATGTTTGGCCAACCAATCCATGCCTAAGAGCACATCTAGCCCAGATGTCTCTATCATGATGAGATCAGCATAAAACATAACCCCATTGATTTCTATGCTAACTCCAGAACAGAAACTAGCAGTTCTAATGGTGGCCCCACGTGATTGCACAATCATGTGAGTAGGTAACAGAGAAACCTCTAACTTGTTTTGTTCAGAAAACTTCTTGGAGATAAAAGAATGGGAAGCTCCTGAATCAAACAGAACCAACGTAGGAACAGATTGCACAAGGAACATACCAAGAACAACATCTGATGCTTCCTATGCCTCTTCAGTCGTCATATGATGAAGGCGCCCGATATTTCCGCCTTGCGCGGGTGGTGGAGTCGATCCTTGAGTCTGCCGCCTTGCGGCTTCTTGAATCCGGCCTTGAGCTTGTGGACGAGGTTGCCCAGTCTTCTTCTTGGGACAGGAATTGGCATAATGTCCATGCTCATTGGAATGGAAACACGTAACATTAGGTGCTTGCTTTGGACAACAGCAGTCGTCCTAGGCTGTTGCACTTGGCGAATAGACTGTTGCGAATGCCGCTGCACAAAGCGAGGAGCCTGACCCGGAGATCTCTGAGTCTAAGAAGTCGGTCGCTGGGCTCTTGGCGCTGGTGGTGGTGGTCGACGAAGGTTGGTCGACTGCCACCCTTGTGGCCTAGACGACCCAGCCCCAGCTGAGCTACGCGCAAGCCACTTGCGCTTGCGGCTCTCCATCACACTGCGACAACCGTGTCCCACCCTTACAGCTTTGTCCACCAAAGTCTGGAAGTCATCAATATCTTGGGCAAATAAAGCTCACTTGATCTCTTCATTCAGGTTCTCTCGGAACCGCTCAATCTTCCTTGCTTCATCAGCCACCTCATATGTGGCATACCGGGACAACTGGTTGAAGCGGTGCAAGTATTCCATCACCGACATCGAACCTTGCTTCAGGTCCAAAAACTCCCGCTTCTTCACTTCAATCACACTAATGGGAATATGGGTGCGGCGAAAAGCAGCTTTGAACTCCAGCCAAAGCACTTCTCGCCCTTCCGGCAAGACCGCTTGATAATTCTCCCACCAGACAGCTACAGTCCCTTGGAGCTGGTAAGAGGCATAAAGGACCTTCTCCCGATCATCACATTGAGCAATGCTCAGTTTGCTCTCCATAGCACGCAGCCAATCATCCGCATCAAGGGGCTCGGCTAAAGCAGAAAAGACCGGTGGCTGAGTTCTTAAGAACTCACTCAGCCTGGACACCTGTGGCGGTCCATCGTTCCCTCCACGAGCAACACCTTGAGCTGCGGTGTTTTGGGCTATCTGCTGCAGTAGCAGAGTATTCGCCTGCCTCCCTTGCTCAATTAGGGCCAATACTTGAGCCATGGTTGGCGGTGGAGGCAACTGCTCATCATTAACTCCATCCCCGACCGGAGATGGAATGGGGGCATCTTGACGAGCCGCTCGAGATGTCGAAGCTCTCGTCGCCGGATGCTGAGGATTTGGCCGAGCTGGTGTTGTGATGTTCGCTCGAGGATCACGAGCATCCTGAGCCGTGTCAGTCTCCAAGATCTGACTAAGCGACCTGGTTGGCCTCATCCTGAAATCAGTACCATTTTAGTAGGCAACAAGGACTAGGGTAAGATTTCAAATTTATTAATCACGTAATCATTCTACATGTCTTGTTCTCGTTATCATAATTATCAGCGTTTTTTTATAGGATTATCTCATCGGAAATCTTCACTTTACAGTTACAATTTGCGAGGGAAAATCCATTATTATTATTCACACAAAAAGATACAACTCAAAAACTTACAATACCAAAAAGTACTTCACGCAAATATTAAGGATGCATAAACATACCAACTATCTTATAGATTTATTACTACATCACAAGATTACTAGGGGAAAACCTATCCACTAATAATCCCCGGATGCGGCGATGGCGATCCCACATCAAACTACTCCCCGAACTAGAGGGCTCGGGAAGTGGCTCTCGAATTCCCGTCGGGCGAAACTGGCGTAGATATTCCTGTCTATTCCCAGTTCTACGCCTCCTAGGTCCTAACTCGGCCTCTTGGCCACCTACACGCTCTTCATACGAGCGCACATACACACTCATATCCACACGATCTATTTGACAAATCTTTCTCATCAGCTTACGACTTGTCTCCTGGATAGCCTAGACTCTATTTGAACTATAATGCTTAACTTTATGGTGTATGCGACGCTCTCTCCTTATAGTAATGGCGTGCGCATACACTTTAAACCCGTCAACAGTCTGCCTAACAGTAAGCATAGGGCGATGTTTTTCTTGCCCATAATTTTCTGCTAACTCCCTAACTATAGCCGTCCAACTGGAGGGATTTGTCATCTGAAATTTTAAAGCAAAATGAATTAGCATCATTATAATGCCAGTAGCAATATAAGAATAACAACTGTACCACTTCTTGTATGGATCAGAATCATCTCACAATTTTATACACTTAGCCCTTATAGTTTACCTGAACTAAGTTATTTCTATGTTAATCTTCATCATAGGGTTCACAATCTTACAATTTACTAATACCACATTAATTCACATCAAAAGACACCACTTTATTTAGTCCATACTACTCATATTTACATCAGCTGTTACATCCCTTCCATGCACTCCTATCTACTCTACCTCATCTAAGGTCCTAGCGGTGTAGGCTTGACGCCTATACACCCAAGGGACTTCGGGCTGAAACTCACAAGTACTACAGGGATTTATGTCCTTATCGTTTATAAGACGCGGGTGACTACCTATACAAGACATCCTGGCTCCCCTTGGCACACCAGGTGTGGGCACATAAGAGACAGGTGGAGAACGCCGCGCGGATGGGATTTGAGAAGTCCCCTCACTTAGCACCGTGCGTGGTATGGTACCTCTCGCTATGCATGTGGCCAAGTGGGTCTCCAAAAATGCCATACGATGACGGGTTTCC
This sequence comes from Otatea glauca, assembly GCA_036346275.1. Classification (NCBI taxonomy): domain Eukaryota; kingdom Viridiplantae; phylum Streptophyta; class Magnoliopsida; order Poales; family Poaceae; genus Otatea; species Otatea glauca. The sequence continues at coordinate 40,561,477 of CM070721.1, read as the reverse complement.
AGCAACTCTTGTGCTAACTGAACATAGTGCTTATCTAGATTATTTACAAGGTTCACCATAACTCTAAGGCCATCACTTCTAACCCTAGTGTGATCTCTATATACATTATCTCCAACTGGGGGTCTCCCAGGAAAATAGCAATAAGCAGCATCTAGGTCTAGAATCACGTGACGGAGGTGGATCACAGCCTGGTAGGCAGCTTCATTCATCGAGGCATCTATGGATGATCCATATCCATCAAAAGTTCTCTCCCCCTCATTGAAAGCCGGTCTTGGGGGTATGAAAACTCTAGTGGCATATTCCTTAGTCTCTGAGCTCAAGTATGCTTGGAATACCACATATCTCGGGACACTCTCATAGTGACAATCCTCTAGTAGATGATGTAGTACCCCCATCATCCCACCCAATTCTGGAATGATCGACTCATGGCAAGGTACGTAACGTGTCATCTACAAAATAAAAGAGAAGGAGAGATTAATAATAATTATTAGGAATAGCTAAGAAACCACAAATAAGAAAATTAGCACATATGCTAAATTTCATTATTAGTAGGGGATAAAGTTTTATTAATTTCTTCCAAATTAACCTTTCATATCACTATAAAGCGACCATTTACCCAGGGTTTCCTACAGTCAGTGTGGCTCTGATACCAACGCTGTGAGACCCCGCTTTAACAAACAGGAACCTCCATGTGATTACTGTACTAGTCCCATGAATCAGTGGCTAGCACTCACATGTTTACAACATTCTATCACATCCACAAGATATTAAACTGATAAGCATATATTACAGGCCGAAATAATTATACAGAGTTAAATTTTTGCAACAGCGGAAAATAGGGAATTTAAAACTCCAAAAGCCACGTGGTTTGCCCGCTAACCCTCACGCAACTGACTTGGCAAACCTAGGGAAAATCATCATCGAATATTCCGTGCCCTGCGTGATAGTACGAGTCATCTGGCACTTCGCAGGCTTTGTCCTCTGAGATAGCAGATGCAAGATTGAGTACATTGGTACTCAGCAAGACTTATATTGTTTGACAAATGCAATTAAGTAGTTATGCAGGCTAATCAAGGCAGGTTAATGTTTATTTTGCAGTTGCATAAACATTTAAAGATATGACATAATAGAATGAAACAACAAATTTTCAAATAGGCAATTGAAATATAAAGTGTTAAGCAATTATTCAAGTCCTTCAACCCAGTCTACCCGACTGCAAGGATCCCCGGTGTCTGTCCTTTGACACGAAAAACTTGTTGCAAAACGGTTTCCTTTTCAAACCCATTTTTCCAGAAAATACTAAACATTCTAACATTGGAATGACTTCACCAAGCGTCCATAACCGTGGACACGGCTAATCGATTAGATTTACACTCTGCAGAGGCGTACAGCTTTACTCACAAGGAATGATCAACCTCTTTTGCCAGGCCAATTTACACACTTCCTTTGGTGTGTCGGCAAGGAGATCATACAGAGCCGTTACATTATCTAGATGTGGCTTTGAACCAACCCGGGACGTTTGACCCTCGCCAGGAAAACAGAAACACTCACCAAAGCCGTATATCCATTTTCTTCACACCCAACACCACATTTCTGTTCATGGCAAGGCGTACACCGTTAAATTGGTATGTAAAAACCCCTACAAGCAGACCAAACCGGAATGCCTGTGCAAATCTCCCACCTTCCTTAGATGCAAAGCCACACCTAAACAACTTAATAGGCTAAGACCCGCCCATACAAGCCCTCGTGGTTGTACGAAATTCTTGGATCTATAGCGTCCCATTGCTCGGTCCTTAATTCGACACGGGCGATACTCCACCCTATCTACGTGCAACTCCCTTTGCACCACCGGCTATTGCCAATAATCGCCCGCATCAAATCATAGTTTTATTTTTGGGTTTTAAGCCAAAGTACCAGCAACATTTTCCCAAATGAGGATCATACATTCGTTGAAAAGATTGAAACACAATCAACAGCTTAAGGAGATATTTTATGCTAGAGGTTATACCCAAAATGACATTAAGCATGTCTAGTTTCCAACTAAGGTTTACAAGGTTCACATGTCCATACAAATTGTGGCAAACCATAATTTACAGGACTAATTACAGTTCTAACCCAAATTAGCATTTTTAGGGAGAACTATCCGGATGCATCGTTCATAAGCAAAAACAACATAAGGTAGGTAAATTATTAGGCTCGACATGTTCAAGGGGGTGCTTGCCTTGTAACTTGCTGTCTAACTCCGGATCTGGATCAGCGACGGCGTCGTCTTCCTCTTCGAGGACGTCGTACTCTATACGACAACCAAGCGGAAATATAGTAATAATCTAAATTCAGAACGGGCGAAAAGAAGACATACAGTAAGTCAAATAAGAATTTACTACAGAAAACAGGGGTATCTTTTGAGGGTTGAATTATAGACTTTTAAGATTTCACAAGGCGAATAATTATGCATCCAAAGCGTTAACATTTTCTGAAATGAACAACAAGGGTTTTCTTATAGATCACTCATTCTGAATATTCGAATTCAAGAGGCTAAAATTGTGAATTCTAATATTTATAACTTCAAATTATAGATGCTAAAATTATTTGAATTAATAAAATTTAAAACATAAGACAAGGGGTTGATTGCACTGAATCTTATTAAGCTAGGTTACTAGGTTTGTTCATGATTGGCAACCATTTAATCTATATACCAATTATTTAACTTCCTATGCACATATATATACATTTGGCACAATAATTACTACATAACTTAAAGTTAACTCAAACTGAATTTACTACTTAATCAAATTTAACCATGCTACTACCATCCTATTATTCATGAATTAAATTCTTGTTTCTTTTATATTCCCTTAATACTATTATACCTATTTAAATTCTTAGTGTATTGAAAACAAGACTTAAATGAAAGTAATTTAAACATGCATGGGAATTAAATATTTTTACATATTTGTGTTCCTAGAAACATAAGGATTCCAGAAAAATTAGTTCCATTTACTACCAAGCTTATTTGCAGAATTTTTGTATACAACTTATCTTTAGCCCCATTATTAAAATTTGAATTTCAAAATTACCCATTGATGGTTTTCAAAATGTTTTTACATATTCTGAAAGATCTTTATTTTATAAGAATATAGAAATTTGTTTCACTAATTTTGGAGTTATGATTCAAAACTTATGAACATTTGAAGTGACCCGGTTTCTAAAAATCAGCTAAAATTCCAAAATACTTTTTCGCCTCACAGAAAATGCCTTCTGGTTTTTGGCGCGCGAGTTTTGAACTCGACTCGGTCTGATCGATAGGTCGACCACGCTTTGTCGATGTTGGCGAAGCGCGCACAAGGTCGGGTGGGAGATCGATGGTCGGGTCCCGATTGTCGCCGATCGTGAGTCAAAAGATCTGCGCGATCGACAACCTGACCCCACCCGTCAGTGACTTGAAGCAGGGATTTTCGGTCTCCGACTCGTCGCCGGCGAACTAGCCCCTCCGCGGTGGAATGGCCAGCACCACGAGGACCAGGGCGTCGGTGCGCACCTGAGGGTGGTACCCATTCCACCGGAGAGGACCGGGAAGTAGGTCGCTACCGTGGAGGGGCGGCGGCCGCCATGGCTGCGCGAGCTAAAGCTCGCCGCCGGCCACGATTTCGCTGGGAAGGCAAGGCATGAGCATCAGTGGTCTATGGGCGAACTGCTTCACCTAAGAGAGAAAGCGGAGAAAGGCCGCAGGTGGCTGACCACACGTGCCGGAGCTAAGGAAGAAACGTGGCGGAATGGTTGAACTGTGGGTAAAACAAGGGAAAAACAAAGCTTGATCAGTGCTCTATGAGATATCGCGAGACTCAGGGACAAAGAAATTTCAAGAGTAATTGCCTAAATGGCTTGCTCCACTGATTTCCTCCTTTTCTGGCCGCAGCGGAAGAACTGCGAAGAAAAGGGAAATTGGGTGATTGCTGGGTTAAGGCGAGGAGCAAAGGAGTGAAGACCTCAAGGCGACGCATGCGGGGTATTTATAGCCAAGGAAATCAATCTCACAGGGTTTGAATCGCGGAAGAAAAGGCGGCGGCTCGGTTCTGTGCGGAGGCGAGCTAGCGCGAGAATTATAGGGCTCACGGCAGCGTGGTATGGCTGAGGCGTGGCGTGGACAGGCTGAGGACAAGCCGTGGCGACGCGCAGGTGCAGGCTCACGAGATTTGCGCTGAGTCGCGTAGTGGAATCGGCGAAGAATCGGGAAGCGTCGAGCTCTCCCCGGGCGAGAGAGGAAAAGGGGCGAGGGCAGCGAGAAAGAGGGCTGACGGGTGGGTCCGGCCCCACCGGCAGCGAGAGAAGTCGGCTCGGTGCCCGGTAGCGTCGAGTGGCTACAGTGCTCTGGGCCCGCTTGTCAGTGAAACAGACTTAGCAAAGGAGATAGACTCCGTTCGGACAGCGTCATGTGGGCATTAAAACGGCTAACAACTCACGGTAGAATTGTCTGAAACTTTTTTACCATCATCCTCTGGGAGTTCTTATCCTCTAGTAAAATGTTCATACTACAATACCTGACAAAGAATTAATTAAAATTCTGACACTGTGGACTACACAGGATTTGTATTTCGGTATTTCATTTATTCAAGGTTGTGATTCATATCAATTATTTTTCAAACTTTTTAGAAGAGTTCAGTTTGGATTATGGATATCTCCATAAAAATTTTCAAGTCAAAAACCAAAGTGAATATTTTATAACAATTCTGACATGAAGATTTTCTTGTTTTTAATGGTCTCTGTTTTTGAGTTTTTAAGAGGCTTTGCCTACTTGATAAATTCCTGATATTTTTACCAGATGTGAATACTGCTCTGAGGGTGATATGGTAATTTTTGTGGCTCCTGATAAGTTCCGATTATTTTTAATTAATTCTGACTTTACTGTTTTTAGTCAAAAAGAGGTGACTAAGATATTTTATTTACCCTATTTCAGCACCAAAGATTTTTACTAGATATTTTTACTGGTTTACTAGCATGATTATGGTCAAATGGTAATTTTTCTTATTTTTACTTTTACTTCTTTACCGTCTTACCATTTTCTATTTGATAATTCTATCTGTTGGACTTTTCATACAAAGCACAAATCCAAGAAAAATCCAATAAAACCAATAGTACCAAGAAAACTCAGAAATAATTACATTCAAATCCAAAAATATTTATTGATATTTTGTTATATATATTGTTTGTCATTTTCAGGATGTTACAACCGGGGTCTACCGGGCAGTGAGAGAACTAGTTTCTCCGTTGCTTCCAGCGAATGGCCAGCACAGTGAACGGGCCCACACGTCGGTGAGAGAAAACGAGGCAAAGAGATAAGCTTCACCCGACCGCTCTATGATTGCATTAAAAATGCTATCAAATCAAGTTTAATAATTTCTAAACTTTTTGACCGACATGCTCTAGAAGTGTTACTCCTTCAGTAAAAATTGCGGACCAAAATATCATATACTTAATTAATTAAAATTCTGACACTGTGGACTTGTACAGGTTTTGTATTTCGGTATTTTATTTATTTAGGGGTGTAAATCATATTAAATATTTTTCAAACTTTTTATAGAAGTTAATTTTCGCTTATGTATATCTAAATAAAAATTTCAAGTCTAAATCTCAATTGGATATTTTATAAAAATTCTGACATGAGGATTTTCTGTTTTCAATGGTCTCTGTTTTTTACTTTTTAGAAGGTTTTGCCGACATGATAAATTCCTGATATTTTTAGCAGATGTATACACTGCTCTGTGGGTTCTTTGGTAATTTTGGTGGCTTCTGATAAGTTTCTACTATTTTTAATTAATTCTGACTTTACTGTTTTTAGTCAAAAATAGATGAGTAAGATATTTTATTTACTCCATTTTAGCACCAAAGATTTTTACTAGGTATTTTTACTGGTTTACCAGCATGAATATGGTCAAATGGTAATTTTTATTATTTTTACTTTTACCTCTTTACCTTCTTACCATTTTCTATTTGATAATTCTATTTGTTGGACCTTTCATACAAAGCATAAATCCAAGAAAAATCCAATAAAAACCAATAACACCAAGAAAACTCAGAAGTAATTATATTCAAATACAAAATATTCATTTCTATTTTATTATATATTATTTTTCTTTTCGGGATGTTGCAAATCTACCCCCCTTATAGAAATCTCGTCCTCGAGATTTGGCGGGTCGAAAGTAGAATAGGGTCTAAAAGAAATCAGGAAATTCTTCCTTGAGTTTATCTTCTTGTTCCCATGTTGCTTCACTGGAACTTCGTATTGTGACTCCGAATTGATGATCCAGAAATAGAGAAGACTTCTATGTGAATTTTGTGTAAACAGATAAGGGATATTTCTAAATATATCTCTTGATTGGATAACTAGGATTGTTGATAAGGATAATCTAATTTAAAGAATGGTATTTGGTATGCTTAGAATATTTGAGGTGAATGAAAATACGCACTGTTATTAGATTCGTTCGGAAAGATTTGAATGTTATCATCAATAAATGATGTTTGAATACAACGATTGATCTGTATAGCCAACATTAGTTGACGAGATTAGATGAGAATGAATGTCATTCAAGGTTGTCTTTAGATTGAAAACAAGGTAAGATAATTCAAGGATTGGGTTGAGGTAGGGGAATAAAATGATCCTGATGATTTAATTTGCTTGATCATCTTGATAGACCGAGGGTTTTGATTTTCTTTGCATTTGGCAATTATGAAAGAATATAATGTATAGAGCAAAAAGGTGGATTGCAGGAATTGAATATATAAGGTACGTACTCGATATTACATTAAGTGTCAGGTGTAATTACATAAGGAATGTTTTTATTTTCAAAGCCTGACGTCGAGGCAGGGGTTGTTCTGGGCACTTGACGTTTTCTAGGTCCTTAAGATAGCTTCGAAATCACGGATGTCATCCCTGACGAGGTGAAGAACTCTTTTTGGCCAGATGTTGGCGAAGTGTTGAGGTTCTTCTTGATTGACGCAGGTGACGTTGTCTACCTTATTCGAAACAATAGAAAGGTTATTTGCTAATGTTACAAAATAGATGGAGGATCGATCGGGCAATGGTTAAAGATGAAACTTGGAAGTTTGATACTTGACATTTTACCGGCCATTTGGAAGGATTAAGATAAGACATATTTTGATGAGAGTTCAGTTAAATTTATAAGGCAATATTCCGCTTATCGAAATATTACTTTAAGAATAGACACAATGATTTCAAATTAATCTAAATTCTGGCAAAACTATATTTATAAGAGATGTACCGGGCATTGTGTCAGGTATGCCATGATTGATGTCTCGAGTTGGAGTAAATGCAGAGATAGGGACTTGCCGGCCTTGAGGTTGTTTTTGCAGTTGCGGCTTGGCTTCATGGGGTTGATAACGAGGTTGATTTCTCTTCTTCTTTGGGCACTTATTGGCATAATGCCCACGTTCACGACAGCAAAAACAAGTAACATTGATTGCCTGATTTTGAGCACCAGATGGATGTTCACTGATGTTGTTGGAGGAATGAACAATTGATGGTTGAAATTGAGGGTGGAGTTGAGCAGAATTCCTTTTGGGGCAAGCATTTTCATTCAAGCGCCTCTTCTTTAACTGATTCTTCGGGCAAACTGACTCAGATTTTATTCCTCCTACTCTTGGAGTTATAATCCTAACCGATGTGACTTCTGGCATGACAATAGTTGCAGGAAATATTTGCTCTTCTTGTGGGCATCGCTTAGCAAGATGACCCTTCTTGTGACAGTTGAAGCACTCACGCTTCTCTCGTGGCGTTTTGTTGGGTGTAATTGGTTGCTCAATACTATCTTCCTTTTTAACCTCAACTTGTTGATTGTTAGGACATTCCCTTGCCCAATGACCTTCTTCACCACACGAGAAGCATGCCGTTGACGATGGCCAATTGCTGCTTTCTTGATGATGATTGACAAGGTTGAAATGCTGCTTTTCCAATTCTTCTAATGGCATCTCTGGTGGAACTTCTTTTCTATTTGCCAATTCTTGAGCAACTAAGGCTCGGAGTTTTTCTTTCTGATGCTGGACTGTGGCAGTGACTATTGGATCTAGGGGGCACTGAGCTGGGCAATGATCTTGACCTTCACAAAGGTAACAAGTGATATTGCTCATGGGACATTTTCTAGGAGAATGATTTCCTTCACAGCTAGAGCAATTGATTGCATGCTCATTAGCAGTATGCCCTATTTCTCCACAGTGAATGCAAGCACGATCTTCTAGTTGGTTGTGCTGACAACACTTCAAAGAGCATCGCTTAGGTATCGAGTGAGATGTAGGAGCAGATTTCTGATCTAAACCATTTCCTTTTCTGGCAAGAATTGAGCCAAGGTTGGAGATATTCTGCGCTAAATGTTGGGAATTTGGCTGGACTAAAGTAGGATTATCATCTGATGGTTGAAAGCTTAGCATGGCTTCACTTTCCAAGGTTTGGCCAAGGGATCTTGTCATAGGCATCCTGCAACCATGATTATTAAGACAAAGTTATTTAGATGGAATTCTGTTGGGTTTCACGAAGTGAATGAGGAGTGCTAGCAATTTATACCAAGAATCTTTAGCAAAAATCTGCTAACTTAAGGAGAGGTACACCGTATGTTAAAATGTTTGAGATGAATGAAAGGATACATCTCAACTAGAGTTATTTGGGAAGAACCGGAGGTTGATTATAAAGACTGAAAAAACTTATTACTCATTACTTGTTGTGGATGCATTAATGGATTGTGTCGGAGGTGTCTTCAAGATGTTGGAATTGGGAGGATATGGTTAGATGAAAGTTATCCATTTTACAAAGTATCATTCTGTTTAAAATATTATTTTGAGAATAGCCTATACATGGATTTGGTAATTGCTGGTTAATTTATAAGGCAATGTCTCATTCATTAAAACATTGTTTCAAGGTTGGTTATTAGGTAGTTATTAGTTCATAAGGCAACTTTTCGTTCCTTAAAATATTCTTAATTAAATTTTCTTATTAAATAAGGGTTGGCACATCGTAAATTTCAACCTAATGGTTTAACATTTACGAGAGTAACCCGAAAGCAGTACAGAAGTTTCACAACAAAATTGCAATAACACAATAAATATATATATGTTCAACTTAGTATGTGGGAGGGGTATCTAATATTTTTCTTCTACTATCCTAACCATATGTATTTCTGCATAAGTGGTTTACTATAACTAAAGTATCGTGCAATTTGAATAGTACTATCTTTTATAGCAGGCCGTTCGGTTACGTGCTTCTTTTAACGTTTGCACCACTTGCTAATGTGAGTACTCCAAAACATCCATGCAGCCAGAGAGGTTTCGATGCTTCGTTATCTCCATCTTCTTAAAGTTTTGTTGATGTAGACATCACGATATTGTTGACTTGTTGGCGAAATTATTTCTTAAAAAGAATTTGTCGGTGGTTTTTATTGAGCATAAAGAGAGGATTCCTTTTAGAAAGAATAAAGAAAGAAGGTTCCATAGAGGGGAAACTGTGTATATGAAATATCCAATAAAAAGAAAGAGTATACAGATAAGAAAACTAAATCTTACAAATGGAAAAAGAGCACATGTACAACTATTGATACTCTTTTTACATTTCTATTAGAAAACAAGACTATCGATTTTTTTTAACGACCAGCCTAAGCTTCCTATTCAAAAGTATATAAATTTTCTGGTTCTAGCTCATTTCCATGGTATATAATCTAGGCAAGGTAATGAGGTGAATGGTTAAGATTATTATTGGAAAAATGAAACCTTAACTAGCCTAAATAGCTTACGTAAATTGTGGTTACCAGCATCTGGGTCTCGGTTTATTTATGAATGGTGTGGTCTCAAGTAAAGCTAGAAGTAGTAATGGGGATTATATTACTAATCCTGAAGATGCTTGACACAGATAAAAAGTCCCACAGAAGAAAGGATAAGTTTGGAAGAAATTTTATACAAAGAAGAGATAAGCTATTTTATGATTTCCAATGTATCCTATGGGTTAAGTTCTCCATATTCATACCAAAGGACAATCTATTGTGAAACTCTAACCTAGAGGTTAAGCTCACACAGAAATCAGTCCTGACAAATAAAGTAAAAACCAATTTTCAAATAGCAAGTTATAAACACCAGATAAAATGCTTTATATAACTAGAACGGAATAACATGCTATGTATAAGGGTTCCTGTCTTAAGGTGAATCCTAATACATTCTAATCTTTCGCATTTTTCTATTAGATGAAGTTGTCTCATCATGCACTAGGTTCTTCGAGCTTTGCTTCTACTTTGTCGAGATTAGTGAAACGTTGTCGACTTCCATGAGGTTGTTGGTGTAGTCCTTGTAGTCTTCATTTGTAAGCAAGATAGCGACATATCTCAGACATCTTTAGAAGCAATAGCGAGGATAAACGACATCTTCAGAAGCAATAGCGAGGATAAACTATCTTTAAGGAAAGAGAAGAATTTGTTTATAAATCAAAATGAAAGTAATGGTAAAGATATGAACTTAAGAATGAGGAAAGAATATCAAAGCCTACATTTTGCAAATACAGTAGCTTTTGAGAATAGATTTTGAATTTGCTTATTCCAATACTAACGACCATTCTATCTAGGGTTTATCCTACAGTCAGCATAGCTCTAATACCACTGCTGTGAGACCCCGTTCTGATGAACAGGAACCTCCATGTGATTACTGTGCCATTCCCTGGATCTGTAGCTAGCACTCACATGTTTACAACAATTGGAATCACAACCATACAGCAAATATTATTAAGCGGAAGCTATTGTATAAAGGAACTTTACAACTCAGAGATTATGGCAGCAAAAGAAGCAAAGTCTTGTAGTGTGCCCATCCAAAACCCGTAGGCAACTGACAAGGCATAATCCCTAGAAAGAACACGACAAAGAGGATCCCGCAACCAGTGATGAAAGAAACCTCCGAAGATTCGCTAAATTATCCACCTAAAAACAACATATAAGCAAGGGTGAGTACTTTCGTACTCCGCAAGACTTTAGCAAAACCTATAATATATGCAGGCCATTTCAAAGGAGGCTACTACAGTTAATTTGCATAAAGCAGATTTGACATTGTAAAATCAAGCTATTTGTAAACAGAATTTGTAAGAGCATATTTGATTGATATGAAATAAGTAAAGCATAAGTAATACTCACAACCCTTCGTGAATATCGAATAATCTAGAAATGGAATCCAACAATGTCGACCCATTAACATAAAGCAACAGCTGCTAAAACAAGCTCAAACCAAACCCATTTTAGAAAATACCAAAGACTAACATTGGAATGACTTCACTAAGTGTCCTTGACCATGGACACGCCTAATCGATTAGATTTACACTCTGCAGAGGTGTACAGCTTTACCCACAAGGAATGATCAACCTCTTTTGCCAGGTCAATTAACACACTTCCTTTGGTGTGTCGGCAAGGAGATCATACAGAGCCATTACATTGTCTAGATGTGGCTTTGAACCAGCCCGAGACGTTTGACCCTCGCCATGGAAACAGAAACACTAACCCAAGTCGTGGATCCTTTTTCATCACACCCAACACCACGTTTCTGTTCATGGCAAGGCGTACATCGTTGCATTGGTATGTAGAAACCCCTACAGACAGACCAAACCAGAATGCCTGTGCAATCTCCCACCTTCCTTAGATGCAAAGCCACACCTAAACAACTTAATAGGCTAAGACCCGCCCATACAAGCTCTCGTGGTTTTACGAAATTCTTGGATCTATAGCGTCCCACTGCTCGGTCCTTAATCCGACACGGGTGATACTCCACCCTACACTACGTGCAACTCCCTTTGCACCTCCGGCTATTGCCAATAATCGCCCGCATCAAAACCATAGTTTTATTTTGGGTTTTTAATCAAAATACCTATAACCAACAACTTCAATTCCAACATTTTCCATTTCTCAAGAAACAAATTTGGATCTGATCATCAACCTCAGAAGATCTAAAAGCATGGCTAAGCATGAATAATTATGAAATTGAATATACCCATGATGACATTAAGTAATTGTCTAAGCTCATTCTATGGTTATCAATGTACACATATTCATACATATCAAAGAAGTTTCATGAGACAACAGGTATAACTACCAGTACCACAAAATAACGAATTTACAGAAAGTAAACGCATGCATAAAACATTTTAATAAACACAATGCAAATTAAATATTGGGATCAAGATGATCAAAGGGGGTGCTTGCCTTGCTTATTTATTGCTTACGACGAAGACAAAGTCACGGCTGACTGAAGCAACGACGGAGGTAGCGACGTCGAATTCTACACGTCGTTCAATCGGAAATATAGCAAATATTCAACTTTAATAGGGGCAAAAAGAAAACAGACAGAAAACTAAATAAAGATTCACTGCAGAAAATAGGAAAGGTTTAGGGTTTGGATTATATGATTTCGAGATCTCATGATTTAGATGGTTACATATTCATATAGTTAATGACTTTTATTATGATCAAACAAGGTTTATTCTATAGGTTACCTATTCTTGAATTACGAATTCCAGAGACTAAAATTATGAATTCTTGTATTTATAATTTCGAATTATAGATTCTAAAATTATTTAGATTAATAGAAGTAAAACACTAGTTAAAAGGGTTATGCAAAACATACTTAATTCCTTAAGTGATTTGCATAAGAAGGGGTTTGAATAAGATATATCTGTTATGCTAGGGTACTAGATTTATTTATGGTTTTTTAGAAGGTTCTGGTGATACAAAAATATATTAACTACAAACTTCTTCATTAATACAAAGCTCACTTATTCATATTATAAAGTTCATTAAACGTAATATTTAGGGTTATTTAACTAACATGATTTGTGTGGAAAACATGATGAAATATGATTATTTCATCATAATAATATAGTATATACTTTGGATAATGATTCTAAACAACTTTTAGGAATTATAATGTTTAGCTGAAAAGCTAAACGCGTTGCTAAAAAGCTATCATGACAAAGTTTACGTTGAACGAAATCGGCCAAAAGGGCTACAACTATCCTGATCATATTAGGGTTTTACATAAGCAAAACTATATGAATCATAAGTTATAATTAAAATATTTCCTCAGGAAATAGTAGTACATATCTTAAACATCGTTTTTGATTTATTCTACATGGGATTTGTAATAGGATGAGGTATTCTATAGATTGATGAAAAAGCTTAAGTGCTTCTAAAATCCGAAATTATAATAGCTAAGGTTATTTCGCTATCATGCTTTATATGTTAAGCATGACAAAATAATATTCTTTCTTCAGAATATGATAGTATTAACTTTTTATAGCATTTTTAAATTGATATTATAAATTTTACTAACAAGACGAGTTATTTTATTTGCTGTTGAAAAAGCATAAATGACCACAAAGTTAACGTTATAGCGAGTCGGATTTCGTTTACAGTTTGCGGCTACACTATACATAATTATTCATTCATTTTTCTGGTATTAGCAGGGTATGGTCCTAGAAATATTTTAGAATTATTTTGGCATCATTTTACTTTTGGCCGAGATGTTTTGTAGGCATATGAAGTATGAAGGCTATTATGAGCGTAATCCAGTTTAGCTCTTTTTGCCGACTAGTATGATCTTATTTCAAAGAGTACACTAAGATTAGCTTTACCTAACCTGATACTTAATTTATGAGGTTGTAGGTGTTTACAAACTACTGTTGTTATACTTAAGATAGTTCAATAGCAAAACTAGTTTCATTATTATTCTGAATATTCGCGTTTGACTTATAATCGATTATCTAGCAGGCTTATCCTAAATCAAGCTCCTGAATATTTTGTTATTGCCAAAAAGATTAGTTTCATGATTCATACTGAATATATATATACATATACTATTGTTAGTTAGTTACTTCTTCATATGCATATATATATACTCCTTTTAGATTTTTTTTTAAATAATATATTTTTTATTTCTAATTGCAAAAGTGTACCACGAAGGAAATTTTTTTCAAAAATGTACCCTTGTCGCCCTATGGTAGGGCGACTTCTTGATGCAGAAAAAATGTCGCCCAATCGTAGGGCGACACGTCACTACTCGCCAAATAGAAGGGCGACACAACAGTAGTCGCCCAATGGGAGGGTGACACAACTGTAGTCGCCAATGGAAGGGCGATTTTGCGTAAAATTTACAAATTCTGGGAAAAAATCGAGAGACTTAAAAAATGATTAAAATATTTGGATAAACAGATTTAGGATCGAAGTAAAATATTTTTAGCCTCTAGAGAAATTTGAAATAATTTTGAAAATTCCCTTGAACCAATAGAGTGCATGGTTTTTAGCCTTGTTTAATGTACTGCATAATGTCATGTCTAAACGGTATTATTATGAACAGTAGACCACATTTGATCTTTGATACATGCACTTCCATATTATGGAGTAATATGTAATTTACACCTTGCTTTGCATATAATTTCCACTAGTGCAACAACCCTAAGTAATATAGTCAGCAATGTTTTTTAGCCTTTTCTGCGGCCCGTAAAATGTCATGTCTAAACGATATTTTTATGAACAGTGGACCACATATGATCTTTGATACATGCACTTCCATATTATGGAGAAATATGTAATTTACACCTTGCTTTGCATCTAATTTCCACTAGTGCAACAACCCTAAGTAATATAGTAGTCGGCAACAACTCATGTCATGTTTTTGACCTTTTCATGCCCATAAAATGTCATGTCTAAACGGTATTTTTATGAACAGTGGACCACATTTGATCTTTGATACATGCCCATAAATCGCTTATTAAACTTTGATTTGTAATCATGTGTTAAACTATTTGTTGAACATACATGAGGGCAGATGCACCGAAAGTTCAGATGGTAAAATAAGCAATAGACTAGATTATATTACAAGGGCATTACAGCAGTGACAAAATTGCTTGACGAACTAACTAACTAACGAAAGCAGTGTTTGTCATGGTGGAACAGATGATCGTTCCGCCTATCTGGGTACAGCCAGAATGATGTCCTACATTTTCTGCATATTACCTGACCCGTGTAAATTTTGCGATTTGTCCTCGAACACCGCTCAATCCCCACTATGAAAGAACACCACGGGGATCTGCAGTGCTCCCAGGTGTCGCCGATTGGGTGCCCTATGCCGTACGTCTCGGTGTGTAAGATATAATTTTTTGTCATACCGATTCCCGGCGCCCCTACGCTTATACCACCCGGTTCCGGATGGAGTGCGTAACGCGTCAAGGACTTGTTGCGTGGTGCGGACCTCGGCCACCGCTTCCTTGTCCCTTCCTCCTCGAGAGGAGGTACCTCTTGCGCCTCATTGCGCTGGCTATTGGCGAGACTTGCCGAGACACCGCTTTGTTTGGCTCGCACTCCACTATATGGTGCAGGAGGTGTGTGTTGGGCTTGTCCTTGTACAACCGGAGCGTGCCCTCGATCAATACAAGATGCCCGCCGTGGTCGTTGAATAACACCGAGGCGTACACTGGTCCGCTTTTCGGCGGTAGTAGCACCACGGGAGGGTAGCTCCCCGCTTATCCGTCACGGAAGTTTGAGATGTGGGTGGTACGTCTCGGGTCCACCCAGCTTGAATTAGCCGCACCATTCATCCTCGGCCAAGGGCACCGATAGAATCTCCGTCCGCCACCATCGTGGCGGTATCAACCGCTACTCAAGGCCGTGTTCGCAAAGTTGGGGCTTTGGGTGGCCCCGAGGAGGTTTCTCCTTTGACTCGAGCGATTTCACGATTTTCTTTTGAACTCTGTATGCATTTAACCGGTCTAGAATTACTACTTTGTGAGTGAAGCATGAGTTCGCCGCATAAAACTCACCGATTGGTTGGCCTCTTGCCCAACGGCCCCAACTCGGTCGCCTAGAATGGGACGATCCCTGGCGGCCTCCCACCGGTTGAAGTTCTCGGGCGAAGCGGGTTCGGCGTCGTGGCAGTTGTGGACAAATTCGTAGTCACGTCGTTCCGGCCCGTCGATCCATTGGAAGAAGCAACATCGGTCCTTGTGCTGAGAAAAGAAAGAACGATGCATGAAATGGTATTGTTACCCTGTATTGTATAGACACCAGTAGGTTTACCTCGTAAGAGCGGGCACAATAGTAGTGAGCGTGGGCGGCCGTCTCTCCGTGGGTAGATTGCATCATCTTCGCCGAAAGGTTGCATTCGCATTTGGGTCGTGGCAGCTCCGGCAGAATCGGGCGCCAACGCCATCGTATCCGGTACTGGGCGAGATGACTTCGCTGTCAAGAGGCGACATGAGAACGACATCGCGGCGCTAATTTGTTTAGATTCACCGTGGCGGTATTGCTTGTTTGGCGGTGTTAGATGTCTACCTCTCGGTCGCTTTTATAGTGGTGCCGAGGGGTCGCTCCACACAACTAAAGCAATCGATGGGCGGTATCCTCTGTGAAAAGTCGCACGACGTGTCACCCATCATCAAAGCCGCACGACAAGGCCGCCAAAGCCGATGCATGTGACCTGTCCCATCGGTCCGACAAAGCCGCCAAAGCCGATGCATGTGACCTGTTCCATCGCCCGACAAGGTCGCCAAAGTCGATACATGTGACTGTCCCATCGGCCCGATAAGGCCGCCAAAGCCGATGCATGTGACTGTCCCATCGCCCGACAAGGTCGCCAAATCGATGCATGTGACTGTCTAATCACCGACAAGGATGCACGCCGTGAGTATGCTATTCGCTCAAAAGTCACAGACGACAAGATTTCGCCATGCTTGAAAGGTGGCTACTTTAACAAAGGATAACAATAGTTCATAACCAAAAGTACGGGTTACTAACATAAGGAAAATATATCATATACAAATAAATACATAAGATGCAAAGTACGTCACAACGTAATACCAAATACATAAGCCAAAATACATAAGCCGATACAAACCATCGGGCGCCTGCTTCGGGCACCTCGCGCGGTGGGCGGGCCTCCGCGAACTCGCCCCGAGTACGCCAACCGCACGGTGGGTGGTGGGCCCTCGTGGTCTAGCCGAGGTGTAGCGACACCTACCGAGAAGGCTGCGTCGGTGGTGGTGCTCCTGCAAGCTGCGATGATCTAGGCATATCCGACCAACGAAGTTTCTTGACACGCCACCATCGCCGAGGTCGAATTGCATGGGTCAGATCATCAAACCGCCTCGTAGTCGTTAGGGGCGGTGAAGCCGCAGAGGAGAACCATCGTGCTCGTGAGCCTGTAAGAAGTGAAGAATTTTGGTAACATTCAAGAAATAATCGACAAAATACGAAGTGTGGCGAAGGGCTTACCTCCGACGTCGGGGCTAGACCAGCGGTCCAGCAGCCGCCTGTCGCGTAAGTCGTCGTGGACGGTGGGACGGAGGACGTGGGGTGTGAAGAAGTACCGAGCACTCCTCCTCGCAGTAAGCGGCACGCCGCGAGGCCGCCACCACATCGCGAGGCGTGTGGCAACTCGCCAACTCGAGGGTGCGTCCGCGCTCTCCCGAACCTCGCGAAGAAGGAGGTCACATCCTCCCGGTCACGCCTATCCCACGAGATAGACGCGACAGAAGCTCCTGCACTCCTCGTAGTACGGGCCAACACATCACCGCAAAATACATTACGAATTAACCTAACACATTCATCTGGAAAATGCAATATGAAAATACGTCGTACATTAGACAAAACTTACTGCAAAGTTCAGAACCGAGTCCGTATGGCGGGGATACGTGTCCCTCACCCTGGGGATGTGTCTACGAGGATCCAGGTCGACACGTACCAAACGCACATGGGTACGGGTAGTGTACCACTGTCGGTACCCCTGGTACGTCTGCGGGTCGTACGGCGCATCCTCAGCATGGACGTCGTCCAAGGCACCTCCCCACTCCTCGACCCACGGTGCCATACGTACGTGCCATGGGGTGCCCCCATGCCCGCCCCTCCTCGTCTGCCTGCGGATAAGCAAAAATATAGCATTATTACATGTCATTACACCGTACAGATTAGAGAACATCAATGTAGGGAACTTACGTGTGGACGCCGTGTGGGACCCGCCGCCGACCGACCGGGAACTCTGTCGAGACCGAATCGCCTCATCACTCGATGGACAGCGAGCCCTCGATCGGACGCCGAACACGAGGAACCGACGGTACGCCCGATCGCCGCGCCCGTGTGCATAGGGTGGACAATCCACCCGCACACGTAGCTCGGCGTCTCCCGCGTGTACGGCGCCCAACAGACGCGCGGTCCTCGGTGAGGTGGTCAAGGCGCGACGAAGCGCGGTAGCTAAGCCGCCCGTGCCGTGTGCCCACCTAGGCTACAAAGTGGCGGCGTAAAAATCAACATTACAATTAGTATCGAGAAATGTTAAAGCGTAGGTTTCACAACCGTGGTTTGCAATATCTTACCCGTCGGTAGAACCAGATGGTGCCCATAGTCGGCGCGTCGACATCGTCGTCACCATTGCGTAGAAGAGGACTCGTGTCGATCCTAGGGCGCCCGATCTGGAACCTCTCGTATGCCCAAAGCTACAGAAGCAGTGGACACCCAGTGAGGATCGACCCGTCGACGATCCGCCCACAACCGTCGCAGAGCCCACGGTACGTAGCGCAGAGGACCGCTGACCCCAGGAGTACTGCGGCACGGCGTCAAGGGGTGCGTCCGCGATTGCCCTCGTGAACTGGACGAGGTGCCTGTCCACGCTATCCCCGTGGGAGCTCGTGAACATGCACCAGCCAAACAGCCAGAGCAGGTACGCCTCAAGGTGGTGGCTCACCCTCTGCTCGTCCGCAGGCTCAACGATGTGCTCCGCCTGTAAATTTAAGTTTTATTATAAGTCTAGCCAATATATATATGTGAAGTTAAGCTTGAATGGTTAGTTGCTTACCACGAACTGTCGAAGCCACCTGTGTGTGGGACCATGGGTGTTGGTGAAGACTCGATGACGGAGGCGGTAGCACACCATGGAACCGCGCAGTACCTCATCCCGCCACAATGGTCGACGTCTGCGGCACCACGTGGTCACCAGTGATCGGGAGACCGAGGAGGTAGGAGACGTCCTCCAAAGTGATCGCCATCTCCCGGCGATGTAAGTGGAAGGTGTGCGCCTCCGGTCTCCACCGATCCACGAGGCGGTGAGAAGGGACCATCAAACGGAACCGTGGCTAGCGCCCTCCCGGCGCTCTGCGTGCGCCTCCACCATACGTGCCGCTGGCGGCAATCCTGCTTGCTCGCACCTACTGAAACATAAATATTAAATTAATATGAGCACCACACTAGTTAATTAAAGCAGATTTTGATATCGATCGGAATATTTTGAAATTAAAAGATAAATACGTTACATGGGGATCCAACGTGGATCGAGGGTCCACACTCCGCGGTGGCCTCGGCCGTAGCACGCCCAGCTCCCGAGGCTCTGCCCTCCTCCGGTGAAGCGGTGGCGAGGTGTGCACGGTGACGACCGCTCACGACGGGTCTACCAACTCAAAGGGCGGTCGTCATCCACACCGTGAGCCATACCGCAAATTACAAAAGGAAAGTTATATACAAATAAATACACGAGCATCAGAACAATATATCGAACCAAATGCGTACAAATAAATACACAAACATTAGAACAATACATCGAACCAAATGCGTACAAATAAATACACAAGCATCAGAACAATACATCGAACCAAATGCGTACAAATAAATACACAAACATGAGAATGATACATCGAACCAAATGCGTACAAATAAATACACAAGCATCAGAACAATACATCGAACCAAATGCGTACAAATAAATACACAAGCGTCCACAAACTCTAATCAAACAGATTACAACGCACACTACATCAGCAAATTATTATTAGAACAGATTACAACGCACATTATATCATCAAATTATATTAAAACAGATTACAATGCACATTACATAAACAAAATATTAATTTGACATATAGCATCTAATAGTTCAAACAGCTTCTCCGGTAGTCCAACGACGCCGCCCACCACGCCTTGCGCATTTACGATCCTTCCCCCGCCGTTGGGTTGCCATCTCCTCCTTCGTCCTCTTCGTTATGTGGCTGGCAGTTCTTGAACGTGTGACCTGTTCGCTTGCACAACGAACATTTCTTCACGCGCTTACCAGTTTCGGACTCATCCATATCATTCCTGATACGCCTGGTTTTGCGACGACCTCCTTTGTATGATCTTGCATCAAAGTCAGGGACCCAGAACCTTTCATCGACACCAGGGGTTGTGGTGAAAGAACCGACAACACCATAACCATACAGCTCCTCGCCCCAGGTTGCCATCACCTTTTCCTTTGTAAAATATTCAGATAGATATGTACCGGGTCGCATTCCAAATAATGCACATGCAGCTATCACATGAGAACATGGCCTGTGCAACAGGAGGGGCTTGTTACACGAGCATTGACATTCAGCCTGTAAGATGCACTCTTGGGTGATAACCTTCTGGTTTGTTCCCCGTCGTCCTTTATCTCTGCATATCACCTCGAAGCGCAGTGTTCGTGAACCTACTTTGATAGCTCTATGCTTGGCCGCCTTATTACTCTTCGAATCCATGTATTTACTTATCATGCTTGAGTACAAGGCATTCTCATCTCTCATTACTACTTCAGCAGCTTTATGCCTATCCACAAAATACTTGGTTGTACCCCGCAGCACTCCCTCGACAATTCCTACCAACGGGAGACACCTCATCCCTCTCATTACCCAGTTGTACACCTCCGCCAAGTTGGTCATCATGACACCGTATCTAGCACCATGTGTGTCATGTAACAATGACCACTTCTCTTTGGGCTCGTGCTTTATCCAGTCCGAGAAACATTTGATCGGCCTTTGCCTGCGACGACGACTCGTCGCCTCATCTTCTGTTGCCAGAGGGAATAAAGGCTCTGCTCGCTCTCGTGTTGTAATCGCTAGTAGTCTCTTTGTGTTTTTTTGTTAGCTCATCAAGATTCTTCCAAAGAGTACGGAACTTGCTATCTTGGTTCTGCTTACATAGCCTCTTGAACATGTTCATTAGTTCCTTGTTCTTGAACTGCTTATAGAAGTTCGCGCCCAAATGCCTCATGCACCATCGGCTCTGCAAGTTAGTCTAGGGAAATGGATCCTCTTCCCCTGTTTGCAACTGTCGATGGCACTAAGTAGACCAGCATGCCTGTCATGCAGTATGCACACATGTTGGCGAGTCTTCACCACCCCGATCTTCAAGTTCCGCAGGAACCACGCCAACTCTCATAGTTCTCGCTTTCCACAAAGGCAAAGGCAACAGCAAAGATCTGGTTGTTTGCGTCGACGCCACAAATTGCCATTATTTGTCCTTTGTATTTCC
Organism: Otatea glauca; assembly: GCA_036346275.1. NCBI lineage: Eukaryota > Viridiplantae > Streptophyta > Magnoliopsida > Poales > Poaceae > Otatea > Otatea glauca. The sequence continues at coordinate 40,540,154 of CM070721.1, read as the reverse complement.
AGTCAGAATGTGCCGCCCACACACAACAATGGACGGCAGTGATAGAACGCCTAATGCATGCTCCAATGCTAAGAAAACTCTCTTGAGATGCCTCTTGTTCGCCACTTCCTTGACGGACGACCCCGATAATCATAAAAAGTACCAGGATTTCTTCCCTGAATGCAACTGAGCAGTGCGGGCAGATTATGGTACGAGTCTTCAAATTTCCCAAATCTCATTTCCAAGGCCTTCTGCTTCGCCCGCCATGCCTTCTCGTAGCTAATTGTGTACTGAAATCTGTTCTCAATTGCTCGGATAATAGCACGGGGCTCAAAATTCAGGTTCTCAACTATCTCCGGGTACATGACACTCGCGATATACCCAGAAAACAGGTTCCTGTGAGCCACTAGGGTTTCCTCAGTCATACAACTATGTTGTTCAACCTTCGAACATAGCCAGTGGGTGCCCCATTTTGGCTTGTATCGTGCACTCTGTGGGCACCTGCATCTCGCACACCACGTCGTAGCAGGTTGGAGTGGACTTCTTAACCCTGAAAGTTCTTCTTAGTGATAAGGCCCAATCTTTGATTGCATCCTCCACTGCCTCTTTTGGGGGTACATGCTGTTAGGTCTCACCTCATTGTCGCTATACTGTCAAGGTGTATCATTGCCTTCATTCACAACGTGTTATTAAATTGATGTGTGCTCCAATCACTTGGCACAAGTGGCTCAACATCTTCATCTTCCTCATCCAGAGTTATCGCTGCCTTCCACTTCTACTTGTTCATATTCAAGGTCTTCCTCTTCCATATGTGCTATTACTTCCTCAATTTCCTCACCTTCGTCTACTTGCCCCGCGCATCTTGCCCAATGTTTCCATCATCATCCCCAATCTCAACTTGCTCACCAGTCTGGTAGCCAATATCCTCATTGCAACCCTGAACATGCGGCTCCTGGCTAGACTCTCCAATTTCAGTGTCGCCATAAGTGAACTCATTTTGAGGCTCACTACACTCACCGGCGTCCAGCGGGTGCTGCGGGGCAACAACCCTTTCATACGCTTGCACTAAAAGCACCCGACACCATCCACGTTGCTCCGCCCCCCTCACATATGACCTCCAAGCTGCAGTTCCCTTCAGCTCAATTAACTCCCAATAAACAGGATCATCTCGCATGGTGCAAAGGCAAGATAACTTCAGCTGGCACTTCTCTTGTTCCATCCGAAACGTGTAATACAACCAATTCAACACAACAACAAATGTACGCTCTTCAACCCTACTTAAACTTCTATCCACATACTGAAAGTTACTCAGATCCGCACCCTCCAAACCATACATGACAACCCCTTCTTTATAAAAGATTCTAAAAGGAACTCGTTCTGACATATCTGCAAAACCTATTCATTAACACACGAATTAATTACTAGGAGAAATATATATCGATCTACATGCATTTCCGCAAACCGACTAAAAATATAACTAGATTTAACTACATTTTATTCCTAAACACTGCCATGATTTCTTGCTATGCACTAAATCTAACCCTAACTATAACCCTAAACACTAAACAAAATAAACCGCGAAAATAACTATATCTAACCCTAACCCCAAACACTACAAAAAAAAATTGTGAAAATAACTAGATCAAACTCTAACCCTAACCCTAAACACTAAACTAAACCAATGCGAAAATTATCAGTTCTAACCTTCGCCCTAACCCTAAACCTAAACACTAAATAAAATTAGCAGCAAACAAAATTACCTGCGTGCAGCGCCGCTCTTCTTTTCTTCTCCCTTCTATTCTTCTTCTTTTCCCTCCTTTTCTTCTTCTTCCCCCCTCTTCTTTTTTCTTCTCCTCCCGCTTGTTCTTCTCTCACGAGGCACCGCTTTATTCGGGCAATGTCGCACTGGTCGAGGCGACAAGGGGGAGCTTGTGGTGTCGCCCCTGTCAGCGCGATTTTTGGGCTATCGCCCTCTGGGGGAGCGAGCCGCCACTAATCGCCAAATGGTTGGGCGACATGTGGAAGTCGCCCAACCAACGGGCGATAGTAGCATACTTTTGCAAAAAAAAAATTCGTCGTATATTTTTCAAATTTGAATTTTAAAATATGTTATTTAAAAAAAATTCCTCCTTTTATGCTTGATTTCACTTTTAATCATGAAAACTATTTAAGTCAAGCCCTTTAGTTAATCATTTTCTATGTTCTGGAGTCTTATTGTTATGCTAAGACTTACACATTATTATTATTTTCTTATTTAAAAATTCCTTTTACACTTTTAATGTATTGAAAACAATCTTTAATACAAAATGATTCAAACATAAATGGAACTTAAATATTTTTATATATTTGGGTTTCTGAAGCTCTAAGGATTCTAATAAAATTAGTTTCATTCCATTTTGAATTTGTTTGCAACATTTTTAATATGTAGCATACATTGAGCCCTTTTGTTTGAATTTAGATTTTAAATTAACCTAGTACTGTTTTTCAAAATGTTTTGCATATTTTGGAAGCACTTGATTTTAGATGATTTTAGAAAAAAATTTCATTCCATTCGGATTAATTATGCAAAAGATATTCAAGGTTGAATTTAATTCGTTTTGGAAAAATGAATTGAAAATTAGAAATACGTTTTAAGAGCTGAGAAAGCGTATTCTACCAGTTGACTGGAAATCTTGCTTTGGCTGACATGCCGGGCCGCTTGCATGAGCCGGGCGTGGAGCGGTTAGGGCACCTGGCACCGACGGCGCTCCGGCGAGACTCCGGCGAGGGGGAGGGAAGCTAGAGCATCAACTCGACAGAGCGCATCCGATTGTGGGTCTCGACGCCGGCGTTGATGGCCAGGGCAGCGCCACCGAGAGCTCGGGGCGGCGCTAATGGCGCGCCGACTGGGAGCAAGAACGAAGGCATGATAGATTGAATGGGTTACGAATTTAGCATCAACGCATCACCTGGATTCCGTTTTGGCAGTCGATTCGATCAGAGAGACACCGAGTTGGGCTGCCCACGCGCGCCGGCCGTGGGGAAGAAGGGCACGCGTGGCGACGGTGATTTGACTAACCAGAGCTGCGATTGATAGGCGAGAAGTGATCACGGTGTCCTAATGGAGCTTCAGGCCGGAGGAATTCGAAAATGGCTTACTCAGTGAGGTGAATTACTTCACGACCTCAAGGCTCAGGCTCCTCTGGCAATGGCGGCTTCCAGAGAACACGAAGGTTTCGGCTAGTCCCGATGGTTGAGTAGATGGAGGAGGAGAAGCGTAGGCTCCAGAGAAGTGTTTCGAATGGTTTTATAGAGGGTCAAGGTGGATCTCCAGGGTTTGCACGCACGCGCGACTTGCGGTTCAGTTCTGTGCAGAACGCCGACATGGCGCAGGTCTTCCGGGTTCGACATAGCACGGTATGGTGTGGGAGAAGTCAAGGACAAGTGTGGCAGCAATCACTTGCTCGGGCGGCGTCGCTGATGCACTGAACCAATTCGAGCAGAGTCAGGCGAGAGGATGAATTAGGAGAGAGCGAGCAGCGTCTCGGCCGAGAGAAGAAGAGAAGGGGCTCAGCGGAGCTGGTGGCTACCAGCGCGACCGGGGTCTACCGGGCAGTGAGAGAACTAGTTTCTCCGTTGCTTCCAGCGAATGGCCAGCACAGTGAACGGGCCCACACATCGGTGAGAGAAAACGAGGCAATGAGATAAGCTTTACCCGACCGCTCTGTGATTGCATTAAAAATGCTATCAAATCAAGTTGAACAATTTCTAAACTTTTTTACCGACATTCTATGGAAGTGCTCCTCCTTCAGTAAAAATTTCGGACCAAAATATCATATACTTAATTAATTAAAATTCTAACACTGTGGATTTGTACAGGATTTACATTTCGGTATTTTATTTATTTAGGGGTGTAAATCATATTAAATATTTTCCAAACTTTTTATAGGAGTTAATTTTTGTTTATTTATTTCTAAATAAAAATTTCAAGTCTAAATATCAATTGGATATTTTATAAAAAGTCTGACATGAGGATTTTCAGTTTTCAATGGTCTGTATTTTTGAACGTTTAGAAGGCTTTGCCGACATGATAAACTCCTGATATTTTTAGCAGATGTATAAACTGCCCTGAGGATTCTATGGTAATTTTTGTGGCTCCTGATAAGTTTCTATTATTTTTAATTAATTCTGACTTTACTGTTTCTAGTCAAAAAGAGATGACTAAGATATTTTATTTACTCCATTTCAGCACCAAAGATTTTTAATAGGTATTTTTACTGGTTTACCAGAATGAATATGGTCAAATGGTAATTTTTCTTATTTTTACTTTTACCTCTTTACCTTCATACCATTTTCTATTTGATAATTCTATTTGTTGGACCTTTCATACAAACCATAAATCCAAGAAAAATCCAATAAAAACCAATAACACCAAGAAAACTCAGAAGTAATTATATTCAAATCCAAAATATTCATTTCTATTTTATTATATATTATTTTTTTTTCGGGATGTTACACATACTTTACTTTTATTAAAGTGTTCTATATTTTGGGTAATGGTAGTTGTACTTATTGTCACATAGAACTTCCTTGATAAGTATGGATTTGTGAACCTTGATAACCCTACAATAGTATAGACAGTACTTGATGTTAATTTGGGTTACTCACACCTAGAGTCATGCTTAGCCATGTTTAAAGCAACATAAAACTTTGACATTATTAAAAATGTTGGATATGACATTGAATGGGTATGACCTTTATTTGTGGTTGGTATTTTGATCAAAAATGAAAATAAAACTATGGTTTTGATGCGGGCAATTACTGGCAATAGCCGGGTGTAAAAGGGATTGTACGTAGTGTAGGGGGAGATTATTGCCCGTGTCGAATTAAGGACCGAACTACGTGTTCGTTAAACCCAAGAATTACCGTACAACCAGAAGTGCTGGTATAGGATAGCCTTAAACCAATTAAGTTATCTGGTTTAACTTTGCACATTGGAAGCCCGAAGTAGTACGAGCTTCTTTAGTGACTGGTTGCTCGGAGGGGCGCCCACACCGAGGTGTTGGTAGTCACGTTTGCTGATACAACGGTGTACGCCATACTATGGATATGCTTATTCATTACTGTGAAGTGACTATACAAACATTTACACCATAGTACGGGTTTATCAACACCGGGCTGGTGCAAAGTTAACCTAGATAATGTAAAGGTTTCCGTCATGAACATTCTGGCCACTACGCCAAAGGTGCGTGAAATATGCGGCAAAAGGAAAAGGTCATGACTTGTGGGTAAAGATGTACACCTCTGCAGAGTGTAAAACTTTTCGAAAAGCCGTTCCCGCGGTTATGGGAATCTTGGTACGCCAGCACTAGTTAGATGTTTTTATTTCCATAAAATCTGGTTTCTACCGGGTGTTGGTAGAAGTTGGTTCGTGGATGTGGTCATGATACCCAGGTACATGAGATTTATTTATGCTTATATTCTGTTACTTTCCGTATTAAATTGCTTTTACTTAAATTCCGTTTTGCAATCTATTATTCTGTATTTACATTCCAAATTGGCTTTATGCAAATTAACCGTAGTAGCCTTTCCTTTGAAATGGCTTGCGTATATAATAGGTTTTGCAAAAGTCTTGCGGAGTACGAAAGTACTCACCCTTGCTTAATTGTTGTTTTTAGGTGAAGAATCAGATTAGTCCGATGCAACTTATTTATCGCAGGATTCGGGATATTGACGATGAAGCTTTTCTAGGGGTTACGCCTTGTCAGTTGCTTTAGGGTTGGATGGGCACACTACAAGAATTTTAATCCTTTCCGCTGCATTTCTCTGTATTGTAAGATTTTATTGTATAGATTACTATTATCATTGGTAATAAAGAGTATGGATACGATATCAATTGTTGTAAATGTGCGTGCTAGCCACTGATCATGGGACTAGTACTGTATGCACGTGAGATTTCCATTTTAATTTGCATTTATGTGAAAATGGGGGTCATTACTGTAAGGCCCCCATTTTTGATAGTGAATACCAAAAAGGGATACCATGTGCATACTGTACTAGTCCCATAATCAGTAGCTAGTACGCACAAATACAAATTGATATCACAGTCATACACAAACTTTATTACACAGCGGAAGTAAGATTACATAATATTTTTACAATACCAAATGTAAAACGTAGTGGAGACAACTTCTTGTAGTATGCCTTTTAACCTATTGTTCCACAGGCAACTGACAAGGGAAAATCCTTAGAAAAATTCATCGTTAAATTCCCTGAATCCTGTACCAATGTATGAATCGTCGGGGTAATCTGATTCTTCACCTAAAAACATCAACATGGGCAAGTTGAGTACTTACGTACTCTCAAGACTTATGCAAATCCTAAAATACATGTAGGTTATCTCAATGGAAGGTTATTAAGGTTAATTTGCTGAAAGCCAATTTGAAATTTAGATACAGAATAATAGATTGTAATAAAATTTTCATAAAAGCAGATTAAATAAAATGACTATATGTAAACACAAGTAAATGAAATATCAAAATTTGGTATAACGACCATATCCAAAACCAGTTCTACTGACACACAGTAGAATTCACCAATAGAAACCAAGTTTTAGGAAAACAAATAAGATTGCTAACTATGTGATGACTTTACCAAGTGTCCATGACCGCGGACGCGGCTAATCGATTAGTTTTACACTCTGCAGAGGTATATAGCTTTCCCCACAAGACATGACTGACTCTTTGAGCAATCGATATTTGCACACTTCCTTTGGTGTGTGCCGCAGAGAGTCATGTTATAACTGTTACATTATTTAATCCTGACTTTGCACCAGCACAGTGACGATAAATCCATTCTGTGGCGGAAGAACTCAGAGCATAGAAATGATGGAACTCCCCACAGTATGGCGTACACCGTTATATTGGTAGATGTTTATTCCATGATTACCTCAGTGTGGACGTCCCGTCGAGCAATTCATTAAGAAACAGCTCGTACTACTCGGGCCTTCCAAGTGCAAAGCTAGTTTTAAACAACTTAATAAGTTAGAGCTGTCCCATACCAGCACTTGTGGTTGTATGATAATTCTTGGCCTTAAAACAACCCATAGTTCGGTCCTTAACTCGACACGGGCAATAATCTCCACCCTATACTACGTGCAAAGACATGCACACCCAGCTATTGCTAATAATTGCCCGCATCTAAACCATAGTTTTATTTTCATTTTCTAACCAAAATACCAACCACAAAAATGGTCATACCCATTTAAATGTCGTATCCAAAGCCTTTAATCATGTCACAGTTTTATGTTCATTTAAGCTTGGCTAAGCATGTCACTAAATGTGAGTAACCCAGATTGACATTAAATAATGTCTAAGTTGTTCTAGGGTTTTCAAAGTTCACAATTTTCTACTTATCAAGGAAGTTCCATAAGTCTACTAGTACAACTACCATTACCTGAAATTTAGCAGACTTTAACAAAATAAAGTATGCAGTAAAACATTTAATGAAAATATTTATAAAAATGGGTTCAATATGATCAAAGGGGATTGCTTGCCTTGTTGATTATCCTCGACTTCGAATTCCTGGTCGTCGAATACACCGGATTCGTCGGGTTCTACACGTCGTATGGCAACATATAATAAATACCAAATTTCAATAGGGCCAAAAAGAAATCAGATGGAAATATTCAAATAAAATAACTTCACAAATTCAGAAATGGTTACATGAATTATTTGTTCTTATTTGCAATTTAAATATTTAATCCATTTGACCCATTATTGAACTATTTTACCACATATTTCATAACTTAAAATTTTCTTATAACAAACCCTAAGTATTTTTACATATTCTTGTTCCTCAGATTACAAGGATTCTAACAAAATTTATTTTACTAAATTTGGAGGTCATTTGCAAAATTTCCATGTATGACATATTTCTATCCTTTCCTTTGAATTTAAATTCAAAATTCAAATAAAATTCAATTCTGAAATATTTTTGAATATTCTGAATTTAGAAAATTATTTCATCAAATTTGGATAGTTAGTTCAAAAGATATTCAAGTTTGAATACTCTAGGTTTGCTAAAGTACACAAAATTAGAAAAACTTTCGAAAATGGAAAGTACGCTTTCGTTGCAAAAACGCGCTTTCCCTTACCGGACGAAGCCGCGCTGAGGCGCTGACAGTCGGGGTACACGCGGCATCGACTGGCGCATGTAGCGCGCAGCTGACACGTGGGCCCGCGCGGACGACGTGGCATGAGCGACTGACAAGCGGGGTCCGCATGTCAGTGGCATAGCTTCGCACTAGCGACTGACCAGCCAGTCCCGCTTGGCGGTGACCCAGAGCAGAGTGCGGCACGGTTGGGCTCGCCGGCGACGAACTGGCGCCGGAGCGGTGGAATGGACTCCACCACGAGTACCAGTGCGTCTGTGCGAACTCAGGGACGGTCGCGCGGCAGTCTGAGGTGGCCGGAAAAGGGGTTTCCACCGGCGGGATGCGGCGGCGGCTACTGGCGAAGCTCGCCGACGGCGGAGGAGGCCCTCCGAGGTGGAATGGGTTCCACCCTGAGGTTCAGGGCGACCGTGCGCACACGATGGTGGCGGCGCGGTGGCCTGAGGGGCTCTGCAGTGGCGTCTCACCGTGAGAGGGCGGCGGCGGCCATGGCCGAGTGGCGGCGATACGAAATTTGGGCCAGCCGAGCCTCATTTTCGCCAAATTGAGCATCGCATGGCTTAAGGACTCGATTTCATCAATTACTTTGAAGAACGAATGAAGAAGTAGAGCTCTCACCGAGTGAGGGAGACGGCGGAGGGAGAAAGCCCGCCGGGAAGATTGGTCGGAGAAGAACGGCTCCAAGTGAAGGCAGGGAAAGACTCCAGGATACGCGAGGAAGCTTCGGTGTGGCGACCCCCATTTTCACATACTTGCAAAAATGGAAATCTAATGTGCATCCTGTACTAGTCCCATGATCAGTAGCTAGTACGCACATACACACCAATTGGAATCACAACCATACAATAATTATTAAGCGGAAGCTATTACATAAAGAAAACTTTACAACTCAGAGATATAGCAGCAAAAGAAGCAAAGTCTTGTAGTGTGCCCATCCAAAACCCGCAGGCAACTAACAAGGCATAATCCCTAGAAAGATTCGATGAAGAACATCCCGCAACCTGACAAGGCATAATCCCTAGAAAGATTCTTTCTTGGGAATAATTGCATGTTCCATGATGTTCTCTTTCTGAACCTTAACTTGTTGCTGTTTAGGGCATTCCCATGCCCAATGACTTTCTTCACCACACGAGAAGCACGCTGATCGCGATGGCCAATTACTGCTTCCTTGATGGTGATTGACAAGACTGAAATGCTGCTTCTCCAATTCTTCTAATGGCATTTCTTATGGAACTTCTTTTCTATTTGCCAATTCTTGAGCAACTAAGGATCGGAGTTTTTCCTTCTGATGCTGAACTGCGGCAGTGACTATTGGATCTAGGGGGCATTGAGCTGGGCAATGATCTTGACCTTCACAAAGGTAACAAGTGATATTGCTCATGGGACATTTTCCAGGAGAATGATTTCCTTCACAGCTAGAGCAATTGATTGCATGTTCATCAGCAGTATGTCCTATTTCTCCACAGCGAATGCAAGCACGATCTTCGGATTGGTTGAGTTGGCAACACTTCAAAGAGCATCGCTTAGGTATCGAGTGGGATGTAGGAATAGGTTTCTGATCCAAACCATATCCTTTCGTGGCAAAAATTGAGCCAATGTTGGAAATTTTCTGCACTAAATGTTGGGAATTTGGCTGGACTAAGGTAGGATTATCATTTGATGGCTGAAAGCTTAGCATGGCTTCACTTTCTAAGGTTTTGCCGAGGGATCTTGTCACAGGCATCCTGCAAAAATGATTATTAAGATAAAGTTATTTAGATGGAATTCTATTGGGTTTCACGAAGTGAATGAGGAGTGCTAGCAATTTATACCAAGAATCTTCAGCAAAAATCAGCTAACTTAAGGAGAGGTACACCGTATGTTAAAATGTTTGATATGACTGAAAGGATACATCTCAACTAAAGTTATTTGGGAAGAACCGGAGGTTGATTATAAAGGGTGAAAAACTTATTACTCATTACTTTTAGTGGATGCATTAATGGATTGTTTCGAAGGTGTCTTCAAGATGTTGGAATTGGGAGAATATGGTTTGACGAAAGTTATCCATTTTACAAAGTATCATTCAGTTTATTAAAATATTATTTTGAGAATAGCCTATATATGGATTTGGTAATTGCTGGTTAATTTATAAGGCAATGTCTCATTCAATAAAACATTGTCTCAAGGTTGGTTATTGGGTTAGTTATTAGTTCATAAGGCAACTTTTCGTTCCTTAAAATATTCTTAATTAAATTTTCTTATTAAATAAGGGTTGACACATCGTAAATTTCAACCAAATGGTTTAACATTCACGAGAGTAACCCGTAAGCAATACAAAAGTTCCACATCAAAATTGCAATAGCACCATAAATTTATATATGTTCAACTTAGTATGTGGGAGGGGTATCTATTGTTTTTTTTCTTCTATTAGCTTAATCATACGTATTTATGTACAAGAGTTTTACTTAAAATAACATGCACTTTAGATAATATTGTCCTTGAAATTAGACTATTTGGTGGCGAATTTCTTTTAACGTTTGCACCACTTGCTGATGTTAATACTCCAAAGCTTCCATGGAGTCGAAGGTTGTGATGTTTTGCTACCTCCACCTTCTCGCAGTTGTTGATGTAGACGTCACAACGTTGTTGACTTACCATCGTTTTTTTTAGATTTGTCGGTGGCTTTTATTAAGCATAAAGATGAGGAGAAATACTTCTAGAAAGAATAACTAGAAGTGAATAAAGAAAGCTCTACAAGGAAGAAATGGGTATATGAAATGTCCATTTAAAGGAAAGAGTATACAGATAAAGAAACTAAATCTTACAATTAGAAAAAGTGTACATATACAACTAATGCTACTATTTTTTTTATTATTATTATTTCATTTTTTTAGCTTGTATTCATGGTATGTAATCTAGGCATAGCGATGAGGTGGATTTTGTGGCATGGTTAGGAGTTATTGTTTGGAAAAATTAGGTTTTAACTAACCTAAACAGCTTAGGTAAGTTGGCGATTAATTGCATCTTGGCCTTGGTTTATTTATGAATGGTGTGGTCTCAAGAAGTCAGTAGTACTGGTAACTATACTACTAATCTTGACCAGGCTTGTTTTTGAGAAAAGTTAATAATCATAATGGTTTACACAGATGAAAAGTTCTACAAAAGAAAGGATAAGTTTGTAAAGGGTTTTATAGAAGGAAGAGATAAATTATTTTATGACTTCCTATTTATCCTATGGTTTAAGTTTTCCACATTCATACATAAGGACAATTTATTGCGAAACTTTAACCTAGAGGTTAAGCTCACACATAAATCAGTCCTGACAAACAGAATAAAAACCAATTTCCAAGTGGCAAGTTATAAACACCACATAAAAATGCTTTATGTAACTAGAGCAAAACAATATGCTATGCGTAAGGGTTCTTATCTTAAGGTGGATCCTAATACATTCTAATCTTTCGCATTTTACTGTTAGGTGAAGTCGTCTCTTCATGTAGTAGGTTCTTCGAGCTTTGCTTTTGCTTTCTCGAGATTAGTGAAGCGTTGTCGGCTCCCATAAGATTGTTGGCGTAGACCTTGTAGTCTTCATTTGCAAGCAAGATAGCGACATATCATGGACATCTTCAGAAGCAAATTGTGAAGATACACTATCTTTAAGGAAAGAGAAGAATTTGTTCACAAATCAAAATGAATGTAGTGGTAAGAATAAGAACTTAAGAATGAGGAGAGAATAGCAAAGCCTACATTTTGCAAATACAATAGCTTTTGAGAAAAAGATTTTGAATTTGCCTATTCCAATGCTAACGACCATTCTATCTAGGGTTTATCCTGTAGTCAGCATAGCTCTGATACCAACTGAGGCGACCCCCATTTTCACATACTTGCAAAAATGGAAATCTAATGTGCATCCCGTACTAGTCCCATGATGAGTAGCTAGTACGCACATACACACCAATTGGAATCACAACCATACAATAATTATTAAGCGGAAGCTATTACATAAAGAAAACTTTACAACTCAGAGATATAGCAGCAAAAGAAGCAAAGTCTTGTAGTGTGCCCATCCAAAACCCGCAGGCAACTGACAAGGCATAATCCCTAGAAAGATTCGATGAAGAACATCCCGCAACCTGCGACGAAAGAAACCTTCGAAACTTCGCTAACTTATCCACCTAAAAACAACATATAAGCAAGGGTGAGTACTTTCGTACTCCGCAAGACTTGAGCAAAGCCTATAATATATGCAGGCCATTTCAAAGGAGGCTACTACAGTTAATTTGCATAAAGCAGAATTGACATTGTGAAACAAGTTATTTGTAAATGGAATTTGTAAAAGCATAATTGACGGATATGAATAAGTAAAGCATAAGTAATATTCACAACCCATCGTGAATATCGAATAATCCAGAAATGGAATCCAACAATGTCGATCCTTTGACATAAAAGCAAAAGCTGCTAAACAAGTTCCAAACCAACAACCCAATTTTAGAAAATATAAACATTTAACTAGTGCAAGTTCACCAAGTTTCCCATGACCGAGGGGACGGCTAATCGATTAGATTTACACTCTGCAGAGGTGTACAACTTTACCCACAAGTCATGACCTTTCCTTTTTGCCACATGTTTCACGCACCTTTGGTGTGTGGCCAGAATGTTCATGACGAAAACCTTTACATTATCTAGGTTAACTTTGCACCAGCCCAGGACGTTAAGCCCTAGCCATAGAAGCAGAAACACACACCCAAGTCCTGGATCCATTCACATCACACCCAACACCACGTTCCTGCTTATGGCAAGGCGTACACCGTTGCATTGGTATGTAGAAACCCCTACAAGCAAACCGGGAAAGGAATGCCTGTGCAATCTACCGCCTTCCATAAATGCAAAGTTAAACTAGATAACTTAATTGGTTTAAGGATGTCCCATACCAACACTTGTGGTTGTACGGATTATCTTGGATCATACAACACTGAGTTCGGTCCTTAATCCGACACAGGCGATACTCCACCCTACACTACGTGCAAATCCCTCTGCACCTCCGACTATTGCCAATAATCGTCCGCATCAAAACCATAGTTTTATTTTGGGGTTTTAATCAAAATACCCATAACCAACAGCTTCATTTGCAACATTTCCCATTTCTCAAGAAACAAATTTTGATCTGATCATCCACTACATGATTCTAAAGCATGGCTAAGCCTGGATAAAATGTAATCGCATATACCCAAGATTACATTAAGTAATTGTCTAAGCTCATTCTATGGTTATCAAGGTACACATATTCATACTTATCAAGGAAGTTTCATGAGACAATAGGTATAACTACCAGTACCACAAAATAGCGAATTTACAGAAAGTAAACGCATGCATGAAACATTTTAATAAACACAATGCAAATTAAATACTGGGATCAAGATGATCAAAGGGGGTGCTTGCCTTGCTTATTTATTGCTTACGACGAAGACGCGGTTGCAGATGACGGAGGCAACGACGGAGGAAGGGACGTCGGATTCTACACGTCGATCAATCGAAAATACAGCAAATAATAAACTTCAATAAGGGCAAAAAGAAAAGACGAAACTCAAATAAAGATTCATTGCAGAGAACAGAAACGCTTTAGGGTCGACTTGAATGATTTCAAGAGGTTATGATTTAGATATTTACACATTCATAGACATAATGGTTTTGCGACAACCAAAGCAGGGTTTCTTTTATAGATTATCTTTCTTGAATTACGAATTCAAGAGGCTAAAATATGAATTCTAGTATTTATAATTTCAAATTATAGACGCTAAAATTATTTGGATTAAAAGAATTAAAACACTAGCTAAAGGGGTTATGCGAATAGTACTTAATCTGAAGTGATATTACACAAGGAATGATTTCGAACAAGGTACACCTGCTAAGATAGGTTACTGAACTTATTTATGGTTTTTAGGAAGGTTCTGGTGATACAAATATATTAGCTACAAACTTTGATATCACAAGGTTCACTTATTCCTATTATGGTAGGTTCACTAATCATAAAACTTAGGGTTATTTGGCTACTAAAGTTTATATGCAAAACATAATGAAATAAGGTTATTTCTTCGGAAATTGGATAGCATATACTTTGAGGGATACTTCTAAGCTGATCTCATACATTTTAGTGTTTAGACGAGACATTATTTTCATTGTTGAAAAAGCTTATGTGATATTAAAGGTTACAACAACCATAACTTTTAAGGGTATTCAACTAGCAAGATTTTGTTGAAAAGTAAGTTGTAAATAAAATATTTTTCTACAATATGGTAGACCATATTCTAAATATCATTTCTAATCTGATTTCCATAGTTTTTGCATTTAGACGAGGGGTTCTACGGGTTGATGAAAAAGCTTGAGCGTTTCTATTACTACCCGACATAGGTTTGTTTTTGGTATAAGATTGCAACTACACCCTATAAGATATTCTATCCATTTTTCAGGTATTAACAGGGTATGATACTAAGAGTGTTTTGAAGTTGGCTTCTCGATATCTGGTTGTTATCCGAAATGTTTTCTATATAAGAGGTCATTAGGGTTTAACATGATCCTATTTCAACCTAGTACAAACATAAGACAATTTTGTACAAAGAGTAAGAGTATTATTTTTCAGGGTTATAGGATTTGACTTCGACAAATTCGGTGTTCATTTGTGAAAGTTATAGCTATTCAAATTATACAAGTATTAACACTTCGACTATTAACCATTTACTGTTTTCTATGGGAAGCCTTAAATATTATTATACATCTGGAATCCTTGTAATGCTAGGAGCACAATAAAACTGGTTTAGTGATTATTTGAATTTATTTGATCTATATTATAACCATTTGACTTTCTATGCTATATATATATATACACACATTTTACATTTAAGTTATTTCATATTTTTCAAGATAGTTCAAATCAAATTCACTTATTAATTATTTTGGCAAATTCAGGTATTCTACTGTCTTACTACTTTTTATAAATCAAATTTATTTATTTCTTATTTCTTTTATTACCAGATATGCTTATTTGAATTCCTAATACATTGAATGAAATCTTTAATAGAAAGTGGTTCAAAATTGAATGAAATTTAAATATTTTTATATATTTGAACTCCTGGAAGCATGAAGATTTCACTAAAATTTGTTTTATTCATTTCTAAGTTTGTTCACAGAAATTTTATATGAAGCATGTTTTTAGACCTTTCTTTCAGATTTGAATTTCAAATTCATCTAATACTGTTTTTCAATATATTTTTACATATTATGGAACTGCGTGATTTTAGATGATTTTAGGATTTTGTTTCACTCAATTTTGAAGTTAAAATGCGAAAGTTATAAGTCTTTGAAGTATCTCGGTAAGCAAAATTATGGAAAAACAGGAAATACGCTTTCCTTACTGGGAAGGCGTCTTACCCCTTTGAACTGAAATCGCTCACGCGGCTGACAGAGGGGTCCCGCAGGGCAGCGACCGAAAGCAGGGGCGGCTCTAGGGTACGGCGGCGACGGCGCTCCGATGAGGTTCCGGCCGAATCGGTAGCACTGCTAGCACCAGTGGATCATTGCGCATCTATGGGTGGTGTCGATCATCTCCGGGATGGCTGAAGTGGGCTGCCACCGGAGGCCTACGACGGAGAAAGGGGAGGCTCACCGGAGAAGAAAAGGAATGAGTCTCCGGCCGAATCGGTAACAACTTGAGTATCAGTGAGGTCAGGGGGTTCCGTTTTACCGATTTGTTGCACCGGAATTTGGCCGAGTGGCTCTGCCACCGAGCGACCGGAGTTGGAGAAGATGACTGTGGTGGCGGCGACGTTGCGGGCAAGGGGAGCTGAAATTGACGAGTGGGATGGGTTCGGTGATGCGTCGGAGTGGCTCAATTTGATGTTCTTCCCCTTTTCCGGGTTTCTGGCAAAATGGCGAGAGAAGGGAGCTACGTCTGTTGCGCTGGGTTTAGTGAATGCTAAGGAGTAGAGGGAGGGCCTCAACGGTGATGCCATACCGGTATTTATGGGTGGCTCAAGATGTTTGACAGTGTTTGAACGCGAAGAAGAGGTTGCGGCTCGGTTTTGCGGAGTCGGCAAGAGGGCGCAGTGTCTCGCCGGCAAGGAATGACGTGAGGTCGACAGGATATGGCACGGGAGAACCAAGGGTAGGGCGTGGCTTTGGTCGGGCTGAGGAGGTGTGGTGATGCGCTGAGCCGGGCGAAGGCGGCGCGAAGGCTCGGGAGAAAAGATCACAGAGAGGCAGCATGCGCGAGAGAGAAGAAGAGAGGGGCAGGAAGGAAACGGTGCTGACAGATGGGGCCGGGGCCACTAGTCAGCGTCTGAATGGGATTTGCCTCACTTGCCAGCGAACGGTTACAGCTAAAGTCTGGCCCACATGTCGGTGAGTGAAGGCGAGTCAAGGGATAAGTTTTGCCGGGACAGCTCCATGTGAACATTAAAATGGCTATCAAATCGTGGTGGATTATTCTGAAACTTTTCGACCGACCTCTCCTGGTAGATTTCTCACTTCCGTAAAATTTGTAGGCCAAAATATCCTGTAATGAATTAACTAAAATTCTGACACTGTACATCAGCCAGAATTTATATTTCGGTTTTTTATTTCTTTGAGGGTACAAATTGCATTGTTTATTTTTGACAATTTTATGAAGCGTTCTATCTAGGTCAAGTATGTCTCTGTAAAATTTGCAAGTCAAAATATTGGGTATTTATTTTATAAAAATTCTGATATGATAACTTTCAGATTTTTGAAGCCTTTGTTCTTGAATTTTTAGAAAATCTAAATTACTTGTTAAATTCATGAAATTTTTACCATAGATAAATTGTACTCTGATGGTCTTACGGTAATTTTTATGGCTGCAGATAAACTTCTAATATTGTTCATTAATTCTGACTTGCACTGTTTCTAGTCAAAAGAGGTGTCATTCATTTTATTTACTCATTTTTCTGTGCATATAATTTTTACTTGTTACTTTTACTGACTTACCAGCATGGTTAGGGTTCCATGGTAATTTTTAAAAAATTTTACTTTTAACTTTTTATCTTTTTACCATTATCCATTCCTTAATTCTATTTGTTTGATTTTTCATTCAATACAAAAATCCAATAAAATTCAAATAAATTCCAATCATGCCAGGAAAAATCAGAAATAATTATATTCAAATTCAAAATATTAATTTTTATATTATTGCATTTTTCGGAATGTTACATTCGGCTTGGAGGATTCGGGTTGGATTGGGTTGTGGCGGAAGAATTTGGGATTCCCCTTTTTCTCGGTTTTCGCCGGAGTTGGAGAAGATGCCAAAGCAGCGGCGGAATGGGTTGCACAAGGCGGTGTCTAGGTCAGCTGCGACGCGGGCGACGTCTTTTATATGGCGAGGGGAGGTCGGTTTGGGCGCACGAGCGAGAAGGACAGAGGCGACACTGCGTCGGCGCGAGAGAGAGCAGGGAGAGGGGGAGAAGAATGCGAACAAGTCGCTAACACACGGGGGCTAGATGGCAGTGGGTGTCGGCAGGCGTGGCTGACTAACAAGCCGGGCCCACAAGTCAGCGAGAGAGAGAAAAGAATTCTAACGAAGACTCGAGACAGAACGGGAGGATTACGGGTTTTTCGTCAGTCAAACCGACTTGAAAATTTATAAAACATTTACCCTATGTCGGAAAGGCAATTACCAGACTAATTTAAATTTTCACTATTTTATGATGCTTGTAGAATTTTAAATAATTCTGACAATGCATCTGTTGTTGTTCTGTTGATTCTCTTTTTCATTTAATATATGATATAAATGAAGTTAATGTTTTACAAAAATTTTATGAGAGTCTGAAATGGTATTATACACCTTATTTAAACATTTCAGATTTTAATTATTAATATTTAATTTTTAGTAATTCTGACATTATTATTTTTCTATTTATTTCTTCACGGTTTTTGAATTTTTAAAATTATAAAATGAATTAGTAAATTCTTGATATTTTTACTGGAGGTTGACACTGTGTTGGTGTCGGCAAGGTAAAATTCTTGGGTCAGGATAGCTTCAGAGATTTTTACCAAATTCATTTAACATTTTACCCTGATTTCTTTGCACTTGATTTACTTTGATTAAATATTATTTTAATTAATCCAGCTCCTCCACCGACTTAACCAAGCTGTGGAGAGTACTCAGATTTTTGTTATGACTTTGGTAAATTTTTGTTGACTTGGCGTTTTTCTTTTTATCTTTTTCCATTTACTATATTCTTTAATTCACTTCCTTGTATTAAGGAAAAGCCAAAAGAATATCCAATAAATCCAGAAATTTCAGGAATAATACACAAAAGATTTTTAATTCATTTTTCTTTATTTTATAATTTTGAGGCTATTACAATTACACCAGTTAAGACTCAAAAACGTTAATCAGAAAATGCTAGAAATTCCCATGTTAATCTAAAAAAAGAAAATTGTTAGAAAATCCTATATTATTCTGAAGAAAGAGAAAATCTTGATCGTCCAATCTCCTTAATCATTTTCATCTACGGCTTAGATCTATTTATCTATTCATAAGATATATATGGTAAATGAGAGGAGTACCATATGGAAGGGAAGCTTTGCTTTGCTTATCTACTCGCCATCTAAAAGCTTCCCTTCTCTACTCGCCATCTTCAAGCGCCTAATAAAAGAGCAATGACCTGGAAATAAAAAGGAAGATGAGAATATATCATTCCATGCGTTATGGATTATATCTATTTATAGAAATTGCTAGCCGTGCAGGCGCACGGGTTGATGACTAGTTAATACTAACATTTGTATTATCCATATGTGATTAATCTATAACATTGTTATGTGGCCCCATCAAAATAATTGCTGTAATTTTTCTCTTTTTCCTTTGATTAATTAGAGAATTTTTAACAAATTTTCTTTTCTAAGCTATTGATTATTACAGTTTTTTTCTAGACCTCTAAAGTGAACGAGACCACCTGTGAGACCCCGTTCTAATGAACAGGAAACTCCATGTGATTACTGTGCTATTCCCTGGATCAGTAGCTAGCACTCACATGTTTACAACATTCGTATCAAAATCATACACGCAAACATATAGAAGATCTTACATCACTGAAATAATTATACAGAATTCAGTACAAATTTAAACCATTTTAACAGCGGAAATTAAAAGCGGAAAACCAAAAGGAAACTAAAATTCCAAACAGCCTTGCGGATGCCCACTAAACCCTCCGGCACTGACTAGGCAACCTAGAAGAGACTATCGTCAAAACCCCCGAGACCTGCCTGAAAGAAAGCGTCGTCTGGCAAATCGCAGTCTTCTTCCTATGAGATAGCAGATGCAAGATTGAGTACATTGGTACTCAGCAAGACTTATATTGGTTCACAGATGCAAATAAATAATTATGCAGGCTGAGCAATGGACAGGCTATGGTTATTTTGCAATTGCATGAAACATTAAAAAGAGTAGGCATAATAGATTGCAACATTGCATTTTAATAAAAGCAATTGAAAGACAGAATGATAAGCAAATATTCCAGATTTTCAACCCAGTCTACCCGACTGCATATAACCCCGGTGTCGATCCTTTGACACAAAAGATGGTTGAAAAACAGTTTCCAAAATCCCAACCCATTTTGGAAATCACCGAAACTCTAGCATTGGGAGGATTTTCCCCAAGTGCCCATTATCATGGCGCGCTAATCGATCGATATTTCACTGCAGAGGTGTACACTTTACCCACAAGGAATGATCAACCTCTTTTGCCAGGCCAGTTAACACACTTCCTTCGGTGTGTCGGCAAGGAGATCATACAAAGCCGTTACATTATTTAGATATGGCTTTACACCAGCCCGGGACGTTAACCCTCGCCCTGAAGGCAGAGACACATTTATCACACACACACCACGTCTCTGTCCAGGGCAAGGCGTACACCGTTGCATTGGTATGTAGAAACCCTACAGCATGAATCGACCGGACCTGCTGTGCAATCTCCCGCCTTCCATAGATGCAAAGCCAAATCTAAACAACTTATTAAGCTAAGACCCGCCCATACAAACCCTTGTGGTTGCACGAAACATGGTTCTACAACATCCCATTTGCTCGGTCCTTAATCCGACACGGGCGATACTCCACCCTAGCTACGTGCATATCCTTTTGCACAATCGGCTAGCGCCAAATAATCACCCGCGTCAAACCATAATTTTGTTTAAGGGTTTTTAGCAAATTATCATCAACCAATTCCCAAAAGATTATATGACGGTTGAAAAGACTGAAAACACCAACGAGAGGCTTAAGCAGGAAATATTATTATGCTAGCGGTTATACCCAAACATGACATTAAGAATGTCTAGCTCAATCTAAGGTTTACAAGGTTCACAAGTCCATACAGATTGAGATAAACCATAATTTACAGGATTAACTACAGTTCTAACCCAAAATAGCACTTTTAGGGAGAATTATCCGGATGCACTGTACATAAGCAAAAGCAACATATAGTAGGTAAATTATCAGGCTCAACGTGATCAAGGAGTTGCTTGCCTTGCAAATCACTGTCAGGAATAAAATCTGGATCTGCAGAACCGTCTTCTTCTTCTTCGATGATGTCGGTCTCTACTCGTTGCGAACAAGAAGAAAAAGAGAATATCAGCAAACTCCAAATGGCAAACAGAAAACAGACAGATAAACAGGTAAGCACAATTCGAATCAAACATGCAACTGCTATTCATGAAATATTTGAATTTAAATATCGAATTATAGATGCTAAAATTATTTGAAATAAAATGATTGTTCATTAGCTACTTTGGAGGATGCAACACTCAAAGAAACAGAGCCCTCTCTGTTTTTCTCAAAAGAACCAAGAAGAGAGCACTTTGAAAAACTATATCATCTAGGGTTATAAACCTAACAAGATTGATGTGCATCAACTTCAGAAATTAGAGTTTAAGTCTTGAATTAGCTAGAGCATACCTTAATTATCAAGTCTAACAACTTCTTTTAACTTTTAGGGTTTGGATGAAACTTGAAAACTACTGATGAAAAGGCTTGGTTGAACTCTGGACTTAGCTACAAAACTGGCTAAGGAAAAAGGACTAAACCATATTACTTAAGGTTATTGCACTTATGGAAACTAAGTGAACCAAAGCTCCAAAACAGAATATTTTTCTGGAATCTGGTAGAACAAACTTTGGTTATCATTTCTACACTATTCTTCCAAAATTTCTTACTTGGATGAGTTATTTTACACATGGTTGAAAAAGCTTGATTGTTTCAATCATTCAGCAAAACATAAAAAGTAGACTCATTCCCTTAACCTGTTTTGCATACAAACCTTAACAAAATATCATTATTTTTCCAGAATCTTCTAGAATATAATTTGTGAAGTACTTCTATACCATTTTTACATTTCTTCTCATTCATATAATCCATTTTATCATATGTTGAAAAGGGCTATATGAACGTAAAAACTAACTTATAAGCTTTCAATTTTTCATTTTCATTTATTACTAAACTATTCAACATCTTATATCCATTTTCTTCCTGAAATCAGGGCATGATCTGAAAAACATTTTAAAAGTGAATTTGAGTTATTTTGAACTTGTTCATAGCAAATTACCTCTATTTTGGTTATAACTAGTATTGTTTTTCTTAATTGAACAACTATCACAAATACTTTTCCCTAAGTGTTTTCATATGACCAACTCCCCATGATACATACCTCAATAGAATGAACTTTTAAACATTCAAACTTTAATCTTTTCTTTCATCTACTCAATTTCATTTTTCATGCTTAATATTCATTTTTAAGCAACATGATATATAATAAGGTATCAAAGAAACATTTGGTCTATTTGAAATACTCATAACTCAGAGACTCAACAAAAACTTACTTTTCCTTAATTGGATCCTCCCAAAAATATTTTATTCATATGACCCTATTTACACTTAAGCTTCTCTTCAATTTTTCCTAAAATCACATCTTACTCATCTTCAGAAATTTTTGTATATTCATAAAATACAGAATATTATACGAATTTAGAAATTAGTTTCACTCAATTTGGCCAGATGATTCAAAAGTTACAAGCATTTGAATATTGGCCGGTTTCTGAAAATCATCCAAAAATTGAAAATACGCTTTCGCTCAGAGGAAACGGTTTCCGCCGCGCGCGCCAAAACCGAGTTCAAACCCGCGGCCTCGCTGACGTGTGGGGTCCACCGGTCAGTGACTCAAAGCAGAGCGCCGGGGACTCTTGCTCGCCGCCGGCGAAGCAGCCTCGCCGCGGCGGAATGGGCAGCGGCATGAGCACTAGCACGTCAAGGCGAACCTAGGAGAGGTGTTTGCTTGCCGGAAGAGAAACGGAGCAAGGTTGCCACCGCGAGGGTGCGGCGGCGCCATGACCGTGACGGTGGAAGCTCGGCTAGAGGCAAAAATTCCGGCGGCCTACGGTTTGTCTAGCTACAGTGGATCAAGGGGATTCGAGTTTACCTGATGGCTGGGTCGGAGAAGAGTTAAAATGGCCTGCCACCGTGCGTCGGACGGGAGGAAGAAGAACGATGGCGTGACGGCGCTGCAGCTGAAATGAGGTCAAAATGTCGATTGATCAGTAACCCTGGGACACTAAAGATGCTCGGGATGCAATCGATTCGAAGGATTAGGGGCAGATTGACCTTGTTTGAAGAATCCCTCCTTTTTGAGCTCTTACGGCGAAATGGGGAAGAAAGCCTCTGGGTGAGGCTTCCCACTCGGCGAAATGGCAACGAGAGGCATAGGAAAGCACTGCGACGCGAGTAGGAGGCTTAAAGCCGAATGGAATTGATCAAGTTCGCGGTTTTGGGCGCATGATTTCGGTCGCCTTCTTCTGTGCCGATCGAGCGGACGGCGCACCTACCTCCCTGGCGCGGTTCGACCACGAGCGACCAAGCACAGGCGCAAAGGAGACCTTACGCGACGTGGAGGGCGTTGAGCACGGCCGGACGGGAGCAGGTGAAGCCGGACGGCGAAGGACGCTGCGTCGGCGACTCGGCTCGACCAGGGGAGAAGAAGGGGGAAAGAAATCGCGAACCGAGGCTGACATGTGGGACCGGGGCCCACTGGCAGCGAGACAGCCTCGCCTCAGCTGACCAGCGCGTCAACGCTTCAACAGGGCCGGGACCACTTGTCAGCGAGATAATCGATTTTAATGTGATAAGACAGAACAAGATTTCTCTAGAACTCGGATTTGTTTAAGCCCTAAACAAACTCCAGATTTTTCCAAACTTTTTGACTAAGTCCTAATGAGAGTCATACATCTACTGGAAAATCTTGAGACAAAAACTCATTTTGGGCAATTTGTTAAAATTCTGACACTGTACCCTGGTTCTAAAATTTGATTTCGGTTTTTGATTTAATTACAGGTTCATTTTCTAATATTTATTTTAAAACTTTTGGAGAGGTTCCAATCCTCATAATTGGACCACTGTAAAATTTTAAAATGCAAAAGACGAGCCATTATTTTATAAAAATTCTGACAATCATTTTCCTTACATTTTCAACCCACTGTATTTGAATTGTTAAGAGGCTTATTTCAAATAATTTAATTATAAAAATTTTATCAGTGATGCATCATATCTCCAGGGATTTATATAAATTTTCTTGGCTTTTCTTGACATTGGTTATTTTTCTTTCCACTTTTTGATTCACTGTTTTTATTCAAAAAGTAGATACATATTTTATTTAACTTACCCTTATGTTTATAAAAATTCTAGTTACTGGTCAAACATTATGACCAGCTCAAATAGGACTCAAGGTAAAATTTTCTAAATTTTATTTTCATCTTTTTAGCTTTTTCTTCGTTTTTCCCTTTTTATTAAATCTTTTCCCATAACACAAAATCTAAGAAATTCTAATTGGAGAAAATAATACCTAGAATTTCAAGACCATTTATATTAAAATTTAAACTGTTTGTTTTTTTTTCACTGTTCCAAACTTTCAGGTCGTTACAGATCCACCCCCCTTACAGAAATCTCGCCCCCGAGATTTGACAGGCTAAAAGGAAAAAGGGGTTTTAAAAGAAATCCGGGAATTCTTCCCTAAGGCGATCCTCTCGCTCCCATGTCGCTTCCTCTTCCGAATGATTACTCCACTGCACTTTTAACATCTTATGGGCTTTGTTTCAAGTATGGCGCTCCACTTCTTCAAGAATCTTCACCGGGCGCTCTCGATAGGTTAAGTCAGGCTGAAGATCAAGATCTTCCAACTGGGTAAGTTCAGTCGGAACACGGAGGCACTTCTTCAGTTGCGACACGTGGAAGACGTTTTGCACACTGGATAACTGAGTAGGCAACTGCAATCTATATGCCTTCTCTCCCATCTTCTCCAGGATGCAATAAGGTCCGATATACCGAGGAGCGAGCTTGCCTCGAACCTGGAATCGACGAACTCCACGAAGAGGTGAAACTTTAAGATAAACATAATCGCCAACCTCGAAGCTTAAGTCACGTCGACGAGTGTTGGCATAACTTTTCTGGCGAGATTGAGCTTCCCTCAACCGGCTTCTGATTAAATCTACTTGTTCTTGGGCTTCATTAATCAAATCGGGACCGAAGAACTGTCTTTCACCCACCTCGGACCAGAAAAGTGGTGTTCGACATTTTCTTCCATAAAGGGCTTCAAAAGGCGACATCTGCAGACTAGCTTGAAAGCTATTGTTGTAAGAAAATTCTGCAAATGCGAGGCACTTCTCCCAATTGGCGCTATAAGACAGTACACAAGCCCGCAACATGTCTTCAAGAGTCTGATTTGTTCTTTCAGTCTGCCCATCAGTCTGTGGATGGTAGGCAGAACTGAATTTCAAATTGGTTCCCAACAATTTGTGCAGCTGTTCCCAGAAATGAGATGTGAATTGTGATCCACGGTCAGACACAATCGTCTTCGGGACACCATGCAAGCGCACAATATTTGAAACATAGAGTTCTGCCAGTTTAACTGTAGAGTCTCTAGTCTTGACAGGTATGAAATGAGCTACCTTTGTCAGCCTGTCGACAATAACCCAAATGGAATCACTCCCTTTCTGGGTTCGAGGAAGACCAGTAATGAAATCCATACTGATATCATCCCACTTCCATTCTGGAATTTGCAATGGCTGAAGAAGTCGGTGGGACGCGATGTTCAAACCTTAACTCGTTGACATACATCACACTTTGCGACATATTCAGCCACATTCTTCTTCATACCGGGCCACCAATATTCCTTCTTAAGATCCTGGTACATCTTGGTACTACCAGGATGAATAAATAATGGTGACTCATGAATTTCTGCAAAAATTATTTTCTTGATCTCGGGATCATTCGGCACATATATTCGAGTTCCTCTCATGATTATCCCATCAGGGCTTTCCAAGAACTCAGAATCCGTGCCCTCTTTCAATTGATTCCGAATCTCAACAACGGCTTCATCTTTATACTGTGCAGCCTTAATTTGACCTTTCAGAGTGGGCTACAACTGCAGAGCGGTCACATAACCATTTTCATCTAAATTCAGATTGAGCTTCTGAAATTCATGAACTAACTCAGACTGTTTTGAATCCAACATGCAATAAAGCTTGCGGCTGAGAGCATCGGCCACGACATTAGCTTTATCAGGATGGTAGTGAATGCCGAGATCATAGTCTTTGATTAGTTCTAGCCATCTTCTTTGTCTCAGATTCAGATCTGGCTGAGTAAAGAAATACTTGAGGCTCTTGTGGTCGGTGTAAATTTCCGTTCTGTTTCCAATGAGATAGTGCCGCCAGATTTTAAGGGCGTGCACAACTGCAGCTAGCTCTAGGTCATGTGTGGGATAATTCTGCTCATGAGGACAGAGTTGTCGAGAAGCATAAGCGACAACCCGACCCTCTTGCATCAACACACAACCCAGGCCGTGAAGCGATGCATCACAGTACACTTCAAAACTCTTATGAATATCTGGCAAGATGAGCACCGGAGCAGATGTTAACTTTTCTTTCAGTTTCTGAAAACTTTCCTCACAACCAGGAGTCCATTCGAACTTCCTTTCCTTTTTCAGAAGCTGAGTTAGTGGCTTAGCAATTTTAGAGAAATCTTCAATAAACCGGCGATAATATCCGGCGAAGCCTAGAAAACTTCGAATCTTTGGCACTGATTGCGGCCTTTCCCAAGCCAATACTGCTTCTACTTTACTTGGGTCGACGGCAACCACGCCTTCTGATAGAACATGCCCCAGAAAAGTGACTTCTTTCAACCAGAACTCACGCTTCTCAAATTTGGCATACAATTTGTTCTCCCGAAGCTTACTAAGGACCAAGTGCAAATGTTGCCTATGCTCTTCCTCGTTTTTGGAATAAATGAGGATGTCATCAATAAAGACCACCACAAATTTATCTAAATACTCCATAAAGACCTTGTTCATCAGGTTCATAAAGCTTGCTAGAGCATTTGTCAGCCCGAACGACATTACGGTATACTCATATAAGCCGTAACGCGGAGTGAGGGCGGTCTTTGGAATGTCTGAGGGTCTGATTTTCAATTGAAAATATCCCAACTTTAAATCTATCTTGAGAAGACTTGCGCCCACTCAATTGATCAAATGATCATCTATCCGGGAAGCGGATACTTATTTTTAATTGTCACTTCATTTAAGGCACGATAGTTCACGCACATACGCAGCTATTGTCCTTTTCTTTACAAAAGAACCGGACTCCCAGGCGAAGAACTGGGACGAATGAACCCCTTATCAAGCTGTTCTTTAAGTTGCTTTTTCAATTCTACCAACTCATTTGGAGGCATCCGATATGGTCGTTTTGATATTGGTGCAGTTCCCGGCACCAAATCAATCACAAACTCCATATCGCGATCCGGAGGCACTCCCGGCAACTCAGCAGGAAAGACATCCGGGAATTCACTAACGACTGCCACTTCACTTAAACTAGAAACAGACGCAGAATACCAGACTGTCTGAGGTGTTGAAATTTCAGTACTTGAGGTAAATTCTACATGCACCCCTCTTGATTTTCAAGGGTTATGGATCGATTAGCCCAATTTATGTAACCCTTACTTTTAGCTAACCAATCCATGCCCAGAATCACATCCAAACTAGATGTTTCTATCATGATGAGATCAGCATAAAACATAACCCCATTGATCTCTATGCCAACCCCAGAACAGAAACTAGCAGTTCTAATAGTAGCTCCAGGTGATTGCACAATCATATGAACAGGCAAAAGAGAGACCTCCAAATTATGTTGCTCAGAAAACTTCTTCGAGATGAAAGAATGAGAAGCTCCTGAATCGAATAAAACCAAGGTAGGAATAGATTGCACGGGAAACATACCAAGCACGACATCCGGCGCTTCTTGCGCCTCCTCAGTCGTCACGTGATGAAGACGCCCCACACTACCACCTTGAGTAGGTGGTGGAGCCGATCCTTGAGATTGCCACTTCGCCCCATCATGTGAGCGGCCCTGAGCTTGAGGTCGCTGTCCAGCCTTCTTCTTAGGACAAGCGTTGGCGTAGTGCCCACGCTAGTTGCAATGAAAGCAAGTGACATTAGCGGCTCGCTTCAAAACCAAAGACCGTTCTCGGTTCTGCCCGACGGATCGGGTGCGATGATCGCCATTGAAAAAGCGGAGTCGACTCGAACCCGCTGAGTCTGGCGCTGGACCCTTTGGGCCTGAATCGGTGGTGGTCGACGAACATTAGTCGACTGCCACCCTGGTGATCGAGACGATCCAGCTCCAGTGGAACTACGCGCAAGCCACTTGCGCTTTCGGCTTTCCAGCACATTGCGGCTACCGTGTTCCACCCTCACCGCCTTATCAACGTGGGTCTGGAAGTCATCGATGTCTTGAGCAATCAAAGCCCACTTAATCTCCTTATTTAGGCTTTCCCGAAACCTCTCAATTCTTCTCGCCTCATGAGCTACTTCATATGTGGCATATCTGGATAGCTGATTGAAGCGATGCAGGTACTCCATTACTGACATTGACCCCTGCTTTAGGTCCAAAAATTCCCGCTTTTTCACCTCAATCACACTTGCTGGAATGTGAGTGCGGCGGAAAGCAGTCCTGAACTCAGGCCATAAGACCACTCGACCTTCAGGCAGTACCGCTTGGTAGTTCTCCCACCAAACTGTTGCGGTCCCTTGCAACTGATAGGAGGCATACAAGACTTTCTCCCTATCATCACACTGTGCAATGGCCAACTTGCTCTCCACAGCTCTCAACCAATCATCAGCATCGAGAGGCTCGGCAGTAGGGGAGAAAACTGGTGGCTGTGTCCTTAGGAACTCACTCAACTTAGACACCTGAGGTGCTTCACCATTTCCCCCACGAACCACATT
The DNA here is from genome assembly GCA_036346275.1 of Otatea glauca. NCBI lineage: Eukaryota > Viridiplantae > Streptophyta > Magnoliopsida > Poales > Poaceae > Otatea > Otatea glauca. The sequence goes on along the minus strand of CM070721.1, from coordinate 40,511,727 downwards.
CTGAGGCGCCGTATTCTGGGCTATCTGCTAAAGCAACAGGGCATTCGCTTGCCTTCCTTGCTCGATCATAGCCAGGACTTGCGCCATTGTAGGTGGCTGCGGCAACTGATCCTCCGGAATATCCCCCTGAGCAGGCGGCGGATCCGGAACATCATGGCGAGCAACTCGTGAAGAAGAGGCCCGCATCGTAGGATGTTGAGGATTTGGTTGGGCCGGCGTGGAAACATTTGCTCTAGGATCACGAGCGCCCTGAGCCGCGTCAGACCCCAAAATTTGACTGAGGGATCTTGTCGACCTCATCCTGCAATTACAACCTTTTAGCATACTACAGAAAAGAACACTACTTTAAAATTTATGGCCGGCATAATATTTCACATAGCTAACTCATGCTCTCTTAATAGTCATGAATGATTATCTCATCGAAAACTTCCACTTCAAAGCTAAAATTTGCGAGAAAAAATCATCACTATTAATTCACACAGAAAAGAAGCAACTCGAAAACTTTATACTGCAAAACATGCTACACACATACACATAAGTAAATTCATATCTTAGTTACCACTAAAACATGTACATACAATTTATTTTCACACAACAGCCAACTCAACCTCCTTGTCATTTGGGTTCATGCTTTCAAACATATGCATATACATACTTTAGCAAACTAACACTACTACTCTTTCCTGCAATTCAGGTTCTCATCATCTCAACACTCACCAACACAACACTCCAAACTTACAGGGAGAAAAATTCACAGCACAAACCCTTCCCAGATACACTCAAAGTATTAAGCAACTAGGAAATTTCAATTTATTCTTACTACTTCTTCTCTGCGGTTTTTATTCTTTCTTCAAACTATCACAATTATAATACAGGAAGAAGAGTAGAGCACATTCAGAACACTAAGCCAGTACAGGAATTTCCAATTTCTATCTAGCCATCACTATTTCTTCCATCATCACTACCAGCACAACTGGGATCACCACTTCCTACATTTTCGGCAGCAACTTCCCAGAACCACAGCCATTCTATCACAAGCACAACATAGCAAGACTATCAAATATTTTTCTCACAAGCACACATACAAAGCATTGATCCAATTTCTATACTCAACAGCAATCTTAACACTACACATCATAACACATATCATTTGCATACATAGATATGGATCGCTTTCATATGAAAGTCAGCACCACACGCTTTCTGAAATTTCGCCCCCATTACCAAAACACCAGCAATTTCAGCACAAGGAGCATAGGAGAAACTAAATGCACTCTTCCATAAGCACATATACACATCACTAGCTTGTTCACACAAGATTCAATTCCACACTTACATTTTTACATGTCCTACTCCTAGTTACCAAAATGAGACTATTTTAACTAGTAAATTCAGCACAACCTTCATTATTTACAAGGTTCTTGCAACACTTATATTACATCAAAATCACATCTTAGCAACTACATTACCACATACTACTAGATTTTTCTACATCCCATTCCACTACTTCATATTCCCACATTCCTAACCACACATCTCCTTCGGCGATACACCCGTGGAGTGCTAGGGCGGTAGGTGCAAATACTATATGGATTGATGCCCTTGTCATTAATGAGCCTAGGGCAACTCCCAATAATTGACATCATGGCATTTGCACCCACTCCCGGCGTAGGCACATAAGACATAGGTGGAGGGCGTTGCGCCGCCGGAATCCTCGGAGCCTCACTAGTTAACACCGTGCGTGGTAAGGCACGCCTTGCCACACACAATGTCACTCGGGACTCCAAGAATGCCACACGACGCCGAGTCTCAAACAACTCTTGCGCCAACTTCACGTAATGGCTATCTAACCTATTAGTAAACTCCACCATGACCTTTAAGTTGCCATTCCCCACTCCAACGTGATCCCTATACACATTACTCCCTACCAACGGTCTGCCGGGTAGGTAGTAATGGTGAGGGCTCAAGTCAGGTAGCACGTGCCGGAGTCGTACTATGGCTAGGTATGCCGCTTCATTCATAGAAGCGTCTATCGACGACCCACTACCCATATAGCTCCTCTCTCCCTCACTGTGGGCCGGCCTAGGAGGAATAAACACACGAGCGGCGTACTCCTTGGTCACTGGGCTCAAGTACGCCTGGAAAACCACATATCTCGGGCACCCCTCAAACTGACAGCTCTCAAGCAACAACTGCAGCACTCCCATCATACCCGAGTGCTCCGGAACCCTCGACTCGTGGCAAGGAACAAACCGGGCCATCTACAAAAATACAAAGCAAGATAAGCTTATAACATAATTAGGAGGAGTTAAGGAACTACAAACAAGAAAATTAGCATTAGGCTAAATTCCATTATTAGTAGTGGACAGATTTTTGTTTACTTCCAAATTAGATTTTTACACTTCTATCTAACGACCATTTCTCCCCAAGGTTCCTACAGTCAGTATGGCTCTGATACCACTGCTGTGAGTCCCCGTTCTGATGAACAGGAAACTCCATGTGATTACTGTGCTATTCCCTGGATCAGTAGCTAGCACTCACATGTTTACAACATTCGTATCAAAATCATACACGCAAACATATAGAAGATCTTACATCACTGAAATAATTATACAGAATTCAGTACAAATTTAAACCATTTTAACAGCGGAAATTAAAAGCGAAAAACCAAAAGGAAACTAAAATTCCAAACAGCCTTGCGGATGCCCACTAAACCCTCAGGCACTGACTAGGCAACCTAGAAGAGACTATCGTCAAAACCCCCGAGACCTGCCTGAAAGAAAGCGTCGTCGGCGAGATCGCGATCTTCTTCCTCCGAGACAATAGATGCAAGATTGAGTACATTGGTACTCAAAGAAGACTTATATTGGTTCACAGATGCAAATAAATAATTATGCAGGCTGAGCAATGGACAGGCTATGGTTATTTTGCAATTGCATGAAACATTAAAAAGAGTAGGCATAATAGATTGCAACATTGCATTTTAATAAAAGCAATTGAAAGACATAATGATAAGCAAATATTCCAGATTTTCAACCCAGTCTACCCGACTGCATATAACCCCGGTGTCGATCCTTTGACACAAAAGATGGTTGAAAAACAGTTTCCAAAAGCCCAACCCATTTTGGAAATCACCGAAACTCTAGCATTGGGAGGATTTTCCCCAAGTGCCCATTACCGCGGGCGCGGCTAATCGATCAGATATTTCACTCTGCAGAGGTGTACACTTTACCCACAAGGAATGATCAACCTCTTTTGCCAGGCCAGTTAACACACTTCCTTCGGTGTGTCGGCAAGGAGATCATACAAAGCCGTTACATTATTTAGATATGGCTTTACACCAGCCGGGACGTTAACCTCGCCTCAAGGCGAGACACTCACCCAAGCCGTGGATCCACATTTATCACACACACACCACGCCTCTGTCGGGGCAAGGCGACACCGCTGCATTGGTATGTAGAAACCCTACTGCATGGACTGACCGGACTGCCTGTGCAATCTCCCGCCTTCCATAGATGCAAAGCCAAATCTAAACAACTTATTAAGCTAAGACCCGCCCATACAAGCCCTTGTGGTTGCACGAAACATGGTTCTACAACATCCCATTTGCTCGGTCCTTAATCCGACACGGGCGATACTCCACCCTAGCTACGTTCATATCCTTTTGCACAACCGGCTAGCGCCAAATAATCACCCGTGTCAAACCATAATTTTTTTAAGGGTTTTTAGCAAATTATCATCAACCAATTCCCAAAAGATTATATGACGGTTGAAAAGACTGAAAACACCAACAAGAGGCTTAAGCAGGAAATATTATTATGCTAGCGGTTATACCCAAACATGACATTAAGTATGTCAAGCTCAATCTAAGGTTTACAAGGTTCACAAGACCATACAGATTGAGACAAACCATAATTTACATGATTAACTACAGTTCTAACCCAAAATAGCACTTTTAGGGAGAATTATCCGGATGCACTCTACATAAGCAAAAGCAACATATAGTAGGTGAATTATCAGGCTCAACGTGATCAAGGAGTTGCTTGCCTTGCAAATCACTGTCAGGAATAAAATCTGGATCTGCAGAACCGTCTTCTTCTTCTTCGATGATGTCGGTCTCTACTGCTAAGTAACAAGAAGAAAAGAGAATATCAACAAACTCCAAATGGCAAAAAGAAAACAGACAGATAAACAGGTAAACACAATTCGAATCAAACAGGCAACTGCTATTCATGAAATATTTGAATTTAAACATCGAATTATAGATGCTAAAATTATTTGAAAGAAAATGATTGTTCATTAGCTACTTTGGAGGATGCAACACTCAAAGAAACAGAGCCCTCTCTGTTTTTCTCAAAAGAACCAAGAAGAGAGCACTTCGAAAAACTATATCATCTAGGGTTATAAACCTAACAAGATTGATGTGCATCAACTACAGAAATTAGAGTTTAAGTCTTGAATTAGCTAGAGCATACCTTAATTATCAAGTCTAACAACTTCTTTTAACTTTTAGGATTTGGATGAAACTTGAAAACTACTGATGAAAAGGCTTGGTTGAACTCTGGACTTAGCTACAAAACTGGCTAAGGAAAAAGGACTAAACCATATTACTTAAGGTTATTGCACTTATGGAAACTAAGTGAACCAAAGCTTGATTGTTTCAATCATTCAGCATTGGTTATGGAAACTAAGTGAACCAAAACTTATGGAAACAGAATATTTTTCTGGAATCTGGTAGAACAAACTTTGGTTATCATTTCTACACTATTCTTCCAAAATTTCTTACTTGGATGAGTCATTTTACACATGGTTGAAAAAGCTTGATTGTTTCAATCATTCAGCAAAACATAAAAAGTAGACTCATTCCCTTAACCTGTTTTGCATACAAACCTTAACAAAATATCATTATTTTTCCAGAATCTTCTAGAATATACTTTGTGAAGTACTTCTATACCATTTTTACATTTCTTCTCATTCATATAATCCATTTTATCATATGTTGAAAAGGGCTATATGAACGTAAAAACTAACTTATAAGCTTTCAATTTTTCATTTTCATTTATTACTAAACTATTCAACATCTTATATCCATTTTCTTCCTGAAATCAGGGCATGATCTTAAAAACATTTTAAAAGTGAATTTGAGTTATTTTGAACTTGTTCATAGCAAATTACCTCAATTTTGGTTATAACTAGTATTGTTTTTCTTAATTGAACAACTATCACAAATACTTTTCCCTAAGTGTTTTCATATGACCAACTCCCCATGATACATACCTCAATAGAATGAACTTTTAAACATTCAAACTTTAATCTTTTCTTTCATCTACTCAATTTCATTTTTCATGCTTAATATTCATTATTAAGCAACATGATATATAATAAGGTATCAAAGAAACATTTGGTCTATTTGAAATACTCATAACTCAGAGACTCAACAAAAACTTACTTTTCCTTAATTGGATCCTCCCAAAAATATTTTATTCATATGACCCTATTTACACTTAAGCTTCTCTTCAATTTTTCCTAAAATCACATCTTACTCATCTTCAGAAATTTTTGTATATTCATAAACTACAGAATATTATACGAATTTAGAAATTAGTTTCACTCAATTTGGCCAGATGATTCAAAAGTTACAAGCATTTGAATATTGGCCGGTTTCTGAAAATCATCCAAAAATTGAAAATACGCTTTCGCTCAGAGGAAACGGTTTCCACCGCGCGCGCCAAAACCGAGTTCAAACCCGCGGCCTCGCTGACGTGTGGGGTCCACCGGCCAGCGACTCAAAGCAGAGCGCCGGGGACTCTTGCTCGCCGCCGTGGCGGCCCTAGTGGCGGCGGAATGGGCAGCGGCATGAGCACTAGCACATCAAGGCGAACCTAGGAGAGGTGTTTGCTTGCCGGAAGAGAAACGGAGCAAGGCTGCCACCGCGAGGGTGCGGCGGCGCCATGACCGTGATGGTGGAAGCTCGGCTAGAGTCAAAAATTCCGGCGGCCTACGGTTTGTCTAGCTACAGTGGATCAAGGGGATTCGAGTTTACCTGATGGCTGGGTCGGAGAAGAGATAAAATGGCCTGCCACCGTGCGCCGGCCGGGAGGAAGAAGAACGATGGCGCGATGGCGCTGTAGCTGAAACGAGGCCAAAATGTCGATTGATCAGTAACCCTGGGACACTAAGGATGCTCGGGATGCAATCGATTCGAAGGATTAGGGGCAGATTGACCTTGTTTGAAGGATCCCCCCTTTTTGAGCTCTTACGGCGGAATGGGGAAGAAATCCTCTGGGTGAGGCTTCCCACTCGGCGAAATGGCAACGAGAGGCACAGGAAAGCACTGCGACGCGAGTAGGAGGCTTAAAGCCGAATGGAATTGATCAAGTTCGCGGTTTTGGGCGCATGGCTTCGGTCGCCTTCTTCTGTGCCGATCGAGCGGACGGCGCAGCCACCTCCCTGGCGCGGCTCGACCACGAGCGACCAAGCACAGGCGCAGAGGAGACCCTACGCGACGTGGAGGGCGTTGAGCACGGCTGGACGGGAGCAGGTGAAGCCGAACGGCGAAGGACGCTGCGTCGGCGACTCGGCTCGACTAGGGGAGAAGAAAGGGGAAAGAAATCGCGAACCGAGGCTGACATGTGGGACCGGGGCCCACTGGCTGCGAGACAGCCTTGCCTCAGCTGACCAGCGCGTCAACGCTTCAACAGGGCCGGGCCCACTTGTCAGCGAGATAATCGATTTTAATGTGATAAGACAGAACGAGATTTCCCTAGAACTCGGATTTGTTTAAGCCCTAAACTAACTCCAGATTTTTCCAAACTTTTTGACTAAGTCCTAATGAGAGTCACACATCTACTGGAAAATCTTGAGACAAAAACTCATTTTGGGCAATTTGTTAAAATTCTGACACTGTACCCTGGTTCTAAACTTTGATTTCGGTTTTTGATTTAAATACAGGTCCATTTTCTAAGATTTATTTTTAAAACTTTTTGGAGAGGTTTCAATCCTTATAATTGGACCACTATTAAATTTTGAAATCAAAAACACGAGCCATTAGTTTATAAAAATTCTGACAATCATTTTCCTTACATTTTGGACCCACTGTATTTGAATTTTTAAGAGGCTTATTTCAAATCATTTAATTATAAAAATTTATCAGTGATGCATCATATCTCCAGGGATTTATATAAATTTTCTTGGCTTTTCTTGACATTGGTTATTTTTCTTTCCACTTTTTGATTCACTGTTTTTAGTCAAAAAGTAGATACATATTTTATTTAACTTACCCTTAAGTTTATAAAAATTCTAGTTACTGGTCAAACATTATGACCAGCTCAAATAGGACTCATGGTAAAATTTTCTAAATTTTATTTTCATCTTTTTACCTTTTTCTTCGTTTTTCCCTTTTTATTAAATCTTTTCCCATAACACAAAATCTAAGAAATTCTAATTGGAGCAAATAATACCTAGAATTTCAAGACCATTTATATTAAAATTTAAACTGTTTTTTTTTTAACTGTTCCAAACTTTCAGGTCGTTACATCACCCCAAAAATTTTAGAAATGCTACAAATTCTCCTCTTCAATATGCCAAATTTGTTGATTGAATTGGTTTTAATTTTGGTGGTTTGAGATTTTTAAGACCTTAAAACTATTTGAATTGTCTTTTAGCAAATTTTAAATATATATGTTGGATTTATAATATTACGAAATCATTATACAAAACTATAGGGTTGTACGTGTGAAATATGCACCCCTATTAAAATAATTCTAGTTCCGCCACTGCCTTGAATATCACTAGTCATGTGTAGATATATAGATATATATATAAACTACATCAGTAGCTAACATAGCACTGTAAAAGTAGATATATACGTACGTAGATATACATGTATGCATGATATCAAAAGTCAGCGCAAATGATTGGGTCCACTGATTAAAACAATCAAAGTATCAAAACCCTCTATGACCAGAGAGTTCGTTCCAACTAAGCAACAACGTACCCAGCTAGTGGGGATCCATATGCTTTAATTTGAAGTCCTTCGAGCTGCAAGTGCATGTACGACGTGACGTACGGTCAGAATAATATTCAAGTTAATTAACAAAATCCCTAGCTAGGTAGTACGACTGTATGCGTAGGTACATGTTTTAAGTAGTTAGTTTGTCAATTCCTTTCATTTTTTTTCCCCTATTCTTCTTCCTCCGGTCCTGACCTCGTCAGAGTTCCCGCCAAGAAGCACGAGCCAGCATGCATCCAAGCATTGCAGACTGGAGACAATGTCCAAGCGAGCTCGCTAGGTTGCAGAGCGTCGCGCAGCTCTAGCGTTCGCACGTGCACGCGGGTAGAAGCAGTACGTACGCGCCGGAAGGGAAAACCCTATATAAGCATGCTTCCATGTCATGCTTATCACTCATCCACTGCAACCTAGCTAGCAAGCAAGTAGATAGCAACTCACTCTCATCTCCTTGCCTGCTCCTTCTAGCATACAGCTCTCGTTCTGCATTTCTGATCTTCTCACAATCTCGTCGTAGTTGGCTCGCAAGCACAACAGCGCTGATCGGCGCGTTGGGCAGATCAATAGCGATGGCGTCCTGCAAGAGCTCCTGGGTTGCACTGGCCTTGCTCCTCTTTGCTGCTCTCGCGTCCGGCGCTAATGGCGGCAAGCTCGCCTAGGTACTACGACAAGACGTGCCCCAACGTGCAGCGCGTCGTGAGGACCGTCATGGCGCACATGGTCGCGGAAGAACCGAGGCTGGCACCCGCCGTCCTCCGCCTCTTCTTCCACGACTGCTTCATCAACGTACGCAACGCAATTAATTACCTACTACGAGCATTCTTCTCCTACATATATTCTTCACCAAATATATCACTATGCGTTACGATTAACAAAATAATGATATGGCTATGACAGGGATGCGATGGCTCCGTTCTCCTGGACGGCTCCGACAGCGAGAAGCACGCGGAGGCGAACGAATCCCTTCACGGCTTCGAGTTGATCGACGAGATCAAGTCCCTGCTAGAGCACGACTGCCCGGCCACCGTCTCGTGTGCCGACGTGCTCGCCCTCGCGTCCCGCGACGCCGTCGCCCTGCTCGGGGGACCCACCTGGAACGTGCCGCTCGGCCGCAAGGACTCTCGCGCCCCCGCCGGGAAGGACGCCGCCGCCAGCGGCCTCCCCACCCCGGACGACAACGTCACCGCGCTCGTCGCTGCGTTCAGGGAGCGCGGCCTCGACGCCCGCGACATGACGGTGCTCTCCGGCGCGCACACCGTCGGGATGGCCAGCTGCGAGAACTACAGGAACGCGTCTACAGCACCGAGGGCGACGCCAACATCGACCCCTCCTTCGCGGAGACCATGCGGCGTAAGTGCCCGCCGCAAGGCCCGCCGGTGACGACGCCGCCAAGGCGCCGTTCGACGTGCAGACGCCGATGAGGTTCGACAACGCCTACTACCAGGACCTGGTCGCGCGGCGCGGCCTCCTCACTTCCGACCAGGCGCTCTACAGCGGCGGGTCGCAGGACGATCTGGTCGAGATGTACAGCACGGACGGCGAGGCGTTCGCGAGGGACTTCGCCAAGGTCATGGTGAAGATGGGGAACATACCGCCGCCCAAGGGGATGCTGGTGGAGGTCAGGCTCAACTGCAGGATGGTCAACCATTGGTGATCTGATGGAAAGCGCAAACCAATCACGTTGGCTTCAATTAGTAGATGTGCAACTCGTCTTAAAGATCAAAATTTGTAAAAATATATTGTAATTGTATTTGTTAATTTGTTCTTCATTTGTTTGCCATAAGATGATGTGTATATTTTCAATTTGTAATACCAGTCATCAACCTGTACGGCTAGTAATCATATAAAATATATGAATTTTTTTAAATAATATATTTTTAATAAAAATTACAGAAATAATATGCCAAAAAAAAAGTTATACCCACTGTCGATCATCCAAATTGTGACTTATATTATGTCGCATTCCAAATCATGATGAGAATCTCATCATTGCTTGAAATAGCGATAACACGTTGTCGCAAATCCAAAAAGCAACAAAGACTCTGTCGCAAGTGCCTCTATCATAGCTTGGTTGCGCAACAGAGAGTTTAGTAAAAATTGTTTTTAGGAAGCACGATAAGGTTTGGTTGCGCGACAGAGAGCTGAAGTATGCAGTAAATTCTTTTTAGCAAGCACAGATAAGTACCACACAATTCAGTCTTGAAATATTTTTTTCTACAAAATAGCCAGCGTCGCGATAAAATTGTAGGAATAGTAAAACAATAGATAATTTTTTTGTACTGGGTGGACCTCTACCCCTTCGATTAGATCCTCTTCTCCGTCTTCTGCGCGAACCATGCATCACACCCCTATCGAATAGCATATACATTGGTACGAATTCTGGGATATCCTTATCCATGTAAGACCCCGTTCTGAAGAATAGGAACCTCCATGTGATTACTATGCTATTCCCTAGATCAGTAGCTAGCACTCACATGTTTACAACATTTGTATCATAACCAAACTCGCAAGACACACAAAATCCTTACATACAACCAGTAATTATACAGAGTTTAGTACAATCCAACAGTTGAACAGCGGAAGACTAAAACAGCTAAAGAAAACACCAAACAGTCGTGTGGTTGCCCCTAACCCTCAAGCACTAACTCGGCAACCCTAGAAGAAACCATCGTCGAAACTCCCGAGACCTGCCTCACTACACTGAAAAAGGTCATCAGTGGCGGTTCATAACTGCCATCAGTGGTGGTTATTGAACCGCCACGATATAGTGCCATCGATAATCGAGATTATCGGTGGCGGTTTTCTAACCGCCACAGATAAGTGTTATCGTGACGGTTCTACACACTAACCGCCACAGATAACAATACTATCTGTGGCGGTTCTATCCACCAACCGCCACAGATAACTACACTATCTGTGGCGGTTCTATCCACCAACCGCCACAGATAACTACACTAGCTGTGACGGTTCTTTCCTACAACCGCCACAGATAACTATATTATCTGTGACGGTTCTATACACCAACCGCCACAGATAACTATATTATCTGTGGCGGTTCTATACACCAACCGCCACAGATAACTATATTATCTATGGCGGTTCTATCCACTAACCGCCATGGATAATACCGACCAAAAAATAAAAACTGCATTTTGGGCTAGCCTCGATGTCTTATTAGCCATGCCCTCTCAAACATATAATACATCAATCACAGATTTTGCATATACAATGTACAACAATCACAGATTTCGCATATACACAACTACAATATAATACATCAATCACAATTGCAATTTTGCATATACACAATTATAATGTACAACAATCACAGATTTTGCATATACACAACTACAATATAATACATCAATCACAATTACATATAATACATCAATCACAATTACAATCACAGATTTTGCATATACACAATTACAATATACACAATTACAATGTATAATTAAAGTGTCTCATGCATGAGGCGCTCGATCATGGTGATGGTGTAGGGCATGCCTCCCGCTGGACTGCTCCCTTCTCTAGTTCAGTCATCTTTGCATCAATATTTCTCAGAGTATGTAAATGAAGTCATTATATATCATACTATGGAACGCTAAATAGATCACTTTTGTTGTATCACAAATCTAGCCGATCCATTGCCGTCTTATTCCATGTGAATGCCGTGGCATCCTCCAGATGTTGTACATGCATTAGCTAGTTTATAGTCCCTCTATTTTTGAATATGTGACATTCTATTTTTCAATTTTTATTCCTAAATACATATCGTTCTACAATTTTGATCCTACTTTTTACTATTTTTCCTTCTATAATCTCCATTTAGCTATTTTTAATGGCATTTACTATCATACATTAGATATACATGTATGCATGATATCAAAAGTCAGCGCAAATGATTGGGTCCACTGATTAAAACAATCAAAGTATCAAAACCCTCTATGACCAGAGAGTTCGTTCCAACTAAGCAACAACGTACCCAGCTAGTGGGGATCCATATGCTTTAATTTGAAGTCCTTCGAGCTGCAAGTGCATGTACGACGTGACGTACGGTCAGAATAATATTCAAGTTAATTAACAAAATCCCTAGCTAGGTAGTACGACTGTATGCGTAGGTACATGTTTTAAGTAGTTAGTTTGTCAATTCCTTTCATTTTTTCCCTATTCTTCTTCCTCCGGTCCTGACCTCGTCAGAGTTCCGCCAAGAAGCACGAGCCAGCATGCATCCAAGCATTGCAGACTGGAGACAATGTCCAAGCGAGCTCGCTAGGTTGCAGAGCGTCGCGCAGCTCTAGCGTTCGCACGTGCACGCGGGTAGAAGCAGTACGTACGCGCCGGAAGGGAAAACCCTATATAAGCATGCTTCCATGTCATGCTTATCACTCATCCACTGCAACCTAGCTAGCAAGCAAGTAGATAGCAACTCACTCTCATCTCCTTGCCTGCTCCTTCTAGCATACAGCTCTCGTTCTGCATTTCTGATCTTCTCACAATCTCGTCGTAGTTGGCTCGCAAGCACAACAGCGCTGATCGGCGCGTTGGGCAGATCAATAGCGATGGCGTCCTGCAAGAGCTCCTGGGTTGCACTGGCCTTGCTCCTCTTTGCTGCTCTCGCGTCCGGCGCTAATGGCGGCAAGCTCGCCTAGGTACTACGACAAGACGTGCCCCAACGTGCAGCGCGTCGTGAGGACCGTCATGGCGCACATGGTCGCGGAAGAACCGAGGCTGGCACCCGCCGTCCTCCGCCTCTTCTTCCACGACTGCTTCATCAACGTACGCAACGCAATTAATTACCTACTACGAGCATTCTTCTCCTACATATATTCTTCACCAAATATATCACTATGCGTTACGATTAACAAAATAATGATATGGCTATGACAGGGATGCGATGGCTCCGTTCTCCTGGACGGCTCCGACAGCGAGAAGCACGCGGAGGCGAACGAATCCCTTCACGGCTTCGAGTTGATCGACGAGATCAAGTCCCTGCTAGAGCACGACTGCCCGGCCACCGTCTCGTGTGCCGACGTGCTCGCCCTCGCGTCCCGCGACGCCGTCGCCCTGCTCGGGGGACCCACCTGGAACGTGCCGCTCGGCCGCAAGGACTCTCGCGCCCCCGCCGGGAAGGACGCCGCCGCCAGCGGCCTCCCCACCCCGGACGACAACGTCACCGCGCTCGTCGCTGCGTTCAGGGAGCGCGGCCTCGACGCCCGCGACATGACGGTGCTCTCCGGCGCGCACACCGTCGGGATGGCCAGCTGCGAGAACTACAGGGAACGCGTCTACAGCACCGAGGGCGACGCCAACATCGACCCCTCCTTCGCGGAGACCATGCGGCGTAAGTGCCCGCCGCAAGGCCCCGCCGGTGACGACGCCGCCAAGGCGCCGTTCGACGTGCAGACGCCGATGAGGTTCGACAACGCCTACTACCAGGACCTGGTCGCGCGGCGCGGCCTCCTCACTTCCGACCAGGCGCTCTACAGCGGCGGGTCGCAGGACGATCTGGTCGAGATGTACAGCACGGACGGCGAGGCGTTCGCGAGGGACTTCGCCAAGGTCATGGTGAAGATGGGGAACATACCGCCGCCCAAGGGGATGCTGGTGGAGGTCAGGCTCAACTGCAGGATGGTCAACCATTGGTGATCTGATGGAAAGCGCAAACCAATCACGTTGGCTTCAATTAGTAGATGTGCAACTCGTCTTAAAGATCAAAATTTGTAAAAATATATTGTAATTGTATTTGTTAATTTGTTCTTCATTTGTTTGCCATAAGATGATGTGTATATTTTCAATTTGTAATACCAGTCATCAACCTGTACGGCTAGTAATCATATAAAATATATGAATTTTTTTAAATAATATATTTTTAATAAAAATTACAGAAATAATATGCCAAAAAAAAAAGTTATACCCACCTGTCGATCATCCAAATTGTGACTTATATTATGTCGCAATTCCAAACTGTGACAGAATCTCTGTCGCTGTTTGAAATAGCGATAACACGTTGTCGCAAATCCAAAAAGCAACAAAGACTCTGTCGCAAGTGCCTCTGTCATAGTTTGGTTGCGCAACAGAGAGTTTAGTAAAAATTGTTTTTAGGAAGCACGATAAGGTTTGGTTGCGCGACAGAGAGTTGAAGTATGCAGTAAATTTTTTTTAGCAAGCACAGATAAGTACCACACAATTCAGTCTTGAAATAATTTTTTCTACAAAATAGCTAGCGTCGCGATAAAATTGTAGGAATAGTAAAACAATAGATAAATTTTTTTCTACTGGGTGGACCTCTACCCCCTCGGTTAGATCCTCTTCTCCGTCTTCTGCGCGAACTAGGCATCACACCCCAACCGCAGAGCATATACATTGGTACAAATTCTGGGATATCCTTGTTCATGTAAGACCCCGTTCTGAAGAACAGGAACCTCCATGTGATTACTGTGCTATTCCCTAGATCAGTAGCTAGCACTCACATGTTTACAACATTTGTATCATAACCAAACTCGCAAGACACACAAAATCCTTACATACAAGTAGTAATTATACAGAGTTTAGTACAATCCAACAGTTGAACAGCGGAAGACTAAAACAGCTAAAGAAAACACAAAACAGCCGTGTGGTTGCCCCTAACGTACCCTCAGGCACTAACTCGGCAACCCTAGAAGAAACCATCGTCGAAACCCCCGAGACATGCCTCGAAAAGAGCGTCGTCTGGCAAATCGCAGTCTTCGTCCTCTGAGACAGCAGATGCAAGATTGAGTATATCGGTACTCAGCAAGTCTTATAGTGGTTCACAGATGCAATTAAATAAATATGCAAGTTGAAAAATAAACAGGCTATGGTTATTTTGCAGTTGCACAAAAGCATTAAAATGTATAAATATGTTAGATTTGCAACATCGCAGTTTAATAAAAGCAATTGAGAAACAAAATGTTAAGCAATTATCCCAGATTTCCAACCCAGTCAACCCGACTGCATAGGTCCCCGTTGTCGATCGTTTGACACAAAAGCTGGTTGCAAAATAGTGTAACATCTTGAAAAATGGGTAATAATAATAAACTAAATAATATTCTTGAATAAGTAATAATTTGTATTTCCCTAGATTTGTTCTGAATTTTTATGAGTTTTCTTGACTTCTTTTGATTATTGCTTAAAAGGAAAATTCCCTTTTTCTAAACAATCAACCATTACTTAAGTAATGTGATGCTTCGGAAGGTTTAAATATATTTTGAAATATGATTTTTTTTTTGGTTTAAAACTTTTCGGTTTGAAAGGAGTGGCGTTCTAGGGCTGATTTTGGGTGTTGGCTTGTTCGGGAAGCTTGGGCCGAAAAGAAAAGGAGTGTGGGCTTTAGTGGGTTCGATTTTGGGCCGTGTGGGGGTGGGAGCCCTCTTGGGGACCTGGTTGGGGTGCCCCATACCTCTCCTCCCCTGCCCTAATTCCCTCCCCTCTCCTCTTTTTTTTCCCCAACCAGCCGCCCCCTCCTCCCATCTTCCCCTTGGCTGGCGCCTCCTCCCTCCCTTGCGCCACCTCCTCCTCCACCCCCTCTCTTCTCCACCCTCTTTGGGGGCCTAGGAAGGCTCCCCACCTCACCCCCTTACTGCTCAATTCGTCGGGAGGCTCGCTGACGCGAGATCCGCGTGTACCAGTAGCGGGAAAGGCAGATCGGGAAGCCGGGAGGAAGAATTCGTTGTCCTCCGTTCTTCGGAAGAGGTATGGCCTTGGGTGAGCCATGGGGATGGGCCAGGATCTGTGCTAAAGGTAGATCTCAAGTTTTTAGAACAATTGGTGCTGCGGTAATTGGTTAGATTGGAAGTTTTTCAGAGTTTTGCATGTGTAGCAGTTCGGGCAGATTGGGCGCCCGACCTAGGGTTTGCGATTAAGCGATCTTAGATTCGGATTTCAGTCAGTCGCCTATTGAAGAAATTGTAGGTAATTTCAATACCTTTAATTGGGCATAAAGAACGCATAATTCCGATCAGCCGTCTGAAAGTTATGGCTGTTTTACCGAACGTGTTCAAATCTGTGGCGTAGTTGGAACAGATCATAGTATCTTGTAGATTAAACAACTTTAAAGGCCGAATCAGCTTTCCTCAATACCTAGGAAAAATTAGGAAATTTCCTAAGCTTCGCGATGATGTACTCGATTAATCGTTTCGGAGCCCCCTAGCCAAAGTTATGCTAGATCGAAGTCTGCTGTCCGGGAGGGACAGAATCTCCGTTTTTCGGATTTTGGAGTAGTTTGTGTAGTCGGGTGGATGATCTAGTGAGTACTGTTCTGGGGGTACATTTTGAGTGTTTGATGCGTGTTTGCAGGTGGTGTGACCCCGGGAGTGCCTTCCTCATCTCACCATTCCGTCGCCTGAGGCTAAGGCAAGTGTTTTGGAATGGGTAGTGTGTGGTACGAAAATTGTTAGAGTTGCTGTATGTGCTATGGACTAGTTGATGAGTGGTTTGTTATGTTGATGCTTATGTGATGAATGAGTAACTGATAGATTAATTTGCTATGTCTAACGTTAATCAGGATAAGATGACTTGATTCATAGTAATGCTATGCCAAGATGAGTTAAAATTGTTGTACATGTTGTTTTGGTTAATCACATGTTGCATTCATGGCATGAAATCTGGCCAGGGCGGTGAGAAAGTCTTAACTAGTCCGGAAAAGCCGGTGAGAAAGTTATGACTAATCCGGAGAGCCATAGAGTAAGTCCTACATCGTGATTCCATTCACCGTGGCGAATGGAAGCGAGAGTAGGCACCCTTCATCTACGGGATGGAAGGGAAGAGGGTGCACACCGACGGTGTGCACTCAGCTATACCCAGTATACGCCGAGAGGACATGTGCATCGCATGGCATTGCATCTTATTCAAGGAGATTAGTACGAATTGTTAACGGTATAATGAATATGAAAATGATGAATATGTTGTTGTTGGTGCTAAATGATTCTTTCACTCATTTCATTATGCTTGCTGAGTTTTAAACTCACTCTTGTGTTTAATGTTGTTTTTTTTAGGTACCAAAGAGTCGGCATGCGGGATAAGGGATTAGCTGCACCTCCTCACGTAGCATTTCACTTTAGACAATGTTACAAGTTACGATTTGAATTCTTGGAAATAAGTAAAGGCCATGAAACTTTGTTAATTGGTCTTTTGGGTTACTTAATTCTCTGTTACATTTACGTTCATTGCTTCTTTAGATGCTTTATGTATTGATATTACTTGCCAGTTTAATAACGTTGCTAAATTTATGATAAAAACAAATGTTATGCTGCCGAATTTTCGGTATTAGCAATTGGTAACCTTGCTGGAATTTAGCTTGTTTTGTGATATTTAATTGTTGTAGTGTCTATGTTTGGTAGCATTCGGGCATGATAGATGCCGGGGTGTTACAGTTGGTATCAGAGCGGGCTGTAGGTCCTTGGAATGTGTAATTTTAGTGTTATACCTTAGGGTTAACTAAAATTTGATGCGGGATAAATTAGAAACATTGCCTATGTTGAACTAAAACTTCCATAGGTTAGCAACCTTAAAACTTGCTTAAACGTAATGGTTAAATTTAAAATTTGACACACTTGGTTGCACAATAGGGTGGGGTTTTGGTTCATCATTGCATTGCGATTTGATTACATGATGAAGATCATGCTTATGTTGATGTTTGAACTTTCTAGTGTTCTTATGATGATGTGCTTATGTTTGTGATTGTTTGGTTGTGTGACTGTAGTAGTTATGGCAAGGGGTAGAGGTCGTGCTCGCCGTGGCCGTGGGACCCAGGGCCGAGGCTCCCAAGGAGTTGCGGAGTCAGAAGCGGAGGGGAGCGTTTCGTTCAATGCGCATGAGCAAGCGCAGGAGGATCCCCCGGCGGCACAGTCCGGAGCAGAGGTGCCGGTTGTTACTGTGGCCTTGGTGCAGGCCTTGCAGAGGGAGGTGCAGGAGCTGCGCCAGCAGTTGCGGGCAGCCCCTGTTGTGGCGACTCCCCCAGCAGCGGCCCGGTGGTTGCTCCTGTTGGGCTGGAGCCGAGGATGAGTCTCCGGGAGTGGATGTCCCTCCGTCTCGACACTTTTGACGGAGCGGGCACGCCAGTTCAGTCCGCAGATTGGCTGCGGTACATGGAACGGCAGTTTGAGGTGCTGGAGTTGTCGGCGGTTCAGAGAGCTCGCTTTGTGGCCTTCCAGCTGAAGGGCCAAGCGGATATCTGGTGGGAGGGGGTTCTTGCTGCTAGGGCCCCCGCTCTTGGACCAGCCGCCTGGGAGGACTTTGTGGCTAGCTTTCGAGCCAAATTCTACCCAGAGTCTTTCCTGGAGAGGATGGAGCATACTCTGACGACTCTTTCCCAGGGAAAGAAGTCGGTGGCGGAATATGAGGCGGAATTTATCAGCGTGGTGCATTTCGTGCCAGCTGTTGCAGCTGACGACCGGGAGAAGGCGAGGAGGTTCCGTAGAGGCCTCAACCAGGAGTTCAGAGTTGTCATGGGGGCGACTGTCCCTCGTGACTTCTGCTTCGTGGTGGAGCAGGCGAAGGGCATGGAGCTCGAGTTGGAGCTCTCGAGGATAAGCAAAACCACGTGGTTCGGGGACTCCAGTGGCCCCGGGCGGGGGCCAGAAGAGGACCTTTGGTGGAGGAGGTGGGTCTTCTCAGCGACCCACTTTCAAGAAGTTCAAGGGAGGACAGGGCGCCTCCTCAGGGGCTAAGATGAGGCCGTCTCAGTCATCTTCTTCACGAGCGGCAGTTCGGCCCGTGCCCGGGCAGGGCATGATGTGTTTCAAGTGCGGTGGTGAGCACCGTGCTTCGGAGTGTGGTTGGACCGGGAATTGCAACCACTGTGGCAAGTCCGGCCATATGGGGTGCGTCTGCCGGACAAATCCCGGTAGCATCATCAAGTGGGAAGCAGTGCCTTCTCCTCCCACCCCAGCAGCGTCGTCCAGAGGGTCGGTGCACATGATGGCGGCTCCTGTTCCACAGCCGCCCTCTGCTTGGGTGCCACCGGCAGCCTACTGGTGTCCTCAGCCGTTGGCTCCTCCGCAGTTGCTTCTACCGCCCCAGCTTCGTTGGGGCATCAGGCGAGGGTCGGGGCTCCTGCTGCCCCGGCACCACCAGGAGTGTACGCTTTACCGACCGCCGAGTCAGCCGGGCACCCTGAGGTGGTATCAGGTACTCTATTGGTTGATTCAGTTGATGCATTTGTCCTGTTCGATTCCGGCGCCTCCTATTCCTTTGTGTCCTCGGATTTTGCGGATAAAGCTATGTTGGGAGTTCAGCGGATATCTGAGTCCGTGATAGTCCGTTCTCCTGGGGGTTTGATTGCCAGTTCTTTGGTCTGTCCGGGATGCACCATTTTCATCGATGATGAGGTTTTCTTTGCCAATCTTTTGGTGATTAAATTGTCTCCTTTTGATGTCATTTTGGGCATGGACTGGTTGCATCAGTACCGCGCCAGGATCTGTTGTTTTTGGAAGACAATTACCTTGCTTGCCCCGTCTGGGGTAGAGTTGACCTTTCAAGGTGGTGTACCTTCCAGTTCTGTTTTTGTTTTGACTAGTCTGGTTGCTGGTCGCCGTTTGAGGCAGTTGGGTTTTCTTATGGCCAATTCAGAAAAGCCTTCTTCGTCATTAGCAATCGCAGAGATCCCTGTGGTGAGGGAGTTTCTTGATGTGTTCCCTGATGAGTTGCCTGGTTTGCCTCCTGTGAGGAGTGTGGAGTTTCGTATTGATCTTGTTCCAGGCACTCGACCTATTTCTATCTCTCCATACTGTTTGGCTCGTCCTTTTCAAGACGAGTTGAAAAAGCAATTGGAGGATCTGTTGGCCAAAGGTTTTATTCGGCGCAGTGTGTCACCTTGGGGAGCACCCGTCCTCTTCGTTTCGAAGAAGGATGGGAGTTGGCGAATGTGTATTGATTATCGTGCTCTCAATCAAGTGACAGTCAAGAACAAGTATCCATTGCCTCGCAATGAGGATCTGTTTGATCAACTGAAGGGAGCAAAAGTGTTCTCCAAGATTGATCTTCAGTCTGGGTACAATCAGATTCGTGTAAGGGAGCAAGACATTGAGAAGACTGCTTTCTCCACTAGGTATGGGCATTATGAATTTAAAGTTATGTCCTTTGGGCTAACTAATGCTCCTGCTGTCTTTATGGAGGCGATGAACAGTATGCTACACGAGTATCTTGATGAGTTTGTGGTAGTGTTCATTGATGATATTCTGATTTACTCAAAATCAGAAGAGGAACATGAGCAGCATTTGAGGCTTGTGTTGAGTACTTTGAGGGAAAATCAATTCTTTGCTAAGTTGAAAAAGTGCGAGTTCTGGATTTCAGAGGTGGGTTTCCTTGGCCACATCATCAGTCCAGAAGGCATTTCTGTAGATCCTAGCAAGGTTTCGGCAGTGGTGGATTGGAAGAGACCCTCCAATGTTAAGGAGGTGTGTAGCTTCCTTAGTCTGGCTGGGTATTATCGGCGTTTTGTGCAGGATTTCTCCATTATTGCCAAGCCGATATCACAGCTGACTCAAAAGGGAAAGCCATTTTAGTGGACGGCTGAGTGTGAGCTCAGTTTCTGCACTTTGAAGGAGAAGCTGGTGACTGCTCCTGTTCTTACCCTACCCGAACCTGGGAAGCGGTTCACTGTCTATTCCGATGCTTCTCGGTTGGGTCTAGGATGTGTGCTCATGCAGGATGGCAAGGTGATTGCCTATGCATCGAGGCAGTTGAAAAAGCATGAGCAAAACTATCCTACTCATGATCTTGAGCTTGTCGCTATGGTGTTTGCGTTGAAACTTTGGAGGCACTATCTGTATGGTGAGTCTTGTGATATCTTCACGGATCATAAGAGCCTTAAGTACATCTTTACTCAGAAAGATCTCAATTTGAGGCAGAGAAGGTGGTTGGAGTTGATAAAAGATTATGACCTTACTATTCAGTATCATCCGGGCAAGGCAAATGTGGTGGCCGATGCTCTCAGCCGTAAGTCAGTGCCCCCTGTTATTGAATGTCTGGTTGCTGATTTTGAGCGTTTGGGAGTCTCTTATTGCTTTGTAGGGACAGTTCGAGCTGAAACGCAAGTGATTCTTGAGTCAGCGATTCCCGAGCGTGTGCTGGAAGCACAACAGCACGATCGATTGCTCCAGCAGGTGAGGAAGCGTTTTGAGGATGGCAGGGTTGGAGACTTTTCCATGGATAATGTGGGAGCACTCCGGTTTCGAGGTCGCCTTTGTGTACCTCAGAAATGTCAAGTCAAGGATGACATCTTGAGGGAGGCTCATCGCACCCCGTACACGGTCCACCCTGGGGAGACTAAGATGTCTGAGGATCCAAAAGGAACTTCGGTGGAAAAGAATGAGGTGGATGTTGCCAAGTATGTGGCATCTTGCGAATTTGCCAAAAGATCAAGGTGAACACAAGCGCCCACCTGGTTTGTTGCGACCATTGGAGGTTCTGTGTGGCCATGGGATGACATCTCAATGGATTTTGTGGTTGGCTTTGCCTCGTACTCCACGAGGAGGGATGCTATTTGGGTTGTGGTGGACCGCCTTAGCAAGTCGGCACATTTCATTCTGTCCGCACTACCCTTTGTGAGCGATTTGGCTCCCATCTATGTGCGGGAGATTGTGAGATTGCATGGCGTACCCAAGATGATTATCTCTGATCGGGATGAGAAGTTCGTCTCCAAATTTTGGGAGAGTTTGCATGGTGCTTTGGGTACACAGCTTCGCCTCAGTACCGCTTTTCACCCTCAGACGGATGGACAATCTTAGCGAACTATTCAGACTTTGGAGGACATGCTCCGGGCCTGTGTGATGGCATGGAAAGGTAGCTGGGAGGATCACTTGCCCTTGGCAGAGTTTGCTTACAATAACAGCTATCATTCCAGTGTCCGGGCTGCTCCTTATGAAGTGCTTTATGGCCGGAAGTGCAGATCGCCACTATGTTGGGATGCCGTGGGTGAAAGAGCAATTCTTGGACCGGATTGGGTTCAGCAGACTACCAATCGTGTGGCTGAGGTTCGGCAGAGCCTTCTCGCAGCTCAGAGTAGACAGAAAAGCTATGCTGATGTGAGAAGGCGAGATTTAGAGTTTGCAGTGGGTGACAACGTCTTGTTGCGAGTGTCCCCTACCAAGGGAGTGGTTCGTTTTGGCACGAAAGGGAAGTTGAGTCCGAGGTATGTCGGGCCCTTCCCTATCACAGCTCGCATTGGAAAATTGGCTTACCGCTTGGATCTTCCGGAATCAATGCAAGGAGTCCACAATGTTTTCCATGTCTCCATGTTGAGGAAATACTTGCATGACCCAGAGTTGGTGGTTCCCTTGGAGCCGTTGGTGGTTGACCAAACTATCACGTTTGAGTCCCGGCCTGTGAGGATACTGGAGATTTCAGAGCGAGTGTTGAAGAATAGAACACTCAAATTTGTCAAGGTCCTGTGGTCGCACCAAATTGAAAGGGAAGCAACTTGGGAGCTGGAGTCTCGCATGCGCGAGAAGTACCCTGAACTTTTCACCTCAGGTATGAGAGGTGATTCTTTTTTTTTATCTGCTGTTGGCTAGGTCACCTAGTGGCATGCCAAGGATTCGAGGTCGAATCCTGTTGAAGGGGGGAAGAATGTGATGCTTCGGAAGGTTTAAATATATTTTGAAATATGATTTTTTTTTTGGTTTAAAACTTTTCGGTTTGAAAGGAGTGGCGTTCTAGGGCTGATTTTGGGTGTTGGCTTGTTCGAGAAGCTTGGGCCGAAAAGAAAAGGAGTGTGGGCTTTAGTGGGTTCGATTTTAGGCCGTGTAGGGGTGGGAGCCCGCTTGGGGACCTGGTTGGGGCGCCCCATGCCTCTCCTCCCCTGCCCTAATTCCCTCCCCTCTCCTCTTTTTTTTCCCCAACCAGCCGCCCCCCCTCCCATCTTCCCCTTGGCTGGCGCCTCCTCCCTCCCTTGCGCCACCTCCCCCTCCACCCCCTCCCTTCTCCACCCTCTTTGGTGGCCTAGGAAGGCTCCCCACCTCACCCCCTTGCTGCTCAATTCGTCGGGAGGCTCCGCGACGCGGAGATCCGGCGTGTACCAGCGCGGGAAAGGCAGATCGGGAAGCCGGGAGGAAGAATTCGTTGTCCTCCGTTCTTCGGAAGAGGTATGGTCTTGGGTGAGCCATGGGGATGGGCTAGGATCTGTGCTAAAGGTAGATCTCAAGTTTTTAGAACAATTGGTGGTGCGGTAATTGGTTAGATTGGAAGTTTTTCAGAGTTTTGCATGTGTAGCAGTTCGGGCAGATTGGGCGCCCGACCTAGGGTTTGCGATTAAGCGATCTTAGAGTCGGATTTTGGTCAGTCGCCTGTTGAAGAAATTGTAGGTAATTTCAATACCTTTAATTGGGCATAAAGAACGCATAATTCCGATCAGCCGTCTGAAAGTTATGGCTGTTTTACCGAATGTGTTCAAATCTGTGGCGTAGTTGGAACAGATCATAGTATCTTGTAGATTAAACAACTTTAAAGGCCGAATCAGCTTTCCTCAATACCTAGGAAAAATTAGGAAATTTCCTAAGCTTCGCGATGATGTACTCGATTAATCGTTTCGGAGCCCCCTAGCCAAAGTTATGCTAGATCGAAGTCTGCTGTCCGGGAGGGACAGAATCTCCGTTTTTCGGATTTTGGAGTAGTTTGTGTAGTCGGGTGGATGATCTAGTGAGTACTGTTCTGGGGGTACATTTTGAGTGTTTGATGCATGTTTGCAGGTGGTGTGACCCCGGGAATGCCTTCCTCATCTCACCATTCCGTCGCCTGAGGCTAAGGCAAGTGTTTTGGAATGGGTAGTGTGTGGTACGAAAATTGTTAGAGTTCTTTGTATGTGCTATGGACTAGTTGATGAGTGGTTTGTTATGTTGATGCTTATGTGATGAATGAGTAACTGATAGATTAATTTGCTATGTCTAACGTTAATCAGGATAAGATGACTTGATTCATAGTAATGCTATGCCCAGATGAGTTAAAATTGTTGTACATGTTGTTTTGGTTAATAGCACATGTTGCATTCATGGCATGAAATCGGCGAGGCGGTGAGAAAGTCTTAACTAGTCGGAAAAGCCGGTGAGAAAGTTATGACTAATCCGAGAGCCATAGAGTAAGTCCTACATCGTGATTCCATTCACCGTGGCGAATGGAAGCGAGGAGTAGGCACCCTTCATCTACGGGATGGAAGGGGGAAGAGGGTGCACACCGACGGGCGTGCACTCAGCTATACCGGTATACGCCTTCGAGAGGACATGTGCATCGCATGGCATTGCATCTTATTCAAGGAGATGAGTACGAATTGTTAACGGTATAATGAATACGAAAATGATGAATATGTTGTTGTTGGTGCTAAATGATTCTTTCACTCATTTCATTATGCTTGCTGAGTTCTAAACTCACTCTTGTGTTTAATGTTGTTTTTTTTAGGTACCAAAGAGTCGGCATGCGGGATAAGGGATTAGCTGCACCTCGTCACGTAGCATTTCACTTTAGACAATGTTACATGTTACGATTTGAATTCTTGGAAATAAGTAAAGGCGATGAAACTTTGTTAATTGGTCTTTTGGGTTGCTTAATTCTCTGTTACATTTACGTTCATTGCTTTTTTAGATGCTTTATGTATTGATATTACTTGCCAGTTTAATAACGTTGCTAAATTTATGATAAAAACAAATGTTATGCTGCCGAATTTTCGGTATTAGCAATTGGTAACCTTGCTGGAATTTAGCTTGTTTTGTGATATTTAATTGTTGTAGTGTCTATGTTTGGTAGCATTCGGGCATGATAGATGCCGGGGTGTTACAAGTAATTAGAAAAGATTTGTAAAAAAATTCATGGAGCTATCCAGAACACAAAATATAATTTTAAAGTCATGATTAAATATTAAATGATGAAAAGAAAGGTAATTTAATGAAGCAAGACCAGCAATAGTAAAAATGTCAGAAATTAAATGTTCATAATTTTGATGTGAAAATATTTATATTATCTTTTCCCTGGATAGAGTCATCTGCAGTAAAAATATCAGGAGATAATCTTTTGGTTTGATATTTATAAAAATTCAAATACTGAATAGCTAAAAATCTGGAAACTTCAATGTCAGATTTTTATTACATAAACTGTTAATAATCTGAAGATTAAAATTTTACCTAAGGTTAATGTCACTATAAGGAACCTGTTCAAAAAGTTTCAAAATTTTTGAGTAAAATATATGTACCTAAATAAATAAGAAACAGAATGCATGAATATGTGCACAGTGCACTGTCAGAATTATTGTAAAATCCTCAAGAGTCTAATTGGTTTGAAATAGTTTTGGTAGATCCTAATCTAGTCCAAGTACACTCAATAAATTCCTCATTAATTTACCTATTGGATAGGCAGTGGATTCAATGAATCAATTCAACTCCATTTTCAGTTCAAGCCAGAATTCTCCTCCTCTCTCTCTCGACGCGGGTCCCTTTTCCTGTGTGGTCCCACCTGTCAGCCGCAGCCACCGCCTTCTTCTTCCTTTCTCACAGCCGAGCTCGTGCGTGATCGGATCCATTTCGCCGGCTGTAACATCCCGAAAAATAAAATAATAGGAAATTAAATATTTTGAATTTGAATATAATTACTTCTGATTTTTCCTAGCATTATTTGGATTTATTTGGATTTTCCTTGGATTTTTCTATTGAATGAAAAATCTAACAAATAGAATTAAAGAATGGATAATGGTAAAAAGATAAAAAGATAAAAGTAAAATTTTGGAAAATTTACCATGGAACCCTAACCATGCTGGTAAGTCAGTAAAGTCAACAAGTAAAAATTTCATGCACACGAAAATAAATAAATAAAATGAGTGACATCTCTTTTGACTAGAAACAGTATAAGTAAGAATTAATGTAAAATATTATTAGGCTATCTGGAGCCATAAAATTACTATAATATCCTCAGAGAAGTGTTTATCTCTGGTAAAAATTTCAGGAATTTATCATGTAATTAAGACCTCCTAAAAATTCGAAACCAGAGGCTTTGAAAATCTGAGAATTATGATGTCAGAATTTTTATAGAATAATTAACAAATATTTTGAATTGAAATTTTTATAGAGACACCATTAACCCAAACTAAATCCTATAAAAAGTATGGAAAATAATTAAGATGATTTACACCATTAAAGAAATCAAAACCCGAAATGAAAATTCTGGCTAATGCACAGTGTCAGAATTTTAATTAATTCATTATAAGATATTTTGATCCGAAAATTTTACTGAAGGATTAAAACTACAAGTAAATGTCGTTCAAAAAGTTTTACAAAATTTTACAGTGATTTGGTCGGTATTTTAATGCTTGTACTAGATTGTCCCGGCCATGCTTATCTCTTTGCCTCACTCTCTCTCACTAACAAGTGGGCCAGCCCCTTTACCGTAACCGTTCACAAAAGTAACGGAAAAACCATTCCCTCTCACTGCCGGTGGTCCCAGGACCCACTTGTCAGCGCTGTTTTCCCTCTCCCTCTCTGTGACGACCCCCATTTTCATATACTTGCAAAAATGGAAATCTAATGTGCATCCCGTACTAGTCCCATGATCAGTAGCTAGTACGCACATACACACCTATTGGAATCACAACCATACAACAAAATATTATTAAGTGGAAGCTGTTACGTAAAGAAAACTTTACAACTCAGAGATATAGCAGCAAAAGAAGCAAAGTCTTGTAGTGTGCCCATCCAAAACCCGCAGGCAACTGACAAGGCATAATCCCTAGAAAGATTCGATGAAGAACATCCCGCAACCTACGACGAAAGAAACCTTCGAAGCTTCGCTAACTTATCCACCTAAAAACAACATATAAGCAAGGGTGAGTACTTTCGTACTCCGCAAGACTTGAGCAAAACCTATAATATATGCAGGCCATTTCAAAGGAGGCTACTACAGTTAATTTGCATAAAGCAGAATGGATATTGTAAAACAAGTTATTTGCAAACGGAATTTGTAAAAGCAAGTTGACTGATATGAAATAAGTAAAGTATAAGTAATACTCCCAACCCTTCGTGAATATCGAATAATCCAGAAATGGAATCCAACAATGTCGATCCTTTGACATAAAACAAAAGCTGCTAAACAAGTTCCAAACCAACAACCCAATTTTAGAAAATATAAACATTTAACTAGTGTAAGTTCACCAAGTTTCTCATGACCGAGGGGACGGCTAATTGATTAGATTTACACTCTGCAGAGGTGTACAACTTTACCCACAAGTCATGACCTTTTCTTTTTGCCGCATGTTTCACGCACCTTTGGCGTGTGGCCAGAATGTTCATGACGAAAACCTTTACATTATCTAATTTAACTTTGCACCAGCACCGGGACGATAAAACCCATGCTATGCTGGAAGAACTTAGAGCATAGAAATGTTGGAACTTCCCATAGACATGGCGTACACCGTTATATTGGTAAGTGTTGTTCCCAACACCTCTGTGTGGGCACCCCGTAGAGCAAACCTCGAAAGGAGAGCCCGTACTACTTCGGCCTACCAATGTGCAAAGTTAAACTAGATAACTTAATTGGTTTAAGGAAGCCCCATAACAACACTTGTGGCTGTACGGATTTTCTTGGATCATACAACACAAAGTTCGGTCCTTAATCCGACACGGGCGATACTCCACCCTACACTACGTGCAAATCCCTTTGCACCTCCGGCTAGTGCCAATAATCGCCTGCATCAAAACCATAGTTTTATTTTGGGTTTTTAATAAAAATACCCATAACCAACAGCTTTATTTCCAACAATTTCCATTTCTTAAGAAACAAATTTTGATCTGATCATCAACCTTTTTAGTTCTAAAAGCATGGCTAAGCATGGATAAAAGTAATCGCATATACCCATAATGACATTAAGTAATTGTCTAAGCTTAATCTATGGTTATCAAGGTTCGCATATTCATACTTATGAAGGAAGTTTCATGAGACAACAGGTATAACTACCAGTACGACAAAATAGCGAATTTACTAAAAGTAAACGCATGCATGAAACTTTTTAATAAACAATGCAAATTAAATTCTGGGATCAAGATGGTCAAAGGATGGTGCTTGTCTTGCTTATATATCGCTACGACGAAGACGCGATCGCAGCTGACAGAGGAAGGGACGTCGGATTCTACACGTCGATCGATCGGAAAATATAGCAAATAATAAGCTTCAATAAGGGCAAAAAGAAAATAGACAGAAACTCAAATAAAGATTCATTGCAGAAAACAGGAACGCTTTTGGGTTTGAATTATGATTTTAAGAGGTTATGATTTAGATATTTACACATTCATAGACATAATGACTTTTACGACGAACAAAGCAAGGTTTCTTTTATAGATTATCTAATCTTGAATTACGAATTCAAGAGGCTAAAAATTATGGATTCTTGTATTTATAACTTTGAATTATAGATGCTAAAATTATTTGGATTAAAGGAATTAAAACACTAACTAAAGGGGTTATGCGAATAGTGCTTAATTCTTTAAGTGGATTTGCATAAGAGTGACTTAGAATATGTTAGATCTATTGAGCTAGGTTACTGGACTTAGTTATGGTTTTTAAGAAGGTTCTGGTGATATAAATATGTTAGCTACAAACTTTGATATCATAAGGTTCACTTATTCCTATTATGGTAGGGTTCACTAATCATAAAACTTAGGGTTATTTGGCTACTAAAGTTTATATGCAAAACATAATGAAATAAGATTATTTCTTCCGAATTGGATAGTATATACTTCGAAGAATATATCTAAGCTAATCTCATACATTTTAGTGTTTAGACGAGACATTATTTCCATAGTTGAAAAAGCTTATGTGATATTAAAGGTTACCACAACCATAATTTTTAAGGGTATTCAACTAGCAAGATTTAGTTGCAAAGTAAGTTGTAAATAAAATATTTTCTAGAATATGGTAGACCATATTCTAAATATCATTTCTAATATGATTTCCATAGTTTTTGCATTTAGACGAGGGTTCTACGGGTTGATGAAAAAGCTTGAGCGTTCCAATTATTACCCGCTAAGAATTCAGTTTTTGATACAAGATTGCGATTACACCGTCTAGGATAATCTATCCATTTTTCAGACATTAATAGGGTATGACACTAAGAGCATTTTAAAGTTGATTTTGCGATAAATGGCTTCTATCCGAAATGTTTCCCATATAAGAGGTCATTAGGGTCTAACATTATTTTATTTCATCCTTGCACAAACATAAGGTATTTTTGTATAAACAGTGAGAGTATTATTTTTCAAGGTTATCGGATTTGGTTTTGTCAAATTTTAAGTTAGTTTGTGAAAGTTATAGCTATTCAAATCATACAAGTATTAACAATTTGACTATTAAACATTTACTGATCTATATAGTAAACCTTAATTATTTTTACACATCTGGGATCCTGGTAATGTTAGGGATATAACAAAACTGTTTTGGTAATTATTAGGATTCATTTGACCCATATTCTAACTATTCGACTTTCTATACATATATATATTCATTTGCATTTAGGTTGTTTCATATTTTTCAAGATAGTTCAAATCAAGTTTACTTCTTAATTATTTTGGAAAATTCAGGTATTCTACTTTCATACTATTATTTATAAATCAAATTTTACTTATTCCATATTTCCTTTATTCAAGTTATGCTTATTTGAATTTCCAATGCATTGAATACAATCTTTAATAGAAAGTAGTTCAAACTTTAATGAAATTTAAATATTTTTATATATTTGAACTCCTGGAAGCATAATAATTTCAATAAAATTAGTTTCATTTATTTCTAAGTTTATTTGCAGAATTTTCATATAAAGCATATCTTTTGGCCTTATATTCAAACTTGAATTTCAATTTCACCCAGTGAACATTTTCAAAATATTATTGTATATTCTGAAAGAACTAGATTTTACATGAATATAGAGATTTATTTAATTCCATTTGGAGTTATAATACAAAATCTACAAGCATTTGAATTGGCTCGGTTTCTTGAAATTAAAACGAAATTCGGAAATACGCTTTCACAGAGGAGAAAACGTCTTTACCCTTTTGAACTGGAATCGCTCACGCGGCTGACAGAGGGGTCCCACCGCGTAGTGAGCCGAAGCAGGGGCGGCGCTAGGGCACGGCGGCGACGGCGCTCCGGCGAGGTTCCGGTCGAATCGGTAGCACTGCTAGCACCAGTGGATCATGGCGCATCCGTGGGTGGTGTCGTTCACCGTCGGGGACGCCCGGAGCGGGCTGCCACCGGAGGCCCGCGGCGGAGGGTGGAGCGGCTCGCCGGGGAAGAAAAGGGATGAGTTTTCGGCCGAATGGGTAGCAGATTAAGCTTCAGTGTACTACATAGGTTCCATTTTGCCGGTTGTTTCATTCGGGGAAGCAACGAGCTGGGCTGCCACCGAGCGACCGGAGTTGGAGAAGATGACCACGGTGGCGGCGGCGTTGCAGGCAAGGGGAGCTGAAATTGACGAGTGGGATGGGTTCGGTGATGCTCAGAGGTGCTCTAGAAGAAAGGAATTGGGATGAACTGCGCCGAATCGACTCAATTTGGTGTTCTTCCCCCTTTCGTGTTGCTGGCAAAATGGCGAGAGAAGGGAGCTTCAAGCTCTAGTTTTGGTTCTAGGAGTAGCTAAGGGAAAGGAGGCCTCAATGCGACGCTGCTAGGGTATTTATAACCAGTGATGGATGAGCTCACAGCGTTTGAACGCGAGGTGGGGTTGCGGCTCGGTTCTGTGCTAAGTGATGAAGTGGCGCAAGTCTTCCGCCGGCAAGGAGGCGACGTGAGATGGTCAAGGTATGGTGCGGGAAAACCGAGGAAAAACGTGGTTGTAGTTGCGAGCTTGGGCGACGCGGTGCGGTGCATCGGCGAGGAGAAGCGCGAAGGCTCGGGAGTCTTGGTCGGCAGAGAGGGGAGATGAGACGGAGAGGGGAAAACGGCGCTGACAAGTGGGTCCCGGGACCACCGGAAGTGACTGAGCCCTTTTTCCGTTGCCGTGCCAGCCAACGGGGTCAGACTAGTGGAGGGCCCACACGTCAGTGAAAGAGGATGAGGGAAAAGGATTAGCGTGGCCGGGACAATCTCCATGTGATCATTAAAAAGGCCATCAGATCAAGATTAAAAATTGCAAAACTTTTTTACCAACATCTCCTGGTAGTTTCTAACCTCCAGTAAAAATTGTAGACAAAAATACCGTATGGTGGAAATATAAAAATTCTGACACTGTACATTAGCCAAAACTTCCATTTCGGGTTTTTATTTCTTTAGAGGTTAAAATTGTATTATTAATTTTTTAAAATTTTATAAAGGGTTAAATTTAGGCCAAGTATTCGCCTATAAAAATTTCAAGATAAAATATTATGCATTTATTTTATAATAATTCTGACATGCTGTTTTTCAGGTTTTCCAAGCTTCTGTGTTTGAATTTTTAAATGGTGTAAATAAATGATAAATTCTTGGAATTTTTACCAGCGGTAAGTTATACTCTGAGGGTGTTATGGTAATTTTTATGGCTCCTAATAAACTTCTAATATGTTTCATTAATTCTGACTTGCACTGTTTCTTGTCAAACGAGGTGTCATTCATTTTATTTACTCACTTTTCTGTGCATAAAATTTTTACTTGTTAATTTTACTGACTTACCAGTATGGTTAGGGTTCCATGGTAAATTTTCTAAAATTTATATTTTACCATTTTATCTTGTTACCATTATCCATTCTTTTAAATCTATTTGTTTGATTTTCCATTCAATACAAAAATCTAGGAAAATCAAAATAAATTCCAATAATGTCAGTAAAAATCAGAAATAAATATATTCAAATTCAAAATATTAATTTTTATATTGTTGCCTTTTTCGGGATGTTACACTCTCTTCTCGCGTGAGCCTGCCTCTGCCGACCGAACTCTCGCGCTGTCCCCGCTGATTCCGCGCCTCCTCCGCCCGATTCGGTGCATCACCACGCCGCCTCTGCCAACCAAAGCCACACCTGCCCTTGGTTCTCCCGCGCCATACCTTGTCAACCTCACGTCGCCTCTGTGCCGGAGAGGAAGCTGCGCCAACTTGTCGCCTGGAACAGAACCAGCCGCAACTCCCTCTTCGCGTTCTAACTTGTAATAGCCCGAAAAATACAATAAAATGAAAATGAATGTTTTGGATTTGAATATGTTTATTTCTGAGTTTCATGAGAATTATTGGTTTTATTTGGGTTTTCTTTGGATTTATGTTTTGTATGAAAAGTCCAACAAATAGAATTATTAAATGGAAAATGGTAAGAAGGTAAAGAGATAAAATTAAATATGGGAAAAATTACCATGAGACCTTATTCATGCTGGTAAACTAGTAAAATCATCTAGTAAAAATCCTAGGTGCTGAAATGCAAACAAATAAAATATTTAATCATCTCTTTTTGACTAAAAACAGTGAAGCTGGAATTAATAAAAACATATTTGAAACTTATATGGTGCCACAAAAATTTCCATAGGACCCTCGTAGAAGTATATACATCTGGTAAAAATCTTAGAAATTTATCTTGATGTCCAAGCCTTTTAGAAATTCAAGAACAGAGGCATTGGGAAACTGAAAATCATCATGTCAGAATTTTTATAAAATATTTACTTAATATTTTGACTTGAAATTGTTATGGAGATATCCATAACCAAAACTGAACTCCTATAAAAAGTTTGGAAAATAATTGATATGACTTATACCCTAAAATAAATAAAATACCGAAATGCAAATTTTGGATAGTGCACAGTGTCAGAATTGTTATAAATCAACCATATGGTATTTTAGCTTCAAACTTTTACTGGACGATTTAAACTACCAGAAGACCCTATTTAAAAAGTTTTGAAAATTTTCAAATTGTGTTGATGGCTAAATCAATGCAAGTACTAGCTGTCTGGGGTGAGGTTTATCTCCTTAAGCGCGTGCGCTCGCTGACCAGTGGGCCCCGCGGTGTACGGGCCCATTTCCTCACGCAAGGCAGTGCCGAAGCGCTCTCGCTTACCAGTGGACCCCGGGCCTAGCTGTTAGCCACCGTTCTCTTTTCCTTTCCCTTCTTCTCCTCTCCGCCGAGACAGGCCTTGTTCGCCCGCGTCTTCGCTGCCATGTGCCCGACAAGTCCGTGCGGCCATCCTGTCATCTGACGCCATGTCCAACCTTGGGAGCTCTGTGCCATGCTCTGACCGCCTCACGTTGCCTCCTTGTCGGTGAGGCTTCGCGCCACTTCGCCGAGACGACCAGAACTGAGCCGCGCCTCGCCTCTCGCGTTCAAACGTTGTGAGTCGTCTCAAGCCGGCTATAAATACCTCTCCAGCGCCGCATTGAGTCTCTCCCTTCTCCTTTTAAGCTATTTCTCACGCCAGCAACCGATTGCTCACCTCCTCGCCATTTTCGCCGAAGAACAGAGAAAAGGGGGAGATCAGTGAAGTAAGCCAAATGGGTCTCAAGCTTCGAAATCTTTTGGACCTGGAGCTTCGCCATGCTCCCTAGAATACTGATCAAACTTTCTTTTCCCGTGGTTTTGTCTGCAGCCTGCCTTCACTGTCGCTTTTTCTTCTTCCTGACCGGCGCACGTGGGTAGCCACCTTCGGCCCATCTCTGCCTCCACACTCAGGTGAAATGGATCATCCTTGACTCACTGATGCTCTTGCCGTGCTTGACCGGTGAAGTCTCGGCCAGCAACGAGCTTTTTCCTTGCTCGGCCATGGCGCCGCCGCACCCTTGCGGTGGCGACCACCTTCCCGGCCACCTCCGGCCGAATGGACAACACCATTAGATGCGCGATGTCGTGCTGAAGCTTTAGGTGCCACCCATTCCGCCGCGGCGGAGTGAGTTCACTGGCGACGAGCCGGAGACCGAAGCTCCCTGCTTCGAGTCGCTGACGGGTGGGGTCAAGTTGTCAGTCACACGCGGTCTTTTGGCTCACCAGTCGCTGACAATCGGGGCCCAGCCGTCAGCCTCCCAGCCAGTCATGCACGCGCGCTCGCCCAATCGCTGACGGGTAGGGTCAGCCTATCAGTCAAAGTGGGCCGATTCAAAAGCGCCCAACACGCGCGCGGCGAAAATCCATTTTCGAGATTCGAAAACGTATTTATGGATTTTAGTGATTTTCAGAAACCGAACTAATTCAAATGTCCATAAGTTTTGAATCACAACTCCAAAATTAGTGAAATAAAATTCTATATTCATGTAAAATCAATTTCTTTCAGAATATGCAAAAATATTTTGGAAACCATCTCTGGGTAATTTTGAAATTCAAATTTGAATAAAAAGCCTAAAGATATGCATTATACAAAAATTTTGCAAACAAACTTAAAACTTAATGAAACTAAATTTTCTAGGATCCTCATGTTTCCAGGAGCTCAAATATATATGTATATATTTATTTATTTATTTATTTAATTTTCATGTATGTTTGAACTACGTTCCATTTAAGTTTCGCTTTCAATACGCTAAAAATTTAGATATGTTTAAGTGTATGAAAGAAATATGAAATGAGTGAAATTTAATTTTCTAAAATTCAGAAAGGCAGTAGAATGCTTGAACTTGCCAAAATGATTAAGGAGTAAACTTAATTAGGATTACCTCTAAGATTATGAAGTAACCCAAGTGTCAATTGTGCACATACATATACATATATATATGTATATGTATATATTTATATATGTATATATATATATGCATAGGAAGTCAACTAGTTGAAATATAGATTTTATGGGCTCAAATCCATGAACAAAATATAATAACCTAGCTTCGTAAACTTAGTTTTATCAACCCCTTTTCTTTATGCATCGCTGGTATAGGTGCTTTTCGCACAGAACCCTTTATTTTATGTTTTAAATTTCTTTAAACTAGATAATTTTAGCATCTATAATTCGAAGTTATAAAATATAATAATTCACAATTTGAGCCTCTTGAATTCGTAATCTAAGAATAAATAATCTGCAAGAAAACCCCTGTTGTTCATCATAAAAAGTATTAACTCTTTGAATGTGTAATTATTTACATCATAAAGTCCTAAAATTCTATAAACAAACCCCTAAGTTGTACCCCTGTTTCTGCAGTTAATCTTTATTTGGTTTACTGTCTGTTTTCTTTTTGCCCTTATTGAAATTTAATATTTGCTATATTTCCGGTCGATCGACGTGTAGAATCCGACGTGATTGAAGAAGAAGACGACTCCGTCGTAGATCCAGATCCTAACCTAGACAGCGAGTTGCAAGGCAAGCAACCCCTTGAACATGTCGAGCCTGATAATTTACCTACATTATGTTGTTTTTGTCGATGTACTATGCATCCGGATAATTCTCCATAGAATTGCTAATTTGGGTTGGAACTGTAGTTAATCCTGTAAATTATGGTTTACCTCAATCTGTATGAACATGTGAACCTTGTAAACCTTAGTTTGAACTAGACATGCTTAATGTCATTTTGGGTATAACCGCTAGTATAATATTCCTGCTTAAGCTACTTGTCGTGCTTTCAGTCCTTTCAAAGAATGTATGGTCCTCATTTGGGAAAATGTTGCTGGTATTTGGTTAAAAACCCAAAATAAAACTATGGTTTGACACGGGCGATTATTGGCAATAGCCGGAGGTGCAAAGGGAGTTGCACGTAGTGTAGGGTGGAGTATCGCTCGTGTCGGATTAAGGACCGAGCAATGGGACGCTATAGATCCATGAATTACGTACAACCACGAGGGCTTGTATGGGCGGGTCTTAGCCTATTAAGTTGTTTAGATGTGGCTTTGCATCTAAGGAAGGCGGGAGATTGCACAGGCATTCCGGTTTGGTTTGCTTGTAGGGGTTTCTACATACCAATGCAACGGTGTACACCTTGCCACGAACAGAAATGTGGTGTTGGGTGTGATGAAAATGGATCCACAACTTGGGTGAGTGTTTTTGTTTTCATGGCGGGGGTCAAACGTCCCGGGCTGGTTCAAAGCCACGTCTAAATAATGTAACGGCTCTATATGATCTCCTTGCCGACACACCAAAGGAAGTGTGTTATCTGGCCTGGCAAAAGAGGTTGATCATTCCTTGTGGGTAAAGTTGTACACCTCTGCAGAGTGTAAATCTAATCGATTAGCCGCGTCCACAGTCAAGGACACTTGGTGAAGTCATTCCAATGTTAGAGTTTTGGTATTTTCTGGAAAAATGGGTTTGGGAAGGAAACCAATCTTGCAACTAGCTTTTGGGTCAAAGGATAGACACCGGGGACTTTTACAGTCGGGTATACTAGATTGATAAACCTGAATATTTGATTATCGCTTTATGTTTCAATTGCCTGTTTAAAAATGCGATGTTTCAATCTATTATGTTCATACTTTTAAATGTTTATGCAACTGCACAATAACCTTTAACCCGCCATTGCTTAGCCTGCATGATTACTTAATTGCATTTGTCAACCACTATAAGTCTTGCTGAGTACCAGTGTAATCAATCTTGCATCTGTTGTCTCAGAGGACGAAGCTTGCAAAGTGCCAGATGATTCTTGCTTTCACGCAGGGCACGAGGTATTTGACGATGATTTCCCCTAGGTTTGCCGAGTCAGTTGCCTGAGGGTTAGTGGGCAAACCACGAGGCTTTTGGAGTTCTTTAACTCTCTTTATTTTCCGCTGTTCAGTCTTTGTAAATTTTAAACTCTGTATAATTATTTCCGCTTGTAATACATGCTTAGCAGTTTATTTATCTTGTGGTTGTGATATGAATGTTGTAAACATGTGAGTGCTAGCCACTGATCATGGGACTAGTACAGTAATCACATGGAGGTTCCTGTTTGCAAGAACGGGATCTCACAGCGTTGGTATCAGAGCCACACTGACTGTAGGAAACCCTGGGTAAATGGTCGTTAGTTAGTGATATGAAAAGTTAATTTGAAAAATAAGTAAAACTTTACCGTCTACTAATAATGAAATTTAGCATATTTGCTAATTTTCTTATTTGTTGTTTCTTAACTATTCATAATAACTATTATTAATCTCCTCTCTTCTTTTTATTTTGTAGATGACGCGTTATGTACCCTGTCACGAGTCGACCGTTCCGGAGTTGGGTGGAATGATGGGAGTGTTACACCATCTGTTGAAGGATTGTCATTTTGAGAGCTCCCCGAGATACGTAGTATTTTAGGAGTACCTGAGCTCGGTGACGAAGGAGTATGCCACTAGAGTTTTCATACCCCCTAGATCGGTTTTCAATGAGGGGGAAAGAAGTTTTGACAGACAGATATGGATCATCTATGGATGCTTCGATGAATGAGGCTGCCTATCAAGCCGTGATCCATCTTCGCCATGTGATTCCAGATTTGGACCTTGCCTACTACCATTTTCCTGGAAGACCTTTGGTTGGAGATAATGTATATAAAGATCATACTGAGGTTAGGAGTGATAGTCTTGGAGTTATGGTGAATTTTGTAAAAAATCTAGATAAGCACTATGTTCAGCTGGCACAAGAGTTGTTGGAAACCCGTCGTCGTATGGCGTTTTTGGAGGCCCACTTGGCAACATGCGTGGCAAGAGGCACTATACCACGCACGGTGCTAAGTGATGGGACTTCTCAAATTCCATCCGCGCGACGTCTTCCACCTGCCTCTTATGTGCCTACGCCTGGTGTGCCAAAAGGGGCTAGAATGTCTTGTATAGGTAGTCGCCCACGTCTTATAAATGATAAGGGCATAGATCCCCGTAGTACTTGTGTGTACCAGCCTAAAGTTCCTCGAGTATATAGGCGTAAGGCTTACACCACTAGGGCTTTAGAAAAGGTAGGGTGAGTAGGAGTATGTGGATGAGATGTAACAACTTTTGTAAAAATGGGTAGTATGAAATAAATAAAGTGGTGTCTTTTGTTATAAATTAGTATGGCATCAGTTGTTTGTGAGTCGTGAATCTCAGGATAAAGGTTAACAAAGAGATAACTTAATTCATGTAGACTGTAAAGATTATGTGTATAACAATTGTGAGGTGATCTCGATCCATACAAGGAGTAGTGTAGTTGTTTTTCCTTTATAGCTGCTAGCATTATGTTAGTACTGATTTTGTTTTGTTTAAACTTTCAGATGGCAAATCCTGCCAGTTGGACAGCTATAGTTAGGGAATTAGAGGAGAGTTTTGGGCAAGAAAAGAATCGCCCTATGCTTACCATTAGGCAGGCTACCGATGGATTCAAGGTTTATGCGCACGCTGTGACTATAAAAAGACAGTGTCGCATGCACCATCGTGTTAAGCATCATGGTTCAAGTAGAGTCCAAGCTATACAAGAAACAAGTCATAAATTAATGAGGAAGATTTGTCAAGTATATCATGTTGATATGGGTGCGTATGTGCACTTGTATGAAGCACATCCAGGTAGCCAAGGGACTGGGTTAGAACCTAGGAGGCGTAGAACAGGGAATAGACAATAATATTTGCGCCAGTTTCGCCCAGCGGGAATTCAAGAGCCGCTTCCCGAGCCTTCTAGTTCGGGGAGTAGTTGTGATGCTGGATCGCCATCGCCATATCCGGGGATTAGTAGTGAATAGGTTTTCCCTAGTGACCTTGTGTTGTAGTAATAAATATGTAAAATAGTTGGTATGTGTATGTAAAGTTAATATCTAAGTAAGGTACTTTTGGTATTGTAAGTTTTCGAGTTGTATCTTCTTATGTGAATAATAATAATGGATTTTCCCTCGCAAATTGTAATTGGGAAGTGAAAATTTTCGATGAGATGATCCTCCAGGATAATAATGATGATAACAGAAACAAGACATATAAAGTAACGATGTGATGAACAAATGCAAAAAAAAAATCTTATCCTTATCTTTGCAACGTACTAAGAGGTACTGATTGCAGGATGAGGCCAACCAGGTCGCTCAGTCAGATTTTGGAGACTGATGCGGCTCAGGATGCTCGCGACCCTCGAGCAAGCATCTCAACGCTAGCACGGCCAAATCCGCAGCATCCGGCGACAAGAGCTTCGACATCTCGAGCGGCTCGTCAAGATGCCCCTATTACATCTCCTGTAAGGGATAATGTTCCTGATGAGCAGTTGCCTCCACCGCCCACTATAGCTCAAGTATTGGCCCTAATTGAGCAAGGAAGGCAAGCAAATACCTTGTTATTACAGTAGATAGCTCAAAACACATCAGCTCAAGGTGTTGCTCGTGGAGGGAACGGTGGACCGCCACAAGTGTCCAGGCTGAGTGAGTTCTTGAGAACCCAGCCACCGGTCTTCTCCGCTTCAGTTGAGCCCCTTGATGCGGATGATTGGCTGCGTACCATGGAGAGCAAACTGAGTATTGCTCAGTGTGATGACCGAGAGAAGGTTCTTTATGCCTCCTATCAGCTCCAAGGTACCGCAGCTATTTGGTGGGAAAACTATCAGGCAGTTTTGCCAAAAGGGCGAGAAGTGCTTTGGCCAGAGTTCAAGGCTGCTTTTCGTCGCACTCATATCCCCGCCAGTGTAATTGAGGTGAAGAAGCGGGAGTTCTTGGACCTGAAGCAAGGTTCGATGTCTGTGATGGAATACTTGCACCGCTTCAATCAATTGTCCCGGTATGCCACATATGAGGTAGCTGATGAAGCGAGGAGGATTGAGCGGTTTCGAGAGAGTTTGAATGAGGAGATCAAGTGGGCTCTGGTAGCCCAAGATATTGATGACTTCCAAACCCTTGTTGACAAGGCGGTGAGAGTGGAACATGGTAGCCGAAGTGTGTTGGAGAGCAGAAAGCGCAAGTGGCTTGCGCGCAGCTCAGCTGGGGCTAGGTCATCCAGGTCACAAAGGTGGCAGTCGACCAACTTTCGTCGACCACCACCACCCCAAGCACCAAGGGCTAAGGACCGACTCCCGTGCTCGAGATCTCGAGTCGGGCTCCCGCTTCATCTGTGGCGATCGCAGCACTGTTCGCCAGTGCAACAGACCTAGGACGATCTTTGTTGTCGAAGCGAGCACCTAATGTCACGTGTTTCCATTGCAATGAGCGTGAACATTATGCTAGTTCCTGCCCTAAGAAGAGGACTGGACAGCCACGTACACAAGCTCAAGGCCGGCCTCAGGAAGCTGCAAGGCGACAGTCCCAAGGATCGACTCCACCGCCTGCACAAGGCGGAAATATTGGGCGGATAGATCCACTTGGAATAGGGATAGGATAGGTAGGGTTGGCTCTGCGATAAAAGATTATAAAGGGTGGCTAACCGAAACAAGATCCGATAATGAAAGGGACTAGATCGAAGACGACGGGTAGATTCTAGAATATAGCATTGATGGCAACCGAAGACCAAATGAACTCTAAAGATGGGCAAACCAAAGAATGATAGCCTACTGGTCATGACGACACGACCAAGGCGAACTAAATGGTTGGCGGCAAAAGACAGCGCGCGGCACTGACGAAAGGCGGCGGCTAACGAATATTAAAATTTTCGGTTGATGGAACAGCAAAGGGTAAGTGAGTACCACGTAGAATGCGGCGAGACGAGCTCAACGGTATAAGCGGATTTGGCGGTAACCCAATGGACAGATCACAACCACCAATGAACGGCAGCTAAAGCTAACAGATCAAACTGTCATAACTATTAAAATAATGGATGAAACCTAAACAAATTTTATAGAGAGCTATCTGGGACCCTAAGGCACAATATTACGTGAAAGGATTGGAGTTTTACCTTCTGGATCAATAGGGAACGCACGAGGAAGTTTTCAGTTGTACGTACGCAGTCTGATCGGGGAAGATTGAATTTTCTGCAGAAATCCAGCAAACAAAACCTTGAGTTAGGGTGAGCACCGGGTAGAGGACATCAAGATGAGTCTACAGTAAAACGGGCACGGTCAAATTCGCAAAAACGAAGGAGAACGGGTGACGGCAAGATTGGATATTGGAACGGCCTTAACGTTTGATTTTGCGGATGAAACTGCACCAAATTTGGTGGAGAGATAGATTAGACCATAAGGCGCGAGATGACATTAGTGGATTTCAGAAAAACTCACAGGGACAATGGGGAACGCGACGCCAAGATCGGCCGACGAGGGCGGCGCACCGGAAGACGACGGCTGCGATTTTTCGGGTTTGGGAGGTGCTCTGGGGATTAGGGGTGCGTGGAAGGGGTCTTATAACACTTATATAGGCTAGGAAGTCATGCCATGCATGGAAACACGAAGAAAAACCGGATTGGATTGAAAACGGATCGGATCGAACACCTCGCGCGCAATGAACAGTAACTGATGACGTGGCATATTGTGGTGCGTCGGATGTGGATCGGAGGGTTGCTACTGGGAGGCGACGTGGCCGGCTCGGGAGATGACACGTGGATTTAACCCAATTTCCAAATTAAAATAATTCATTTAGAGCAATAAAAATACTAGAAAAATTCTAAAAACATTCTATAAAATAATTTAAGACATTTGGAGCTCAAATAAAATATTTTTAACCAAAATTTATTTAAAGTTTTGTAGTATTTAATTAAATTTAACAAAAGGCTTAATTTAAATTAATTCCAAATAAATAGCAAACGAACTCCAAAAAATCTCAAAAAATTACAAACAATTCCTTGAAGCACAATGAATTCAAATAAAACAAAATTTATTTTAATTGAAGTTTATATAAGTCAAATTAAATTGTTTTAGTATTAGAAAATTCCAGATTAAGCTTTATTAAAGCGAGAAAATCAGCGGGGATTTTTGGAAAGATGAACTAAACCAAAGTTTTTTGAAAACCCAAATTTTGGGATGTTACATCTACGATCCCCTTCTTGCGAGTAGCTTTCTGGTTATGCGGTAGATTTTTTTTTTGTGCTAGCGTAGCATACCGCGTTCCTCTTCACTAACAAGCATTTCCCCAAACTAAATTGCAGTTCAAACAGACCATACCAGCGTCATGCCTCTACCCTTCTTCTCCAAAGCCAGCACCTAGTGGTAGCTCAACCCAG
Source organism: Otatea glauca (assembly GCA_036346275.1). Lineage (NCBI taxonomy): Eukaryota > Viridiplantae > Streptophyta > Magnoliopsida > Poales > Poaceae > Otatea > Otatea glauca. Next base: position 40,469,841 of record CM070721.1, on the reverse strand, counting down.
TCAGCCATTGTCACGGAAAAGAGGTAAAACGGGTTCCATTGAGCCCACTGATGCTCACTAGACCTTCGCCCATGCACAATCGAACCCAGAGCCCTAAACACCACTCGGCCATGAGTGCTGCCGTGGATGCAGGTGGCGGACCATCACCAGCCACCACCAACCGCACCCCTGATGCGCCACAACAGCCTGAAGCCCCTCGGGCAATCGGCCAAGCACGAGCACCCCTAGATCATCGTCGGTGACGTGCCCTACTAGCATCTCTACTTCGAGTTGACGACGACTTCACCAACGACCCAGATTATGTTTCGGACAACAATCAGCAAGGCAAGCACCCCCTTTGATCATATTGATCCTATTATTTTATGGAGTTTATATTGTTTTATCAAAACTATTATGCATGCGCTATGTTCAATAAACATTGTTGTATTATGGGTACAAGTAGAAGTATTCCTTAAATTGTGGGAATTCCTTAATAAATATTAACATGTGAACCTTGATAACCCTACAATAAAATTAGACAATACATAATGTCAACATAGGTATATGTGAATACTTAATGTTCCTGCTTATCCTTGCTTAGAAATGAAAAGCTAAATGAAGACATGCTTTTTTATATAATTTAAAAAGGTTGGATATAACAATAAAGGATATTGATATTTTGGCTAAAAATGAAAATAAAACTATGGTTTTTGACGTGGGCGATTATAGGCAATAGCCGGATGTGCATGGGACTTGCACATAGTGCAGGGGAGATTTCTCGCCCGGGTCGGATTAAGGACCGAACTATTGTGTTGTTTTCAGGTCAAGATATCCGTACAACCACAAGTGCTCGTATGAGACAACCTTAATCTATTAAGTTACTTAGAACTGGCTTTGCGCATTTGAAGGCTATAGTAGTACGGGCGTCCGGATAGAGGTTGCTTGAAGGGACGTCCACACCGAGGTGATTATAGAATAAACGTTTACTGATACAACGGTGTATGCCTTACTATGGGGAGAAGTGGGGCTCCACAGGAGTGAACTGTGTGAGAAGTACTGTATGTACGAATATCTTCTACCACCGTAGTAAGGGTTTGTCGTCACCGGACTGGAGCAAAGTTAGGTCTAGGTAATGTAACAGTTATGTTATGATCTCTCTGTGGCACACCAAAGGAAATATGTTAATAGCTTGCACAAAGAGTTGATCATATCTTGTGGATAAAGCAGTACACCTTTGTAAAGTAAAAACTTTTCGAAAAGCCACGCCCGCGATCAACAGCACTTGGTAAAGTTATCACATAGTTTAAAGTTTTCGCATTTTCATAAAATGGATTGGAATTGAAAATGATTATTGAAAAGTCTTTATTTAAGTTTTAGTGCCAGTAATTGGTTGTGAATGATTTGTTAACTCAATCATGGGGGATTGAGTTATTATATTGTGATTTCATTGTTGTTATTTACTACAAGTCAATTGCTCTTTTACAAATTCCATTTGCAATCTACTATTCAGTATGTACGATTCAAGTTTGCTTAATGCAAAAGAACTTAGTAGCCATCCATTTGAGCCTGTATCTATTACTTATTTGTGTACACTACAACTCTTGCTAAGTACGCAATGTACTTAATCTTGCTATTGTTGTTGTTTATTAGGTGATGAAACAGATTACCCTGATGAATCCTATGATAACGCAGGTTACGGGGATTTCAACGAAGAATTTTTCTAGGGTTTACCTTGTCAGTTGCCTATGGAAATACTTGGCTATGGCAAAGAAATACTGGGCTAAGGCAAACTACAAGATAATAATGTTTTTGCTGCATCTTTATTGTGGTTTATAAGAATAACATGTATAACTACTTCGTTGTCTTATGTAATATATATTGTGTATGGATGTGTTATCAATTTTGTGAATGTGCGTACTAGCCACTGATCATGGGACTAGTGTTGTATGCACATTGGACCTTCCTTCTATGATATTCCGTACCATTAAAAGGGAGGGTCTCACAAGTTGGTATCAGAGCCATACTAACTGTAGGAAACCTTAGTTAGCATGGTCGTTAGCTAAGGACTTAAAAATTGAACTAAATAAGTCTATAACTAAAATGCAAAAATTTGTGCGTTTGTTATTGTCCTTTCTTAATACATATATGTTATTATCCTTTCCTTGTCTTAATATATCTGTTATTATTCCTTACCTGTTCTAAATTGTAAATTCTATTTCTTTCCTTATTAATCCATAGATGGACATGATCATACCTTGCCTGAATCCAAAACCCGGGAAAATGCCGACGCAATGGGAGTTTTGGCCAAAATGATGGATTATGCCAACTATGAAGAAAACCCACGATATATCATGTTTTATGTTGCCCTCAGCTCGGTAACCATTGAATATGATGCGCTGGTTTACATTCCTGCACGGGCTCTCTACGACGAGGGGGAGCACTCCTTCGAAAGCTATGGCTCCACGGTGGTCGCCACCATGAACGAAGCCGTACACGGCTGTCGTTTGTCTTTGCCATGCTTTACCTGAACTTAGTGTGGCGTACCGCCTGTACCCCTCTCGTGCACTGATCGAAGAGACTTCCTACCCCGACTCTACAAATATCTGTAATGGGAAGCTCCGTAGCCTTGTGGAATTTGTGAACGCCTTCGATGGACATCACCGCCTGGTGGAAAATGAGTTAGTGGAATCTCTAACTGGGTGGCATATCATGAAGGAGTGATTGCACCTTACGTGGCCATAGGACTCATCCCACGCTCGGTGTTGGGAGACGGTCCACTTCCGGCGATGCCCCCTACTCAAGAGAACACTACTATGCATGTAGCCCCTATAGCACCTCCTAGTCGACGTCGCAATGCCCGCATGTGAGTCATCGGTAGCCGACCTCGCCCTGTCGACTAAGGCATTGATCCTAGCAGCTACAACACTCATCGCCCTCGTTCGGCACAAGTGTACTGTCATCGTGGGACTTTTCCCACTATGTCAGTAGGGAGCTTCTTTGCTCGACACGTGCATCAACATCTTGCATAAGCTTATGAAATAGTTGCATCTGAGTGAAACTGACCCAACATTATTTTCCTCATTTTTGATGCCTATACCCAATCCAAATCACTGCAAAACCCTATTGCCGGTGAGCTCCTTCCCTGTTCGTCTGCCTCACCTTGTGTTCCATACTCTGCTGATGATAATCCCTCACTTTATTGCTTGGTTTTGGAAGTGAGGTATCAACACCTTGCCGATCCCTTGTTTTCAAACAACCACTGCCACCATTTTCATTGTCACAACTTCTCAGGTGAGATCCATGTCGATTCATTGCTTTGACACCTTCATTGGCTTGCATGTGAACTGAAGTGCACCATCTTGTAGCCCCTCTTTCTGTACAACTTGTTGGCACCATACGAGTCTTTGCCACCACTGTTGCTCACTATCGGCTAGCCACTCCAGTGCTACTCCATCATCACCAAGTCATCTGGTACACTCCTGGTAGTCCCTAGATACCAGTGCGCTAGTTAAGTTGTAAGGTTTAGCCTTGAAACACCTTTAACACTGTAACATCCCAAAATTTGCCTAAAATATTATTTTATTGTTATTTGTGCATTTCATGCTTTTCTGAATTTATTGGATTTTCCTAGATTTTATTTGATTTATTGTAAATTAAGTATATAGGCCTTTTGAGGAAAACTAATTAAATATAGATCAAATTTATATAAATTTGGCTAAAAATATTTTATTTAAGTTCAAAATGTCTCAAGATATTTATGAGATTTTTTGATATTTTATTTGCCTAAAACTAATTAGACTAATTTCTGCATTTATTTTAAAAAGAGAATGCATGGAAAACCAAAGAACAGTAGTGGGTAGAGCCCATTACCGCGTGCATGGGCTATATGGCCTGGGTTTGGAACGTGGGTGCTGGCAGTTGGATTCTCATCGTACGTTAGAGGTTGGTTGGGTTGATGTTGACCGTCGGATCAAGATCGAAAGGGCCGCAGGGTGAGGCGTTTAGGGTTGGGTCTCTAGCGATCTGAGTCGTTAGCTTGTTGCGATCGTACCGGATCAAGCCACGTCATCACAATCCTGGCCGTTCGCATTGACGTGGGTGATCGAGATCCATGAAGCAGTCGGAGTCTGGATTCATTCCGCTGCCGCGTCGCTTGGAGTCCCTGAGCCATACACGACAATCAAGACCGCTATTTAAGCCGCCCTCCACACCCCGAGAATCGTCGTCTCTCAGCGCATCCGTGAACCCTAGAGTTGTCGCTTGCTCCACTGTATCCATCGTTCCAGAGCTCGTTGTAGTTGGTGGTGCTTGTCGACGCGGTTTTCGTCAGATTTTGTCGCCGTAGTTGAGTCTCCGTCGTCACCAGTGACATCATCGAGTTCTTCGTGTCGTGATCTATAGAGTCACGGAACCACGTCGCCTTTTGGTCATCAGAGCACTGCGCCGCCATCTTCGCCTCCAACCCCGATGAGTTTTCGCTGCCGCACTGCCACCACTGGGTGTTGAAGCTTCAAGACTGTTGGATCTACTATGGACAATCGAGATTTGGCCACGAGGTTGCAATCTGCGACGGTAGGTTTTGGTCGTTGGATGATAGATCAGCGTTTGGGATCTTGCCGCTGATAGCACCCAATGGATGGCTGACGTGTGTTGGGTGCGGGGGCCGAGGCACCGTGCACCGGGTGCACGGTGGATCGGCCAGTGTCGTGAGCCATGTCTATAGACCGTGGACGCGTGCCGGTCTCTGATTGGTCCAAAGACTCGCTGTCGTCATAATTGTTTTTTCCTTTGGAACTATCCGAACGGAAATTCTGCGATGCTGACATCATCATGAGGTCACGCTGACATCATAAATGCAGTTTTCAGAATAAAAATAATTTAGTTAATTCAGATTTTCTAATTTCTGTATTTTTAGATTTATTCAAACTTCAAAAGGCTATATCTTTTGTATTTTAACACTGATTTGGGTGATTCAAATTTCTAAAAATTTGTAAAATTGAGATATATTTAATGGTGAATTTTATTTGATTTTTGGAGTTTATCTACTCTCTGTTTTGGTATTTATTTATTTTTATTCTTCGGTTCGCGTAGACGTTGAATTGTGTGACGCTTCGGAGGAGGATTCATCGACCCAAGATCAATTTTCAAAGCAAGACTAGAACCTATTCCAAGGCAAGTTGTCCTTTGATCATGTTGAACCCAGTTTTCGAAAACTGCTATATTGATTTACATTATTGCATGATATTTTATGTATACAATTGTTTCAAATTAAATTAGGATTTAGTTAATCTATCCAATTGAATTATACCCTACATTGTCACTTATATGCCATGATTTATTTGTCACCCTATGATGGTTCATTATTAGTTGGTTAATATTAGCAATCAACATGGGTTGGTTAGATCGTGCTTAGCCTGCCACGTATACCTCATGTCGTTTACAATATCAAAAGTGAATCTTGATTAATGAAATATGGAACATGTTTATTAAAGGTGTGTCGGGTGCTGTCACACAATGATGTTGAGTTGTAGTGACGTATGTCACGAAACGATGTGACTTGTTGATGGCACGTGGTGCATGGTAATCAACTAGGGTGGTAAATAATTTGGATTGGGGCAAGTGGCAAGGGGCAGTGTGCCAAGGTGGGCCAGTAATGGCAGAGGGTTTGTGAAAGTCTTGCCCTAGTCAATTAAGGACTTAACCATGCGAGCCTTTGAACTGAGTTAATCATGCAACCACATGATCTGGAATGGGCAGACCTAACTAAGTAGGATTATCGATATCTTGATATATGATTCCTGAGGTGGATAATCACACAGAAGCGTGCATACATAGAAGTGTGGTTATAGCGGAGGATGTGGCGTTAAACATCAATCTAACGGTTTGTCGGTCCTATCCTTCTCCTCCGCTGAGGGAAGGTGTAGTGTATGGCTTACCGGGAGGGTTAATGTTAAGATAAAGGTTTTCAAAAGGTTTTGTCATGACCACTTGCCTTTGTGGTGTATGGTTATGTCGTGTGGGTAAAGTGCATAACCTCTGTAGAGTGTATAATCTATTCGAATAGCTGTGTTCGCGGTATTTGGCAATGCTCGGGGATTACAGTCAAGGGTTAGATTTTATTAAATTAAAACCTGGATGGGAATGCTGGATGCTGTTATTGAAAGTTGGAACTTGACTTAGATTAGATAACTTGGTTTATCTGAAATGCTGAAATTACTATTACTGTTATTTGTTTTACTGTCTTTACAATCTACTTAATGTACTTGTTCATAAATGCTGCTCTACAGCAAAATAGCCATGTTAGCCTTTTTCTTTGGAATAAGCCTTGCATATAGTTATGTTAGAAATGCATTCTGTGCACAACTTGTTGAGTGCTTTAAGTACTCACCCTTGCCAACAACAACATCACCAGTGAGAAGTCTACACCAGCTTTGGAGGAGGTGTTCCAGGAGGAGACGAATATTTAGGGGCGAGCCTTGTCAGTTGCCTATGGTATACTGAAGGGTTTATCTACATTTTCATTCCACTGCAGTTTAATTTGTTATTTAGCCTTGCGGGGCATAATCATGTAAGTTTGACCATAAGCTCAGTCAACAGTTTAATATTTAATATATGATGTCTTTTATTATGTTTATGTTGTGTATGATTGTGATATTCATTTATGTTGAGCCTGTGTGCACTAGCGTGATCCTGGACTAGTGCAGTATACAAGAGGGTCCGGATTTGCATATTCGGGTCCCGACAGAGGTGGTATCAGAGCCATACTGACTGTAGGTCTTGGCCCTAGATAGTCTGGTCGTCTCTTAGGACCTTCAAAATTATTTTCTATAGGAAATATTCAACTTGAAAGAATAATATGCTCTTTACCTATCTCATGCTTCTATTCTTTCCTCTTGCTGAAATTTCCCTCTCTTTTCCTTGCTGGATCAAGTTAAAATCTTACCTGAGTTATCTTTAGTAGATGATGAAGTTCCACACCTTAGAGTAATGGGTGGTTGCCGTTAACCCTGAGGATCATGAATAAAGGAATCGTCAAGCTCAAGGAGTGGATTGATGAAGTCTTCTCGAAGCTAGAAGAGCCAGTTCTTAAAGTGGCCAGTTGTGACTCATGTATGGGAGTCGCGCCTGCTTAAGATAGAAGTGTCACCCATGTAGGCGGTAGTTTTGTGTGTATAGGTTGAATTTGTTCTTCCTTGATTGCTAAGTGTGCAGTATGTGTTGTAGAGCTTTTAGGCTTATGTAAGCAACCATACCAAGCTATTAATATTGATTGCTTAAGTTGTTGGGTTAAACCTATCTCCCCTGCCTTAGGATTCTTACTTCTTACCTATGCTAGTTCCCTCTCCCCTAACCCTATGAAGCAATCAAGCAGATGGTGAAAACTCGTGTAAACAACGGAACTAGTAGAAGTGGAAACCAATCCAACGACTATCCTAATGATGAAGCTATTCCTCAACAGTCATCACCAGTAGATGTGCAGAACTTGGGAGTTTTTCTCGTAGCTTAGACTCAGCTGATGCAGACCACGATGTAGCAGATGCAGAATGTTATAACTCAAGCTACTGTCAACAATGCAACTCAAGCCAGCAATGAATCTTGTTCTATTTCCAAGCTATCAGACTTTATGAGGACGCGTCCGCCAACATTCTCTGGAAATGTCAGTCCTATAGAAGCAGGTGATTGGCTCAGAACCATAGAGAGGAAGTTGCAAATAACTCAATGTGAAGGAAGTGAGAAGGTGTTGTATGCTTCACACCAGTTAGAAGGAAATATTGTCGATTGGTGGGAGAACTACTGTGCTGCCCATGATGCCCCACGAGAGATTACATGGGAGGAGTTTACTACTGCTTTTCGTAGATATCATGTTCCTGAAAGAATGATGGAATTGAAGAAAGAGGAATTCAGATCACTTAAGTAAGGAAGTCAATCAGTGGTGGAATATTTGAATAAGTTTACTCAGCTTGCATGTTATGCTCCTGAAGATGTTATGAAAGATAAAGCGAGACAGTCTTGCTTCATGAAGAGATTGAACGCTGATTTGCAGGTGAGCTTGATTACCCATAATTTTCCCGATTTTCAAGAGTTAGTCAACAAGACCATAATTCTAGAAGACAAGCTTAAAGAATTCAGTGAGGAATGTAAGCGCAAGATGATTCAACAAGGAGGGTGTCCAAATCGGATAAGGTTGAGAATAACCCCTCAACAGTTTGAAAAGTTTCAGCCGCAGGCTATAGACCAGATATCATATCCTGTACCGTGTTCGTCTAATCAGAATTTCGAGACACCAGCTCAAGTAATCAATGTGTTAGGAAGAAATCAACAGACTTCAATTAAGCGTGGTTACCATTGTCAGAAGCCAGGATACTTTGCCAATAAATGTCCAAAGAAAGGAGGTATTACAACTGTTGGTTCTAGTCCTGCCAATACACCTTTACCCGGAGTGAACCATGGATCAAATCCTGCTAGAGCTGCACCTCGAGCAACAATAAGAGGTCATGTTAACCACGTTACAGCTAATGGAGCTCAGAAAGTATCGGATGTTTACTGGGAAAGTTCCTAGTTAACTCAATACCTGCAATGGTTCTATTTGATTCTGGAGCCTCGCATTCATTTGTTTCCCGGATTTTTGGTGAAGAAAATGTGTTGGATGTTATGCATCTTAAGTATATGTTATTAGTGCAATCCCCTAGATCGGAACTCAAGTCTAATTTAGGATGCTCTGGAGTTAAATTGCTTATTGATGGAATAGAGTTCCAAGCGGACCTTGTTGTGTTGGGTACGCAGACCCTAGATGTTATTCTTGGAATGAATTGGTTATCTAAGAACAAGGATATTTTGGATAGTGGTCGAAGAGTTGTGTCAGTTGAGAGCCCTAAGGGAGAAAAAGTGGAGTTTCAAGCAACTGCGGTTCGTGATGGTCAGCTGATGGTTAGCAGTATTAAAGCAAATAGTTTGGAGGATGTGCCAGTGGTTAGAGAATATCCAGATGTTTTTTCTCGAGGATTTTCCGGGTATGCCGCCAGATCGAGATATTGAGTTTGTTATTGAATTAGTGCATAGAACAACACCAATAGGAAAGAGACCGTATCGGATGCCAACAGATGAGTTAGTTGAAATGAAGAAACAGATCGAGGAACTTTTGGAATTTATTTATTATTTTTGAATTATGATTAATACGGATATTATTTAAATATTCAAAAATTTTAAATAAACTTTTTTAAAAAATATTTTATTTGAGTTCCAGGTGTCTCAAAGTATTTTTGGGAAATTTTCTAGAATTGTTTTAATATTTTTACTATTTTCTTTGAATTATTTGGATATCTAGAATTATTTTATTAGTAAAAGCTTGAAAAATCCATTCGCACAGTGTTGGGTCGGAACCCTAATGGGCCCAGACAATTTCCCTGTGTGGCTTGGTCCGAATCGAGCGGTTGATTGAGACCGTAGATTCTTGATCGGATGGTCGGGATGTTAGGGTTTAAATCGAAAACCCTAGAGTGACTAGCGACCGTTGGATCTGTTTGCATCGAGCGACTGAGATCGGAACACTAGCATGTGAGCCGTTGATCTAGGACAGATGGATCGTTGTCGTCTTCGCGTGTTTACCCTGGAGTCTAGAATAGTGTTACCGTCGCGTACGGGATAAACTCTGCCTTGGGCACAGAAACCAAGGGCTTTATAAGAAAGAAGGACCCCCGATCTGTGAACTCCAAGCTTCGTTGTGTCTTTTGCCCCAAGATTCATTGCCCGAGATGCTCACTAGTCACCGCAATCTCTCACTGGGCATCGTCGGGTCTCTCCGCTGCTTCTATCGTGTGGAACGTCACCGCTGTTGGTTTTTTGGTGAAGATTGGGTCACTATTGAGTTTGTCGTCCTTCATTCTTCCAGATCCGAGCTATCCCTATGTGAATCCGAAGGTAATCTGCTGATTCATGGTCGTTGTCTTCACCTACAGCTAGGCGCCGCTGTCAAAGCCATTGCCGGACTTCACCGATGAAAACCCTAGTCGATGCTGATGTGGCTGCTTTGGTGTCAACACGTGAGTGCCATGTGTCTGGCACGTTGGCTGAGCTTGCTTGCGTGGCTACTCGGTCAAAGGCGCCACGTTAGCTTGGACTGGTCCCACACGTTGGTCAGTGTACTGTTGTGTGAGCCGGGATCACGGTGAACCGAGGTTTGCCGTGGACGTGGTCCATAGACCGTGGGTCCGATGTGTCTGCAAAAGGGATTTTCATATTATTTTATTATTGCTAATGTTAGCGATAACGTCATAATTAGATTTTTTAGTATAAAAATAATTCAAAAAATATGAGTTTATTATTTTTCTGATTTTCAAATTTTTTGACAGCTCATTCTTCTTCATACGAGCTCCAATTCAGGTAATTAAAATTTATAAAAATTTGTAAAATAGAGATATATTTAATGGTGAATTTTATTTGATTTTTGAAGCTTTTTTTCTCTACATATTGGTATTTATTTCGTATTTCATCTCTATTTACATAGAAGTCGAAGTGCCTAGATCGTGCGAGAGTGAAGAGTTTATCCAAAACCAAGGTACAGAGTAGGAATAAGATCTTTTCCATGACAAGTTCTGCTTTGATCATGTTGATCCTAGTTTTACCAATGCTATGTTGTATTAAATTACTGTATAATATTTTATGCTTAGAACTATTTTCAATTAGTTTGGGATCTAGTTATTCTACCCAATTAGATTATACCCTACCTTATCATTTGTATGCCATGATTATTTGTCACCCTAGGATGGTTTATTATTACACTAGCATGGGTTGGTTATATCGTGTGTAGTTTCTTAATCATTGTTGGAAACATGCCCTAGAGACAATCATAGAGATGATTATATTTCCATAAATATTCATAAACTATGAGATTGTTCTTTGAATAACATCATGAATATTGATTAACAAGTACGTGACTTGTTTGTGAAACTCTGTGTTCATCTTTATAATGTTCATTCTAAAAAAGGGGTCCCTAGTCGATAATCATATGAGGACACATATGAGTAGACTAGCATATATATTGGTCAATGGCCATGTTTCACAGGTCATAGATATGGAGATATCAAATCAATAATATGGACACATGTTAGAGAACATGGTTTTGGACATCGACCCACTATGAGACACTGTGAGAACGTTGTTTTATTTCATATCATCAGTTCGTCTCATATACGATGTGTATGCTATATCTTTCGACTTGAGATTGTCGCATATTCTCAAGATGCGTAATAGCTTACTTAGGGGTTGTCAAACGCTACTCCGTAACTGGGTAGTTATAAAGATGGCTTTCGGGTTTGTCATGAAACATGCTGCAAGGTGTGATAGATCAAGATAGGATTTGCCCCTCCATACAACGGGATAGATATCTCTAGGCCTCTCAAGTGGTTGGATTCCAGAAACGCATGGCCATTCTACTCGAGTCATTGAGTTAAAAGAGTTACTCGATGTATTCGGGGAATCCGAGTTACGGCATCGAGAAATAGTGGTTGAGCCATCTAAATAAGGATGACAAAATCTCGCCTTGGGTTTGACCAATATCGTGAGCCAAAAGGAAATGCATATAGAATATTGTTGAGGTTCATCCAATCTTTACATGTACTCGGGAGTCGGTAAGTCCTACTAGGGGCCGCTATCGACTATTGGTCGACTACTCGATGGTCGAGTAGGAGTACTCAACGATCCATAAGGGTAATCCAGCCATGTTCGAGTGCACGTGAAGCTATAGGGTCGCACCCTTAAGAGGCTGTAACTAATTCGGATTGGGATCTGAGTTGCAATGGGTTTAGAGTTCCTAATGGGCTTCAAGGAGTTGAAACCCGTTAGTGACGTCTATATAAAGGTAGGAGGTGGTGGCTTTAGAGATATAGATACACGAAGAGACATATCAGGAATTCGGAATTCTCGAAACCCTAGCCGCCACCCCTCCTCCGTCCAGAACAGCGTAGCCGGCACTAGCACTCTAGCGTGTGGTGTTCTTTCCCCATACATATGGATACCTTAGAGGCGTTGCTGCGAAGCTTCAACGTTAGGACGATCCGCAACCTGCAACAGTCATAAGGAGCTGTTGGGGAGGCGCGAGGCTAGTACGATTACATCTGCACCACCATGCTACATCGAATCTACTTCCGCTATGGGTCTGCGAGTCTACTGGTAATTCTGTGATCTATAACTTGCAGTGGTTCCTTGGTTACGCGATAGAAAATTTTGATTTTTTGCTAGAGTAGCCTACCCGTTCCCCAGCAGTCATGCCATGTTTAACTCATGTCTTTTGGAATATCAAAATCAATCTTGACTAATGGAATATGGAACATGTTTATGAAAGGTGTGTCATGTGTTATCATATAATGACCTACTCCGGTAAAAAGCCGATTGTGTATGATGCGCATCATCTGATAAACGGCTCTTAGAAATATCTTCCTTAAGGCTAGCTAATGGTCCTCCACTAGCTGCTCAGCTATGACCTGATACACTTGAGTTGGTCCTAGAGATGCGTCGCAAAACATGTATTGATCAAGCCACATATTTAAAAAGGCCACATGCTCTCAGTCGAACACTGGAAGTCAAAAAGCAATCAGCCAATTAATCAACTTTGCCTATACTTTTATTTAATTTCTGTTGACTAGGAGTAGTTTTTAGACTTAGCATCTCCTCCTTGTAATTCATTTTTTGATCAATAAAGTTGTGCTTCACTGATTTTGATCATATTCAATTTACGCCAAATATCTCATGTTTGTTTTCATACCGATCTTGCTACGCATCGTCTATTTCGGAGAAAACAGATCTTTACCTATCATGTGATCAGCTGTAATAGCTATTTAGATTTATTTTACCGATTCCAAAATCTAATCGACTGTGAATATTTATTTCGATTTATCTTGGTTTAAGCCGATCAAATCGGTTAATAGCTATTTTGATCTATCTTGCCGATTGCATGATCAAATCGGCTAACATGCCTTGAACTCGGTGTTCATGTGTGTTGAACCCAATTGGCTCTTTTTCAGCGCCAACACATATCTGCAACACATTTAGGCTGTATTTCTGTACCTTAAGGTGTCTGGTCAATTAGTAAATTGTGTTGCCCACTTCAGTTAAACTATTTCACAACAGATAGCAACAATGATCTGGTGAATGTGTATAATCTCTGGAAGTTAATTTCAGTGTAAAATGTGATACCTCATTATATCTTTAAATGTTCAAACTTAACATATTTTTACAGCATCTACTTGTGTTGTGTTACCGTATATTTGTTGAGAGGTGTTGACAGGCACACGAGCACCTCATTCCCCCCATGCATGACGCGCTACAGGTGCGACGCATGGCGCTGCGGTCACCCGCAATCACACGAGCAAGGATCTGGGAACGGTCTACCATAATTACAGAAGCCAGGATTAGTCTACGGCAACAACCAGGATTTTTTCCATGTTTAACTTGCATGCATGCCGCTCTATTTTTTGTTGCTTCTCTCGTGTGAGTATCAAATTCTTTTACGCTTTCATGGTATCACGAGATGGTTCGCTTCTGTGGCCTCTCCGCTTTCGCAAATCCTAGCCGTCGCCGACCACCACAACTGCCATCGCTGGCTTCTCCTTGCCGCACGCCCGCTTGTGCTCGCCGGTTATCCGCCACATCTCGCCATGTCTCCTGAGGACGAAGCACGCCTGAAGTGCGAGGAGGATGAACGCCCTGCTCACGAGGCAACCGAGACCTAGCGCGCTGCGGACATGCGCGCTCTTGCTGTAACATCCCGAAAAATGCAGTAATATAAAAATTTATATTTTGAATTTGAATATATTTATTTCTGATTTTTCCTGACATGATTGGAATTTATTTGGATTTCTTTGGATTTTTGTATTGAATGAAAAATCAAACAACTAGAATTTAAGAATGGATAATGGTAAAAAGATAAAAAGGTAAAAGATAAATTTTGGAAAAATTACCATAGAATCTTAACCACTCTGGTAAGTCAGTAAATTCAAGAAGTAAAATTTTATGCACAGAAAAGTGGGTAAATAAAATGAATGACACCTCTTTTTGACTAGAAACAGTACAAGTAAAAATTAATGAAAAATATTCGAAGTTTATCTGGAGATGGAAAAATTACCAAAACACCCTCATGGTAAAACCTACATCTGGTAAAAAATTTTAGGATTTTATCTTGTCATTAAGACCTTGTAAAAAATTCCAAAGCATAAGCTTGGAAAATATGAAAATTAGAATGTCAGAATTTTTATAAAATAACTACCCAATATTTTGACTTGAAAATTTTACAGAGACATCCTTTACCTGCATATAACTCTTTATAAAATTTTCAAAAATAAATAATACGGTTTGAACCTTTAAATAAATAAAATACCGAAATTCAAGTCCTGTACATGACCACAGTGTCAGAATTTCTAAAATTTAACCATGTGGTATTTTGACCTCAAAATTTTACTGAAGGTTAGAAACAACCAGGAGACGCAGGTCAAAAAGTTTCACAAAAATCACACACTGACTTGATAGCGATTTGAATGCCCACATGGAGCTGTCCCGGCTATACTTATCGCTTGACTCATCCTCTCTTGCCGACGTGTGGGGCTATCACTTTCCCGTAGCGGTTGACTGGCGGCATCGGGAAAACGTCTCTCTCACCGACCGGTGGTCCCGGACCCCACCTGACAGTCCCTTCTCTTCTCCTCCTTTTTCTTTCTCGCGTGCTCCCGATTCTTCCCTCTCGCACCGCCTTCGCTCGGTTCAGCGCATCACCGCGCCGCTGCCGCTAATCCTCGCCACGTCCATCTTCGAGCCGCGGCGCCATACCCAGTCCACATCGTGTCATTCCTTGCCGGCTGAAATCACGTGCCACTTCACTGGAAACGCCAAACCGAGCCGCAATCCAACCGTGGATTCAAACCCTGTGAAGCAACTTCTCGCGGCTATAAATGCCAACCCAGCGTCACATTGAGCTCCCCTTATCTCTCAGCTACTCCCAGAACCAACCAATCAAGCCGAAATCGCGTTCTTCGCCGTTTTCGCCAGAAAAACCGAAAAGGGGGAGAAACTTCAATTCGGGCGAAACTGGTATCAATCCTTGAAATTGATTCCCCCTCTAGCTCCATTCGACATCCTAGTTTACTGATCATACCTTAATTTCAGCTCATCTCGACTGGAGCTCCGTCGCCGCGTGTTCGCCTTCTTCCCCACGGCCGGCCGACGGTGGCGGCCCGAACCGTCCCTTCTCCGAGCAAGCCAACCGCCAAAATGGAACACTAACGACCCACTGATGCTTAAACCATAACCGATTCGGCTGGGGAACCACTGTTTCTCTTCTCCGGCGAGTTCCTTCTACTTCCGCCGCAGGCCGCCGGTTTCAGCCATCTCCGGCCACCCCCGGAGGTGATCGGCACCATCTCGGATCGCCACCCCCGGTGCTGCCGTCTTTGCCCATTCCGCCGGAAACCCGCCGGAGAGTCGTCGTCGTCGTGCCCTAGCGCCGCCCCTGTTCTTCTGTCACTGCAGCGTGGGACCGCTCTGTCAGCCAGACACTCAGGACTCCAGTTCACTCGGTGAATACGCCTTCTAGCTTTGAAAACGTATTTTCGAATTTCAGTTTAATTTCCAGAAACCGAAATGATTCAAATGCTTGTAGATTTCGCATTATAGCTCCAATTTGGGTGAGATCAGTTTCTATATTCATGTAAGATCGAGTAGATTCATAATATGAAATAACATTTTGAAAATGTTCACTGGATAAATTTGAAATTCAAATTTAAAGAAGAAGCTTAAATAAGTGCTACATATTAAAAAGTTGTAAACAAACTTAAAAATGAATGGAACCGATTTTATTGAAATACTCATGTTTTCAGAAGTTCAAATATATAAAAACATTTAAATTTCATTAATGTTTGAAATAATTTTTATTAAAGATAGTATTCAATGCATTGGAAATTCAAAAATACATAAATTGAGTAAAAAGAAATATAGAATAAATAAAATTGATTTCTAAATATTAGCATGACAGTAGGATACCTGAGTTGCCAAAATAAATAAGAAATGAATTGGGTTTGAACTATTTTTAGCAAATATCAAATAATCTGAGTATGAACTGTATATGCATATGCATATAGAATCAAATAGTCCATATAGAGATCAAATGAATTCAAATAATCTCCAAACCAGTTTTGTTATACCCCTGGCATTACAAAGATTCCAGATATAAAGTAATACTTAAAGTTTACTACATAAAACAGTGAATGATCAATAGTTAAAGTGTTAATGATTGCATAATTGAAATAGTTGTAACCTTCGCGAATAAACTCAGAATTTGATGAAACCAAATCCTATAGTCCTGAAAAATAGTACCCTTGCTGATTAGGCAAAAAAATCTTATGTTAGTGCTAGGTTGAATTAATATAATGTTAGACCCTAATGATCGTTTATAGGAAAAGTATCGCGGATAAAAGCCATTTGTCTCGAAACTAGCTTTAAATCACTTCTAACATCATGCCCTGTTAATGCCTAAAAAATGGATAGATTATCCTAGGCGGTGTAGTCGCAATGGTAAAAACTGAACTCTTAGCGAGTAGCAAATTGAACTATCAAGCGTTTTCATCAATCCGCAGAACCTCTCGTCTAAATACAGAAATTATGGAAATCAGTTTAGGAATGATATTTGGGATATGTACTACCATATTCTCGAAAAATATTGCATTTACAGCTTTCGTTTCAATTAAATTGTGCTAGCTGAATACCCCTAAAAAGTATGATTGTCGCAACCTTTTATATCACCTAACCATTTTCAACTAAGAAAATAATGTCTCGTCTAAACACTAAAATGTATGAAATCAGCCTAGTTTTGTTCATCAAAGTATATGCTATCCAATTCCGAAGAAATAATCTTATTTCGTCATGTTTTGCATATAAGCTTTAATAGTCAAATAACCCTTAGTTTTATGCTTTATGAACTTCATAATAAGATTAAGTGAACCTTGTAATAAGGAATTTGTACTTAATATATTTGTATCACCAGAACCTTCTTAAAAACTATAAATAAATCTACTTAACTAACTTATCAATCATAACTTAATCAAAACCCTTCGTGTGCAAATCTTAGGGCTAAGTGCTATTAGCATAACCGTAACTGGTGTTTCAATTCTTTTAATCCAAATAATTTTAGCTTCTATAATTCGAAGTTATAAATACTAGAATTCACAATTTTAGCCTCTTGAATTCGTAATTCGAGATTTGATAATCTATAAAAGGAACCCTGTTTTGTTTGTCATTAAGTCATTAAGTTTAAGAATAAAGTAATTACTTAAATAATCCAAACTCTAAAGTATCCCTGTTTATGCAATGAATCTTTATTTGATTTTCTGTCTGTCTTCTTTTCGCCCTTATTGAAGTTTATTATTTGCTATATTTTCCGATCGATCGACGTGTAGAATCAGACGTCCCTTCCTCCGTCATTGCCTCCGTCAGCCGTGATCGCGTCTTCGTCGTAAACGATATATAAGCAAGGCAAGCACCCCCTTTGACCATCTTGATCCCAGAATTTAATTTGCATTGTTTATTAAAATGTTTCATGCATACGTTTACTTTCTGTAAATTGCTATTTTATGGTACTGGTAGTTATACCTGTTGTCTCATGAAACTTCCTTGATAAGTATGAAAATGTGAGCCTTGATAACCATAGAATAAACTTAGACAATTACTGAATGTCACCATGGGTATATGCGATTACTTTTATCCATGCTTAGCCATGCTTTTAGATCAAATGATGATGATGATGATCAGATCAAAATGTGTTCCTGGGGAAATGGAAAATGTTGTCATTATAGCTGTTGGATATGGGTATTTTGATTAAAAACCCAAATAAAACTATGGTTTCGATGCGGGCGATTATTGGCGATAGCCGGAGGTGCAGAGGGATTTGCACGTAGTGTAGGGTGGAGTATCGCCCGTGTCAATTTAAGGACCGAACTCAGTGTTGTATGATCCAAGATATTTCGTGCAAACCACAAGTGTTGTTATGGGGCTTCCTTAAACCAATTAAGTTATCTAGTTTAACTTTGCACATTGGTAGGCTGAAGTAGTAAGGTCTTTCCTTTCGGGTTTGCTCGACGGGTGCCCACACCGAGGTGTTGGGAACAACACTTACCAATATAACGGTGTGCGCCACGTCTATGGGGAGTTCCAACATTCCTATGCTCTGAGTTCTCCCAGCTATATCGTGGGTTTTATCGTCCCGGTGCTGGTGCAAAGTTAGATTAGATAATGTAAAGGTTTTCGTCATGAACATTCTGGCCACACGCTTTAAGTGCGTGAAACTTGCGGCAAAAAGAAAAGGTCATACTTGTGGGTACAGGTTGTACACCTCTGCAGAGTGAAAATCTAATCGATTAGCCGTCCCCTCGGTCATGGGAAACTTGGTGAACTTGCACTAGTTAAATGTTTAATTTTCTAAAATGGGTTGTGGTTTGGAACTTGTTTAGCAGCTTTTGTTTTCATGTCAAAGGATCGACATTGATGGATTCCATTTCTGGATTATTCGAGATTCACGATGGGTTGTGAATATATTACTTATGCTTACTTATTTCATATCAGTCAATTATGCTTTTACAAATTCCGTTTGCAAATAACTTGTTTTACAATGTCAATTCCGCTTTATGCAAATTAACTGTAGTAGCCTCCTTTGAAATGGCTGCATATATTATAGGCTTTGCTCAAGTCTTGGAGTACGAATGTACTCACCCTTGCTTATATGTGGTTTTTAGGTGGTTAAGTTGCCGAGCTTGAAGGTTTCTTTAAATCATGAGTTGCGGGTTTTTCTTCGTCGAATCTTTCTAGGGATTATGCCTTGTCGGTTGCCTGCGGGTGTTGGATGGGCACACTACAAGACTTTGCTTCTTATACTGCTTTATCTCTAATTTGTAAGAGCTTTCTTTATGTAATAGCTTCCGCTTAATAATATTTGTTGTATGGTTGTGATTCCAATTGGTGTATGTGCGTACTAGCTACTGATCATGGGACTAGTACGGAAATGCACATTAGATTTCCATTTTTGCAAGTTTGTAAAAATGGGGGTCGTTACAGTTGGTATCAGAGCTATGCTGACTGTAGGATGAACCCTAGATAGTTGGTCGTTAGCATTAGAATAATCAAATTCAAAATCTGATATTTACAAGTTATCATATTTGCAAAATGTAGGTTTTGCTATTCTTCCCTCTATCTTAAGATTCTCCTCTTACCCACATATTCATTTTGATTTGTAAACAAATTCCTCTTTCCTTAAATCAATCCTTGACAAATGGAGACTCTGACTTAGGCGTCAACGATCTCGAAGAGGAAAAATGTCGCTCCATGAAGACTGGTGTTGATAGGTCGCATAGGAATATAATAGGCTAAGTTATGCTAAGTTATTTTAGAACCCTTGTAAGTTAATCGATGACTATTTTGTGAGTTTTGTTGAAATCTTTTCTCTTGTATTGCTTACGGGTTACTCTCGCAAAGACTAAACCATTTGGTTGAAATTTACGATGTGCCAACCCTTATTTAATAAGAAAATTTAATTAAGAATATTTTAAGGAATGAAAAGTTGCCTTATGAACTAATAGCTAACCAATAACCAACCTTGAAAACAATGTTATAATGAAAGAGACATTGCCTTATAAAATAACCAGCAATTACCAAATCCATATATAGGTTATTCTCAAAATAATATTTTAATAAACAGAATGATGCTTTGTAAAATGGATAACTTTCATCTAACCATATCCTCCCAATTTCAATATCTTGAAGACACCTTCGAGACAATCCATTAATTCATCCGCTACAAGTAATGAGTAATAGGTTTTTCAGCCTTTATAATCAATCTTCGGTTCTTTCCAAATAACTCTGGTTGAGATGTATCCTTTTATTCATCTCAAACATTTTAACATACCGTGTACCTCTCCTTAAGTTAGCTTTTTATTGCTAAAGAATCTTGGTATAACTTACTAGCACTTCTCATTCACTTTGCGAAGACCAACAGGATTCCATCTGTATAATCTTGTCTTAACAATCATTGTTGCAGGATACCTGTGACAAGATCCCCCGGTAAAATCTTGGAAAGTGAAGCCATGTTCAGCTTTAAGCCATCTAATGATAATCCTACCTTAGTTCAGCCAGGTTCCCAACATTTAGTACAGAACAATTCCAACCTTGGCTCAGTTCTTGCCCGAAAAGGAAATGGTTTAGATCAGAAGCCTACTCCTACATTTCACTCAATACCTAAACGATGTTCTTTGAAGTGTTGCCAACCCAACCAATCAAGATCGTGCTTGCATTATTGTGGAGAAATAGGACACTGCTGGCGATGAGCATGCAATAAATTGCTCCAGCTGTGAAGGAAATCATTCTCCTGGAAAATGTCCCATGAGCAATATCACTTGTTACCTTTGTGAAGGTCATGACCATTGCCCAGCTCAATGTCCCCTAGGTCCGATAGTTGCCAATACAATTCAGCATCAGCGAGTGAAATTCCGGGCCTTAGTTGCTCAAGATTTGGCAATCAGAAGGGAAAAACTAGCTACACAGAAAATATTACCTAAGGAGTTGAAGAAGCAACACATAGACTTTGATCGCCTTCATCCAGGAAGTAATAAATGGCCATCGCCATCAGCATGTTTCTTGTGTGGTGAAGAAGGTCATTGGGCAAGGGAATGTCCGCAAGCTGAGATTAAAAAGGAAGATAGTATTGAGAATCCAATCATAACCACCAAGACGCCACAAGAGAAGCGTGAGTGCTTCAACTGTCACAAGAAGGGTCATCTTGCTAAGCGATGCCCGCAAGAAGAACAAATATTTCCTGCAACTATGGTCATACCAGAGGTTACGTCAGTTAAGATTATAACTCCAAGAGTAGGAGGAACAAAATCTGAATCAGTTTACTCGAAGAATCAGTTCAAGAAGAGGCGCTTGAATGAAGACGCTTGCCCCAGGAGGAATTCTGCTCAATTCCATCCTGAATTTCAACCATCATTTGTTCATTCCTCCAACAACACCAGTGAGCAACCATCTGGTATCCAAAACCAGGCAACTAATGTTACATGCTTTTACTGTCGTGAGCGTGGACATTATGCCAACAAATGCCCAAGGAAGAAGAGAGATCAACTTCGTTCTCAAGGCCAACAAGCCCCTATCCCTGCATTTACTCCAACTCAAGATATCAATCATGGCATACCTAACACAATGCCAGGTACATCTTATACAAATATAGTTTCTGTCAGAATTTAGATTAAATTGAAAACATTATGTCTAATCTTAAAGTAATATTTCGATAAGCGGAATATTGCCTTATAAATTTAACTGAACTCTCATCAAAATATATCTTATCTTAATCCTTCAAATGGCCAGTAAGATATCAAATGCTAAACTTCCAGTTTTCATTTTTAACCATTGCTCGATCAATCCTCTATCTGTTTTATAACATCAGTGAATAATCTTCTATTGTTTCGAATAAGATGGACATCGCCGCTTGCGTCGATCGAGAAGAATCTCATCACTTCACCAAAATCTACCCAAGTAGAGTTCTTCATCTCGTCAAGGATGACACCAGTGATTCCAAGTTATATCAAAGACTTAAGAAGTATCTAATACCTAGAGCAACCCCTGCCTCGATGTCAGGCTAATGTAAAGACCTTTCTCATGTAATTACACCCGACACTTAATGTAATATCGAGTACGTCCTTTATGTATGCAATCCCTACAATCAACCTTCTTCGCTCTGTACATTATATTCCTTCATAATTGCCGAATATAAAGGAAATCAAAACCCTCTGTCTATTAAGATGATCAAGTGAATTTAATCATCAAGATCACTTTGTAATCCTCCTACCTCAACCCAATCCTTGAATTATTTCTACCCCGTTTTCAATCTAAAGACAACGTGGAATGACAGCCATTCTCAACTAATCTCATCAACTAGTGTTGACTATTCAGATCAACCATTATATTCAAATATCATTTCTTGATGATAACATTTAATTCTTCCCAAATGAATCGAGAAACAAACATTAATTCTTTCCCCTCAAATATTCTAAACATATCATATGTCACTCTCTAAATTAGGTTATCATTATTAACAATCCTAGTTATGCAATCAAAAGAGATATATAGTAATATTCTTCATCTGCTTGCGCGAAGCCCAAATAGAAATCTTCTCCATGCTAGCCACATCACTTTGGAGTCGCAAGAACGGTGTTTTGCAAAACAACTACACTGGAAACAGGAAGACGAGGAAACAACAAGATCAATTCCGAGAAAGAAATTTTTGAACCCATTTAGTCCTTGCAAATCTCGAGGACGAGATTTCTATAAGGGGGGTAGATTTGTAACATCCCGAAAAATGCAGTAATATAAAAATTTATATTTTGAATTTGAATATATTTATTTCTGATTTTTCCTGACATGATTGGAATTTATTTGGATTTCTTTGGATTTTTGTATTGAATGAAAAATCAAACAACTAGAATTTAAGAATGGATAATGGTAAAAAGATAAAAAGGTAAAAGATAAATTTTGGAAAAATTACCATAGAATCTTAACCACTCTGGTAAGTCAGTAAATTCAAGAAGTAAAATTTTATGCACAGAAAAGTGGGTAAATAAAATGAATGACACCTCTTTTTGACTAGAAACAGTACAAGTAAAAATTAATGAAAAATATTCGAAGTTTATCTGGAGATGGAAAAATTACCAAAACACCCTCATGGTAAAACCTACCTCGGGTAAAAAATTTCAGGATTTTATCTTGTCATTAAGACCTTGTAAAAAATTCCAAAGCAGAAGCTTGGAAAATATGAAAATTAGCATGTCAGAATTTTTATAAAATAACTACCCAATATATTGACTTGAAAATTTTACAGAGACATCCTTTACCTGCATATAACCCTTTACAAAATTGTCAAAAATAAATAATACGTTTTGAACCTTTAAATAAATAAAATACCGAAATTCAAGTCCTGTACATGACCACAGTGTCAGAATTTCTAAAATTTAACCATGCGGTATTTTGACCTCAAAATTTTACTGAAGGTTAGAAACTACCAGGAGACGCAGGTCAAAAAGTTTCACAAAAATCACACACTGACTTGATAGCGATTTGAATGCCCACATGGAGCTGTCCCGGCTATACTTATCGCTTGACTCATCCTCTCTCGCCGACGTGTGGGGCTATCACTTTACCGTAGCGGTTGACTGGCGGCATCGGGAAAATGTCTCTCTCACCGACCGGTGGTCCCGGACCCCACCTGACAGTCCCTTCTCTTCTCCTCCTTTTTCTTTCTCGCGTGCTCCCGATTCTTCCCTCTCGCACCGCCTTCGCTCGGTTCAGCGCATCACCGCGCCGCTGCTGCCAATCCCTGCCACGTCCATCTTCGAGAGCCGTGCGCCATACCCAGTCCACATCGTGTCATTCCTTGCCGGCTGAAATCACGTGCCACTTCACTGGAAAAGCCAAACCGAGCCGCAATCCAACCGTGGATTCAAACCCTGTGAAGCAACTTCTCGCGGCTATAAATGCCAACCCAGCGTCACATTGAGCTCCCCTTATCTCTCAGCTACTCCCAGAACCAACCAATCAAGCCGAAATCGCGTTCTTCGCCGTTTTCGCCAGAAAAACCGAAAAGGGGGAGAAACTTCAATTCGGGCGAAACTGGTATCAATCCTTGAAATTGATTCCCCCTCTAGCTCCATTCGACATCCTAGTTTACTGATCATACCTTAATTTCAGCTCATCTCGACTGGAGCTCCGTCGCCGCGTGTTCGCCTTCTTCCCCACGGCCGGCCGACGGTGGCGGCCCGAACCGTCCCTTCTCCGAGCAAGCCAACCGCCAAAATGGAACACTAACGACCCACTGATGCTTAAACCATAACCGATTCGGCCGGGGAACCACTGTTTCTCTTCTCCGGCGAGTTCCTTCTACTTCCGCCGTAGGCCGCCGGTGTCAGCCTTCTCCGGCCACCCCCGGAGGTGATCGGCACCATCCCCGGATGCGCCACGCCCCCCTGGTGCCTGCCGTGCTGCCCATTCCGCCGGAAACCCGCCGGAGAGTCGTCGCCGTCGTGCCCTAGCGCCGCCCCTGTTCTTCTGTCACTGCAGCGTGGGACCGCTCTGTCAGCCAGACGCGCAGGACTCCAGTTCACTCGGTGAATACGCCTTCTAGCTTTGAAAACGTATTTTCGAATTTCAGTTTAATTTCCAGAAACCGAAATGATTCAAATGCTTGTAGATTTCGCATTATAGCTCCAATTTGGGTGAGATCAGTTTCTATATTCATGTAAGATCGAGTAGATTCATAATATGAAATAACATTTTGAAAATGTTCACTGGATAAATTTGAAATTCAAATTTAAAGAAGAAGCTTAAATAAGTGCTACATATTAAAAAGTTGTAAACAAACTTAAAATTGAATGGAACCGATTTTATTGAAATACTCATGTTTTCAGAAGTTCAAATATATAAAAACATTTAAATTTCATTAATGTTTGAAATAATTTTTATTAAAGATAGTATTCAATGCATTGGAAATTCAAAAATACATAAATTGAGTAAAAAGAAATATAGAATAAATAAAATTGATTTCTAAATATTAGCATGACAGTAGGATACCTGAGTTGCCAAAATAAATAAGAAATGAATTGGGTTTGAATTATTTTTAGCAAATATCAAATAATCTGAGTATGAACTGTATATGCATATGCATATAGAATCAAATAGTCCATATAGAGATCAAATGAATTCAAATAATCTCCAAACCAGTTTTGTTATACCCCTGGCATTACAAAGATTCCAGATATAAAATAATACTTAAAGTTTACTACATAAAACAGTGAATGATCAATAGTTAAAGTGTTAATGATTGCATAATTGAAATAGTTGTAACCTTCGCGAATAAACTCAGAATTTGATGAAACCAAATCCTATAGTCCTGAAAAATAGTACCCTTGCTGATTAGGCAAAAATATCTTATGTTAGTGCTTGGTTGAATTAATATAATGTTAGACCCTAATGATCGTTTATAGGAAAAGTATCGCGGATAAAAGCCATTTGTCTCGAAACTAGCTTTAAATCACTTCTAGCATCATGCCCTGTTAATGCCTGAAAATGGATAGATTATCCTAGGCGGTGTAGTCGCAATGGTAAAAACTGAACTCTTAGCGAGTAGCAAATTGAACTATCAAGCGTTTTCATCAATCCGCAGAACCTCTCGTCTAAATGCAGAAATTATGGAAATCTGTTTAGAAATGATATTTGGGATATGTACTACCATATTCTAGAAAAATATTGCATTTACAACTTTCGTTTCAATTAAATTGTGCTAGCTGAATACCCCTAAAAAGTATGATTGTCGCAACCTTTTATATCACCTAACCATTTTCAACTAAGAAAATAATGTCTCGTCTAAACACTAAAATGTATGAAATCAGCCTAGTTTTGTTCATCAAAGTATATGCTATCCAATTCCGAAGAAATAATCTTATTTCGTCATGTTTTGCATATAAGCTTTAATAGTCAAATAACCCTTAGTTTTATGCTTTATGAACTTCATAATAAGATTAAGTGAACCTTGTAATAAGGAATTTGTACTTAATATATTTGTATCACCGGAACCTTCTTAAAAACTATAAATAAATCTACTTAACTAACTTATCAATCATAACTTAATCAAAACCCTTCGTGTGCAAATCTTAGGGCTAAGTGCTATTAGCATAACCGTAACTGGTGTTTCAATTCTTTTAATCCAAATAATTTTAGCATCTATAATTCGAAGTTATAAATACTAGAATTCACAATTTTAGCCTCTTGAATTCGTAATTCGAGATTTGATAATCTATAAAAGGAACCCTGTTTTGTTTGTCATTAAGTCATTAAGTTTAAGAATAAAGTAATTACTTAAATAATCCAAACTCTAAAGTATCCCTGTTTATGCAATGAATCTTTATTTGATTTTCTGTCTGTCTTCTTTTCGCCCTTATTGAAGTTTATTATTTGCTATATTTTCCGATCGATCGACGTGTAGAATCGACGCCCTTCCTCCGTCATTGCCTCCGTCAGCCGTGATCGCGTCTTCGTCGTAAACGATATATAAGCAAGGCAAGCACCCCCTTTGACCATCTTGATCCCGAATTTAATTTGCATTGTTTATTAAAATGTTTCATGCATACGTTTACTTTCTCAGTAAATTGCTATTTTATGGTATCGTAGTTATACTGTTGTCTCATGAAACTTCCTTGATAAGTATGAAAATGTGAGCCTTGATAACCATAGAATAAACTTAGACAATTACTGAATGTCACCATGGGTATATGCGATTACTTTTATCCATGCTTAGCCATGCTTTTAGATCAAATGATGATGATGA
Source organism: Otatea glauca (assembly GCA_036346275.1). Taxonomy (NCBI): domain Eukaryota; kingdom Viridiplantae; phylum Streptophyta; class Magnoliopsida; order Poales; family Poaceae; genus Otatea; species Otatea glauca. The sequence goes on along the minus strand of CM070721.1, from coordinate 40,443,464 downwards.
TGATCAGGTCAAAATGTGTTCCTGGGGAAATGGAAAATGTTGTCATTATAGCTGTTGGATATGGGTATTTTGATTAAAAACCCAAATAAAACTATGGTTTCGATGCGGGCGATTATTGGCGATAGCCGGAGGTGCAGAGGGATTTGCACGTAGTGTAGGGTGGAGTATCGCCCGTGTCAATTTATGGACCGAACTCAGTGTTGTATGATCCAAGATATTTCGTGCAAACCACAAGTGTTGTTATGGGGCTTCCTTAAACCAATTAAGTTATCTAGTTTAACTTTGCACATTGGTAGGCTGAAGTAGTAAGGGCTTTCCTTTCGGGGCTTGCTCGACTGGGTGCCCACACCGAGGTGTTGGGAACAACACTTACCAATATAACGGTGTGCGCCACGTCTATGGGGAGTTCCAACATTCCTATGCTCTGAGTTCTCCCAGCTATATCGTGGGTTTTATCGTCCAAAGGTCTTTGGTGCAAAGTTAGATTAGATAATGTAAAGGTTTTCGTCATGAACATTCTGGCCAAACGCTTTAAGTGCGTGAAACTTGCGGCAAAAAGAAAAGGTCATGACTTGTGGGTACAGTTGTACACCTCTGCAGAGTGAAAATCTAATCGATTAGCCGTCTCCTCGGTCATGGGAAACTTGGTGAACTTGCACTAGTTAAATGTTTAATTTTCTAAAATGGGTTGTGGTTTGGAACTTGTTTAGCAGCTTTTGTTTTCATGTCAAAGGATCGACATTGATGGATTCCATTTCTGGATTATTCGAGATTCACGATGGGTTGTGAATATATTACTTATGCTTACTTATTTCATATCAGTCAATTATGCTTTTACAAATTCCGTTTGCAAATAACTTGTTTTACAATGTCAATTCCGCTTTATGCAAATTAACTGTAGTAGCCTCCTTTGAAATGGCCTGCATATATTATAGGCTTTGCTCAAGTCTTGCGGAGTACGAATGTACTCACCCTTGCTTATATGTGGTTTTTAGGTGGTTAAGTTGCCGAGCTTCGAAGGTTTCTTTCGTCGCAGGTTGCGGGTTTTTCTTCGTCGAATCTTTCTAGGGATTATGCCTTGTCGGTTGCCTGCGGGTGTTGGATGGGCACACTACAAGACTTTGCTTCTTATACTGCTTTATCTCTGATTTGTAAGAGCTTTCTTTATGTAATAGCTTCCGCTTAATAATATTTGTTGTATGGTTGTGATTCCAATTGGTGTATGTGCGTACTAGCTACTGATCATGGGACTAGTACGGAAATGCACATTAGATTTCCATTTTTGCAAGTTTGTAAAAATGGGGGTCGTTACACTTGCCGTCGCCAACACGCGCAGTGGCCTCCACGCCAGCTGTTGTCTTGCAGTCCATCAAGACCCTCGTGCCCGTGGTCCTCAACATCGACTCCGCTAGCTACAACAAGTGGTCAAACCTCATCCTCAACACACTTGGCATGTATGCCCTCGACGACCACATTCTCTTCGATGATGGTGTTTCGGACGACGACACGTGGTCACAGCTTGACTGCACGGTCAAGTTATGGCTCCACGGCATGATTTCGTCAGACCTCCAGGAGCTCGTCATGCACCGTGAGGCTATAGCGCACTCCGTCTGGCTCGGCCTTGAGCAATAATTCCTTGGCAACAAGGAAACTCATGCGCTCTACCTCGACGTCAAGTTTCGAAACTTCATCCAAGGAGACTTGTCCATTATGGACTATTGTCGCCAACTGAAGGGCATGGCGGATGCCCTCGACTATCTTGCCGAGCCTATACCCAACCGGACCCTCGTCCTCAACATCCTTCGTGGCCTCAACGACAAGTTCTCTTACATGACGACGCTCCTCAAGCAACAGAAGCCCTTTCCGTCGTTTATAGAGGTTCATTTCTTGCCGGCACATCCACCAACTCCTTTGGTGGCTCTGCCAACCGTGTCACCTACGAGCAGGCGTCTGGCAGTTTCGTGGCCCATTCTGGCAGCCACAACTCGGGAGGATCGCACGGCAACAACAAAAACCGTTGCCGCAGCCGTCATGGCGAGTCTGTCGGTAGCGGCAATGCCTCTGGCGGTAGCAACTCGTTCAACGCAGCGAACTCCTCTAGTGGGTCGAGCGGCCGTCCGGGCTAGCCCACGGTGTACAACCCATGGACCGGATCCATTCAACTATGGTCCGACCTGTCTGCTCTTCGCCACCAGTCTCCTTGGGCCGCACCCTTCTCCACAGCCTCACTGGCAGGCCTCACATCACCTGGCACTTGTCGTGGGGGGCTTCAGTGGGCATGCAGTCACCCGCGTCTGGAGGACACAGCAGCATGCAGCCACACGTACCCGGCGACTACAGTGCATGCAGTCGCACGTCAGTGGTATCCAGCCATATGTTGGTGGCTGGCCTACCATGCAGCCACCGCCCGGTGTCCTTGGTGCTCCGTTCCTTGGCTAGGATCAAAACATGCTAGCTAATTTGTTTAACACGATGACGCTCAATCCTCCTGCCAATACGGATTGGTGCCTCGACTCCGATGCAACCTCCCACATGACTTCGGACATCAGTAATCTCTCCATATACCACCCCCCATCTACTCCATCTAACATTATCGTTGGCAACGATTCTCTTCTTCCTGTCACCTCCACCGGTGTCACCTTTTTTCCTACAGTCAGCGGTTCTCTCCACTTACGTGATGTTCTTGTGTCCCCTCACATTATTAAAAACTTAATTTCTATCCCCAATTTACTACTGACAATAATTGCTCACTTGAGTTTGATCCGTTTGGCGTTTCTATGAAGGACCTTCGCTCCAAGAACGTGATCGCCAGGTGCAATAGTTCCGAGCAACTTTACCCCTTGCGACCAGAGGCGTTCCTTCCACATGCCCTCACTGCTGGCACATCCTTCATCCTTTGGCACCATCGTCTTGGTCACCTTGGTCATGAGGCCTTCTCCAAACTTGCGAGCACTAGTGCCATTCATTGTAATAAGGGTGAGCTAGGCTCCTTGTGTCATGCGTCCACACACGTCTTCCTTTTGTTAGCTGATCATCTCGTGCATCTAAACCTTTCGATTTAATACACTATGATCTTTGGACATCTCATGTTCTTAGTGTCTCAGGCTACAAGTATTATCTTGTTTTAGAGGATTGCACGCACTATTTATGGACATTTCTACTGCGTCTAAAATCTGACACTTTCTCCACATTGTCACATTTCTTTTCCTATGTCACTACGCGGTTTGGTGCCTCCATTAAGAGCGTTCAATGCAACAATGGTCGCGAGTTCGATAACTCCAGCTCCCGTATGCTTTTTCTCACCCGCGGGGCCACTCTTCGTATGTCTTGCCCATACACCTCGTCACAAAATGGTAGAGCTGAGCGCATCATTCGCACGACTAACAACATTGTCCGCTCTTTGTTAATCCAAGCCTCCCCCCTCCTATTGGGTCAAAGCTTTGCACACTGCCATATACCTATTGAATCATCATCCCACCAAAACACTAAACTTTTCCACCCATTTCTTTGCACTATATGGCGCTCCTCCCTCCTACTCCCATCTCCGCGTCTTTGGGTGCAAGTGCTACCCCAACCTCTCTGCCACCGCCCCTCACAAACTCTCCCCTCACTCAACCCTTTATGTGTTTCTTGGCTACTCGCCAGACCACAAAGGCTATCGATGCCTTGACCTCTCCTCCAACCGAGTCATTATATCTCACCACATCATCTTTGACGAATCCTCATTCCCTTTCGCCGAGTCAAGCTCCAACACTCCTTCCTCCGACTTTGATTTTCTCTCGGAGTTTGACGCGGAACCTTTACCACCTGTTGGTTCTAACCCTTTTGTAGTATCACCTCCCAATGTCGGCCCTGCTTCCCCTGCTGGTCTCGCACCTCAGGCTACTGCCAGTGGAGCCGACGCTGCGCAAGCGTCTTCTGGCAATACGGCCATGGGAGCTCCTGTGCCCCTGGCCAACCCAGCACCACATCGAGCTGCCCCTGTCGACCTTTGGTAGCAGGTTGTTGCCATCCCGGCCTCTTCTCTAGCTTGGGTTGTGGGCTCTCCAACAGCTCTTGCGTAGGCTGCTCGATCTGGGTCGCCAGCTGATGCTGGCCCAAGTGCTACTGCGGGGGCGTCTCCCTCACCTGCGCACCCGAAGCCGGCCACACCTGGGCCACCAGTGGCCCATGACTCCTGCCACGAGCCAGCACCTGCATCTCTGCCTGCTACGATCGCAGGACCCTCAGCGGCACCAACTGCCGCTCCCGCTGTGACATGTCGGCCTCCTTCTACTGTTCGCACTGCACCCGTTACCAATGATCATGTCATGGTCACACGGGGCAAGGCTGGGTTCCGTCAGCCACTGTCGCTCATGAACCTTCATGCTGCTGTGATGTCACCACTGTTGAAGACTTACAGGAGTGCCTTGGCTGATCCTAACTGGCGTGATGCTATGATCGAGGAATTCTCAGCTTTACAGGCCAATCATACTTGGGACCTTGTACCTCGTCCAGCTGGTGCCAACATTGTGACAGGCAAATGGGTTTTTCGTCACAAACTCTTTCCTACTTGTGATCTTGAGCACTACAAAGTGCGTTGGGTTCTTCGAGGTTTCACCCAATGGCCTGACATTGACTTTGATGGAACTTTCAGTCCGGTTGTTAAGCCTTCTACTATCAGGACAGTTCTCACTGTCGCTCTCTCTCCCAGGATTGGCATGTCCGTCAGCTTGATGTGAAGAATGCTTTCTTACATGGCACCCTTACAGAGACAGTCTATTGTGCTCAACCCTCTGGCTTTGTGGATCCAGTCAAACCTGATCATGTCTGTCGACTGAATAAGTCTCTATATGGACTGAAGCAGGCTCCTCGTGCATGGTATAGTCGGTTTGCCTCCATTGTTCTCTCCATTGGGTTCATTGGTGCGAAATCAGATTCTTTACTATTTACTCTTCGTCCCAGCAGTGATACAGCTTGTTTGCTCTTATATGTGGATGATATCGTTCTTACTGCTTCCTGTGAGACTCTCCTTCGCCAGATTATAAATGCACTTCAGCATGAGTTTTCCATGAAGGACCTGGGACCCCTCCATCACTTTCTTGGCATGTCTGTCAGTCGTCGTGATGGTGGCTTATTCCTCAGTCAGCGGCAGTATATTCTGGATATTCTTGCTCGGGCAAATATGAGTGACTGCAAGCCATGTTCTACGCCAGTTGATACGAACACCAAGCTTGCTTTGGATGCTGGTCCCCTTGTGGTTGATCCTACGCACTATTGTGGGTTAGCCGGTGCTTTATAGTATCTCACTTTCACCAGACCTGACATTGCTTATGCTGTGCAGCAAGTCTGTCTTCACATGCATGATCCTCGAGAGCCTCACTATGCTCTGGTGAAAAGCATTCTTCGGTATCTGAAGGGCACACTTGAGTTCGGCTTACAGCTTCACCGCACCTCCATTGGAGCGCTCGTTACTTATTCTGATGCAGACTGGGCAGGCTGTCCAGACACTCGCCGCTCGACTTCAGGCTATGCAGTCTTTCTTCAAAGTGGTAGCACACTGTCTCTCGCTCCAGTGCCGAAGCTAAGTATCGGACTATCGCTAATGCTGTGGCCGAGACTTCTTGGCTACGCTAGTTACTACATGAGCTCCACTACAAGCCCCAGTGTGCTACTGTTGTCTACTATGATAATATCAGTGCAGTCTATCTCTCTACCAATCCAGTGCAGCATCAGCGCACCAAACACATTGAGATTGACTTGCATTTTGTCCGGGACCGTGTGGCTTCCAGAGCAGTGCGTGTTCTTCATGTGCCTACCTCGTCTCAGTACGCTGATGTCTTCACCAAAGGCCTGCTATCTTCGCTATTCATGGAGTTCAGGTCCAGTCTGAACGTCTACTCTGCTCTGCTCCGACTGCAGGGCGTGTTAGCGTATATTTGTTGACTGGTGTTGACAGGCACACCAGCACCTCATTCCCGCCGTGCATGATGCGCTACAGGCGCAACGCATGGCGCTGCGCTCACCCGCAATCACAGGAGCCAGGATTATACGGCAACAACCAGGATTTTTTCCATGTTTAACTTGCATGCATGTCGCTCTATTTTTTTGTTGCTTCTCCCGTATGAGTATCAAATTCTTTTACGCTTTCGTGTTGTATGCTCTGCTGTGCACATTAAGAATTTAATTACTTGGTTCTGTCATCCTGGTTATGTTGCTGTTCTGCTTCCCTTTTCCTTTTATTTGTTGATATCGGTTTTTGTTGCTGCAGTGTATTTTTGTTACCATAGCATCTTTTGTGCGATTTTATTCCCCAGGAAGGATTTATCCAGAGTAATTTTTTTGTGTGATTACTTAAGCCATAAACTTTATAGTTGAAATCATGTTGCATGGTGGTATTGTTTTTTTCTAAAAAACGAGGAGTAGAGTTCATGAACATTTGACAATAGCTATGTGTGAATGATGTTGAAAATAGCGTGTGGTATTAGTGGTAGAGTTCATGAACATTTGACAATAGCGTGTGGTATTAGTGGTATTAGATAAATGATGTTGAAAAAAAAACTATGTGTGAATGAATTTATATTCTGATGAACATTTGACAATAGCTCATCTATTTTGCACGAATGCGTACCATCAATATGACTATTTACATGATGGCCTTCAAGTTCATTTCTTGTTCTCCGTAGGGACTAGGGATAGCATGGAAGATTTAGCAGATGACATACGCACAAGGAATGCATAGCCATCGGTCACAGTTATTCTGTGTGGCCTAGCTATAAATTTGCTCACTTGTCCCGGAACTTCCATCAGTATATGTTACGATGCCGAAGTTTGATGGCTACTCTTTTAAGCTTGTAGTTTTAAATATCATCGTCAATGTCAAGCTATTGGAGGAAACAAAAAGACTAAGATACTATACATTACTGACTTTCAATTTCAGTATCTTACGAACTTAAGTGTATCCTATGTCTTTCCACAGGTAAGGCACAGAGGAACAGTAACGTGTCTTTAGGCACTTTAGTTTAGATCCAGATTGATTGGACAAGAAGGTTTCAATTTATTGCGAGATAATTCAATTTCTTTTGGCTTCGACCTTGTACATCGATTTCCAATTGGACGGCTCTCAATGCTGTGCCGTTGTTGCCTTAGGTGAATGAAGGTAGAGGACATGCGTCACTTGCGGACATGGGCAGCTTAGTAGCCCACAACAGGCGTAGCAGTCATGGCCACAGCCGGATTGTTCATCTCTTGGTTTATTTTCTGGCAATTTGTTTGATTTGGTCTGTTATTAAGTTTGAATTCGCTGGTTGCAATCTGTTAGAACTGGTACAGTTGTTATAGAATTTGTGATTTGGTTCACTTGCTAGTTCGGGCAGGGAGGACAATAGTCCGTCCTTTGTATGGCAGTATATTGTGTAACCGAAGATGTAGAGTGGACTGGACACTGAAATTATGGTGGATACGTGTTGTCTTGTCACGGCCCAAATAAAATCTGGCTTTTCTTTTTACTACCCATTTCATGAACTGTGCTTTCTAGACTCTAGACTCTAGTGCTAAATTGTGAGATACGGCGCATTGGTTCGTGATCTTGCACTTCCTGTGCAATCATGGCAAACAGGAAACTTCAAATTTCCAATTTAGCCCTTGCATTCTAAGCTGGTTATATTGCTCATTTCAACCATCTCCTGCACACAGTGAACAATATAGGCACTGCAACAGGGCTTCACCTGAATCTAGGGGCGGATGAAATAGGTGTAGAGCTAAGACCGAGTGACATCGACGCTCTCCAGCAAAGCCCATATACCCTTATATAAGCATGTAAGCCTATATTACAAGCTACAAGTTTGTGGTGCGAGTTCAGAATAATCTTGGCGACCATTTTCCCTGCGTTCGCATCTGCCAACCATGATATGAGTCAACTGTAATACTTCGACCTGTTAATGTAAAGGCCCATGTGACCCATGTGGTGCAGTGGTAGGATTAGTCCTACATTGCTTATGTAAATTGAGTTATAGTAGTATTTAACACATGTTGGGATCAAATATAGCACCTTCGGGTTAACCCTTTTATATGAAGCGAAGATAAAAGTGTAAGTGAGATGCTATGCATGCTTGGGCCAATCCCACGGTAAGCTACACTCTGAGCGAATTTGGGCCAGGGTGTTACAGATGCTATCAGAGTGTAACAGATGGTATCAGAGTATCAACCTTCGCTGCACGAGCGCATGTGGAACAGGTGCATGGGCAGGCGCATGGCACGTGTGGGCCCGGAATGGTTACACGGCATGGCATATATACCGGCACTAGACGCATGGCTGTGTACCGAGGAGTGGTTCTGGGTATCTACTGTGTATACGGTGTGGTTAGGCCTTAAAGGGGTAGTTCTGGATATCTACCGTGTATATGGTGTGGTTAGCCCTTAAGGGTGTGTAGTATATAATACTTGTTGGGATCAAATATAGCACATTCAGCTTAATCCTTTTACACAAAGCGAGGATGAAAGTATAAACAAGATGCTATACATGCATAAACCCGCTAGGCTCGAGCGAATTTGAGCTAAGGTGTTACATTAACACTGACGCCTTCGACGACAATGTACCTTGCCAGGTTGCTTCCGAAGGTCACATGGTTCCATCGCCAAACAGATGTATCCTGCTGTCTTGCTGGCCATGGAACAGCTCGTCTCTTCTTCCAACGCTGCTGCAAGATACACCGTCCCAACTTGTTTGTAATCACTGCCATTGACACTATACCACATTGTGTCTTGGTCATATATCACAACCGCCAAATCACTTGAGAGAATTTTCAAACAGTTCAATCTCGAGGAATGGATTGAGATAAGAAGAGTTTGGCAAATATATCCCATCAAATTTTCACAGCTCGCTGGTACGCTTGGTAAAGAGCTTGTATGGAGCTTCTCTGTAAGACTTTACTTTGAGCTCCAGAGTCTACTTTACTTTGAGTTGCAGAGTCTTTGGATGGTTAATTGGTGGATTCTTTAGTTTTTTCAGTTATGATCCAGTGCACCTGCCCACTGCTACCTCAATGATAAATAACAAGCACGCTATGCCCATGATCAGAATTCAGGAACCATACTTGATTTCTGCAGTAGTGAATTGTAGGGAAGCGAAAATCACGGATGAATAGAGTCACAAGTGTCTGTGTTCTAGACTTTTTAGTACATGACAGTGAGGTCCAATAGTAAAGGGAGGCAGGTTATAACGGTGCAGATTAACTATATATAACAAATACAATTGTATTTCAATCATTGGAAGTAGAGTTGTATATCAAAAAAATGATCTCCACCGCTTATTTTGGTAGGGCCAGATTATAACGATGCAGATTAATCACATATAAATAGAGTTATATAACAAATACAATTGTATTTCAATCATTGAAAGTAGAGTAGTATATCAAAGACAATTGTATCATAATATTTTGACGTGCAGTTGCGCGGGTAAATCTGCTAGTTAATACTAATTATGAATTTGAAATTTGTACAGGATAACTCCAAATTAAAATTAATTCCAAAATAAACATGTTTACCCTCGTAGGTGCCTTCGATTGATAAAGATACATCTTTGATGTGTACAACTCAAAGTTTTCATCTTCTATGTATATCTCACACTATATATACATCTTATATTTTTTCATAGATTAACATGGAAACTTCTAGTCTTTTTCTTTTACTTCAACTAATGTGTTAGTTTCTAGCTTTTTATTTTTTATTAATATAGAAATTTCTAACTTTTTTCCCAACCAGGATTAATGTGAAGGCTCCACGTTAATGCGGGTGCAAGGGCTGAAGAGGCTTGCCAGATGGATTTGGTGCACCAACAAAACAGCAATACACCCAAGGATGTTTCTTTGTGCTTTTCTGTATGCCAATGTACATCAGCATATATATCAAATACACGTCATTGTCTTCAGTGGCAAAGACAGGATAAAAATGGACTCATAGGACCATGTTTCACCAGCTGCTCGTATTGACACTATAGATGGACACACACATGGTCAACGCTATCATGGACTGCGTTGGCACCGTCAGCCTCACGCACAAGCTCACGATCCATACTTGTAGGAAGCGGTACGTAATGGGAACGGTGTTCCGATCTTCCGACAGGTAGTACTAATTGGATTGGTGGAGAACTCAACGTTGACAATTCGGCTTCCAATCAGAACTGATTCAAACCCTACAATCGCTACACCACGGCTCCGTTGGTTATCAACCATGCACAATCACGGTTGACCTTGCCAAGAAGACTTATCCCTGTATGCAAATCGAGAACACAAGTAAGAACGTAGAAGATGCAATCTGAATTGCGAAATTATATTAAGCACACGAGTTGGGTACCACAAACCGATGAACAACGAAAAACTGACAAAGTGTCTAGTTGTAATCTAAGCAAAACCCCTCTACTATAGCGACGGCTACTGAATATGTATGAGGGAGAGGACAAGGGAGGCGCCCAAGGGGTTGGTCGTGCAACCCTAGGTCGTACAAGGCCTTTGGGCCCAAGTGGAGGTGTCGCAGTACCTGTCAGATTCTATTCGTCATATTGTTTTAATGATTCCTGTCGATCCAAAAGGATTTTGGACGTAAAACTACTTCCGTTGGAAAGCACTCGTCGTGGGCTTGTCCATAGTGTCCAAGAACACCTATTTTGAACTTCGTATGATACAGATATAATCATTTTATTGATGTGCTGTCCTGAGGCTCCAAACCGAAGTTAGAGTCCGACTTGAGCTCGATTTTGAGACCAAGTAGACTTGGACTTTGAGGGATGACGTCCAGGTAAGCTTGTGATGCTTCTCCCATATTCCTAAGCAATAAAACATCACAAGAATTTAGTAGCAATTCATCCAACAAAACGTGAACAGCGAGGAATGAGTTAACCTAATGGTTTAATTGTCGCGCGCATGCTCTTGTAATTGGTCCTTATGTATCTTGAGGAGTCGTGTTGCGCACATCCGAAGGAGTGATGTCCTCATCATCCTCCCCTTCTTGAATTGGAGTCGTCCTCGACTCAAGCTCATCTTCCTCTCCCAAGTATGGTTTCAAATCTGAAATGTTAAATGTGGGACTAACCCCAAAATCTGCAAGTAAATCCAATTTGTATGCATTGTCGTTGATTTTCTCAATTATCTTAAACGGATCATCAACTCTAGGTATCAACTTTGATTTTTTTAATTCTGGAAACCTATCCTTTCTCAAATGCAACCAAACCAAATCACCCAGTTCAAATTTTATTTCTTTCCTACCTTTACTTCCAACAATCCTATACTTATCAGTCATGCGCTCCATATTCTCTTTAGTTGTTTCATGCAACTTAAGAATAAATTCAGCACGCTTCTTAGCATCCAAATTAAGTTTTTCAGAAGTGGGCAAAGGTAGTAAATCAATAGGAGCACGGGGATTAAAGCCATACACTACCTGAAACGGACTTACCTTGGTGGTGGAGTGTTTCGACCTATTGTAACAAACTCAATATGTGGTAAACACTCTTCCCACATCTTTAAATTCTTCTTTAAAACAGCCTGCAACATGGTGGATAATGTGCGGTTAACAACCTCTGTTTGTCCATCAGTTTGAGGATGACACGTAGTAGAAAACAGCAGCTTCGTCCCCAATTTGTTCCAAAGTGATCTCCAAAAGTGACTCAAAAACTTTGCATCACGATCAGAGATAATAGTATTAGGCACTCCATGTAGTCGAACGATTTCCCTAGAAAACAAATCAGCTATGTTTGTAGCATCATCGCTCTTGTGACAAGGTACAAAATGTGCCAATTTAGAGAAACGATCTACAACAATAAATATGATATCCCTTCCCCTCTGTCCTAGGCAACCCTCAAACAAAATCCATAGAAATATCCTCCCAATGTATACTAGGAACAGGAAGAGGCATGTAAAGACCATATGGATTTAAGCGAGACTTAGCTTTATTGCAAGTAGTGCAGCGTGACACGTAGCGCTCGACGTCGCGTCTCATCTTTGGCCAAAAGAAGTGGGCAGCCAGCACATCTTCAGTCTTCTTTGCTCCAAAATGTGCCATCAAACCTCCTCCATGCGCCTCCTACAACAACAAAAGATGAACGGAGCTAGCTGGAATGCATAGATTGTTAGCACGATAGAGCAAACCATCATTCAGCACATATTTATTCCATGTTTTCCCTTCTTTACAATGTTCATGCACTTCTTTAAAGTCCAAATCAGCAGCATATAAGTCCTTAATGGTCTCTAAACCAAAAATCTTATGATCAAATTGAGATAACATGGTATAACTCCTAGAAAGCGCATCAGCAATCACATTGTCCTTTCCTTTCTTATGTTTTATGACATATGGAAATGACTCAATATATTCTACCCATTTAGCATGTCGTTTATTCAGTTTAGCTTGACTTCTAATATGTTTTAACGATTCATGATCAGAATGTATAACAAATTCTTTGGGCCATAGATAATGTTGCCAAGTTTCAAGCACACGAAGTAAAGCATACACTTCTTTATCATAGGTAGAATAGTTAAGACTTAGCCCACCTAATTTCTCGCTGAAATAAGCAACCGGTTTACCTTCTTGAATTAGCACACCTCCAATTCCCATCCTGCTAGCATCACATTCCAACTCAAAAGTCTTACTGTAATCCGGGAGTTGGAGCAATGGAGCGTGGGTGAGCTTTTCTTTCAACAACTTGAATGCTTTTTCTTGTGTAGGTCCCCATTTGAAAGCTACTCCTTTCTTTGTCAACTCGTTCAACGGGGCAGCAATGGTGCTGAAATCCCGCACAAAACACCGATAGAACCCCGCAAGACCATCAAAGCTTCTCACCTGTGTGACAGTCTCAGGGGTTGGCCAGCTCTTTATGGCTTCAATTTTTGCTCCATCCACCTCTATTCCCTGTGGAGTAACAACATAGCCAAGAAACGAGACTCGATCTGTGTAAAAGGTGCACTTTTCGAGGTTACCATACAAACGTGCATCTCTAAAAGCTTTAAAAACAGCACGTAGATGATCAAAGTATAGTTCATGTAACTTACTGTAAATCAAGATATCATCAAAATAAACCACAATAAATCTTCCAATGAATGCACGTAAAACTTCGTTCATCAATCGCATGAAAGTACTAGGTGCATTAGTTAACCCAAAAAGCATCACTAATCACTCATACAAGCCAAACTTAGTTTTAAATGCAGTATTCCATTCATCTCCAAGTTTCATTCTAATCTGGTGGTATCCACTTTGCAAGTCAATTTTATTGAAAATTATAGAACCACTCAACTCATCAAGCATGTCATCTATCCTAGAGATAGGATGACGATATCTTATGGTAATATTGTTAATGGCTCTACAATCAACACACATACGCCAATTACCGTCTTTCTTAGGAACCAAGATCACAGGAACAACACAAGGACTAAGGCTTTCCCGTACGTACCTACGGTCCAAAAGGTCTTGGACTTGTCACTGAATTTCCTTAGTCTCCTCCGAGTTGGTTCTATATGTAACACGGTTTGGCAAGGTCATTCCCGGGATCAAATCAGTTTGATGCTCAATCCCTCGAATAGGAGGTAATCCCGGGGGTATCTCAGCTAGAAAGACATCCATATACTCCTGCAAAAGGTTAGAAACAGAAGAAGGCAAAGAGCTAGATATATCCTCAAGTGAAACTAAAGCTTCTTTGCATATCAAAGCATAGCATGGCAGCTCATTCTCAGTAATTGCAGCAAGATTAGATTTTGTAGCAAGCATAACACACATTTCAATGTAATTCCCTCGGACTTAGAACTAGGTGCTTTCTTGTCTTTCTTAGGTGGGAAAACGTTTTTAGCTACTTGCTGGTTTTCAGATTCTGATGCACTCTTTTTATTCTCATTTTGAGCTCTCTTTTTATCACATTGCACAATTTTAGCATGTGTCATAGGAAGCAAAGTGATTTTCTTTCCTTTGTGCATAAGAGTGTATTTATTACTTCTACCATGATGAGTTGCATCAGTATCAAATTCCTATAGAAGGCCTAATAAAAGTGAAATGCTTGCATAGGCACTACATCAAAATCAGCAAAATCATGGTACGTTCCAATGGAAAAATGCACTCTCGCAGTTTGTGTTACCTTCACCTTACCACTATTGTTGAACCATTGAATATGGTATGGATGAGGATGGCACGTGTGGTCAAGCAAAGTTTCTTGACCAGATTTGAACTCACTAAGTTATTGCAGCTTTCACCATCAATTATCACACGAACACGATGGTCTTAGACGATGAAATAAATCTGAAACAAATTATAGCATTGTAGGTTCTCCACTTGCTCCACTTGAGCGCTCAACACTCGATACACAATTATAGTCCTGTAATTCTCCGTGGCAGCAGTCCCTAAAATCTCCTCACCATCACCGTCCGTCTCATGGTCATCTTCATTATCTGCAAGGTTAGCTGCAAGAGCATATTCATCCTCAACATCACTAGCACTAATGTACCCACCTTCTTCCATGGCGATTTATGCTCGTTGACTTGGACAATCCTTCATGACATGTCCCATTCCCTTGCAATGATGGCACACAATGCCACTCGTACGACCCGTGGAAGCAACCGATGAAGAGCTCTTTGTTGGTGCCTGCACAGTAGTAGATTTACTCACCTCGGGTGAACGTGATGGTGGTGGTGGTGCTAAACGCGCCCTACTCATGGAGGGGGCAGTAGGCCGATTAGTAGGAGACGGGGTTGATTTGGCTTGCGCCGGCATTGATTTTGGTGTAGATGCACTGCCGAAGTTGCTTCTTCACCTTTGTTGTCTTCCATGCAATTTTTTTTCTGCCAACATAGAAAGCTGAAACAATCTATTGATATTATTATATTCTTTGTAATCAACTATGTCCTGAATTCCATATCGTAAACCTCCGTAAAAAATGAGCCATCTTATCTTCTTCATCCTCAAATATCTCACAACGCAACATGCCTATTTGTAGCTCTTCATAGTACTCCTCTACAGATTTATTACCTTGATTTAAGCATTGCAATTTCTTACATAAATCACATTTATAAGGAGGAATGAATCTATTACGCATAGCTCGCTTTAATGTAGCCCATGTATCAGGTTGTAATCCAGAATTTACTACTTCATTCCACCACATAATAGCAAAATCTTTGAACTCACTAGTAGCTTGTCTGACTCTATATACTTCAAGAACTAAATGGGATAATTTTTTGTTCAACAGTCATTTCCCAATCTAAATAAATTTCAGCATCATATGCACCAGAAAAACATGGTATGGTAAATTTGACTTTAGAGAAAGGATCATCATATCCACGACCATTGTGCTGATTAAAATTATTACCTCCCATACCATGACGGTTGCGATTCAAGCGTCGTTGTTGTCGTACATCCTGTGCAATGGCATGAGCAGCGAAGGCGTCGCGGTCTTCTCCGTCCTCTTCATCTCCTGCGACAGACTCTTCATGCTCCTCTCTTCGAGCCCTGTTGAGAGGTGGCTGTCTCTCAAAGTTCTCCATCCTTTTGAGCAAATTGGCAATGCTTCGCTCTATTCTCTCCAATTTATGCTCATTATCTCGACCGATCTTTGCAATGCTTGCATTGATACCATTTAGCGTGTTGTTAAACTCGTTTCTCGATATACACTCCTCTCCATCCATAGCTTCGGCTTGCGAACTGTCATTGTTATTAGAAGACAAAACACAACACAAGAGTATTATCCCTATCAACTAACTAGGTGGTGGAAGGTGGAATCATTCATTCTCAAGCATCTTACCACGCTCTTACAAATGTCCTTACTGAAACAGCAATGGTACAACCGGTGGCTGGTTCGTGATACCATGACTGGAGTGTGAGTGAGGCGATTGCAAAGGAGAACCTAAACTGATAAGAAGTATGTGGAGTTCAGAAAGCAATATTTAGTATCAAGGAATAAGCAATATCGAAATCAGATTAGCAAGCTGAATAAATATCCAACATACTTGTCACAGTTGCTGGCCTAAACATGTACCTAAAACTAGTTCAACCTAGCAAGGGATATATCAAAGCACATAGGACTCAAAGGATACAAGCAATTCTGATTATCTGCTTCTTTTTCCTTCTTTATGCTTCTTTTCTTCTCTCTGATTTTTTTTGTTTTTTCAATGCGGCTCTTCTTCTTCTTTTTTGCACTTGCCTTTTTCTTCACTTCTCCTTCTTTTAACTCAAAGGCAAAATAAAAATCTCACAATTTGGAACGAGAGAGATCGTTAAACAGATGAACAAAAATTCGGTAAAAATAGTCCAGAACTCGGTCTTAGAGGCCGATTTTGAGGGTCAAAAATGGCACAAGTCTAAAGACATGTAGATTTTTCGGATGCACGTCGTCGTCCTATTCGAAACAAAAAAAGTACGCCCAAATCGGATTTTGTATGCAAAAGTTATGTCAGTTTTACTGAACACTGGACAATTGCCTGCGACTTCACTTTTTTCTTCTAGTTAGGGCTAAAATAGCAATAGGATCGCGGGTGAACAAGGGTGGCCAGCGGTGCAGGGCAATTAACACAAGGCAGCTCGTGACCTATCTAGGGCGTGCGCAGCGAAAAAATATAATGCGGAGTGGCAGCAAGAGCAAACCCAGTAGAATTCAGATCGGTTCTGGGGTTGGCGGTGGTGGAATGACTATCGGTGCAAAGCAAGAACTAGGGCAACGGAAAGGGACCACTAGAAACTAGGATCACGACCTTAAACCAACAACATGACGACGACGATGGACACAAATTCAACAAATCGAAACTGAAATGAAAATTGCAATGGCACAAGGGGTTGTAGGACAGGGGAATCGATGATGAACTTTTTGTGGGGCAATTTTTCTGGACTCTAGGACGAAGGCAAAATAAAAGTGGGGATACAAGAATTACCTATCGGGCAACCGAGGCTCTGATACCACTTGATGGGAATGGTGTCCCGATCTTTCGACAGGTAATACTAATTCGATTGGTCGAAAACTCGATGTTGATGATCCGGCTTCCATTCATAACTGATTCAAACCCTGCAATCGCTACACCACGGCTCCGTTAGTTATCAACTATGCATAAACATGGTTGACCTTGCCAAGAAGGCTTAACCCTGCATGCGAATCGAGAACACAAGTAAGAACATAGAAGATGCAATCTGAATTGCGAAATTATATTAAGCACACAAGTTGGGGTTCCACAAACCGATGAACGGCGAAAAACTAGCAAAGTGTCTAGTTGTAATCTAAGTAAAACCCCTCTATTCTAGCGATGGCTACTAAATATGTATGAGGGAGAAGGCAAGGGTGGTGGACAAGGGGTTGACCGTGCAACCCTAGGTCGTACAAGGCCTTTGGGCCCAAGTGGAGGTGTCGCAGCACGTGTCAGATTCTGTTCGTTATATTGTTTTGATCATTCCTATCGATCTAGAAGGATTTTGGATGTGAAACCACTTCTGTTGGAAAGCTCTCGTCGTGGGCTTGTCTATAGAGTCCAAGAACGCCTCAATTGGACTTCGTATGACCTAGATATGGTCATTTTATTGACATACTATCCTGAGGCTCGAACCGAAGTTGGAGTCCGACTTGAGCTCGACTTTGAGACCAAGTAGACTTGGGCTTTGAGGGATGACGTCCAGGTAAGCTTGTGATGCTTCTCCGATATTCATAAGCAACAAAACATCACAAGAATTTAGTAGCAGTCCATCCAAGAAAACGTGAACAGCGAGGAATGACTTCACCTGGTGGTTTAATTGTTGCGCGCGTGCTCTTGTAATTGGTCCTTGTATATCTTGAGGAGTCGTGTTGCGCACATCCGAAGGAGTGATGTCCTCATCAGTACGTATGACAAAATTTTATTCGGGACAAACCTAAATATAGCTAATTCGTTGCAAACAAGTTGACTTATGTATTATGCATGGGAAATTCACAATCACAGTTGTTTTAAACTAAAACCAATCGTGAAGTTAGATAGACAAAGAAAGCAAATTCATTCTATCAATTTGATTTGTTAGTTTCATAGTCAGATACTCCTCCCATTCATATATTCATTCTCAAATAATCAAATTCATTATATAGAGATGTTATTTCACAATGAAAATTAACATACACAATTTCACAAATTTATTCTCTCAAATCAACATATAACTCTCTCTCTCTCTCTCTTTCTCATTCTCTCTCAAAAAATATGATCTTGTAAATAAGACTGAAATTAGAACTACAATGACTAGCTAAGAGATAGGGACATACCCATGCCGGAGAGTGGGCTTTAGCCTACTCAAGCTCTCCTGTTGGCTAGGCCACTGATTGTCTTATGGGATGTGCTACCTTTTGGACATACACTCCCCGAGCTATTAGATATCACTTAAAGATATCGATCTCAGCAGTTCCATCATTTGCAAAAAACAAAATCCAAGAAGCGCAACAAGTAGTTTTTAAGTTTGCAATAAAATCTTTGTTCCCTATGCAAGAAACACAAAATCAACAAAACAAATATTCCAAGGCAAGATATGTAACTAATTAATTCAAAATTTGCACACAAACATAGTATTTTATCTTAGAAAGGGGGAAATCGCAGTCTCTCTAACATAAAATTCATTCGAAATCATAGATCTTGTTTCCTACATGAAGATGTACTTCAAAGACTAACACGAAACTCAAAGAAAAAACAAATATACCATGTTACAACTATTGCAACATTTTGAAAATGTGTACGTTACAATTTGAAAAAACACTTGCAACAAGTTCACAAACTTTGCAACCACAACCTCGAACTATAGAAAAAGGCGCAACAAATTAGTACGACACCTGCAACAGTTCATCTCAGTGTGCACAACATCATGAAAAGAAAAGACAACATTGCAGTAATGGTTCATGCTGCAACATTTTAATAGAGGATAAAATGCAATAAAATAAAATACTTATAGCAACAATTGAGAAAATATGATGCAATAACATGCAAACAAAATGCCCATCGGAGAGAGAGGAGCCACTGTGATGGAAAGGGGTCGAGCTTGGAGTAGGAGTTGTCTGCCTTGTCACCTCGCCGCCGACTAGTCAAGATTTGATAGAGCTCCACTGCCACCCACTACCACCTGCCCCTGAGCTTTGGAGGCGTTGACGCACCTACCGCCACCGTATGTGGTGGAGATCTGGTCATAACCCATAGAAAGTCGGTGATATGCGAGCGCAATAGAGAGAGGAGGGCTGTATAGAGAGTGGGGATGAGGCAACAGAGGGTTGGGAAGGAGGTGTGGAGCTCGTCGCAACAACGCAGGAAGTGAGAGGGATATTTATTATTGCAGCCATCAGTCAGTGGTAGAGGTGGGCACATGGGACGTGCCTTGGTGGGCCGGCCCGACGCACGGAGGGCACGGCATGGCCCAAGCCCGGCCCAGCACGTTAGAGGGTCATGCTGTGCTGGCCCGGTATTGTAGTTTAGCCTGTGCCGGGCCCAAAAATGGGGCACGACGGGTGGCACGGCCCGGCATGGCAATGGCACGATGGCCCGCGACATAGCCCGTGGTAGGGGGCAGGGCACGCGGCAGCACATGCCAGTCTTCGGCTCTGCCGCTACCGCACCCGTGCCAGTGGCCATGGACTCGCAGGTGGCAGGCCGACGCGGTCCTCCTATGACCGCTCACCTCCCTTCTCCCCTCGCCCCGCCGTCTCGCGGTCTTTCTGCCTCCCTCCTTCTACGGCCGCTTTGCCTCCTGCGCCCGCTCGCCTCCCCCGCCGCTCCACCTCTCGCAGCTGCTCCCCTCCCGCGACGCTCCGCCTCGCGTGCCCGCTTACCTCCAACACCAGCTCACCTCCCGTGAGGAGGAGAGGAGCACTCCGCCAGCCTTCGCCTTCGAGGGCTTCGTCACACTCTGTGTCAGCGTCGCCCGTGCCTGCGGCTCCGCTCTGCGTCGGTGTGGTGAAGGGAGCAGGGCACCGTCACAGGGAGGGGAGCAGGGCGAGGCGCATCAGCGTGGGGAAGGGAGGGGAGCTGGGCACTGGCGCGTGGAGGGGAGCGGGCTGGGGCACACCGATGCAAAGAAGGGAGCGAGGCGGGGCGGGGAGCGGGAGGGTGCAAGGGGCGCGTCGGCGCTGGGAGGGGAGCTGGGCGAGGCGCGTCGGTGTGGAGAAGATAGGGGGCTGGGCGGGGAGCGCGGCACCGGCGCAAGGTGGGGAGCGGGCTAGGATGCACCGACGCGGAGAAGGGAGCGGGGCGGGGAGTGGGAGGGGGCGAGGGGTGCGTCGGCCGCTCGGCGCTGGGATGGGACTGGGGAGCGGGGCGGGGCCCGAGGGAGGGGAGCTCGGGCGGGGGGGGAGGTCGGAGGAGGGAGGGAGAGAGAGGGGCGAGGCCGCGCGTGGCGTGTGCGTGTCGGTGGGAGTCTGGGAGAGACACAGAGAGAGAAGGGCGAGAGAGGGGCACGGGGGAGAGAGGGTCTCAGTGGGACCGTGGGACAGCGCACCGAGCCACCGACGTACACGACCGAGAGAAAAGGGGGAGAGAGAGGGGTGCAGGAGAGATGGTCGGGAAGGCGTTTCGGATGGGATCTTATTGGCCGACGGCACTCCAGGATGCTCGGGATATTGTCCACACCTATCGAGCTTGCCAGTACCATGCTCGGAAGACGCACCAGCTGGCTTATGCCATCCAGACCATCCCACTCGTGTGGCCATTCTCGACATGGGGCCTCGACATCCTCGGCCCTTTCCCTCAAGCGGTCGGGGCGAAGAAGTTTTTGTTCGTCGCCATTGATACCTTCACCAAATGAATCGAGGCCGAACTAGTCTCGTGCATTACTACCCAAGCCGAAGTAAGGTTTTTTCATTCGTTTGTGGTAGCAAGGTATGGGGTCCCGTGCAGGATTATCACCGATAATGGGTCGCAGTTTACCAGCGAGTTATTCCAAGAGTACTGCAAAGACATGGGCACCAGAGTCTGCTATGCCTCGGTGGCTCACCCGTAGAGCAATGGAGCGGTCGAGCGCGCCAACGAACAGATCGTCTAGGGCGTCAAGAAGCGAGTCTTCGATAAGCTCGAACAACACGGTCGGGCCTGGGTGGATGAACTTCCCACCGTCCTTTGGTCCATTCGCACCACGACCAGTCGAGCAACAGGGGCTACCCCATTCCAGCTCATATTTAGTGCTGAAGTTGTCCTGCCTTCTGAGGTCATGATGGGCTCCGCCAGGGTCAACTTAGTCAACCAAGTCGACTTCGAGCAAGAACGGTCTCTCGACCTTGCCCTGACGAAAGAAGTAAGGTGCCGTGCGCTGTTACGATTGGCGCATTACCTGCAAGCGCTTCGCAAGCATGCATCTCGATTGGTGCGACCTAGGGAGCTCCGTGTTGGGGATCTAGTACTAAGACGAATCCAGGGTCAGACCAACACCAACAAGTTATCCCTAAAGTGGGAGGGCCCCTACAACGTCGTTTCAGCAGATCGCACAGGGGCTTACTGGCTAGCAATGCCCGATGGCAGAGAGCTCACGAACTCGTGGAACATAGACCAGCTCCGGAAATTTTATGTGTAACACTCTCTCTTTGATTTGAAATAAAAAAGCTTTTCCCTATTGTTTATGTTTACGATTCTTCACATGTTTCCTTGCATCTCGAGTACCTCAACGTAGTGTCGTAGTCTTAAGGTTCACCTCCAGGGGATCACGTCAGCAGTAAGCCGATTCAAATCGCATCATGACTACCCCCTATAACAGGACTTGAACCGGAGACCACGCCCAAGTGTTCCCGACCTCGAGATGCCTAAGTCTTTTCTATTTCTTTATGTCTCTTGCTCGAGTTGAGTGCTGCGGTCTGAAAGTTCACCTCCGGGGGTCACGTCAGTGGTAAGCCGATTTTCATCGCATCACGACTATTCCCCTGTAGTAGGACTTGAACCAGAGACCGCCCTCAAAGAGTTTCTCCCCGAGCTCGAGGAAAGCTTATGGCTAGTTTGTTCGAGTTAAGCTTGTTCTCGCCCGAAGTCATCACTAACAAGGCAATTTCGTCTTAAGTCTTTTTAAGGACGAAGGTATTAACTAACCCCGCAGGTCTTAACGACTAAAGATTACGAGGTGTACTTCCTGTGCTCGAGGCCGGCGTTGCTCGGACTCGGCCACAGTGGGGGTTGAACGAGGAGATACTACCCTACAAACAAATCAAAATCGGGCTAAGTTTCTTCATCCAATTTCGAATATCAAAAAGGGAACTTTGTTTCCTCAAAAAGGAATTTCATTTCTTTTTACACATTTACATTTACAAAGTGGGTGCAAGTTGCTCCTGCCCCCCTCTCCTATCTATTTTCCTACCTATAGGTTGACCATGTCGCGGGCGAGCTTCTCCTGCTCGAGTTTGGAAACCCTCGCCCTCAGCGTTGATAGCTCGCCCTGCAGCCGAAGCGCCTCGGCTGCCGAATTGGCAGAGCGGTTGCACACATCTTGGAGCTAGGCCAAGACGCTCTTCCCCGTCCAGGTCGCTCGCCCAAGTTTCTCCTCGAGCTCGGCCACCATCGCCTCGAGCTCGGCGGAGGCCTTCGCCTTAGCAGCAAAGAGCTCCACAATTTGCTTGCAAAGCGTTTTCACCTCCACGCGCGTAGTCTCGAGGGCTCCCGCCAGCACCACGCGCTCGGACTCGAGGGTCTTCACCGCCTTCTCGCGAAGGGCCTCGAGGGCCTCGTTCGACCTCTCACGCTCGGCATTGACGGCTTGTGAGAGCTCAGAGGTGTCGGTCGCGGTTAGCTGCCCCACCTCCTCCCGCTCAATCATCAGGTTCTCCTCGAGCTGAAGGACGTACATTTGACGCTCCTCCACTTGGTCGCAGATCACTTAAAACTCGGTGGAATGCCTGTGTAGGCTTTGGAGCCCCTGGGCGATCAGACCCAATGCCTGCGAAAACTAAGAAGGATTACGACCATGGATGAGAAGGCGGACAAAATCAAGCATGACTTACCTGATCAAGCCGATCCTTGAACCTCTGGCAGTAAGGTCCGATGATCTGTACACCCGATACGACCGCCCGGGGCTCGGTAGAACCCCTGGCCAGGGGCATGGCGGCCACGTTTGCTCCCTCCGACATAGAGTTTGCCCCTTCGACCGAAGCCTTGAACTGGGCTATCTCGGCTGAGGTAGGTGGCAGCTCGAGTGGGACCGAGGCTCCTGAAGAAAGTAGCCAAAAAGAAACTAAGCTACAAGAAAAAGGAGCAACAAATGAAGGCTTGGGAGATTCGACATACCTGGTGTGCCCGTAGGAATCTCGACCTCGTCGGTTGAGGTAGGCCCGACCTCGAGCCCTCCTCCACTGGCCTCAATGGTCCTGGCATCGACGGTCGGGACATCCGCAGCTTCGACTCCTGCAGCGGCCCCCTCCAGGTAGGCGCTTGGTTCGGTGGGCCTTTGATCAAGGTCAACGACCAGGCTTCCCCCCGAAGGCGCCGCGATTGCCTGGGCTTGCAGCGAGCGCGCTCGGTGGACCAGGAGGAAGTCATCCGCGTCCTCATCCTCGTCCTCGGACTCGCTCTAAACAACTACCATGGTCACTACCTATCGGGCGCTCAAGGTCTGCGGCTGGGGAGATCGCTAAGAAAAAGAAGGGGAGAAGTATACACTATGACCAAGGTCCGCATGTATCCGTGTGACGAGCCTCCCTGGAGACGGAGTCTTGTCACACAGATCTTGGGTGCCCAATCTTCACGAAGTAGGAACCATGTAACGAAGATAGATAATCACGTGCAACCAAGGTAACTGTGCAACCCGACGATCTTGGGGCGAACCACTGCAGATGCAATGACCTACGATAAGTATTCGCCTAACCACACTCTAAGTTCCCAATCCACACAACCACGCACTAAGTTGGAAGCACAGAAAGGTTGTCGTCGAACGACCACCTTTGTAATCTCACAAGGTAAGTTTACAAGAGCAAAGGTTGGATAAGGATCCCTCCATACAGCCATTCCCGAGGTGGAGAAGACGGTGGCTGATTCTAAAAATTGCTCGTAACATTTTTCACTTTTTCACTTGGTTGCAATGGAGGAGTACATGAGGTATTTATACTAGGAACAACCCTCCTAGATAGGTATGAATGCAAGTACTAATGAAGGTATGTGGAAGGTCATATTGGTGGAGCATTTGAGGAGTCTTCTGTTGATTTTGTGCACCCACAAAACAGCCTTTAAAGCTTTCACTTAAATGGTCATAACTTTTGCTTCGAAAGTCAAAACAATGAATGGTTTGAAGCGTTGGAAACTAGACTTCCATATATTTCCAATGATATGGCATATGCATGCAAAAATCATCAAGATTAATTCTGGTGTAGCTTCTAATATCCGTATCATTCTCCCTTTCTTCAAAAATGAGTCGTCCTCGACTCATGCAAGTTGTTGTAGTGTATGTGGATGGTGATCATTAAAGACTTGACTAAAAATTGTAGACTCGATAGTATTAAATAGATAGATACAAAAAGACACAAGATAAGGATACAACTCCAAAAAAATGAAAACCTAATCACACAGCCGATAGAACCTGAAGAGAGAGAACAAAAGTTCGGCATCTCAACCAACCCTATCCTATGACTGTTGAAATCAGATCACCACTAATCTGGAATTGACAACCAAATATTGAGCTTGCAAGGATACTAAATGGTAACTAGCTCTCACCGTGGCAACCGGAGCTCTGATACCAGATGATACGGAGGAGTGCCCGATCTTCACAAAGTAGGAACCATACAACAAAGATAGCTAATCACGTGCAACCAAGGTAACAATGCAACCCGACGATCTTGGGGCCAACCATTGCAGATGCAATGACCTGTGACAAGTATTCGCCTAACCACGTTCTAAATTCCCAATCCACACAACCACGCACTAAGTTGGAAGCATAGAAAGGTTGTCGTCGAACGACCGCCTTTGTAATCTCACAAGGTAAGTTTAAGAGCAAAGGGTGAATAAGGATCCCTCCATACAACCATTCCCTAATGGAGAAGATGGTGGCTGATTCTAAAAATTGCTCAATATTTTTCACTGTTCACTTTTTCACTTGGTTGCAATGGAGGAATATATGGGGTATTTATACTAGGAACAACCCTCCTAGATAGGTATGAACGGAAGTACTAATGAAGGTACGTGGAAGGTCATATTGTTTGAGCATTTGAGGAGTCTTGTGTTAATTTCACGCACCCACAAAACAACATTTGCAGCTTCCACTTAAATGGTCATAACTTTTGCTTTGGAAGTCAAAACAATGAATGGTTTGAAGCGTTGGAAACTAGACTTCCATATATTTCTAATGATATGGCATATGCATGCTAAAATCATCGAGATTAATTATGGTGTAGCTTTTAATATCCGTATCACTTTGGCGACGACGTGACCTAAAGAAGCATTCCCAAAGGTGATTAGCTCATCACCTGAGGCACAGGCTAAATAAGAGAACCAACGGGAGTCTTCAGTCATGTTGCAAGAACATCTACAAGACAAACATCTCCCTTCCTATCCCGACGAACCTGGATCACATAAAGCGAGAGGTCGATGACTCAGTACTAGGATAAACAAGTACAGATCTGGGAACCCAATACTGAATCACACGACGAGCAGAAGTACTAGTCATAGGACACTACTACAGAACAGCTAATCCTTGCCGGCATATCACTGCCGGTTAGGACCGAGCCGGCAGTGATAACGTATCTCTGCCGGTTCGAAAGTTAAGTTGGGGGGAGAACTTATCACTGCCGGTTCATGCAACTAACCGGCAGTAAAAAGCAAGATATCACTGCCGGTTTGAGACAACAACCGGCAGAGATATATCACTGTCGGGTCGTTCTTAAACCGGCAGTGACTTTGCATTTTCACTGCCGGTTTAAAGCGAGAACCGGCAGTGATATTATCTTCCCGTGCAATATGTTTTTCGGCGCATTCAAAGCTTATCACTGCGGTTCTGCGCAGAACCGCAGTGATAAGTCTTTATATAATCGAGACCCCGCCTCCCGAGCCGATCGAGCAAAGACAGAGGCGCTCTGTCTTTTGCTCGATTTGTAGATTGCAACGATCATTCGAAAAATTTGTTAAAATTTGTATTGTACTTCTTTTCGAGGTTAGTAATTTGATCTCTATTTTTGTAAATAATAAAAAATTGCCATGTGGATTTTTACATAATGAAAAAAGGTGTATTTTCAAATGTTGAAATAATAAAAACTTGTTAGATGGATATTTACCTAATAAAAAAATGTTGATATATTTTAATGTACTCAAGTATATCCTAAGTACTTACAATTTTTCCAAATTTGTAAATAATAAGGAATTGCAAGATGGATATTGACGCAATGAAAAAAAGATTGATATATTTTGATATAGTCTAAATATATCCTAACTATTTACAATTATTTTCATTTCTTACAATACTAAAAAATTGCTATATGGATATTTACATAACGGAAAAAGGTTGATGTATTTTAATATAGTCAAAATTGCTACATATGTTTTTAAATCTAATCGTTTACAATTATTTGTTATTTGCAATTATATGCGTATGTAATGTTTGATTTAATTAATTGTAGATGGACCGAAGGTGGATGTATGACACGGACCGTTGTGGGGCAGAGTTTTTTAATGGTGTGAGTTATTTTCTAAAGCGTGGCTGCGGCGCAAGTCGAAGAATCTGGCGGACTACATGTGCTGTCCATGCGTTATTGCAAAAATCGTAAGTGTTTTCTACCATAGAGTCGTCGTGCACACTTGCTTCAAGAGGTTTCAAGGTGGCTATACATTGGACCAAGCACGGCGAAGATGAGATTGTACATGAAGGCCAACACATTATTGAAGATGACGGAGACAACGGTATGACGGCGATTGAAGATACGTTTGTCGGCGACCACGACGACGATCTGGATCAAATGTTGCGTGATGGGAGGAGACTTCACGAGTGAAAGAGAGTTTCAAAAGTTCCAACATATGGTACAGACTCCACGACACCATTGTACCCAGCCGCAAGGAGGAGCACAAAAATTGCGCACCGTGCTTACACTCTGCACGCTTGAAGGCAAGCAATGGTTGGTCCGATAAGAGCTTCACCGAGCTCTTATGTCTCTTGGGGATTTGCTTCCAGAGGGTAACGTGTTGCCTACAAGGCACGCATCGCCAAGCGGGTTGTCCGCCCGTTGGGATTGGAAGTACAAAGGATACACGCATGTCCAAACGATTGCATGTTGTATCGCAATGAGTTTGCGGACTTGGATGGTCGTGCTTGTTTGCAAAGCAAAGCGGTATAAGAACAACGATGATGACATCGATAATGAAGATGTCGGGTGAAGCGTAAGAAGATGAGATCTCCCGTAAGGTGGTGTGGTATTTTCCTATAATTCCCATCCGAATCGATTGTTTGCGAACAAAAGGCATGCCCAATTGCTACGATGGCACGCCAAGAGCGTAAGAACGATGGAATGCTCGGACACCTGCGACTCGTGCAATGGAGGAACATCGACGTAAAATATAAGAAGCACTTTGCATATGATGTAAGGAATATAAGGTTCGGGTTGAGTACGGATGGGATGAATCCTTTCGGTAACATGAGCGATCGTCATAGCACTTGGCGGTAACTCTATGTATCTACAACCTTCCTCCTTGGCTTTGTATGAAGCGGAAGTACATTATGATGCCACTATCGATCCAAGGGCCGTGCAACCGCAACGATATCGATGTGTACCTCAAACCATTGGTTGAAGATCTTCTAATCTTGTGGAGCGATGGAGTACGGGTATGGGATGAGTATAAAAGAGAACTTTATCCTACGCGCATTGTTGTTCGTAACCATCAATGATTACCCTGCCCTTGGTAACCTGTCGGGCCAGACGACAAAAGGCTTCAAGGGATGCGTCCAATGCTTATATGGTACAGCTAGTCGGTGGCTGAAGAACTATCGAAAAATGTCTTACATGCGGCATCGTAGGTTCCTCCGCAAGGATCACCCATACCGCAATAATAAGAAAGCTTTTGATGGGATAAAGGAGACCGCTTTAGCTCCAAAGAATCACACTGGGAGAGAGATATTTGCAGCTGTAAGGGATCTTAAAATTATCCACGGAAAGGGAGCAGGCAGTACATCTATCCCGAGTTCCAGTGATAAGGCTCCTTTGTGAAAAAAGAGATCAGTATTTTGGGTCCTACCTTACTGGCAGCACTTAGAAGTGCGACACGCAATCGATGTCATGCACATAGAGAAGAACGTGTGTGACAGTTTGCTTGGTATCTTACTGGATATACCTGGCAAAACAAAAGATACTCTCCAAGCACGGATGGACCTTGAAGATATGAAACTCAGGAAGGAGCTGCATCACAGAGACATGGATACAGGGAAAAAGTACCTTCCCGCAGCCTGCTACACTCTGAGCAAGAAAGAAAAAATTAGCCTGTGCAAATGCTTGCACGGAGTGAAAGTTCCGTCCGGATACTCTGCCAACATAAAGAGACTAGTCTCAATGAAAGTCTTAAAATTAATTGGTATGAAGTCTCCCGATTGCCACGTGATGATGACGCAGATGCTTCCAATTGCAGTTAGGGGTGTTCTGCCAGAGAAAGTCCGAGACCCAATTGTGAAGTTGTGTTCATTCTTCAACGCGATTTCACAGAAGGCTATCGATCCATTGAAACTAGATAAGATACAGAAGGCGTGGTCCACACTCTCTGCAGCTCGAGATGTGTTTCCCTCCATCTTTTTGATATTATGGTCCATCTCATTGTTCACATCGTGAAAGAGATCTGATTCTCGGTCCGTGTTTCTACATCGATGTATCCTTTTGAGAGGTTCATGGGGTCATAAAGAAATATGTTCGTGAATCGACATCGGTAGGAAGGTTGCATTGCGAGATGGTTGGGGAACCGAGGAGGTCATTGAGTTCTGCGTTGATTACATGGATCTCAAACCGATTGGTGTGCCTACATCACGACATGAGGGTAGGCTACAAGGAAAAGGGACACTGGGCGAGAAATCACTCCGTACAAACAATCTAGCTTCATTCACACAAGCACATTTCACAGTTCTGGGACAATCAGTTGTGGTGGCCCCGTATGTCAACATGCACAAGAGCATGCTATCTAGAACAAACCCAACGAAGTCGAGAGTTGGATCGCAAGAGAGCATAGACATAACCCGGCGATTGGTTGCGTAGGCACATGATGCATACGGAGACAGAGTGCGCTCGATTGAAAGTGTTGGCTCGTGGACCGTCCACTACAATTCGGACATTCCAAGGATACGATATAAATGGATTTACTTTTTATACAAGAGCACAAGATAAAAGAGCACCAACCAAAACAGCGGTATCCGCATGGATGCCTCTGACGACAAAGAACGGAGATAGGAAAACCTACTACGGATTCATAGAAGAGATTTGGGAGTTTGATTACGGACCTTTGAAGGTCCCTCTCTTTCGGTGCCAATGGGTAAGACTTCCAAGGGGCATGAACATCGACAAATACGGTATCACTACCGTGGACCTAAAGCTGGTCGGATCTGAGAGAAGAACCATTCGTACTTGCTAATTGTGTTACACAAATCTTTTTGTAACCGATCCGGCTAACAAGGAGCGCCACGTGGTTATTCAAGGAAAAAGAAGGATTGTCGGGGTTGAGAATGTTGTCGACGAGGAAGAGTACAACCAATTCGATGAGCTTCCTCCTTTCGGAGAGGACGTTGACCTCGGTCTCATGGAAGAGAGTGAGGACGAAGTTACATACATACGCCACGATCATGACAAAGGTCGAATCGTAGCTTAGTTGTCCTAACTAAATACATTTTATTTTCTCATATGTAACAATTAATGTATTCTTTTGTCATATGTATCAATTTGTGTGAATTCAACTTCATCTGTGTGTTTTTTTGTATTTGTGTGAATTTTTGAAGCGATGGTTGATCTCTGCATTTGTTTGAATTTAAATCAAATATTACATGTCTGAATTATTCTTAGAAAATTTCGGAAAATTTGGATAAAAATTGATAGGATTTCAAAGCAGTGAGCAATTTGAATTTTTTATTTTGAAATATTAAAACTATGAAAACAGTGAGCAATCTGGATTTTTATAATTTTACAACTTTGTCAAAACTTAGGGAAATATATAAATCAAATATTACATGTCTGAAGTATTCCTCTAAAAATTTGCGAAAATTTGGATAAAAATTGATAGGATTTAAAACTCCCAAAGCAATCATCCTTTGAAAACTTTGACATAATTATGCGGAGCTTATCACTGCGGTTGTCTCATTAAGCGGCGGTGAAGTGCTTTATTACTACGGTTTTGTTTTGAACCGGCGGTGATAATGTATTATTACTGTCGGGTTGAGATTGAACCGGCAGTGATAAATACTTTCACTGCCGGGTGTAGATAAAACCGGCAGTGATAATGTATTATTACTGTCGGGTTGAGATTGAACCGGCAGTGATAAATACTTTCACTGCCGGGTTGAGCTTGAACCGGCAGTGATAATTCACCTATCACTGCCGGTTCTCTTTATTATCCGGCAGTAATAGTGTATCACTGCCGGTTTTTGTTGTGACCCGACAGTGATACTCTAACCCTATAAATTCGAACGCCGTGCCACTCAGCACCTCATTTCCACTTCAACCTTACGCCGCCACTTCGTCTCCTCGCATCGCCCCGCCGTCGTCCCGCATCGTCCGGCCGTCGCCTCAACCTCACCGCCCCGCCGTCGCCCGGACCTCACCGCCCCGCCGTCGCCGCGACCTCACCACCCAACGCCTCCCCCACCGGCCTCCTCCCGGTTTGATTTGCTTTTCTAGGATTTGCTTTTCTTGAGATTTAAATAGCCTACTTAGCAAATATTAAGTTGGTAAAGCAGGGGGAGTAGTAGTTCAAGATGATTAGTGCAACTGTCAAGTGCTTTACCCTGATGTTAGTATAAGTTTAGAATATCCCTTTTCTGTAAGTCAGTCATATATTCTTTTTTATTTTTGTGTCATACGCTATGCTTCCTCTTATATTCCATTATTCAATCCATTTTGAACATGTTCAATTGTAAGTCGAATGAATGGTTTAATCTCGCCTTGATTAGCATAGGTGATCGTGAAATGTTCTTATTTTATGTACGCCTTTGGAGGAGGATAAATAAGCAGCCTGAAGCTCTGTATGCATGCTATGTACTAATATCGATCCTTCAAGGGATGCTTTTGTCCCTCTATATTATTTTTTTAGTTAATCTTTCATATAACCAAAGTTTATTGGTTGTCTCATTTTCCTTCAATAACAAAGTAGAAATATCGATCAGGATCAACGCAACATTTTCTTACTACGTGTGAAATACAAGTGCGGAATGGCCTCCGACGAAGGACAAGTGCCGGAGGGAGTTGGGCCCTCAAATATGGACGAAGGAGGAAGGGTAGCCGAATAATAGCCCAACGTCCTATCTCGAACTGCGAGGATCCGACCATGGACCTACGGCGATACTCACGTAAGCGAGGTAAAGTTTTAGTACATTGTGGTTCCCAAAACATGGTAGGCCTAGGCGACTAATAATTTAGAAGATCAATTTGTAGGCTCGGGCGTCGATCAGCGAAGGCGTAGCGCAAGTCGTGGTCAGAACAAGATGCCTAAGGAATTTTTAACATAGTGGAGCTCTCGGCAGTCGGGGAACCTGCTATGCCAGAGTCATCATTGGGGCCGTACAGGACAGCCTGCGGGGTTATTGCTAGAGATGATGTGCCCATCAGCTATAGATCATGGATTGGCCGCGGAGGTGACCCATGGGTGGTACCCAATGACCTGAAGAACTCATTATGGGACAAGCTGAAACAAGTTTTCCAGTTCCCCCAAGGGACCGAGCTGGTTGCAAAGAAACGAGCACTCTGCATCATGTGCACTGCATGGAAGAATTGGAAGACAACACTAAACAAGAATTATGTGAAAAAGAATGAAACGCCGAATTTTGACACGTACCCAAAGTTAAGGGAGTTCTGGGATGAATTTGTGGCGTACAAGAGGTCTGAAGAAGCTCACATAGTAAGTCAAAGGAACAAAGCAAACGCGGATAAGAATATTCACCCTCACAAACTAGGAGCGGAGGGTGCGTGAAGAAAATACCGACATGGGATCGGTCAGAAGAAGAAATAACCCGCAAGGGTATAATTCTGCAACGGCCGCCTTAAGCGAACGATCGAAGCTAATGGTTGCTTGGGAGGGTGCTTCTATCTCCGATGATGGCGGCTTAAGCGAAGCGATAGAGAGCGAGGAAGTCTTCGCGCAGAATCACAGATGCTCACACGCAGTCTTCCCAAGGATCTTCGCGCCACGAAGGGAGAATGGCGAGCTAACCATAGCCACAGGTAACAAGGAGCATCCGAGTCGCACGGAGGGGTTGGTTTGGTCACGTGGAAAGAAGCCTTCCCGCAGACGCATGGATGTACAAGCGTTCAAAGAGATTAAGAGAAGATCGATTGGAAAGTCGGATAAAGATCTTTGTCGCGAGCGCTAGAGGAACAAAGATCGGAACTAGATAAGGTCGTGGAGCAAGCCGTGCGAAAGCTCTCGACTCACGACCGCCACCGGTGAAAGCCACGAGCTCATCGGTCCGGTGCTCGTAAGAGCAATTGCGGCGTCCTGTGGATTCCCGAAGAGCATGGACTGCGTTTTCTGTGGATGACATCAAAGAACCGACACCGTGCAAGCTACATTTGGCGCACATGGCATTACCATAAAGGTGGTGAGGCGGGGCTTAGCCATGCCAGAGTCACGGACTTTGCTTGTCGCCCGTCTGCGAGGATTCGCCAGGGTCGAAGTGGACAGTGTCATCCGCCAATACCGAAAAATGGAGGTAGAGATCCCTGGCGAGGATGGGAACAAAAAGCTAGGAGAAAACGTGAATGGCTTCCTCGCGTGGCGCAAGAGCTTGATTAAGTTTGGCTCGGACGATGAGGGCGACGACGATGATGATCAGCCGCACTCTCCACACAAAGACCTCCCGCCCTTCTCGCCGCCAACCAGGAAAAGTCCAACTCCTCCGTCGGCACCAACCAGAAAAAGCCCGACTCCTCCGCCAAAAACTGTAAAGAATCGAACAACGGGAACATCTCGGCAGTCGGCACCGTCCTCGAAGAAATCTCAACCATCTGTGAACTCAGGACAACCACAAAAGAAACTATCAGCTGACATGACTGAGGAAGAGCGGAAAAAGCATGTAAGCGCCTGCGTAGCATCTCACTTTAAAAAGGTGCCATCAAGTAAGAAGACTAAAGTTGATCTTGTGGCGCAAAAGTTTTTCTTGAGTATGGCAAAAGTGCAAAAAGGCAGGCAGGCTTCTGAACCTTGCAAAATATCGGACTACGAGCGCATATCCAGAAAGCAATACTTGCAGGCGGCTAGTGCCGACACGTTAAAGCGGGATGCTCAAGCAGATGATGTTCAACTAGATGCTCTGGCTCAAGGTCTCAGGTGGAAGTTCGTTATGGGAAAACCGCTGGTTGAACTAGCTCATTTCGACAACCTTACAACTCAACTGCGGCGCGTCCATCGATGGTACATGCGGCGATCCAACGATGGTATGGGCGTTCCCGATCGGATACGAGCAAGATTTTCACAATGGGGATAACATCTGCTGGGTTCTTTTCACTGAGTGTATATGTTGTACCCGCAAGATGCCCGGGCGTGAACATACTTAGACTATGGACTTTGTAAGTGCATCGGTATATCGTTGAGCATTTACACTGTCATTGTTTAATTGCATCTCTAACTTCTTTCTTATGTAGAATGGAGGTACGGACATGTAGAAGAAATAACAATGACAATCTAGCATTCCTAGATCAGGGGCTCGTCAACGAGAAACTTGTGAGCGACAATCCACGATTCGTTGAAGACTATTTATTTAATACTTTTTGAAGCGCAATACAAAACCTCCGTACTTTTACCCTATAACTTCAAGCACGTATCTCGACTTATAATATCGTTTTACTATTTTTGCGTAACACGTGCGATGTGGGAGTAATTGACTACGTTGACATATATATGCAGGTTTCACTTTGGGTCCTCCTCGTCATCGATTAGATGCTAGCGGATTTTTGTCTTGAACTCCGGAGAAAACAAACTAATATGTACCAAGACCTTTGGGACATCTTTGAGCATGTAAACTCGATCGTTGCGTTATTACTCTAGCAAAATTCCATTCTATTGCATTTAAGTTTAATTACTATTCAAAATCATTCACGGGGCTTTCGCTTGCAGTCTTGCAAGAAAAGTGTTGGTATCGTCCATACCGGAAAAATTTTGAAATAATAAATGACTTTCCATGCATGAAGCAGAACCGGAAACAATTTATGTGCATTCTATGTATGTACAAATATGCATTCAATTGTCACGAGAGTGTCGGCTATAACGAAGCCATGGTGCGTAATTACACTTTGATGCCCTTTTTATTTAACAAATATCATCATTAAGTAACTTCCTTTTTGTTCAAAACAGCGCTCCAAGCGAGAACCAATAAGTTATTCTTGTGAAATTATAGCAATTCAAGAACGGATCGCGGATTCATTCATGATGAGATCATCAATCCAAGCAGCGAGTTCCACGAGTAACCTCATCGCCCTCATTCCTACGGCCTAGGCGCGTGACATGTCTACTTCCGACTCTTTGTAAAATCAAAGCGAGCGGGATGACATGTAGTCGAGCTACATTGTAAAAACAAATTATGTGATGCGTAATTTAATATATTTGAATTATGATTTTAACGATGCTTAGTCGATACATGCATATATTTGAATTATGATTTGAGCGATGCTTTATATACTAACATATGGACCTTTGTAAACAATTATATAAAAATATATATATATTGCACAAAAATATGCAAGCTTGTCACCGCCGGTTCTTGGAAAACCGGCGGTGATATGTATATATCATCGTCGGATTATGGTACAACCGGCGGTGCTAGTACAATATCATTGCGGTTTATATATAACGGCGGTGATAATTATCATCCTTGCCGGTTGTAGATATAACCGGCGGTGATAATCCTTATCACCGCCGGATTTTGGTTTGATCTAGCGGTGATAGTCCTTATCACCGCCGGATTTTGGTTTGATCCGGCGGTGATAGTCAATATCACTTGCCGGTTGTAGGTAGAACCGGCGGTGATAATCCTTATCACTGCCGGTTCTGGCGGCGGTGATAATCTCGAGTATCATCGCCGACCAATCACTGCCGGCGCCAATGACCGGCAGTGATGGGGTTTTGGAACCGGCAGTGATATGCTGTTCTGTAGTGGTGGGAACAGAAGAATGGACTCTAGTGTGTCTCCGTAGTTAAACTCTCACAAATCTAGAAGCAACGCCAACAGAAGATCTATGAGCTTGAGCTAGGTTGGCCCGCCATCGTGCAAAGACCGGACTGTCCTAGTAACGCTGCCCAAATTTTCTACTAGGAAACACCTCATGCCGCTGATATCTTGTGAGACCCCGTTTTTGCAAACAGGAACCTCCATGTGATTACTGTACTAGTCCCATGATCAGTGGCTAGCACTCACATGTTTACAACATTCATATCACATCCACAAGATAAATATTAGACGGGCATATATTACAAGCAGTAATAATTATACAGAGATAAATTTTACAATAGCGGAAAATAGAGGAATTAAAAACTCCAAAAGCCACGTGGTTTGCCCGCTAACCCTCAGGCAACTGACTTGGCAAACCTAGGGAAACTCATCGTCAAAAGTTCCGCACCCTGCGTGAAAGTAAAAGTCGTCGGGCGCTTCGCAGGCTTCGTCCTCTAAGACAGCAGATGCAAGAATGAGTACTTTGGTACTCAGCAAGACTTATAGTGTTTGGCAGATGCATTTAAGTAATTATGCAGGCTAATCAAGGCAGGTTAATGGTTATTTTGCAGTTGCATAAACATTTTAAGAATATAATATAATAAATTGAAAACACCGCATTTTCAAATGAGCATTTGAAATATAAAGCGATAAGCAAATATCCAAGTCCTTCAACCCAGTCTACCCGACTGCATAGATCCCCGGAGTCTGTCCTTTGACCCAAAAAGCTATGTGCAAAATGGTTTCCTTTTCAAACCCAGTTTTTCCAGAAAAGTACCAAAACATTCTAACATTGGAATGACTTCACCAAGTGTCCATAACCGTGGACACGGCTAATCGATTAGTTTTACACTCTGCAGAGGTGTACACTTTACCCACAAGGAATGATCAACCTCTTTTGCCAGGCCAACTTACACACTTCCTTTGGTGTGTCGGCAAGGAGATCATACAGAGCCGTTACATTATTTAGATGTGGTTTTGAACCAGCCCGGGACGTTTGACCCTCGCCATGAAAACAGAAACACTCACCCAAGACGTGGATCCTTTCACTTTACACCCAACACCACGTTTCTGTTCACGGCCAGGCGTACACCGTTGCATTGGTATGTAGAAACCCCTACGAGACAAACCGAAGCGGAATGCATGCGATACTCCGCCTTCCTTAGATGCAAAGCCACACCTAAACAACTTAATAGGCTAAGACTGTCCCATACCGACCCTCGTGGTTGTACGAAATTCTTGGATCTATAGCGCCCCATTGCTCGGTCCTTAATCCGACACGGCGATACTCCACCCTAACTACGTGCAAATCCCTCTGCACCTCCGGCCATCGCCATTAATCGCGCATCAAAACCATAGTTTTATTTTGGGTTTTTAATCAAAGTACCAACAACATTTCCCAAATGAGGATCATACATTTGTTGAAAAGATTGAAAATACGATCTGACTTTGAGCAGATATTCTATACCAATGTTATACCCAAAATGACATTAAGCATGTCTAGCTTTTCCAACTAGGGCTTACAAGGTTCTCATGTTCATACTGATTGAGGCAAACCATAATTTACATGGATTAACTCTGATCTAACCCAAATTAGCGGTTTTAGGAGAACTATCCGGATGCACTGTACATAAGCAAAAACAACATAGTGTAGGTAAATTATTAGGCTCGACATGTTCAAGGAGGTGCTTGCCTTGCAGCTCATTTGTCTAACTCAGATCGGATCGGCGATGGCGTCGTCTTCCTCTTCGAGGGCGTCGGACTCTACCACGACGATCAAGCGGAAAAATAGTAAATATCCAAATTCGGAAAAGGGCGAAAAGAAGGCGACGATAAGTCAAATAAAGAAAAAGCTAGAAAACAGGGTTATCCTTTTGAGGATAAAAAATATGATTTTAAGATTTCACGAAGTAATTAATTGTACATCCGAGCGTTAATACTTTTGTGAAATGATCAACATGGTTTCTTTTACTGATTAATTGCTTGGGATTTACGAATTCAAGAGGCTAAAATTGTGAATTCTAGTATTTATGACTTCGAATTATAGATGCTAAAATTATTTGAATTAAAAGAATTAGACACTAATTAAGGGTTACGCTAAACACTTAACCCTAAGTGATTTGCATAGGAAGGTTTTAAATAAATTATAACTGGTAGCTAGCTAATTAGATTTATTCTTGAT
The DNA here is from genome assembly GCA_036346275.1 of Otatea glauca. Lineage (NCBI taxonomy): Eukaryota > Viridiplantae > Streptophyta > Magnoliopsida > Poales > Poaceae > Otatea > Otatea glauca. The sequence goes on along the minus strand of CM070721.1, from coordinate 40,406,029 downwards.
TTTTGAGAAGGTTCTGGTGATACAAATTTATTAACTACGAATTCTTTATCAAGCTAAGTTGTTAGGTTGTTTATGGCTTGAATCAAATAAACTAGATTTTAGCTATTTAACCTACAAAGCACATATATATACATATATATGTGTGAGTGCATTTGGCACAATAATGATTACATGTTTTAGAGTTAATTCAACCCAAAATTCCTACTTAATCAAACTTAACTATGCTACTGCCATCCTGCTATTTATAATTAAACTTTTGTTCCTTTTATATTTCTTTTAATCTTAGTATACATATTTGAATTGCTAGTGTATTGGAAACAAAGCCTAAATAAAAGTAATTCATATAAGCATGAAAATTAAATATCCTTATATATCTGGGTTCCTGGTAATATAAGGATTCTAGAAAAATTAGTTTCATAAATTTCCAAATTTATTTACAGAAATTTCGTATAGAGCACATCTCTTGCCTTTTAATTCAAATTTGAATTTCAAGACTTCCTATAGATGGTCTTCAAAATATTTTTCCATATTCTGAATCTACGGAATTTTTCATGAATTTAGAAATTGGTTTCACTATTTTTGGCCAGATGATTCAAAAGTTATGCACATTTGAAGTGGTTCGGTTTTCTGAAATTCAAACAGGAAATTCAAAATACGCTTTCGCAGTTGGAAAGCGGCTTTTGGATTTGCGCGCTTGTTTGAATTCGCCCGTCGATCGACAAGTCGGCCCTTTGCCGCAATGACCATGGCGCGATATCTGGTCGACGGTACCGTGGGCCATAAGTCGGTGACCGCACGACGGCGGCACAAGACAAACACGGTCCGACGCAGACGGATGGGCCCTTCGTCGGCGACTAACCGGCTCAAGCGATGCGCCATCGACAACCGGACCCACCGCCGGTGACCAAACAGGGCCTTTTGGTCTAAGGCTGCGCCCGGCGAACTAACTCCGGCGCGGCGGAATGGGTAGCACCATCAGCACTAGCGTGCCAAGGCGGTTCTAGGGACGCTACCCATTCGCCGGGAGGTGACCGGAAAATAGGTCGCCACCGTAGAGGGGCGGCGGCGCTACGGCCGAGCAAGCTACGGCTCGCCGCCGGCTATCTTTCCACCGGGTAAAAGCTCCTAGAGTACCAGTGGACTAAGGGGAAGCTATTTCACCTGTTGGCGCGGCCAAAGAACTACCGGAGACGGCTGCCAACAGTCACCGGCCGCGAGGAAGAAGAACGACGGAATGGGTTAGCTGCGGGCAAAACAAGGACAAAAGCAAGATTGATCAGTACTCTATGGATCACGGCGAAGCTCTGGGACAAATAAATTTTGAGAATGATTGCCTAACTGGCTTGCTCTACCAATCCCCCCTTTTTCTCTGGCTTCGGCGAAAATGGCGAAGAGGTGGGCGACTGGCTCTGGCGTTCGGCTCAAAGAACGGATGAAGAAATGGAACTCTCAGTGCAACGCTATCACGGTATTTATAGCCTGGAAAGTGGCAGCTCCAGCATTTGAACAGACGAGGGAGTTGCGGCCAGTTCGGTTTCGACCGCTCGGCGAGGTGGCGCGAAGCTTCACCGGCAGGAAATGACGCAGGATGGACAGGGTATGGCGCGGGAGCCTCGAGGCACTTCGTGGCAGCGGCAACCAGTCCGGGGCGGCGCGAAATGCGCTGAGACGCAGAGGAGAGTCGGCGAAGACTCGGGAGGCGTCGAGCTGGTCTCGGGCGAGAGAGGAAAGGGGCGAGCGTGAAGAGGAGGCGACAAGTGGGTCCGGCCCCACCGGGCAGTGAGAGAGGGATCCCGGTTCAGCTGCCAGCGCATCAAGTCGCTGCAATGCCCGGGCCCACATGTCAGTGAGTGGAGCTGAATTTAAAGGATGACTCAGGCCGGGACAGCTCCCATGTGGGCATTAAAACCACCATCAAATCACTTTGAAAATTTCTCAAACTTTTTGACTGGGTTTATCTGGTAGTCCTCGGCGTCCAGTTAAATTTTCAGAGTAAAATACATTATGGTTATTTTATAAGAATTCTGACACTGTGGACTGGTACAGAAATTGTATTTCGGTATTCTATTTATTTGAAGGTGTAAAATTTATTAATTATTTTCCAAACTTTTTATGGAGGTTCATTTTGTCATATGGATGCGTCCATAAAAATTTCAAGTCAAGAACTCAGGTGAATATTTTATAAAAATTCTGACATGAGGATTTTCTTGTTTTAATAGTCTCTGTTTTTGAATTTTTAGGAGGCTTTACCGACATGATAAATTTCTGAGATTTTTACCAGATATAACTACTGCCCTAAGGGTTCTTTGGTAATTTTTTGGGGCTTCTGATCAATTTCTATTATTTTTAATTAATTCAAACTTTACTGTTTGTAGTCAAAAGAAAGAATTAAGATATTTATTTTTTGCTCCAAATCAGCACTAAAGATTTTTACTAAGTATTTTTACTGGTTTACCAGATTGATCATGGTCAAATGGTAATTTTTCTTATTTTTACTTTTACCTTCTCACTATTTTCCATTTAGTAATTCTATTTGTTGGACTTTTCATACTAAACACAAATCCAAGAAAATCCAATAAAACCAATAACATCAAGAAAATTCAGAAATAAATATATTTGAATCCAAAATATTCATTTCCATTTTATTATATCTTGTTCTTCATTTTCGGCTGTTACAAATCTACCCCCTTACGTAAATCTCGCCCAGAGATTTGGCGGTCTAAGGTAGAAAAGGTCTAAAAGAAATCGGAATTCTTCTTTAAGCTTATCCTCTTGTTCCCAAGTCGCTTCTTCTTCCGTATGGTTGCTCCTTTGTACTTTTACCATTTTATGAACTTTATTCGAGTGCGCCTTTACGCTTCTTCAAGGATTTTAGCTGGGTGCTCACGATAGGTTAGATCAGCCGAGTTCAATCTCTTCCAACCGAGTAAGTTCAATTTGGGATGCGAAGACACTTCTTAAGTTGTGACACATGGAAGACATTGTGTACACTAGATAATTGGGATGGCAGCTCTAACTTGTATGCTTTTTCCCCCATCTTTTCCGGTATACGATATGGACTAATGTATCGAGGGGCTAACTTGCCTCGAACTTGGAATCGACGGATCCTGCGAAGAGGTGAAACCTTCAGATAGACATAGTCATCAATTTCAAAACTCTAGTCACGTCGACGAGTGTCGGCGTAACTTTTCTGGCGGGATTGGGCTTCCCTCAATCGGCTTCGTATCAAGTCTACATGTTCTTGGGCCTCATTTATTAAATCTGGGCCAAAGAACTGTCTTTCCCCCACTTCAGACCAGAAAAGTGGAGTTCGACACTTTCTTCCATAAAGGGCTTCAAATGGCGACATTTGCAGACTAGCTTGAAAACCATTATTGTAAGAGAACTCCGCAAATGCTAAGCACTTCTCCCAATTGGTGCTATAAGTTAGCACAGTGCCCTTAACATATCTTCGAGATTTGATTCATTCTTCGGTCGACCATCGGTGCAGGGATGATAGCGATCTTGAAAGTCAATTTAGTTCCCAAGAGACCATGCAATTTTTCCCAAAAACGGGATGTGAATTGCGACCCCCGATCTGAAACAATGGTTTTCGGAACCCCGTGCAAGCGCACAATATTGCTAATGTAAAGTTCTGCCAACTTGTCTCCAGAATGTGTGGTCTTGACTGGAATAAAATGAGCCACTTTGGTTAGTCGATCAATGACAACCCAAATGGAGTCATTTCCTTTTTGAGTCCGGGGAAGGCCAGTAATGAAGTCCATACCGACATCATCCCACTTCCATTCCGGAATTTGCAATGGTTGGAGTAGACCAGCTGGACGTTGATGTTCAGCTTTGACACGCCGACATACATCGCATTTCGCGATATACTCGGCGATATCCTTCTTCATACCGGGCCACCAATATTCTTTCTTAAGGTCTTGATACATTTTGGTACTGCCCGGATGAATAGATAATGGTGACTCATGGGCTTCAGATAGAATCAACTTTTTGATATCAGAACTATTGGGCACACAAATGCGAGTTCCTTTCATAATTACCCCATTTGGACTTTACGTGAACTCGAATTTATGCCCCAATTGAATGATTCCGTATTTCTACAATGGCTTCATCCGGAGTTGAGCATCCTTAATCGATTTTTAAGAGTTGGTGAAGTTGAGAGCGGCCACATATCCATTTTCCACTAGATTCAAATTGAGCTTTTGGAAGGCATTGATTAGGTCGATGGCGAGGATCCAAAGACACAATACAACTTCCGACTAAGGCGTCGGCACGACATTGGCCTTACGGGATGGTAATGAAGACCAAGGTCATAGTCTTTGATCACTCCACCACCTTCTTTGTCTCAAATTCAATTCGTTGGGTAAAGAAGTACTTAAGACTTTTATGATCGTATAGATCTCTGTTCTATTCCCAATAAGATAATGCCTTGATTTTCAAGGCATGAACTACATGCTAATTCAAGGTCATGAGTAGGATAGTTCTGCTCATGAGGACGAAGTTGTCGAGAGGCATAAGCGACAACTCGGCCTCCTTGCATTAATACACATCCCAACCCTTGGAGTGATGCATCACAATATACTTCAAAATCCTTATGAATATCCGGTAGTATGAGGATGGGCGAGAGGTTAGCTTTTCTTTTAACCACGGAAACTCCGCTCAATCGGAAGTCCATTCGAACTTCTTTTCTTTCTTTAAGAGTTGCGTGAGTGGTTTGGCTACCTTAGAAGTTCTCAATAAACCGCGGTAATAGCAAGCAAAGCCAGAAAACTTGAATTTTGGGATGATTGTGGCCTTTCCCAAGCCAACACCGCTTGCACTTTACTTGAGTCGACAAACAACTCGCCTCCGATAAAACATGCAGAAATGCCACTTCTTTCAACCAAAACTCACATTTCTCGAACTTGGCATATAATTTATTTTCTCGGAGTTTGCTGAGGGCCATGTGCAAATGCTGCTTATGCTCTTCTTCAGTCTTGGAATATATCAGGATGTCATCAATAAATACCACTACAAACTTATCCAGATACTCCATGAAAATCTTATTCATTAAGCTCATGAAGCTTGCCGGAGCATTAGTGAGCCCAAAGGACATCACGGTGTATTCATATAATCCATAACGGGTAGTGAAGGCAGTCTTGGGAATGTCCGATGGTCTGACCTTCAGCTGGAAATACCCCAACTTCAAGTCTATCTTGGAAAAAATTTGCGCCCCGTTTAGTTGATCAAATAGATCATCAATCCGGGGTAACGGATATTTATTCTTGATGGTTACTTCATTTAAGGCACGGTAGTCTACACACATGCGCAGACTATTGTCCTTTTTCTTGTGAAGAGAACCGGACTTCCCGTGGTGATGTCTTTGGGCGAATAAATCCCTTGTCGAGTTGTTCCTTGAGTTGCTTTTTCAGTTCCACTAATTCATTGGTGGGCATCCTATATGGGCGCTTTGATATTGGTGCCGTTCGGCACCAAGTCAATGATGAACTCCATTTCTCGATCGGAGGCACTCGGCAATTCAAAGAGAAATACTTACGGAAATTCATTAACTATTGGCACATTTTCCAATTCAAGCTGTGGATGCTAGACACCGGATGGTGGGATGCTAACTCATTGGCACTTGAGGCAAATTCCACAGATATACCATCATGATTTACCAAAGATATAGATCTATCGGCACGATCTATGCAGCCCTTATGTTTGGCCAACCAATCCATGCCTAAGATCACATCTAGCCCGGATGTCTCTATTAGGATGAGATCGGCATAAAATGTAACCCCATTGATTTTTATGCTAACTCCGAGCAGAATCTAGCAGTTCTAATGATGGCTCCGGTGATTGCACGACCATGGGAGTAGGCAACAGGAAACTTCCAACTTGTTTTGTTGAAAACTTCTTAGAGATAAAAGAATGAGAAGCTCGAATCAAACAACACCAATGTAGGCACAGATTGCACAAGGAACATACCAAGCATAACGCCCGAGGCCTCCTGCGCCTCCTCGATCGTCATATGGTGAAGCGTCCAATATTCCCGCCTTGCGCGGTGGTGGCGTCGATCCTTGAGTCCGGCCTTGAGCTTGTGGACGAGGTTGTGCAGATCTTCTTCTTGGGGCAGAATTGGCGTAATGTCACGCTCATTGCAATGAAAACACGTGACATTGGGCGCCTTCTTCTGGGCAACAGCGGCAGTCCTAGGCTGTTGCACTGGGTGAACAGACTGCTGCGGCTGCCACTGTACAAAGCGAGTAGCCTACCCCTGGGATCTCTGAGCCTGAGAAGCCGGTCGTTGGGCTCTTGGTGCTGGTGATGGCGGTGGTGGTCGACGGAAGCTAATCGACTGCCACCCTTGTGGCCTAGATGATCCAGCTCCAGATGAGCTACGCGCAAGCCACTTGCGCTGCGGCTCTCCATCACTGCGATCGCCATGCTCCACTCTTACGGCCTTGTCTACCGCAGTGCGGAAGTAAATCGATGTCTTGGGCAATTAAAGCCCACTTGATCTCTTCATTTAGACTTTCCTAAATCTCTCAATCCTTCTTGCCTCATTAGCTACCTCATAAGTGGCATATCTTGACAGCTGATTAAAGCGGTGCAGGTACTCCACCACTATCATCGATCCTTGCTTAAGATCCAGGAACTCCGCTTTTCACTTCAATCACCTTGGTGGAATGTGGGTGCGGCGAATCGACTCTAAACTCGGCCATAAAACCACCCGACCTTTTGGTAGCACCGCTGGTAGTTCTCCCACCAAAGCTGCTGCAGTCCTTGCAAGCGATAAGAGGCATATAGGACCTTCTCCTCTCATCACACTTGAGCAATATCTAATTTGCTTTCCACAGCCCGCAACCAATCATCTCGCATCAAGAGGCTCGTGAGAAGGGAGAAAGCTGGTGGCTGGGTCCTTAGGAACTCATTCAACTTGGACACTTGAGGAGCTCCACCATTCCCTCCACGGGCGACACCCTGAGCTGCAGTGTTCTGGGCTATCTGCTGCAGTATCAGAGTATTCGCCTGCCTCCCTTGTTCAATTAAGGCCAGCACTTGAGCCATGGTAGGGGGTGGAGGCAGCTGTTCCTCATGAACCTCTTCCCTAGCCGGAGATGGGACAGGGGCATCTTGGCGGGCTGCTCGAGATGTCGAGGCTCTTGTTGCAGGATGTTGAGGATTAGGTTGTGCAGGCGTTGAGACACTCGCTCTGGGATCGCAAGTATCCTGCGGTGCATCCGTTTCCAGGATCCGATTGAGTGACCCGGTCGGCCTCATCCTGAAATTAGTACCACTTTAGTACGCGACAAAGACTAGAGTAAGATTTCAAATGTACCCAGCACATGTTCGCTCTAAAGTTCTTAGTTTAACTATCGCCTCTAATGACTTTTTTTTTTTGGATTTTCTCATCGAAAATTTTCACCCCATAGTTACAATTTGCGAGGGAAAATCCATTATTATTATTCATGCAAAAGAGATACAATTTAAAAACTTACAATACCAAAAGCATTTCATGCAATCATTAGGGATACATACACACACCACTATTTTACAATTTATTTCTATGGCATAAAGTTTCTAGGGAAAGCCTATCCACTACTATCCCCCGGAGGTGGCGATGGCGATTCGACGTCACAACTACTCCTAAGGCGGAGGGTTCGGGAAGCGGCTCGGATTCCTGCGCGAAACCCAGCGTAGATACTCTTGTCTATTTCCAGTTCTGCGCCTCCTAGGCCCCAATTCGGCATCTTGGACACCTATACGCGCTTCATATGAGCGCACATATGCACTCATATCCACATGATGTACTTGACAAATCTTTCTTGCTAGCTTACGACTTGTCTCTTGGACAGCTTGGACTCTATTTGAACTAAAATGCTTAACTTGATGGCGCACGCGACGCCCTTTCTTTATAGTAATAGCGTGCGCACACACTTTAAACCCATCAACTATCTGTCTAACAGTGAGCATAGGCGATGTTTTCTTGCCCATAGTTTTCTGCTAAGTCCCTAGCTATAGCTGCCCAACTGGAGGGGTTGGTCATCTGAAATTTTAAAGCAAGATAAATTAGCATTAATATAATGCCAGTAGTAACAAGGAAACAAGAATTATGCTACTTTTGCATGGGTAAATTTTATCTCACAATTCTTATATTCTTCGCCCTTACAATTCTTATGAACTAAGTTATTCCTATATTATTCTTTATTACATGGTTCTCAATCTTAATTTAACTGCTTCCACATTACTCATAGCAAAGAACCACTTTATTTATTTCGCACCTCCGTATTTACAATATCTGTTACATCCCTTCCATGCACTTCTATCTATTCTATCTCATCTAAGGTCCTAGCGGTGTAGGCTCTACGCCTATACACCCGAGGGGCTTCAGGCTGAAACTCACAAGTGCTGCGGGGATTTATGCCCTTATCATTAATAAGGCGCGGGCAACTAACTATGCAGGACATCCTGGCTCCTCTGGGCACCCCAGGTGTGGGTACATAGGAGTCAGGTGGAGAGCGCTGCGCGGATGGGATTTGGGAAGTCCCCTCGCTTAGCACCGTGCGTGGTATTGCACCTCTCTTTATGCACGGGGCCAAGCGGGCCTCCAGAAATGCCATCCGTCGTCGAGTCTCCAACAGTTCCTGCGCTAACTGTACATAGTGCTTGTCTAGCTTGTTTACAAAGTCCAACATAACCCTAAGACCATTATTTCTAACTCTAGTGTGGTCCCTATATACATTATCTCCAACTGGGGGTCTTCCAGGAAGATAGCGATATGCAGGATCCAGGTCTGGAATCACATGACGGAGGTGGATCATGGCCTGATAAGCAGCTTCATTCATCGAAGCATCGATGGATGATCCATATCCTTCAAAAGTTCTTTCACCCTCATTAAACGCCGGTCTTGGAGGTATAAAGACTCTAGTAGCATACTCCTTAGTCTCCGAGCTCAAGTATGCTTGGGACACCACATATCTCGGAACACTCTCGTAATGACAGTCCTCTAGCAGATGATGCAGTACCCCCATCATTCCACCTAGCTCTGGAGTGACCGACTCATGGCAAGGTACATAACGTGCCATCTACAAAATAACAGAAAAGGAGAGATTAATAATAATTATTCGAATAGTTAAGAGACCACAAATAAGAAAATTAGCATATATGCTAAAGTTCATTATTAGTAGAGAGTAGAGTTTGGTTTTATTCTTCAAATTAAGTTTTCATTCTATTAACTAGCGGCCATTCACCCAAGGCTTCCTACAGTCAGTGTGGCTCTGATACCAACGCTGTGAGACCCCGTTTTTGCAAATAGGAACCTCCATGTGATTACTGTACTAGTCCCATGATCAGTGGCTAGCACTCACATGTTTACAACATTCATATCACATCCACAAGATAAATATTAGACGGGCATATATTACAAGCAGTAATAATTATACAGAGATAAATTTTACAACAGCGGAAAATAGAGGAATTAAAAACTCCAAAAGCCACGTGGTTTGCCCGCTAACCCTCACGCAACTGACTTGGCAAACCTAGGGAAACTCATCGTCAAAAGTTCCGCACCCTGCGTGAAAGTAAAAGTCGTCGGGCGCTTCGTAGGCTTCGTCCTCTGAGACAGCAGATGCAAGAATGAGTACTTTGGTACTCAGCAAGACTTATAGTGTTTGGCAGATGCATTTAAGTAATTATGCAGGCTAATCAAGGCAGGTTAATGGTTATTTTGCAGTTGCATAAACATTTTAAGAATATAATATAATAAATTGAAAACACCGCATTTTCAAATGAGCATTTGAAATATAAAGCGATAAGCAAATATCCAAGTCCTTCAACCCAGTCTACCCGACTGCATAGATCCCCGGAGTCTGTCCTTTGACCCAAAAAGCTATGTGCAAAATGGTTTCCTTTTCAAACCCAGTTTTTCCAGAAAAGTACCAAAACATTCTAACATTGGAATGACTTCACCAAGCGTCCATAACCGTGGACACGGCTAATCGATTAGTTTTACACTCTGCAGAGGTGTACACTTTACCCACAAGGAATGATCAACCTCTTTTGCTAGGCCAACTTACACACTTCCTTTGGTGTGTCGGCAAGGAGATCATACAGAGCCGTTACATTATTTAGATGTGGCTTTGAACCAGCCCGGGACGTTTGACCCTCGCCATGAAAACAGAAACACTCACCCAAGACGTGGATCCTTTCACTTTACACCCAACACCACGTTTACATTCACGCCAGCGTACACCGTTGCATTGGTATGTAGAAACCCCTACAGACAAACCGAAGCGGAATGCACATGCGATACTCCGCCTTCCTTAGATGCAAAGCCACACCTAAACAACTTAATAGGCTAAGACTATCCCATACCGGCCCTCGTGGTTGTACGAAATTCTTGGATCTATAGCGTCCCATTGCTCGGTCCTTAATCCGACACAGGCGATACTCCACCTAACTACGTGCAAATCCTCTGCACCTCCGCCTCGCCATTAATCGCCGCATCAAAACCATAGTTTTATTTTGGGTTTCTAATCAAAGTACCAACAACATTTCCCAAATGAGGATCATACATTTGTTGAAAAGATTGAAAACGATCTCTGACTTTGAGCGAGATATTCTATACCGGTGGTTATACCCAAAATGACATTAAGCATGTCTAGCTTTTCCAGCTAGGGCTTACTAGGTTCTCATGTTCATCTGATTGAGGCAAACCATAATTTACAGGATTAACTACTGTTCTAACCCAAATTAGCAGTTTTAGGAGAACTATCCGGATGCACTTGTACATAAGCAAAAACAACATAGTGTAGGTAAATTATTAGGCTCAACATGTTCAAGGAGGTGCTTGCCTTGCACTCATTGTCTAACTCAGATCCGGATCGGCGATGGCGTCGTCTTCCTCTTCGAGGACGTCGGACTCTACGACGATCAAGCGGAAGAATAGTAAATATCCAAATTCGAGAAAAGGCGAAAAGAAGGCAGACGATAAGTCAAATAAAGAAAAAGCTGCAGAAAGCAGGTTATCCTTTTGAGGATAAAAAAATATGATTTTAAGATTTCACGAAGTAATTAATTGTACATACGGAGCGTTAATACTTTTGTGAAATGATCAACATGATTTCTTTTACAGATTAATTGCTTGGGATTTACGAATTCAAGAGGCTAAAATTGTGAATTCTAGTATTTATGACTTCGAATTATAGATGCTAAAATTATTTGAATTAAAAGAATTAGACACTAATTAAGGGTTACGCTAAACACTTAACCCTAAGTGATTTGCATAGGAAGGTTTTAAATAAATTATAACTGGTAGCTAGCTAATTAGATTTATTCTTGATTTTTGAGAAGGCTCTGGTGATACAAATTTATTAACTACGAATTCTTTATCAAGCTAAGTTGTTAGGTTGTTTATGGCTTGAATCAAATAAACTAGATTTTAGCTATTTAACCTACAAAGCACATATATATACATATATATGTGTGAGTGCATTTGGCACAATAATGATTACATGTTTTAGAGTTAATTCAACCCAAAATTCCTACTTAATCAAACTTAACTATGCTACTGCCATCCTGCTATTTATAATTAAACTTTTGTTCCTTTTATATTTCTTTTAATCTTAGTATACATATTTGAATTGCTAGTGTATTGGAAACAAAGCCTAAATAAAAGTAATTCATATAAGCATGAAAATTAAATATCCTTATATATCTGGGTTCTTGGTAATATAAGGATTCTAGAAAAATTAGTTTCATAAATTTCCAAATTTATTTACAGAAATTTCGTATAGAGCACATCTCTTGCCTTTTAATTCAAATTTGAATTTCAAGACTTCCTAGAGATGGTCTTCAAAATATTTTTGCATATTCTGAATCTACGGAATTTTTCATGTATTTAGAAATTGGTTTCACTATTTTTGGCCAGATGATTCAAAAGTTATGCACATTTGAAGTGGTTCGGTTTTCTGAAATTCAAACAGGAAATTCAAAATACGCTTTCGCAGTTGGAAAGCGTCTTTTGGATTTAGCGTACGCTTGGTTTGAATTCGCCCGTCGATCGACAAGTCGGCCCCTGCCGGCAGCGACCGCGGCGCGATCTGCGGCTGACAGCCGTGGCCCGCAAGTCGGTGACCGCACGACGGCGCGCGCACAAACACGGTCCGACGCTGACGGATGGGCCCCGCTCGTCAGCGACTAACCGGCTCAGCGACTGCGCCATCGACAACCGGACCCGCGGCGATGACCAAACAGGCCTTTTGGACTAAGGCTCGCCGGCGAACTAACTCCGGCGCGGCGGAATGGGTAGCACCATCAGCACCAGCGTGCCAAGGCGGTTCTAGGGACGCTACCCATTCGTCGGGAGGTGACCGGAAAATAGGTCGCCACCGTAGAGGGGCGGCGGCGCTACGGCCGAGCAAGCTACGGCTCGCCGCCGGCTATCTTTCCACCGGGTAAAAGCTCCTAGAGTACCAGTGGACTAAGGGGAAGTTATTTCACCTGTTGGCGCGGCCGAAGAACTACCGGAGACGGCTGCCAACAGTCACCGGCCGCGAGGAAGAAGAACGACGGAATGGGTTAGCTGCGGGCAAAACAAGGACAAAAGCAAGATTGATCAGTACTCTATGGATCACGGCGAAGCTCTGGGACAAAGAAATTTTGAGAATGATTGCCTAATTGGCTTGCTCTACCAATCCCCTTTTCTCTCGGCTTCGGCGAAAATGGCGAAGAGGTGGGCGACTGGCTCTGGCGTTCGGCTCAAAGAACGGATGAAGAAATGGAACTCTCGATTGCAACGCTATCACGATATTTATAGCACGGAAAGTGGCGGCTCCGGCATTTGAGCAGACGAGGAGTTGCGGCGATTCGGTTTTCGCTTTCGGCGAGGTGGCGCAAGCTTCACCGGCAGAAATGACGCAGATGGACGGGGTATGGCGCGGGAGCCTCGAGGCGCCGTGGCAGCGGCAACCAGTCCAGAGCGGCGCGAAATCTTGAGACGCAGAGGAGAGTCGGCGAAGACTCGGGAGGCGTCGAGTGGTCTCGCGAGAGAGGAAAGGCGAGAGCGTGAAGAGGAGGCGACAAGTGGGTCCGGCCCCACCGGCAGTGAGAGAGGATCGGTTCAGCTGCCAGCGCATCAAGTCGCTGCAATGCCCGGGCCCGCATGTCAGTGAGTGGAGCTGAATTTAAAGGATGACTCAGGCCGGGACAGCTCCCATGTGGGCATTAAAACCACCATCAAATCACTTTGAAAATTTCTCAAACTTTTTGACTGGGTTGATCTGGTAGTCCTCGGCGTCCAGTTAAATTTTCAGAGTAAAATACATTATGGTTATTTTATAAGAATTCTGACACTGTGGACTGGTACAGAAATTGTATTTCGGTATTCTATTTATTTGAAGGTGTAAAATTTATTAATGATTTTCCAAACTTTTTATGGAGGTTCATTTTGTCATATGGATGCGTCCATAAAAATTTCAAGTCAATAACTCAGGTGAATATTTTATAAAAATTCTGACATGAGGATTTTCTTGTTTTAATAGTCTCTGTTTTTGAATTTTTAGGAGGCTTTACCGACATGATAAATTGCTGAGATTTTTACCAGATATAACTACTGCCCTAAGGGTTCTTTGGTAATTTTTTGGGGCTTCTGATCAATTTCTATTATTTTTAATTAATTCAAACTTTACTGTTTGTAGTCAAAAGAAAGAATTAAGATATTTATTTTTTGCTCCAAATCAGCACTAAAGATTTTTACTAAGTATTTTTACTGGTTTACCAGATTGATCATGGTCAAATGGTAATTTTTCTTATTTTTACTTTTACCTTCTCACCATTTTCCATTTAGTAATTCTATTTGTTGGACTTTTCATACTAAACACAAATCCAAGAAAATCCAATAAAACCAATAACATCAAGAAAATTCAGAAATAAATATATTTGAATCCAAAATATTCATTTCCATTTTATTATATATTGTTCTTCATTTTCGGGCTGTTACATATCTACCACGATGGAAGAACGAAGAATATCAAAAAGATGGCAAAAATACTAACCACAAGTAGCTTCAGGATGAAAACTAGAAGGAACAACCTGAAAACCAAGTTCTGGATGCTACCCAAAAATAGGAGAAACTCTACCCTATCTAGTTTCCATATGTACCTTAGTAGCACTCCGAGTCAGGGAATAACCCTGAATACCCCTAATAACATGACCACACTCACACCGTACGATCTTAGAACGTCTGAAGCAGAATTTGGTCAAATGTCCATCCTTTTGGTAAAAGGTGTAAGAATACTTCGTCTTACCAGAGGCAGAAGCAGCAAGAAGGACTACCTTCTCGTCAATGCCCACTAGTTCAAATTTGTCGCACAATTTTGCTTATTGATTTTGCGTTTGTTGCATCTAGAGCAAAGATTGCGTTGCAAACATATGCACTAATTGTTGCACTTCTAGAATTTTTTTGTTGCACCAGATTGAATTAGTTGTCTCACAATTATCCTTGAATGTTGCCACTATTTTTCTAAATATTGCAACATTGTAACACCACGAATTTCTTTGATTCGGATACCTAAACTAGCTTTAAACTGTACCTCAGTTCTATACTTGTAGTTTTCATCCAATTTTTAGTGAGAATTTTTATATTTTCCTCAAATTTTGTTCATGATATTGCACTTCTTTTTCGTATTTTGTTACATATATTGATTACAATTGTTGCACGTATTGTTTAGCAATACACTTATGATGGAAAGCTTCCCATCGTACTTCCGATTCCTAATTGTTCCCTTTATTTAAAGGCAGTTTATGCTCCGGTTATGCGGAGCTTGCTGGAGTAAGGCTATTTGGAAAACAGTAAATTAATTTTGGAAGTGTTTCTATATATCACTTTTTGAAAATTACATAAATATTAAAGCATGAATAAAGAATATACAGTGATTACTTACCCTTTCTCTTATTTTAAGATTTATGCAACTTGTATACATAGAGGCACCACTCAATTAGTTAATATTCGCCATTGAGTTTTCTCCCTTCTTGAGGGCATTTGTATTGACAACTTTGCCTGTATGTGGCCAAACTTGCACTTGTAATTGGTCGTTCTTCTCATCGTCCCTAAAGATTACAGCTTTCCCAAACGCATTAGGAAGCAGCGCCAAAGTTCAATCTGCTCTGCAAAGTTTTAAATGGTTATCAGACATTCATGGTGCCCAACTATTCAGGTTCTGCGTGCATTGTCTTGCTGTGCCGAGTGCATGGCTGCTTAACTATATTAACCCTTTTCTGTTTGTCTAAATAAAATGACACGCAATTCTCTTGCATGTTCTGGGGCCAAAAAAATGTTGGAATGTGATATAAGCGGCAGATTCAGACTAGGAATGTGATATAAGCGGAAAAAAGATTAAATATACAGAAACTTATACTTTTTCACAAGTTTCTGACTGGGAAGACATTGAAGTGTTGTTCTAGGAAATGATTTTATTTAGGTGGCCTCATAATTTGGGAGCAAACATAGGAATCAGGTAAGGTACAAACAAATTGTGCATAGAGCAAAGCATATTTCCAAACCGCTGCAAGGAGAACAACCAGCAGTGGAAAACGGACAAGCACTGCAGTAGGGATATCTTACATACATACGGATGAAGTAAGAAATTGTTGCTGAATATTTTAACGACACGACTTTGGAGCATATGAATCAAGGTAGATTTTCATACCGAAAGCCCAACAATGCATACAAAACGAACCGATCATATTGATGTTATGCTAATTGGCCACCTGATTTCTTCTCTCCCTTTTTATATATATATATATAAGTTTTTTTTACTCCCAGGTGTAATACTCCTACTTCTAATATACCACTTAAACGAATATGTTATACTTTTTTATAACTTTCGGTATACTTCAATAATAATTATAAGATACTCCAATACGATATAGTTGGAAAAATTTCATCGAAGTCCTTTATTTTTGCTATATACACTATTCCATATGTAAAAAGAGTGCATACACAAATTATGCTATAAAAGATGGAGCATGATAAAAATTTTCATAGAACTCACTTATAAGTATCTTATAATCAGTATTAGAGTATGTTCAAAAGGATAAAAAAGTATAACAACATCGTTTAAGTGATATACTTAGAGTGGTAGTACATACATCCAGGAGTATAAAACCATTTTCATATATATATATATATATTGACCGGACGCTTCAAAGCTATGGTTACTACTCCTTTGTACCAGTGGCACAAATGCGAACAGCTCATAGACTCTTCCATTCCCTGAATTATTGAAAACGTAACCAAACCCTGATTATGAATGCTTGAACAAATTCTGATGATTTGCACGAATTTACCAATTGATGGCACTGCATTACCACCCAGCAGTCAAGCATCGATGAAAAGTAACAGGCATCACAAAAGGGCTCCAAATACTTTAAACATGTGTCCATGTTACTGTGGCAGCGAGACCGTGTCCATGAAAATAACCATGTTTTAAGTTCAAGGATAATGATACGAGCGCCAAACGCTGAAAGAAATAAACAGCACTGTGTACACCAGAACATCTTTCCTTTTTCAAAAGGGGAAAAACAAAAGAGGATGGTTTCAGCTATTTATGAACTAAGTCTAGGCATTGGAAGATAGAGCTTTCTTGAACTTGTTGCGCAGCTCAATTAGCACGGACGGCATGCTTGCCATCAGATCAAAGTACTCATCGGTAGTTGCGACTAACTTAAAGTTATCTCCATCCTGGAGGAAATCAAGGCACCTATGTTTGAGCCTGGAGCAACCATGCTGCATGGCCAACTCCAGAGTTGAAATGACCGAGTCGACAGAGACACAACTGCATAGCTTATCTTCGCACAAAATCTTCAAACTGTCCAGCGCGTACCGATCTGCAGCGACAAGCAAGTTCTGAAACTCAAGCATGGAATCAGCAGTGATCGCTTTGTCATCAGGCAGTGAGTCACGGTAAATGTAGTGGAGCATATGTCTGAATGTGGAGGGTCCCATATCATTGATTGTTATGGATGGCAACCTGCTCTCAGCCATCGAGCCAAAGAGCTCTGCTCTGAAAACTGGAGACCGAGCAGCAAGCACAAGGCGGTGTGCTTCAATAGTCTCTCCATCAACGACGAAGGAGACATCTGTCAGCTCCTTAGCACCAAGCATGTTCGCAAGATCATTACCTAGACATGAAGGTGGCAACAGCTCCACTGGACCAACTGCTGCAGGCACGTCTCTAACAATGGCCACAAAACACAGGACAACAAAGCAGTCATCCAACACACAATCTTCCTCTATCTCACCTTCTTTGCCTTCGTAGCGGTGAATTTCGATTTCAGTACCGACACTTTCCGTTTGGGGAATTTCATCTTTCACTAAGCTTCCTGCGGGATCTGTCTTGCAAGGTAATCCCCTCTTGTCCAGTAGGATCAGTTCTGCAACCATGTTGCCGTCATCCCTGGGCTCTTTTTGCATTGCGATGAAATGAATCAGACATCGTCCATCTCCAGAGGAGTCTCCATGGGGATAATACTGGATGGAACAATTGCATCCCCCAATGGAGATATCTGATGATACACATGCGCCTACAGGAAGGTTCTTTGCTGTTGCATGGTTCACTCTGAACTGGAAGATTCCACCACCGGTGCATATGGTGTCACAGAAGCTTGGCTTCGGCATTCTGAGCAAGGCTGTAGCAGAGGTATAACATAAGTGAGAGAATTGAAGGGAACTTAAAAAGGCAATTCATGTAGAAAAGTTTTTCGTTTGTATTGATGTATCAGTGTAAGAAGTGCTAAGGATACAATTATGTTGATCTAGAATTGATCCTGCATTGTCCTAATTTGTTGTGTTATGCACCTGTAACACATACTCTATGTATTGGCCATCAACAGTAATCCATTAGTTGTTTTCCCTCAATTCATAACAGTCAAAACGTCTTGCATGTAAAATGCAAAGATGCGAATATGTTTTCTCCCTATTCAATGTTTCAAAACAAAAATGATATCTTCTTATTGTCCTTTTCACTATTTCTCCATTTAAGCTTTGTTTGCTTATGCGTAGTATTTAGAAAAATAAACCCAAATGTATTTACAAGATATCCAATATATTATGGAGTGGATCTCAAACGTATATGTGCTTCTTCTAAGGCAAATATAAATATTAAAAATACAGGTGCGGACACATGTTTTAAAAAACTAAGAAAAAATAGTTCAAATTAGATAATATTTATTCAATAACAGCATTTAAATATTTAATAATTAGTAAATAGGAGCAAGCTTATGTTAAACCATTCAAAAATGTACTTACATAGATCAAATGTAATTCTTTTGAATGATTCATGACCCACAAATGTTACGTAGCTAAAATTGGTACTTCTAATGATTATATGGCCATGTAAAGTTGCCCAACCCATAATTGCTAGTCCAACCTGCTCTTTTCCACCTCATGAGAGCACAACTTTTCAGGGAAACAGTAAGGAAGAACACTACTATACACTAAATTAGCCAGATTCCTGCATGTTGCTGTGGGCATTTGGTTAGCATAATCGGGGTATTGTTTTGGCCAATGTTCTAAATAATGGTAAATGGTGAACGAACGAACACACCAACTTTTAGTGTTTATGCGGTAAGCAGCCTTGTGAACGGTTTTACTATTTAAAATTCAGATAAATATGTACATGTGTATGCAGTAACAAAATAAGCGTATAATTCATCTTATTTCATGCATATAGAATGGAATTGTCTAGCTATCAACAATTGTTCATAGCGGTGACCAGAATAAAAAAGATGACGTAATGTGAATGTAATTAAAGAATCATAATTGAATGAATGAACAGCTCAAGTGGCATTAAAAGGCAAAGCTAGCACTCATCACATGTATGCCATAATATTCCATGTCATATGACAAATCTTGCAAGTTACCCAAATAAACGACCCATTAAAACGGACCTGTTAAACCAAATAAACGGCCCGATAAAATGGGCTAATCTTGGAATATCTATAAACATAATGTGCAGGGGACCTTTACCGTTTCAACATCCGTTTAAAAGGCCTTAACGGCCGTTATTTAGAACACTGGTTTCAACGTAGATTTAAAAGTAGTAAAACACTATGTACTATAACACCATAATTGTTATGCAGGATATATTAGATATGAAGTATATAGCGAACTGGAGCAAGCTGCTGAACTTATAAAGGAAATAATAGTTTCAGTTAACAACTTGTATATGTTGTATTTACATTTTACAGTATCAGAAAGACACATACTACTGGGGAAGGAAAGGATTTGCCCTTGTACTATAAGAGGGCAGTTATTCGGTTGGGTGGTAGACTGGTAGCAAACGCCAATCTTAGGTGTTATGGACAAAAAATTATCGACCCAACTCAGCTATCTTCAGCGGAGGCATAGTGCTGATTAGTTTTTGCAATGGTGAAAACAAGTACGAAGTATTACATGTGCTTTTATTTTCTCTAGTGATGATCGATCTTTCTTGGCACTGGGTGAATTTAGTTAATCGGCCATCGCTGTTCAGAGTAGCAGTTTGTCAAGTATAACTACACAAATTATACTTATTACCTAGCAAACTAAACATATAGAACATTAACCCTAATTCTTTTGCCGTTTTGGTGTAGTATCCTTTTTTTTTAAAAAAAAGTTGGCTTGCTGCCCTGTTTATGTTGGAAATGTCTGTTTAGCATACCGTTTTCCAGGTTTTGTTCAGCCTTGATGCATATAGATAGCAGAGCACTGTTATGAACATATCAACCACAGAAACCTAACTCGACAAGAAAAAAGAGCACCCGATGATGACAAGCAACCGACCGAAAGCACCGCGCATAGGCAACCATGCAAGAAAGTATGGGCAACGAGGAGTAGAGGAGAGCTGATGATATACCTAGCAAGGATCAAGTAGACCTAAAGCAGCACACGCGGGAGACCCGCCGCCACCGTCAACGACAGGCACGGCCAGCTGGAAAGGCAAGAAGAGTCGACGTTGCAGCCAAAATTGGCCAGAGGGGGATGGAGCAGGGGGGAGAGGAAAGGAGGAGGCGGGGAGGAGCGGACGCGAGGGGGACAAATCGCGAGCCGCCGCCGCCGGCTATTTGATTTTTCAGAAAATGGCACAGCAATCGGTAGAAGTATTTCCTTGTAATGCCACTCTCACGAGGAGTCAAAATGGTAAGATATTTTCAGCTCGATCTGAAGACGGCTCCAGGACTAGACTCAAACACATTTTAGTATACTGTCAATCCAAAATCAGATCCGAATAGGTCAATTCAGATTCAGACTAGATAATGTACATGATATCTATTAGATCCAGGATTCGGATATCGGGCTAAATTTTATTCAAATATCTATTTTAGGTTAGGCTAAGAAATATCGTTATTTTGGGCTTGGCTGTTATCCAAAGGTGACATGGAAAGGAATTTTTTTTCTTTAATATTTATTTTTATTCGTTATTCCGAAAATAGTCGTTAGATAAAAAAAATTACGGAAATAGACTCCCGTCCCCTGTATATGAGGCGATCACCCTATATACGGGCGATAGGTGCCGGCCCTGACGGCTCCGCCGTGAAGTAACGACAGGGGAAAAATAACCCAATACAGGGGCGATAGGTGCTTACCTCGCAATTTTTTTTTTGTAATATTAATTTCAAAAAAAAATTTGAGAATAATCAATAGGAAAAAAATAACAAAAATGGTCATAGGGCAGTCGATACCCTATACCATAAGTTAAAGCACTAATCTTTAAATTTTTGATACCTCTTAGTATTGATTTACTGTAATATTTTATATCTATTGGCCAAAATATGCCGTAAGTTAAATGTCCTCAGTCACACACACGCTACCGCCGCGTCCGACTACATCTGACGTGCACCGCGCACTGATCCCACACGCGTGCTATATTAGTGCTATTAAAATATCGGAAACTACCATTAAATGTCGTCGATACCGACCAACGGCAGCCGCAATACTAGGAAGGTCCATTAGAACAAGATAAATTTTAAAATTTTTATTAATATATAAGGATTTAGATTATGTTATGAAAAGTACTATGTTCCATGCAAATTTAAATTGTATAAATCAATTTTACATAAAGACCATTTAATGTATTATGAAGAAACTATACAAACCATGGCTCGAAAAATCCTAAAATAAATATCACTTGTTCGTAGGGTGTTAGGTGTCCCATTTCCTCAAAAACATTTAGGAATAAACTCAGTTGAATAAACCAAATGACTATAAGTTGCCTCACTTGCATGAAACACTTAAGCCTTTTCGGCAGCCAGTGAAATATCATGTTTAAATGTAATTTTTAGGGAGAACGGGCCAGATTTGCTCTTTGATATATGCACTACCATATGGTGGAAAAATATTTTATTTACACCTTGCTGTGCATATTAATTCTACTAGTGCAGTAACCCTAAGTATTATGGTCGAGGCAACAATGAAACGCTTAAGCCTTTTCGGCAGCCCGTGAAATATCATGTTTAAATGTAATTTATAGGAGAACGGGCCAGATTTGCTCTTTGATATATGCACTACCATATGGTGGAAAAATATTTTATTTACACCTTGCTTTGCATCTAAATTGTATTAGTGCAATAACCCTAAGTATTGCAAAACGAGGGTGAGAGGGAGATTAGAGATCGGTCGATTCACAAATCAGAAATTACTGCAAAAAATAAGGTAGGTCACACTCTTTATTACGGCTTAAAACTGAAAGGAGTACCACGAATAAGGAAAATAATAGTTAAAACTAGACGTCTACTGAATGCTTCGAGGCCACTTCCCCTTCGCCCATGCCTCCGGTGGGGCTTCTCTGGCACGACGCATCCTCTCTCGTTTCCTCTCTCTCTCGACCTCCTTCTCCTCCGCTTTCTTTCTACGTGCCTCCTCGCGTGCGGTATGACGCTGCTCTTGAAGCTGCCGCGTGAACTCCTCCTGCCGGTTGGCTTGGTCAAGGAGCCTTTGGTCTTCGGGGTTGATCTCCATATCAAACCACTACTCAAATTCACATAGTGGCGAAGGTAACTGCATGAAACATAAATTAGCAAAGTTTCATATACAAATATTACGTAACACGTAAGATTGTTACCATCTGGCGATCCTTCAGGCTCTTCTCCGACGGGTCGAAGGCGTAGTTGCGGCACTTCCAATACCTCCTCTTCCAAGTTGGAATTTCTCAAGAGTGGACAAGCCTGCAAGGATCTTTGCATATACACATCGGTGCTACAGCTCCGCGAGGTAGGAAGAGATCTTGGTATGCTAAATTGCGCGGGCATGCACTTCCTTCTTCCTTTACTTTCCCCTTTCCCTTTCCACTTGCACGCCTCGGCATTTTCGATTGATCATCTACTTATTATTTTCTTTCTTCCTCTTTCGTTGCTGCCTTTGCAAGACCACGAGCGAGAACGAATGTTATAAAGGGTAGATATCGCCAGGATATGGAGCGATCGCCCAAAATACTGCCGATATTTACCTCGGGTAGTGTGCCCCTAACAATATTTAACGGTAGTTCCTGATATTTAACGGTAGTGTGCCCCATATTAGGACGATCGCCCTAATTAGAGACGATCGCCCCTATGTAGGGCGATAGGTGCACCTAGCCGTTAATGGTCGTTAATGCCAGCCTCTCCAGCCGTTATGGCCGGTGGTGTGTTCTCACGTCGTGTGAGAAAGTAAAAGCGATGACAGCACAATTAATAAAACATACATGGATGTTCACAATTTAAAGTGATAAGGCACTCATGTTACTAATTCAGACAGTTATACAATATGGTGCTGAACGTAAAGGCATTACAAAAATACATCTGTACAACAAGTCAATGACGGCCACGCTTCCTAATCTGGCCCGTGGGGTACGTGAGTGGCGATGGCGGACGAACGTCCCTCCTAGGCCAGCCTTGCGACGTAGGGGTAGAGTGGTGTGGCGGCGACTCGGCCGTGTACTGGAGCGGTGCTACCGAGAGCTGAGGGGCGGCGAGGTAGTCAGTCGATAGGTACTCCTCTAGGTCGAACTAATTGTACGCAGGGTCGTCGAAACCACCATGGGGTCCTGGTGGGGTGTGAGATGACGAAGGCCCCTCGCCAGCCCACTGTCCCCACTACTGCTGCGTGGGAGCGTAACAAGGAACCGCCGGGGTAGGGTGAGGTGCTGGCCCACGGGACGTGGTGCGCTGCGTTCGGCGACATCTCCATGCCCTCGGCAGGTGGCCAGACGACCCAACCGCCTCGCCTATCAAGGACCCACTCCCAAGCTGCCTCGGCCTTAGCAGTGGTCATCTGTATG
Organism: Otatea glauca; assembly: GCA_036346275.1. NCBI lineage: Eukaryota > Viridiplantae > Streptophyta > Magnoliopsida > Poales > Poaceae > Otatea > Otatea glauca. Next base: position 40,382,750 of record CM070721.1, on the reverse strand, counting down.
CCCGCCCGGAGGTGCACCAACATGGACGTAGCCTCCACCTTCACCTCCCCTACAAGATGTGCCTGCATGTAAAGCCGGATTGATATTAAGTAATTTACATGAAAAAGACGTACCCATGTAGCTTCGATTGTGACACTTACCGTAGAGCTGTCCCTCTAGGACATCTGTGAAGGGTACATGTCCATCACCGATGCCTACCGTGCGATATACGGTGCTGGTGTGACCCCACCCTGAGGCGAGTCCACGGCGTGAACCACTCCATGTACTCATTGTACATGTCATGGTCGTACGGCCGGGTCTCGGTGACCCTGTCGTCGAGTGCGGCATCCCACTACACCGCCCATGGCTGCATGCTATGCGTGAACTGAGTGCCCGCTGCAGCACCCATCTGGGTCATCCTGCAATAAAAAAATAGGAAATACATACAACATCCATTCTGAAGAAATGCTAAGTGCTCAGCTCAGGAGACGTACCTATGAGCACCACGTGCGACAACGTGACGAGGCGGCAAAGGGAAAAGACTAGAACAAGTCGAACTGCCACAGCACTCGGTGCGGCGAGTACTCCTCGACACACAGGTCGAAGACGAGAACCTTACGGGTGAGCCAGAACGGCTCATCTCGCGTGCAAAGCACAGAGACCCCGTAAGGTGCTCGGGTGTAGACGTCGTACACACTGTATGGCGTCCACCGCACGTCCTCGTCGTGGAGGTTGTCGAACTCCCGAACGAACTCGGGGTAGGACCTCCTCACCTGTTGGTGCGCGTACGCCCGCTGCGTGGAAATAAAAAATGGTGGATGTTATGGAAGTGCGTAAGTGGGGAAAAAGATACGAGGGAGCATACATGTCGTCGGACCCAATAGTGGCCCATGGTGGGCCAGTTAATCGGGTCCTCTCCGTATAGGTCTGGTGTCAACAGCAGGCCTGCCGACGGAGAAGCGCTCCCAGGACCACAACTGAAGGAGTAGGACTCAACCCGACATCGTCGCGTCCTGGTCTGCCAGAGAGACAGCGTCGCACATTCCTCTGTATGTCGCCGCAAGCACAGCAGAGGCCCACGACCACCGCACCATCTGTTTACAATGAGAAAGTTAGATGTGTCATGCACAGAAGAGATTTCAATGGAATATGTTACCTCATGCTCTGGGGTGTCGGCGATGTACTGGGCGTACTCGATCAGGTGCTGGTCCACCGTGTTCCCATGGGAGGACGGGAACATCACCCAACCGAACAGCAACAGGAGGTATGCCTCTAGATGGTGGGCCACGTCCTCCTCCTCGGCGTGCGGGTGGATCAACTCAGCCTGCAGCATGTGGTACAAATATTATCAACAACTTAGCTTCTCTGTTAACTTGCAATGAAAGAGGTACTAACCGTGAACTGAAGCGGCCACGCCTTCGTCGGTCCGTGCCACTCACCCAGCCTGAGCGGTTGGTAGGGGGCTGCCCGGGGGTGCCGCTGCACCTCGGCGAACCGCGCGGACAACTCCGCATGCCACGTCACAGAGACGTCGTGCGGCACAACTGCAGGACCCGCACAGGGGAGTCCTAGGAGGTAGGACACATCCTGCAGCGTCGAAGCCATCTCTCCACGGGGAAGCTGGAACGTGTGCGTCCCCGGTCTCCACCGATCGACGAGTGCGACCAGCAAGGACGGTCATACCCAAACCGTGGGACCTACCTGCCCTCTAACGGGGCAGTGACCTGCTCCACCATCCTACAGAGAGGAACTAAGCCAGCCGCTCGCAACTTGCATGTAGTGTATTGCGTCGTTAAAATTGCATTCACAGGTAAGTACATGTACATAAAAGAGTGCAAGCGTCGGCAGCTTACCGTGGAAACCAGTGTGGGTCAATGCGAAGCAGCTCGTTGGGCACCCGAGGCCGCAGTGTCCCTAACTGTCGATTCTCCTCTGAGGAGTACCTAGATCGGTGGGTCGCATCCACGGTCGCGTCTAGCAGCTCAAGGCAAGGTCGTGCTATCGTCACCTGTTACAAAGAAAATACAACAAATTTGTCAGTAATTAAATGTGTACACAAAATGAAATGTAAAATAATGAAATGTAGCATATTTAACAAACAATATAACGGAAGTTCAGAAAGCTAAAAAAAATCTCATGTTACAAACATACTAAAGATGAAGATATGTTCGATGAAGCACAAAACGTCGAAAATTACATGATGGGAGCAACAATTAACTGGTACATCGAAAATTACATGATGGGAGCAACAATTAACTGGTACATCGAAAATTACATTATCCGCATAACAATTAACTAGTACATCGTAAATTACATGATGCGAAAAACAATCAACTGGTACATCAAAAATTACATGATGGGAACAATAGTTCACTGGTACATCGTAAATTAAACGATGGGAACAACATCGAAAATTACATTATCCGCAATTGTGATGCGCTTCGGACTCGTCCATATCGTTCCGAATATGCGTGTCCTTCGACGCCCGACCTTCTGCTTCAACATTCGGATGTCCGGTACGCATCGATGCTCTGGAGGGGGGCCTGTTGTGAACGAACCATCCACTCGATATCCATACACCTCGTGATGCCACGTGTTGAGAACACTTTGCTTGTAGTAATAGGGGGAGATGTACGAATGACATGATTGATGCATCTCGGTGGCTGCGGCAATGACGTGAGAGCACAGCAAGTGCAGCAGGCGTGGTTTCTGGCAGGAGCACTCGCAGTCAACTGCTCGGAGTATGCACAGATGGGAAGTCCTCTCCCAATGGGCACATATGCGACCTCGGTCACCGCAGTGCACGTGGTATCTCCGTTCCACGCCACTCTCCGGTGTCACCCGATGTGTCTGTGCCTTTCTTGTTTTCTTGGACATGTACGTAGATACAACCGTTGAGTACAACAGTCGATTGTCCGATATACATACTGCGGAGTTCTTGTATCGTTCAATGAAATATCTTTGTGTCCCTAGTAACACACCTTCAACTATACCCACCAATGAAAGGCATCTGGTGCCTTTCATTACCCAGTTGTAAATCTCCGCCAGGTTCGTTATCATGATTCCATAACGCGAACCGCCCTCATCATGCAGAATGGACCATTTCTCCAAAGGCTCGTGTCGTATCCAGTCGGTGAAACTCTTTATGCTGGTCCCCGGCCTACGTCGAATGCTTGGGGCGTCGGTCGGGAGCGCACACAAGGCTGTGGGGTCCTCTCCTTGCTCGTGGTAGACCATCGGATTCCTTGATGAACTAGCGGTATCTCTTGGATTCATTGATTGCTTCTTTGTTAGTTCATCCAACGTCTTCCAAAACGCGTCGAACTTCCTTCGTTGGTTCTGTTTGCATAGCCACTTGAACATGTTCATAAGCTCCCTGTTCCTGAACTGACGAAAAAAATTGGCACCAATGTGCCTCATGCACCACCTGCTCTTCAGGTCTGGCCACTTTGCTGCTCCCACGACGTCGGACCCTTGTTGCATATCCACGATCGCCCTTAGCGCCTCGCATGTCATCATGGATGACACAAACATCGAACTCGTCCCGAACAATCGCCACTTGACTCTTTCAAGGAACCAGTACCAGTTGTCCGTGTTTTCCCCCTCCACGAAGGCCAATGCAACCGGTAGAACCTAGTTGTTGGCGTCCGCCGCGATCGCAGTTAAAATCTGGCCCTTGTACTTTCCTGTGAGGAATGTGCCGTCCATGCAAATGACCGGGCGATAGTGCTAGAACGCATTTATGCATGCATCGAGGGCGAAGAAGGCACGCTGCAAGACCCACTTACCCGCGCACAAACCACCCGCTGGAAACTTCGCAAGGTTGATGGATGTACCGTGATTCCTACATGCTATTGCCCTGAGCAAGTGTCTCGTAGGAAGCCTCGTACGTCCCGAACCATATTTGCAGAGCTGTCCTTTTCGCTCTCCATGCTTTTCCGTAACTAATCTTGTACTGAAACCTTTCTTCTATGGCTGTGATAATAGATCGAGACTACAGGTGTGGATTGTCCACAATCTGACCATAAAACACATTTGCCACCCAAGTGGATGACATATTATGGTGTCCCTGCTCCGCTTCTTCCAGTTTGCAGTTATGCTCCATTACTATAGAATATTTCCAATAGTCCTTACACTTCCCCTTGTATGCATGCACCCGCCATGGGCACGAATCAACTACGCACTTCACGTCGTACTCCTTTTTGCTGGACTTCACTACCCTGAATTGCCGCCGAAGAGATATTGCCCAGTACTTCACCGCATCCATCACAGCCTCCTTGTCTTTATATATGGCCCCCTGCGTGACCTCGTTCTCATGATACTCCCATGCATCAATGTTCCCTTCATTCATTGTTAGGTCTTCGAAATTGTAATTAGTCCACGCACCAGGGATAGGCACCTCAGGAGCATTGTCCTCCTCGTCGGAGTGTTCGCCATCAGGGACTTCCTCATCCACACGGTCCTCCTCCTCCATCAAGTGAACTATATCATCCACCTCCTCCCCCTCGTCGGCCACCCCTCGCGCCTCCACCACTGTCTCCTCGGCCCCCCGATCCCCTCGCAACCGCTAGTCTCGTGCTCCTCGTCTCCAGGCTCCTCGCCACCTTCATCTTCGCATCCTTCCATATTTGACTTCCCCTCCCCCGTAATATCTACCCCGACATCATGAACTTGCGACACCGGGTAGCACTGTACCAACAACATGAGCGGCCAACCCCACACTACGGTAAAACCAACATAGCTCCTCCATATTGATGTCGCGTTAATAGGAATCAACTCTCCATAAAAAAAGTGTTGCCCACAGCTTGCTACTGCTCTGACCCACAACCGAACAGCCTGGGCATCCAAATTGAACATCCGAGACATCCACCCCAATAAATCCCTGTATGTCCTATCGCTCGGTCTAGATATGCCCCGTACGACTCTTGAAAATGATGACAAATCCACCCTATCCGCCCCCTGTGCTATCTCCTCATCTGCATAAAATATTTGAAAATACAATTTCTCCGACATGCTGCAACGTTGGACGGAAATATATTACTCTAAAATACAATAGACAAAACGTATATTGATCGTACTAAAAAATTCGACTATAAATAAGTCATTCGACAATAAATAAGTAATTTGACTTGCCTACCATACAACCTAATATTAAATTTCTACCACATTACATTTGTATATATTGCCTAATACATTATTTGCATAATAAAATTACTACTACACAATCCTACTAAATTAAATTTCTAAATATTACCTAATATTTCTATTGTAATAAATTTCTAGATACTAAATACCATATTAAATTTGTACATACTAAATACAACACAATCCTGAAATTTCTAAATACTAAATACCACATTAAATTTCTAAATATTAACTGCTACATTAAATTTCTAAATACTACACAATCCTAAAATTTCTAAATACTACAATAAATTTCTAAATATTAAATGCTACATTAAATTTCTAAATACTACACAATCCTAAAAAAATTCCTACATTTACTTTCACAAAAATGACGAATCGATTTTTTTCTTCCCCTTTCCCCCCTCTTCTTCTGTTCTCCTCCTTTTCTCTTCTCCTCTTTGTCTTCTTCTGCTCGGCTGGCTGCCGAATGAGGCTCCGGAGGCATGTCTGGGCTTTAAAACCCCACATATCGCCCATATATGGGGCGATCACCCGTATATGGGGCGATATGTGGGTGGCCGTTAATTGGGCCGTTAGGGCCGGCATCTATCGCCCGTATATGGGGCGATCGCCGATATACAGGCGACGGGAGCCTATTCTCGCAATTTTTTTTATCTAACGACTATTTTTTGAAAAATAAAATAAAATAAATATTAAAGAAAAAAAATTCGCGTGGAAAGTATGTGCGCACGCGTGTGTATGAAACTACAAAATTAAGGTTGTGTAGAGTATATACACTAAATTCAAATTGACCTCTTATTTTTTCTAAAATTATGGAAATGTTTATCATTTTAAAATAATTAGGAAAATTATTGATCTCATGAAAATTTAATTCGTGTAGGACTGTATCATGTACTCGTGCTGAAGTACTTTTTTTCTATAGAGCGCACTACTCACATATTTTATCCGCTTCTGATCCAAACCAGTCGTGTATCCATCCCGAATCCGCATTCGAATACTCTAAATTTATATAGGTATCGGGCGTACCCGTGACAGACTTCAAATCTAGAGAAAAATATGGAATAGAATATGAGATAAGCACTCTCTCCTCGTATCTAATCTGTTTCCTCCGTACTCATCGGAAAGATTTCCACCGTCAAAACCACTCCAAAACCCAAATACCTGGTGCGTCGACCTAATGCAACTTACATTGATCAGAAAATCAAATTAGCCGAGTTTCGAACAATATCGGAACAGTGTTTCATGGTAATTTCCGTCAATGAACTAATGAAGTGGTTTTTCTTTTCAGAATGAACCACGTATCTTTCCGCTAAACATAACATGGATACCCAGGGGCGGACCGACTAGGGGCTAGAGCATCCTCTACCTCCGAACATACCATGGGTACCCCCTAGCATCCTTTTTCCTATCGTAAGGCGCCACCACATCGTTGCCATGAAAACTGATGAGAAGATTGGAACTTGAAAGCCTGTTTAGCACCCTCTAAATTTATATTTTGGATTCGCCACTACGAATACCCATATCCTCTACTTCGGCACCTCCGGCATCTCTACTCAAGAGTGCAACATTACAGCTAAACTAAAAGTTTATATCATACAACCAGATAAGTTTAAGGACCTAAAAGTATATTTACGCTCCTAGTAAATTCATTCTTGTTTGCTTAAGTCGGTGCCTTGGTGTGGTGTGTTTGGTGTGCATATCTTTTTCAACAAGATGTTATCACGGCCAGCCCATAGGTTGTAGAAATGGCAGAGGATATTCTCATATTATCTATCATTTCTATAGTGGCATTGTACGATTTGTTAAGAGCAAAGTTGTAACGTTTTCTAGCAAATTCTGCCTCTTTCTTGTATGACTAGCAATGGTCGCACGCTACACTGCGCCGTGTGAAATTCGGTTGCGACGTTGCGACGCGCGAAATTGGTCCGATGATTATTTTTTGGAAAAATAGGTCTGAGGACATAAACGTATGAGCCGTCGGTGAATCCGCGGATTTTTGTGAAAAAAACACACGAAGGGATATAAACGTAATTTCATCTTTCAGGTCAATCCAACTAAAAAATGTCTTTTGGGACCTAAACGTAATTTCGTTTTTTCTATCGTCGAATCCACGGACTGCTATGAGCCATCGACGAATACGTGGATTTGTCTGGGAAAACCTCGGAGGGATATAATTTTTGCGAAAAAAACGCGAAGGGATATAAACGTAATTTCATTTTTTGGGTCAATCCAACTAAAAAACGTCTTTTGGGATTGAAACGTAATTTCATTTTTTCCATCATCGAATCCAGAGACTGCTATGAGCCGCCAGCGAACACGTGGATTTGTCTGAAAAAAACTGCGGAGGGATATAAACGCAATTTCGTTTTTTCGGGTCAATTCAGCAAAAAAATGTTTTTCGGGATCTAAACGTAATTTCATTTTTTCTCCAGCCTATTCCGCTAAAAACCAGCGTGACGACCTGAGCGCAAACCGCGGAGGGACTTGAACGTAATTTCATTTTTTGGATCTATTTTATTAAAAAACCGACAAAAGGATCCGAACGTAATTTCCAATCTTGCGGAGAGCCTTTTCAGGAGGGGGCGACGTGGCATGGCTCAGAGGCCGGCAATCTCACCCGCTTGAAAGTATATACATTCACCAGGAAAGTCAAGGTGCCACCTATTTATGTTAGCTCCTTTCTTTTAATATTTTTTGCTTGCAAAGTTACATACTTCCATTTCCATATGCTTATTGCAGCACTGACGCAAAGAACCTGAAAGCTCTGCTGGAATAAAATGTAGGTTGTACTGTAACATCCAAATTTTCATCCTCTTTTTTTTTTTTGCAGTTCAGCCTTCCAAAAGCTTTCAACATTTTTTCTCACTAATTAAAGTTTAATTTGGACTTTCATAAATAAAAAAATTTAAAATGTGATTAAGTTAACATCAACAGTTGTTAAAATTATTTTCGTTAGGTTCTTTGTGCTTAGAAGTATTTTTAAAGATTTTTTTGGAAATTTTCAAACGCATTTGCTATTTTATTTGTGTTCTTTTGCTTTATGGTATTTTGTAAAATAGAAAATCTAATTAAAAATGTTGGAAGGTCCTTAAACCGAAATTCCTTGCCTTGGCCCGGCCTGCCTTTGCCACCCGTGTCCTAGACACCTAGCCCGGAGAATTTTTTTTTTTAATATTTTTTTAATCTTTTTTTCAAAACTAGGCGTCGGGACAAAAAAAAAACAAAATTGGACGCCGGTCACCCGTATATGGGGCGATCGCCCCATATACGGGCGATTAGTACTACTTTAAACGCGCGATTTTTCCTCTGTCTGCGGTTAATTTCTAAAAAAAATCATAACTTTTTCATATGACGTCGGATGGAGATAAACTTTATATAACAATTGTAGCTCTCGACAGGATCTACAACTTTTGTATACAAACTTTTTCAATTTGAGTCCATTTAGATAGTCAAAAATAGGATAGAACGTTCAGATCTAAAAACAGATCTATTTTTAGATCTGAACATTCTATCCCATTTTTGGCTATCTAAATGGACTCAAATTGAAAACGTTTGTATACAAAAGTTGTAGATCCCGTCGAGAGCTACAATTTTCATATAAAGTTTATCTCCATCCGACATCATATGAAAAAGTTATGATTTTTTTTAGAAATTAACCGCAGACAGAGTAAAAATCGCGCGTTTAAAGCAGTACTAATCGCCGGTATGTGGGGCGATCGCCCCATATACGGGCGACCGGAGCCCAATTTTATAATTTTTTTTACCCCGACGCCTAGTTTTGAAAAAAAAATTAAAAAAATATTAAAGGAAAAAAAATTCCTAGCCCGGAAAGCCTAGCCACCAACCCATCTTCTCCCTTGCGCGCCAGCCCATCTAGCCAGCCTAGCCTGTCTTGCCATCGTGTCCCATCCGCATGCGCCTTGTGTCCTGCGCTTGAGCCAATGCCATCGACTAGTGGGCCCCACCTTTAGCCGGTATTATGCTTCCTCCTTGTTCGAGCCAGACTTCACACCATCTTGTCTGTGGAAAAAGGGAAGCCCAAACACCATATCTGCATCGCCATGCTCGTTGTCAACAAAACCCTAACCGTGGATCTTCGTCAGCGTCTCCGTCGCCTCGGATTTGAAGATCAAAGTGGTGCCACTGTGAAGGTTTGTTGTCATCACTTGTCACTGTTGGTGAGCCTCGGAGCTCGCTGTCGACCTCGTCGTCTTCGTCACGTCGTCCTCTACCTCACCCGCCGGCCACTTAGTTTAGGTAGAAGACCGCTGGATCTACACCATCCTTGAAATCGGGTTAGCACCGCCGCTTTGAGCTTGCCACTAGTCGTCTCGTTAGACCATCGGGTTTCGCACGCTGCCCGTCAAGTTCACTGTCCTCTCCTCTCTTTGTTGCACTGATTTGCATCGCCAAAACAGCCATCATTTGCCATCACCGCCAAGGTCTCAGAGCATCGCCGTCACATCGCTGCCTCGTGAAAGACTCGCATGTGCTACGTGTGCACCACATCACCACCCGTTGCCACGTTAGCCACATGCGTATTCAAACCCTAGGTTGGTTAACTGTTAGTTGGCCAATAATGTTGACCAAACATGGGTTGGTTTAGACGTGACTAGTATACTTAGGTATACAACAGGTTATTGATATCAATTTGAAATTGCAACTTCATACATAACTAAGTGACTATATAATATCTTTGTGAAAAAAGGGTGTGTCATGTAGGCATGTGTTGTGTTTTAACCGACAAAAGGGTGGAGAAATGATTTAAACTGGGGTAAGTGGCAAGACTTAGTGATAGGCTATGTGAGGTGGATCTTTGTGAGGGATTATATAATTTTGTGTCAATCTGTGTATAAGGGTAGAGTTTTTTTGGTAGTCTTGTCTTGGTCAATTTAGAACTTAACTTTGTGCTCCATTGAACTGAGCCGCATTATACAACTACATGCTTGGAATGAGACAAACTTGACTTAGTAAGTTACGAAGACTCATCATTGGGTAGCTGATGAGGTAAATTAGACTATGTGACTAGGTGGAGGGTGTGGTCTAATGTGTTGGACTGCATGATGGACGGTTACCATTCTTTAATCCAACAATGTGCTCTGGGATAATTATCTTTGTGGAGACTAGTATAGTGCCCTGTCTTCCGGTTTCCTTTTCCCAACACGTAATATATGATCTTTTCCTTTTCTAGAACGTTTGTTTCTTTTTCCTTAATTCCAGGATATTTGTTTCCTTTTCCTTGAGATGATGCTGGAGGTGGGGGGAGATCTGTTGTGGGCCACAGGGATGAGTTAGACACATTAAACAATGGTCATCGGATGCGGGTGAGTAAAGCTGAGGAAAGATCTGAGAGGTTAATTTTGATGGAGGCAAGTTTTTGGGGACGTTTCGCTGGGTGCATGAAGGTTGGGCCATCTCTAGTGGGGTGCATTATTAGGGGTGGACGTAGAAAAGAATGCTTAGGTGCATTATAAAGGGGTATAGATTGGCTACCGGGTCAAAGCTCATCGAGAGGGCCAATTCTTGTGATGATGTTTCAGAATGGTTTTATTGTGATCTTCTTCGATCAAGTTAATTGTATCTTGTGGGTAAAATGTATAACCTCTGCAAAGTATAAAAATATTTGAATAGCCATGTTCCCGGTTACAGATAATGCTCGAGAATTTCACATGAGGGTTAGATTTTATAAAGCAAAATTGGGAGGGTGGTTATGTGAAAGAACTAGTTTAAGCTATACACAACTTTGTGAAAGAACTCATGGAATTCGTATTATTATTGTTATTTGTTTTACTTATGCTTTGAGTCTATTTGTTGTATTCAAATGCAAAAGAATGCTTTATACAAGATAAACCACATCAACAATCTTTTGTAATAAGACATGCTAAGTTATTTAGACCTGCATTCTGAGCAAAACTTGTTAATTACTTTATTTGCTCGCTCTTGGTATAAATATCACTCAGTTAGAGAAGAAGAAGAAGAATCAACACCAGCTTTGGAGGAGTACTATGGAGAGGTTAATTCTAGGATTCGAGCCCTAGTTGATTGCCTATGACAAGTCGATGAGTCCCTTCGGAGTTATTTTTTTAATTTTCCTTAAGTATAAACTTGACCATAACGTCAAACACCAATTTATTTATCAAATTTAGCTCGTTTATTCTTATTTCATTATGTATGGAGTTAATATTTTATGTTATCACTCTGTGCACTAACGTGATCCTGAACTAGTGCAGTATATATAGATAGTCCAAATTTATATATTTGGATCCCTACATGTACCAACTCATGTTCATCGTATTGTGCATCCGTATGGTTCATATATTGCCAGAACCACTCTCTTTTTTCATTTCTTTTTTCTATCAGATGGTACCTACTGAATCTATATAACTCTCTATTCTTGGGGACGTATGGAGAGGCAGCCGGCCTCTTGCCACGTGTGCATTTTGCACTTAAGTTTTTACAATGACGGCCTACATAGCCTCATATATTTATGCCCCACCTTATTTCACATGTGACACTTAGCTCAGATGGCAGGAGCCTTCTCGTGCATGCGCGAGGTCTCGGGTTAAAATCCCCTCAAAACCAATTTTCTTCTAATTTTTTTTGCATCAACTTCACTTATTTAATTGAGCTAATATATCATGTTTTAATTTTTTTTGAAACTTTTTTAGAAAGGTCCTCAGAGCATGCCTAACCTACTCTAAAAAATTCAAAGTGTAATCAGATTTTTGCAATTTGTAAAAATTATAATAATGCTACTAATGCATTTAGAGAAACTTCGTTGATTGAATTGAGCTACTAAATTTTCAAATTCTTCAAAAAAAATTATAGGGGTCCTGAGAGCATGCATACCCTACTGTAAAAATTACAGATCATGATCAAACTTTTGAAATTTTTAAAAATTCTGACAATGCTACTAATGCATTTAGAGAAAATTCAGTGATTTAATTGAGGTACTAAATTTTCTAATTTTTTTAAAAAATTTAGAAGTGTCCTGATAGCATTCCTAAGATACCATAAAAATTTGGACCATGATCAAGCTTTGGCAATTTTTGAAAATTCTGACAATGATGATAATGCGTTTAAAGCAACTTCACTAATTTAATGCAGCAACTTCGATGATTTAATTGAGCTACTAAATTTTCAAATTCTTGATGAGTTTTTAGAAGGGACCTGAGAGTATGCCTACACTACCATAAAAAATTCAAATCATGATCAAACTTTTGTGATTTTTAAAAATTCTGACAATGGTACTGATGCACTTAAAGTAACTTCACTGATTTAATTGAGCTACTAATTTTGTAAATTCTTTAGAATTTGTGAGAACGGTCTAGAGAGTATGCCTAAGCTACCATAAAAAAATGGATCATGATCAAACTTTTGCGATTTTTAAAAATTCTGACAATTTGGTTTTCATTTTTTGGAGGTGTTCCTGAAAAAGATTTTCTTTCTCTGTTAGAATCTCTGCCTGTCTCAGCAATTCCTTCAGCCCGCAGCAACGCGCCGGCCCATTACGCATCTAGTTGAAATGAATCTTGGATAAGTCATTACCGGATCATTGTTGACATCACCTGATTTTTCAGCCAGGAAAAATGAAAGGTTCCTGCAATCTGTAGAGAGGAAAGGTGCAAGCAACAATTAACCACAACACTTCCAAAATTGTAGGTGTCATACGGCTTCGCCTGATGTGCAACTTAACTGGTTGCAAGACGCCCACATTGTATGGAATTATGGATGTGAATTTTTCCTAATATGCACTTTCACTGTTTACTCTACCTATGTATAATTTCAAGTTCAAATTCATTCTATGATATGAGTCAGAAGAAGAGAAAACTTTGACAGACTTGAACTCTTTTTTTTTGACTGAAAATGGCAGGAGAGGCTCCTACTGTTGTGGGTATATATTGATAATAATAAAAATATAAATGTATAAGCCATCCCAAACGAGCTAAGATGGTAAGAAAAATAAGAAACAAAAAGAGGAAAAGAAAAGGAGGACACCACTTTACAAATGATAAGCAGCAATTACAATACAGGATCAATTGGTAATGCCGTAAAGTCATGGTAATGGATGAAGAATGCTCCATCGACTTCCATAGTTTTGAATTGGTGCTCCCATAAGGATAGTCGAACAGACAACCATGTTAATCCAAAGATTGGCAAGCCAGGCCAAGATGGGGGTATAAGGGATACCTTGACCCTAACCAAATGTGATTTAATGTTAGCAACGAAATCCACTTTCCAGATAAAGGCACTGACATTATCTGGTGGAAGATCTTTTTATTGCGCTGCTTCCATATGTGCCAGGTGGCTATGATGAATATGTCCATGAAAAATTGCTATGATGAACTACGTTTTGCTCTTTGAAGCATGAGGAATATGTCTATTGAAGTATCCCAAGAATACCCAGGATGTGCCAACATTGTTTGCTGAAATCACAGGAAAAGAAAAGATGTTTAGTGTTTTCCTGTTCCATGTGCTCACATAGCACATAGAAAGTGTCATGTCCTGTGTACCACCCTCTTTCTAGATAGCATGGTGCTGGTATTGAGACAATCTTAGAGAAGAAGCCATGTGAAAACACATAACTTAGGGACACAATGGGTTTCCAAATCCAAATGAAAGCGGTCGGTGTTGTGGTGCCCTGATAAAGATGCAAATAATATCTTTTTGGAGTGTAGGAAGAATGTCCCCAAATATAAGACAATTGATCATTTTGGGTTGGGTTGCAGAAGAACTAGTGTAGTAAGATCTGTAACTCATGATATTTTGAATGAGCTTGCTCCAATAGTGGCAAGTGAAAATGATTTGCCCAATTTGGATCATGAAGGAAAGAGGCTACTGAGATGTCCCCATGTTTGACAAAGGAATAAAGAATCGGAAACTTGAAGCATAGCAGATGATTATTCCATAGATCTTTCCAGAAACTCACTGTTGTTCCATAGCCAATTACAGGTTTTGCAATTCCTCGGTTCTTCGATCAATTTCATAATGTCTGTCCACTAGAAAGATCTAATAGTTGTTGAGGAGTGGGGTATACGGTTCTGATAATAAGCATCCCACAGCAGATGCACCCACGGGATATCTTTCTTATTATAAAAATTATGAAGATGTTTAAGAAGTAAAGCTCTATTATGGATATTGAGGTTTAAGACTCCCATTCCTCCCTTGTTTTTCGGTTTACAAACCATATCCCAAGCAGCCAAAGAAGGTATCTTTCTTTGAAGATCCTCTGATCTCCTCCAAAGACAATGCATGTGTGCTCTGTCAACATAATTGATGACCATAGTAGGTAGTCTTAGAGTACACATGTTATATATGGGGAGGAGGGACATAACCGAGTTAACCATTATGAGTCTTCCCTGTAGGAAAGAAAGATGGCATTACCCGACAGACGCCTTTCAATACGATCAATAAGGGGTGTGAATTCCTTAATCTTTGGCCGCGAAGTTCCCAAAGGAAATCCTAGATAGGTTAGCATTGTCCCTTTAGCACACCCAAAGGTGTTCGCTAAAATAGAGAGTTGGTCATCGGTGACATTTATGGGATACATAGATGATTTTTGATAATTTGCTGTGAGACCAGTTGATTCAACAAAGGTATTTAAGAGATTTTTCATGCAAATCAGTTGTGTAGCACTGGCTGGCATAATGAGAAGGGTATCATCCGCATATTGGACTATAGGGTAGTCTGTGGCACTATGATTTGAGATAGGGAACTAGATAAGACCCCTTTGGCCAGCTTTGTTGACAATAGATTGTAGAAGATCTGCAGGTAGAATAAACAACAAGGGCGACAATAGATCTCCCTATCTTACTCCTCTTTTGCAGAGAAAAGGTTTATCAGGCACTCCATTTAGTAGGACCGAGGAGTGGGCCATGGAAAGAATCTGGTGAATCCAGTTGATCCATCGATGTGGAAAACCTCTATGAACCATGACTGCAGTAATCACTGAGTGCTCAATCTTGTCGAAAGCCTCTTCGAAATCCAATTTGAGGATCACTATCTAGTTCTGGATGTGATGACATAGGTGTATATATTCAAAAGCCCAAGCAAGGCAGTCTTGAATGGTTCTAGTCTTTAGGGAGCCATATTGATTGCGATGTACTAGCTGTAAAATAACCTCTTGTAATCTATTTGCCAAGACCTTTGTGATAAGTTTTATTTTAGAATTTAACAAAGATATGGACCTGTAGTCATGTATTGTCTGAGGTGAATGTTTCTTTGGGAGAAGAACGATGAATGATCCATTTATGCTGCCAACATCTAGCCATGTGGATTGAAATTGATTGCAAAGTGAGTAGAAGTCTTCGAAAATATTGTGCTAGCATTTTTTGATGAACGTACCATTGAACTCATTTGGACCTGGTGCCTTGTCAATTGGCAAAGAACAAACGACGTTGTCGATTTCTTCCTTCATGCAAGGCCTGTCTATTGAATCCAGGAATTCAATGGGAAGGATTAATTCTTGGAGATCAAAGTACATATTTGGTTGGGTTGAGACTCCCATTCTGTTCTTGAAGGAGTACCAAAGAGCAGTTGCGTTAGCTTGGTGGTCTTTAAGAACCGTTCCATCATCTAGATGCAGATGTTTAATTTTATTTTTTCTGTATTTCTCAGTAGCCACGGCATGAATTTTTTTGTATTTTCATCGCCTAGATTCGTCCATCCAATTGTGTTTCTCTTTCTCCAGTACATTTGTTTGTAGTGAAGCAGAAAAGATAGATGATTTTTTATGATAATCCTAAAGTTATATTCTGTTTGGAACAACCTCCTATGTTCTTCCAACTTGTCCATGAAAAGAATTACAGTGTTTGTAATTTTTATCAATACAAAAAGATTAGATAGGTGTCTGCTCCACCTTCTTAGATGTCTTCTAAGATTTTTGAACAATGCACTAAGCTTGTTAGCTGCATTGTTTTGGAAACTTGCATGTTTCAAGAGGATTGAACTACTTCCATGAATCCTGGATGATCAGCCCAAACATTTTCAAAATGGAACAGGTTGGACTTAGGAATATTGGTCTCTATGCTGATAATACAAGGGGAGTGATTGGAAACACTCTTGGCCAGAGCCTCAACTGTTGTGTTAGGATAGGAAATAGTTCAATCAGGGGTTGTGAAAAACCAATCCAACTGCTGGAGCAAAGGATCATGCTTCATGTTACTCCATGTAAAATTGCATCCTTTCAGCGGGAACTCGATTAAACCAAGCTGGGTAATAGTGTTGTTAAAAGTCAAGGTACCTTGGATGTTGCCCCTCGGTCTGTTTCTATTGTGAGATGATCAAATAAAATTAAAATCTCCCATGAGAATCCAATGGAGGTTTTGAGAGGTATCTAGTTGAGAAAGCCAGAGCAGCAAATCATTTCTCATAGGCATGGCACAAGGGCCATAAATGTTGGTTAAGGTCCAGGGCACCGCATTGTGATTAAAAATAAAATTAATAGTAATGCATAGGAACACTTGAAAACAACGGTGCCAGTAAATAAAAGAGCTGACACAAGCTGTAAGAAGGCCAAAAGAACTCCCGGAGGAAGGGGAGAAGCAGTATTTATCAAAAGTCCTTGGAAGGAAGGTTTTGAGAGTAGAGTGATGAAAGGTTTCTCTTTTAGTTTCCTGAAGGCAAACTATAGAACAACCACTTTCTTCTACTTTATCCCTGATCGCTCTGAGTTTTAAGTCAGAGTTCATACCCCTGATATTCCAACAGAGGATTTTCCAATTTCTACCATTAGAAGGCATGCTGAGAGTAGGCGTAAAGAAGAGTGTTGACCCTGATAACCAACAACAGGGTGTCGCAAACAAACATAATTGTGTTTCTGACCCAGGCGTAAGCAAAAGAGAGAATCTGGCAAAGTATCACACATGATAGACTCTAGCAAAACATCTGAGTTTAGTAAACTGTAATACAAAGCAAAAGACTAAAAGTTCCTTGATCTGATGGCAAACCAGTGATGTCACTCCTGATTATGAGTCTGAGAAGAGTTGCCAGCATCATAGTCAGTACCTGTGATAAGTTTCTTTGCAGAAAGCTCTGAGGGGGGCACTCCACAGAGACTGATACCCCATTGTTGCATTATTTGAATTGGAAGTTCTAGAAGAACAGATATGGTTGTTGTTGTATTTGTCTCTTCCTGTGTCGATGTCTGTGCAAGAGTATTTTGCAATTCTGGGATGATTCTCTGCTTCAGATGCTTCCTTTTGATTGACTGGTGTTGCTTGATACCTCCATGAAGAGCTGCAAGCCTTGGGCTGCATCGCAGAGATTGGGCTAAGAAAGGAGTTTTAATTTTTTTTTGGACTTAGACCTCATTGGAGTGACTACCACTTGTTATTGTTGGGGAGACAGCACTTGTTGCAACTATGGGAGTGTGCTTGAGACCTGATTACTGTCTGAGCCAACGTCCACCGTACATATGTCAATGGAGCTGCTGACTTCCTTGATCTGAATAGAGTTCTTTTTTCTTTGAAAGAACTGTGTTTGGACCAGAGATCCGCATAGCAAATTGGACGACATCAAAAGGGCAAAACTAAATGCCATGGTCCATGACCTTTTGGGAGACAGGGAAGAGAAATCTGCTTGTATCATGCTCAAAGGGATGTTGAGGCTGTTGTGAACAACGGGTTGGATAGGACCACCCGTTAGAAGAGAATTATACAACTGCGACAGCATATGAAGAATATGGATACTCTGGGATGGCACAACTGTCTGGTTTTGATAAGGAATTAGTGCCATGGACACCTTGTTGACACTTGAAGACTTTGAGCTCTGTTCAGAAGACTCACTGTCAGATTCTTAATGGAATGCTGAATTGTCCTCAGAGGGAATGGAAACCGAAGCTTGATCTTTATGAAGTCCCAAACCGGTGCCGGGGCCGGAATCCATTGATCCCATTGGGGATCATTTACTGGTTGATCAGGCGACTGGAAATGCTGATTGTCTACCTGATGATCTTGGTTTGGAGCTCCCTATTGATTCATGTTATTCCCCTGAGGATGGTCCGGAGGCAACTCATCCGGTGGGAAATTGTCTGGGAATTGTGTGTTTAGAATCAGTACATGGACAGTCCAAGATTTTTCCTGTGCATCCAAAGTATTGCTTTTCTTGATGACTAGCCGGCGGGGGATCACAAGTAAGACTTCCGCCAGGACCTTGTAGATAACTCTGCTTTTAACTTGATCTTCCTCAAAACAGTGAAGCAACCTCCTAAAGGAGAACAAGCATGGGCAATGCAATGAAAATGTCTGTAATCTAGAAGGAAACCCAGGAACATGACCCATCTAATCCGATTGAATGACACGTTTCTCCAGTTTGGACCTTCGTCATGTTTGATGAACCGCATAGTTTGATCACTGAGTTGGTAGAGGTTCCCAAAGACCTTGATATCCCGATGAATATTTGAAGCAAATTGGAAAAGGCCAACACCAAATGGATGATGGGAGCATGAAAGGACACGAACCCGAAGCACTTGTTCAATGTAGTCGCGAACATCAACCAGCAACTGTTGCAACTGCTCTCCTTGTGGTTGAGGCTCCATGATCGCAATGGCGTGATTGTCATGAGACTAGGATTTCCTCCAAAGACGAGGTCAACTCGGTCTCGTCGGAACACCCCTCCATCTTCGACCTGCAACCCGTTTGGAACGAAACGATCAGGTTCTACTAGTTGAAAATCCGCCATGGATGCTAGTGAAGAGAGTCGCTTGCTCAAAGCCCGAGGAGCGAGAGAGAGGACATGGAGAGAGGAGTGTCTTGGAAGTTGAAGGCAAACAACCACTCGGAAGAATGCCAGGAGGAACCGACTGAGCGCCAGAAGCAACCACCACTGGGCTGCGGGTCATAATCGTAGGATTTTGGGTGATCAGCCTCCAGATCTCCCCCCTTGATAGTCTCGAGATTAGACATTGCTTAAGCAAATGGCCATAACTGGCGCACCCAAAGCATCTGATACCAATAATGTAGTCGGCAGCGGAGTGTCCTACCCCAAGGCAATGTAGACAACGATAAAAGGAATGATTACCCTGAAGACCTGAAGAGAAGTCCAGATTTGAAATTGCATGCTGATGAACTTGAACACAACGGAGCAAAGGCGAAGAAGACTGAACTTGATTAATCCCTTTAGAAAATAATCTCGACGCAATAAGAAGAGGATATTTGAGATCAGAACAGTCCTGTAAGAGGGGCACAGCAATGGACCTGATTTTGATCTGGGCCAAACTGAGAGGAGTATCAGGTTTGGAATCCAGCAGAGATTGAGAGAAGGATATTGTTTTTCTCTGTAAAGCTTGCTCCTTGTTGCCTTGACGACGAGTTCTGGAAGATACTACTATCCATTCATTTTCATGTTCATCTATCCAAAGCTTGAACTCCCTGCGCCAATTAAGCTCCACATCTCTCCAAAGATGAAAATGCACACAGAAATGTTTGGATGCAAATTGTTTGAGCGAATAGACAAAGAATCCCACTGCTTTAGAAGATACTGAGAACCGAAATCCATAGTCATAAGCTTTCTTGACATGAAATCCAGCTGGGTTGCCTCCAAGAGCACATCCAAGAGCTAGGCTGACCGACTCTTCGGTCAAACGGAAAGTAAATCTTGAGAAGGTGACAAGAAGAAGAAAGCCTGCAAAACAAGAGGAACCAAGATCCACAAGAGCTAAACCGACTAGATATCTCACCGGCAAGCATAATCCCTTTGGAGAAATCCCAGTCCCAGGAGACGAGAGGCATTCTAGCCTCCTTCCTCTTCGGACTAGCTTCACTTGAGTGGTGTATGATGCTAGTGCACAGATTTGAACTCTTAACATATGTCAGATTTTTTCTCTTTTTTGGTACTCTTAACATAGAATGAATTTGAACTTGAAATTTTATACATAGGTAGAGTAAATTTATAAGTATATCTCATTTTTTTCAGAATATTTTATAGCGATATTTACTTAGATTGCATTGTAATTACACGAAAAAGCTTGACTACATACAATGTGTTCCCCCTTTTCTCCATGGTGCTTTGAGTTGCATGCCATACCTGAAATTTGTGATTCAGGCCAATACCACCACACCCGCCAGTATATAAGTTTGATAATTGACAAGTGAGCCTTGGGCCATGTAGCACGACACTAAGGCTTCGTTTGGAACACAGTAATTTTACAGGGATATACTCATATACACATTCACACAAGAACAGTCAAATTCCCAAACGGGGCCTTAAGTGGTGTGCATAGGTAGTTTTGGGGAGAAAAGTTCCTTTCTGAGGTTTGAACCATGTCGAAGTTCCTGTCTGAGGTTTGAACCATGTCGACATGCTAAGCAATCCGATAAATAGTTTTTATCGACCACATCAAATGGACAGAAGGCCTTGATTGCACAAGACTCTGACGAACTAGAACGGGTTTAGATAAATTGCATTCGAGTACAATGGTACAATTTCGTGAAGCACTGATCGATATCCAGATCGACCAAATTTGGGTTGATACTAGATATCGCTAGATTTGATTGCCATAGTGCATTCATGACTCATGGCACACTTATAGCCAAAAAAGTACGTTTAGTGTAATAGTTTGTTCAAGGATTTGCATGGCTAGCCATTGAGGCAATCACATTCACATCATTAGGTAGCCTGATTTCTCTCTATTTCCGTTCAAATATATTCAGGCTTTTTAATCTTGCCGAGTGCGGTGTTCATCAGCAATTATTATTATTATTATTATTATTATTATTTTTGCTAGGGATCAGCAATGTAAAGGTTGACAACGTCACTTGAAGTTTTGAACAATGACCATGTTATGGGATGGGTACATTACATATGTTGAACAATGACCATGTTATGGGATGGGTACATTACATAGGTAGCTAGCCAAATATGTAATGCAACCTTTTAGTCTACGTGGATCACCAAGAAAAGAAAGGCTCTTTCGGTACAAAGATGTGTCATGCATGTACGTATGTCCTTTATTTCTCATAAAGCATGGAAATAAAGTTTTGCAACTAGGGAGTTCCAAGCGAAAGTATGGCAGAGTTGCAACAGGCTAGGCTGGAAAGGGAGAGAGGAGCTTTGCGTAAGTGGAGGAGCCACTAAATCAAACTCCTTATACCCTTGGGTTTGCCTCATGGGTATGTACATATTTGATTTGATGGATCTAATTATTTTTTGACTAGTGCTTCTACACTCTATTAAAAACTAATTTGCACAAATTTTCTTGAAGTTGTATTGTTAGTGATGGAGTAGTAAGTGCTAAGTAGTTGAAAACCTGACCCTCAAGCTGCTTTAAAATTTGTGCTATCCTCACTGAAAAGCTTCTCTCATTCCGTGATAACAGTATGGCATAGTTAACGGCTAAAAGTATAACAATAGAAGACCTAATATATGCTGAATACGATAAATTAAAGATTTTCCACTAGTACGTAGGACATAAGTGTCTTGTTTGCATGTTTACCGAAGTTAATGGTAGAATTCTATCGAGTCATCCATCACCTTGATCATTAGTAAAATTAAAGCCAAAACTTAGCACATTGGGATATAGACATATAGTACTGGCACTAATTTGGTGGCCACCTTAATTTTGGCACTATCATATCTAGCTAGGGCCCATTTAACCTGTTGGAGAGTTTAGTTGAGATCCTGCTTTTTCACCTTTACAATGACTACTTTATTTATGACAAGAACCATTAGGATGTTGTTAGGTTGCTTAAAATCATAAGAAATTGGCAGGAGTCAATGGTTTTTCATGAAGAGTAGATCTTGATTTCTTAGTTAGTAGTCACATATCACTACTACAGAACAGCACATCACTGCCGGTTCCAAAATGCCATCACTGCCGATCATTGGTGCCGGTAGTGATTGGTCGGCAGTGATACTCGAGGATTATCACTGCCGGATCAGGAACCGACAGTGATAAGGATTATCACTACCGGTTCTACCTACAACCGGCAGTGATATAGAACTATCACTGCCGGGTTATACCTCAATCCGACAGTGATATGTACATATCACTGCCGGTTTTCTCTAAGAATCGGCAGTGACAAGCCGTGAACCAAATATTTTTATTGCATATTTTTTGTGCAATATATATATTTTTATACAATTGTTTATACAGTGTCCATATATAGTATATAAAGCATCGTTCGAATCATAATTCAAATATATCCATGTATATATAAAGCATCGTTAAAATCATAATTCAAATATATTAAATTAAGCATCACAATATTTTGTTTTTACAATGATTTGTTTACAAATGTAGTTCGACTACATCTCATCTCATTCACTTTGATTTTGCACCGGCTATAGTAGAAGGAGTCAAAGTAGGCATATCACGGGTCTAGATCGAAGGAATGAGGGCGATGAGGCTACTCGTGAAACTCGTCGTTTGGATTGATGATATCATCATGAATGAATCCGACGATCTGTTCTTGAATTGCTATAATTTATGTCAGTAATAACTTATTGGTTCTCAGTTTGAAGTGCTGTTATTGAAGAAAAGAGAAAGTTAATTAATGAAGATATATGTTAAATGAAAAAAAAGTAGGCATCAATGTGTAATTATGTACCATGGCTTCGTTATAGCCCACAGTCTCCGTGATAATTGAATGTAAATTTATACATACATGGTATGCACATAAATTGTTTCCCGGGTCCTACCTCATACATGGAAAGTTAGTTACTATTTCAAAATGTTTCCTGTAGGGACGATGGCGAACACTTTTCTTGCAGTATCGTGCGAATGCCCTGTGAATGATTTTGAATATTAAATAAACTTAAATGAAGTAGAATGGAATATTGCTAGAGCAATAAAGCAACGATCGAGTTTACTTGTTCAGCATGTTCCAAAAGTCTTGATATAGATTAGTTGGTTTTTTCCTAGAGTCCAAGACAAAAATCCTGCTAGCATCTAACTGGGTGACGAGGAGGACCCAGTGAAACCTGCACATATATGTCAACGTAGTCAATTACTCCAACATCGTACGTGTTACGCAAAAATAGTAAAACGATATTAGAGGTAGGGAAATACATACTTAAAGTATGGAGGTCTTGTATTGCAGCTTCAAAAAAGTATTAAATAAATAGTATTCATTGTACTGTGGATTGTCCTTCACAAGCTTCTCGTTGACAAGCCCCGGATCTAGAAATCCTAGATTGTCATTGCCATTTCTTCTACATGTATGTATCTCCATTCTACATAAGAAAGAAGTCAGACATGCAATTAAATAGTACAAGAATGCACAATAATATACGTACAGACTTACAAAGTCCACAATCTAAGTATATTCATGTCCAGGGCATCTTGCTGGTACAACATGTACAACTCTTCGAAATTCACCCAGAAGATGTTATCCCCATTGTGAAAATCTTGCTCCGTGTATCGGACTGCGAACGCCTCCATACCATCGTTGGACTGCTGCATATACCACTGATGGACGTGCCGCAGTTGTGTTGTTAGGTGGTCGAAATGAGTTGGTTCAACCAAGTTTCCCCATAAAGAACTTCCACCTTAGACCTTACTCCTGAGCATCTCGTTGAGCAACATCTGCTTGAGCATCCAACCTAAACGCGTCGGCACTAGCCGCTTTCAAGTATTGCTTTCTAGATATATGCTCGTAGTCCGACATTTTGCAAGGTTCAGTAGCCTGCCCCGTCTTTTGCACTTTTGCCATACTCAAGAAAAACTTTTGCTCGTTAGCATCAACTTTAGTCTTCTCAGGTGATGGCACCTTTTAAAGTGATATGTTTCGCTGGCGCTTACATGCTTTTTCCGTTCTTCTTCAGTCATGTCAGCTGGTAATTTCTTCTGGGATTGTCCTTGCTTCACAGATGATTGAGATTTCTTCGAGGACGGTGCTGACTTCCGAGATGGTGCTGGTGTTTGATTCTTTTTAGATTTGGGCGGAGGAGTCGGACTTTTTCTAGTTGGTGCCGACGGAGGAGTTGGACTTTGTCTGTGTGGTGGCGAGCAGGGCGGAAGGTCTCTGTGTGGAGAGTGCGACTGATCAGCATCTTCGTCGTCCTCATCGTCGAAGCCAAACTTAATCAAGCTCTTGCGCCACGCGAGGAAGTTATGCACGTTTTCTCCTATTTTTTTTGTTTCGTCCTCACCAGGGATCTCTATCTCCATTTTACGGTATTAGTGGACTACACTGTCCACTTCGACCCTGGCGAATCCTTGAGGTATCGGGCGACAGTGCAAAACGTGCGAGTCCTGGCATGGCCAAGCCCTGCCCTCAGCTGCCTTAATGGTAATGCCATGTGTGGACAAATGTAGCTTGCACAGTGTCGGTTCTTTGATGTCATCCACAGGAAAATGGAGTCCATGCTCTTCGGGAATCCCTGTGGACGCGCAGCTGCTCTTACGAGCACCAGGACTGATGAGCTCAGGGCTTTCACCGGGTGGCGGTCGTGAGCTAAGAGTTTTATATACTGCTTGCTCCACAACCTTATCTAGTTCCGCTCTCTGGTCCTCTAACGCTCTCGCCAAAGCATCTTTTATTTGACGGTCTAGTTGATCTTCTTTTAATCTCTTTATACGCTTATACAACCATGCGTCTACTGGGAAGGCTTCTTTCCACAGCACCAAACCAATTCCTCGGGTGCGACCTGGATGCTCCTTGTTACCCAGGTCTACAGTTAGCTCGTCATTCTCCCTTCGTGGCCTGAAAGATCCTTGGGAAGACTACATGTGAGCATCTGTGATTCTGTGCGACACTTCCTGCTCTCTATCGCTTCTGAAGCTTAAGCTGCCATCATCCGAGATAGAAGCACCCCTTCCAAGCGACCAGTGCTTCGATCATTCGCTCAAGGCGGCCGTCGCAGGAATGACACCCTTGCGTGTTAGTTCTTCTTCGGTCCGATCCCATGCTGGTATTTTCTTCACGTACCCTCCTGTTCCTAGTGTGTGAGGGTGAATATTCTTATCCGCGTTTGCCTTGTTCCTTTGACTTACTATCTGCGCTTCTTCAGACCTCTTGCACGCCACAAAGTCCTCCCAAAACTCTCTTAACTTTGGGTACGTGTCAAAATTCGGTGTTTCATTCTTCTTCACATAGTTCTTATTTAGTGTCATCTTCCAATTCTTCCACGCTGTGCACATGATGGATAGTGCACGTTTCTTTGCAACCAGCTCGGTCCCTTGGGGGAACTGGAACACTTGTTTTAGCTTGTCTCACAACGAGTTCTTCAGGTCATTGGGAACCACCCATGGGTCACCTCGGCGGCCAATCCACGATCTGTAGCTGATGGGCACATCATCCCTAGCAAGAACCCCACATGCTGTCCTGTTTGGCCCCAACGATGACTCGGGTAGAGCAGGTTCCCTAACCGCTGAGAGCTCCACTATGTTAAAAAGTGTAACACCCTGAAATTTGCTCTAATTTAAATTTTGTAGTATTTTTGATTTTTGAGATTTTTTGGGAATTTATTGAAATTTATTTGGATTTATTCAAATATGGCCTTTCTTGAAATCAATTAAATAATGGAAAAGTTTAAGTAAAGTTTTATTGAAAATATTTTATTTGAGTTCCAAATGTCTCAAAGTATTTTCTACAATTTTTCTGGATTTTTTCGGGTATTTTTGCTATTTATTTTGGCTTTGTTTATTTATTTGAATTAATTTAAATCAGAAATGTTTTGAAAATCCTAAAACAGTGTTGGGCCGAAACCTCGATCGGTCCGGCCCATCTGCGCTCGTTGGCCCAGCCCACGCCGCGCAAACCCTAGCCGCCGCTGCGTTTCGCCCGTTGGATCGGCATCGTGTGGCTGGGGGGCTCCAGCGCTGCTTCGTTGCCCGCCCGTGGGATCGCCGCGCGTGGACGTCCCCGATCGCGCCACATCGCCCGGCCGTTTCTTCCGTCTCCGCCGCCTCCGTTGTCATCGACGACGAGTAACGGCAGCTTTTACTCGTATTTAAGCCCGCCTCCCGAGGCCTTTTTAACCCCCGATCGTCCCACTGTGGAGACGTTCTTCCGTCGCTCATTTCACCCCATTTCATAGCGCCTGTCTCGCCGTCGTTTAGCCAGAATCGCTCGGCGTAGTTGCTAGCGACCGCCACTGCTTCTTCGCTTCGTTCCGCCGTCGTCGAGCCACCTCCGCCGTTTCCGAGGACATCACCGACTTCGTCGCAACGAGACGCGTCGAACGCGCCGCTCATCTTCACCGGAGAAGCCCCGTAGCGCCGTCGCCGTGGTCATTGTCCTCAGTGCCGGTAAGTTTCCGCCGCTGTGCGCCTTGGTTTGCCGCAAAGCTCCTTGGCCGTCGGATCTTGGATCAACCGTCCGCGCTGCGCCACGCGTTGCTTCTCCGTCATCGCTCGGGTTTACCCTCGTCCGTTCGTTTCAGATTGGACCGCGTAGAATCAGCCGCGTAATGGTGGTGTAGTTAGCCACGTAGACGCCTTTCCGTCGCCGTTGGACTCGCATCGCACGTCCGTGATTGAGCCACGTAGCCGCCGCCGTTTTGCCCGCGCCGCTGTCGTAAACCAAGTTTCCAATCCTAAATCAAGTTCCAATCTTCTATAAGCCGGATCCGCAGCTTGCGCCCGGAGACAACATCCCACAGATTCGATCTGCTACCAGCGGTGGGATCACACGGCCACGATCTAATCCTAACCGCCGCGATTTCTTTCCAACGGCGAAGATTCTCCACGAGTCCCGAACCGGTCAATTGATCTCACCACGCGATCTTGATCCAGCGGCAGATTCACTCGCCTTAGGGTTTACTCCGAGATGGGCCAAACGGGCGCGCTCCACCGGCCAGCACCACGATGCAGGCGGGCCCAATACTGTTCAAGGTTTTTCAAAAGGTTTTCAATTAAACTAATTCGGAAATTCATTTTATTTATTTTAGGCAATAAAACAATCGGGAAAAATCCAAGAAAAATCTCAAAATACTTTGAGACATTCGGACTTAAATAAAATATTTTTGCCAAAACTTTATTTTAACTTTGCATAGATATAAATAAATTTGAATAAAAGCAATAAACTTAATTTCAAACTAAATCAAATAAATTGAAAAATCCAAATAAATTCGGAAAATCACCAATGCACTTTTAAACAATAAAACTTAATTAAACCAAATTTTGGGATGTTACAAACCTCCCCCACAGTAATCTCGACAGAGATTGAGGGCTAACTAGAGAATAGGTTTGGGAATTCGACTTCAAATCTTCTTCTCGCTCCCAAGTGGCTTCACTTTTGAATGATTGCTCCACCTTGGATCGCAAAGCTTAATAGACTTGTTTACGGTCTTGCGCTCCATAACATCCAAAATTACGATGGTTGCTCTTTATCGTCAAATCTTCTTGCAGCTCTCATTGCATCCAATGGGGTTTGCTCTGTTGGCACTCG
Source organism: Otatea glauca (assembly GCA_036346275.1). Classification (NCBI taxonomy): domain Eukaryota; kingdom Viridiplantae; phylum Streptophyta; class Magnoliopsida; order Poales; family Poaceae; genus Otatea; species Otatea glauca. Next base: position 40,355,292 of record CM070721.1, on the reverse strand, counting down.
AGACACTTCTTAAGTTGCGACACATGGAATACATCGTGCACTCCGCCAAGGACCGAGGCAACTCTAACGATAAGCTACCTCTCGACGGCTCGTAATCTTGAACGGACCAACATATCTTGGTGCAAGCTTCCTTTAACATGAAATCTTTAACGCCCTTAAGAGGGGTAACCACGAGATACACATGATCTCTGGTTCAAAACTCAAATCTCGACGACGATTATCTGCGTAACTCTTACATCTTGGTGTGCTATCTTCAACCTCTCTCGATCATTGCAACTTGACTTTCGCCTCTTGAGAATATCTCGCCCAAAGACTAACGCTCTCGTTTCATTCCAATTCAACGAGTACGACAAGCACGTCCATACAATGCCTCGAATGGTGACATCTGTAGGCTAGCTTGATAACTATTATTATAACTGAATTCTGCGTATGGCAAACATTTATCCCAAGAGGTAGCATAAGCTAAAGCACAAGCTCTCAACATATCCTCTAAAATCTGATTTACTCTCGGTCGACCATACATGCTCATGGGTGATATCTTTGTACTAAAATTCGACGGGTTCCCATTGCTTCGTGCAACTTATTCCAAAATCTCGAGGTAAATTGGGTACCTCTGTCTGACACAATCTTCTTGGGCACTCCATGCAAACATACAATCCTCGACATGTACAATTCTGCTAAACGATCTCCGGAGTAAGTGGTCTTTACTGGGATGAAATGAGCGACCTTGGTTAAACGATCCACAATAACCCAAATGGAATCGTAACCTTTCTGAGTCTTAGGTAAACCGTGATAAAATCCATTCGATTTCCTCCCACTTCCATTCCAAATTTTCAATGGTACCGCAACAGACTCGGGTCTTTGATGCATGGCCTTTACTCTCGACATACGTCACATAACGCAACATGCTCACCACTTCACGCTTCATATTCGCCACGAATCTCTCCTTCAAATCCCGATACATTTAGCACTTCCAGGGTGAATTGAGTACTTAGAATCATGAGCTTCTCAAGAATCAATTGTTTGACTCCTTTATATCCGACGCAAATTCGGCTTTTAAAGAACATGGTTCCTTGTTCATCAGAGTAAAATCTAAGGCTAGGCCTTCTTCCTTTTAGCCTTGATTTTTGAAATTTTATCGTCATCTTGTTGACCTTCTCTAACTGATCCTCTAATGTTGGTTTCACTTCTAGCGCCTATCATTCCTTGCGAGCGACTTCAATCTTAGCCTCTCGAATTCCTTGCATAGTTCGGTTGATCCTCCATTGTCAATGCATTTGCTCTATAGCTCTTCGACTCAGAGCATACGCCACCACATTAGCTTTTCGAGGTGATAATGGATTCCACATTATAATCCTTAATTAGTTCAAGCCATCTTCGCTGTCTCATATTCAGTCGACTTGAGTGAATATGTATTTAGGACTCTTATGGTCCGTATATATCTCACATCTATTTCCTATGAGATAATGACGCCATATCTTTAAAGCATGCACACACGGACGGCTAACTCCAAATCATGCGTTGGGTAATTCACTTCATGCGGTCTTAATTGTCTCGGCGCATAAGCAACGACTTTGCCTTCTTGCATTAACACGCATCCCAAGCCTTGCTTCAAGCATCGCGATAAATGTCAAATCCATTACGCACATCCGCAACACTAATACGGGCATTTGTTAAGCGCTTCTTTAATTCCATGAAACTTTTCTCGCACTCTGGCGTCCATGCAAACTTCTTTTCTTTCTTCAACAAGCTGCGTCAAGGGTTTAGCAATTGTTGAGAATCCTCTATGAACCGGCGGTAATATCCCGCCATTCCCGTAAAACTACGGATCCGGGTAGTAGACTTTGGTGGCTCCCAATGCAACATCACATCCCACTTTGTCGGGTCGCTACTCCTTTAGTAGTCATTACATGACCCAAGAATTCGACTTTCTCCTTCGTAATTCACACTTGCTAAACTTTGCATATAGCTGATGCTCTCGCAGCCTGTCTAAAACCATCCTTAGATGTTCTGCATGCTCTTCTTCGGTCTTTGAGTAAACCAAAATATCGTCTATGAAGACCACAACGAACTTATCCAAGTAATCCATGAAAACCTTATTCATCATGTTCATGAAATACTCTTGGGGCATTAGTCAATCAAATGACATGTTGTGAACTCATAATGTCCATATCGCGTAGAAAACGCGGTCTTAGGTATATCCTCTGCTCGGATCTTCAACTGATGGTATCCTGAACGAAGATCTATCTTGGAGAAAACTCCAGCTCCTCTTAACTGATCAAATAAGTCGTCGATCACGGCAACGGATACTTATTCTTGATCGTTACTTCATTAAGTGCACGATAGTCGATGCACATTCTAAGACTTCCATCCTTCTTGCGAACAAACAAAACCGGGGCTCCCCACGGTGATGAACTTGGTCTAATGAAACCTTTTTCTTGCAGTTCCTCAATCGCTTCTTTATTTCCACTAACTCGTCGGTAGGCATCCGATATGGTCTCTTCGATATCGGTCTTTGTCCTGGCGCTAACTCGATAACGAACTTCGATATCACGGTCCGTGGCAATCCCGCAAATCTTCGAAACACATCCGGTATTCTCGCTCTGGCACATCTTCCATCTTGATGGCTTTCACGGCTACGTGACCATTAACGCCCATCTCGAACTGCGTCGCTTGAAACTCCACTTTCTTGCCACTAGGGCCTTCCAAAGTTACAATCCTTCTACCACAATCCAAAACGACCTTATGCTTTGACAGCCAATCCATTCCAAGGATGACGATTGTGCCACGCGCCGTCCACCGGGCTAGCCACGTCGCTTCGTCGCTTCAACTCTCGCTTCCGTGCTGCCGTCCGATTGGATCTGGGCGACCCAGATTTCACCGCGTGTCATCTCCTCAGTAAGCCATCGCCGCATCGCGTTGACTGATCTCGACCGTCCTTTTTGAATAGAGCGGGCGGGATCGCACCGGTGCTGCACCAGTCGCATTGTGCCACATGTCGTGTCGGGTTTGGCTGTGCATCACCGCTGACGCCACGGTTTGCGTCAGTCGGTGCACGGGCACCGTGCCGCCAGTCCACCGTGGACCAGCGCCAGCCATGGACCGAGTCCATGCGCCGTTGACGCGTGTCGCACTCTAGATGCGCTGCGTGTTAGCACCCGATTGGGCCACGTGTCTGCTGACGTAATGCTGGCGCAATAAATCGGATTTTCAGTGGAAAATATTTGTGTTAATTCGGTTTATTCTTTTTAATATATTTGCAAACTTTAAAAGGCTATAACTTTTGCATTTGAACCCCGATTGAGGTGATTCCAGTTTCTAAAAATTTGTAAAATTGTTCTATTTTCGATGGTGAGTTTTAATTGAATTTTTTAGGTCATATAGTCTACTGTTTTGGTTATTTATTGCATATATTATTTTTACGCGTAGACTTAAATTTGCCAGAAAGTTTTGAAGGAGAGTTCATCACTTCAGATCAAGCTTCGGATCAAGATCAGCAACTCTTTGAAGGCAAGTGATGCTTTGATCATTTTGTTCGCAGATTTTAAAATGTAATTTATGCTTTGAAATTATGCATGCTAATTTATTTAAATGTATTTAAATTGATTTGGGGTATGTAGCTAATCAACCCACATTGTTATCGCCACCTTGAAATTACTATTTGTACGCCTTTAAATCATTGTCCACCCTAAGGTTATTCGTATTTGTTGGATATTAATATGATACCAACACGGGAGGCTAGACCGTGATTAGAAGCTTAGCCTTGCAACGAGTCATGAATGATCTTTCGGAAAATTTATCAATGTTGACTAATGAAATATTGAATATTTTGAAAGTGGTGTGATGATGCCACATGATGAGATTGAGGTACAGAGACCTGTGTGGTTCTGTACCGATGTTGAGTTATTGCTGGCATGTGTTGCACAATAATCAACGGGGTGGGAAATGATTTAGACTGGGGCAAGTGGCAAGAGGCTTTGTGCCAGGTAGGCCTGTGTGGCAATGGGTTGATGAATGATATGAGTCTGTGTGCCACATTGGGCTGTGTGCCACTGTTGAGTGTTGAAAGTCTTGCCTTGATCAGTTAAGGACCTCACCTTGCAAGCCTTTGACCCGAGTCACCCGTACAACCACATGTCTGATATGGGGCAGGCCTAGTTGATTAGGGTTCTGATATCTTTCCTCTGATACCTCGGGGTGACAGTACACGGGGGTGTATCTGTGTGGGGAGCGTACTGTCTTTGCGGCTTGGTGCCCATCCAACGGTGTTGTCTGTCCTATACTTGGCTCTGTGAGGGAAGTGATAGTGAAGGTAATCTGGGAGAGGTTCATTGGTTAAGGTAGAGGTTCTGAAAGGCTTTGTTACGGGCAATCACTGTGTGGTGGCGGTTGTATCTTGTGGGTAAAGTGTACAACCTCTGCAGAGTGTCAAATCTTTTCGAATAGCCGTGCTCACGGTATTGAGCATTGCTCGGGGATTACAGTCAAGGGGTAGATCTTCAAAAATAAAATGTGGGAAGGGTGGCTGTGTGCCGGTGCTAAGAATGAACTGTTTAAGGCTGTGTGCCGAGAATCTTTGAAGAAAAACCGTTTGAAGAACTTAGCATTATATATAACTGTTTTCACTTCTTTTAATCTAAATAAGATGCTAGTTTAAAAATGTTGCTTGATGCAAAAGAACCAAGTAAACCGATTCTTTGGAATAAGCCTTGCATGTAGTAATAGCACCGCATTCTGTGCATTACTTGTTGAGTGCCTTGAGTACTCACCCCTCCTTGCCTATCAATCCCAACATCAGTGGAGGAGTCTACGCCGGCCTGGGAGGAGGTGTATATTGAAGTTCCGGACAATTAGGGAGCAAGCCCAGTCGGTTGCCTGTGGCAAGATGAAGGCTTCTACGAAGTTTATTTGTTTTCTGCTGTTTCCTGTTTACTCAAATAATGTAAGCCCTGCGTGGCCGATTTATGTAAGGAGACCATAAGGTTGTACAATTCAGTTTATATAAATGTTTGCACTATTTATTATGGTATCGTTGTGAATGTCTGTGATGTTCAACCCTGTAAAGACTGTGTGTGCTAGCGTGATCCTGGACTAGCACAGAATACACAGAGGGTCTAGATTCTCAGAATCGGGTCCCGACAAAAAGTCCCTTAGGCATCTTGTTCGGACCACGACTTGCGCGTTGCCTTCGTTGATCAGACGTCTGAGCTTGCAATTTGATCTTCTTATTAGTCGTCTGGGCCTACAATGTTTTGGGAACCACTGTGTACTAATACTTTACCTCGCCTACGTTACTGACGTCAGGTTGGTCCATGGCAGGATCTTGCAAGTTCAGGTAGGACGTTGGGCTGTGGTTTGGGCTACCCGTTCCTCCTTCGTCCATATTTTAGGGCCCAGCTCCCTCCGGCACTTGTCCCTGGTTAGAGGCCATTCCTAGCAAGTTTATCAGAAATTTCAAATTAACAAGGTCATTTTTGAAAGACACGTAGAAATGAAGATAGACATAACGAATGAACATATATAAATGTAAAAGCATATGAGCCTATGTTCATAAACTAAGGTTTGGATTGATAAGAGGAAAACCGTAAGGTTTGGATTGATAAGAGGAAAACATTCATGGGAGCAATTTAGGGTGTTTGCGTTAACAGATTTTATATGATAAGGAATTTGTAATTTGGATATTTTTCTATAATTTGGTTGTCCATATACTAAAGTGTGTTTCTGACCAACTTCCTCAAAATTAAAGTTTAAACGAGTTGTTTTACGAGTCGCCGAAAAGGCTTAAGTGATATCAAATCTGTGTAGTTTGTGAACATTTAGGGTTTTTGTTGTGATTGGATTCAGATACAAAGCAAGTTCTAATTAGGATCTCTTCCCAGATTATGATAGTACATATATCAAATAATATTTTTGGGCTATTCCCTCATTATTTTGTATTAATAAAGGATATTTTACGGGCTGCCAAAAAGGCTTAAATGACCATGCTGTTTCCACGTTTGCGGTCTACTTTTCTTTTTATGATTGCGGCTACACCGTATAAGATATTCTAACCATTTTTCAGGCATAAGTAGGGGATATCCCTACTAATGTTTTAAAGTTAGTCCCGTGATATTTTGCACTTATTCGAGATTTTTTTCATATAGATTATCATCAAGGCACATATTTGAAAGACATACACATCTTTAAAGAACATGTACACATATTTTTTTTCTTTATACACATACATCTTTGAAGGACACATGAACACAAATATACACATACACATACACAGGATATATACACATACACAGGAGATCTATGCATCTGTTTCTCAACGAATAAAAAAGTTACGAGTATAACCTCAGTCACACTTGCTAAATATTATCATCAAGCTAGAAAAATAAAATAATTACATGTCATAAGTCACAACCAACAGTAACATCGAAATTGACGGAAGGGATTTGTATGAAGATCAAAATGCAGGGACCATAGATTTGAATTGAAAAGGTAAAAGACTAGAAAGTGAGTGTAACAGATAGTGTCCATTTGTACAAAGTATAAACCATGAGTTCTAACAACTACTCGAATCGCTAAAAGTTTTTCCTTACAATCTAACTATTAACCTAACAAAATACTCCAAAAGCCTGAACAATTTAAGAGACACTACACTGGATGCTAGAGTAGTAATCACTCCACTGAGAATGCAATACGTAGTAGTAGCTCACTTGTCAGCCTGTACGGTCCAAAATTAAAACACGGGCTAAGGTTCCAACCAATAATCTTGGACACTCTTGTCATCATGCATCCAGGTGGGCATCACACAATAATTGGCAACATCATACACATTAACAGTATCAGCACATTTAGCCATTGAGATTCGTCACTATTGAGTTGGATTTCAAGGTTTTTGTTGTGAGTGCCACAATCAAGCTTCTCACCAAAGGCGGTGGCGGTCCGAGGTGGCGGCGGGGAGATCTGAGGCGACTGGGCGGCGCCAAGGGGGCAGAGCCGACGGTGGAGTGGGGAGAGGAGGCGACGACCTAGGGATGCGACGGGGAGGGGATGCGGCGGTGGGGAGGTCCGAGGCGACCTGGGGGCGGCTCCAAGGGGGCAGAGCCTGCGGCGGAGTGGGGAGAGGAGGCGGCGACAAGGGGGCAGCGACAGCGGCGGAGCAGGGAGAGGACGTGGTGAACTGGGGGGAGCGGGCAAGGCGACGGCGCGAAGAGGCAACTGAAAAGAGAGAGGGCACGGGTTTGGAATTTATAGTGGACTACCACTGCCGGCTCTACACAAAGACTTTCAATTTATTTCATTTCCAATGTTAAGTGCTTTGGGATTTTTGAAATACTATCAAATTTGATTCAAATTATCTGAAATTTTTTGGAGGCATACTACAGGACATATACTATTTTGTATAAATATTTTCCCCTAATTTTGACTAAGTTCTAAAATTCTAAAAAACCAGATTGCTCACTGTTTTAATATTTTATAAATCAAATAATGCTTCAAAAATTCACACAGATGATATAAATAATTTCACACAAATGTACAAATTCACACAAATGCAATCAAATCCATTACTTCATATAATACATTAATTGTTACACATGAGAAAATAAACATGTCGTTCATACAAAAGAAAGCATATCTTTAATTTGTACAACTAAGCTACAATTCGACCTTCGTTATGATCGCGGCGTATGTATGTAACTTCCTCACTCTCTTCCATGAGACTTAGGTCAACGTCCTCTCCGAAAGGAGGAAGCTCATCGAATTGGTTGTATTCTTCCTCGTAGACAATATTCTGAACTCCGACAATCCTTCTTTTTCCTTGAATAACCACGTGGCGTTCATTATTAGCCGGGTCAGTTACAAAGAAGATTTGTGTAACAGAATTAGCAAGTACGAATGGTTATTCCCTGTATCCGACGAGTTTGAGGTCCACGGTAGTGATACCGTAGTTGTCGATGTTAACACCCCCTGGAAGTCTGACCCATTGGCACCGAAAGAGAGGGACCTTCAAAGGTCCATAGTCAAGCTCCCAAATCTCTTCTATGAATCTATAGTAGCTTTGCCTATTTTCATTGCTGTCATAGGCATCTGTACAGATACCATTGTTTTGGTTCGTGCTCTTTTTATCTTGTGCTCTTGTATAAAATATAAAACCATTTATGTTGTATCTTTGGAATGTCCGAATTGTAGTTGACGGTCCCTGAGCCAACACTTTCAACTGAGCGCACTCTGTCTTCGTATGCATCATGTGCCTACACAACCAATCGCCGAAGTTATCTCTATGCTCTCTCGCGATCCAACCCTCTGACTTCCCTGGGTTTGACATACGGGGCCACCACAACTGATTGTCTCAAAACTGCGAAATGTACTTGTGTGAATGAAGCTAGATTGGTTGTACGGAGTGATTTCTCGTCTAGTGTCCCTTTTCCCTGTAGCCTCCCCTCATGCCGAGATATAGGCACACAAATCGGTTTGAGATCCATATGATCGACGCAGAACTCAATGACCTCCTCGGTTCCCCAACCATCGGCAATGCAGCCTTCCGGCCGATGTCAGTTATGAACATATTTCTTTATAACCCCCATGAACCTCTCGAAAGGGTCCATCTGATGTAGAAACACAGGATGAAGAATCCGTATCTCTTTCACAATGTGAACAATGAGATGGACCATAATATCAAAAAAAGATGGAGGGAAACACATCTCGAGCCTGCACAGAGTGTGGACCATGTCTTCTTGCAGCTTATCTAGTTTTAACGGATCGATGGCCTTCTGTGAAATCGCGTTGAAGAATGAACACAAATTTATAATTGGGTCTCGGACTTTCTCTGGCAGAACACCCCTAATTGCAATTGGAAGCATCTGTGTCATCATCACGTGGCAATCGTGAGACTTCATGCCAATTAATTTTAAGTCTTTCATTGAGACTAATCTCTTAATGTTGGCAGAGTAACCAGATGGAACTTTGACTCCGTGTAAGCATTCGCACACACTAATTTTTTCTTTCTTGCTCAGAGTGTAGCAGGCTGCGGGAAGGTACTTTTTGCCTGTATACATGTCTTCGTGATGCAGCTCCTTCCTGAGTATCATATCTTCAAGGTCCATCCGTGCGTGGAGGGTATCTTTTGTTTTGCCAGGTATATCCAGTAAGATACCAAGCAAGCTGTCACACACGTTCTTCTCTATGTGCATGACATCGATTGCGTGTCGAACTTCCAAGTGTTGCCAATATCACGGGAACTCGGGATAGATGTACTGTCGGCTCCCTTTCTATGAATAATATGAAGATCCTTTACGACCGCAAATATCCGTTTCCCAGTGTGATTCTTCGGAGCTAAGGTACTCTCCTTTTGTCCCGTCAAAAGCTCTCTTATTACTGCGGTATGGGTGATCCTTGCGAAGGAACCTACGATGCCGCATGTAAGCCATTTTTCAACAGTTCTTCAGCTACCGGCTAGCTGTATCATGTACAATCTCATCTTCACCGTGCTCGGTCCAACAGGTATAGCCAGCCTTGAAACCCCTTCGAAGTAAGTGTGCACGTATCGAATCCATGGTAGAAAACAACTTCTCATTTTTGCAATAAACGCATGGACAACACATATAGTCCGTCAGATTCTTCGACTTGTGCACCGCAACCGCGTTTACAAAACAAGTCACACCATTAAAGAACATTGCGCCGCAACGGTCTGTGTCATACATCCACCTTCGGTCCATCTACAATTAATTAAATCATACATCACATAAGCATATAATTGTAAATGATAAGATTTAAAAATCCATGTAGCAATTTTGACTATATTAAAATACATCAACCTTTTTTCATTATGTAAATATCCATCTAGCAATTTTTTATTATTTTATAAAATGAAAATAATTGCAAATACTTAGGATATATTTTTACTATATTAAAATACATCAATCTTTTTTCATTATGTAAATATCCATCTTGCAATTTTTTATTATTTAAAAAGTAATAAATAATTGTAAATAATTAGCATATATTTTGACTATATTAAAATACATCAACCTTTTTCATTATGTAAATATCCATCTAGCAATTTTTAATATTTTATAAAATGGAAATAATTGTAAATACTTACGATATATTTTTACTATATTAAAATACATCAATCTTTTTCATTATGTAAATATCCATCTTGCAAATTTTTATTATTTAAAAAGTAATAAATAATTGTAAATAGTTAGCATATATTTTGACTATATTAAAATACATCAACCTTTTTTCATTATGTAAATATCCATCTAGAAATTTTTTATTATTTTATAAAATAAAAATAATTGTAAATACTTACGATATATTTTACTATATTAAAATACATCAATCTTTTTTCATTATGTAAATATCCATCGAGCAATTTTTTATTATTTCAAAAATAATAAATAAATTTTAAATAGTTAGGATATATTTTGACTATATTAAAATACATCAACCTTTTTCATTATGTAAATATCCATCTAATAATTTTTTATTATTTCAAAATTTGAGCAGACATCAACCTTTTTACATTATGTAAATAGCCATCTGGCAATTTTGTATTATTTACAAAATTGAAAATAATTGTAAATAATTAGGACATATTTTTACTATATTAAAAATATCCAACTAGCAATTTTTTAATTACTTTCATAATTGATAATATCAATGTTGTAATTTTTTAATTACTTTAATAGTTGAAAGTACACAATATATTTGTAAATAAATAGATTTACAAATGTATCTTGCAATTTTCATTATTGCAAAATTTATCTAGCCATTTTCACTAGTGACATGGTAAACAGATGTTACACATGCGCACAAGGAGTCCAGAATGCACCATGGTACTGTGGTAGGCGCCCACAGGTGAAATCATCGTTTTCTCAGCTCCATGGCAATTTTTTATTTGCAAATTTAGCTTCCTTTTAAACACGAGCAGCATCAAATTACTCTTAAACTCATGTATCTTTTGGAATCTCTATCTTTTAAGCTTTTAGCATATCTTAGTACTATTTTAATATATATTTGGATACTCTAGAACCATAAAAAAACGTACCGTGAATTGGACCTTATGGGTGGCATACTAGCATGTCCTGTGCTAGTAGACGGGGAATTGCAGTGAGAGTTGGAACGTCCCTAATTAGCCGCTTTGAGTCCCAAGCCAAGGTGCCACGCTTCAAATGGGCCAATAGTTTTTCACTTTCCTTCAATCCACTGCGTCATGTGGGGAAACACGGCCATCCAAGCTTCTGCAAAGCCACTGCTCAATGGCTGAATAGAGGTTCCAAAAATCAACAAAAATTGCTTAAAAATAATGATTTTCAACTATATTTAGCTGGCTCGAGAGTTGAAACTGATCGGCAAACTGGTCCAATTCAAATTTATATTTAAAAAATTTGGAAAATGTTAAGAAAATGTGTTAATTTTTTTGAAACTTTTTGTGTGAGGTCCTGACGCAATACTAATATGCTGTAAAATTTCCAGATGATTATCAGACCTGTGTATTTTTTAAAAATTCCGAAAGTGCTACTATCGTTGTATATGCTCTTCTGTTTTTCATTTTCTAGAGGCACTAAGTGAAGTCTAATATTTCTAAAAACATTTTCGTGAGGTCCTTGAGGCAATGCTAATGATGCTGTAAAATTTTTAGGTGATGATCATACCTGTGTATTGTTTTAAAATTCTGAAAGTGCTACTGTCTTTGTAGATGCTCTTCTATTTTTGATTTTATAGTGGCAATAAATGAAGTCTAATATTTCTAAAAATTTTACTAAATGATCCTTGGGAACTCTTTATGATACCATTAAAATTTCAGAGCATGATCAAGCATGTAAGTTTTTAGAGTAAATTTCACAAAACTACAGATTTCTTGCACAAACTATCAGAAAACTACCTATTTTATCTTCTATTTCACAAAACTATAGATTTTAGAAGAATTTGTTCCACAAAACTATAGGTTTCTTGTATAAACTATCAGAAAACTACAGATTTTAGTTTATATTTCACAAAATTACAGATTTTAGGAGAAATTTTATCTCGAAACTACAAATTTTAGGAGAACTTTTATCACAAAACTACAGGTTTTAGAATCAATCGCTTCTTATAATGGGTCTAATACTCTGAACCCGCATGACAACCTCACGCATGAGTAAATGGGAAATGAGGGCGTGTGAGATCACCATGTGGGCCCACACTAATAGACTTGTTATAAGAAATGATCAATTCTAAAACCTATAGTTTTATAAAACAAGTTCTTCTAAAATCTATAGTTTTGTGATACGTGTTCTCTTAAAATTTGTAGTTTTGTGAAATAAAAGCTAAAATCTATAGTTTTCTCATATGTTATACAAGAAACCTATAGTTTTTTGAAATAAGTTCTTCTAAAATCTGAAGTTTTGTGAAATAAAAGATAAAATATATAGTTTTTTTGTAGTTTGTGTAAGAAATATGTAGTTCTATGAAATTTACTCAATTTTTTATACAAATCTAACAATGTCTCCGTTCCTTTTTATTAATTGCTATTTTTGATTTTTCGAAAATACTAAATGTATTTAATTTTTTTTTAAAATTATGTGAGGTTTTTATTGATTAATTGGGATTTATTTAGTTTTTATGAAATTTTTTACAATTTTCTTTGAATTTTTACCAATTTTCCTTAAGTGTGCTGAAAATCGAATAAAATCAGTCCAAAATCGATGAAAATGGTCAAATATCAGTGAGGAAAGTGATTTCGCTTAGTTTGCCAATTTTTGATGAAAACCGGTCGAAAATCGGTAAAATCGGTCAATTTTCGATTTTTTCGTCTTGTTTTGACTGCCGATTTCAAAAATCTAACTTGGAATCCGTTCGCTTTCTACTGAGTTTTGACTGATTTTCCACCGGTTTCTTTTTCAATTTTCGACTGATGGAAAATCGAGATTCGATATTGTGAACCTGGCTGAATACGTTGGTTCACATCACTCGACTGCCTCTTCGATTTGAGCAAAGTTGGCAAGGATTTAGAGCGAGTATTATTTTACTCCCTCGCAAAATAACTCCTTCTTTGTGGTTAGATAGTACACTTGGTACTGTTCATAAAAACAACATTCAATTTGGATTATTACAATTCTATGACGTATTTTAGCTTGCTGTGCGCACGAATTGATTTTATGAGAAGTTTATGGTTTATTAGATAGATCAAATAAGTAACTAACCATAGCAGGGGAAATTCCAAGGTTGGACGTTACGCAAAGTACATTCTACTAGATAAGTAGGCGCGGCGCGGCGCTGCGCGAGGACAATTTTACGGAAAACAGTGAAATCAAAATGTATTAGTAGCATTGTCATAATTTTTAAAAATCACACAAATTTAATCATGATCTAAAATTTTTATGATAGGTAAGACATGCTCTCGGGACCCTTCTCAAAAAGTTTCAAAAATTTCCAATATGATATTTAATAGCTCAATTAAATCTGTGAATTTAAATGCATTAGTACCATTGTCAGAATTTTTTAAAGTTGTAGAAGTTTGATCATGATCTGAAATTTTTATAGTATCTTAGGCACTATCTCAATACCCTTTTCAAAAAGTTTGAAAAATCAAATTAATTTTATGGCTCTGGAAAACCAAAAACAACGAAATGTAATTGCATTAGTAGCATTGTAAGAATTTTTAAAAATATTAAAAAACAATTCATGGTCTGAAATTTTTATGGTAGCTTAATAATGATCCAAGAACTCTTACCAACAAGTTTCAATTTTTATGGTAGCTTAATAATGATCCAAGAACTCTTACCAACAAGTTTCAAAAATTTCCAACATGATTTATTAGCTCAATTAAATCAGTAAAGTTGCTTTAAATGCATTAATAGCATTGTCAGAATTTGTAAACATATCATATGTTTGATCAAGGTCCGAAATTTTTATGGTAGCTTAAGCATGATCTCAGGACCCTTCTAAAAAATGTTCAAAAATTTAAAAATTTAGTAGCTCAATTAAATCAGTGGAGTTGCTTTAAATGCATCAGTAGCACTTTAAAAAATTTTAAAAATCGTACAAAATTGATCATGATCTAAAAGTTTTATGGTAATTTAGGAATGCTGTCAGGATCCTTATAATTTTTTTTAAAAATTTACAAATTTAGTAGCTCAATTAAATCAATGAAGTTGCTTTAAATACATTAGTAGCATTGTTAGAATTTTTAAAAATCGTACATGCTTGATCATGAATTGAAATTTTTGTGGTAGGTTAGACATGCTTTGAGGACCCTTCTAAAAAAGTTTAAAAAATTTATGATATGATTTATTAGCTTAATTAAATCAGCGAAGTTCATGCAAAAAAATCAAGAAGAAAACTACTTTTGACGGGAATCGAACTCAGGACCTCACACCGCATGCGACACAAGCGCTCTGCCATCTGAGCTACGCGCCGGTTGTGAAATATGATGCGCAACATATATATGAGGCTAGCTCAGATGTAGAAGTGGGTGGCGCCGCGAGGAGACCGAAAACCTTTCATCTATAATATAGATATACTATGTGGCGAAAATCTAACTCCGTAATATAGTTTTTTTAAAAAAAATAAAGACCTCGAGGCAACAAGGAAAGTGATCCGAATCCAACATGTTAACATATATATGATAATATTCACCGTAAGATTAACACAATCAAATTTCGATTAAGAATGCAAACAACACGTGTAGTATGGCATCGGCAACTCCATTTCATCGCATGCCGTACAAGGAAAACACACAGGGTTGGCATCCATAGGGGAACAGAGGCACTCATAACCTTAGAAAGGAGAAGCACGCCTAGGAATGGCGGAGGCCCATGCTGAAGCACAGAAACGTGAGCCTTCTAACGAGAGGAGAGAAAAGATGGGCACTGGAACTAACGATTTCTTTTAAGGTACAAGTTCGTTCCACGCAACCTATTTATATTATAGTCATACATACGTGTGTATTTTCTACGTACGCTAAGAAATTGTTAGAGACTCGTGTCTTTTAGAGTGTGAGCATGCGCTATGCTGCTTAACGTGTATATATGTATAACCATATTGTAATTAGTGAGCACGAACATCGAGCTAAACTCAAACGCTGGTGGCCACACCAATCATACAATAGACCTCTTGCAACAGTTCAAATGACCCTTGAGGCTCACACACTTTAACTTAGCTAAGATGGGCCTTTCGGGTGTGTTTGGTTGATGGATGAGGTTAAATGGGATGGGATTGTCATATATCATTTGATTATATTGTTTTAGGTGAATAAAATGATGCAACATCTATAAGGAATGTTTTTTAAATTTGTATCCCACCATCCAGGATAGGATGATTCTATTTAAGCAACCAAACACATTGATGATTTTTTTTGAACCATCTCATACATGTACCACTTTATACAAATAACCAAACACACCACAAATTGACCCTAGTCCAAATCACCAACTCTAAGCTAGGCTACCAAGATTGAGGACCTAGTCAGTTTGTATCTAATGAAACATCTAGGAAATTTCCCCTTCATAGAAAAATGGCCATTTCGGTATGAACATAAGTTTGTCTAGCCAAAATTTCAACTTAAGCGTATAGAAATTTCGGTGTTAAAAGTTCATGTAGGTCAGGGTTGTCTTGTAAACCTAGTATGATTTTATACTAATAGCTCCTTCCAAGGGCGGACCCAATGGGGCTAGCCAGGCTGGCACCCCCTACCGTCGGTTGGCCCGTAGGTATCCTCCACTAGAACCCCTAGCTCAGTCATGACTATCACCTGCCACATCCAGTCTGCTGGGAATGGGTAGGCTACTATAGCGAAAAATCAAAATTTTCTACCGCGTAACCAAGGAACCACTACAAGTTATAGATCACAGAATTACCACTAGACGCACAGACTCGTAGCGGAAGTAGAGTCGATGTAGCGTGGTGGTGCAGATGTAGTCGTACTAGCCTCGCGCCTCCCCAACAGCTCCTTGTGACTTTCGCAGGTTGCGGATCGTCCTAGCGTTGAAGCTTCGCATCAACGCCTCCAAGGTATCCACATGTACGGGGCAGGACACCACGCGTCGGAGTGCTAGCGCCGGCTGCGCGGTTCTAGGCGAAGGAGGGGTGGCGGCTAGGGTTTCGAAAATTCCAAATTCCTATTGTATTTTTCGTGTGTCTCTCTTAAATCCAAAGCAAGCACCTCCTCTCTTTATATAGACGTCCTATAAAGGGTTTCAACCTTTGACCTATTAGGAACTCTAGGCCCATTACAACTTGGATCCATATCTAAATTGGTTACAGCCCCTTAAGTGTGCGACCCTATAGGTTCACGTGCATTTGGACATGGCCCGAGTATTCCTACTCGACTAGACATTGCTCGAGTACTCCTACTCGACCAGACATAACTCGAGTACACTTATTTGACCAGTCATGGCTCGAGTACTCCTACTCGACCAGACATAGCTCGAATACTCTTACTCGACCAATAACAGGCAGTGGCCCCTAGCAGGACATGCCGATTCCCAAGTACATATAAAGATAGGACAAACCTCAACAATGTCCTATATACATTTCCTTTTGCCTCACGATATCGGCCAAATCCAAGACGAGTTGTTGTCATCCTTTTTGGATGGATCGACCACTCTTTCTCAATGCCGTGACTCAGATTCTCCGAATACATCGAGTTAACTCTTTGACTCGATGACTCGAGTAACTCTTTACTCGAGTAGCATGGCTATGCATTGCTGGAATTCGACCACTCGAGCGGCCTAGAGATATCTCTCCCGTTGTATGGAGGAGAAAATCCTATCTTGATCGACCACACCTCGCAGCATGTTTCATGATAAACCCGAAAGCCATCTTTATAACTACCCAGTTACGGAGTAGCGTTTGATGATCCCTAAGTAAGCCATTACGCATCTTGAGAACATGTGACAATCTCAAGTCGGAAGATATAGCATACACATCGTATATGAGACCAACTGTTGAAAGAATACAATGTTCTCGCAGTGTCTCAACGTGGGTCGATCCAACTCCATGTTCTCCAATATGTGTTCATATTATTGGTTTAATATCTCCATATGCTAGTCTATTCATATGTGTCCCCATATGTTTATCGACTAGGGATTAATTTTAGAATGAACATCATAAAAATAAATATAGAGTTTCACAAACAAGTCACGTAATTATTAATCAATATCCATGATGTTATTCAAAGAACAATCTCATAGTTCATAAACATTTATGGAAATATAATCATCTCTATGATTGCCTCTAGAGCATATTTCCAACAGCCTCCCACTTGCACTAGAGTCAATCATTTAGGTATCTAATACCCATAGCTCTTGTGTGCGCCTCATGCTTTGGTTGCGACAGGGGTTTTGTCAAAGGATCAGCAACATTTGAATCTATTTAAACTTTGCGTATCTTTACATCTCCTCTATCCACAATTATGTGTTTGGACCTTTGATGGGAGCTTGGTTCCTTAGTCTGCGCAATGGCTCCACTATTATCACAATAGAGATTCATTGGGCTGGAAGCACTAGGGATCACCCCCAATTCAGAAATTAATTTCTTTTATCCAAACACACTCTTTTGCAGCTTCAGAAGCCGCAATGTACTCGGCCTCCGTCGTAGAATCAGCAACCGTGTCTTGTTTGGAACTTTTCCAACTCACTACCCCTCCATTTAAAATGTGTACAAATCTAGATTGCGAACGACAATCATCTTTGTCGGTTTAGAAGCTTGCATCAGTGTAACCATTTACAATGAGCTCTTTGTCACCTCTATAAACTAGGAACACATCTTTAGTCCTTCTCAAGTACTTTAGAATGTTTTTAACCGCTTACCAGTGACCTTCACCTGGATTAAACTGGTATCTGCTCGTAACACTTAGAGAATATGATACATCTGGTCGAGTACATAACATAGCCTACATGATAGACCCAATAGCTGAAGCATATGGAATCTTACTCATACGGTCTCGCTCATCAATAGTCGAAGGAAATTGAGTCTTGCTAAGACTTATTTTATGCGACATAGGCAAGAACCCTTTCTTGGTATCCTGCATGTTGAACCGATTCAACACCTTGTCGATGTAAGTACTCTGGCTTAATCCAATTATCCTTTTCTCTCTATCTCTATAGATCTTTATGCCCAAGATATATGCTGCTTCTCCTAAGTCCTTCATAGAAAAATTATTTTTCAATGAGGTCTTAACAGATTCCAGCATAGGAATGTCATTCCCAATCAATATTGTGTCATCCACATACAAGATTAGAATTACAAGTGCGCTCCCACTAACCTTATTGTAAACACATGATTCTTCTACGTTCTTGATGAAGCCAAACCCTTTGACTACCTAATCAAAATGAATACTCCAACTCCAAGATACTTGCTTCAACCCATAAATGGATTTTTAAAGTTTACATATTTTACTAGCATTCTTTGGATTGACAAAACCCTCATATTGTGTCATATACACATCCTCACTTAGGTTTCCATTAAGAAAAGTCGTTTTGACATCCATTTTCCATATTTCATAATCAAAATATGCAGCAATAGCTAGAATAATCTGTACAGATTTAAACATCGCTACCGGCGAGAAAGTCTCATCATAGTCAACTCCTTAAACTTATCGAAAACCCTTTGCGACAAGTCTAGCTTTATAGATGTGAACATTTCCATCCATATTAATCTTCTTCTTATAGACCCACTTGCATTCAATGGTTTTTACATCTTCAGGCGGATCGACCAGGTTCCAAACTTGATTGTCTCCCATGGATTCTATCTCGGATCTCATGGCTCCAAGCTATTTTTCAGAGTCTGGGCCCATCATCGCTTACTTATAAGTCGTAGGCTCGTCGCTGTCCAATAACAATATACCACGCGAATACTGAGCAAGTATTTTGCGCAGCCTATCCGACCTACGTTGCATTGGTGCCTCCTCGATTGGGATCCCTCCAACTAGAGTTTTCTTAATTATGGATTCCTCAACCAGATTTTCTCCGATAGGAGCATCTCTGACCAAGTCCTCCCCGAGAGGATTAACTCGAACTTCTTTGAGTTGCACTGATCTTCCACTTGCCTTTCAAGATAGAAACTCTTTCTCTAGAAAGACACAATTCCGAGCGACAAACACTTTGATGAGACCATGCCGGCCCAGCAAGCCATGCTTCTATCACAAGGCAAGACAAGGGCTCAACAACTTCTGATACTCCAAGCCCACCTCAAGATCAAGCCCAATTCGTTCACGAGTCCAGTTCGGCTTCCAGGAGCAGTCCAACTAAAAATGATCATATCTGGGTCATACGAAGTAAAATTGAGGCGTTCTTGGACTCTACGGAGAATCCCACAACGAGAGCTTTCCAATGGAAGTGGTTTCGCATCCAAACTCCTTCTAGATCGACGGGAATCGTCAAATCAATATGATGAACAGAATCTACCAGGTGCTGCGCCACCTCCACTTGGGCCCAAAGGCCTTGTACGACCTAGGGTTTCACGGCCACCCCCTTGGCTGCCTCCCTTGCCCTCTTCCTCATATATATTCAGTAGCCGTCGCTAGAATAGATGGGTTTTGCTTAGATTACAACTAGACACTTTGTCAGTTTTTCGCCGTTCATCGGTTTGTGGAACCCCAACTCGTGTGCTTAATATTATTCACAATTTCAGACCGCATCTTCTACATTCTTGCTTGTGTTCTCAATTCGCATGTAGGGATAAGCCTTCTTGGCGAGGTCAACCGTGTTTGTGTGTGGTTGATAACCAATGGAGCCGTGGTGTAGCGATTGAAGGGTTCGAATCAGTTTTGATTGGAAGCCGGATCGTCAACGTCGAGTTCTCCACCAATCGATTCATTACTACCTGTCAGAAGATCGGGACACCATTTAAGATAATTGAGAAAATCAATGACAATGCATACAAATTGGATCTACCTGCAGATTTTGGGGTTAGTACCACATTTAACATTTCAGATTTGAAGCCATACTTAGGAGAGGAAGATGAGCTTGAGTTGAGGATGACTCCAATTCAAGAGGGGGAGGATGATGAGGACATCACTCCTTCGGATGTGTGCAACTCGACTCCTCAAGATATACAAGGTCCAATTACAAGAGCACGCGCACGACAATTAAACCACCAGGTGAACTCATTCCTCGCTGTTCATGTTTCCTTGGATGGATTGCTACTAAATTCTTGTGATGTTTTGTTGCTTAGGAATATGGGAGAAGCATCACAAGCTTATCTGGACGTCATCCCTCAAAGCACAAGTCTACTTGGTCTCAAAGTCGAGCTCAAGTCGGACTCCAACTTCGATGCGGAGCCTCAGGACAGCACATCAATAAAATGACCATATCTGGGTCATACGAAATCCAATTGAGGCGTTCTTGGACTCTACGGAGAAGCCCACGATGAGAGCTTTCCAACGGAAGTGGTTTCATATCCAAACTCCTTATAGATCGACGGGAATCATCAAAACAATATGACAAACAGAATCTATCGGGTGCTGCGACACCTCCACTTGGGCCCAAAGGCCTTGTACGACCTAGGGTTTCACGGCCACCCCCTTGGCTGCCTTCCTTGCCCTCTCCCTCTTACATATTCAGTAGCCATCGCTAGAATAGATGGGTTTTGCTTAGATTACAACTAGACACTTTGTCAGTTTTTCACCGTTCATCGGTTTGTGGAACCCCAACTCGTGTGCTTAATATTATTCGCAATTTCAGATTGCATCTTCTACGTTCTTGCTTGTGTTCTCGATTCGCATGCAGGGATAAGCTTTCTTGGCGAGGTCAACCGTGTTTGTGCGTGGTTGATAACCAACGGAGCTATGGTGTAGCGTTTGCAGGGTTCGAATTAGTTCTGATTGGAAGCCGGATCGTCAACGTCGAGTTCTCCACCAATCGATTTACTACTACCTGTCGGAAGATCGGGCCGCCGTCCCGATCACAAAAGGGTATTAGGCCTATCCCAAAGGGCATACACTGACAGAGTGCTTAAGTGATTTAATATACAAAACTGCTCTGCCACACTTGCTCCTATTGTTAAGGGCGACAAGTTTGGAACATTCCAATATCCAAGGAATCAATTAGAAGCTGATCAGATGAAGGGGATTCCTTATGGTTCACCTGTCGGAAGCATTATGTATACTCAAGTATGTACTCGTCCTGATTTAGCATTCGTAACTGGGATGCTTGGTAGATATCAATCAAAGGGCATACGCTGACAGAGTGCTTAAGAGATTTAATATACAAAACTGCTCTGCCACACTTGCTCCTATTGTTAAGGGCGACAAGTTTGGAACATTCCAATATCCAAGGAATCAATTAGAAGCTGATCAGATGAAGGAGATTCCTTATGGTTCACCTGTCGGAAGCATTATGTATACTCAAGTATGTACTCGTCCTGATTTAGCATTAGTAACTGGGATGCTTGGTAGATATCAATCAAATCTAGGACTGGACCACTGGAGAGCCGTTAAGAAAACTTTGGGTTATATGCAGGACACTAAGCATTTCATGCTCACATATAAGAAGTTTGATACCCTTAAGGTTGAAGGTTATTCGGACGCTGACTTTGCAGTTTGTGTAGATACTAAGAAATCCACATCAGGTTATATCTTCACACTTGTGGGAGGAGCCATTTCGTGGAAAAGCTCTAAACAATCCTTTACTGCATCACCAACTGTAACATCCCAAAATTTAAGTTTTGGAATGTTTGAATTAAAAAATAAACCATTTGCATTTTCTTGAATTAATGCCAACTTAATTTTAATTTTCTATTAAGGAAAGGATTTAATTTGACTAAAATATTCATTGTGGCCTAGGGAATTTTTTTGTATTTTTGGGGATTTTTCTGAATTTATTTGCTATTTATTTGAATTTATTTGCACTTATTCAAATTCCTGGATTTTTCTTAAATAGGAAAATGTTTTTTTAAATTTCAAAAACCATTCGGGTCGAATCCGCCCGGCCACCGATCCCTTGACCAGGCAGCTCGCCTCGCCGACCCGGCCCGACCCGGCCGCTCGCCTCGGCCCTCTTCGCGCGCCGGCGATTTCGCCTCGCGACCCAGCCCACCCGACTGCGAAACCCTAGCCGCCGCCGCCATCCGATCTAGATCCAGCGCACCTCGCGAGGCCGTGTAGCTGTTTCGTGTGAGCCGTCCGATCCGGGACACGTGCTGACTCGGAGTCCTGCCGCCGCACGCCGTCGTTCTCGGTTTCCGTGCACCGCACGCCTCCCTAGGCTATAAAAGCCCATGCCGCACGCCTCCCGAGGATCCCCTCCTTGCCCGCCCCTTTTGCCCTACCTCTCGCTTCCCGAGACGCCGCCATTGCTCCGCGCAACCTCGTCGGAGTTCTTCACCATGGCCGAAGCTTTTCGCCGCCTTTTCTTCACCGCCGATGCGTCTTCGCCGCCGCCATTGGTCTCTCCGCGATGCCCGCGTTGCCCTCTCCCCGAACCATCTTGTCTCGCGCCCGATCCATCGCGTCTTCGCCGTTCGCCACGCCTTCTTCTCCGTGTCTGGTGAGCCTTGCCCTTCGCCGCTCGCCGTCGGGCCCCATCGAAGTTTCTGGCCGTCCAATCAACGATGGATGTCCCGGATTGCGCCGCGTTGCCGTCTCTCGTGCCTTGGCCTCCCAGCCGTCTGTTTCCGTGTCGCCGTGGGATGCGCGACACCTGGCCGCTTGCATCATCGCCGCGTCAGCACTTGTGTCACCCGCTGCGTCAGCCCTAGGTCCCATGAGCCCGGTCCACCGTGGACTGAGCTGAGGCCGTGGACTTGGTCCATGCGCCGAGGGTCCCACCTGTCAGCCTAATAGGATTTTCCGATTTATTTTTATTCGGGAAATTGGTTGCTGACGTGAGCGTTGCGCAGTAAATCGATTTTCCAATAGAAAAATAAATCGGGAAATTCAGATTTTCTGATTTTCAGCATTTTCTCTGAATTAAATCTTTCGGAGGCCCGTTCTCGCTCATACGAACTCCGATTGAGGCAATTCAAGTTTCTAAATTTTTCTAAAATCAACATCTATCTTCCAGAGCCATTTATTTTCAGTTTTGAGCTTGTTTGAGTGTCTGTTTTGTATTCATTTGGTTTCGTTGCTTCTTGTAACACCCTGAAATTTACTCTAATTTAAATTTTGGAGTATTTTTTATTTTTGAGAATTTACTAGAATTTAATTGGATTTATTCATTTTTGACCTTTCTCGAATTTAATTAAATTCATGCAAAAGTTTATGCAAAGTTTTGTTGGAAATATTTTATTCGAGTTCAGAATGTTCCAAATTATTTTCTAGAATTTTTCTGGATTTTTCCGGGTAGTTTTGCTATTTATTTTGGCTTTGTTTATTTATCTGATTTATTTTTAATCAGAAATATTTTAAAAATCAGGTGAATAGTACTAGGCCGGCCCGGCAATGTGCTTAGCCCGGCCCAGTTCGTTGAAACCCTAGAATCACGCGCCGTCCGATTCCGATCGAACGCTCGCCATTGCGCCACGTCGCCAAGCGTTGGCAGCCATCCGACCGAGTCCACGCGGACGGTTGGGATGGAGCCACGTCGTCTCTTCCTCGCAAGATCACCGGAGATGCGTGGGCATTGATGCCCGTGAGTTTCGCCGGCGGTTTTCACGCGCGTCGAGGCTCTTTAAGCCGTGTCGATTAGCACGTTCTGCAGAGAACTTCAAGACGCTCCTTTTGATTCTTTGCACGCAGATCGAGACCCCCTCTAGCTCCCGCCGTTGCTCGCCGTAGTTGCTTTCTCTCGCCGCCGTTGTTTTTTCTTCCTCTCGTCATCGTCCGAGTCGCTCCGCCGTGCTCTGACCCCGTCCCGAGGTCGTCGAAGGAAGCCGCGTCGATTGGATCACTTCTTCACACCGGAAGATCACCGTAGCGCCATCGCCTACGCCGTCTTCCCTAGCTTCGGCATCCTACTTCGCCAACATCGCCGTCGTCTTCACCGAGCTCCGTCAACCGTTCGATCACCATCCAACCGTTGCGGTACGTCCACGTCGTTCTTCTCTGTTCTAAGCCTAGTTTAGATCGTAACCGTTGGATCATTTTTGGACACATGAGATAATGCCGCGTTGCTCAGTTGTACAGTAAACCGCTCGGGTAACGTGCACCGTTGGATCGGATCTAAGCGGTAGAGATCTAGCGTTGTCGTGTAGTTTTTGCCGTAGCCGTTCGATCACAGTTGTGCGGTTGAGATGCGTACACGCGTCGGCCGTTGGCCGCTTCGCCGATTAAATCGGCACCGTTCATTTTTGAACGAGTGGCGGTGATTGCGCCGCGCCCTTGCCGAATCGCGTGCGGCCACGTGTCCCCTTTGACCGAAGCGTGACCAATCTCGGCCGTTGTTTCAAACGAGTCGTCGCGATTGCGCCGCGTGTGGCTGCGTAGCCGAGGTGTCGCCAAGTGTGCGCGGGATCTGGCCGTTGGTTTCAGACGGATTGTCAGATGTGTGCCGCGTGGCAGCGTGATAATCGAAGCGTCGCCGAGTCCACGCGGGATTGCACCGTTGGATCTGAGAGCCCCGTTGGATGCGCGACGCGTGTCGCACGCATCTCGGTGCACTACGGCGTGCGTCAAAAGATCTGACCGTTGATCTTTGGATGGCCACGACTTAGGCACGTAGCAGAGATCTGACCGTTAGATAAAGAATGGCTGAGATGGTGACACGTGTTCGTGCACAAATCTCGGCGATCGCTGGCGTCATCGATGACATCTGTCATCGGCGTCATCGAGGTGGGGCAGTGTATTGTTTCGTGGTGGGTCCACGGTGGACCAGAGCTGAACCGTGGACCGGGTCCATAGACCGAGGCAACGTGACAGCACCAGAGGTTGCCACGTGTCATGCTGACGTCATAAATATTTTTTGTATATAAAAATAATTCAGCCGAATTTCATTTCTGTGCTGACGTCATCATTAGGTAATGCTGACATCATAAATCCCAATTTTTCCGTATAAAAATAATTATAACAAATCGGATTTTCTGATTTATATTTTATTTAAAACTTTGAAAGGCTATAACTTTTGCATTTTAACTCCGATTGAGGTGATCCCGTCTCTAAAAATTTGTGAAATTGAGATCTTTTTATTTACGAATTTTATTTGAATTTTTAAGGTCTTCTAGTCTACTGTTTTGGTTATTTATTGCATATGTTATTTTTTTACACGTATACGCAAATTTGCCAGAAAGTTTCAAAGAAGAGTTCATCGCTCAAGATCAAGCTTCGGATCAAGACCAGCAACTCTTTGAAGGCAAGTGATGCTTTGACCATTTTGATCTCAGTTTCTTCTAAATGTATTTTGCTTTGAAATTATGCATGCTAAATATATTAAAAATGAATTTAAATTAATTTGGGGTATGTAGCTAATCAACCCATATTGTTATCGCCACCTTGAAATTACTATTTGTATGCCTTAAAATCATTGTCCACCCTAAGGTTATTCGTATTTGTTGGATATTAATATGATGCCAACACGGGAGGCTAGACCGTGATTAGAAGCTTAGCCTTGCAACGAGTCATGAATAATCTTTCAGAAAATGTATCAATGTTAACTAATGAAATATTGAATTTATTTTGAAAGTGGTGTGATGATGCCGCTTGATGAGATTGATGTACAGAGACCTGTGTGGTTCTGTACCGATGTTAAGTTATTGTTGGCATGTGTTGCACAATAATCAACGGGGTGGGAAATGATTTAGACTAGGGCAAGTGGCAAGAGGCTTTGTGCCAGGTGGGCCTGTGTGGCAATGGGTTGATGAGTGATGTGAGTCTGTGTGCCACATTGGGTTATGTGCTACTGTTGAGTGATGAAAGTCTTGCCTTGGTCAGCTAAGGACTTCACCTTGCAAGTCTTTGAACTGAGTCACCCGTACAACCACATGTCCGGTATGGGACGGACCTAGTTGATTAGGGTTCTGATACCTTTCCTCTGATACCTCAGGGTGACAGTACACGGGGGTGTATCTGTGTGGGGGAGCGTACCTGTGCTACGGCTAGGTGCCCATCCAACGGTGTTGGCCTGTCCTATACTTCGGCTCTTTGTGAGGGGAGTGATAGTGAAGGCAATACTGGAGAGATTCATTGGTTAAGATAGAGGTTCCTGAAAAGCTTTGTTGCGGACAATCACCTGTGTGGTGAGCGGCTGTATCTTGTGGGTAAAGTGTACAACCTCTGCAGAGTGAAAAATCTATTCGAATAGCCATGCTCGCGGTATTAAGCATTGCTCGGGGATTACAGTCAAGGGGTAGATCTTCAAAAATAAAATATGGAATGGGTGGCTGTGTGCCATTGTGAAAATGAATTATTAAGGCTTGGTGCCGAGAATCTTTGAAGAAAAACTGTTTGAAGAACTTAACATTATATATAACTGTTTCACTGCTTTTAACCTAAATAAGATGCTAGTTTAAAAATGCTGTTTGATGCAAAAGAACCAAGTAAGCCAATTCCTTGGGATAAGCCTTGCATGTAGTAATAGTACCGCATTATGTGCATTGCTTGTTGAGTGCCTTGAGTACTCACCCCTCCTTGCCTATCAACCCCAACATCAGTGGAGGAGTCTACACCGGCCTGGGAGGAGGAGTTCATTGAAGATCCGGATAATTAGGAGGCAAGCCCAGTCGGTTGCCTATGGCAAGATGAAGGCTTCCACAAAGTTTTACTGTTTTCCGCTGTTTCCTTTTACTCTGATAATGTAAGCCCTACATGGCTGATTTATGTAAGGACACCATAAGGTCGTACAATTCAGTTTATATAAACGTTTGCACTATTTATTATTGTATCGCTGTAATATCTGCATAGTGCAACCCTGTAAAGGCTGTGTGTGCTAGCGTGATCCTGGACTGACACAGAATACACAGAGGGTCCGGATTCTCAGACTCGGGTCCCGACACTTCTTTTCCGGTAGATGCTAATTCCGAGGGAACAAACGAAGGCTTCGAAGACCAAGATTCAGCACTAGATCAGCAAGGCAAGTCGTAGTCCTTGACCATATTGATCCTATGTTTACAAAAGTACTTTACTTTTATACAATTGCATGCTATTTTGTGTATCAATGTTTATTTCATGGGAGTAGATATGTACCTAGTTGTCATTATGCCACCTTGATTATTGGGATGCCATGTATCCATTGTTAAACCTAAGTTGGGACATTACTAGTTGGACATAATCATTATACCAACATTGGGTTACCGTAGCTATGCTTAGACATTTTTAGTTGTACAAGGGGATTCATATCACATGTTGAATAATGTTAATCTTGACTTAATGAGATATTAAATCGTGGCCGTTAGCCACTATTATAAAATTTGTTTTACCATGCCGGGGTTTGCCATTGGACTTGGTTGAACTAATTGTTTTCCCTCGTGCAAGTGATCGTGCAGTAAAGGGGGTGCTTTCTAGCATATTGGGATGTGGATGTCTTGCCTGAGACAACTTAAGGACTTAATCTTGTGCGCCATTGAACTGGGTCTAACCGTACTACCACATGTCTGGTATGGGACAGACCTAGCTGATTAATTTGCAATGTTTAGCCTTGAGTACTGCCGATTGGTGGTGTGGGTTCCGGGATGGACGGGTAGATTCGCAAGGCGCAAGAGGGGGCCCTAAGGGGCGAAACCTTAGCGGGCAGTACCGAGTTTAGACAGTGCATTGTAAAGGCTTTATCAGATTTCTCTGCTGGCACACCAAAGGAAGTGTGCTAATGGCTAGGCACAAGGAGATAATCATGTCTTGTGGGTAAAGTTGTACAACCTCTGTAGAGTGTAAAACTATTCGAATAGCCGTGTCCGCGGTCATGGACAAGCCCGGAGTTTTCACACGGGGTATAGAGTGTTTCATAAAATGTGGAATTGTTGGGATGTGAACGGGGAGTTCACCATTGTTTTGTTGTCTAAAGTAATACTGTTGAATTTATTGGTCGATACTTGTTTTAGATGGTGTAGGGTGATGCCTCGCCATTCTGTTCATGTTGTCTACCATTGATCTACCAGTTATTTATTATCTTTTCATTAATATGCTTTCAATCTATTTATTGTATTTCAATTCAAGTTGTTGCTTTCTGCAAATGAACCATATAGCCATCCTTGTCAAGCTGTGCATGAATATATTGCATCAATTCCCTACGGCTTGCTGAGTACTTTTTTGTACTCACGGCTTTATGCCCTTGTTGATCAGTTGCTGAGGGAGGACCAGGAGATAATGAGTATCATGAGGAGGAATTCTATGAAGACTACGTGGATTAGGAAGGCGTTCCCCAGACAATTGCCTGTGGCATGTCGAATGGTCCAAGTTATTTTTTCCGTTGCAATAGTTTATTCGTTTCTTAAGCCCTTAAGGCATAAAGATGTAAACATTGACCATAAGGTCGTTTGCTTTATTTAATAATAATTTGCTTTTTCTTAGTTAATTCGTTATATTGAATGATATTTCATCTATGTTTTCACTGTGTACACTAGCGTGATCCTGGACTAGTGCAGTATACACAGAGGGTTTCGAATTTGCAAATCCGGGTCCTGACAGAGATGGTATCAGAGCCATATCGACTGTAGGTCGCTATCCTAGTTAGCATGGTCTTTAAAATTATTTTCTAAATCAAACCAACAAATTGGTACTTAATAGTTTTCGTCTCCTCTCGTCTTATTCTTAGGTTCTTATTCCTCTCCTTTGCTGAAATATTGATTCGAAATTTAAATTGATCTTATCTCATGAAACTTCTCAAAGCCTCGAGTCTTCTGCAAGGAATCAAATCAAGGGAGACGATGATCAAGCCATCAAAGACATATCCGAGAAGACTACCATATAAGAAAGGTTTTTGGTGCTCAGTAGTGTTTGAGCATGTTTTTCCCTTTCAGTTTAGTTACGTTTAGTCCGCGTATACTAGGATTCTTATTGCTTGTGTGCCTTGTATGTTGTACACTTGCCCCAAGCACGGTGTTGCAACCATACCTTCAGTTAAAAGCTTTATTTGCCTCTTTTATTTGTAGCCTTTTCGGCTGTGTCCTTTTGTCCCTAGGTATTACCTTCTCCCCTAGATGCCCTTACCACTTGCCTATTTTTTTCCCTCTTACCTATCAAACCCTTGGATCTACTCCAGAGCGAGTATCAACCATCTTGCCATTGTTCTGGAGCCGGTCACAGTTCGCCAGTGGATGCCAGTGCCAGTGCCAACACCAACTCCAATCCCAATGCACCACCGCCACCACCAGCAGTGATAGATCAGAACATGGGACATTTTCTGGCAGCTCAGACGCAGCTAATGAACACCATGATGTAGAACATGAACAACATGATGAATCAACAGAACCAGACTGCAGTTGCCCTAGCTAATCTGTTGAACTAGCAGAACCATGCTACCGCTCCACCTCCTCAAGCTCGTCTTCAGTCCAAGCTAGCAGAATTTATGAGGACTCGTCCGCCAACTTTCTCCAACTCTTCAGAACCATTAGACGTAGATGACTGGATTCGCTCCATTGAGAAGAAGCTCGCAATTGCCCAGTGCACCGATCGTGAGAAGGTTCTCTACGCCGCTCATCAGCTGGAAGGCACCGCCGCTGAATGGTGGGAGAACTACAGTGCTGCCATGATGACCCCAGACTATCAATTGGGCAGAGTTTTCTACTGCTTTCCGCCACTCCCATATTCCAGATGGAAAAGTGGAGATGAAGAAGAATGAGTTCCGAGAGCTCAAACAAGGAAGGATGTCAGTGAGTGAATACCTCAACAAGTTCACTCAGCCTGCTCGTTTTACTCCTCCGACTGCATTCAGGACACCTGCACCAGCACCCCGCCCAGCTCCTTCGGACAATCGCAACTTCAACACCAATAGTAATCCATCTCAGAGGACTAATAATCCAGCTGCAGGAGTCATTTGTTTTAACTGCCTTGAAGTGGGGCATTATGCAAACAGTTGCCTAAGGAAGCAAGCTTTGATGCTAGTCTAGTTAGAGCTACGTTAAAGTTTCAAGCTGCTACAGATCAGTCTAAAGGAATTAAAGTTTGTAGTGCCAAAGGAATAAGTTTGGAAGATGTGCCAGTCGCCAGCGAATTTCCTGAAGTGTTTCCAGATGAGTTGCCTGGGATGCCACCAAATAGGGATATAGAGTTCTTGATAGAACTAGTTCTTGGAACACCACCCATTTCCAAGAAACCTTACAGGAGGCCTGCTAATGAGTTAGCTGAGGTAAAGAGACAGATTAAAGAGCTACAAGATCAAGGTTTGTTCGACCAAGTTCTTCGCCGTGGGAGCGCCAATTCTTTTAGTTGAAAAGAAAGATGGAACTCAGAGAATGTGCGTAGATTATCGCTCACTCAATGAGGTCACCATCAAGAATAAGTACCCTCTGCCAAGAATCGATGATTTGTTTGACCAGCTTCAAGACGCCGGAGTGTTCTTGAAGATTGACCTGAGATGATGGATACCATCAGTTGAAGATTCGTAAAGAAGATATACCCAAATAGCTTTTGTTACTCGGTATGGACAGTATGAGTATACCGTGATGTCTTTTGGATTAACCAATGCCCCTGCCTACTTCAGGACCTTGATGAATAAAGTATTCATGGAATATTTGGAAAAAGTTTGTTATTGTCATTGATATCATTCTGATCTACTCCAAAAGTGAGGAAGAACATGAGGATCACTTGCGCCAAGTTTTAACGAAGCTAAGAGAAAACCAACTTTATGCAAAGTTTAGTAAATGTGAGTTCTAGATGAAAGAAGTTGCTTTCGTAGGACATGTCATATCAGCAGAAGGAGTCGCTGTTGACCCTGGTAAGGTACGAGATGTGCTAAGTTGGAAGTCACTGAAGACGGTACCCCAAATTCGAAGTTTTCTTGGAATGGCGGGATATTATCGCCGTTTCATAGAAGGGTTTTCTAGAAAAGCTAGACCGCTCACTCAACTCTTAAAGAAGGAGAAGAAATTCGTTTGGACGCCAGAGTGTGAGCAAGGTTTTCAAGAGCTAAAGAAGTGTTTGACAACTGCCCCAGTGCTTATCCTGCCAGATAATAGGATAGATTTTGAGATATTCTGTGATGCATCCTGACAAGGACTCGGTTTTGTGCTAATGCAAGATAAGAAGGTTGTAGCATATGCTTCACGACAACTAAGGCCTCATGAAGTTAACTACCCTACCCATGATTTGGAATTGGCAGTCGTAGTGCATGCTTTAAAGATTTGGCGTCACTATCTCATTGATAATCGTTGTGAGGTTTACACCGATCACAAGAGTTTGAAGTATATCTTTACCCAAGCTGACCTCAATATGAGACAAAGAAGATGGTTGGAGTTGATCAAGGACTATGACGTTGGGATTCATTATCATCCAGGCAAAGCAAATGTCGTAACTGATGCTTTGAGTAGAAAGAGCTACTGCAATACTCTGATGAGTAAGGAAAGTCAGCCAGCACTCTATAAGGAATTTCAGAAGCTTAGTTTGGAATTGGTTTAGGAAGGGTATTTAGCTCCTTTGGAAGTACGCGCAAAGTTGGAAGATCAGATTCGAGAAGCACAAGTTGATGATACCGATATCAAGGAGATTAAGGGCAATATGAAGAAAGGAAAAGCCCCAGGTTTCACTAAAGATGAACAAGGTACTATTTGGTATGAGAAGCGTATTTGCGTACTAGATCAGAAAGAGCTTAAGGAGTTGATTCTCAAAGAAGCGCATGAGACTTTATACTCTATTCATCCTGGAAGTACCAAGATGTATCAGGACCTCAAGGAAAGGTATTGGTGGCCTAGCATGAAGCGAGAGATTGAAGAGTATGTTGCACTTTGTGATGTCTGCCAGAAGGTCAAGGCAGAGCATCAGAGGTCAGCAGGATAGCTGCAGCCATTGAAGATTCCAAAGTGGAAGTGGGAAGAAATTGGTATGGATTTCATTACCGAATTTCCTAAGACCCAAGCAGGTTATGAATCAATCTGGGTAATAGTGAATTGGTTGACTAAGGTAGCTCACTTCATTCCAGTTAAGACTACCTATGCAGGAGATAAACTAGCAGAATTATATATGTCAAAGATCGTCAGTCTTCACGGAGTGCCAAAAAAGATAGTGTCTGACAGAGGAACCCAGTCTACCTCTCGTTTTTGGCAAAGTCTGCATGAGGCCATGGGAACTCATCTCAGGTTCAGTACTGCCTATCACCCTCAAACCGATGGACAGACTGAGCGTGTGAATCAGATTCTTGAGGATATGTTAAGAGCTTGTGCCTTAACGTATAGGGCCAAGTGGGACAGGTGTTTGCCCTATGCTGAGTTTTCGTACAATAATAATTATCAAGCCAGTCTGCAAATGTCGCCTTTTGAAGCCTTATATGGAAGAAAGTGCAGAACCCCTCTCAACTGTAAGGAGTCTGGAGAAAGGCAATTGTTTGGTCCTGCCATACTGCAAGAAGCCGAAGAGCAAGTCCAATTAATTCGAGACCGTTTAAAGATCGCTCAAAGCAGACATAAGAGTTATGCAGATAATCGTCGTCGAGATTTGAGTTTTGAGCTCAATGATTATGTTTATCTCAGAGTCACCCCTCTCAAAGGAGTTAAGAGATTTCAAGTAAAAGGAAAGTTTGCCCCTAGATATGTGGGACCGTTCAAAATCTTGGAACGAAGAGGAGAGGTTGCCTACAAGCTTGAATTGCCTCAGTCTTTTGCCGAAATCCATGATGTGTTCTATGTATCGCAGTTGAAGAAATGCCTGCGTGTGCCAGAGGAACAGATGCCATTGAAAGCCATTGAATTGCAAGAGGATCTTACTTACAAGGAGCAACCAGTGAAAATTTTGGATATAGCAGAGCGTATCACGAGAAGCAAGATCATCCATTTTTGCAAAGTCCAGTGGAGCAATCATTCAGAAGAGGAAGCAACTTGGGAGCGTGAAGAAGATTTGAAGTCCGAGTTTCCCCATCTATTCCCTAGCCAGCCTGAATCTCGGGGTCGAGATTCCATTTAAGGGGGGAGGTCTGTAACATCCCAAAATTTGAGTTTTGGAATGTTTGAATTCAAAAATAAACCATTTGCATTTTTCTTGAATTAATTCCAGCTTAATTTGAATTTTCTATTAAGGAAAGGATTTAATTTGACTAAAATATTCATCAAACTAAATATTTTCAATTTTAGTTGGGTTCATTGTGCTCCAGGGAATTTTTCTATATTTTTGGGGATTTTTCTGAATTTATTTGCTATTTATTTGAATTTATTTGCACTTATTCCAATTCCTGGATTTTTCTTAAATCGGAAAATGTTTTTTTTTAAATTTCAAAAACACTTCTGGCCCAATCCGCCCGGCCTAGCTAGCCTAGCCGCCCGCCCGACCCGGTAACCCGCCTACGCCACTGACCAAACCCCGACCAGTAGCTCCACCTCGGCCGCCGGCGCCCCACCCGATTCGCCTCGCGACCGGCTAGCCGCGACTGCGAAACCCTAGCCGTCGCTGCCGTCTGATCTCGATCCAGCGCACCTCGCGAGGCCGTGTAGCCGTTCCGTGTGAGCCGTCCGATTCGGGACATGCGTGCGGTCCTGATGCCTCCACGTCGCCCCACGCCGCCGCTGACTTGGAGTCCTACCGCCGCACGCCGCCGTTCTCGGTTTCCGTGCACCGCACGCCTCCCTAGACTATAAAAGCCCATGCCGCACGCCTCCCGAGGATCCCCTCCTTGCGCCGCCCCTTTTGCCCTACCTCTCGCTGCCTGAGACGCCGCCGTTGCTCCGTGCGACCTCGTTGGAGTTCTTCACTTTGACTGAAGCTTTCCGCCGCATTTTCTTCGCCGCCGCCATTGGTCTCTCCGCGATGGCCCCGCTGCCCTCTCCCCGAACCATCTTGCTCGCGCCCGATCCGTCGCGTCTTCGCCGTTCGCCGCCCCTTCTTCTCTGTGTCTGGTGAGCCTTGCCCTCCGCCGCTCGCCGTCGGGCCCCGTCGAAGTTTCTGGCCGTCCGATCTACGATGGATGTCCCGGATTGCACCGCGTCGCCGTCGCTCGTGCCTTGGCCTCCCAGCCGTCCGTTTCCATGTCGCCGTCGGATGCGCGACACCTGATCGCTTGCATCATCGCCGCGTCAGTACTTGCGTCACCCGCCGCGTCAGCCCTAGGTCCCATGAGCCCGGTCCACCGTGGACTGAGTTGAGGCCGTAGACTTGGTCCATGCGCCGAGGGTCCCACCTATCAGCCTAATAGGATTTTTCGATTTATTTTTATTCGGGAAATTGGTTGCTAACGTCAGCGTTGCGCAGTAAATCGATTTTTCAATAGAGAAATAAATCGGGAAATTCGGATTTTTGATTTTCAGCATTTTCTCTGAATTTAATCTTTCGGAGGCCCGTTCTCGCTCATACGAACTCCGATTGAGGCGATTCAAGTTTCTAAATTTTTCTAAAATCAACATCTATCTTCGAGAGCAATTTATTTTTAGTTTTGAGCTTGTTTGAGCCTCTGTTTTGTATTTATTTTGTTTCGTTGCTTCTTTTCCGTTAGACGCTAATTTCGAGGGAGCAAACGAAGGCTTCGAAGACCAAGATTCAGCACTAGATCAGCAAGGCAAGTCGTAGTCCTTGACCATATTGATCCTATGTTTACAAAAGTACTTTACTTTTATACAATTGCATGCTATTTTGTGTATCAATGTTTATTTCATGGGAGTAGATATGTACCTAGTTGTCATTATGCCACCTTGATTATTGGGATGCCATGTATCCATTGTTAAACCTAGGTTGGGACATTACTAGTTGGATATAATCATTATACCAACATTGGGTTACCGTAGCTATGCTTAGACATGCTTAGTTGTACAAAGGGATTCTTGTCACATGTTGAATAATGTTAATCTTGACTTAATGAGATATTGAATCGTGGCCGTTAGCCACTGTTGTAAAATTTGCTGTACCATGGCGGGGTTTGCCATTGTACTTGGTTGAACTAATTATTTTCCCTCGGGCAAGTGATCGTGCAGTAAAGGTAGTGCTTTCTAGCACATTGGGATGTGGATGTCTTGCCTGAGACAACTTAAGGACTTAATCTTGTGCGCCATTGAACTGGGCCTAACCGTACTACCACATGTCTGGCATGGGACAGACCTAGCTGTTTAATTTGCAATGTCTAGCCTTGAGTACTGCCAATTGGTGGTGTGGGTTCCGGGATGGACGGGTAGATTCGCAAGGCGCAAGAGGGGGCCCTAAGGGGCGAAACCTTAGCGGACAGTACCGAGTTTAGACAGTGCATTGTAAAGGCTTTGTCATGATTTCTCTACTGGCACACCAAAGGAAGTGTGCTAATGGCCAGGCACAAGGAGAAAATCATGTCTTGTGGGTAAAGTTGTACAACCTCTGCAGAGTGTAAAACTATTCGAATAGCCGCGTCCGCGGTCATGGACAAGCCCGGGGATTTCACACGGGGTGTAGATTGTTTCATAAAATGTGGAATTGTTGGGATGTGAACGGGGGGTTCACTATTGTTTTGTTGTCTAAAGTAATACTGTTGAATTTATTGGTCGATACTTGTTTTAGATGGTGTAGGGTGATGCCTCGCCATTCTGTTCATGTTGTCTACCATTGATCTACCAGTTATTTATTATCTTTTCATTAATATGCTTTCAATCTATTTATTGTATTTCAATTCAAGTTGTTGCTTTCTACAAATAAACCATATAGCCATCCTTGTCAAGCTGTGCATGAATATATTGCATCAATTCCCTACGGCTTGCTGAGTACTTTTTTGTACTCACGGCTTTATGCCCTTGTTGATCAGTTGCTGAGGGAGGACCAGGAGATAATGAGTATCATGAGGAGGAATTCTATGAAGACTACGTGGATTAGGAAGGCGTTCCCCAAACGATTGCCTGTGGCATGTCGAATGGTCCAAGTTATTTTTTCCGCTGCAATAGTTTATTCATTTCTTAAGCCCTTAAGGCATAAAGGTGTAAACATTGACCATAAGGTCGTTTGCTTTATTTAATAATAATTTGTTTCTTCTTAGTTAATTCGTTATATGGAATGATATTTCATCTATGTTTCCACTGTGTGTACTGGCGTGATCCTGGACTAGTGCAGTATACACAAACGGTTTTGGATTTGCAAATCCGGGTCCCGACGTCAACGATGCATGCCGAGTTTGTGGCATGTTATGAGGCTATTGGGCAGGCTTTATGGCTTAAGAATTTTATCCCGGGATTAAGAGTGGTAGACAGCATATCTAAACCACTACCTATATGCTGCGATAATTTGGCCGCAGTTTTCTATTCGAACAACGATAAGTCAAGTGGTGTTGCCAAACACATTGACATTAAGTATCATGTTGTGAAAGATAGAATCCAGGATCAGACAATTGATGTAAGCATATAAGTACTAAGTCTATGCTTGTGGATCCATCCACTAAAGGCTTACCACCCAGTCTCTTTCGAGAGCATGTTGCCGACATAGGTTTATTGGAAAGACTCTGATTCTGTAAATGAGGACAATAAGAATAAAACCAACTCTAGTTAAAAGTTAAAAATAAATAATTATCCTATCAAGACAGAATGTTGCACTATAGATACTGAGGTTTCAGTGGTGTATTTATTAATCGCTGTTGTTCTATTGAGTATAGACTTATGATATTAGCCTTACGATCAAGTGGGAGAATGTTATTTATGATCTTCCGCTAACTAACAAACCGAGATTTTTGTGTTAAACCCACCTGACTAGCGCATTGATCGGGAGCGCACCAACTACCTTGGTTCCCATCCCGTCAGCCAACGCGAGATTAAAAAGGGGTGAGAACAGGCGCTCGTGAATACACTCTACTCTCGAGTTTATCTTCTTCCCCACACATCATCTGATCCTAAGGCTCGTGCTCAGGCTGCCGATGGCCCTATCATCACCGTGAGGATCACGGTGTTGTTTTCTTCTACGCCCTGTTCTTCACCGACCAAAAACCTAATGGCTTCTCCATCACCGGGTTAGTGACTAATGACTCAATTTCCGCACTATGTTTTTTGTGATCATGATTTAGGCTAGTTCATGTTTAGTTTACCCTAAATCTATCACAACCTGGTGTGGAGCTTTAGCTGGAATGCTGGATGTTTAGAACAGCCTAACTTTTAACACAAACAGGGTTTCATGCCTAGCAAAGAAGGCGAAATTGTAGATGTTGTTTTATGTTAACTTTCCTCCAGAACCCATGCCATTTCTGCAAGAGCCTTGCACATAACCAAATCAGCTTTGACAAGGAATCATCCCTATCTTAGTCCTAAATGTATGGAAGTGAAAAAGCAACTGTTTACAATTAAAATACAATTCAATTGCACAGAGAACAACAGCTAGAACAATATCGACATGCTGGCAGCTCCACAAGAGACAACCTCCTTTCCCTTTTGATATTGAATTGGGACACTCCAAACTTCGGTTGGACAAGTTCCAAGAATATGCCGAGCTATCAGTAGCCCGGGGTAGTTTTTTTTTTTAACTGAATGCAGGTGCTCTGCTTTTGCATTATAGAAGAATGAAATATGTACAGAGGTGCCCACGAAGGGCTACACAGAAAAGACAGGCCTAATCTTAAGAAATTTGTAGCCTGGAGTAGTTTCAAGTTTCACAAGAACCATACAATACATATATTCTACATTTCATTTTCAAGAGAAGAAAGCAGAAACCACAAAGTCTATGCCAATCTTCGCATTTTCGACATGTTTATCTGAACATGAAATTTGCATACAGGAAACAAAAGAGGAAAATATAGAACGTGTGTAACTGAGAATTTGCTGGTAACAAAGGGGAATTTTGTTTCCAAGAGAAAATAAAGAATATAATGGACTAAAAAGGATAGCAAAAAGCTGGCATACCATATACAACAACATGATGCTGCATAACACAGTTCAGTAAGCCAGGCAAGGGCAGAAACATCATTATAATGCACATTTAACCTATGATTAACTGTAGATGATGAACTAAAACTAATACAGTAAAGAAAAAGTAATATACATGGAATCGACATAATTTGGCAAACCAGTAACAACAGGTGCACAATTCACTGATCGCAATAGTTACGTGCTATTTTACGCTTTTGAATTTGTTCAGATAAAAAACAATGCTCATGATCAAGAAACATGAAAACGTTAAAGCAAAGTACTGTCCGACTTGTAAGCTAAAATTATTGAAGAGGACAATGAAAAGCTGTTAACAACTGTTTTTTTGCAAGGTAAAGGTTTCTTTGAGCTCAGTACTAACTGAACAACCAAGGACTAACTTCAGACTTTACATGGAGTTATTGATGAAAAAACCAGCATAGTAGCACCCACCTAAAAGCATGTGAAGACAGAAAGCAAAGCACCAATTGTGGCGAAAACAAGCAACAGACAAAACTGATATAAGAGAAGGACATGTTATCCATTGGTAGCGTTTCCCCCGCCATATCAACTCGAGAAATAAAGAAATGTTGTGAAATGTTCCACAAGGCTAAATGAAAATCAGGAAATACTATCCAGTCTTGGCTCAAAGGAAAAACCTGTAAACAGTTGTAGCGGAAATCTCTTTGTCACAGGGCTTTTCGTTGACCATTTCCATAGCTTCTGGCTCATGTCGAAGGTGAGCAGACACGGCGATCCATAGCTCTGGATGTATATCAGATCACCTGCTCCACTGCTTGCAAAGACATCATCAAACTCTCCGAATCCTTGGAATAACTTGTGCGGCATTCGAGCAACCTCATGCCACTCCTTATTACATAATTCCCAGATACCTATGCCCTTGATGATACCGGGCCTATCTTGCTTGCCAATCCCACCAACCATAACAAGCCTCTCTCTCAGATTCATCAACCGGCCACAAGTAAGAGAATATGGCACTGCTATGGCCATGCTCATTAGAGAATTGTGAGTAGGTCTAGCAGCGAGGTCGTACATGAGAACACGATGTCGATGCTCATTGTTCACCAAAACTCCAGTTGAGTACACAAGATAGTAGAGCACTCCGTCACAGATGACGCACTCATCGCCTCCTCGCCATCTGTGTAACACCTCCTGGAAGGTAGCTACCCAACAGCCTGTCTCTGATTCATACAAATTGATGGCCAACTCCCACTGATAATACTCGCCGGGCACCTGATTACACCTCACAACAACCACAGTATAACAATGTGGCTTCCTGCTCACAGAAATGGTGATAGCACTGTAATCCACGGAACTCCCACCAGGAGCATCAACTAGCCTTTTCCAATCCTTAGTGATGGGGTTGCACACAAAGATGCGGCTCCTGTTCTCGCTGTCCATCATGCACACCAATCCAGCGGATGAGGACGTAGACCAGTTGCTCTTCTCGATGCAAGGGAAGTCGAAGCAGTACCACTTGCGCAAGCTCGGGTCATAGGCAAACCCGGACACAGCATCCTCGCTGCAGGTGAACATGAAGTACCATGGCTTCTGAGGCACCATTTTACTCCATGTGCACCGTCGGGCATGCACAGCCTCATGCCATCTCTTGCAAACTGACCCGGATCTTATGATACTCACAACGGGCAAGAAGGAAAGAATCTTCTTCAAGAGATCATCAGGGAGAATGGCATCCAGCGACACCACCAAGTCTCCATCTCGATCATTGCTGTCTTTGGGAATCGACGCATATTCCACGACCTCAGCACCACCGCAAGAATATGGATACAACTCCCACCCCTCAGTCTCCATTGATGGAATAATAAGATGCCGGAACAATTACAGATGCCTGGATATGATAGCCACAATATCAGCGATGCAATATAATCCATGAATGTGGTGCTACTCAACATGGCAAGATTAAGCTTTATTTGTACACAAAAAAACATCATATTTACATCAATTCATGTTTTCCTTCATAAAGCACACGTATTTTTATCACAAGAGAAAGGAACAGACTGAGCGGGGAAAGAAGAGCACAGAACGAAACAACAATGCATAAAGATAGGGGGAAAGAAAGATGAAAATTTTCCATGGTTTTAAAAAAGAAAAAGATGACAGTTTCCCCACGGAAAATCCACCAGAACAAAAAGATGGGTGCGCTCTCATCCTAATTCACCTCACGAACTAAGAGCCCAACCAACACAAACACAAGAAAAGAGCCCCCTCCTCGGAATCCGGCGAACAAGGTCGGCCTGGTTTTCTCAAGAAACCACCAAGATTTCTCCCCCAAGAAACCAAACAGAAACCAAAGCTGTTTCACAAATCAAGAACGGATAATCGAAGTGCATACCTGCGATTCTAGCCGTTCCCAACAGGGAGCCGAATTCCCCAATCTACAGGGATCACGGATCAGATGGACGGCGAGATTTGAGGGCAAAGAACATGGGAAGAAATAGCGAGAAGGCGAGTGTGTCTGTTTGCCATTTTCTCCCCCAAAGAGATGAAACAGTGGGCTCCTTTTGAGGCCCCAAAGCAAGCAATAGAGTTTGGGTACAGTAAAGAGAAAAAGCTTTGCAGTTTGCCAGCTTGGTAGTATGTGTGAGACTGAGTGGTGCAGGAAGGACGGGGGTTTGCAGTGTTTTTATAGCCTCCATAGAGAAATGGACAATGATTTTACGTTATTTTGAGACTCCGGAAAGGAGGATTATTTGTTGTTAAATTTTCTTACAAGAGCAAGAAAGAAAGAAACAAAGAAAGTTATATTCTAGAAGTAACTTTTTTTTTTCCAAAAAAACTGGTATGTGAATAAATGGACCATTCGTGCACCTATGTAATACTTTAGCTTGTTAGTGTGGTGGCGTATTTAAAGTTATGATGGGATTAGTCTTACATTAATCGTCTAAAATGAGTTGTAGTAGCACATAATGCTTATTGGATCAAAACGTAGCATATCAAGGTTAACCACTTTTACACGAAGCGAGATGAAAGTGTAAATATGATGCTATGTGTATAAGGTCTGTTCCATAGATGGGCTAGGCATTGCACTAATTTTGGACCAAGGTATTACAGTATTAACCCTCATTGCACATGTATATGTACTATGGGGCCTAAGTGGGTACACACGGCACGGATGTTGCATCGAGGGATGATTGTGTCGTGTATGTAGTGTGTTGCTGAGGGCGTCATCCCTTAGAGGTCGAGTGTAATACCCCTAGCCGCTAATGTGGTGAACTATGTAGAGTTGTGGTGGTGCGAATAGCCCCACATTTCTTGATTAAAGTGAGTTATAGTAGTATATAATGCTTGCTGAGTTCAAATATAGCTCCTCTGATATAATCCTTTTACACTAAATGAGTGTAAAAGTGTAAGCGCGGCGCTGCTACGGGTGGACTAAGCATTCAACAAATTTTGGGCTAGGTATTATAGTCCAACCCACTAAATTTCAAATCCTAAACATGGCACTGTTGTATATGAGACATGTACATGTGTGTGTATGGTGTTGTATGTTGAGTGTGTGTCTACCTTATACTCTTAATAAACTATATTTTCCCAATTTTCTAAAAATAGTTTAGTCACACCATAAGAGCCACCTATTGCAGTATGTGATCCCAGCGTAGCAAGAGTGCACGACTGGCTACCAAGGTAATAAATTTGTTTTTTTTAAAAAGTACTATAGCAGGATTGAGTAGTATAATGAGCTATATCTGTAGCAGTACAACATTAATGTTGGTGCAGTAATACATTTGTTTTTTTAAAAGTACTACGTTAGCATGATTGGGTAGTAGAAATGAGCTACATTTGTAGCAGTACAACATAAAAACATTGGCGCTTAAGATATTCTTGTGGCTTATTTGCGACTTCAGCGTGGAAATTCCATATCCTCTTTTCATTCGCTTCGGCTTTAGATGGAGCCAGCGGCGTTAGGGGGTGGGTGCTCACTTGCCTACAGATAACTCAGCTAATCCCAGACGCAACATACGGCATAGCGCGAGGTACAGGCGCTACACTTGTAGCTCGCGCGGACTATGTTGATAATATGCCCTAAAGGCAATCATAAAGATGAACTATGAGATTGTTCTTTAAATAACATCATGGATATTGATTAATAAGTACGTGATTTGTTTGTGAAACTCCATATTCATCTTTATGTTGTTCATTCTAAAATTGATCCCTAGTCGATAAACATATAAAGACGTATATGAATAGACTATGTAAGGACCCGAATCAACCGATTCAGACCCACTGTGTTTACCGCACTAGTTCCAGGATCAACGCTAGTGCATATAGCTTAACATTGGTACATATCACATCATACTCAACGATAATAATAATAATACTACACTTATTGATATAGATAAATGTATGATCTTTTGACCAACTTACATTATTAAGCCACACAGGTCTAGACTTGAAATATAGACTAAGAAACATGCAGCGAAAAATAGAAGACGTAGATGACTCATCAGTTCACCAAAGGCAACTGACAAGGCTCGGACTCTAATGACTCGTGTCCTCCTGAAATTTCTCCTCCAACAAAGGTGTAGACTCATCAACTGTTGATTGTGGTTGTTGGTAAGGGTGAGTACTTAAAGCAGTCAACAAGTTGTGAACAGAATGCAATTCTATGTAACTATATGCAAGGCTTATTCCAAAGGAAAATACTATTATGGCTATTTTACAATAAGCAGCATTTACGAATAAATACAATAAGTAGATTGTAAAGATAGTAAAACAAATAACAGTAATAGATAGATTCAACATTTCTCAAGTAAACCAAGTTTCCACTCATAAGTGAAGTTCAACCTTCCACATGGCAATCCTGCCATCCCAACTACGTTTTTCATTTAATTAAAATAACACTTAACTGTAATTCCCAAGCATTCCTCAATTCCGCAAGCACGGCTATCCAAATAGATTTACACTCTGCAGAAGTTACGCACTTTATCCACATGATACAACCATACACCACAAATGTGAGTGATTATAACAAAGCCTTTATAATGCACTACCTTAACCTGATACTACCTACCAAGGTTTTAACACTAGTGGGTCTGAAAACCACAACCAGGGCCCCCTCTTGCACCATGTAAGTGTCGGGACCCGATTCTGAGAATCTGGACCCTCTGTGTATTCTGTGCAAGTCCAGGATCACGCTAGCACATACAGTCTTTACAGGGTTGAACATCACAGACATTCACAGCGATATGATAATAAATAGTGCAAACATTTATATAAACTGAATTGTACGACCTTATGATCTCCTTACATAAGATCAGCCACGCAGGGCTTACATTATCAAAGTAAGAAAGAAAACAGCGGAAAACAAATAAACTTCGTGGAAGTCTTCATCTTGCCACATGCAACTGACTGAGCTTGCCCCCTAAATGTCCAGAACTTCAATGTACTCCTCCCAGGCTAGCGTAGACTCCTCCACTGATATTGGGGTTAATAGGCAAGGAGGGGTCAGTACTCAAGGCACTCAGCAAGTAATGCACAGAATGCGGTACTATTACTACATGCAAGGCTTATTCCAAATAATTGGCTTACTTGGTTCTTTTGCATCAAACATCATTTTTAAACTAGCATCTTATTTAGATTGAAATCAGTGAAACAGTTATATATATTGCTAAGTTCTTCAAACAGTTTTTCTTCAATGATTTTGGGCACACAGCCTTAAACAGTTCATTTTTAGCACTGGCACACAGCCACCCTTCCCACATTATATTTTTGAAGATCTACCCCTTGACTGTAATCCCCGAGCAATGCTCAGTACCGCGAGCACAGCTATTCGAATAGATTTGACACTTTGCAGAGGTTGTACACTTTACCCACAAGATACAGCCGCTCACCAAACAGGTGATTGCCCGTAACAAAGCCTTTCAGGAACCTCTACCTTAACCAATGAACCTCTCCGGTATTACCTTCACTATCACTTCCCTCACACAGAGCCGAAGTATAGGATAGGACAACACCGTTGGATGGGCACCAAGCCGCACCACAGGTACGCTCCCCCACACAGATACACCCCCGTGTACTGTCACCCCGAGGTCTCAGAGGAAAGAAATCAGAACCCTAATCAACTAGGCCTGTCCCATATCCGACATGTGGTTGTACGGGTGACTCAGTTTAAAGACTTGCAAGGTGAGATCTTTAGCTGACCAAGGCAAGACTTCCAACACTCAACAGTGGCACACAGCCCAATGTGGCACACAGCCCAATGTGGCACATAGACTCACATCACTCATCAGCCCATTGCCACATAGGCCCACCTGGCACACAGCCTCTTGCCACTTGCCCCAGTCAATCATTTCCCACCCGGTTGATTATTGTGCAACACATGCCAGTAATAACTCAGCATCGGTACGGAACCACACAGGTCTCGTACTTCAATTTCATCATGTAGAATCATCACACTACTTTTCATAATACATTCAATATTTTATTAGTCAATATTGTAGTATTTCCGAAAGATCATTCATGATTCGTTGCAAGGCTAAGCATCTATTCACGATCTAAGCTCCCGTGTTGGCACAATATTATCATCCAACTAATACAAGCAACCTAGGGTGACAATGATTTCAGGGCATACAAGTAATAATTTCAAGGTGACATTAACAATATGGGTTTATTAGCTAAATTACTCAAATTCATTTAAATATATTTTAATCAATTTAGCATGCATAATTTTAAAGCAAAATATATGCGATAAATAACCAAAACAGTATACTAGAAAACCTCAAAAATTCAATTAAAATTTATAAATAAAACGATCTCAATTTTACAAATTTTTAGAGACTGGAATCACCTCAATCGGAGTTAAAATGCAAAAGTTATAGCCTTTCGAAGTTTTAAATAAAATATAAATTAGAAAATCAGATTTGTTATAATTATTTTTAAACGGAAAAATTGGGATTTATGACATCAGCCTGACCTAATGATGATGTCAGCACAGAAATGGGATTCGGCTAAAATATTTCTATATACAAAAATATTTATGACGTCAGCGATGATGTTAGCATGACACGTGGCAGCTCTTGGTGCAGCCACGTCACCTCGATCTATGGACCTAGTCCACGGACGGGTAGGTCCACCGTGGACTCGGTCCACAGAACAATGCACCTGGCCCCCCACCAGATGACATCAGCACTGAC
This sequence comes from Otatea glauca, assembly GCA_036346275.1. NCBI lineage: Eukaryota > Viridiplantae > Streptophyta > Magnoliopsida > Poales > Poaceae > Otatea > Otatea glauca. The sequence goes on along the minus strand of CM070721.1, from coordinate 40,310,359 downwards.
GTCACTACTGACGTCAGCCGATTGCCTCGAGATTCGTGCACGACATGCGTCACTATCTCGACTGTTCCTAACCAACGGCCAGATCTCAACGACGTGGCGCAATCACGGCCGTCAAAAGATCAATGGTCAGATCTCCTCCGCGCGAGCTCGGTGACGGTTCTCATCTCGGGCACACGCGTCAAGCACCCAACGGCTGGATCCCGCCCGCGAGCTCGGCGACGCCTCGAGCTACGCTGCAACACGCGGCACGATCGTGACGGCTCGTTTGAAATTCACGGCCGAGAATGGTCTAGTCCTCGGTCAAAGATGCACACGCATCCACACGCGATTCGGCGAGGGCACGGCGTCATCTCCGCTGCTCGTTCAAATTTGAAGGGCATGGACCCTTAGGGCGTTTCCAGATCTAAACTCAACCGTTCAGATCTAATCCAACGGCGTGCGCTTAAGGAGTTGTTTACTGTGTACTTGACTACGTGGCTCAATCGCTAACGTTCAAAAACAAACCAACGGTTCCGATCTAATCTAAGCATAGATACTAGATCTAATCCAAGCCGTTCAATCTAAATCTAACAGTCAAGATCCAACTAACGTGTAAATCTTAGAGCTAATCTACATCGTCCATAACAGATCTAATGGTACAGATCTAATCTAGATGTAAACAGAGAAGGGCGACGTGGACTCACCAGAACCGAACGATGTGGATCGGACGGCCGACGAGGGTTGGCGAGGTCGACGACAGCGCGGAAGAAACAGGTCACCGGAGTTGGGGAAGACGACGCAGCCAACAGCGCTACGTGGCTTCTCCGGTGTGAAGAACTGACCCGTTCGACGCGGCTTACTTCGGAGATGTCGGAACTGGTTCGAGCGACGGCGGAGAGGGAACGACGGCGAAGAAAACGGCGAAGAACAGCCTCGGCAAGGAGGTTCAACTACAGCGAGCTTGCACGGGAGCTATATGAGGTCTCGGCGTGCGTGCAAGGTGTCAAAAGACGCGATGTGAAGATCTCTGCACGACGCCCTCAACGGGGACTTAAAGGCTGCCTCGACGTGTGCGCTACAGGCGGCGAAACTCACGGGCTTCAATACCCACGCCTCTTCGGTGATCCCGCGAGGACGAAGCGATGTGGCGCTATCCTGGTCGTCCGCGCAGCGACGATCCGGTGGCGCACGCGTTCGGGCGATGTGGCGTAACGGCAGCCGCTGGATCTCAATCGGACGGCTCGAGCGCGTGGCGGTTAGGGTTTGCGGCGTGCTTGGGCGGGTGAGACAAGATCGGGCGGACCGGAGGGTTTCGGCCCAACACTATTCGAGCATTTTTAAAATCTTTTTGAATTAAAATAATTCAGGTAATTAAACAAAGGTGAAATAAATAACAAAAACACGTGGAAAATTCCAGAAAAATTCTGGAAAATACTTTGGGAAATTTGGGACTCAAATAAAATATTTCCTGAAGAACTTTGTATAAACTTTTGCAATATTTTAATTGATTCCTGAAAGGCCATATTTGAATAAATCCAAATGAATTCCAATAAATTCCCAAAAATTCTCAAAAATCGAAAATACTCCAAAATTTAAATTAGGGAAAATTTTAGGGTGTTACAAACCTCCCCCCATAATGTAATCTCGTCCCGAGATTTAGGGCTGACTATGGAATAGGTCAGAAACTCTTTCTTGAGATCTTCCTCCTGCTCCCAAGTCGCTTCACTTTCCGAGTGATTGCTCCACTGAACTCTGCAAAAGCGCATTGACTTGTTCCTTGTTTCTCTATCCATTATGTCCAGAATCTTCACCGGATGCTCTTTGTAAGTCAGATCTTCTTTCAGCTCGATTGCCTCCAAAGGCGTTTGCTCTTCCGGTCCTCGGAGACACTTCTTCAATTGTGACACATGGAATACATCATGTACTCCTGCCAAAGACTGCGGTAACTCCAACTGATATGCAACCTCACCTCTACGGCTCAAGATCTTGAACGGTCCAACATTTCTGGGTGCGAGCTTCCCTTTTGCGTGGAATCTTCTAACTCCTTTGAGGGGGGTGACTCTGAGATACACAAAGTCTTCAGGTTCAAAGCTCAATTCCCTGCGACGATTGTCGGCATAGCTTTTCTGCCTTGACTGAGCAATCTTCAGTCTTTCTCTGATCATGGCGATCTGCTCTTCCGCTTTCTGAAGTATATCCGGACCAAAAACATGTCGTTCGCCAGTCTCATTTCAGTTCAATGGTGTTCGACAGGATCGACCGTAAAGAGCTTCAAATGGAGACATCTGTAAACTTGCTTGGTAGCTGTTATTATAGCTGAATTCAGCATAAGGCAAACACTTGTCCCATGAAGTAGAATATACTAAAGCACAGGCTCTCAGCATATCTTCCAATATTTAGTTAACCCTCTCAGTTTGACCATCTGTTTGCGGATGGTATACTGTACTGAAGTTCAGACGAGTCCCCATTGCCTCATGCAATTTACCCCAAAACCATGAGGTAAATTGAGTACCTTTGTCAAACACTATTTTCTTCGGTACTCCGTGCAAACAGACAATTCTTGCCATATAAAGTTCTGCTAACCGGTCTCCGAAATAAGTGGTCTTTACCGGTATGAAATGTGCCACTTTAGTTAAACGATCTACTATGACCCATATGGAATCATATCCAATTTGAGTTCTGGGTAAACCGGTTATGAAATCCATACCAACTTTTTCCCATTTTCATTCAGGTATCTTTAAGGGTTGCAATAGTCCTGCTGGTCTCTGGTGCATAGCTTTGACTCTTTGACATATGTCACATAATGCAACATATTCGGCGACTTCCGTTTCATGCTTGGCCACCAAAATCTTTCCTTTAGATCCTGGTACATTTTGGCACTTCCTGAATGAATTGAGTATTTGGAGTCATGGGCTTCCACCAGAATTAACTGCTTCAGATCCTCTTTGTTTGGCACACAAATGCGCACTTTAAACCACATAGTACCTTGCTCATCCAGTTTGAAAACCTTTGCCTTTCCTGCATCCATCTTGTCCTTAATTCTCGTGATTTTGTCATCATCTTTTTGTCCTTCCCTGATCTGATCTTCCAGGGCAGGTTTTAATTGCAAGGTTGCTAGGAATCCTTCTGGCACCATTTCCAATTCTAATTTTCGAAAATCCTTACACAATTCTACCTGACTCGCTTCCAACAGCATATTTACACTGTGGTTCTTTCTGCTCAAGGCATCTGCCACCACATTGGCTTTGCCAGGATGATAATGAATTCCAATATTATAATCCTTGATTAACTCTAGCCATCTTCTTTGCCTCATATTCAGGTCAGCTTGAGTGAAGATATACTTAAGACTTTTATGGTCAGTATATATTTCGCATCTGTTTCCAATGAGATAGTGACACCATATTTTCAGGGCATGCACTATAGCAGCCAATTCCAGATCATGGGTCGGATAATTCTCCTCATGTGTCCTCAATTGCCTTGATGCATAGGCAATTACTTTCCTGTTTTGCATAAACACGCATCCCAATCGCTGACGCGATGCATCACAATAGATGTCGAAGCTTTGATGAACGTTAGGTAAAACTAATACAGGTGTTGATGTTAATCATTTCTTCAACTCCTGAAAACTCTTCTCACATTCATGTGTCCATAAGAATTTCTTTTCCTTTTTCAACAATTGCGTAAGGGGTCTCGCAATTGTAGAGAATCCTTCAATAAAACGACGGTAATACCCCGCCATTCCAAGGAAACTACGGATTTGGGTTACAGTCTTCGGTGGTTCCCAATGTAATACTGCCTCCACTTTCTTTGGATCTATCGCAACTCCTTCCGCGGTCATTATGTGTCCAAGGAATTCCACCTTGCCTTCCAGAAATCACATTTGCTAAATTTAGCAAACAACTGTTGTTCCTTCAACTTTTCAAGGACTAACCTTAAATGTTCAGCGTGCTCTCCTCTTGTCTTGGAATAGACAAGAATATAATTTATGAACACGACAACGAACTTATCCAAATATTCCATAAAAGCCTTATTCATTAAATTCATGAAATAAGCTGGTGCATTTGTCAATCCAAAGGACATAATTGTGAAGTCATAGTGTCCATATCTTGATGAAAACGCAGTCTTCGGAATATCCTCTGATCGGATCTTCAATTGATGGTATCCCGATCGGAGATCAATCTTGGAAAAGACTCCTGCTCCTCTCAACTGATCAAATAGATCATTGATCCTGAGTAGCGGATACTTATTCTTTATCATCACAACATTGAGTGCACGATAGTCTATACACATCCTAAAACTCCCGTCCTTCTTTTTGACGAACAGGACTGGTGCTCCCCATGGTGATGAACTAGGTCTTATGAACCCTTTTTCCAACAGCTCTTCGATCTGTTTCTTCATCTCCACCAACTCTTCTGTGGACATCCGGTAGGGTCTCTTAGCTAAAGGAGCTGTCCCTGGTACAAGTTCTATAACGAACTCGATATCCCTATCCGGCGGTATTCCGGGTAAATCATCCGAGAAAACATCCGGATATTCATTGATTACCGGAAATCTTCTAGGCTGACGACCTTCACGTTGTGGACCATCAACTGTCCATCCCGTACTGCTGTTGCCTCAAATTCGACCCTCTTTCCATTCGGGCTTTCAACTGATATGACTTTTCGTCTGCAGTCCAACACTGCCTTGTGATTAGTTAGCCAATCCATTCCCAAGATAACATCCAGGGTTTGGGTATTTAGGATAATTAAGTTCGCTAGGAACTTTATTCCATTAATTATTAGTCTTACCCCAGAACATCCTACTTTTGATCGGAGTTCTGATCCAGGGGATTGGACTACAAGCACACATTTAAGATTTACCATATCCAGATTGTTTTGAACAGCAAAATCTCGGGAAACAAATGAATGTGAAGCTCGTAATCAAATAAAGCGATGGTGATGCGAGTTTAGTCGGAACTTACCCAGTACAACGTCCGTTGCATTCTGCACCTCATCCGCAGTGATGTGATTGACTCGGCCTCGTGCGGTTGCTTGAGATGGAGTTGCTGATGTTGATGCCCCGCGGTTCACATTGGCGCTAGAGTCCTTGCAGGTGTGTTCCCCAGGTTAAAACGGACTGGGGTGACACCTTCTTTCTTAGGGCAGTTGTTGGCGAAATGCCCTATCTCGTTGCAGTGATAGCAACGTCTTCCCGCTGTCTGTGAGTTTCCTCCGGACTATACCACTGACTTGGCCGGAGTTTGAACATTCTGGCCCACTGGACGATTTGCCGGCAGTGGTGCCCTGTCACCGCCTCTGGGCTAAAATCGGACAAATTGTTGGGGTGCTGTCCTCTGCCTCTGCTGGCTCGGACGACCTCCTTGTTGCACCATTCTGCACTTTCTGTTGTTATCCAACTCTCGGCGCTTGTCTTCCAAAATAAGAGCCTTGTTAACCAGCTCCTGGAAGTCAGGGAATGTGTGGGTCATCAGTCCCACTTGCAGCCCTGCATTCAATCCCTTCATAAAGCGGGATTGTCTTGCTTTGTCCGTAGCTACGTCCTCTGGTGCGTAGCGTGCCAACTGAGTAAACTTATTCAGGTAGTCGGCCACTAATTGGCCACCCTGCATGAGATTCTGAAATTCTTCCTTCTTCAGATCCATGATACCTTCTGGCACATGGTATTGGCGGAAGGCTGCTATGAACTCCTCCCATGTGATGCCCTGAGGGTCCTCATGCGATGCACAAAAGTTTTCCCACCATTCTGCGGCGGTTCCCTCTAATTGATGAGAGGCATAAAGTACCCTCTCATTTCCTACACATTGAGTTATGTGCAGCTTCCTTTCTATTGTCCTCAGCCAATCATCTGCTTCCAACGGATTGGCATTACCCGAGAACGTAGGTGGGCGAGTCCTCATGAACTCTGACAATCTCGAATAGGGGTGTGGTCCATGGTTACCCCCTTGCTGAACATTTGCTACGGCTTGATTGGATATCTGCTGCATAGTTTGCATCATCGTGCTCATCAACTGAGTTTGGGCAGCTAAGAAAGCCCCCAGATTCTGCAGATCAACTTGCGGCGGTTGAGGAATTGGCTCCTCATTCTGGTTCCCTACCTGGTTGGCACCACTTCTGCTGGCTCCCACGTTGCCACGAGTCCTCACCATCTGTTGCAAACTTCCAAGGTTAAGAAAAGAAGAAAGCATAGACAAGTAAAAGAACTTATGCGGGGGAAACAGGTGTAACTTAAATTATTTAGCAACTTTATTAATAAATATAAAATAGTATGGTTGCTCACAAGTGCCAAAGGCCATGAAACACATACCAGACAATCACATACGAAAGTAAACAAACGTTTAGACTCAACAACGACTCACACCTAATGGTGACTCTGAAAAATAGGCGACTCAAACACTCGAGTCTCGACACCACATTAACTAGTCTCAAAAAGACTGACTCAACATTTGAGTCAACTCTAAAAGAAAATGGACTCTCAGACACTGAACCATCCGGGGTGCGGTCCTCCCGAAGGGTACTGCGGTACGGCGACATAGGGGCAAACTGGTCCTGATTCACTACAGCAGTCGGTACGATCGACCCCACCGACTCTGCTGGTCCTGTGGTCGCCGCTCTGCGGCCGACGGCTCGTGACCTGGTGCCTCTGCTCAGCTCCTCCGATTTGGATCGTGCGGCTCGAATCGCTCGGGCTCAGTCCATACAGAGCCATCTCCAGCTCCTGGATCCTTTGCATGGAGTGAGTTAAGCCCTTCCGTAGTTGAGTTCTCGCCTCCGTGACCTCGTCGCGGGCTCTCTGCAGCTCCTGGACTGTCTCATCCATGGCCTCCTCCTGAGCGATGACATAACTCGCCAGGTGAGTGATCGTAGCGTCCTCCTCCAAGAGCTCCATCCTGTCATAGCGATTATCTCGGCGCGGGTGTTGACGAAAAACAGTGCCCTCCAACTCTGCGGAGTAGGTGCGGGCAATCTGCCGCATCGCGAGACGCGCCGTCTCCTAGATTCCGGCCTCAAAATACGTCCTCCTGACAGTGATGTAGATAGGACGGCTCGCCCTCATCCTCTCCCGAGCATATACGGTGATCTTGACATCCCAGGCGATATCAAGTCCTGCCTGCACTACAGTGGTCCCCTGATAGAATGGCCTGTCAAAGCCCTCAAGAAGTTGCATCATACGCCATAGCTCAGCGGCGTATCCTCCGGTGCGCTCTCCATAAGAGTGGATCACCCTCATCTGCCAAAACAGTGCTCGTTTAAATTAAACAGATAATAATAATAAGATTTCAGCATAGATATGAAGCAAGAGAGAACAAATAAGTTGAGATTTCATTGATATTCTTGCTCAAGTTGATTGGACTTTTTAGAAAATAGTTTTATCTTCCTCGGCCAATCTATCTAAGGTCAAGTCCTACAGCCAGCATGGCTCTGATGCCACCTCTGTCGGGACCCAATTCTGAGAATCTGGACCCTTTGTGTATTCTGTGCTAGTCTAGGATCACGCTAGCACACACAGTCTTTACAGGGTTGAACATCACAAACATTCACAGCGATATGATAATAAATAGTGCAAACATTTATATAAACTGAATTGTGTGACCTTATGGTCTCTTTACATAAGATCAGCCACGCAGGGCTTACATTATCAGAGTAAGAAAGAAAACAGCGGAAAACAAATAAACTTCGTGGAAGCCTTCATCTTGCCACAAGCAACTGACTGGGCATGCCCCCTAATTGTCCAGATCTTCAATGTACTCCTCCTCCCAGGCTGGCGTAGACTCCTCCACTGATGTTGGGTTAATAGGCAAGGAGGGGTGAGTACTCAAGGCACTCAGCAAGTAATGCACAGAATGCGGTACTATTACTACATGCAAGGCTTATTCCAAAGAATTGGGTTACTTGGTTCTTTTGCATCAAACAGTATTTTTAAACAAGCATCTTATTTAGATTGAAAGCAGTGAAACAGTTATATATATTGCTAAGTTCTTCAAACAGTTTTTCTTCAAAGATTCTCGGCACACAGCCTTAAACAGTTCATTTTTACCACTGGCACACAGCTACCCTTCCCACATTATATTTTTGAAGATCTACCCCTTGACTTTAATCCCCGAGCAATGCTCAATACCGCGAACATGGCTATTCGAATAGATTTGACACTCTGCAGAGGTTGTACACTTTACCCACAAGATACAGCCGCTCACCACACAGGTGATTGCCCGTAACAAAGCCTTTCAGGAACCTCTACCTTAACCAATGAACCTCTCCAGTATTACCTTCACTATCACTTCCCTCACACAGAGCCGAAGTATAGGACAGGACAACACCGTTGGATGGGCACCAAGCCGCACCACAGGTACGCTCCCCCACACAGATACACCCCCGTGTACTGTCACCCCGAGGTCTCAGAGGAAAGAAATTAGAACCCTAATCAACTAGGCTTGTCCCATATCAGACATGTGGTTGTACGGGTGACTCAGTTTAAAGACTTGCAAGGTGAGGTCCTTAGCTGACCAAGGCAAGACTTCCAACACTCAACAGTGGCACCCAGCCCAATGTGGCACACTGACTCACATCACTCATCAGCCCATTGCCACACAGGCCCACCTGGCACACAGCCTCTTGCCACTTGCCCTAGTCAATCATTTCCCACCCGGTTGATTATTGTGCAACACATGCCAGTAATTACTCAACATCGGTAAGGAACCACACAGGTCTCGTACTTCAATTTCATCATGTAGCATCATCACACTACTTTTCATAACACATTCAATATTTCATTAGTCAATATTGTAGTATTTCCGAAAGATCATTCATGTTTCGTTGCAAGGCTAAGTATCTATTCACGTTCTAGCCTCCCGTGTTGGCACAATATTATCATCCAAGTAGTACAAGCAACCTAGGGTGACAATGATTTCAGGGCATACAAGTAATAATTTCAAGGTGACATTAACAATATGGGTTTATTAGCTAAATTACCCAAATTCATTTAAATATATTTTAATCAATTTAGCATGCATCATTTTAAAGCAAAATATATGCGATAAATAACCAAAAAAGTATACTAGAATACCTCAAAAATTCAATGAAAATTAATAAATAAAACGATCTCAATTTTACAAATTTTTAGAGACTGGAATCACCTCAATCGGAGTTAAAATGCAAAAGTTATAGCCTTTCGAAGTTTTAAATAAAATATAAATTAGAAAATCCGATTTGTTATAATTATTTTTAAACGGAAAAATTGGGATTTATGACATCAGCATGACCTAATGATGACGTCAGCACAGAAATGGGATTCGGCCGAAATATTTCTATATACAAAAATATTTATTACGTCAGCGATGATGTCAGCATGACACGTGGCAGCTCCTGGTGCAGCCACGTCACCTCGGTCAATGGACCTAGTCCACGGCTCGGGTAGGTCCACCGTGGACTCGGTCCACAGAACAATGCACCTAGCCCCCACCAGATGACGTCACCACTGATGTCACTGCTGACGTCAGCCGATTGCCTCGAGATTCGTGCACGACAAGCGTCACTATCTCGGCTGTTCCTAACCGACGGCCAGATCTCAACCACGTGGCGCAATCACGGCCGTCAAAAGATCAACGGTCAGATCTCCTGCGCGCGAGCTCGGCGACAGTTCGCATCTTGGGCACACGCGTCGAGCACCCAACGGCTGGATTGAATCCAATGGCTGGATCCCGCGCGCTAGCTCGGCGACACCGCGGGCTACGCGGCAACACGCGGCACGATCGCGATGGCTCGTTTGAAATCCACGACCGAGACTGGTCTAGTCCTCTATCAAAGATGCGCACGCGTCCACACGCGATTCGGCGAGGGCGCGGCGTCATCTCCGCCGCTCGTTCAAATTTGAACGGCGCGAACCCTTAGGGCGTTTCCAGATCTAAACTCAACCGTTCAGATCTAATCCAATGGCGTGCGCTTAAGGAGTTGTTTACTGTGTACATGACTACGTGGCTCAATCGCTAACGTTCAAAAACAAACCAACGGTTTCGATCTAATCTAAGCACAGATACTAGATCTAATCCAAGCCGTTAAATTCAAATCTAATGGTCAAGATCCAACTAACATGTAAACCTTAGAGCTAATCTACACCGTCCATAACAGATTTAACGGTACAGATCTAATCTAGATGTAAACAGAGAAGGGCGACGTGGACTCACCAGAACCGAACGGTGCGGATCGGACGGCCAGCGAGGGTTGGCGAGGTCGACGACAGCACGGAAGAAACATGTCATCGGAGCTGGGGAAGACGACGCAGCCAACGGCGCTACGGGGCTTCTCCGGCGTGAAGAACTGACCCGTTCGACGCGGCTTACTTCGGAGATGTCGGAACTGGTCGAGCGACGGCGGAGAGGGACCGACGGTGAAGAAAACGACGAAGAACAGCGGCGGCAAGAAGGTGCTACTACGGCGAGCTTGCACGGGCGCTAGAGGAGGTCTCGGTGTGCGTGCAAGGAGTCAAAAGATGCGACGTGAAGATCGCTGCTCGACGCCCTCAACAGGGACTTAAAGGCTGCCTCGACATGCGCGCTATAGGCGGCGAAACTCACGGGCTTCAATGCCCACCCGTCTCCGGTGATCCCGTGAGGACGAAGCAACGTGGCGCTATCCTGGTCGTCCGCGCAGCGACGATCCGATGGCGCACGCGTTCGGGCGACGTGGCGCAACGGCAGCCGCTGGATCTCAATCGGATGGCTCGAGCGCGTGGCGGTTAGGGTTTGCGGCGTGCTTGGGCCGGGCTGAGCATAGTACTGGGCCGGACCGGAGGGTTTCGGGCCAACACTATTCGAGCATTTTTAAAACCTTTTTGAATTAAAATAATTGAGGTAATTAAACAAAGCCGAAATAAATAACAAAAATACGTGGAAAATTCTAGAAATTTGGAAAATACTTTTGGACATTTGGAACTCAAATAAAATATTTCCTGAAGAACTTTGCATAAACTTTTGCAATATTTTAATTGATTCCTGAAAGGCCATATTTGAATAAATCCAAATGAATTCCAATATATTCCCAAAAATCGAAAATACTCCAAAATTTAAATTAGGGCAAATTTTAGGGTGTTACAGTAAGTTACTCCATAACTCGGGAACTCATACCGCCATTGATAGTACCCAACTAAGACATTACAAATGTCCCATACCAGACATGTGGTTGCACGATTGACTGAGGTCAAAGACTTGTAAGGTTAAGTCCTTAGGATGATCGAAGCAAGACTTCTACATACCCTCTGCCCATCGGGCCCACCTTGGCATACTCGTCCCTTGTCACTTGCCCCAATCTAAATGATTATCACCCTAGTTGATTACCAAGCACCACGTGCCATCAACAATTCAACATCGTTGTGTGACATCCATCGCCATAACAACTCAATCTCATCGTGTGACCACACATGACACACAAATTCATATCATTGTTTCATATTCCATTAGTCAAGATTAAGCATTCACGATTCAAGTACATGTGATGACGTGGCATGGCTAAGAAAATAACACGGTCTAACCATCCCATATTGATTTTAGTATTAACCAACTATAATAAACCAATCTAGGGTGACAATAGATTATGGCATACAATTGACAAGGTTAGTATAGATCAGATTGGTATAGTAGCTAGTCCCAATTTAATTTGAAACAATTGTATATGTGAAATAACATGCAATAGAATAAAACCATATAGCAATTTTATAAATATTGGTTCTACATGATCAAAGCACAACTTGCCTTGGCAAAGGTTCTGGTCTAGCTCTGGAACTTGATCTTGAAGTGACGAATCCTCTCCCGGAGTATCAATCAACTCAACGTCTACGCGAAACGATGCAAAGATAACAAATAAACACCAAAACAGCGAGTATATGAACTCCAAAAACCATATAAAATTCACCATTAAGAAGATCTCAATTTTACAAATTTTTAGAAATTTGAATCACCTCAATCGGAGTTCGTATGAGGGAGAATGGCATCGGAGAAGATTCAAATTTCTAAAAAATCAGAAAATTGAAAAATCAATTAATAAACCGGAATATTTTTATAAAAGAAAAACATATTATTGCGTCAGCGTGACGTCATGCTGACATCAGCATCGATCTTGATTAGTTGCGTGTTGACACGTGGCACAGTCCATGGACTTGGTCCACGGGACCTCCTCTGGTCCACCGTGGACAAGGTCCATGGCGCTTCGCATCACGCGCCTGACACGAGACGCCATTGGATTGGCTACGGCGTCGCCCGTGTCGATGCTTGACACGCGGTGTGCATCCACGGGATTGAACGGATCGGACGGAAGCGACTGTCTGCGACGCGGCGAAATCCTGGCTCTTCGCCACGGATCAGACGGACGAAAACTCGCTCCACGAAGATGGAAAGGCAGTGGCAGTGAACTTCACCGGCGTTAGAGACGACAATTGCGTCACAATGATCCGACGGTCCAATGGCAATATTTTCTAGCGACGTGGGTGCGTCTCGGAACAGGGGTCTCGGATCTGGTCCATGGAGCGGCGGAGACGGCGGATCAGTGACTCTTTTGGACGAAAACTGCAACGATTGCTTCCTTCTTCTCCGGTGAGCTCTCTCGTGCGGACGACGACAGCTCTGGGCACATGGGTTGTGGTAGATGCACGGCGCGAGATGGGGAATCTGACGCACACGGTGGCGTTTTAAATAGGCGCATGGGGAGGCGTGCACGTCGCGGAGAACGCGGCTGATTCGGAGATGGCCAACGGAGTCCGACGGCGACTCGGAGAAGTGACGTGGCTCCATCTCGACCCTCCGTGTCGATTCGATCCAACGATTCTTAGCGCAGCATAGCGCGAGGGAAGCACGTCCGTTAAATCAAGATCCAACGGTCAACACACTTAGGCTTAGGGTTTCGCGCGGGGATTGGGTCGCATAGTCTTGGGTGAGCAACGATGATTGGGCTTGGCCGTTACTATTAAATATTTCCTGGAGTTTTCTTTAAAAACAATTACAGAAATTCATTTAATTAGTTTAAGGCAATAAAAATATCAGGAAAAAACCAATAAAATTCTTATAAATACTTTGAAACATTTTTAGCTCAAATAAAATATTTTTAGCCAAACTTTATATTAACTTTATCTATATTAAATTAATTTCCACAAAAAAGGTTATTTCACATAATTTGAAATTAATTCAAATAAATTGCAAAAAAATCCAATAAATTCCAGAAAATCACAAAATGCATAAATAACAATAAAATAATAATATAGGAAATTTTGGGATGTTACAAACCTCTCCCTTAACAGAATCTCGACCCCGAGATTTAGGGCTAACTAGAGAATAGGTTTGGAAATTCTGACTTTAGATCTTTTTCACGCTCCCAAGTGGCTTCACTTTCGGAATGATTGCTCCACTGAACTCTGCAAAAGCGAATAGACTTATTCCTTATTTTGCGATCCATAACATTCAAGATTTTGATTGGCCGCTCCTTGTAGGTCAAATCTTCTTGTAGTTCTATTGCTTCCAACTGGGCTTATTCTGATGGCACTCTGACACATTTCTTAAGCTGCGACACGTGAAACACATCATGCACTCCTGCCAATGACCGCGGCAATTCCAATTGATATGCAACCTCTCCTCGTCGGCTCAAAATCTTGAACGGACCAACATACCTTGGTGCAAGCTTCCCTTTAACGTGAAACCTTTTAACACCTTTAAGAGGGGTAACCCTGATATACACATAATCATTGGGCTCAAAGCTCAAATCACGACGACGATTATCAGCATAGCTCTTCTGTCTTGACTGTGCTATTTTCATTCTCTCTCTAATCATAGCGACCTGATTTTCGACTTCCTCGAGAATATCTGGCCCAAACAACAAATGTTCTCCTATTTCGTTCTAATTTAACGGGGTACGACAAGCACGACCATACAATGCATCAAATGGTGACATCTACAAACTAGCTTGATAATTGTTATTATAGCTGAATTCTGAATACGACAAACACTTATCCCATGACGTAGCATAGGCTAATGCACAAGCTCTCAACATATCCTCCAAGATCTAATTTACCCTCTCGGTCTTACCATCTGTTTGCGGATGATATGCTGTACTGAAATTCAGGCGATTTCCCATTGCTTCATGCAACTTATTCCAAAATCTCGAGGTAAACTAGGTACCTCTATCTGACACAATCTTTTTGGGCACTCCATGCAAACACACAATCCTCGATATATACAATTCTGCCAAACGGTCTCCTGAATAAGTTGTCTTCACTGGAATGAAGTAAGAAACTTTGGTCAAACGATCCACAATAATCCAAATAGAATCGTAACCTCTCTGAGTCTTAGGCAAACTGGTAATAAAGTCCATTCCAATTTCCTCCTATTTCCATTCTAGAATCTTCAATGGTTGTAACAAACCAGTGGGTCTTTGATGCATGGCTTCTACCCTTTGACATACGTCACACAGAGCAACATGCTCAGTAACTTCACGCTTCATGTTAGGCTACCAAAACCTTTCCTTAAGATCTTGATACATCTTAGCACTTCCTGGATGAATCGAGTACTTAGAATCATGAACTTCCTTAAGAATCAATTGCTTAAGCTCCTTATTTGGTGCACAAATCCTTCCTTTAAACCACATGGTACCTTGCTCATCCACCACAAAATCCTCCGCTAAACCTTCATCCTTCCTAGACTTAATTCTGCTAATTTTCTCGTCATCCTTCTGACCTTCTCTAATTTGATCTTCAAGTGTCGACTTTACTTCCAATGCAGCTACAAAACATTGTGGAACAACTTCCAATTTCAGCTTCTGAAACTCACTACACAACTCTGATCTATCACTTGATATCAACATATTTGCAATATGACTTTTGCGACTCAAGGCATCGGCTACCACATTAGCCTTAGCTGGATGATAATGGATTTCAATATTATAGTCTTTAATCAATTCCAACCATCTCCTTTGCCTCATATTAAGATCTGACTAAGTGAATATATACTTTAGACTCTTATGGTCTGTATATATCTCACACCTGTTTCCAATGAGATAATGTTGCCATATTTTCAAGGCATGCACTACGGTAACTAATTCCAAATCATGCGTAGGATAATTCCCTTCATGCGGCCTCAATTGTCTTGGCGCATAGGCCACCACCTTGCCACTTTGCATTAACACACAACCAAGACCTTGCTTTGAAGCATCACAATATATATCGAAACTATTCTGCACATCTCGCACTTCTAACACAGGTGCTGTAGTCAATCCCTTCTTCTACTCTTGAAAACTCTTTTCGCATTCTGGCGTCCATGCAAACTTCTTTTCTTTTTTCAACAACTGCGTAATGGGTATAGCAATCGTAGAGAACCCTTCTATGAACCGACGTTAATCCTGCCATTCCCAGAAAACTAAGAATTTGAGTGACTGACTTTGGTTGCCCCCAATGTAACACGGCTTCAACCTTGCTCGGATCAACGACAACTCCTTCTGCAGTCATCACATGACCAAGAAATTCCAACTTCTCCTTCCAAAAGTCAGACTTACTGAACTTAGCATACAACTGTTGCTCTTGCAACCTCTCTAAAACCAACCTCAAATGGTCTGCGTGCTCCTCTCTCGTCTTGGAATACACAAGGATGTCATCTATAAAGACAACGACAAATTTGTCCAAATAGTCCATAAATACTTTATTCATCATGTTCATAAAATATACCGGAGCATTGGTCAATCCAAAAGACATGACCGTGAACTCATAATGTCCATACCGCGAGGAAAACACAATCTTAGGAACGTCTTCTGCTCTAATCTTCAACTGATGGTACCCTGAACGAAGATCTATCTTGGAAAAAACTCCAACTTGTCGAGACCCGATTCTGAGAATTTGGACCCTCTGTGTAATCTGAGCTAGTCCAGGATCACGCTATCACACAGAGTCTTTACAGGGTTGAACATCACAGACATTCACAACGATACCATAATAAATAGTGCAAACATTTACATAAACTGAGTTGAACGACCTTATGGTCTCCTTACATAAGATCAGCCACGCAGGACTTACATTATCAGAGTAAGTAAAAGATAACAGCGGAAAGCAAATAAACTTCGTGGAAGCCTTCATCTTGCCACAGGCAACCGACTGGGCTTGCCCCCTAATTGTCCGGATCTTCAATGTACTCCTCCTCCCAGGCTGGCGTAGACTCCTCCACTGATGTTGGGATGATGGGCAAGGAGGGGTGAGTACTCAAGGCACTCAACAAGTAATGCACAGAATGCATTGCTAATACTATATGCAAGACTTATTCCAAAGAATTGGTTTACTTGGCTCATTTGCATCAAATAGCATTTTTAAATTAACAATTTAATTAGATTAAAAGCAGTGAAACAGATAATAATAGTACTAAGTTGTTTAAACAGTTTTTCTCCATAAACTTGACACACAGCCTTAATAATTCATTTTCACACTGGCACACAGCCAACCGTCCCATATTTTATTTTTGAAGATCTATCCCTTGAATGTAATCCCCGAGCAATGTCCAATACCGCGGACACGGCTATTCGAATAGATTTGACACTCTGTAGAGGTTGTACACTTTACCCACAAGATACAGCCGCTCACCACACAGGTAATTGTCCGCAACAAAGCCTTTTAGGAACCTCTACCTTAACCACTGAACCTCTCCGGTATTGCCTTCACTATCACTCCCCTCACACAGAGCCAAAGTATAAGACAGGCCAACACCGTTGCATGGGCACCAAGCCGAAGCACAAGTACGCTCCCCCACACAGATACACCCCCATGTACTGTCACCCCGAGGTTTCAGAGGAAAGATATCAGAACCCTAATCAACTAGGTTTGTCCCATACCAGGCATGTGGTTGTACGGGTGACTCAGCTCAAAGACTTGCAAGGTGAAGTCCTTAGCTGACCAAGGCAAGACTTACATCACTCAACAGTGGCACACAGCCCAATGTGGCACACAGACTTACATCACTCATTAGCCCATTGCCACACAGGCCCACCTGGCACAAAGCCTCTTGCCACTTGCCCCAGTCTAAATCATTTCCCACCCGGTTGATTATTGTGCAACAGATGCCTGCAATAACTCAACATAGGTATGGAACCACACATGTTTCTGTACTTCAATTTCATCACGTTGCATCACCACACCATTTTCAAATACATTCCATACTTCATTAATCAGCATTGTTGCATTTTCCAGAAAATCTTCAATGGCTCGTTGCAAGGCTAAGCATCATCTATTCACGGTCTAGCCTCCCGTGTTGGCATCATATTTACATCCAATGAGTACAAGCAGTCCTAGGGTGACAATGATTTCAGGGCATACAAGTAGTAATTTCAAGGTGGTAATAACAATATGGGTTGATTAGCTACTTTACCCAAATTAATTTAAATCCGTTTTTAATTAACTTAGCATGCATAATTTCAAAATAAAATACATTTAAAAACTGGGATCAAAATGGTCAAAGCATCACTTGCCTTCAAAGAGTTGCTGGTCGTGCTCCGAAGCTTGATCTTGGACGACGAACTCTTCCTCGAAACTTTTCGGCAGATTTGCGTCTATGCGTAAAAATTATATATGCAATAAATAACCAAAACAGTATAGTAGATAACCTCAAAAATTCAAATAAAATTCATCATTAGAAATATCACAATTTTACAAATTTTTAGAAACTCAAATCACCTCAATCGGAGTTCAAATGCAAAAGTTATAACCTTTCAAAGTTTTAAATAAAATATAAATCAGAAAATATAAAATCCCTAATTAAATTATTTATTTTTCTATTGAAAACTCGTTTTATTGCGTCAGCAGGACGTGATCTGACACGTGGCGCTTCCTGGTGCTGCCACGTCGCCTCGGTCCATGGATTGGGTCCACGGCCCGGCTCTGGTCCACGGTGGACTCGGTCCCCAGAACAGTGCCGACGCTGACAAGTGGGTCCCATTGATGGCGTCGCCAAGATCGAGCGTCATTGCGACGTCGACACGGCTCGGCTCCCCTCGGTTCCCGTGCACACACGTGGCAAGTTCCGGACCGTTCCCTCAACCAACGGTCAGATCCACGCGCACGCTATCCTCGGCGACGCTTCGATATCTGTGCAGACACGTGGCGCAATCTGGATGGTCCGTTGAAACCAACGGCCGAGACCCGATCGTTGCCTCGGTCAACACACACGCTTCAGCATGTGATTCGGCGAGGGCGCGGCGTCATCCGTGTCGCACGTTCAAAAAATGAACTATTCGATTTAGCGACAACGCGGCTAACTAAAGACGCGTGGATGCATCACAGCCACACGACTCTGATCTGACGGCCACGATACCCGAGCGGTTTACTATTCACCGTAGCAACGCGGCATCATCTCAAGCGTTCAAAAATGATCCAATGGTCCAGATCTAACTAAATCACAAACACTAGAACTAATCTAAACCGTTCATCTATGCATCTACGGCCACGACCAACGCTAGGCAAACAAAAAGGGCAGCGACGTGGATGTACCGGAGCGGTGCGATGAAGATCACACGGTGGATGAAGCTCGCAAAGGTCGGCGACGGCGAGAAGAAAGAGGTTACCGGAGCTGGGGAAGACGACGCGGTCGGCGGCGCTAGAGGGCGATTCCGGCGAGAAGAATTGACGGGCTCGACGTCGCTCACTTCGGTGAACTCGAAACGGGGGCCGAAGCATGGCAGAAGGGCTCAGACGACGGCGGGGCGAAGCAAAAACAACGGCGGCGTGCAAGAGCAACTACGGCAAGCTAGCACGGGGTCTCTGGAGCATCTCGACGAGCGTGAAAGGAGTCAAATAAGCGCGGCGGGAGGAGCTCTGCACGACGCACTCAACGGAGACTTAAAAGCTACCTCGATGTGCGCGCTGCAGGCGGCGAAACAAGCGGAAAAACTCGACGGCGTTAGCTCCGGCGATTACACGGCGAAGGGACGTGGCGCTATCCTGGACGTCCACGCAGCGACGATCCGATGGCGCACGCATGTGGGCGACGCGGCGCAATGACAACCGTTGGATCTCGATCCGACGGTTCGAGCACGCGGCGGCTAGGGTTTGCTGTGAGGCGGGCCAGCGACGGGACTGACTTGGGCCGGACCGAAGGGTTTCAGCCCAAACACTGTTCAGGATAAATGGATAAAGCCAAAATAAATAGTAAAATACTCGAAAAAATTCCATAAAAATTATGGAAAATATTTTGAGACATTCTGAACTCAAATAAAATATTTCCAATAATACTTTGCATAAACTTTTGTGTTATTTTAATTGGTTTCAAGAAGGGTCATATTTGAATAAATCAGAATAAATTCCAATAAATTTCCATAAATTCTCAAAAAACAAAATAACTCCAAATTTTAAAATATGGCAAATTTTAGGGTGTTACACTTTATCTCTTTTAGAAAAGTAGTCTTTGAATTGGTTTCTCTTTGTTTGGACACTTAACAACCAGGATTGTGATTAAAAACCCCTCACATGATTCATGGTTCTCATCCATGCAAGCTAGGGGTACACATAGTTGTCTAATTGTTCGGGTTTTTGGAGGGTGTGCGAATCTGAGAAACACTAGTTTGAAGGAAAATCTTTGGGTGTTTCAGATTTTTATTGCGAGATTGTTTAGAGTACTTTGAGTGGGGGAAAATTTTATTTGGGATCATTCACCACCCCCCTCTAATCGTCATTTTGATCCTTCAGTACCGTTCCAGGCACTAACTCAATAACAAACTCAGTCTCCTTGTTTGGTGGCATGCCCGGCAAGTCATCAGGAAAGACTTCCGGATAATCCCTTACAATCGGCACATCTTCCATAATAGCAACTTTCACGCTGTTCACCATTAATTGGCCATCACGAATGGCTGTCGCACGAACCTTCACTTTCTTGCCACTAGGGCTTTCCAATGACACCACTCTCTGGCCACAATCCAACACAGTTTTATGCTTGGATAACCAATCCATTCCAAGGATAACATCTAAGATTTGAGTATCTAACAAGATGAGATTCACTAGAAATTCTATCCCATTCATGAGCAATTTAACTCCCAAACACCCAAGGCTAGATCTAAGTTCAGATCCTAGGGCTTGGACTAAAATCACACACTTAAGATTCTTCTCATCAAATCCATTCTCAGTTGCAAAAGTCCGAGAAACAACAAATGCGAAGCTGCAGAATCAAATAAAACTGTAACAGGTACCGAGTTAACCAAAAACTTACCCAATACAACATCCGTAGCCTCTTGAGCTTCATCCGCTGTGATGTGGTTGACTCTACCATGCACTGCTGATTGGGGTGCTGCTCCAGCTTGTCCTATCGCACGGTTCCCTCCTGATGCAGGTGCCTTAGCAGGTGTTGTTCTCAAGTTGAAACGGACTGGTGTGATTCCTCCTTTCTATGGACACTTGTTAGCAAAATATCTTGGCTCATTGCAAGCATTGCAATGTCTGACAGCAGACTGTTGATTCCCTCTTGGGGCATTGTTCCCCTGAGCTGGTGTTTGAAAATTCTGATTAGCAGGGCGAGGTGCAGGGGTTGATGTCTTATTTGCTGCTTGCGGCTGAAACCTAGCGAACTGTTGTGGTAACATCCTCAATCTAAACTAGTTTGGTCGCCCTCCTTGATTAACCATCCTGCGCTTGCGATCCTCACCAGGCTCTTTGCGCTTATCCTCCAAAATCAAAGCTTTGTTAACCAATTCTTAGAATTTAGGAAAGTTGTGGGTGATCAATCCCACTTGCAGTCCAGAGTTTAATCCCTTCATAAAGCGTGATTGCCTAGCCTTGTCTGTAGGCACATCCTCTGGAGTATAGCGAGCTAACTGAGTATATTTGTTCAAGTAATTGGCCACTGATTGGCCTCTTTGCTTCAAGCTCTAAATTCCTCCTTCTTGAGGTCCATCATGCCTTCAGGTACATGGTAATGACGAAAGGCAGTAGTAAACTCAACCCTTGTAATATCCTGTGGGGCTTCATGTGCAGCACAATAGTTCTCCCACCATTCTGCAGCTGTCCCTTCTAATGTTGAGAGGCATAGAGCACCTTCTCATTTCCCTCACACTGAGTAATGTGCAGCTTTCTCTCAATAGTCCTTATCCAATCATCGGCTTCCAAGGGTTTGACATTGCTAGATAATGTCGGTGAACGAGTCCTCATGAAGTCAAACAGTTTGGAGTAAGGACACGGTACATTGTTGCCATGCTGAACACTGTTGTTGTTGATAGCTGCTGGGCTGGTCATACCCTGCATCAGTTGCATCATTGTCTGCATAAGCTAGGTCTGCGCTGCAAGAAAAACTCCCAAATTCTTCATGTCTACAGGCGGTGATGGTTGCGACGGTACTCCATCATTGGGGTTGTCATTATGGCGAAGACCACTTCCTGAAGCACCATTGTTGCCACTAGTGTTCACCATCTGCTATTTACTTCTTGGGTTAGGAAAGGTAGATGTAGCATAGATAAGACGCAAGAATTTCTAAGGTGGGGAAAAACAGGTTAAACCCAAATTTATCAACTTTATTAATACTTCATATGGTTGCATACAAAAGCCTAAAGGCTATGCAACACATACTGCACACCTAGCAATCAAAGATCCAAACTAAGCACACAACCTTAATGACTGCTAAAAAGGTAAAGACTATTTTAAAGACGTGACTACACTTAGTCTCAACTCAACTCTAAAACTCTCACTCATCCAGCCACCCTGACTGAGGCTGACCCGGTGTATACACCGGTGGGTGGGCTGGCATGGGTGCAAACCTATCCTGATGACCCACAGCTGGAACCTCCACGATCACGTGCACGTCGCGCTCCTCTGGCTCGAACTCAATGTAACATCCCAAAAGTTGAGTTTTGGAATGTTTGAATTTTAAAAAAATGAACCATTTGCAATTTCCCTGAATTAATCCGAGCTTAATTTGATATTCCATTAATGAAAGGATTTAATTTGACAAACTATTCATGAAACTAAAGATTTTAATTGGGTTCATTGTGCTTCAAGGAATTTTTCTATATTTTTGGAGATTTTTCTGAATTTAATTGCTATTTATTTGAATTTATTTGCTTTTATTCAAATTTCTGGAATTTTCTTAATTTAGAAAATGTTTTTATTTCAAAAATCCTCTCAGGCTGATTTCCCGCCGGCCCATTCTGTATTTCTGCCATCCTAGCCCAGCTCCGCTCCGCGGCCCATCTCCCCAGCTCACGTTCGCTCGGCACGCTTTGCCCGCGCGCAGCCCAGCTGTGTGGACCGTCCATTGCGCGCCACGTGTGTAGTCTTGATGCAGCCCACCCCACTGCCGCAAACCCTAGCGCCGCCGCTTCTGAATCACCCATGTCTGCGCCACCTCTCGGAGTCCGTGCCTCGCACACCTCCCTAGACTATAAAAACTCGAGCCGTGCACCCCCCGGGGTTTTACGTCGTGCGCCGCTCCTTTTGCCCTACCTCTCATTGCCCGAGCCGCTGCCATCGCCGAGTTCTCGCTCGTCGGAGTTCTCCACCGTAGCCGAACTTTTCCTCTGCGTGGATCTCTGCCGTCGGTGCTTCTCCGCCTTCCCCATTTGCGCCATCAAGTTTGCCGCACCGTCTTCCTTCAGATCTTCGCCATCTCGCGCTCGATCCGGTGCTAATCCGCCGTCGAATGCGTCATCTTCTCCACTGCCGGTGAGATGCCCCACCGCCCTTGCCGTCGGTCTTTGTCACGAAGCCCAGGCTGTCCGATCGGCAACGTGCACTCCCGATTACGCCACGTCTTCGCCGCCGCATCCTTGTTATTCCACCTTCCGATCCAATGCCGTCGCCCGATGCGTGACGCGTGGCCATCCGCGTCAGCACTCGGTTAGCAGCCACGTGTGCACTCGGTCAACCGCTCTGCCTGGTCAACCGCCCCGTCAACGATGATGTCAGTGATGACGTCTGCACTAGACGCTGATCCCATGAGCCTGGTCCACCGTGGACCAAACGAGGCTGTGGACTCTGTCCATAGACCGAGATTTTTTTATTTATTTTTATTCAGGAAATTGATTGCCAACGTCAGCGTTGCGCAATAACCCGTCTCCTTTGTGATCAGCTAAGCCCTAGAGGACACCATGTTGGCTTAGGTTCAATCAACTTTCGTACCTTTCCAGCTAGATCGACTTGGGCCACAGAACTGACCCTCTTCTGTTTGCGCTTGTGTTTGATTTGGCGCATAAATCCTTTGATGTATCAATCTTTGAGGATTCTCATTAGAACGGTCTTGTGTCGACTTTGATATTCTTTCTTTAACCGATCGCCTGTACCAGTCACCTTGACAAGGATAGTATTCCATCGAGCACGTATATGGTGACGGCAAAGCCGACCCAATCTCCTAACAAAATTGCCAAAAGGGGCATCGTTGGTGAGCTTTTTCCAAATTATCACGCCAATACAAGTTATCTAGCTGACGTGCAGGATAGCGCGACCTGTCATTCTGCCTTATACCACTGGAAGAAAGTTGGCTTGGGCTTCTGAATCGGTTGGCGCGATGGCGTTGATCTCTCCGCCTTATACCACTTGACGAATTGCATGTCACCTTTAGGCTTGATGGTTCTTGAGCTTTTCCTGTCACAGCCGACCGTAATTTTTAGGGTCTCTTTGTTGTTGGAAGTCAACTGAACGTCAACATGACGAGCAACCTTTGACCATGTATCTTGCATCAGCTCTTTTCCTTTTCCAGAACATTGGACCTTATTTATCAGAAAGGATTAGCATTGACCTACATCGTTGGCTCCTGTGCAAACTTGAGTTGGCCATCCTCTATAGCCGATTATATCTGGTGTCGAAAAATATTGCAATAATTAGTATTATGAGAAAAAGAATGATACCATTTGCAATACCTTCGCTTTTTAATTTCGTCAGCCGACGGTATGACATGTCCCTCAAGCAACCTTATAATCCTCTCTTACAACAGTATGTCAAAAATACGGTCACACTTAGAGACATCAAAAGCGTATTTTATTTCTGACTTATTTTTTATCGGCTTAAGACAAGAACAAACTAGGAATTTCTTAGACCCTTTAACCCACTCGGCTATATTTATTTTAGCCTCGTCGTCTTTAGAAAATTTGCTTGAACAGTACTCGATGAGGTTAACCTTAACATTTTCCATATCTCTTTTGTTATTGTTAGCCTTAAACTTGCCCCTAAAGCCTCTATTATTGGTAAAATGGCCTTCTTGAGCCGATATCTTATGCAACAGATGATTTAAATGGGTAAACTCTTGTCTGCGGGAATTAACCCCTGGAAGGTCAAATCGGCTAATTGATTATCGGGTAAAGTAACACTGAAACACCGATTTCTCACTTCTATAAATCTCTTGATATAATCTGTTACTGATTCTCAAACTTCTGGCGAACAGAGCTCAAGTCGAAAATCCTAAGTTCTAGACTGCCAGAGAAAAAGTACTCATGGAATCACTTTCCAAATCGGTCCAAAAGTGAACCGAATTTGGGGGCAAGCTGGTAAATCAGGTAAAAGCAACTCCTGACAGAGATAACGGGAATAATCTAATTTTTAACCCGTCAGACTGAGCAGCTTCACCGTATTGTGCGATAAAACATCCGACATGCTCTAAAGTAGTAACTTAGTCATCCCTAGAAAACTTAGCGAAATCAGGAACATTGAAATTGTTAGTGTAAGGCATACAGTCAATGCAATTGGGATATGGCTTTCGACAGTCGATAACCTTCCACTTAGGCTGTATGCCGAATTGATCCCTCAATACGGCAGATATCTGGTCGGCCAAATGTAGGATCAAGGATAATCGACTAGAGGGGGGTGAATAGGAGGTTTCTAAATTTTTCAACACAAATTAGAAATAACAAATGACACTACGAAATTGAGATACAAATATGCGGAACACACTAATGTCTCTAGCAATTTCTTAAGATGCTATGTGTGGAATATAAGAACCCAGGTACCCTCATGACAGGCCCAAGAGGGAGGCCCAGAAGATACTCCCCGCGTCAGGCCCCACTGCCGTGCGCAAAGGGACATATCCTAAAGGAAGTTGAACTTATATTTAGATATGATAGATACGGTTGTAATCCGAGTCGTTAATAGGGTAGATAAAGATGTAAACTCTATCCGGAAATCGACTAGAATCTTGTAACCGATCGAAATCTCTTAACCGATCAGGACTTTGTAAACCACCCCACCCCCGCTATATAAGGGAGAGGGCGGGCAACGACAGAAGGATCCGATCATCCAAGCATAGAGCAATCAAGCCATAGAGCATAGAACACCTCATATCGCCCAGAGCATATTGTGCTTTGAGCAACCCCAGATCCAAGAGATCTATATAATCCCAGCACACAGGATTAGGGTATTATCTCCTCCGCGAGAGCCTGAACCTGTATAAACCCCTTGTCTTGTGTGACCATCGAGTTTTAGATCGAGCGCCTACCCTATAAATTCATTGCCGACTACAAAAGTCAACAGTTGGCGCGTCAGGTAGCGGGTGCGCTTTAATCTTTTCCCTCTGCACTCGATGGCATCAGCCGTGGATTCATCTCGGCCGGGCTTTATGCTTTAAGCACGGATTTCGTCGCTAATATGCATGGAGAGCTTGTCACCGATAAAACCAGATCCAATCGCGAGAATCGAGGTGAACCATCTCGTACATTACTCGACTTATTCGGAAAACGATCGGCTCCATTAGGAGCATTGCGATTCAGCGCCATCTTCTCAATTGAAGGATGTAAGACCGATCTCCATCAAGAAGATCGTGACGTCGCGGAAGAAGATCGCCGACGTAAGGGTAAGGAGATCAAAACGCGGTCTCTCCGATCTTTGGGTCGCAATGTCCGGGAGGACATCCTGCAATCTAAGTTGGGAGATCAGTCCGTCTTCCGCACGCCGATGCAAAACGTCGTCGCTTCGAAGACACTCCTCGACGCGCTCGACCCGATGATTGCATCGGACAGTCCAGCAGCCCCGATTGTGGCTCACATCATAGCCATGGTGACGGCGGCAGCTATCCAGCAAAATCAGGAGAAGCCAGCTGGAGAAGCGCACTCGCGCTCTAACGCGGCCACTCGTGTCGCCGGCGATCGGATCGCAACCCGGTTGGGCGTTGGCGATCGGCGCCACGCGCCGCCCATCGAGACGCACGCGGATCCTTGACCACAACCTCCGAGACATCACGACCAGCGGCGAGGCGGAGCGAGGAAGAAAGACATGGACGCCGCGGCGACTTGGCGTTTCGGATAAGCTACGATCGGCGAACGGATCAATGCACGATGACCACGACGATCGCATATTTCATCATCGCCGGAGTGGAAGTGACGACGAACGCCAAGTCAATGACTCGTCGCGCCGAACCTCACCTCGATGTTTTGACGGTCATCACCGAGCTAGAAGATCTCCACGCCGGAGTCCACCCCAGCGAGATGAAAGATCCATCGATGGGATTCGAGCATTCACTCCCCGGCTTCGCCGAGTGGTTTGGCCCGAGGGATTCAACCCCAAAGGCATTGTAAAGTTCGACGGGGAGCGAGACCCAGAAGCTTGGTTGAAGGTCTACGCCCTGGCGGTCAAGGCAGCAGGAGGAAATCAGACCGTCATGGCAAACTATTTGCCGGTCAATCTCAACCCCTCGACACAAGCATGGCTCACGGGCCTCCCTGCCAACTCGGTAGACTCCTGGAGTGACCTATGCGAGCAATTCATCGCCAACTTTCAGGGGACCTATGAGAGGCCCGGTACTCCGTGGGACCTGTATCAGCTGCACTAGAAGAAGGATGAAACGCTGAGAGACTTCATCCGGCGCTTCATGCAGAAGAAGAACACCGTCAGAGACGTGTCGGAGGCGGTGGTGGTGGCGGCCTTCCAGAAAGGGGTAAGCGATCCTGATCTTATAAAAAAATGTCCAGGAAGCCCCCAACCTCCGTAAAAGAAATGTTTGCATTAGCCGACCGCTACGCCACGGCCTCAGATGCTCTGGCCGAGCGGCAAGAAGATCATCCCACACAAAAAAGCAAGGGCGATAAGCCCGAGTCCTCTAAACACAAGGATAGGAAGCGCAAGGGCGAGGAGCTGGTCGCGGTAGCCGAGCATAACCGGCCCCGAGCCATTCGGAGAGAGGCACCCGACTACAGCACCGTCATGGAAGCGATCTGTCCTTTCCACCACAAGGGAAAGCACGTCGCCAAGGACTGCTTCACTCTGAAGCGTTTTGCGCGCGAAAGTCAACGGCAACCAGCCCT
Organism: Otatea glauca; assembly: GCA_036346275.1. Lineage (NCBI taxonomy): Eukaryota > Viridiplantae > Streptophyta > Magnoliopsida > Poales > Poaceae > Otatea > Otatea glauca. Next base: position 40,283,174 of record CM070721.1, on the reverse strand, counting down.
AGCCAAGGGCGAAGTTGCTCCAGCAAAGAAGAAGGAACTCCCGGATGAAGAAGATTTCCAAGAGCCCGAGCAGGAGCTGAACTACATCTACGGGGGCTCAACTGGATACGAGTCCAAGCGGAAGGAAAAACTCACCACTCGGGAGATCAACGCAGTGGAACCTACGACTCCTCAATATCTGAAATGGTCTGGGTCCCGATGACCTTTGACCGTAGAGATCACCCTGGCAGGGTCCCACATCCGGGTAAGTTTCCTCTCGTACTTGACCCGGTTGTGCGCAGCGTGAAGGTCAAGAGGGTTCTGATCGACGGCGGAAGTGGGCTCAACGTCCTGTTCACCAGAACTTTCGACGACATGAGCATCCCCCTGTTCGGAGCTGAGGCCAAGCACTCAGCCTTTCCACGGAGTAATCCCCGGGGCGTCCTCGTTCCCCCTCGGACAGATTTCATTACCCGTTACGTTCGGGACCAAGGATAATTTTTGGACCGAATTTATCAATTTTGAGGTAGCCAATTTCGAGACGGCGTATCATGCCATCTTGGGAAGGCCTGGCCTAGCCTGATTCATGGCCATACCTCATTACACTTACTCGGTGTTGAAGATGCCGGGACCCAATGGAGTCATCGCACTTCGTGGCGACATCAAGCAATCCTCGCAATGCGACCGGGAGAATCATGAACTTGTCGAATTGCAGGAAGCAGGTACCCAGGCAAGAAACATCCAGGCTGAGGCTGCCACGCTCCAAGATGAAGGAGAAGTACCATCAAAAAAGCAAGCCACCTCGGGAATTAAGCCCGGTGAAGGAACTAAAAGGATCATTCTTGACCCGTCTGACACGTCTAAAACAACCGTGATCGGGACAGGGCTCGAGGACAAATAGAAAAGCGTGCTCGTCACCTTCCTCCAAGCTAACAGAGACATTTTCGCCTGGAAACCATCAGATATGCCAGGTGTACCAAGGGAGGTGATCGAGCATTCTCTCCATGTTGATGAGAAGTCAAAACCCATCAAACAGAGGCTTCGGCGGTTCGCTCGGATCGTCTAACGCCATAAACAGAAATCACGAAACTCCTAGCCGCAGGTTTCATCAAAGAAGTGTATCATCCTGATTGGTTAGCAAATCTTGTGTTAGTTCAAAAGAAGAATAAAACTTAGCGCATGTGCGTCGATTATACTGATCTCAACAAGGCGTGCCCGAAGGATCCCTTTGGACTGTCCCGGATTGATCAGGTGGTAGATTCGACTGTCGGTTGTGAAATTTTGAGTTTTCTTGACGCATACTCGGGCTATCACCAGATTCGCCTAAAGGAGGAAGATCATATCAAGACCTCGTTCATCATGCCTTTCGGAGATTACTGTTACACCACGATGGCATTCGGGCTAAAAAATGCTGGCGCGACCTACCAGCGTGCGATACAGCGGTGTTTTCACGCCCAGCTCGGGAGCAACGTGGAGGCGTATGTAGATGACGTTGTCGTAAAAATTCGGGAAAGGAAAGATCTTATCATCGACCTAGCGAGACTTTCGAAAGTTTAAGGGCTTTCAACATGAAGTGAATCACGAGAAGTGTGTTTTGGAGTATCTTCGAAAACCGCCGGATTTATCGTGTCACAACGAGGCATTGAAGCCAACCGGAGAAAGTCAAGGCCATATCAAATATGGAACCGCCGACGAACCCGCCCGAAGCTTACAGGGTGTATGGCGCTCTAAGCGAGTTCATCTCCGACCGGGTATGCGAGGTATGCCTTTCTTCAAACTACTCAAGAAACAAGATAAGTTTCAGTGGACGTCGGAAGCGCAACAAGCATTTGAAGATCTGAAGACCTTCCTGACGACACCTCCCGTGTTAGTCTCACCAATGCTAGAAGAACCCCTATTACTTTATATCGCGGCAACGGCACATGTAGTCAGCGCTGTGATCATCGTAGAAAGGGAGGAAACGGCTCAGGTGCACAGAGTCCAGCACCCGGTATACTTCGTCAGTGAAGTCCTAAGTGAATACAAGGTACGGTATCCACAAGTGCAGAAGCTATTATATGCCGTACTCGTTACATCTCGCAAGCTTAAACACTACTTCCAAGAGCATGTCATTTCGGTGGTCACCTCCTTCCCGATCGGAGACATACTTCGCAACCAAGAGGCCACTGGGAGAATTGCCAAATGGGCAGTTGAACTCGGGGCCTTCGACATTCAATTCAAGCCCCGCATGGCCATCAAATCCCAAGCACTCGCTGACTTTACTGCCGAGTGGACGGAATTGCAGCACCCGGCGATTACTAAAGATCTTGAGTATTGGACGATGTACTTTGACGGTTCCCTCATGCTCAGCGGCGCGGGGGCTGGTATAGTGCTCATATCACCAAGTGGCGAAAGATTGAGGTATGTCCTCCAAATATTTTTTCCTGCATCCAACAACGCCGCCGAGTATAAGGCACTCATTCACGGACTCCGTATAGCCATATCTCTCGGCATTCGACGACTGGCGGTTCGCGGAGATTCAATGCTCGTGGTCAATCAAGTGCAGAAGGAATGGTCTTGCATCGAGGACAACATGCAAAGATATTGCCAAGAAGTGCGCAAGCTAGAAAGCAATTTCGATGGACTCGAGCTCGTTCACGTGCTTCGACGGGACAACGAAGCGGTGATTTAATTAGCGAAGATGGGATCTGCCGGTCCAACGTGCCGTGGGAATATTTGTAGAAGAAATTCATAAACCCACGATTGGCGCTCGGCCAAAAGCAGACAGTCCAGTAGAAAAAGGGAAGAGGCAGAGGTCTTGATTATTACCCCAGATTGGACATCTCCATACCTGGACTACCTGACTGAAGACAAGCTACCCGAGGATCGCGTCCAAGCCAAGCGGATCATGCGCCGAAGCAAGAGTTATGTAGTCGTTGGAAAGGAGCTTTATCGTAAGAGCTCCTCTGGCATACTGCGACGATGCATATCGGAACAAAAAGGGAAAGACCTGCTCAAAGAAATCCACTCGGGAATTTGAGGGAACCATGCGGCGTCATCGACCCTGGTCGGAAAAGCCTATCGCCAAGGGTTCTTTTGGCCGACTGCCGTCGCAGATGCGGAGGACATCGTCTGGACATGCGAAGGATGTTAGTTTTTTGCACGTCAAATGAACAAGCCAGTGCAGGAACTACAGACTATCCCGATTACATGGCCATTTGCGGTATGGGGGCTCGACATGGTGGGACCTTTGAAAAAGGCTCAAGGAGGCTATACTCATCTCTTCGTTGCCGTGGATAAATTCACCAAATGGATTGAGGCCAAACCAGTCGCCACCATTACGGCGGCAAAGGCCAAAGAATTCTTTCACGAGATCGTGGTTAGATTTGGCGTACCCAACCGAATCATCACGGATAATGGCACTCAGTTCAGAGGCGAAGTATTTCAAGATTGGTGCGAGGAGCTGGGCATAAAAATTTGCTTCGCGTCAGTCGCGCACCCCCGAAGTAACGGACAGGTTGAGCGAGCTAATGGCATGGTGCTCCAAGGCATAAAAGCAAGAATTTTCGATCGACTCCAACCATATGCTACTCGGTGGGTCAAAGAACTGCCTTCAGTACTCTGGGGGCTACGAACTACCCCCAGCAGAGCAACCGGGCAGTCACCTTTCTTTCTGGTATATGGCACAGAAGCGGTCTTACCAACCGAGTTAGAATTCAGATCCCCGCGGGTTCGGAGTTATGAAGAGATCGCTTCAGAAGACAGCCGGCTAGAAGACCTTGACAGATTGGAAGAAGCCAGGGATATCACAACAATTCGTTCGGCAAAATACCTCCAAGGCTTACGACGTTATCATGGGCGCAATGTAAAGAGCCGCGCGTTCTCAAAAGGAGATCTAGTCCTAAGGAGGAATCAAAAGAGCGAACATAAACTCTCCCCAAGTTGGGAGGGCCCTTACATCATCGATGAAGTAATTCGTCCCGGAGCTTATAAACTTAAGCGAGAAGATGGATCGACAATCAGCAATACTTGTAATATAGAACAGCTACATCGCTTTTTCACTTAAGTTTTGTACTTCTTTTTAATCCTTTGTGAATAAAAGTTCGATTGAAAAAGTCGTTTTCATATAACCTCTTTTATAATCATGAATTCGAGTGCTTCGCTCTTATGTTAAGACTTAGGGACAAGATCCATGAATCATATCCCAGAGCCTGGGGGCTGGAGTCAGATGAACAAAGGTCACCGGTCAAACCACTCGAAGATATATACTTTCAGGAAGGAGAAACAGGGAACACTTTTTATGCCTTTAAAGGTCAAGAGTCTCTACAATCGACAAAGAAGTATCCCCGACTTCCTCCCGAGCTCGGCAGCCCGATCTTCGTCAACATCGCGAGCGTAGCCTTCCCTAAGGGCCTCAAGATCCACTCGGGGATAGAGGGACTTGGTGATCGCCAGGGTTTGGCTGGCACCGTTGGCCGCTGTTTCCTTCAGCAGGTTCTTGAGGGCCCCCGGGGCTTCCTTTAGCCGGACGACGACCTCACCCCTGCTAAGCGGCCTCTCGCCACTTGGATGAAGCGAACTCAGCAGGGGGCTAGAAGCGTCCTAGAGCTCAGCGCAGGAAGTTTCGAGAACCTTAACTTTCTCACCGAAGACGGCGTACTGCGCCAGAGTTTTGACCTTATAATCTGCAAGGCAAAGCGTTAGAGAGGATAGTAAAGGATCAAGCAAAGACTAGTTGATAACTACACCTTCAAAATCCTTCTCCAGCTTCGCTCGGGAATCTTCCACGGCTTTATGTTTTCCTTCGAGCTTCGCGAGAGCCGAATACCGAGCTGGAGAAAACACAAGAAATTGGCAAGATAGTCGACTAAGCAAAAAAACATGAAACAACCCAAGAGATACTACCTCGGAGAGAGCCGGTGATATCCAGATTCTCCTGGCGCAGAGCGTTTCTTCTGTCCGTGATGTCTGCAGTTCGGACCGAAGGGATCGCAGCTCGGCCGTATATTCGGCTTTGATGCGTGCTAGGTCGACCAGGTACTCCTGGCGCGTCCGGATTTCAGGGAGCATCCTTTGAATGTACTCGGACTTTCGCTCGAAGCGCTCCCCTATTTTCTATAATCATCATAGCAAAAGGTAAACGCGTGGAAAAAGGGCGGAAGCAGGGACACAGCGGTCTTGGAGGAATGCTCACCGGGCGGCATGCGCACAAGCCTTGGCATGGATGAAAAAGTCATCCTCTCTCTCGCTCTTCCTCCGGTCGCCCAAAGCTTCAAACCCTCATCATCGGCAAAGGCGGTATCTGTTATTAGCCGGGGGCGAGTAGGGGCTGGCGGGACTCGGTGAATCTCTTCAACCTCAGGGGACGAGCAGGAGGCCGGCTCAGGAGCAACAGGATCTGTCGCAGGGGCAACGCGAACAGGAGATGGCTCCGGGGGACTAGGAGACACTTCGGCGCCCTCAGAAGCAGTTTCCCCTGTCGAAGTATGAACTCCGGGAGGTCCAACCTCAGCAGGGCCCCCAGGAGGAAACCCGACGGGTGTATCAAGCGAAGGGTCCCTGTGAAGAAGAATCGTCAGCAAGACCGAAGAATAAAAATGGAGTCAACGGAGTAACGGACCTGTTGGATTTCCTCATTCTCATCGGGGGCTTCTTGCGAATAGCTGGCCCACCCCCGGAAGAACCACTCGGACCGCCGCCGACTCGTGCCCCGGGCTTCTCTGGACAACCCGCCGGAGCTCGCGCAGGTGGATCTTGGATTTTGGGACCGCCGACCGGACGTCGGGGGGCCACGAGGTCATCGGACAGTATCTTCTTTCCCTTCTTTGCAGCAGGGCCCCCTACTGGAGACCGCACTCGGCGCTTCGGAGAACAGCCTGGGCGAGGAGGCATTTCCGAAAGGGCAGGAACACTAAAGAACGCTATGCGATCCTGAAGATGAAGATCAAGAGTTAGCAAAACTTCAGAGAACGAAGAAACGCAAAATTCCCAATAAAAATCGCCTACCGTAGGAGGGGGGCGTGATATGTTGAAAGATTTCGGGCACTTGACAGATAATATGTCGAAGGTCGAGATAAAAAGTTCTCCAGCCCTGGCGCATAACCCCTCCTTGGCAAATCGTCGGGCCGCTCCCTGGTCGGGTCACTTTTTCCCCTATAAGCGAATCCCAGATGAAATCGCCTCCTTGAGGCTGCACCGTGAGCGATGAAGTGGAGGGCCAAACCCACTCCTGTAAGCCCGCTATCTTTCAGCTTTCCGATCAGTGCCAAGAGTTCAGACACTTGATTCATGTCGGAAGAAGCAGGGGAGAACCCCAGGAAATAGACATTGAGGGACAGCGCCCAGTGAACGGAGGCAGAGACGAGTCAGGGTTGGCACAGTAAAACCATTCCCTATGCCAGCCCTTGTTGGAGGTCTTGACAGGAATGGCAAAGTAATCCTTCTTTAGCCCTTCCCACAGTTGGAATCCAGCGCCCCCGATAACCTTGGGGTCATTTTTGGAGGGATAGGGCTTCAGGAGATAAAGGTGACGAAAGAGGTCGAAATGGGGGCTAATGCCCAGAAAAGCTTCACAAAGGTGGACAAAGAGGGAAATTTGGAGGATAGAATTGGGGTTTAGATTCACCAATTCGATTTCATAAAAGAAAAGAAGGCCGCGAAGGAAAAAACTGATCGGAAGACCAAGGCCGCGGTGGAAAAAGGATTCAAAAACCACCACCCCCTCGGAGCGGGGGGTCGGGACGGATTCACCGTGCCGGGCGTGTGGAGATCAGGGCGGATCGAGGCAAGATCCGTCGTCTACCATGGATTTCACTTCTCCTCGATGCGTTGTCGAGGTCGTCCAATCTTGTGGTGAAGGCGAGAAGGAGTAGAGGAAGACATTCTTGCGAAAGATTGTGACTCGAGAAGGCAAGAACGTGAAGGTAAACCTTGGTGGCGGAGAGTTCAGAAGGCGAGAAGGTGAAAGGAGAAAAGCTCGACGGAAAGTTGAAGCGTCGGCGTCGTGCGACCTAGTTTTTAAAGAGAGAACAATAAGGTCTCTGCCGAATCGGCGGGAAAAAGTTGCGAAACGTCTCATCCTTTCAGATTCCTCATAAATGATTTACAGGCCCGTCGCCTCGACTTACGGGGTTCGACAGAATTTGACCGGATCGCGTCGAGGCCACGTCGCCCCCATGATGGGGCTCGTTTCCGACTTACCGTATTAAACGGGATGTGGATGGTCTTCAACTTGGATAAAAACTTGTTTTCTTACGGTACGCCCCACGTTGGCCCTTTGGGTGGTTATCGCATGACAGAATCATGTACCGTAAGATTGAGCCCAAACGGGCACAGATCCATGGGCGTGCTCCACGAGGGCCGAGAATGTTGTGCGTCGTTTTAAACGAGTACGGACGCCCTTCAGATCTAAATGTGATACGCTCCAAGAGAGCTTAAGCTGGGTCCGACATCAGTCGAGAAAGGGTATCACTCGGCCAAGAGCCGTCAAAAGTAATATGCTCCAAGAGAGCCTAAGCTGAACCTGACATCAGTTGGGAAAGGGTATCACTCGGCCATGAGTCATCTAAACGTGATACGCTCCAAGAGAGCCTAAGCCGCTTCCGGTATTAAGCGGGAAAAGATATCACTCGGCCAAGAGCCATATGAAATCATGATACGCTCCAAGAGAGCTGGGCCGTGCTCTTAGGATATGGGTATCATTCGGCCATGAGCCAGGATAAACCTCGTTACGTCCCAAGTTGGACTAAAAACTATATCTCGCAATAGTCGAATATGGGGATCGCTCGACCAAGTGCAACGATGCGCTCCAAGTCAAGCCTAAGCTATGTCTAGCGGCAGATGGACACCTCCTTTCAGGTTCAAGCAACACCCAAGGTCCAAGACGCCCTAGAACGAGACTAATACACAGTCAAGGGACATATAAGAGATTCTTCTACAGAAGGTATTTCTTTATTATGTACAAAAATTCCCCAGGCATTACGCCTAGGAAACTATATGTTGCAGGAGAACTACGCCTCCCTGCGGCGCGCTCGGCCGAGCGCCTCGGTGAGGGAATCCTAGCCTGTAAAGGCGGGGACGACTCTCGAGTGCGTCGTGACCTCATGGTCGCGCCTCTTCGCCAACTCCTCCAGCTGTTCTTCGAAGGCCCAGTCAAACTCTTCCCAGCGCTTGACTAGCCTAGAGTCCACCTTTGCATGATGATACCACCGAAGCATGATGAGGACAAAAGCTTGAAGCAAAAGAATGGAGGCGTAAAGCGAAGAGATACATTTTGAAGCGTTGGTACGCCTTTATAGCCAATTCGAGACGAAATCGAAGTAAGCAGGGATATTAAGCGTCCTAAGTGAAGAGATTTGGTGTTAATGCAACTTCAGAAGGCGAAGAGTTTTTCCGATGAACAAGTTGTACGAGAAAAACAAGGCAACCTCGAAGATCGCCTGATGGTGTCAGCGATGAAAATTAAAGGCTTGAGTGGGAAAAGTATCAAATCTCGTTTGTGACATGATAAGAAGTCCGTAAGGCTGCTCACAAATAAATCAGCTCGGTAAAGATTTGCGCTTGAGAAAAGCAAAGGGCGGAATTTATGATCGAGTTCTTCATAATTCGATTGTTGCAAAGGAAGGTTTTTTCGATTAGATAAGGAAACGATCGGGATTACAGGCGAGGAGCCACGAGTAAAGCGATGATCATGAAGCACTCGGGGCTCTTGTGGAATATAAGAACCTGTGTACCCTCATGACAGGCCCAAGAGGAGGCCGAGAAGATACTCCGCGTCGAGCCCATTGTCGGCGCAAAGGGACATATCCTAAAGGAAGTTGAACTTATATTTAGATATGATAGATACGGTTGTAATCCGAGTCGTTAATAGGGTAGATAAAGATGTAAACTCTATCCTGTAACCGACTAGAATCTTGTAACCGATCGAAATCTCTTAACCGATAAGGACTCTGTAAGCCACCCCACCCCCACTATATAAGGGAGAGGGCGGGCAATGACAGAAGGATCTGATCATCCAAGCATAGAGCAATCAAGCCAGAGAGCATAGAACACCTCATATCGCCCAGAGCATATTGTGCTTTGAGCAACACCAGATCCAAGAGATCCATATAATCCCAGCACGCAGGATTAGGGTATTATCTCCTCCGCGAGAGCCTGAACCTGTATAAACCCCTTGTCTTGTGTGACCATCGAGTTTGAGATCGAGCGCCTACCCCATAAATTCATTGCCGACTACAAAAGTCGACACTATGTCAATACAAGTGAAGCAAATAGACTTGTGAGCACAAAGACTATGAAGAGTATGGTATTAATGAAATGGAATCTCAACAATCAAGAATACCAAACACAAATAAATAGGAGACAAGGAATTTAACCCGTGGTCTCGGAGACTTGCCGGTCTCCCCTACTCCACGTTGTGGTGACTTGAACCACGCCAAGCCAGCTCCACTCGCTTGAGCCTTCCTCGATCACTAAGGTAGTTCTTCCCCGCTCCGGGTAGGCGAACTCCGGCCTTCACAACTTGCCGGGGCTTCTCACAATCTCCGTTGAGAAGCTCACCGTGCACGATCGCCACCAAGCCGTCTAGGAGGTGGCAACCTCCAAGAGTAATAAACCTTGATGCTAGCTTGAGGTTGAATGTTGGTGTCTAAAGGCTCAAACACTAAATGCAACACTCAATCTTGCTTCCACACTCACAAAATGGAAATTGAATGCACACAAGAGTAGAGAACACTTGCTAGAGCACAAATATCATCAATGAGGATCAAGAAGTTCCTCTAGAATGCAGGTGGGGAGGTTTTTATAGCCTCCACCAAACTTTCTAGCCGTTGGAGCTCGAAATCTTCAAAAATCTGTTTTTTCGGTGCTACCGCCCATGTAGGACCGATAGCACCGGGCTCCACTTCAACGGCTAGAACAGTGTATTTAATACACTTGCCAGAGACCGTTACAGGGGGTCCGGTGCTACCGCCCAACTAGGGCCGGTAGCACCGGGTTCCACTTCATTTTCTTTCTTCAAAAAGAGACCTCTCTGGAATTATAGCACCGGGCTTAGGGCCAGTGCTACCGTAGGTCCGGTAGCACCGGGATACTGTGGGTGGTAGCACCGGGCTACCAAATGCCCAAAAAAGCTCTTCTCTGGATTTTTCACACCGGCCTATTGACCCGGTGCTACCGCACATCCGGTAGCACCACGCTGCCATAGGCGGTAGCACCGGGTTTCCAAGGATTTGATTTGTTTCAAAGGATTTTTAAAGTTGGAACTTATTTATCATTAAGCAACCATTTGACTATGCATTTTGAGCCTTTAAACCCTAAATGATATCAAAATAAGCGTCAAGATCCCTCTTAATAGTACGACCCTAAATCTAGTAAACCGATCTTTCTTCCAAACTCCAAGATCGTCAAAAGACTAGAAAAGAGCCTTACAAATTTACCTTTTCACGATCTTGACATATTGCCGATTGGTTTGAACCTTTCTTGATATTTCCATGGTCATCAATCTTGGAATTGACCTTCTTTCAATATTCTCAAGAAAAGTATTAGATTATATAACAAAGTTGTCATTAATTATCAAAACCAAAACATACTGGGTGCCTAGATGCTTTTAATCTCCCCTTTTTTGGTAATTGATGACAATCCAAAGTGATAATTTGAAATTGTTTTTAAGTGAACAAGAGAAAGAAAGGTTTTGCTTCAAGAGATTCAATATTCATAAGTTTATTGCCTTTTCAACCACAAGGAGTATTCAATCATGATATTTTAGAGCAAACACTCCCCCTAGAAATGTGCATGTTTAATAAAAAGTGGATAGTTGCACATTTGGGAGGATTTGTAAAAAAATTGACAGAGTTTTGTTTTAAGAATAGAATCCGTGGATGAATAAGCAAAGATACTTGATATGAATATTGTTTGCAAGAGCATAAGAATGTAACAATCATAAGTATTTACAAAAGTTTAACCATGTTAATCAAGTGTCATCTAGACAACCAAGTTAATCAAGTATCATTCAAACAAAATACATCATAAACAACCTCCAAGCACAAACACATCATCACATAGTTAGTTTCATTTTATCACCCCATATTCACTTTACTAACTTCTCCCCCTTTGGCATCAAATACCAAAAGTAAAGAAGATCGCCGAAGAGCTCAAGGGGCTGGAGGAGGAGGCGGAGTAGATGGAGGAGCACGAGATCTGAAATACCGATAGACAAGCTGGCGAGAGATGAACGAAGCTCGAAGATAGAAGTATCAACTGAGTCCAGTCGTCCTCGAACCTCCTCAACTATCCGTCGGGTCTGAGCCTGAGCCTCATCCATCCTAGCGAAACCACTCATCATATCAGATCTCATACTGGCCAGGCTGCTCATGAGGTCATTCCTCAAACTATCAAAGAACTGATCATGCTGAGCTGGAGGAACCTCTGATGCTTCTGGAATTTCCTGAGTCTGAGGCTGCTGAGATGAGGATTGACCTCGCTGACTAATAGATTGAGGGGTAGCCTCACGGGGACGATAGGGCTTATGAACACCCCCACACCCCCCTTGAAATCCAGATACTCTCTTGATAATCATCATAATGTAGGGAGCAAGATAGATCCTCTTACCTTTATCACAAGCAGAGGATGCCATTTCCCTAATCATGAAGTCCACAACATCAAATTTATGCTTGTTCATGATTTTGCTCATAATATTCCAGACACACCCTCTGATTTTATAATAATTCCCACTCTTGGGATGGATAGTAACTCAGACAATTCTATTTATAAGACTGGCGGATGGAAGAAGATGCGCCATTTTTCCTGGACGCTTGACTGAAGCTGAAGGATCGTAGAAATCAAACTTCCTAGAAAGAGGAATGACTCTATCACTGTGAACACTAGGATACCCACTATGATGAATTCCCCAAGATTCCTCAATTTCATTCTTGGTGACTGTGTGCACTGCGGCATCTGTCATCCAAATTATGCTCTCATAAGACTCAGAAACATGCAAGGTAGCATAGAACTGTTTGATCAGATCTTCATTGTAGTCACACCTTTTACTGACAAAGTCTGACAACCCAGCACCATGGAATAACTCAGGGACTCCAACAAACAACGGAATTTTTCTAATGTGCTCCCAATTTATCCATTTGTGATCAGCAAAGTCCTTTTCTTTGTAAATTTCATAGAATAATTTTTGCTGAAACAATGTTCTGAATCTATCCTTAGTGGCATTCCTAGGCAGCAAGTATTGATTTGCAGTTCTCAAGGAGAAATATGTGTCACCTTTGATTGTCTTCAAATTTGTCGAAGGATCAAAGTCATCAAGATTTTCTTCTTCGGTCTCTTCTCCACTTTGAGATTTATCTATGTCCATAGAGCCACTAGCTTCTTCAGTTTCTGACACAAGTTGTTTTCCCTTGGACTTCTTGGAGCTATCACCGGTCTCTTGCCTAATCTTCTTTCGGACTTCACGACGTCTTGAAGCTATTGGAATATTGTCATCACTGTCGGAATCTTGAGGTGGAGGAGGAGGAGGAGGAGGAGGAGCACATCCTCGATTTGCAGCCACTTTAACGTAAGAGCCGGAGCCTCGAGTCTTAGGCATGATTACTGGATATATGAAGGACCATGTGGAGGTCCATCCATGTTTGTGATGAGTATTTGACTTTATTTGAGCAAGGTGTGCTCATGTTTGAGTTTGATTTGGATTGATTTTCAAAATGAAGCATTTTGAGTTGTCTCTACCAGGAGTGGCAGTACCGGTCTTATGGACGTGGTAGTGATGAGTTGGATGGTTTATTGCACATCATTGTGGGCATTACTATGTGAGGAGTTTCCTTGTTTTTGATGGTTGCAGGACGACGGTGCTAGGTCATGGTGAGGCGAAGGATGACCGGGACTAGGCGAGGAGCGTCGGAGGTCCAGACGGTTGGGAGATCGCCGGAAGATGATCGGAGATGGAGTCCGGGCAAGTCAAGAAGACAAGGAAAGGAGATGATGCTAGCTAGATGCCGCGTGAATCAATGAGGGCCGTCGGATTGAGGTCTAGTTGATAGGTTAGCGGGTCTAGGTAGTATGCTTTGAAAACCGTGCAAGAAAACCCGGTATGTGTGTGGGTTTTGGGTTAGCCCTTGCATGGCTGTGTGTGTGGGTTAATCCTAGCCCTTAGATGAGTGCTCTAGGGTTGAGGGACTCATCCAAGGGTGGTAGGTGGCCCAAGAGTAGTATAAATAGGGGTGGAGGGGTAGCCTCCTTCCCTTGAAGGTTTTGAGGTTTGTGAATGCTCCTTTGAGCTTTGCCCACATGAAAGTGAGGCTTTGTAACCTCTCCTTCCAGAAATGAAAGTTTTATCCATCCACCTCTGAATTTATTTTGCGCATTTACATTATGTCTTTACTTTACGCAATTTAAATTCAGCATTTACTTTCCCACAATTACTTTCTCGCAATTTACTTTCATGTAATTTGGATTTGCCTCCTCTCCTTCTAAATGCTGTTGATCTTGGATGTTTTGAGTGTGTTCATATGGTTTTACATCTCTTTTGCACTCTTGGGTTGAGTAGAGAACATCTTTTCTTTCAAGTTCCAACTTTGTTCAGAACTTGTTCTTCGCGCAGCAGTCAGTGTTTGATTTCTATAAAAATATAGAAAAATATTTTTCAAGTAGTTCTAGCTGGAGGAGGTGCGGGACTCTGATATCCACTTGCAGAAAAATTTTTGTGTTCATTTTGTTGCACCGTTTGGGCGCCATGAGGTGAAAACCGAGCCCCAAACTTTCTGCTCGATGTTCTTGACCAGACTGTGTTCTTAGGTTTGTCCTGTTTTTTCTGTAAGGATTTTTGAGGACAAATTTGGTGGAGGTCTTCACGACTTGGATTTTCATAGGGAAAAAGTCTCAAAATTTTGTGGGCTGCATAAACCCACCAACCTCCTGTGCAAATTGAGGACAAGTTCTGGAAATTCTGCTTTTGCTTTTCTGAAAGTGACTTTTGTGATTTGAATTGATGTCCTTTCTAAAAGAAAGAGTTTGAATTGATTCCTTTTTATCTTGGACACTAGACAACTAGTATTGTGACTCAAAAATCCCCACATATTTTATGGTACTTATCCATGCAAGCTTGGGTTACACATAGTTATCTAGTTTTCTCAGGTTTTTCACGATTTCCTTTGAGCGATCTTGTCGAGGTTTTTGTTGGAGTATTTTGGGGGAAATTTTATTTGCGACCATTCACCCCCCCTCTATTCGCCATCTCGGTCCTTCAATTGGTATCAGAGCCGGTTTTGCTCTTCTATAGATCTTGACCGGTCTCAAGAGCTATGGCCACGGACAAATATTCCACCAAGCCTCTCATCTTTAATGGAGTTGATTTTCCTTTTGAAAGTCCCGGATGGAGTCATACATCACTACCCAGGGTTACCTGATATGGCAGAAAGTGAAACTCCCGTATGAGGTTCCTGCTGGTGAAAATGTCACAGCCATCAATATGGTTGACGTTGAGGCGAATGCTAAGGCAAGGAACATTCTCATCTGAGGTCTTAGCGCGGTGAGTATGATAGAATTTCTCACCTTTGCTCGCTCACGAGATTTGGGTAACCCTCGATGCTTACCATGAGGGCTCTACTCAAATCAAGGCGTGAGCGAGGACCAGTTCAAGCCGAGTACAACAAATTTGATCAACATTGGTGAGAGTCTCGGCGAGTGTTTTGGTCGGTTTATAAAGATTTTGGCGGCCTCCGGCGGTTGGTTGCATATACCCGACTCGGACAATGCTCGGCATTTCTTGACCGCACTCGACCTTCGGGTTTGGGAGATGAAGGTGACCACCATCAAGGACACCACCGACTTATCGACTATAACTCTTGACGGGCTTTATTCCCGCCTCAAGATTTTGAGATCGATGTCGTGTCTCGGAAGACGAAATCCCAGTCGATGGCTTTGGTCACCGATCCCATTGGATCTTCTTCTTGATCCTTCTATTGGTTTCTCTCTTTTAGCCCTTTGCGAGCTAGCGATGACCAAGCTGGAAAAATTTCAGAAAATGAGCTTGCTCTTCTCGTTATAAGTTTTCTCATGCATACAAGAGGGTGAGAGAGGAAGAGAGGTGGCATGATCACCGCTTGAGTGTGGTGGCCCCAACCAAATTGGGCGAACTATCCCAAGCGGAGAAGGGCAAAACGGCGTTGGCGATGCGGGCAAAAACGACTACACCAACAAGAACCGCAACAAGAAGCCTCCGGTTCATGAACCGGCACACGAGAAGAAGTACCGCAACTTCTCCAAGAACAAGAAGCTCTTCCACGCGTCCTCGCCGCGGCAGCGACATCAACCTCTCCGACACGGAGACATGGAGCGGCGAGGCGAGGATGATCCGCAAGAGAAGAAGGCGGCGACGACTTCTCGGCATGTGCTTCATGGCGACACCAACGACATCGGCGACTCAGAGCTCTGGCGATTCGGATGAGGTACCCTCCTATGACCAGCTCAACGAAACTTTACGCAAATTAGGAAAATTTCATGCTAGAGCTAGAGCTAGGTGTCATGAGCTTGAGAAGGAAGTAGGTACCTTGACTCGGGAGTTAGCTTCACTTAGATCTTCTCCTCCGAGTCACTAATGATTGCTCTTTGTGTGATGCTATTCTTGTGGAGTTGGAGAACCTAAGGACCATACATGATAGTGTGCTTGCTGAACTTGATGGTCTTAGGTTGAAGAATGCTAGCACTAGTTACATTGATGCTATTCTGTTGAGGCTAGTTTTCTTCATGCTCACTCCACTCCATCATGTGCTAATTGCCCTAAATTGCTTGCGAAATTAATGCCATGGCGAACACCTTAGAAAACTTTCTGCTAGAAATGATGAACTTGAATTGCATGCTTCTAAGGACCCAGTCAGCTCATGTGAGGGCTGTAGGCAACTAAAACTTGACAATGATGCTTTGAATGTCAAGTGTGATCAACTTGCTAAGGACTTACTAGTTAAGTCAAAAACTGGTTGCTTGCTGTGTGTTGGGGTTAAGGATGATGTGGATCAAATCCATGTCGAGCTTAGGAAGAAGTTAAAAGACCAAATCCTTAGGATTAGAGATGCTCCTTGCGTTTCTTGTGAGGCCCTCAAGATTGAGGCAGCCGTGCTAGGGGAACAAAAAGCACGTACTGAGAGATCTTCTCTTTCTCTTTCTGGTTCTTCTTCTTCCTCTCCTTCCCCCTGTTCTTCTTGTGCTTCTTTCTTCCGAGATTGCCAGTATCTTATGAGCACTCTCGAGAAGTTTGTTGGAGGCAAGAAGAAGCTCAATCTTATTCTAGACCAATCCAAAATTAGTAGATTCAATCAAGGTCTAGGATTTGATCCCTTGGAGCACGCTCGGGCGCATCCTCCCACCATTGTGCGCGGTTCCAAGAGTGGTGAGATTGTGGTAGCTCCCAGAGTGAGGACCACTGTGTTTAGGTTTGCTGGGGTTGTCCATAGGACTTCTGACCAGAAGGGTGTTACTCCTATTGCTTCTGTCTCTAGCAAGGCGAAGTACACATGCACCTTCTGTAAGAAGGATGGTCACCTAGTAGATTTCTGCTTCAGGCGCGCCAAGATCACTCGGCGTGAGCATGTTGCTGCTCTTAGGGGTATTCAGGATCATCCCCAGACTTTGAGTGCTTCTAAGACCTGCATCGCTTCTAGGCGAGGTTAGAGAGTCGCTGTTTTTGGGCGGCGTCGGGACTTGGTTTTCATGCTAGTTCTTGAGTTTTAGTCCCGGAGCTGTTCGTAGTCGATCTTTCCGCCATCCTCTTGATATTCCTCGTTTTTCCCATCGAGGTAGATATCGTGGCGTGAGGTGTTTTCGGTAGGAGATCCGAGCGACCTTCTTTGGGATGGTCGGCTTTTGCACCACGGCGTGCCAACCCAGTTTTGACTCCTAGATTATCTACGAGTTACTCTGATCGTGTGAGAGTTGGCGTCGAGAGACACTCGAGTCGATCTTCTTACGTGGTGGTACTTTGAGGTGTCGTATGGTTGAGATTGGGTTCCTAAGTCTTCACTCTATCGATACTAAGTCATCTTTCTCTCTTGTGTCTTGATCGGGTTAAATCCGGATGGGGAAGGGCGATGTTTGGATTGTTGACTCGGTTGTTCTCGTCATATGACCGGAGATTCTCGTTAGTTCTCTTCCTAGTCCGAGCCCCGGTGATGAGTTAATCACTTTTGGGGATGCATCTTGAGGTAGAGTCATTGCTAAAGGTACCATCTGCATTAACCAAAATTTCATTCTTAAAGATGTTGCCTTAGTAAGTAAGTCGCAATACAATCGCTCTCTGTTTCTCGACTTATCGATGATTCTTTCGAGGTAGGCTTCAAGAGTAATGCTGTAGAATCCTTGATTCATCGGGAGGGTTAGTTTGTGGGATTTCTAGATTTGGGAGTCTTTCGTGCTGATTTTTACGCTTCTTACGGAGACTCTCTTCGATGTTTGATTGCTACGAGTCCGTGATCTCTCCTTACGGCATAGGAGACTTGGTCACATTGGTTTTGATCATTTGACCCGAGTTAACGACCACGATCTCATTAGGGTTTGCCCAAACTCAAGATGGTCAAAGACTTAGTTTGCTCTCCTTGCCGACATGGCAAGATGGTTCTTGCCTCTCATCCTCCGATCCCGTAGTGATGGTGATGCACCAGACAGCTTTTACATATGGACCTTTGTTGGTCCGGCTAGAGTGGAGTCGGCGGGAGGAAGTGGTATGTTCTTGTCATCGTTGATGATTTTTCTAGATACTCTTGGGTATTCTTCATGGCCTCGAAGGATGAGACTTTTCTCACTTGGGGTTTGATCGATGAGGTTGTCTATTGAGCTCCCGGTGCATTCTGAGCTATCTGTGATGATAATACACGGAGTTCAAGAATTCCTACTTTGAGAGTTTACGTGTGGAGTGCGGTTTAGAGCATTAGTTCTCTTCTCCTACACCTCTCAGCAGAATGGCGTAGTGGAAAGGAAGAACAGGACCTTGGTTGAGAGGAGCCGCCCAGACCGTCCTCGATTATTTGAATGCTCTGTCGCCCTCATCGGATTTGGAGGCTAGCAACGGATCGCCGATGGCTCTCGCAATGCTAGCACCCAAGCCCAAGTGAGACAACAGTGAGGCCACTCAAATAATCGACAACAATCCGGTATTCCCCGATGCGACCGAAACTCGCCAGATCCCCATCTGGTTTCCAATGCCACATCAATTCAATTTGCACAAAGGGGGCAACGAACTCAAACCCCACATCCAGACACGCAAGCGGAAGCACAACAAAACGACTAAAAAAAACAAGGCACAAAGACAAAACCCGGCAAAACAAGAGATACTACCTAGACTCGGAAATCTACAAAATTTGGCATGATGCCTCTAAAAGAGAGGACATCCACTCGTGACAGGAGAAACAAATAACAATAAATGACAAAAAGCATGAACATATCATAATCATCATGACACAACCACAATATAACCAAAAGGAAGCAACATACTATGCATGGGATGAGCACCATAATACGATAAGGTTCAACAATAGAAGTAGCCAAATTTTGAAGACTAGACATAACATAGCTTAAGGATAACTATACAACAAAACGAATACACAACCACCAAATTAAACCAAAAGTACGCTATCTCGGAAGTGTCACCTTTGAACACTTAGGGCGTTTGCGGCGTTAAGCATAGCCTCTATTCGGGCCCCGGACCAGAGAGGCAATAAGGACAGAACTCGCAACCTGCATCGCCCTCACCTGAAAACCACAAAGCAGAAGCATGAGTACAGAAGGTACTCGCAAGACTTACCCGTGGTCCATATATGACCGACTCGAAGGCATATGCATTTGGATGTAGCAAGGAAAAAGCTTAAGGTAACAAGTGCCTAAAAGCTTAACTTTGATTCATATCCACATTCAACTACTCAAATTACAAATTTTATAGCAGTTATGAACAGCATCTACTACTAGATTGAATTTTGAAGTTTAAACACTTAAAGTAAAGCAAGAATACATATGAACCAAGCATAACCATCATTGTACCAACAAGTTCCAAGTTTAAGTTATTACTACGCTGAATGTGCGATGATACAAGCGTGCTCATATCCGAGAGCGCGGCAATTCGAATCGTTTACTCACCCTGCAGGGGATCATCAATCACACGACAGGAATCCCATGAAGGAACTCATGTCAACCCTCCTCCCATCCATACCTACTCGTCGAACCATCTTCATGCGGTCCGAGCACCTAGCAACCCCTCGAGCGGCCCAAGCCTCACTTGGCCCTCGAGGAGCCTAAGCCTCGCCCTCAACCACGTCCAACCGCATGAGGGCATGACCCATCGAGTAGTATGCCATGAAAGGGTGGCTTACCTTACCATGATCAGGCATGCGATCAACAAAGTGTGCTCGATCAAAGGGCAAACAACGGATCGGTCCTCAACCGACACAGGCGAGACTACACATTTGAGTCTCCACACTCAATTATTCCAACCTTCTCGCCCGGTCTCATTTTCACATTTCATTTTCTAACTACAACCGTTATAGCCCAATAGTGTGAAGTAAACAATCCTCAAGCGATGGAACCATCCACCACTTGGCCCATAACCGACATATAAGCAAGCTAATCATGGACACAATATAATTACCCATAGACTAGCTCCAAAGGAGGTGTTCAACAAGTATCAATGAGTGTATGTGCAACAATTAGGTTCTAATACCAATCCCGTAATTCAACTCCTAATGCATAACTTAAATCATCCCATAAGCAATTTATTCTCAAAAATACAATTACATAAGGAGGAAATATGCTTAGGTGCTTGCCTTGTGCTTCTGCCGGAGTTTCCACCACAAACTGCCCCTCAACGTCCCCCCCGACCACGGCCACGTCAACCGCCGCTGTTTCGTTCTCTACACGTTTATAATGAATGCAAATGAGTGAGATGCATGCCATGCATATGGAATGAAAATGCAAAATTAAAGATTCATCACAATTCCAAAATGCAAGCATTCTACAACAAAACGGAAAGCAAAAAAAAATGCTAACAATACGCATTAATAGCTAAACAATACTTTGATATGCTTTACACCATTCCAATCTAGCTCCTAACTTTCACTAATACATTTTTGGACAGATTTCGGCCCTTCCAACGAGACTTCACCATTTTAGGCACAACTTCCACATGGTTTCATGAAATTGAGTGATTCCAATTTATAAACGAACATAAGAACAAAACCTAAACATACATCTACCCCTCACTGATTTCCCAATTCATTAACTTGCCCAAAAACTCACAAAAACAACACTCTGAATATATGCAACATTCCCGGACAGAGCTGCACTAATTTGCTCACAACTTCCTAACCACTTAACCAAATTTAGTGATTCCAAGCCCTAATAAAACTTAAGAGACATATCTACAACTTGGTTTTGGCCGATTTCTCATTCACTACTCGAGGAATTCCCAGTTTGCCCGCAAACCGAGAGCAATTGCAAAGTCCAAAAATTTCAGAACTTCTGAACAGCATGCACTAAGTTCCTCATAACAAATGCTATACTTAATGGAATTGAGCAATTGATAATAGTTTTGCAATCTACGCGGAATTTCCTACTTCTCAGGCAAAACTTATGTCCAATTCGGCCTCTAACTAATTTTAATCCACAGCTCAAGTTCCAACTTTCACAGTTTCAGCATTTCAGTGCAGCATGTACCAAAATCATCATAACTTTCGGTTGGATGAATGGAATCAAGTGATTCCAGTTGGAAATGAGAGGTAACTCATTTATCTACATTGTCTTCTTCATCCAACCTAGCAGGAGATGCTCGGAACTTGCTCTAAAATACGAAACACAGCAGCTACAGTTTTCTGCTCGAAAATTCAGAACAATGCACAAACCCTAAACTGATTTTTTTCCCAACCAAAACCCAAATCCCTACTTTCCTAAGCCCCCAAATGGATTATCAAGCTCATGGGGAATCTTACCCACACTTACCTCAAACCCAAATGTTGGAACCCTAGGAATGGAGGAGTAGAGGGGAGCTTGGGGAGAAGAGGGAGGAGTTAGGGCTTGCAGCCATGGGGAGGAAGAGGAGCTGCAGGAGGGAGGAAGGGAGGGCGCAGCTGCCGTGGAGGAGGAGGGAGGTCGCTGGCCTCTTGCTTGCCTCCTGGTTGCTCCTTTGCTTGCTTTGGGTTGGAGCAAGAAAATGGGGAGGAAATGAGGAAGGGGGAAAATGGTTGTGGCTAGATATTTGTTAGCTTGTGGTTGCTTGACCATTTTACCCCTAAGTGTGGGCATGAGGAAGGGCATTGGTTGGCAATATGGCTAGGAGAAACTATTTGTTGGCTTGAATGGATTCAATCTTTGAGCTTTATGCAAATGTATACAATGATGATTGTAATTATATTCTTTTCCTTCCTCCTTTGTAATACCATTCAAATATACTGTTTAATGTATTGAGACTAATGCAATTAAAGTTGTAATACGAGATCAATTTACATAAGAAAATTTTTAAATTTCTGTTTTTGAGCACTTTGTTATATACCGATCTGTGATTAACTGCAAGATTAAGCTAATGTTAGCCGAATGGGTCAAACTCGAACTTGGGGCCCTGATATTGGTTGAGATGGCTAGGACGATGCTAGACGAGTACAGTACTCCTAGGAAGTTTTGGGCTGAGGCTATAGCTACTGCTTGCCATGTTTCTAATCGGGTGTTTTTGAGAGCACATCTGCATCGCACTTCTTATGAGTTGAGGTATGGGCGAAAGCCCAGTGTGTCTCATTTTCGCGTTTTCGGTTGCAAGTGTTTATCTTAAAGTCTAGTAACCTAGATAAGTTTGAGTCTCGCTCTTACGATGGTATCTTTCTATGTTACTCGACTTCTTCTCGTAGCTATAGGGTGCAGGTGTTGATGCGCATAGGATCATAGAGACTGTGATGTGACTTTTGATGAGGCTAGCCCAGAGCTAGACGATGTTTGAGACTCTTCTTATCCCTCAGAGACCATCTTTGTAGAAGATGAGGATGATGGTGTTCCACCGGATCCAGTTCCCTCTACACCTAAGGTGCCTCTGTTTCCATTTACGCACCTCGGGAGACGACCCTTGCCTTGAGACTCTCCTTGGTGAGTGGCTCTGCTCCTACCTCTTACGTGCATGAGGTAGAGGTCACTCGCATACGGTCCTCCCGACATATCGTAAAGCTCATCCACTGATCGGATCATTGGTGATCTGTTTGAGCGAGTCACTCGCTCAAAATTAGGTTTGTCGAGCCGCGCCTCCTCTGCCTTCGTTGCCTCCTTTGAGCGAAGGATGTTTCTCATGCATTATCGATGAATCGTGGATTAATGCTATGCATGAGAAACTTGAGAACTTTGAGAGGAACAAGGTATGGCAGCTTGTCGAGCCCCATCTGGTCATAATGTCATTGGGACCAAGTGGGTGTTCAAAAACAAGCAGATGAGGATAGTTGCTAGTTGCTGGGGCTTTTCTCGGGTTGAGGTCTTGACTTTGAGGAGACCTTTGCCCCTGTAGCTAGACTAGAGGCTATTAGGATCCTGCTTGCATTCTTTGCATCCCAGGGCTTCAAGCTCTATCAAATAGATGTCAAGAGTACATTCCTCAATGGCTATATTGAGGAAGAGGTTTATGTCAAACAACCTCCAGGATTCGAGAACCCCAAGTTTTGAGTCATGTATACAAGCTCTCCAAAGCTTTGTATGGACTCAAGCAGCCCCAGAGCATGGTATGAGAGGCTCAAGTCTTATCTTCTCAGCCATGACATCAAAATGGGCATAGTAGACAAAAATCATTCATCGGACACCATGAGTCTCATTTTCTTCTTGTCGGTTATGTGGGCGATATCATTTTGGTGGCTCATCTCATTCGCTTGTGTCTCAGTTTTACGAGGTGATGAGCCTGAGTTTGGGATGAGTATGATGGGCGAGTTGAGCTACTTTCTTGGCTTCCAAATCAAGCGGACTCGGAGGGTACTTTCTTGCATCAAGGCAAGTATACGTGACCTCTGAGGTGCTTCGATATGTCTGATGGGAAGCCGGTGATGACTCCTATGGCCACCACTGCTGTCCTCGAGCCCGATGAGGATGGTGAGCCTGCTGATCAAAAGGAGTTTCTGAGCATGATCGGCTCCCTCTTGTACCTCACTGCTTCGAGGCGGACATACATTTCATTTGTGTGTCGTGCGCTCGATTTCAAGCTTCTCCTCGCACCTCTCACCGCCAGGCGGTCAAGCGCATCTTCAGGTACCTTCGTGCTACCACTGATTATGGTATTTGGTACTCTTCGTCTTCTTGTCTATCTCTTAGAGCCTTTTCCGATGCCGACTTTCTTGGTGCGGGATAGATAGGAAAAGCACCGGCACTTGCCAATTCATTGGCACTTCTCTTGTTTCTTGGTCATCTAGGAAGCGATGCAGGGTTGCACATTCCACCGGCCGAGGCCGAGTATGTTCTTGCTGACCGATTCTTTGTAGCAGTGCTCTGGATGAGATCGACCTTACGGGACTATGGGTTAGAGATAAAGAGTGTGCCACTTTTCGTGACAACACTTCAGCTATTTGCATTGCTAAAAACCCAGTGCAACATTCCCGGACCAAACACATTGATATTAGATATCACTTCCTTAGAGACCATGTGGAGAAGGGAGATATCGCGCTTCAGTTCGTAGAGAGTGACCTTCAATTACCCGATATCTTCACCAAGCCTTTGGATAGCTCAGTTGTTGCCTTGAGGAGTGAGCTTGGAGTCGTGAGCCCTTACGGCCTTTCGTGAGGGGGAGCTGGTTTGTATATTATGTATTATATGTTTTCTTCCGACTTTTCTTTTCTTTGTGCTTCTTACAGGTGACTTTGGGCTTGTTTTCTTGAGTTGAGTTCACTCACTTAGACTTCTGGCATGCCTTCCATGGACCTCTTATCTTGTACTTTAGGTTGCTATCATGCGTGATTAGCTGTTCTCTCTTCTCTCTAGGTTGAGTTCCCTCACAGTCTTATAAGTCTAGCAGGTATTGGGCCTCCTGGGTAGACAGGGTCTGTGTGCACTCCTTAGTTGGGATCTAGAGTTAGCTTCCCTATGTCAGTCACTGGGGAAGATAAGAGTGAGTCTGAGCCGTAGTGAGTCTCTTCTATCTTATCTATGCTCAATAACCATCCAGTTTTGCAGTTTCTCGACTTCTTCTCCTTATTCTGTTTTTCTCGTTATTATTGAGTTCATTCGGGTTTTCTTTATGCCTAATCTTGATAATAACTCAACTTTAACCAGATTTGAGCTTAAAATTGATTCATTTGTTGAGGGGGAGTTTGGGAATCTGTTCGTGCATTTCATATAGACTGCATTTCTTATTTAATGAGCTTTGTCTATTATGCAATTGATTTCTTCTTCATGCTATACACCATGCTACATCATATGGAGGAAATCACTAGCTTAGATATGTCCAAGTTCATTTAACTTGCTAAGCTTAAAAATAAAATAAGCCTTAAATGAAAAACTTGACGAAACTTGTTGCTTTTACTTGCTACGTTTCTTCTCTAGAGGTTTGTGCCATAATTTGAGAAATTTTGGAGTTCTCTAGAGTCCCTATAGCAACTTGGGTGAAACTAGTTTGATCCATGCTAGATTCCTTCAATTGCTCATGAATCATTGTGCTAAAAATGAAAATTAAACAAAATTGACTCTTCTTGTGCACATATGACTCAACACCTTGCATTCACAAGACCGCTTCCCATTGCACTTGGGATGAACTTGGAATACATCGTGTTTGACCTAGACCATCCTCTTAAGAGTTCATCTTGAGATGGTCGCATATGGCTTGAGTCAATTGGTTGTCAAAAGAAAATGCAAATAAATTAAAAATAAAGACATATGTGGGTAAAGAATGCAAATAATGTCAAACATTTGCACCCCTCTATGTCTTGTATGATGATAAATCAAAATTTGCATTAAGTGATAAATGAGCCTGAAGGACCTTGTATGCTCTTCTAGATTCCCCAAAGTGTTGAGTAGGTTGAACTCTAGGTTTTCCTTTTGATCCTTAGAGTGGCTATTCTTCTATTTTTGAAACTAAAACTAAGTATTGCACTTGTCAAATCTTGCTAAAAATGAAATATTAAAAATTAAGCTCGTATTTGCACTTGGACATATCTTAGTTTAGTCATCTTCTGAAATTGACAAGCTTGGTGTAATATCCTTCCATTTTGATCAATTGGATAATCTTCAAAGCTCTTTCGATTGCATTTCATGCATACATAAAAAAAATTAATGCCTATATTGCAAAAAGGGGGAGAAAACGTAGAAAAGGCATCACTAAAAAGATAAAAATGTGAAAGCTTATTTGGTTATTATGATCTTTGTAAAACTATGCTACTACTTCTGTTGGATCATAATCTCATAATCACATTTGACATGTTTAGTTGCATTTTAGAGTTTTTGTTGAAAACTTGCTCTTTCTTAAATATAACTCTAAAATCTAAATTCCTCTTCGTCAACTTGGTCATGATTCTAATTTCTATCTTTGGACCAAGTTTGACTTTACAACTAAAAATTGCTTTCTTCTTCATTTTCTTCAAACTCAAATTTATCCCTTTTTGTGTGGTTTGTCAATATACTCATCAAGGGGGAGATTGAAGGACCATGTGGAGGTCCATCCATGTTTGTGATGAGTATTTGACTTTATTTGAGCAAGGTGTGCTCAAGTTTGAGTTTGATTTGGATTGATTTTCAAAATGAAGCATTTTGAGTTGTCTCTGCCAGGAGTGGCAGTACCGGTCTTATGGACGCGGTAGTGATGAGTTGGATGGTTTATTGCACATCATTGTGGGCATTGTTATGTGAGGAGTTTCCTTGTTTTTGATGGTTGCAGGACGACGGTGCTAGCTCATGGTGAGGCGAAGGATGACCGGGACTAGTCGAGGAGCGTCGGAGGTCCAAACGGTTGGGAGATCGCCGGAAGATGATCGGAGACAGAGTCCGGGCAAGTCAAGAAGACAAGGAAATGAGATGATGCTAGCTAGATGCCACATGGATCAATGAGGGCCGTCGGATTGAGGTCTAGTTGATAGGTTAGCGGGTCTAGGTAGTATGCTTTGAAAACCGTGCAAGAAAACCCGGTATGTGTGTGGGTTTTGGGTTAGCCCTTGCATGGCTGTGTGTGTGGGTTAATCCTAGCCCTTAGATGAGTGCTCTAGGGTTGAGGGACTCATCCAAGGGTGGTAGGTGGCCCAAGAGTAGTATAAATAGGGGTGGAGGGGTAGCCTCCTTCCCTTGAAGGTTTTGAGGTTTGTGAATGCTCCTTTGAGCTTTGCCCACATGAAAGTGAGGCTTTGTAACCTCTCCTTCCACAAATGAAAGTTTATCCATCCACCTCTGAATTTATTTTTGCATTTACATTATGTCTTTACTTTACGCCATTTAAATTCAGCATTTACTTTCCCGCAATTACTTTCTCGCAATTTACTTTCATGTAATTTGGATTTGCCTCCCCTCCTTCTAAATGCTGCTGATCTTGGATGTTTTCAGTGTGTTCATATGGTTTTACATCTCTTTTGCACTCTTGGGTTGAGTAGAGAACATCTTTTCTTTCAAGTTCCAACTTTGTTCAAAATTGTTCTTCGCGCAGTAGTCAGTGTTTGATTTCTATAACATCTAGAAAAATCTTTTTCAAGTGATTATTGTTGGAGGAGGTGCGGGACTCTGATATCCACATGCATAAAACTTTTGGAGTTCATTTGTTGCACCATTTGGGCGCCATGAGGTGAAAACTGAGCCCCAAACTTTCTGCTCGAAGTTCTTGACCAGACTGTGTTCTTTGATTTTTCCTGTTTTTTCTGTAATGATTTTTGAGTAGAAATTTGGTGGAGTTCTTCAAGACTCTGATGTTCATAGGGAGAAAAAGTATCAAAATTTTGTGAGCTGCATAAACCCACCAACCTCCTGTGCAAATTGAGGATAAGTTCTGGAAATTCTGCTTTTGCTTTTCTGAAAGTGACTTTTGTGATTTGAATTGATGTCCTTTCTAAAAGCAAGAGTTTGAATTGATTCCTTTTTATCTTGGACACTAGACAACCAGTATTGTGACTCAAAAATCCCAACATATTTTATGGTACTTATCCATGCAAGCTTGGGGTACACATAGTTATCTAGTTTTTCAGGTTTTTCACGATTTCCTTTGAGCGATCTTGTCGAGGTTTTTGTTGGAGTAATTTAGGGGAAATTTTATTTGCGACCATTCACCCCCCTCTGTTCTCCATCTCGGTCCTTCAATATAAAAGAGAGTTTCAAGGAGTAAGATCAAGGGATATGCCCTAGAAACTTAGAATCTTGTAAAAATAGCTAATTGTGAGCAACTTGATTGCAAATCCGGTGCTACCATCCATGCAAATCCGGTAGAACCGGACCTGGGGCGGTGTTATCGCACAGGGACCGGTAGCACCAGACCTGGGGCGGTGTTATCGCACAGGGACCGGTAGCACCGGTTAGATGCAGGTTTGAATAAAATATTTCTGAAATTATGATTTTGAATGGTTTGATTCACGAAATGTTGATTAACAGCATGTATATCCTTCATCAAATTCATTTCAACCATAAATTTCAAAAAATTTCTACACATTTTGCTATTTTCTCACAAAACCCTAAAAAAGGTATGAAGATGATGCTAGGGCATGAGAAATCGATGGATTTTGAACAAAAGAAGGTACCTTTGAGAGAGGATCGAGTGAAGATCAAAAAGATTGAGAGGAATCTTGATTTCTCCGGATGAATTTGAAGTAATTTTAGTGGGGAACCGAATGAAAAAGGAGAGAGAGAGAAACGAGAGAGGTGCGGTGTGAAGGATGGAGAAAAGAACGGTTGCACCGCACTGGGTTTAACCCTCAAAACTCGATAAATTCGGTGCTACCGCGGTTTTTCCGGTAGTACCGGTCTCCGGTGCTACCGCTCTTGTATGAGCGGTGCTACCGGGAAAATAGCCAAAGCAGAGATAAACACCCTGAGAATTCAACATAACTAATAAAATTTTAATATTTTTATATAAGACATACAATTACATCCAAAACTTATATAAATTTTCAAGATTTATGGCTTAATTATGATTCAACCACATTCTTTTTTAAACATATAACCCTATTTGGGATTCAAGACATGTGAATCACGTAAAGAGCTCCCCCTCAACAAGTGCTATATTTAAAGAATTTTGAAGAGCACTAAATAAAATCCAGAAGAATGACCAAATAAACATTTAAGCAAGATCCAAAGACTCAAACCACATTTGAGATGTCTATGACATTTAATTCATTCCTCAATTTACAGAACCGGGCTTCATCTAAAGGCTTGGTTAAGATATCCGCTAATTGATCTTCGCTTCTAATGTGACTAATCACTATATCTCCTTTGCTAACTTGATCTCTCAAGAAATGATGACGGATTTCTATATGCTTGGTTTTTGAGTGTTGGACCGGGTTGTTGGCTATTTTAACGGCACTTTCATTATCACATAATAGAGGCACATTTTTAAAGTCTTTTCCATAGTCCATTAAAGTTTTCCTCATCCATAATAATTGAGCACAACAACTACTGGCGGATATGTATTCGGCTTCGGCGGTGGATAGAGCTACGGAATTTTGTTTCTTAGAGAACCAAGATATGAGGGATCTACCTAGGAATTGGCAATTTCTGGAGGTACTTTTTCTATCCAATTTTCATCTCGCATAATCGGAGTCCGAATATCCAATCAAGTCAAAATTAGCACCTTTAGGATACCATAACCCTATGTTTGAGGAATGCTTTAGATATCTTAGAATTCTCTTAAGAGCTACTAAATGACATTCTTTAGGGGAAGCTTGAAAGCGAGCACACATGCACACACTAAACATAATATCGGGCCTAGATGCGGTGAGATAAAATAGACTACCAATCATAGAGCGATAAAGTTTTAGGCCTACCGGTTTACCTCCCTCGTTTAGATCAAGATGCCATTGGAGTCTTGATAGGCTTCGAGTCTTCCATGCCAAATCTCTTTAGCAAGTCTTTCACATATTTAGTTTGACTCACGAAGGTCCCATTTTTGAGTTGCTTGATTTGAAGTCCAAGGAAGAAGCTTAATTCTCCAATCATTGACATCTCAAACTCCCTTGACATCATATCACCAAATTCTTTGCAAAAGTCTTCGTTAGTAGAACCAAATATAATGTCATCAACATATATTTGGTATACAAAGAATTCCTCATCAATTATTTTTGTAAAGAGTGTTGTATCAACCTTCCCAATTTTGAACCCTTTAGAAAGTGGAAAATCTCTAAGCCGCTCATACCATGCTCTAGGAGCTTGTTTGAGACCATATAGCACCTTAGAGAGTTTGTAAACATGGTTTGGATATTTAGAGCTTTCAAAACCGGGAGGTTGTTCAACAAATACCAATTCGGATATTTCTCCATTTAGAAAAGCACTCTTTACATCCATTTGAAATAATTTAATATCAAAACATGATGCAAAAGCAAGTAAGATTCTAATATCTTCTAATCTAGCCACGGGTGCAAAAGTTTCACCAAAATTCAAACCTTCGATTTGAGTGAATCCTTGAGCCACTAACCGAGCCTTATTTCTTACCACAATACCATTTTCATCTTGTTTGTTTCGCAAGACCCATTTTGTACCTATTACATTGTGTTCCTTGGGTCTTTCCACTAAAGTCCAAACATCATTCCTAGCAAAGTTATTGAGTTCTTCATGCAATGAATTTACCCAATCCGTATCATCTAGAGCTTCATCTATGTGAGTAGGTTCAAAAGAAGATACAAAGGAGTAATGTTTGCAAAAAGAAGCGACACGAGATCGAGTTTGAATACCCTTACTTACATCACCCAATATTTGATCTATTGGATGATCTTTGGAGAGCCCATGATGAATTCTTTGAGGTAGAGTATGCGTTTGTTGATCACTCTCCTTTTCATCCACATCAATAGTTTGAACTTGACTTGGCGTAGCGGAAGTAGAGGGCTCAACTTTAATGGATGAAGGTGGATCTTGTTTATCCTCCTTTGGTTTTATGTCTCCAAGTGTCATGTTCTTCATTGCTTCTCTTAAACCTTCTTCACCTACATCATCCAAGTTTTCTTGCTCTTCTTGAGAGCCATTAGTTTCATCAAACTCAATATCGCAAGTTTCTTCCACAAAACCTTTATTTTTGTTAAATACACGATAAGCTTTGCTATTTGAGGAATATCCAAGCAAGAAACCTTCATCACAACGACCTTGGAATTTTGAAAGTCGAACACCCTTTTTTAAGATATAGCATTTGCAACCAAAAACTCGAAAATAAGAGATATTTGGTCTTCTTCCAAAAAGAAGCTCATAAGAGGTTTTTTTCAAGAGACGATGCAAATAGAGCCAATTTGTTGCATGGCAAGAGGTATTAATGGCTTCCGCCCAAAAACTATCGGAAGTGCCATACTCATCAAGCATAGTTCTTGCCATTTCAATTAATGTTCGATTTTCCGTTCCACAACACCATTTTGCTCCGGAGTGTAGGTGGCGGAAAGTTCGTGCTTTATTCCAAGTTCATCACAATAATCTTCAATTTTTGTATTTTTGAACTCGGAACCGTTGTCACTACGAATCTTCTTAATTTTAAAATCAAATTCATTTTGACCCCTTTTTGCAAAGTTTTTAAAGATACCGGAGGTTTCGGATTTATCATCTAGAAAGAACACCCAAGTATACCTTGAGTAATCATCAACAATGACTAAGCAATAAGAATTTCCTCCAATGCTCTTATAGGATGTTGGGCCAAACAAATCCATATGTAAGAGCTCTAATGGTCTAGATGTGGACATGATACTTTTTGAAGGATGAGAACTAGCAACTTGCTTGCCGGCTATATGTTGTCACCAAATGTGATCTTGTCGTTTTGCCCATTTCCTACTTCAAAGGTGGTGAACATTTTCCGGTCACCAGTCATATGTTGAGTACATTCGCTATCCAACACCCAATGCCGTCCGTCGGCCTTGTAGTTCACCTACAAAAGAGAATCAAGTCCTTTTAGGTACCCAAATTTGTTTGGGTCCTTGGAGGTTAGTAACCAAGGCTTTGAACACCCAAATGGCATTCTTTTTACGGCCAAGTATAGGAGTGCCAACAAACTTAGCAATTATTTTGCTAAAACTATCTTTCTTAAGAACATAACAAGAGTCATAAATGTTATTTTTAGTTGTTTTATCCAAAAGACAATTGTTTGCTAGATGACCTACCTTATGACATTTATAACAAAACTTCCCATTTGATTTAACAAAACGAGGAGCTTTGTTATTAATCTTTTTGCCCTTCTTAGGAACATATCTTAGTCCTTCTTTATTGTAGGAGCATTTTTGACCATTCAAGATTTTATTTAGAGTGTATTTACCCTTAAAACATCTATCAAGACTTTTGCTAAGTTTGTTTACTTGTTGCTTAAGTTCATTATTTTTTACTACTAGGTTTTCATGGCATGAAGTAGAACTAGAGCATGATATTGATGGCATATCAAATAAATCATCACAAGAGGTAGATATGCTAGTTTTTGATATACAACATGAATCTATTTCTAAGCAAGATACATCATCAATAATTTTGCAACTAATTCCTATATCATTTTGAGGCTTTGAATGGTCGTTAGCAAGAAGAATCTCATGAGCTTCCATTCACTCCTCATAAGAGTCTTTGAGAGAAAGGTATTCTTTTCTTAAAGCTTTATGTTTAGACTTTTCTTTTCCAAGATACTCATTCAAGTCCTCAAGCATATCCATTAACTCATCATAGGAGGGTTCATCATCATTTGTGTTTACCTTAAACTCTCCTTTAGCCATAAGACATAAGGGAGTGACGAAAGGTGATGAGGTCTCCTCAATTGCAATACCAGCAAGACCCTTCTTCTTTGGAGGTGTGTCATCCTCGGAAGAGTCGGAGTCCGAGTATTCTTCTTCGGAGTTCCACTCTCCAATGTGAGCCTCGCCTTTCCCATCCTTATTCAACTTCTTGAAAAGATTCTTCTTCCCATGAAAGAACTTCTTCTTCGAGGGGGACTTGTTTTTGTCGTCCCTTTTCTTTGGACATTTTGAGGCTAGCACCGGATATTAGCATATCGGTTGGTACTAGAGTATTGTCCCTTCTTGAATTTTTGAGGACCACTTGTGCTTGAACGTCTCTTCATAAATTTTCTCATTCTTCTTACAAGAAGAGCCATTTCCTCCTCGGTGTCTTCATCATCATCGGAGTCATTGAGCATTTCATCACTTGACTCTGCCTTTGCTTTGAAGGCGATGTTCTTCTTCTTCGAAGAGCGTTGCTCCAAAAGCTCTTCCTTGTCCTTCTTGTAAAGCTCATTGGTTATGAGATTTCCAAGAAGTCCCGTTGGCGTCATTCTTGGCAATTCCGGTGAGTTGAGAAACAACGTCACCAAGGTCTCATATTTTTCCGGAAGAGCCCTAAGCATCTTACGAACAATGTCAAAATCGGTTAGTGATGCTCCAAGGCCCTTGAGCTAATTTACTATGTTGTTCAACCGTGAATACATCTCATTGATGTTTCATGAGGCAACATAATAAAACTCTCATATTTGATTCGAAGCATATGCAATTTGGCTTCCTTGACCGAGGATGTCCCCTCATGAATTTCCGAGAGGGTTGTCCAAATCTCATGAGCGGTTTCAAGATTGCTCACTCGATTGAACTCATCCGCGTTCAAGGCTCCAAAAAGAGCATTCATAGCTTGAGCATTAAGAGGAGTGTTTCGCTCCTCTTGGTCATTTGTGAGTGTGGGATTAACCCCCGGAGTGAAACCCTCAACTACAATTCTCCATATGCTTGGACTCATGGCCTTAAGATAAACGGTCATGCGAATTTTCCAATAAGCATAATTTGTACCATCAAAAAATGGCGCCTTGCCTATTGACACCCCATCGCTAGCAATCCTTACTCTCTAGGCGGTGAAGCCCCAAAAGAGAGTCCAAACTCTGATACCACTTGTAGGATCAAGGATAACCGACTAGAGGGGGGTTGAATAGGAGGTTTCTAAATTTTCAACACAAATTAGAAATAACAAATGACACTACGAAATTGAGATACAAATATGCGGAACACACTAATGTCTCTAGCAATTTCTTAAGATGCTATGTCAATACAAGTGAAGCAAATAGACTTGTGAGCACAAAGACTATGAAGAGTATGGTATTAATGAAATGGATTCTCAATAATCAAGAATACCAAACACAAATAAATAGGAGACAAGGAATTTGACCCGTGGTCTCGGAGACTTGCCGGTCTCCCCTACTCCACGTTGAGGTGACTTGAACCACGTCAAACCAGCTCCACTCGCTTGAGCCTTCCTCGATCACTAAGGTAGTTCTTCCCCACTCCGGGTAGGTGAACTCCGGCCTTCACAACTTGCCGGGGCTTCTCACAATCTCCATTGAGAAGCTCACCGTGCACGATCGCCACCAAGCCGTCTAGGAGGCGGCAACCTCCAAGAGTAATAAACCTTGATGCTAGCTTGAGGTCGAATGTCGGTGTCTAAAGGCTCAAACACTAAATGGAACACTCAATCTTGCTTCTCACACTCACAAAATGGAAATTGAATGCACATAAGAGTGGAGAACACTTGCTAGGGCTCAAATATCATCAATGAGGATCAAGAAGTTCCTCTAGAATGCAGGTGGGGAGGTATTTGTAGCCTCCACCAAACTTTCTAGCCGTTGGAGCTCGAAATCTGCAAAAATCTGTTTTTCCGGTGCTACCGCCCATGTAGGACCGGTAGCACCGGGCTCCACTTCAACGGCTAGAACAGTGTATTTAATGCACTTGCCAGAGACCGTTACAGGGGATCCGGTGCTACCGCCCAACTAGGGCCGGTAGCACCGGGTTCCACTTCATTTTCTTTCTTCAAAAAGAGACCTCTCTGGAATTATAGCACCGGGCTTAGGACCGGTGCTACCGTAGGTCCGGTAGCACCGGGATACTGTGGACGGTAGCACCGGGCTACCAAATGCCCAAAAAAGCTCTTCTCTGGATTTTTCACACCGCCCTATTGACCCGGTGCTACCGCGCATCCGGTAGCACCGCGCTACCATAGGCGGTAGCACCGGGTTTCCAGGGATTTGATTTGTTTGAAACGATTTTCAAAGTTGGAACTTATTTATCATTAAGCAACAATTTGAATATGCATTTTGAGCCTTTAAACCCTAAACGACATCAAGATAAGCGTCAAGATCCTTCTTATACGACCCTAAATCTAGTAAACCGATCTTTCTTTCAAACTCCAAGATCGTTAAAAGACTAGAAAAGAGCCTTACAAATTTACCTTTTCACGATCTTGACATATTGCCGATTGGTTTGAACCTTCCTTGATATTTCCATGGTCATCAATCTTGGAATTGACCTTCTTTCAATATTCTCAAGAAAAGTATTAGATCATATAACAAAGTTGTCATTAATTATCAAAACCAAAACATACTGGGTGCCTAGATGCTTTCACCAAATTTACCATGTTAGTCGACACAGTGTTAGGAACCTGCCAATTATGCTACAGCAGATATCTGGTTAGCCCAATTTACTGTGTTAGCCAACGCAGCGTTAGGAGCGTACCAATTATGCTCATAATTGGCATTCTGCCCCCGAGCATAAGCTTAGGTTGACGAGTTGGTTGAGCCGACGCATATGGAGGAAATTGCTCATATCCATTATTCCTCCTAGCAGTCGGCTCTGGTACCAAAACAAAGGGTTTCGAATATGTTATGACTCTGTATGGAGCCGGGCTCCTCTATAGAATTGGCTCAGCGTATTGCGGATGCCTGTTAGGTTCAATCGGCTATGGAATCGATTGGGGAAAGCATAGAATGGAGCCGACAGTGGTAAGTTGGTCGGTACATCCAACTTAGCAGCATCTGTATATGCATGATAGTGCGCAACCCCACTTGCAAGAGGACCTCGTGGTAGTATAACAATAGGCTAGGTTGGCATCATAGTCAGGGATGGAGTTACAGCCGATGGTTTAGGATCGGCTACTATGCATTGAGTGTTTTGTGCTACCGAATAAACAGGGTAATTCGACAGTGTTTGCACTGGATCGAGCAAGATTCCAACCGATGCCAACTCTTGAACTATCGTCTTTACGCTATTCGCTATCATCGTCTTAAGTGTTGTAACTAGAGTCGATGATTGATTGATCAAGGCATGGTGCACAGAGTGATTAATCATAGCCAATAATTCAGCTTGAGCGGGCATGTATTGACTTAACATTGTGTCAGTAATCCCTGTGTCACTGAGGGCATTAACGATCAGCAATGTAGCCTTCTAAGTAACGCCGCGTCGGGTTTTCTGATA
Organism: Otatea glauca; assembly: GCA_036346275.1. Classification (NCBI taxonomy): domain Eukaryota; kingdom Viridiplantae; phylum Streptophyta; class Magnoliopsida; order Poales; family Poaceae; genus Otatea; species Otatea glauca. The sequence continues at coordinate 40,247,874 of CM070721.1, read as the reverse complement.
ACAGCCAAACATCATCTCTTCAAGCGTGGCTTTATGATCTTCAATCTCTTTGCATTGTTTTGGCATTTAATCGTCCAGTGTAGGGACGATTATAGCATCGGAATAGAGATCGGACGGTGGAATTGATTTTCCCAACGAAGACATGGCGTCCCACTGGGCGTGCCAAAGGTATGTTGGCGCTAAAAAATGTGATGTAGGATTGATCGGCTATAACACATGATGAATGCCAGATTTAGAGCATGCCAACCGATTTGGTCCTGCAATCGGTAAGATAAATGGAAAATACTCTCGAAGTCGATCTAAAGTTGCAACCGGCAAAAGATCTAAACACCCAAAAGGCCGATCAAATCTATGATAACGATAAGTCTAATTAGCCGATTAGGGCTAATTATATGGTAAGAGGTAGATCTTCCAAAAAGGCGATGCGCAATAAGATCAGAGAAAATCAAACCTGGCGTAATCGATGGAGATCAACAATCCGCGATGCACAATTTTATTGATCAAAATCGGATTACAAAGAGGATTCTAAATTATAAGACTACTCCTAGTCGACAAGAAAGTAAATAAAAAGTAATGCGGGTTATTTTATTTTGATTGTGTTGTCCTCGCACACCCTTGTTCATCTTTTATAGCAGATTGGCTGATCGTATTCATCTCCGACACGTTGTCTAACATGATCCGTATCGGCCTCTACTTAGACAGGATCTCCAAATTTAGATCAATATCAGTCATAATTCCATCTTTAACTTTTCCTCTTTTGTCTGATATCGGCTAAAATACCCTGTTATCCTTAGCCTGACAATTTGGCCATGCCTTGCCAAATTCTAGTGCATATCATCATCACATAAAACTAACCTTCCATTCCAGAAAATTACCAGATTATGCATCTTAATTTATCAAATTATTATATTGTGACCTATACTCAATATATTTGCTTGAAAAATGTTTTGGCAAAGGAGGTTTATTGCATTAGGTTGTTCATCAAATAATCATCAGTAGGTGCCGAATTTTCTTCTATATGGAGTAGAATGTTGAGCAACAAAAAAATAATATATACAGAAGATAAGCGTAGCAGAGACACGGATGCTGCGGTGGATCTATGGTTATACAAGGCAGGATCGAAGCTGCAATGATGATATACATGATAGGGTCGGGTTAGCACCATTTAAAGAAAAGCATGTCCAACATTGTTTGAGATGGTTTGGACATCTCTAATGAAGTCTTCCTGTGGTACAGATACCTAGTGAAATTTTAAGTCACCTCAAAAACATAAGAAGAGACAGAGATCGATCGAGACTTACGTGAGAAGAAGAAGTTAAAAGAGATTTGAGGAATTAGAATGTATCCAAAGAGTTAGTGTTGATATGAGTGCATAGAAGTTAATGATCCATGTGCTGAAATTATGACTTAAGATAAAAGTTTACAGGTTTTATTGTCTTGATTAGATCTCAATCCTACCCTAGCGAACTTATTTGAGTTGTTGCGGTAAACGTGGAGAGTTGGCGGAGGAGATGGCGTCCTAATCCAAAAGATCAAGATGAGCAGTTTCGGTGCCTTCGTACCATATGTTATTACGTTAGAAATTCGAAATGCTAAATATCAACTTACTCTTTTTAGCTTTGTAATGAAGTTGGACCATGACCCTGTCTTATGGTGTGGTGTATTAGTGTACTACTACTAAACAACAACAACATATATGTAAACTATGCAACAATTTAGTGAGTTATATTTATTTTTCCCTTCTTGGAGCCTCCTTACTCGATTTTTTTAAAAATAATATAATTTTTTATTCAAATTGTAAAAATATACTTCGATTGAAAAATATTGAAAAACTATACCTCTGTTGCCATTTGAAACGACGAGAGGGAAATGTCGCCATATGATATGACGACAAAGAGTTGTGTCGCCATTTGAACAAATGAGTAACAGACACGTCGGCGCCACGTAGACGAGAAAAACGGTCGGCCTCCTTGTCGCCCAACTATACGGCGACATCGCAAAAATCAGCCGTTGGTTTGGCGACAGAGGGGGCGTCGCGCCTCTGTCGCCAAACCAACTGGCGACAGAGACCGCACCCCTATATATAGGCCGAAGCGGTTATGTTTGGCGCGAGCTCCTCATTTCGCCATGCGAGAAAGAGAAGTGGGGAGAGGGAGGGAGAGGAGAGAAAGGGAAGGGAGGGAGGGATGGAGAGAAGAGAAGAAAACACCACTACAGAACAGCACATCACTGCCGGTTCCAAAACCCCATCACTGCCGGTCATTGGCGCCGGCAATGATTGGTCGGCAGTGATACTCGAGGATTATCACTGCCGGCTCAGGAACCGGCAGTGATAAGGATTATCACTGCCGATTCTACCTACAACCGCGGTGATGTTGGACTATCACCTGCGGATCAAACCAAAATCCGGCGGTGATAAGGATTATCACTACGGTTATATCTACAACCGCGGTGATGATAATTATCACTGCCGGTTATATATAAAACCGCGGTGATATTGTACTAGCACCTGCCGGGTTGTACCATAATCCGGCGAGTGATATATACATATCTTTGCGGTTTTCTCCAAGAACCGCAAAGTGACAAGCTTGCATATTTTTGTGCAATATATATATATTTTTATATAATTGTTTACAGTGTCCATATGTTAGTATATAAAGCATCGTTCAAATCATAATTCAAATATATGCATGTATCGACTAAGCATCGTTAAAATCATAATTCAAATATATTAAATTACGCATCACATAATTTGTTTTTACAATGTAGCTCGACTACATGTCATCCCGTTCGCTTTGATTTTACAAAAGTCGAAGTAGACATGTCAGCGTCTAGGCCGTAGGAATGAGGGCGATGAGGCTACTCGTGGAACTCGCCGTTTGGATTGATGATCTCATCATGAATGAATCCAGCGATCTGTTCTTGAATTGCTATAATTTCTGTCATCAATAACTTATTGGTTCTCAGTTTGGAGCGCTGTTTTTGAACAAAAAAGGAAGTTACTTAATGATGATATTTGTTAAATAAAAAAGGGCATCGAAGTGTAATTACGTACCATGGCTTCGTTATAGCCGACACTCTCCGTGACAATTGAATGCATATTTGTACATACATAGAATGCACATAAATTGTTTCCGGGTTCCTGCTTCATGCATGGAAAGTCATTTATTATTTCAAAATTTTTTCGGTATGGATGATACCGAACACTTTTCTTGCAGTACCGTGCGAAAGCCATGTGAATGATTTTGAATAGTAATTAAACTTAAATGCAATAGAATGGAATTTTGCTAGAGTAATAACATAGCGATCGAGTTTACATTGCTCATGTCCCAAAGGTCTTGAGTACAGATTAGTTTGTTTTCTCACGAGTCCAAGACAAAAATCTGCTAGCATCTAAGCTGGATGACGAGGAGGACCCGATGAAACCTGCACATATATGTCAGCGTAGTCAATTATTCCCACATCGTGCGTGTTACGCAAAAATAGTAAAGCGATATTAGAAGTCGGAGATCGTGCTTGAAGTTATAGGGTAAAAGTACGGAGGTTTTATATTGCGACTTCAAAAAGTATTAAATAAATAGTCTTCAACGAATGTGGATTATCGTTCACAAGTTTCTCTGATTTGAGCCCGGATCTAGGAATGCTAGATTGTCATTGTTATTTCTTCTACATATACGTACCTCCATTCTACATAAGAAAGAAGTTAGAGATGCAATTAAGCGATGCGAAATGCTCAGCGATATCTTGTGGACTTACAAAGTCCATAGTCTAAGTATGTTCACGTCGAGGGCATCTTCTTTGGTACAACATATACACTCAGTGAAAAGAACCCAGCAGATGTTATCCCCATTGTGAAAATCTTGCTCTGTGTATCCGATGGAACGCCTCCATACCATCGTTGGATCGCTTGCATGTACCATCGATGGGCGCCTTGTGATTGAGTTGTAAGGTTGTCGAAATGAGTGGTTCAACCGGCGGTTTTCCCATAACGAACTTCCACGAGACCTTGCGCGAGCATCTAGTTGAACATCATCCGCTTGAGCATCCCGCTTTAGCGTGTCGGCACTAGCCGCCGCAAGTATTGCTTTACGGATATCGCTCGTAGTCGATATTTTGCAAGGTTGAAGCTTTGCCCGTCTTTTGCACTTTTGCCATACTCAAGAAAAACTTTTTTGCGTCGATATCAACTTTAGTCTTCTTACTTGATGGCACCTTTTTAAAGTGAGATGCTACGCAGCGCTTACATGCTTTTTTCGCTCTTCCTCAGTCATGTCGGTGATAGTTTCTTTTGTGGTTGTCACAGGTTCACAGATGGTTGAGATTTCTTGAGGGCGGTGCCGATCGCCGAGATGTTCCCATTGTTCGATTCTTTACGCTTTTGGCGGAGGAGTCGGGCTTTTTTCGGTTGGTGCCGACGGAGGAGTTGGACTTTTCTGGTTGGCGGCGAGAAGGCGGGAGGTCTCGTGTTGAGAGTGCGGTGATCATCATCGTCGTCGCCCTCATCGTCCGAGCCAAACTTAATCAAGCTCTTGCGCCACGCGAGAAGCCATTCACGTTTTCTCCTAGCTTTTTGTTCCCATCCTCGCGAGGATCTCTACCTCCATTTTTGGTATTGGCGGATGACACTATCCGCCGACCTGGCGAATCCTGCGCGTATCGGGCGGCGGTGCAAAGTCCGTGACTCTGGCATGGCCAAGCCACGCCTCGACCACCTTTATGGTAATGCCATGTGCGGCCAAATGTAGCTTGCACGGTGTCGGTTCTTTGATGTCATCCACGAAAAAACGATCCATGCTCTTGAGAATCCACAATGGGCCTTGTTTGCTCTTACGAGCACCGGACCGATGAGCTCGGGGCTTTCACGGGTGGCGGTCGTGGTGAGAGCTTTACATGCGTTTGCTCCACGGCCTTATCTAGTTCGATCTTTGTTCCTCTAGCGCTCGCGGCGGCATCTTTTATCGACATTCGGTCGATCTTCTCTTAATCTCTTTGAGCGTTTGTACATCCATGCGTTTGCGGGAAGGCTTCTTTCCACGTGACCAAACCAACCCCTACAGTGCGACTGGATGCTCCTTGTTACCGGGGCTATGGTTAGCTCGTCATTCTCCCTTCGTGGCGCGAAAGATCCTTGGGAAGGCTGCGTGTGAGCATCTGTGATTCTGCGCGGCACTTCACGCTCTCTATCGCTTCGAAGCTTAAAGCGCCATCATCGGAGATAGAAGCACCCCTCCCAAGCAACGGTGCTTGATCGTTAAGCTTAAAGCGGCCGTTGCCAGAATTATACCCTTGCGGGTTATTTCTTCTTGGACCGATCCCATCTTGGTATTTTCTTCACGTACCCTCCGGTTCCTAGTTTGTGAGGTGAATATTCTTATCCGCGTTTGCTTTGTTCCTTTGACTTACTATGTGAGCTTCTTGGACCTCTTATGCATACAAATTCATCCCAGAACTCCCTTAACTTTGGGTGCGTGTCAAAATTCGGCGTTTCATTCTTTTTCACATAATTCTTGTTTAGTGTTGTCTTCCAATTCTTCCACGCGATTGCACATGATCAGAGTGCTCGTTTCTTTGCAACCAGCTCGGTCCCTTGGGGGCTGGAAAACTTGTTTCAGCTTGTCCCATAATGAGTTCTTCAGTCATTGGGTACCACCCATGGGTCACCTCATGGCCAATTCATGATCTATAGCTGATGGGCACATCATCCCTAGCAATAACCCCGCAGGCTGTCCTGTACGGCCCCAATGATGACTCTGGTATAGCAGGTTCCCCGACTGTCGAGAGCTCCACTATGTTAAAAATTCCCTTAGGCATCTTGTTCGGACCACGACTTGCGCGCTGCCTTCGTTGATCAGACATCTGAGCCTACAAATTGATCTTCTAAATTATTAGTCGTGCAGGCCTACCATGTTTTGGGAACCACGAGTGTACTAAAACTTTACCTCGCCTACGTGAGTATCGTCGAGTTGGTCCATGGTTTGGATCCTGCAGTTCGAGATAGGACGTTGGGCTATTATTGGGCTACCCTTCCTCCTTCGTCCATATTTGAGGGTCTAACTCCCTCCGGCACTTGTCCTTCGTCGGAGGCCATTCCTAGCAAGTTTGTTGAAAATTTCCAATTAACAAGGTCATTTTTGAAATACACACATTGGATTCAAAGGAATGGACGGCTTATATTGATTTTAATCCATTGTAAAAGAGCTCTTAAATTCTTTCTTCTAGACAATTACGAAATTGTATAAAAAAAATTCAGTCAATCTAAAAAAAATTAAATCTATGTTTTTATCCACCTTAACAAAAATAATGTAGCAGTATATAGCAACTATTTTCCTAGTCTGTAAGTGCAAATCGTCAACTAGTGTACTAGGCTTTCTCTAGCAAGCTATTCCTTAAACAAATCGGAAACCTAGTGAAATCAAATGGCAGAAAATTAAGACCCATTGGACCTACTACATGAGACTAAATAGATGGATAATCGTTCTAACGATGAATGTTTTGGCTTCACAATTTTTGCTAGCTAATAAGGCAAATCCAACATAAATTTAATTTAGACCATCGATATGGTTTTTCGACAATCGGGAACAAACTCGATTTTTCTCACAAAAAGGAACAAATCTAGTTCAAGTAGTTAAGTACTCAATAAGGTGCATTGTAGTTTTCACCATGCGCCACAACCCATAATTAGCTTATTCATTTTCATAATCAAGATATTTTTCGCTGCTATGATCAACGAAGCATAAGAAGACTAGAATAACAAAAATGCAGTCATTACATCATACACACATGAATCATAGCCTATTTGGGCACCAAGAAAATCAAATTTCAGTGCTAATTAACCTCTGTCCATGGACAATTCAACTAATTACTACTTGATAGAACTTGTTGATGTCAACATATTAATACTTGATACAACCGAGCTCAAAGAAGGTCATTACGAAGCAAAGAAGGTCGCGGCGACGGCCGAGGCGATGGTCGCGGCGACGGGCGGGCGGTGAGGTCCGGCGGCGGGCGGTGAGGTTGAGGCGATGGCGGCGATGCGATGACGACGGCGCGGGCGATGCGAGGAGGCAAGTGGCGGCGTCGAGTTGAAGTGGAAATGAAATTTGAGTGGCGCGGCGTTGAATTTATAGGGTTAGAGTATCACTGCCGGGTCACCACAAAACCGGCGGTGATACACTATCCTTCTTTGGATAATAAAGAGAACCGGCGATGATAGTTGAATTGTCACTGACCGGTTCAAGCTCAGCCGGCGGTGAAAGTATTTATCACTACCGGTTCAAAACAAAAACGGCGATAATACTTGATTATCACCGTCGGGTTAATACTACAAACCGGCGGTGATAAAGCACTTCTTCCGGCTTAATGAGACAACCGCAGTGATAAGCTCGATCAATTATATCAAAGTTTTCAAAGGATGATTGCTTTGGGAGTTTTTAAATCCTATCAATTTTTATCCAAATTTTCTGCAAATTTTCGGAGGAATACTTCAGGACATGTAATATTTGATTTAAATATTTCCCCTAAGTTTTGACAAAGTTGTAAAATTATAAAAATCCAGATTGCTCACTGTTTTCATAGTTTTAATATTTCAAAATAAAAAAATTCAAATTGCTCACTGTTTTGAAATCCTATCAATTTTTATCCAAATTTTCTGGAAATTTTTGGAAGAATACGTCAGGACATGTAATATTTGATTTAAATTCAAACAAATGCAGTAGACCAACCATCGCTTCAAAAATTCACACAAATACAAAAAAAACACATAGATGAAGTTGAATTCACACAAATTGATACATATGACAAAAGAATACATTAATTGTTACATATGAGAAAATAAAATGTATTTAATTAGGACAACTAAGCTACAATTCGACCTTCGTCATGATCGCGGCGTATGTATGTAACTTCGTCCTCACTCTCTTCCATGAGACCGAGGTCAACGTCCTCTCCGAAAGGAGGACGCTCATCGAATTGGTTGTACTCTTCCTCGTCGACAACATTCTCAACCCCGACAATCCTTCTTTTCCTTGAATAACCACGTGGCGCTCCTTGTTAGGCTGGATCGGTTACAAAAAATTTGTGTAACACAATTAGCAAATCTGAATGGTTCTTCTCTCAGATCAGACCAGTTTAGGTCCACGGTAGTGATACCGTACTTGTCGATGTTCATGCCCTTGGAAGTCTTACCCATTGGCACGAAAGAGAGGGACCTTCAAAGGTCCGTAATCAAGCTCCCAAATCTCTTCTATGAATCCGTAGTAGGTTTTCCTATCTTCGTTCTTTGTCGTAGGCATCTGACGGATACTGCTGTTTTAGTTGGTGCTCTTTTATCTTGTGCTCTTGTATAAAAAGTAAAACCATTTATATCGTATCCTTGGAATGTCCGAATTGTAGTGGGCGGTCCACGAGCCAACACTTTCAAGCGAGCGCACTCTGTCTCCGTATGCATCATGTGCCTACGCAACCAATCGCCGAAGTTATGTCTATGCTCTCTCGCGATCCAACCCTCGACCGTTGGGTTTGTTCTAGATAGCATGCTCTTGTGCATGTTGACATACGGGCACCACAAGCCGATTGTCCCAGGCTGCGAAATGTGCTTGTGTGAATGAAGCTAGATTGTTTGTGCGGAGTGATTTCTGCTTGATGTCCCTTTTCCTGTAGCCTACCCTCATGTCGTGATGTAGGCACACCAATCAGTTTGAGATCCATGTAATCAATGCGAGAACTCAATGACCTCCTCGGTTCCCCAACCATCGCAATGCAACCTTAGGCCGATGTCGATTCTGAACATATTTCTTTATGACCCCATGAACCTCTCAAAGGATACATCGATGTAGAAACACGGGAGCGAGAATCAGTATCTCTTTCACGATGTGAACAATGAGATGGACCATAATATCAAAAAAGATGGAGGGAAACACATCTCGAGCTGCGCAGAGAGTGTGGACCACGTCTTCTGTAGCTTATCTAGTTTCAATGGATCGATGGCCTTACGTGAAATCACGTTGAAGAATGAACACAACTTCACAATTGGGTCTCGGACTTTCTCTAGCGAACACCCTAAGCGCAATTGGAAGCATCTCGTCATCATCACGTGGCAATCGTGAGACTTCATACCAATTAATTTTAAGTCTTTCATTGAGACTAGTCTCTTTATGTTGGCGAGTATCGGACGGAACTTTCACTCCGTGCAAGCATTCGCACAAAGCTAATTTTTCTTTCTTGCTCGAGTGTAGCAGTGCGGGAAGGTACTTTTCCCTGTATCCATGTCTCGTGATGCGGCTCCTTCTTGAGTTTCATATCTTCAAGGTCCATCCGTGCTTGGAGAGTATCTTTTGTTTTGCGGTATATCCAAGAAGATACCAAGCAAGTTGTCACACACGTTCTTCTCTATGTGCATGGCGTCGATTGCGTGTCGCACTTCTAAGTCTTTGCCCGATGAGGTAGGACCCAAAATATCGATCTCTTTTCCACAAAGGAGCCTTATCACGAGAACTCGGGATAGATGTCCGCTGCTCCCTTTAGTGGATAATTTTAAGATCCCTTACAGCTGCAAATATCTCTCTCGGTGTGATTCTTGAGCTAAAGCGGTCTCCTTTGTCCCATCAAAAGCTTTCTTATTATTGCGGTATGGGTGATCCTTGCGAGAGGAACCTACGATGCCGCATGTAAGACATTTTCGACAGTTCTTGACCACCGACTATTTGTACCATCTAAGCATTGGGCGCATCCATTGAAGCCTTTTGTAAATGCGGCCCGACAGGTTACCAAGGGCGATGTAATCATTGATGATTACGAACAACAATGCGCGTAGGATAAAGTTCTCTCTTTTATACTCATCCCATACCGTACTCCATCGTTCCACAAGATTAGAAGATCTTCAACCAATGGTTTGAGGTACACATCGATATCGTTGCCAGGTTGCATGGGCCCTTGGATCGATGAGTGGCATCATAATGTACTTCGCTTCATACAAAGCCAAGGAGGAAGGTTGTAGATACATAGAGTTACCGGCCAAGTGCTATGACGACTGCTCATGTTACCGAAAGGATTCATCCCATCCGTACTCAACCCGAACCTTATATTCCTTACATCATATGTAAAGTGCTTCTTATATTTTCTGTCGATGTTCCTCTATTGCACAGAGTCAGCAGGGTGTCTGAGCATTCCATCGTTCTTACGCTCTTCGGCGTGCCATCGTAGCAATTGGGCATGCCTTTTGTTCGCAAACAATCGATTCAGACGGGGAATTATAGGAAAATACCACACCACCTTACGGGGAGATCTCATCTTCTTATGCTTCACCCCGACATCTTCATTATCGATGTCATCATCGTTGCCCTTATACCGCTTTGCTTTGCAAACAGCACATCCATCCAAGTCCGCAAACTCATTGCGATACAACATCTGTCGTTTGGACATGCGTGTATCCTTTGTACTTCCAATCCCAGCGGCGGACAACTGCTTGGCGTGCGTACTTGTAGGCAACACGTTACCCTCTGGAAGCAAATCCCCAAGAGACATAAGAGCTCGGTGAAGCTCTTATCGGACCAACCATTGCTTGCCTTCAAGCTGCGATGAGTGTAAGCACGATGCGCAATTTTTGTGCTCCTCCTTGCACTGGGTACAATGGTGTCGTGGAGTCTGTACCATATGTTGGAACTTTTGAAACTCTCTTTCACTCGTGAAGTCTCCCTCCCCATCACGCAACATTTGATCCGGATCGTGCGTCGTGGTACGCCGACAAGCGTATCTTCAAGCTGCCGTCATACCGTTGTCTCCGTCATCTTCAATAATGTGTTGCCCTTCATGTACAATCTCATCTTCGCCGTGCTTGGTCCAGCGGTATAGCCACCTTGAAACCTCTTGAAGCAAGTGTGCGCGTATCGACTCTATGGTAGAAAACAACTTCGATTTTTGCGATCAACGCATGGACAGCACATGTAGTCCATGATTCTTCGACTTGTGCGCGCGCAGCCACGTTTAGAAAATAACTCACACCATTAAAAACTACCCACAGCGGTCCGTGTCATACATCCACCTTCGGTCCATCTACAATTAATTAAATCAAACATTACATACGCATATAATTGCAAATAACAAATAATTGTAAGCGATTAGATTTAAAAACATATGTAGCAATTTTGACTATATTAAAATACATCAACCTTTTTCCGTTATGTAAATATCCATATAGCAATTTTTTAGTATTGTAAAGAATGAAAATAATTGTAAATAGTTAGGATATATTTAGACTATATCAAAATATATCAATCTTTTTTTCATTGCGTCAATATCCATCTTGCAATTCCTTATTATTTACAAATTTGGAAAAAATTGTAAGTACTTAGGATATACTTTGAGTACATTAAAATATATCAACATTTTTTTATTAGGTAAATATCCATCTAACAAGTTTTATTATTTCAACATTTGAAAATACACCTTTTTCATTATGTAAAAATCCACATGGCAATTTTTGTTATTTACAAAAATAGAGATCAAATTACTAACCTCGAAAAGAAGTACAATACAAATTTTAACAAATTTTTGACAGCAGATCGTTGCAATCTACAAATCGAGCAAAGACAGAGCGCCTCTCTATCTTTGCTCGATCGGTCGAGGCGAGGGTCTCGATTATATAAAGACTTATCACTGCGGTTCTGCGCAGAACGGCGGTGATAAGCTTTGAATGCGTGAAAAACATATTGCGCGGGAAGATAATATCACTGCGGTTCGCTTTAACGGCGGTGAAAATGCAAGTATCACTGCGGTTTAAAACGACCGCGGTGATATATCTCTGCCGGTTGTTGTCTCAAACCGGCGGTGATATCTTGCTTTTTCTTGCCGGTTGGTTGCATGAACCGTAGTGATAAGTTCTCCCCAACTTAACTTTGAACCGGCAGAGATCGTTATCACTGCTTGGCTCGATCCTAAACGGCGATGATATGCCGGCAAGGATTGGCTGTTCTGTAGTAGTGAAAGATAGGAAGGGAGAGAAGGGAAGGGGAGAGGAGAAAGCGAGATTTGAGGTTTCTGCTTATTGTGTAGGTAATTTTTTTGTTTTGTTTAGCAATATACCATGGTAGGATAGCGAAAATAATAGATCTTCTTAAATTTAGAGGTTACTGATAGATTTAGTATATTTTTAGTAATTTATTTGGTTTGTATAAATACATTTACGTAGATATATATTTTTAGGAAAAATAATATATTTTTGGAATATAGTTGTTTTTCTACAGATAGATCTAGATAGATATATATTTTTAGAAGTGTAGATATAAATAGATATAGATATATTTTTTGAGCATATAGATATAGTTATGTTAGGTGTCACACTATATTTAAGAAAATTAATTAATTCGTGGGTTAATGAATTGGTCCGCAGATATGTCAGAACGAGTTCCATTTAGAATCTATTATGGATAAGGGGTTGTCATGTATGGTTTAGAGGGTGCGGATCTGAGTAACTTCTAGTATGTGGACAGAAGTTTGAGTAGGGTCGAGGAGCGTATATTTTCTTCTATGTTGAATTGGTTGTATTATACTTTTCGGATGGAACCAGATCAGTACCAGTTGAGGTTATTTTGCCTTTGTAGTATGCGAAATGATATTGTTTATTGGGAGTTACTTGAGGTGAAGTGAACTGCATCTGGAGGTCATATGTGAGGGGGGCAGAGCAATTGGACGGTATCGGGTGATTTTAGTGCAAGCGTATGATAGGGTTGTTGCTCCATAGCAGTAGTTGGATGCCGGTGAGTGTAGTGAGCCTCAAAATGAGTTCAGTTATGGTGACACCGAAATTAGGGAATCTAGCCATTAGCATCATGTATAGGAATGCAATGAGGACATTATTTACCAGAGTGGTGAACAAGTTGAGGTTGGGGAAGATGATGAAAATATTGGATAAGAAGTGCAGGGACAAGTAGATGAAAGTGATGAAATTAAGGAAATAATTTTTGCTCTAATTTAAATTTTGAGAGTATTTTGATTTTTGTGAAGGATGAAAGAGGAAGTTCTAGCGTGAATACATCTCAAAGTATTTTCTCGAATTTTCTAGAATTTTTACGCTATTTTAAAAGCCCCAAATGATTTAAGTGAATTTCTAGAATTATTTTTATTGAAAAGACTAGTGGAAGGCGATGATGACTCGAATGAGGAAGATGGAGGTATGGAGCCGCTTGTGCGCGCACGCCGAGGCCCCTTTAAGTGCCGGTAGCGCGCCGGCAGAGCTCCTTTCGCTGCGTTTGACTCCTCGCACGCCGCCGACAGCGCCGTGACGAGCTCGCCGTAGTTGCGCCCTTTGCCGCCGTTGTTTTGCTTCCTCTCGTCGCCGTCCGTCGCTTTCGCCGTGTTCGGCCCTGCTCCGAAGTTCACCAAGCAAGACGATCGAGTGGACCACTTCTTTCGCCGGAGAAGCCCCGCTTGCCGCCGCCGAGGTCATCTTCCCACTCCGCAACCTTCGCTTCTTCGCGCCGTCAACCTCGTCGAACCGCGCCACCGTCCGATTTGCATCGTTCGGTTACGGTGAGTCCACGTAGCCTCCATCTCTGTAGATGTTTAGAAATTTAGATCTAGAACGAGCGGCTTGGATTAGATCTAATGTCCGCGGTGGATGTAAATTGAAACGCCGCACCATGAACGAAAGCGATACACCGTTGGATTAGATCGCGATAAGGAAAATGAGAATGAGTACCCTCGTTAGGCCGATAACGCGCCGCCGCGATCGTGCCGCTGCGTGGCTACGAGTAAACCGAGGCGTCGCGATGGCGGTGTGGTGGTTGGCCGTATGTACACGACAAAAGAGACCGAGCCAACCCGAGCGACGTGGCGGCCTCCGGCGCGTACACGTGTCGCGGCCGACGCTATCGTGCATAAAGATCTTTGTGAAAGATTGGGCCGAAATTCATTTGGTGCTGACGTCATCATGAGGCATGCTGACGTCATAAATGTGAATTTCAAGTATAAAAATAATTCAGAAAAATCGGATTTTCTTAATTTACGTATTTTGATTTTATTCAAACTTCAAATGACTATAACTTTTGCATTTTAACTCGGATTTGGGTGATTCAAATTTCTAAAAATTCATAAAATTGTGAGCTATTTATTGGTGAATTTTATTTGAATTCTTGAGGACATATAGTCTTCTGTATTGGCTATTTATTGTATGCTTTGTTTATACGCGTGAGGCGTAAATTTTTAGGGAAGTTTCGAGGAAGAATTGTCGCTCAAGACCAAGCTTGAACACGACCAGCAACTCTTTGAAGGCAAGTGATGCTTTGATCATTTTGATCCCAGATTTTAAAATGTAATTTATGCTTTGAAACTATGCATGCTAATTATTTAAAATGAATTTAAATTAATTTGGGATAATGTAGTTAATCAACCCATTTTGTTATGCCACCTTGAATTATTAATTGTATGCCTAGATCATTGTCACCCTAAGTTCGATTATATTAGTTGGATGTTAATATTGTGCCAACACGGAGGCTAGACCAGTGAGTAGATGCTTAGCCTTGCGTGAATCATGAATGATCTTTCGGAAAAATGCTACAATATTGATTAAAGACATATTGAATGTATTTTGAAAAGTGGTGTGATGATGCCACATGTTGAGATTGAGGTACAAAGAACTTTGTGTGGTTCCATCGATATTGAGTTATTCTTGGCATGTGTTGCACAATAATCAAGCGGGTGGAAAATGATTTAGACTGGGCAAGTGGCAAGAGGTGTGTGGGTGGGCTGTGTGGCATTGGGTTGTTGAGTGATGTGAGTCTGTGTGCCACATTACATGTGTGCCTTGTTGAGTGTTGAAAGTCTTGCCTTGGTCGGTTAAGGACTTCACCTTGCAAGCCTTTGATCCGAGTCACCCGTACAACCACATGTCCGACATGGGATGAGACCTAGTTGACTAGGGTTCGATATCTTTCCTCGATACCTCGGGGTGACAAGACACGGGTGTATCTGTATGGGGGCGCGCACGTGCTACGGCTTGGTGCCCATCCAACGGTGATTGGCGGTCCTATACTTGCCTGTGTGAGGGAAGTGATAGTAAAGGCATCTGGGAGAGGTTCTTTGGTTAAGGTAGAAGTTCTGAAAAGCTTTGTTGCGGACAATCACGTGTGGTGAGCGGTCAGATCTTGTGGGTAAAGTGTACAACCTCTGCAGAGTGTCAAAACTATTGAATAGCCGTGCTCACGGTATTGAGCATTGCTCGGGATTACAAATCAAGGGTAGTTTTTCATAAACAAAACATGGAAGGGTGGCTGTGTGCGTTGTTGGAAATGAACTAATAAGGTCAGTGTGCCGAGAATCTTGAAGAAAACCATTTGAAATTAGTATTACTTATATCATTTCATCGCTTTAATCTAAACAAGATACTAGTTTAAAAATGTGCTTGATGCAAAAGGATCAATTAAGCCAATCCATTGGAATAAGCTTTGCATATAGTAATAGTCTTTGCATTTCATGCATTACTTGTTGAGTGCCTTGTGTACTCACCCCTATCAACCCCAACATCAGTGGAGGAGACTACACCGGTATGGGAGGAGAGTACGTCGAGGACACGAGCAACTAGGGGCAAGCCCAGTCGGTTGCCTCGTGGCAAGATGGATGCTTACGACTTTTTTATGTTCATTGCTATTTCTTTGTTTTGAATAATGTAAGCCTGCGTGGTGACTTATCCGTAAGAGACCATAAGGTTGTACAACTCGCTTTATATACATGTTTGCACTATTTATTCTTATATCCTTGTGAATGTCTGGGATGTGCAACCCTGTATGACTGTGTGTGCTAGCGTGATCCTGGACTGGCACAGAATACACAGAGGGTCCGGATTTGCAGATTCGGGTCCCGACACGTATAAGCCCAAATGGGGCACCCACTTGCTATGTTCGAAGGTTGAGCAGCATAGCTGTATGACTGAGGAAACCCTGATGGCTCACAGGAACCTGTTATCTGGGTATATCGCTAATATCATGTACCCAGAGATGTGGAGAACCTCAATTTGAGCTCCATGCTATTATCCAAGTAATCGAGAATAGATATCAGTACACCATTAGCTACAGAAAGGCATGGAGGGTGAAGCAGAAGGCCATAGAAATGAGGTTTGAGAAATTTAAAGACTCCTACCATAATCTGCCCGCACTGCTCAGTTGCATTCAGGGAAGAAATCCTGGCACTTATTATGATTATCAAGACTATCCGTCAAGCAAGTGGCCGATCAAGAGGCATCTAAAGAGAGTTTTCTTCGCATTCAGAGCTTGCATCAAGGCGTTCTATCACTGCCGTCCATTGTTGTGCGTAGATGGTACTTTCTTAACCGGGAAATACAAAGGGCAAATAATGACAGCTGTGGGCGTTGATGGAAACAACTAGATTCTGCCTGTTGCTTTCTCCTTTGTAGAAAGTGAGAACTATGAGAGTTGGCTGTGGTTCCTATGGAACTTGAAGATCAGGGTGGTGAAAACTCGTCAAGATGTGTGCATACTGCATGATAGGTATACTGGTCTGCTTAGTGCTATCAAGAAGTTACAAACAGGGGAATAGGAGCCACTTCCATGGCCTGACTTGCTGAGTCGATGGTGCATGAGGCATTTGGGTGCGAACTTCTATAAGCAATTTAAGAACAAGGAACTAATGACCATATTCAAGAGACTATGTAAGCAGAAACAAGAGAGTAAGTTTCATACTCTATGGAAGAATCTTGATGTGCTAACAAGAAAACACAAAGAGGAGCAGACGAACAAGGCTAATAGCAGTGAAACACTGGAGCAGGCGGAGCCTCTATTCCCTCTGCCAACAGAAGATGAGGCGACGAATCGTCGTCGAAGGCAAAGGCCAATCAAATATTTCTTGGACTGGATAAAGTATGAGCCGAAAGAGAAGTGATCATTGTTACGTGACACACATAGTGCTAGATATGGTGTCATGACGACCAACATGGCGGAGCTGCACAACTGGGTAATGAGAGGGATGAGGTGTCTCCCGTTGGTAGGAATTGTTGAGGGAGTGCTGCGGGGCACAACCAAGTACTTTGTGGATAGGCATCAAGCTGCTAAAGTAGTAATGAGAGATAAGAATCTATTGTACTCAAGCATGATAACTAAATACATGGATGAGAAGAGTAAGAAGGCGGCCAAGCATAGAGCTATCAAAGTAGGTGTATGAACACTGTGTTTTGAGGTGATATGCAGGGATAAAGGACAATATGGAACAAACCAGAAGGTTATCACCCAAGATTGCATATTGCAGGCTGACTGCAAATGCTCGTGTAACGAACCCCACCTTTTGCATAGGCCATGTTCTCATGTGATAGCCGCATGTGCCTTATTTGGAATGCGACCCGGTACATATCTATCTGAATATTTTACAAAGGAAAAGGTGATGGCAACTTGGAGCGAGAAGCTTTATGGTTGTGGTGTTCTTTCACCACAACTCCTAGTGTCAATGAAAGGTTCTGGGTTCCTAATTTTGATGCAAGAACATGCAAAGCAGGGTGTCACAAAATAAGGCATATCAGAAATGATATGGATGAGTCTGAAGCTAGTAAACGTGTGAAGAAATGTTCATTATGCAAGCAAACAGGACATACGTTCAAGAACTGCCAGCCAGAAAACATAGAGGATGAAGGAGGAGATGGCAACCCGATGACGGGGCTATATATCAAATTCATATTATATTGATGTAATGTGTGTTGTATGAACTATGTTTTTTACCTAGTTGTAAGCAAGTTGTATGTCGTTGTGAGTGTTGTTGCTTCATAAATTATTAGAATTTGTTTCAATATATTGTTATGATGCTTGTGTAGTTGTTTCGCATTTGTTTCAATATATTGTTATGATGCTTGTGTAGTTATTTGTACGCATTTGTTTCAATATATTGTTATGATGCTTGTGTAGTTATTTGTACGTATTTATTTCAATATATTGTTATGATGCTTGTGTAGTTATTTGTACGCATTTGTTTTTATATATTGTTATGATGCTTATATAGTTATTTGTACGCATTTGTTTCTATTTGCATTTGAAATTTAACTTTCATTTTTGTAATTTGCAGGTATGGCTCACCAGGATGGAGATGACGATTAGCCATTTGAGTTGCTAGATCCGATCGTTGATCGTCGTCACCGTGCCCACTACGCCACTTCTTTTCCAAAGGAGGGATAGGATCCTCTGGAGCTCAGCGTACTACGACCGAGGACACCGCAAAAGCTCTAAACGATCGATCCTCGATGGATCCCCATGTAACATACTATTCTTCAAATTTCTAAATATGTTTGATGTAGTATCATAATTTATATTAATTAATTAGTGTGGTGCTGATATTAATTTCACATTTTTGTTTCGTAGGCTTCAAGCATCAGGATTGCGCCACTCGCCCGGATGGTGCAGGCGGTGCACGACGATGTGTAGGGACGGGACGTGGGTCTCCTGTTCCCGTTCGACCGGTCCCTGGTCACCGCTCTGTTGGATCGGTGGAGGCTGGAGATGCACACCTTCCATCTACCTATCGGGGAGATGGCGATCATATTGGAGGACGTCACGTACCTCCTCTGACTCCCAATTGCCGGTGACCTGTGGTGCCCTAGGACGTCGACGCGAAGTGGTGCTAGGAGCTACTTGCGCGGTTCCAGGGTGTGCTACCTGCAGCTGTGTACCGACCATTCACCAGAACACATGGTCCGACACTAAGGTGGCTTCGACAGTTCGTGGTATGCAACTAACCTTTAAAGCTTAATTGTGCATATACTGATTAAACTAACAAGAAAACTTAAATTTACACGCGGAGCACATCGTCGAGCCTATGGACGAGGTGAGGGTGAGACGCCACCTGGAGGCATACCTGCTGTGGTTCTTTGGCTGGTGCACGTTCACGAGCTCCCATAGGGATAGCGTGGATAGGCACCTCGTCTAGTTCGCGAGGACGATTGCAGATGCACCCCTTGACGCCGTGCCGCACTACTCCTGGGGTCGGCTGTGCTGTGCACCACGTACCGTGCACTCTACGACGGCTGCGGACGGAATGCCGATGGGTCAACCTTCACTAGATGTCCACTGCTTGTACAGCTTTGGGCATACGAGAGGTTCCAGATCGGGCGACATGACATTGACTTGTAGCCTCTTGTACATGGCGGTAACGACGATGTTGACGCTCCGACCATGGGCACCATCTGGTGCCACCGACGGGTAAAATATTGCAATCACGATTGTGAAACATTCACTTTAACATTTCTCAATACTAACGGTAACGTTCTGCGTTGATTTTTCTGTCGTCACTACAGCCTAGGTGGGCACACAGGACGGTGCGACTGGGCTACCCGCAGTTCGTCGCTGCATTCGACCACCTCACCGACGATTACGTATCGCTGGACACCGTACACAGAGGCAGAGGTGCACCTATGTGTGACTGGTGGATTGTCCACCCTATGCACACGTGACACAGCGTACTGGTGTACACGTCGGTTCCTCCTATTCGATGTCCAGGTGGAGGGCTACGCTATCCATCGATTGATGAGGCAATTCGATCTACGACAGGAGTTCCCAGTCTAGGTCGGTTGTCGGGTCCCACACGGCGCCCATACGTTAGTTCCCTGCATCGATGTTCTCTAATTATTATCGTGTATTGCCATCTAATAATGCTATATTTATTTTTTATCCGCAGGCAGACTAGGAAGGGCGTGCATGGGGCCACCCCTAGCACAAAACATATGGCGCCATGGGTCGAGGAGTGGGGAGGAGCCCTAGATGACATCCATGCTGAGGATGCGGCGTACGACCCGCAGATGTACCTTGGCTACCGACAGTAGTACACTTCCCGTACCTGTCTGCGTTTGGTACATGTCGACCCCGATCCTCCTAGACACGTTCTCAGGGTGAGGGACACGTATCCTGCTCATACCGACTCAGCTCTGCATAGTGCGGTACATTGCGTCAAATATACGATCTCATTTCCAATCAGTTGGTAAAGGTGCTAACTAATTCGTAATGTATTTTTCAGACTGATGTGATAGGCCAGTACTACGAGGAGTCAGGGAGCTTCCTTTCTTGTTTGACCCGCGAGGTTGACATGACTAGAGGGGAGGTGACCTCTTTCTTCGCGAGGTTTAGGGAGAGCTCAAGGCGCATCCTCGAGTTGGCGGGATGCCGCTAGCCTCTCAATGTGGCTCACGGCGTGCCGCTTAGTGGAGGTAGGGGTGCGCAAGTACATCTTCACATGCTACAGTCTCCCATGGCACTGTCACGCTGCCGACCGCGAGAGGGCGAGCTGCTGGACACGCTGGTCTAGCCACTCACGCTGGAGGTGAGTATTTAATCTCATTTTCTATGTTTTTCAATCATTTTTTTAATGCTCTCAACAATTCTTCATTTGTTACAGGCTCACAGGCACGATGGTTCCCGTCCACAGGTTCACCTGCACCTGACGACTATGAGTGGTAGCCTGATGATCTAGCCCTCGTGGACTACGACCTCGACGATGGTGGTGTGTCGAGCTACTTCGTTGATGCGGATGAGCCTGGACCATCGCAGTTGCAAGGAGCACCACCACCGACCCAGCCTTCTTAGCCGGAGTATGCTACACCTCCAACTAGACCACAGAGGGCCCACCACGCGCCGACGCAATTGACCTACTCGTAGGGGCAGATTCGCAGGAGGCCTGCCCAGCCGCGAGGAGCCGCCCCGAAATGGGGCCGGCAGTAGTTTCTTATGTTTTGGATTGTTGGAACTTTTTATCTTATATATTTAATTAATCCATTCCAGATATGTTGTACGACATATGGTTTTTATGATCACGAACTATTATATTTGGTTATGCAATAATGTTATTTTTTTACAATAGGACTTGCTTTCAAGCAAAAAGAGTCAATTAGTTAAAAATGGTTAAAATATCTGCTACTAATGCCTCAAAAATGGTTAAAATATCCTATGCATTGCAGTCGCAAACTTAGAAAGAAAATTGGACCGCAATTGTGTAAACTGCATGGTCACTTATGCGTTTTCTGCACCCCATAAAATAACATGTTTGAATGAAAAATTATGGAGGAATAGCCCAGAAACACCCTTTGATATATGTACTACCATAATCTAGAAAAAGATCGTGTTTAAACCTTGCTTGGCATCTCAATCCTCCCAAAACAAACACCCTAAACGATCACTACAAGCGCAAATTCTAAACACTTAAGCCTTTGATTAGATAACTTCCATGCAGCAGCTTTTTTAGGGCGATTAGACAACTCACGTGCGTGCAACTTTGTCAGGCCGATTAGACAAGTCACATGTTGCAGCTTTGTAAGGATGAGTTGTCAAAAAAGAAAGCATACATCACCTTTTGCAGCGACAAGTTGCAACACTCTGCCCAATGCTTTAAACTTTTTCAGGTCGATTTGACAACACTCTACACAGTCCGTAGTGACCACTCATTGCCTACTTTTAACTTTGAAGTGACCACTTATTGCACAATACATTTGTTAGTACTAATACCTTGCATGCATGACTGCCTTTTCAGCCCGACTTGACTACATTGGGCGTTTTGCTATCCGTCTGCATGTTTGAATCTTACCTTCCAACACTTAGTCCATACACCACCCCTTCGAATCTATAAAAGGTCAAACCGCAAGCACACATTCAAAGCTCCCACTCACACTTCACCATGGCTGGATCCTTTAGCAGAGCATTCTCATGGACACCTGATATGAGCAGTCTTGCCCTTCATTACACGTTGAAGATTACGCGTAGTGGTGTCCAAATTGCAACAGTGGCGTCCGACATTATCGAGGCATAATGTGACAACCTCTGGCCTGAACCTTGTGACCTCCGACGACCTCAAGGCGCACTTGCAAGGGTGGCGTCAAAGGTATTACAGGGTGTGCGAACTAGCCGACCACCCTTCTGCTACAGATTTCTCTACGAGATTTTATAGGGTAATGATGTTACCCGATCAGTATACAGAACATATTAAGGTTAGTTATTTCCTATTTGTTCACCCTACTAATGTTTTTAGCATTATCCATAAGTTCACTAATTCATATGCTCATCTTGTGTGTTAGTCATTCCCGGAGGATAAAGAGTTGTTGAACAAATATATCCCAGAATTTGCGGCGATGTATATGCTCTTCGGCGGGGGTGTGATACTTGATTTGCGTAGAATACGTAGAAGAGGATCTAACTTGAGGGGTAGAGGTCGACCCAGTACTGTTGCAGCAACAAGTTCAAGAGGATGTTCAACCACCACCAAATGAGGGCTTACTCCTAACTACGTAAATAACGATGACGATGACGATGACGATTTCATGTCACCTAGACCTCGACGTTCGAGCACTACTACAACAGGCCGTTCAAGCACTACTACAATAGGCCGTTCAAGAAACAATGCTAGAGGACGTTCAACCAGCACTTAAGGAGGGCTAGCTCCTAACCATACAAATGATGATGACGATTTTATGCCACATAGGACACGAACCTTGTGTCATCGGAGTCCTCCAAATATTGACGATGATATTACATTAAACCCTATCAGGTATCCAAACGTAGTACCCCGTCAGGAACTAATAGATAACTATTGTCTATTTGACCATGCCGTATTCTGACAACCATGGTCATAGAATGTATAGTTTTGTGACTTAGTCCTACACCAGAGGCATGTACCTATGTTGTATCCCACCTTTATGAATTCTCTAAGGTATGTATGTACCTATGTTGTATCCTAGTTTTATGAATTCCTTAAGGCATATACCTATGTTGTATCCCAGTTTGTGACTTAGCTCTACACTTTGTAATACCAATGTCGGTTTTATTCATTTCAATATTTTACTATAATTTGTTATCAAATTTGTCGCACACCGAAAAGAGAATAAGGAACAACAAATTTTGATTTTTTTTGTCAAATAATTAACTGACAAATAAATTTGTAAAACACTACATGAATTATGATTATCACTTACAAATATAAATTTTTTGAATTTATTGAACCCCAGTTTGAACTATAAAATTCTAGCAACCATCAAAATAACACTGATTTTTAATAATTAATGCTGGCAAGTTACAGCGAATTTTTGAATAAAATCAGTGCAAAATAGTTCCTCATAAATTTAATTTCCTCCAAAATTGTTTTCATGATTTTAGAATTTTTTTGGGGCTCTATCGTTGAGAGCATCTAGGCCCCTTATTTTTGTCAGTTATGCTTATTATGTAGGTTTTGGTGTTGATGATCAAGAAGCATACTTAGTATAAGATGACAACAGCTATATTTGAAGAACAAGGCTAAGGTGTTTATTCTTAGTTTTGGCTTAGGAGTTGATTCAAGCCATATGCTAGAATAACCGTACTATTAAAAGGGATTATACACAAGTAATAATCTTGGTTCATATGCAAAAATCACTAAGATTACTTGGAGCATAGGACATTTCATATCTCTCATTCAAAAATCCAGATCTTCCCTCTCCTACCCAAAAAGAGTTCTTTTTCGGACTAACTACATTTAGTCCCGCACTAAAAAATCCAGTTTCAAGTTCTAACCGACCGCACTCCATGAATGCCGGACCGACTTTTTCAGTCCGGCGCTAAGAGCTCTCTTCTGATTTATTTTAATCGAGCGTACACCGTTCATGCCGGACCGATCTGAATTTAGACTTATATTCAGTCCGGCGTATGTTGTCTTTTCACTCCAGACCATCATTTCTAGTCCGGTGTTAAGAATTTCTTTACTCAAATCTTAACCGAGAACACGCCGTTTACGTCGGATCAAATTCTAAGTGTACGCCGGACCAACTTTTTTGGTCTAGCGCAAACGTGTTTCTCTCTGGTAAATCCAGCTGTTTTCCCTTCCACGCCGGACCAACTTTTTCAATCCGGCGCAAACGTTGTTTTTGCTGGTATCCAAATAGAACAAAGCATGTGTACGCCGGACCAATATTGTCGGTCTGGCATAAACTTAATTTTACCAATGTTAACCTTCTCTCTGTACATGTATATGACGCACCGATTTTGTCGGTCCGACGCAAATGGGTTACACTAGGTACAATACTTCTCCGCACTTGTGTTCCCCGGACTAATATTTTTAGTTCGGTGTCAGTTACTTCTTCACACGATGGACCAACCTTGATAATCTTCCTATGTACTCCGGACTAACATTTTCAATCCGGCGCGTGCATAAATTTCATCATATCAATTCGGTATGACTCATACACCTTAAAATACTTATAAAAGGGGCAGCCCATGACGCCATATTTGCCCAGTTTTTCCTGACGCACCCAACGGGCAAATGGCAGGAACAACGGCTCTTTTTTAAAGCTCTATATATACAGTGATTGAGTTGACTTAAATGTGTAGAGACTTTGCATATACACATCTTTGACATTCTGAATATCGTTGACATCTCTCAAATCATTTACATCTCTTTGATCTTTAGCATTCCTGAACTTTCATTCCATCAAAGAGTTTGAGCTTCAACTCAGAAACCACAAACACTCATTCTGAACATTTAGAGTTCTTGCTCCAAGCTGAGTCTAGTTAGCATCTAACTACTGAACCATGAAGACAGGGCTTATGGATAGTCTATTACTCTTGGAACTAGCTGTTCCTAGACGGTTGGAGAAGTTGTTGGTGCGACCTATCCAAAAGGGATTGTGGAAGGCCACCATTTCTGTGAAAGGTTGAGACTCACCTCACCGGTGTGGTGGAAGAGTCAAGCTAGTGAAAAACCAAAAGCCATTGAGATTGCTATTTGGTGGAGTAATACTTCTGAAGAAGTGCTCTAACGGGGACGTAGGAGGTTGGTCTCTGAACCTCGGTGAAAAATCCTTGAGTCGTCCTGATATTTGTTTTTCTTTGTATGTTCATCTTATTATCAATTTTCATTCAAGTTCTTACTGCAACTAAGTCGTCGAAGGACCATGTGGAGGTCCATCCATGTTTGTGATGAGTATTTGACTTTATTTGAGCAAGGTGTGCTCAAGTTTGAGTTTGATTTGGATTGATTTTCAAAATGAAGCAATTTGAGTTGTCTCGCCAGAGTGGCGCACGGTCGTATGGACGCGGTAGTGATGAGTTGGATGGTTTATTGCACATCTTTGTGGGCATTGCTATGTGAGGAGTTTCCTTGTTTTTGATGGTTGCAGGACGACGGTGCTAGGTCATGGTGAGGCGAAGGATGACCGGAACTAGGCGAGGAGCGTCGGAGGTCCAGACGGTTGGGAGATCGCCAGAAGATGATCGGAGATGGAGTCCGGGCAAGTCAAGAAGACAAGGAAAGGAGTTGATGCTAGCTAGATGCCGCGTGGATCAATGAGGGCTGTCGGATTGAGGTCTAGTTGATAGGTTAGCGGGTCTAGGTAGTATGCTTTGAAAACCGTGCAAGAAAACCCGGTATGTGTGTGGGTTTTGGGTTAGCCCTTGCATGGCTGTGTGTGTGGGTTAATCCTAGCCCTTAGATGAGTGGTCTAGGGTTGAGGGACTCATCCAAGGGTGGTAGGTGACCCAAGAGTAGTATAAATAGGGGTGGAGGGGTAGCCTCGTTCCCTTGAAGGTGTTGATGTTTTTTATGCTCATTTGAGCTTTGCCCACATGAATGTGAGGCTTTGTAACCTCGCCTTCCAGAAATGAAAGTTTTATCCATCCACCTCTGAACTTATTTTGCGCATTTACATTATGTCTTTACTTTACGCAATTTAAATTCAGCATTTACTTTCCCGCAATTACATTCCCGCAATTTACTTTCAAGTAATTTGGATTTGCCTCCCCTCCTTCTAAATGCTGCTGATCTTGGATGTTTTGAGTGTGTTCATATGGTTTTACATCTCTTTTGCACTCTTGGATTGAGTAGAGAACATCTTTTCTTTCAAGTTCCATCTTTGTTCGAACTTGTTCTTAGCAAGAGCGATCAGTGTTTGATTTTGTAACAATATAGAAAATTCCTTTTTGAGTGATTCTTGTTGGAGGAGGTGCGGGACTCTGATATACACCTGCAGAAAAATTTTGGAGTTCACTTGTTGCACCGTTTGGGCGCCATGAGGTGAAAACCGAGCCCCAAACTTTCTGCTCGATGTTCTTGAGCAAACTGTGTTCTTAGATTTTTACTATTTTTTCTGTAAGGCTTTTTGAGGAGAAATTTGGTGGAGTTCTTCATGACTCTGATGCTCATAGGGATAAAAATTCTCAGAATTTTGTGATCTGCAGAAACCCACCAACCTCCTGTGCAAATTGAGGACAAGTTCTGGAAATTCTGCTTTTGCTTTTCTGAAAGTGACTTTTGTGATTTGAATTGATGTCCTTTTTAAAAGCAAGAGTTTGAATTGATTCCTCTTTATCTTGGACACTAGACAACCAGGATTGTGACTCAAAAATCCCCACATATTTTATGGTACTTATCCATGCAAGCTTGGGGTACACATAGTTGTCTAGTTTTTCGGGTTTTTCACAATTTCTTTTGAGCGATCTTGTCGAGGTTTTTGTTGGAGTATTTTGGGGGAATTTTTATTTGCGACCATTCACCCCCCCTCTGTTCGCCATCTTGGTCCTTCAATTGGTATCAGAGCCATGGTGACGGACAAATGTTCCACCAAGCCTCCCATCTTTAATGGAGTTGATTTTCCTTTTTGGAAGTCCGGATGGAGTCATACATCACTGCCGGGGCTACGATATGGCGAAGGTGAAACTCCGTATGAGGTTCTGGCGATGAAAATGTCACGCCATCAATATGGTTGGCGTTGAGGCGAATGCTAAGGCAAGGAACATTCTCATACTGAGGTCTTAGCCATGTGAGTATGATAGATTTCTCACCTTCGCTCCGCTCACGAGATTTGGGTAACCTCGATGCTTACCATGAGGGCTCTACTCAAATCAAGGCGTGAGGCAGACAGTTCAAGCTCGAGTACAACAAGTTTGATCAACGCGCTCGTGAGAGTCTCGACGAGTGTTTTGGTCGGTTTACAAAGATTTTGAGCGACCTCCGGCAGTTGGTTGCATGTACCCTGACTCGGACAATGCTTGGCATTTCTTGACCGCACTCGACCTTCGGGTTTGGGAGATGAAGGTGACCACCATCAAGGACACCACCGACTTATCGACTCTGACTCTTGACGGGCTTTATTCTCGCCTCAAGACTCATGAGATCGATGTCGTCTCTCGAAAGACAAAATCTCAGTCGATGGCTTTGGTCACCGATCCCATTGGATCTTCTTCTTCTGATCCTTCTATTGGTTTCTCTCTTTCCGCCCTTTGCGAGCTAAGCGATGACCAATTGGAAAAATTTCCAGAAAATGAGCTTGCTCTTCTCGCTTGCAAGTTTTCTCATGCATACAAGAGGGTGAGAGAGAGGAAGAGAGGTGGCATGATCACCTGCTTCGAGTGTGGTGGCCCCAACCACATTTGGGCGAACTGTCCCAAGCTGGAGAAGGGCAAGAACGACGTTGGCGGTTCGGGCAAGAACGACTACACCGACAAGAACGCAACAAGAAGCCTCCGGTTCGTGAACCGGCAAGACGAGAAGAAGTACCGCAACTTCTCCAAGAACAAGAAGCTCTTCCACCGCGTCCTCGCCGCGCATGACGACATCAACCTCTCCGACACGAGACATGGAGCGACGAGGCGAGGATGATCCGCAAGAGAAGAAGGGCGGCGATGACTTCTCCGGCATGTGCTTCATGGCCGACACCAACGACATCAGCGACTCCGAGCTCTACAGTGACTCGGATGAGGTACCCTCCTATGACCAGCTCAACGAAGCTTTCTGCAAATTAGGAAAATTTAATGCTAGAGCTAGAGCTAGGGCTACGGAGCTTGAGAAGGAAGTAGGTACCTAGACTCGAGAGTTAGCTTCACTTAGATCTTCTCCCTCCCGAGTCACTGATGATTGCTCTTTGTGTGATGCTATTCTTGTGGAGTTG
Organism: Otatea glauca; assembly: GCA_036346275.1. Lineage (NCBI taxonomy): Eukaryota > Viridiplantae > Streptophyta > Magnoliopsida > Poales > Poaceae > Otatea > Otatea glauca. The sequence goes on along the minus strand of CM070721.1, from coordinate 40,219,997 downwards.
GAGAACCTAAGGACCATACATGATAGTGTGCTTGCTGAACTTGATGGTCTTAGGTTGAAGGATGCTAGCACTAGTTCTATTGATACTATTCCTGTTGAGGCTAGTTTTCTTCATGCTCACTCCACTCCATCATGTGCTAATTGCCCTAAATTGCTTGCCGAAATTGATGCCATGAGCGAACACCTTAGAAAGCTTTCTCCTAGAAATGATGAACTTGAATTGCATGCTTCTAAGGACCCAGTCAGCTCATGTGAGGGCTGTAAGCAACTAAAACTTGACAATGATGCTTTGAATGTCAAGTGTGATCAACTTGCTAAGGATTTACTAGTTAAGTCACAAACTGGTTGCTTGCTGTGTGTTGGGGTTAAGGATGATGTGGATCAAATCCATGTCGAGCTTAAGAAGAAGTTAAAAGAGCAAACCCTTAGGATTAGAGATGCTTCTTGCATTTCTTGTGAGGCCCTCAAGATTGAGGCAGCCGTGCTAAGGGAACAAAAAGCACGTGCGGAGAGATCTTCTCTTTCTGGTTCTTCCTCTTCCTCTCCTTTCCGCTGTTCTTCTTGTGCTTCTTTCTTCCGAGATTGCCAGTATCTTATGAGCACTCTCGAGAAGTTTGTTGGAGGCAAGAAGAAGCTCAATCTTATTCTAGACCAATCCAAGATTAGTAGATTCAATCAAGGTCTAGGATTTGATCCCTTGGAGCACGCTCGGGCGCATCCTCCCACCATTGTGCGCGGATCCAAGAGTGGTGAGATTGTGGTAGCTCCCGAGTGAGCACCACCATGTTTAGGTCTCTGGGGTTGTCCATAGGACTTTGACCGAAGGGTGTTACTCCTATTGCTTACGCCTCTAGCAAGGCGAAGTACACATGCACCTTCCGTAAGAAGGATGGTCACCTAGTAGATTTACGCTTCAGCGCCAAGATCACTCGGTGTGGCGTGTTGCTGCTCTTCGGGTATTTGTGGTCATCCCGGACTTTGAGTGCTCCTAAGGTACACACCGCTTCTAGACAAAGTTAGAGAGTTGCTGTTTTTGGGCGCATCCGGGACTCGGTTTTCATGCTTGGTTCTTGAGTTTTAGTCTTGGAGCTGTTCGTAGTCGATCTTTCGCCGTCCTCTTGATATTCCTCGTTTTCTCATCGAGGTAGATATCGTGGTGAGGCGTTTCCTGGTAGGAGTTTTAGGCAGCTTCACTAGGGTGGTTCGGCTTTTGCACCATGGCAGGCCAACCTAGTTTCAGCTCCTAGATCATCTACTAGAGTTGCTACTGACCTTGTTAGGGTTAAACATCAGAGAGACACTCGAGTCCAGTCTTCTTCAGTGGCTGGTACTCTGAGGCGTCGAGTGGTTCAGTATTGGGTCCCCAAGTCTTCACTCTATCCCAGTATTGAGTCATCTTTTCCTCTTGTGTCAATTCCTTGTGTCATGTCTATACGATGATACTTTTAAGTGCATTTTGCCTTTCTCATGGTATGAGTCGCTTGAGGCTAGCTTGAGGATGTGATCACTGCCTAGTGGAGTGGATTTGGGTCATCTGGTGGACTTGTCCTTTCTTAGTTCGATTCTTAGTCCATGAGTTGTCCTAAGGCATCATCTTCGCCATGCATAAGTAGTGGACCTCGTTTTTCCTCGAGGTACCCACTCACGGCAAGAGTTGCAGGTAAGTATATTGGTCATGTTGATCTTTACTAATCTCATCTAGGATCGGTTTGTCGCTTTTCAATGTTGGCACTCGATGTGAATTCCGAGTTGGCCTTTGCGGCTTGTCTCTAGAGGATTGGATCTTCCTGCATGACCATCATGAGCATCATGATAACTGCATGTTCTTTCAACTTTGTTCGCCTTGTGTTTCGCTCCACAAGTGTTGAGCTTCATGATAACAGCATTGGGGACTTCCACTTCCATGGTGAGCTATCTCATATCCTCATATCGGTTATACTTGTGATCATCATTTCCATGACATGTTGTGATTGCTCTTGCTCCCATGTGTACTATATGTACTTTGCTAGGTCTTGTTAGTTTTTGTCTGTCTTGTTTTGTGCCATAGCATGTTTTTCCCAACCATCTTTGTGCTTCATGTATTATATCCTAAATTCATGAGCTCTTTCCCAGCATGTGATTCTCTTGTTTTTATCCTGTCCATGATATTGTTCATTTGGTATGAGCATTTGTATTAACTATAGGCACGTGCTTTATATCATTTACTTTATTTTGTCATGAGTAGTATCTAGGTTATATGACCCTGATTTTCTATTACATCCATGATTAGCTTTGTTTAGACTTTGTTTGTGAGACTTTGTGCTACATGTGAGTGTCTTTCATGAGATTGGGGTCATATGATCTAGCTGCATTACTATGACTTATATTGTTCATGATCACCTTTATTGTCCTTCATGCTTATATGCTTCATACATTTTGCATGAGCATGTGTTCTTCATTCATGGCATGTATTCATCATCATGCATAGAGTGTTGCCATAAGTAGCTTCTCATCTTTGTGTCCATGGTCACCATTTACTTTCATGCTGTCTGTGTCCTCATGACCTTTTGTTTGGTCTTCTTTTGACGGGCCTTTTCAAACATGTAAATATTGTTATTGAGACTATGGATAAATGGACCTTGATGTTGCTAATTGGTTTGTTTTATGCTTGATCCTCTTTGGTTGTCTTCATTCATCTTGCTCATGTTATATCTAGTAGCATGTTGTTGTGCTTCATTGTGGTATTTCTTCATTTACATGCTCATTGCCATGTTTAGGGTAGTATCTTGATCCATGTATTTCTAGGCTTGCACATGATCCTGCTAGCATTTTGTTCTTTGTGATGCACCTTGCTTAGCTTCTTACCGACAAGATGACGGTGCTATGATGCACCTTGTCGTTGTTTATCATGTGGATATGTTTTCACTCTTGTCTATGGATATATGGATCTTGATGCTATCTTTAGCTTGGTTGTGATCATGATCTTACATTACCTTCTGCATCATGTTCATGCTCTGGATGATCATTTGCCACACTTTTCTGTATCTTGTCCATTCGTGCCTCGGGCTGGATCCGCTAACCTTGATTTGAAAGCATAGATTTGTTGGATGCATGTGTGTAGGCTTTCTGGTGAGGAGACTATCATCCTAGGAATATCTCTAAGTCTTCTTCCTCTGCTTTTTGGATCCACTTCAAGTCATTTGCCACTACTTGCACTACACTGCAGTAGGTAAGTACCTCTGAAAATGTTGATGATAGTGATAGGTCTCTTAGGAGGTTGTGGTTCTTTTGTAGGTAGAGCTTGTGTCCTGTTTGTCTAGAGTCTTTTGGTTGGACTTCTAGCATAATTAGGTTGCTTTTTACCTTGAGCCGTCTTGCTCCTTAGAGACCATGTGGTTTTAGATCTTATCTCTTTTCCTCTAGCTTTCTACCTATATCTTGTGAGGTGAGAGTTTTAGAGTGTGCCTCAAGGGGAGTAGAGTGTGTTCAGGGGGATTTGAGCTTGGGTTTATGAGCCCTTACGACCTTTCGTGAGGGGGAGCTGGTTTGTATATTATGTATTATATGTTTTCTTCCAGCTTTTCTTTTCTTTGTGTTTCTTCTGGGTGACTTTGGGCTTGTTTTCTTGAGTTGAGTTCACTCACTTAGACTTCTGGCATGCCTCGCATGGACCTCTTATCTTGTGCTTTAGGTTGCTATCATGCGTGATTAGTGTTCTCTCTTCTCTCTAGGTTGAGTTCCCTCACGTCTTATAAGTCTAGCGGTATTGGGCCTCTGGGTAGGCAGAGTGCGTGTGCACTCCTTAGTTGGGATCTAGAGTCGACTTCCTATGTCGATCCTTTGGGAAGATAAGAGCGAGTCTGAGCCGTAGTGAGTCTCTTCTATCTTATCTATGCTCAATAACCATCCAGTTTTGCAGTTTCTCGACTTCTTCTCCTCATTCTATTTTTCTGGTTGTTATTGAGTTCATTTGTGTCTTCTTTATGCCTAATCTTGATAATAACTCAACTTTAACCAGATTTGAGCTTAAAATTGATTCATTTGTTGAGGGGGAGTTTGGGAATCTGTTCGTGCATTGCATATAGACTGCATTTCTTGTTTAATGAGTTTTGTCTATTATGCAATTGATTTCTTCTTCATGCTATACACCATGCTACATCATTTGAAGAAAATCACTAGCTTAGATATGTCCAAGTTCATTTAACTTGCTAAGCTTAAAAATGAAATAAGCCTTAAATGAAAATCTTGATGAAACTTGTTGCTTTTACTTGCTAGGTTTCTTCTCTAGAGGTTTGTGCCATAATTTGAGAAATTTAGGAGTTCTCTAGAGTCCCTATAGCAACTTGGGTGAAACTAGTTTGATCCATGCTAGAGTCCTTCAATTGCTCATAAATCATTGTGCTAAAAATGAAAATTAGACAAAATTGACTCTTCTTGTGCACATACGACTCAACACCTTGTATTCACAAGACAGCTTCCCATTGCACTTGGGATGAACTTGGAATACATCGTGTTTGACCTAGACCATCCTCTTAAGAGTTCATCTTGAGATGGTCGCATACGGCTTGAGTCAATTGGTTGTCAAAAGAAAATGCAAATAAATTAAAAACAAAGACATATGTGGGTAAAGAATGCAAATAATGTCAAACATTTGCACCCCGCTATGTCTTGTATGATGATAAATCAAAATTTGCATTAAGTGATAAATGAGCCCGAAGGACCTTGTATGCTCTTCTAGATTCCCCAAAGTGTTGAGTAGGTTAAACTCTACGTTTTCCTTTTGATCCTTAGAGTGGCTATTCTTCTATTTTTGAAACTAAAGCTAAGTGTTGCACTTGTCTAATCTTGCTAAAAATGAAATATTCAAAACTAAGCTCGTATTTGCACTTGGACATGTCGTAGTTTAGTCATCTTCTGAAATTGAAAAGCTTGGTGTAATATCCTTCCATTTTGATCAATTGGATAATCTTCAAAGCTCTTTCGATTGCATTTCATGCATACATAAAAAAATTGATGCCTATATTGCCAAAAGGGGGAGAAAACATAGAAAAGGCATCACTAAAATGATAAAAATGTGAATGCTTATTTGGTTATTATGATCTTTGTAAAACTATGCTACTACTTCTTTGGATCATAATCACATTTGACATGTTTAGTTGGATTTTAGACTTTTTGTTGAAAACTTGCTCTTTCTTAAATTTAACTCTAAAATCTGAATTCCTCTTCGTCAACTTGTTCATGGTTCTAATTTCTATCTTTGGACCAAGTTTGACTTTGCAACTAAAAATTGCTTTCTTCTTCATTTTCTTCAAACTCAAATTTATGCCTTTTGTGTGGTTTGTCAATATACTCATCAAGGGGGAGATTGAAGGACCATGTGGAGGTCCATCCCTGTTTGTGATGAGTATTTGACTTTATTTGAGCAAGGTGTGCTCAAGTTTGAGTTTGATTTGGATTGATTTTCAAAATGAAGCAATTTGAGTTGTCTCTGCCAGAGTGGCGATCTGGTCGTATGGACGCAGTAGAGATGAGTTGGATGGTTTATTGCACATCTTTGTGGGCATTGCTATGTGAGGAGTTTCCTTGTTTTTGATGGTTGCGGGACGACGGTGCTAGGTCATGGTGAGGCGAAGGATGACCGGGACTAGGCAAGGAGCGTCGGAGGTCAGACGGTTGGGAGATCGCGGAAGATGATCGGAGACGGAATCGGGCAAGTCAAGAAGACAAGGAAAGGAGTTGATGCTAGCTAGATGCGCGTGGATCAATGAGGGCCGTCGGATTGAGGTCTAGTTGATAGGTTAGCGGATCTAGGTAGTATGCTTTGAAAACCGTGCAAGAAAACCCAGTATGTGTGTGGGTTTTGGGTTAGCCCTTGCATGGCTGTGTGTGTGGGTTAATCCTAGCCCTTAGATGAGTGCTCTAGGGTTGAGGACTCATCCAAGGGTGGTAGGTGGCCCAAGAGTAGTATAAATAGGGGTGGAGGGTAGCCTCCTTCCCTTGAAGGTGTTGAGGTTTTGATGCTCATTTGATCTTTGCCCACATGAATGTGAGGCTTTGTAACCTCCTTCCAGAAATGAAAGTTTTATCCATCCACCTCTGAATTTATTTTGCGCATTTACATTATGTCTTTACTTTACGCAATTTAAATTTAGCATTTACTTTCCCGCAATTACATTCCCGCAATTTACTTTCAAGTAATTTGGATTTGCCACCCCTCCTTCTAAATGCTGCTGATCTTGGATGTTTTGAGTGTGTTCATATTGTTTTACATCTCTTTTGCACTCTTGGATTGAGTAGAGAACATCTTTTCTTTCAAGTTCCAACTTTGTTCAGAACTTGTTCTTCGCGCAGCAGTCAGTGTTTGATTTTTGTAAAAATATATAAAAATCCTTTTTTAGTGATTCGTGTTGGAGGAGGTGCGGGACTCTGATATACACCTGCAGAAAAATTTTGGAGTTCACTTGTTGCACCGTTTGGGCGCCATGAGGTGAAAACCGAGCCCCAAACTTTCTGCTCGAAGTTCTTGATCATACTGTGTTCTTAGATTTTTCGTATTTTTTCTGTAAGGCTTTTTGAGGAGAAATTTGGTGGAGTTCTTCACGACTCTGATTCTCATAGGGAGAAACATTCTCAGAATTTTGTGAGCTGCAGAAACCCACCAACCTCCTGTGCAAATTGAGGACAAGTTTTGAAAATTCTGCTTTTGCTTTTCTGAAAGTGACTTTTGTGATTTGAATTGATGTCTTTTCTAAAAGCAAGAGTTTGAATTGATTCCTCTTTATCTTGAACACTAGACAACCAGGATTGTGACTCAAAAATCCCCACATATTTTATGATACTTATCCATGCAAGCTTGGGGTACACATAGTTGTCTAGTTTTTCGGGTTTTTCACAATTTCCTTTGAGCGATCTTGTCGAGGTTTTTGTTGGAGTATTTTGGGGGAATTTTTATTTGCGACCATTCACCCCCCCTCTGTTCGCCATCTTGGTCCTTCAGTTGTGCTGATTCCCTATTCTAATTATTTTCTGTTGCTAAGTTTTTATTGAGAAATGTTTTTCTTAATATTTAAAAGTTTTTAGAGTTGCCTATTCACCCCCTCTAGGCCAACTTGATCCTTTCAAGTGGTATCTGAGCAAGGTTACCCATTTTAAAGACTAACAGCTTGGGTAAAATGGCCGAGGGAATTGAATCAGCTACAGTAAGTGTAGGAAGGGTTCCTATTTTTGATGGCACAAATTATGCTTATTAGAAAATTAGAATGAGGTGTTATTTTGAAGCCGTAAGTTATGATGTGTGGAGAGTCACAGAAAGACCTTTGCCTCCACGTGTCATACCTGAAGGGCAACACACATCCTCAGAACCTACACCTGGAGAAATAAGAAATTTGCAATATGATGCTCAAGCTAGAAATGCTATCTTTTCTTATCTCAGCATTGAAGTTTTTGATAGAGTCAGCAATCTTTCTACTGCTCATGATATTTGGACTACTCTTCAAGAGATTCATGAGGGTACCTCTGATGTAAAAGAGGGAAGATATTTTGTTGTCAGAGAAAATTTTGATCAGTTCAAAATGCTTCCTCAGGAAAATGCTAATGATATGTTTTCTAGACTAAATCCCATTATAAATGAGCTTAAAGGTATAGGAACTAAAGTTGATGATGTTCAAAAAGAAACCCTTTGTCTAACATTATCTGCTTTGAGTGTAATGAGAAAGAACACATAGCTGCTCGTTGCCCAAATAAAAGTAACACGAAGGGCAAAAGCAAGAACAAGGATGATAATGGTGAAGAGAAAGCTCAAGGAAGCTACAAGAAGAGTCACCGCAAGAAGAGCTACTCCAGGAAACATTGGAGAAAAGGGAAGAAGGAGGCAAACATTGGTGAATGGATCACTGATGAAGAAAGCTCAATTGAAGAATCCTCCTCCTCCTCAGATGAAGAAGAGCCAAGGTCAAAAGGACTAGCTGGGCTCGCTCTGGATGAATCCATACCACCTTCACCTTCATCTTCACTACCACTATGCCTCATGGCCAGAAATGATGAAGACAAGGTGAGTGATTCTCCTTCTTATGAAAAGCTAGTAGAGATCATTAAAGAGCTTAATGATGCTTTATGTGTTAAAACTGCAAAAGATAAAGCTCTTAAGAAAAATGCTACTAGCTTGATGAATAAGAATGATCTGCTTATTGCTCGGGTTGAAACACTTGAATCTTACATTAAGACCTTGCAAGAAAAATATGATGTGCTAAAGATTAGTCAAAATGAGCTTATAGATGAACATGAAAAACTTTCACATGCTCATTCTGTACTAAATATTGATCATGCTCTTCTTACTGATTCTCTTGATTCTTTGAAAACCACACACATGCAACTTGTTAAAAATCATGATGAATTGCTTGATAAATACTATGAGCTGGAAATTGACAATGAAATGCAGATTAGCAAATCTAAAAGTATCTCATCTTGTAATGTTTCAATTAATTGTGATTTGCTTTCTGATAAAATGTTTATTCCTAGATCACCTAGCATTTGTAGTAAAGATTGCAAAAATGCTTTGTATGCTAAAGAACTCATGACAGAAAACAGTGAGCTGAAATCCAAGGTAGCTAAATTTGACAAAGGTCTAGAAAAATGCTTCCTTGGTAGTGCCACTTTGATAAAATTCTTGGGGAGTAAAAGATTGTTCTAGGTAAAAAGGGATTAGGTTATAAAATCAATTCTGTGCCCAGAAAGAATGAACAGCTAAAACCTAAGATAAATTTTATCAAGAGTAGGCCTCAATGCTGTTACTGTCATAATAACAATCATACTTCTAAAAATTGCACTTTTGCTAGTGCTTCATATGCTAAGGTAAATAGAAGATGCATGGTTGATGCTCATAACATGTTGTTTAAGGATTTTAGGGGTAAAATGAATGTTAAATATGTTGGCCCCTCTAATCTGGATAAAAATCTTAAAGCTATTCAGGTGCCTAAGTTTTTACTTACTAATCCATTTGGCCCCAAAGTTGTTCAGACTAACACTAATGGACCCAAAAGTAATTTGATACCTAAAATCAAGAAATGAACACTCTTTTAGGTGAACTACAAGAGTCGTGGCCGCCACTGGGTTATTGATAGTGGCTGCACACAACACATGACCGATACCTCAAGGATGTTCACCTCAGTTGAAAAAGAGAGTGATCCAAGTCACAAAATCACATTTGGAGATAACGGTAAAAGAAAGGTAAAGGGAAATGGTAAGATAGTTATCTCAAATGATCACTCTATTGAAAATGTATTACTGATCGATTCTTTAAATTTTAATTTATTGTCTGTTGCTCAACTTTGTGATTTAGGATTTCATTGTACATTTTCCATTGACAGGGTAACAGTACTATCAAAGATGAAAAGCTTATTTTTAAAGGTTTCATATTTCAAAATCTCTACCTTGTTGATTTTAATTCTAACTCCTCATGCATTTCAACTTGTCTGCTTGCTAAAGTTTCTCTTGGTTGGCTTTGGCACAGACAACTTGGACATGTGGGTATGTCTAATCTCAAAAAGCTTTTCAAAAATGAGCTAGTAGTGGGCCTGAAGGATGTTAAATTTGAAAAGGATAAACTTTGTAGTGCTTGTGAAGCTAGCAAGCAAATAGCTAACTCTCATCCTGCTAAAAATGTCATGTCCACTACTAGGCCTCTAGAACTCCTACATATGGATGTTTTTGGTCCTATCTCATATGCAAATATAGATGGCAACTCATACTGCCTTGTAATTGTGGATGATTTCTCTACATTCACATAGGTATTCTTTTTGCCAAACAAAAGTGAAGTTGGAAATATTTTTAAAACTTTTGCTAAAAGGGCTCAAAATGAATTTGACTGTCCTATTAAGAAGATTAGAAGTGACAATGGAGCTGAATTTGTCAATACTAACATTGTTGTATACTGTGATGAGTTAGGTATAAAGCATGAACTTTCAACCACATACACTCCTCAACAGAATGGTGTGGTTGAAAGGAAAAAATAGAACTCTCGTAGAAATGACAAGGACAATGTTGGATGAGTATGACACTCCTGATGCTTTCTGGGCTGAAGCCATCAACACTGCATGTCATGTGATCAACAGGCTCTATCTTCACCGACTTCTCAGAAAGACCTCATATGAGTTTCTGGTAAGAAGAAAACCTAATATCACATATTTTCGTGTGTTTGGATGCAAGGTATACATCTATAAAAAGAGAACACACTTAAGTAAATTTCAAAAGAGGTGTGATACAGGTATCATGCTAGGTTACTCTTCTAAATCCAAAGCTTATAGAGTTTTCAATAATTCAACTGGTTTAGTAGAAGAAACCTATGATGTTAAGTTTGATGAATCTAATGGCTTACAAGGTGAGCATGAGAATCTAGATGACATAGAAAAATAAGCTCTAAGAGAATCTACGAATAAAATGAAAATTGATGAGATCAAGCCCAAAGAAGGAAAAGATGATCTACCAACAATGTCTATAGTACCTCAAGATGGATCACAACTCGAAGAGGATGAAAAGAAGGATGGAGGACCAAGTTTCATAAAGAGACATCACACCATTACAAAAGATCACCCTATAGATCAAATCATTAGTGAATTTAGTAAGGGTGTTCAAACCCGTTCTAAACAAGCTTCTTTTTGTAAATATTACTCCTTTGTTTCATGTGTTGAGCCCAGAACAGTAGATGAAGCTTTGAAGGATGCTGACTAGATTATGGCAATGGAAGAAGAGCTCAACAATATTGAAAGAAACAAAGTTTGAAACTTGGTGGAAAGACCTACAGATCATAATGTCATTGAAACAAAGTGGGTCTTCAGAAATAAACAAGATGAAAATAGTGTGGTCACACGCAATAAAGCAAGGCTGGTAGCTCAAGGATACACTTAAGTTGAAGGCCTGGACTATGGACAAACTTATGCACCTGTAGCTCGACTTGAAGCCATACAGTTCCTTCTAGCCTTTGCATGTCATTTCAATATTTCTTTTTTTCAAATGGATATTAAAAGTGCTTTTCTTAAAGGAATCATTGAAGAAACTGTATATGTTGAACAACCTCCTGGTTTTGAAGATATAAAATTTCCCAATCAGGTATATAAGTTGTCCAAGGCACTATATGGTTTAAAACAAGCCCCCAGGGCATGGTATGACCGCCTTAGAGACTCTCTAGTAGGAAAGAATTTCAAAATTTGGAAGGTTGATCCAACACTGTTTGTAAAAGACTTCAATGGTACATTAATGATTTGCCAAATTTATGTTGATGATATTATCTTTGGAAGTACTAATCTCTCTCTGTGCAAGGAATTCAGTAATCAAATGGCCAGAGAATTTGAAATGTCAATGATGGGAGAGCTTACATTCTTTTTGGGATTTCAAGTCAAGCAATTGAAGGAAGGGACTTTCATTTCACAAGAAAAGTATACTAAAGACCTTCTCAAGCGCTTTAATCTGGAAGAATGCAAGCCTCTCAAAACTCCTATGGCAACCAATACACATCTTGATCAAGATATGGGAGGTAAGTCTGTTGATCAAAAATTATTTAGATCTATGATAGGTTCCTTACTCTATTTGATAGCATATAGGCCAGACATCATGTTTAGTGTATGCATATGTGCTAGATTTCAAGCTGCATATAAAGAAGTGCATCTTAGTGCAATAAAAAGGATTTTCAAATACTTAAAGCATACTCCATGTTTTGGCTTGTGGTACCCAAAAGGTGCTTCTTTTGAACTTCTTGGCTATTCAGATTCTGATTATGCCGGTTGCAAGGTTGATCGAAAAAGCACCTCTAGGGGTTGTCACTTACTTGGAAGATCTTTAGTATCTTGGTGTTCAAAAAAAAATTCAGTAGCACTTTCAACTACTAAGGCTGAATATGTTGCTGCAGGCAGTTGTTGTGCTCAAATTCTTTTTATTAAACAAACCTTTTTGTATTATGGTATTATGTTTGAAAATGTGCCTCTGTTGTGTGATAATGAAAGTGCAGTGAAAATAGTCAAAAACCCAGTCCAGCATTCTAGAACTAAGCACATTGAAATTAGACATCACTTCATACGTGATCATGTCGCTAAAGGTGACATTATGCTTAGTCACGTCAGGACTGAGGATCAATTGGCTGATATTTTCACTAAACCACTTGATGAAGCCAGATTTTCAAAATTGAGAAATGAACTGAACATTCTTGTTTCTTCAAATGTTGCCTAATTCTTTGGAATGACACACTAAGGGGGAGTCAAGTCTGCTTGCTATGCATATCTTGCTACCTTTATGTGAACAAAGTAATTACCAGTGCTAAAGTAATAATAAGACTATATTCTAAATGAAAAGTTTACTTGAAAACTGAAAGTCATAAAATTGTTGTTGAAAGCCTTCTCTTTCTCTATTACTATATTATACTTTCCTAAAACACAGTAATTAGGTTAAGTGAGTTTCAGAAGGAAATACTTATACAAAATATTGAAAACCTAAATTATTCAGCACATGAGTCTTTTCTTTGAGCTTAAGTTAATCATACTCATGCTCTTATGAAAACTAGGGCTCATATATTTCCTTTTGACTTCAACGTCTCCTGAGTTTATTGGTTGATTGATCTTGATCATAAGATTATTCTAAGATCCCTCTACCAATTTATGTGTTATTCTTAAAAGGGGGGATCTCTGAAAATCTTTAAGAAGTTTAGTTATATTTGTGCTTTTCTGGTTCAGAAAAATTGTCCATGTACCACGGACTGTTGCATTAACCAAACCGAGAGGTTTCCAACTACGACGGATCAAGTATTCCTTTATACGGACTCGGTCCGGCGTAGATGGAAGGTTATCTGTTGTAACCGAAAAGAAGTCTGGGGCATGTACGACAATAGCTCTCTTATCTCAATACTTATCTTTTTCAAACCGTGTTCCTCTCAATCTTTAAAAAACACTTATCCTTGCTAATCACGTCAAAATCTCTTCTATTCGTAGGACTTCTCCCTGCCAAACCTGTCTAAATTGGTAACCATATTTCTTGGATTCCCTGGTTCCCAACTACCCTTTCATAAAGAGACCTCCTCAAAATAAGGCAGTTGCAGTCGTTACTTTCCCTTGTTTGTCCGGATTGCAATTACTGCAATAACTTCCTAATTTTACTCTTGGGAACTTGTGCTATTTATACCTCCACCTCCTTCAGAAATTTCTCAAGTTTTCTTGCGCCTTATCAATCCTCTCGCAATATTCTCTTGAGCACAAGTTCATCTCTTCACCGAAGCACATCCTGACCGTGTGATTAACAACGGTGCTCCTGATTGCTCTAGACATTGCTCCTAGGATCCTATTGTTCTTCAGTTGTTGTCAACAAGGTCAGTTCAGTCTTCCTGCTTGAGAAGTAATCTTACTCAAGATGAGGTCAAAGAATCCAGACAAAAGAGGTCTTCTTGAGAAAATTGCTGATAAAGGTAAAGGGAAAAAGAAAGCTAGAATAGATAGCTCTAGTCAGCATCAGCAACTAGTACACATAGAAGATACTCACCAACCTGGTAGAGTGCTAAAAAAAGTAACTACCTCTAAACCACCAAAAAGAGGAAAACAGCCAGTGCATTATGATTCCTCATCTTCTTCAGAAGACAGTGACTATGAGCCTGGTACCAATATCTCTTCTGAGGAAGAAATAGAGCTTAGTGATGAAGTTGACATAATAGTTGGGCATGCCACTTTGGGGGAAAGAAATTGAGAGCAGCTAGATTGGTGCCAGAAAAGATTTGGTTTCCTCTTGATAGACCCCCTCTGAATGAGCAATTCATCACTACATTTCAGAAAAACATCTATATGAGTTACAAAAATAGGAAAAATAGAAGTGGAAAACCTCTGTCAACCTTGTGCAGATATCAGTATGTGGACTGGAACCAGATCAGCTCAGTCCTTATCTAAATAGAATACTTGACTATGTGCGATCAACCCCTGGTCTTGCTGCTTTAATGTTATCTGCTGGGCCAGCTTGGAATGAAAGTAGAATTTTAGAATTCTATGCATCTCTTCTAGTGAATAAGAATAGGCACTATATTCTGTTCACCATTGATGGAAAGAAAAGAAAAGTAAGGTCTCCTCAGTTTGAGGGTGCCATCAGTGGCTCAAGCTCTTTGCTGAACAAAACCAGGATTCATGACAGAATGTTTCTTGGTAATAGATGGAGGCAGATTAGGGATATGCCAAATTTGCAATTGTCAACCCACATTTACAGAAATATTCATGAGCCTGGCTTCAATGCAAATAGGGTAAAATGTTTATCTACTGAAGCCAAAGCCCTATTACTGATACTCAGGCATACTATTTACCCAAAATCTGGATATAAAGAGGGAGTAACACCATGCCTTGCTTGGTTGCTACATCTGATCCTGTCAAGGCAACCTATTTATTTGATTGATTATATCCTTAGAGAGATGGTAGAAGCAATCTACAGGAAAATGGGCAGTCCTCTTCCTTTTGCCATGCAGATTACTCAGATGCTGTTGGCTCAAGGGATCATCTCCCAGCATGAGATGAACAGGGATTTTAACTGTAGACCTAAACAATATAAGATGCCCAAGCCAACAAGTGAGGTAGAAAGGCAAGCTAGACTTCCTACTCCTCCACCATCAGCAGTACATGAGCTAAGTGCTCAAGAAGACACTGAGGACAATGACAGTTCAGACAATGACAGTGGAGGTCATGGACAAATTCCAAGTCTTTCTGCTCCAAGTCACAGCTACCATGATCAGGACCATTACTCTCCAGCCCCTCACTTTCCTACCTATTCACATCATGATATATCTACAGAAGTGTTGGGCTACAGTTCTGAACATTTGAGTCAGCAGATATCTGGACAACCTGAAGGTACTGAAATCCTTGTCAGCTCAGAGTCTCATCCTGAAGATGAAGAAATTCACAAATTACAAGAACTTGCAGCAGCAGCTAGGTTCATGGAGGCACAAAGATTTCCATCAGCAGCCTATGAACATGAAGCAGGTGGTTCTTCCTCAGGTCACTATGCCAGCTCTAGCTCAGCAATCCTCTAAGGATTCTCATCATTCTCACCACTCACAATTTGCTGAACCTGAGCCTGCACATGATTATGGTCAGCAACAATCTTGGTGGGATACTCAGCCAGGATGGTTCACCTCTTTTGAGCAACAATATAGCTCTGATCTCAGACATGCTCAAGAGGGCTTTGAAGAAGAAAGAAGATTGGCAACCCAGAGACACAATGAGCAAATGGCAGCCATTCAACAACAGCAAGAAATGCTGCAAAAGATCTATCAAGACCAAGCAAATTTCAGGGATGAAACTTACAAAAGGTTTGATATGATCAGAGGAAACCAATGGGATCTGAGGAAATGGATAGGAGAAATTAACATTGAATAACTGGTGGTCAAGGACAGATTATATGATCTCAATAAAAAGCAGAATGCCCAAGATGCCAAAATTGATAAATTTGCTCAGATTGTGTACAAGAACTTTGAGAAAACTGGTAGCTGCTTGGATTGGCAAGGGGACGAACTAGAATACCTTAGGGACTTCTCTGAAGATGCTATAAACAAATTAGTCTACAATCAAGAGCAAATAACACAGCTTATGCTTGACATGACTAATGACACTCAAGAACTGATCAGAGATGTCCAGCATAACTTAAATGAGCTAATCTTCAATCCTCAGCCCAGCGATCCAAATTATCCCAGTTGGCATGATCAAGCAATGGCTGCTTCACATTCTGAGTATGACCAAGAGCAAGCACCTCCCTCTCCTCCAAGAAGAAGTACAAGCTCCAGAATGACAAGCATGCTGAAGAGAACCTTTTCAAAGTGCAAGAAGTAACCTTTTTGGAAATTGATGCCAAAGGGGGAGAGGAATAGTGAAATAGTTCTCTTAGTGGTTTCTTCTCTTAGAGTCTCTACGTCTATCTTAATGATTTATGGATTTTGTGTTCTGTTTTATGCTTCCTTTTTGGACTTATTGATATTTTTTTGATTTTACCTTAAGTTAATCTGAATTTTCTAAATGACTTCTATATTGCTTTATGTTCTCGAATAAAATTCATCCCAGGCATTCATTCAGGGGGAGTATGAAGTACTCTTTATCATTCAAGCATTATCTGTTCTATCAGACTAACTTTTATCTGCAGGAAAAGAAATAAGTAATTTTTCTTTAGCTCTCTAAGTATAAAATAAAAGATATTGTCATCAATCACCAAAAAGGGGGAGATTGAGAGCATCTACGCCCCCTATTTTTGTCAGTTATGCTCATTATGTAGGTTTTGGTGTTGATGATCAAGAAGCATACTTAGTATAAGATGGCAACTGCTATATTTGAAGAACAAGGCTAAGGTGTTTATTCTTAATTTTTGCTTGGGAGTTGATTCAAGCCATATAGCTAGAATAACCGTACTATAAAGAGGGATTATACACAAGTAATAATCTTGGTTCATATGCAAAAACTACTAAGATTACTTGGAGCATAGGACATTTCATATCTCTCATTGAAAAATCCAGATCTTCCCTCTGTTAGCTAAAAAGAGTTCTTTTTCGGACCAACTACATTTAGTTCGGCGCTCAAAAATCAAGTTTCAAGTTCTAACCGAGCACACTCCATGTACACCGGACTGACTTTTTCAGTCCGGCGCTAAGAGCTCTCTTCTGATTTATTTCAACCGGGCGTACACCGTTCACGCCGGACCGATCTAAATTTAGACTTATATTCAGTCTGGCGTATGTTGTCTTTTCACTCCGGACCATCATTTCTAGTCCGACGTTAAGAATTTCTTTATTCAAATCTTAACCGAGAACATGCTGTTTACGGCGGACCGAATTCTAAGTGTACGCTGGACCAACTTTTTCGGTCCGGCGCAAACGTGTTTCTCCCTGGTAAAATCAGCTGTTTTCCCTTCCACGCCGAACCAACTTTTTCAGTCCGGCGCAAACGTTGTTTTTGCTGATATCCAAAAAGAACAAAGCATGTGTACCCTGGACCAATATTGTCAGTCTGGCACAAACTTAATTTTACCAGTGTTAACCTTCTCTCTGTACATGTATATGATAGACCGATTTTGTCGGTCCGATGCAAATGGGTTACACTAGGTACAATACTTCTCCGCACTTGTGTACCCCGGACTAACATTTTCAGTCCGACGTCAGTTACTTCTTCACACGACGGACCAACCTTGATAATCTTCCTATGTACTCCGGACTAACATTTTCAGTCCGACGCGTGCATAAATTTCATCATATCAGTCCGGTATGACTCATACACCTTAAAATACTTATAAAAAGGGGCAGCCTGTGACTCCATATTTGCCCTATTTTTCCTGACGCACCCAACGGGCAAATGGCAGGAACAATGGCTCTTTTTTAAAGCTCTATATATACAGTGCTTGAGTTGACTTAAAAGTGTAGAGACTTTGCACAAACACATCTTTGACATTCTGAATATCGTTGATATCTCTCAAATCATTTACATCTCTTTGATCTTTAGCATTCTTGAGCTTTCATTCCATCAAAGAGTTTGAGCTTCAACTCAGAAACTACAAACACTCATTCTGAACATTTAGAGTTCTTGCTCCAAGCTGAGTCTAGTTAGCATCTAGCTACTAAACCAAGAAGACAGGGCTTGTGGATAGTCTATTACTATTGGAACTTGCTGTTCCTAGACGGTTGGAGAAGTTGTTGGTGCAACCTATCCAAAAGGGATTGTGGAAGGCCACCATTGCTGTGAAAGGTTGAGACTCACCTCACCGGAGTGGTGGAAGAGTCAAGCTAGTGAAAAACCAAATGCCGTTGAGATTGGCTATTTGGTGGAGCAATACTTCTGAAGAAGTGCTCTAACGGGGACGTAGGAGATTGGTCTCTGAACCTCGGTGAAAAATCCTTGAGTCGTCCTGATATTGGTTTATCTTTGTATGTTCATCTTAATGTTAGTTTTCATTCGAGTTCTTACTGCAACTAAGTTGTGCTGATTCCCTATTCTAATTATTTTCTGTTGCTAAGTTTTTGTTGAGAAAAGTTTTTCTTAATACTTAAAAGTTTTTTAAGTTGCCTATTCACCCCCCTCTAGGCCAACTTGATCCTTTCAGTTGCCTTGTCGCCCGATGGTGGGACGACTTATTCAAGTCGCCCTATGGTGAGGCGACTCAGTCCAGTCACTCAATGGTGGGGCGATAGAGTCCAGTCGCCCAATGGTGGGTTGATAGTCCTCTCGGCATAAAATTTGGCGCGTTATGTTTTACATATTTGTACTCCTTTTAATTATGTTTTACATCTTCTTGCAATACCTGTTCATACTCCTTTAGTTATGCCTCTTGCGGGTGGTTCGGGTCGAGTGGTGCGTTATGGCGTCATCCATACTTCAATAGGTATTTATCTCATTTATTAAGCACCCTTATTTTCATTAAGCACATATGCTCATATTTGTGGTGTATATGCTCTTGTATGCTTAGCAGTGGCTATGCTCATGGCTATACCCAGTCCAAATTGATTAAGCACACTTGTTTTGTTATATAACACGTATGTTGAAAACAATTGTGATGGATGAAATAAGATGGATGGAATGCACGGTGTCATTTCAAAGTTGTAATGGATGTTCCAACATGTTTATGAATTGTGAATTGTCATGTGTGTCAATTTTATTTTATATCTATCATTTGTGTCATATATATTGATTGTTGCCAAATGTAACTGTCAGAAACTATCAGAATCTAAAAATCAGTTGAAATGCTGCTAAAATTTCTAACTTCAGGGTCTTTTATATGCAAATACTTACTATTTTGCATTCAAACATAAAGAAAATGTAGATAAATGCTTGAATGGTTTTTTCATATTTTTTTCCCAATTTTTCTAGCTTCGGAAGACCGTATCATAGCCGGTTGAAATTGCTGAAATTTTGACAATTTCAGTCGAAATTTCGGTTCTCTCGGCCTCAAATTTCTAGATTTCAAATTTGTTTTTTTCCATTTTCTCCATATTTCGTCCGACTCCGAGATGTGATCTGAAAATAAAATTTGAAACCTCGCTCATAAGTATTTTTTCACTAACATTACGTTTTTCTCATAACTACTTTCTCAATAACAATTCTTTTTCATGATTACTACGTTTTTCACTAATAATACTATTGTCAAAAATACATGAGTTGTAGGTGGAAATCATCTCTCTCTGAATCGTATCGTATAGCATGGGTGATATCAATGGTTGTTATTTACGTTTTTATAGTGTGACTAGTGTCACTGGGATTTATAAATTTAGGTTAAATTATATTACAATAAATATAGTTTCTAAACGAATGTGATTGCATATTTTGTGCGATATATACTGCGAAAAACATGTATTACACGTGCACGATTCCTAGTGATGGTAACACTTCTTTTTCACCCTTCTGTGCTCTCAACACCCTCTACTTATCAAGAACACCCTAAAAAGCAGGATCAGTCTATTTTCTTGCCTGCTGTAATTATTTCCAAATGTTGCTTAAAAGCTGGAAAAGCCATGGAACACGCTGCAATAACCTGAGCATGGAAAGAGGGGAAACCTAGCTCATTGGTGCATTGCAAACTACTGGTACTGTTTGTGTCAAGGTTAAAAAAACCGCTGAAATCTCGGAAATCTTAGCCGAAATTTCGGATTCCGGCCTAGGATGGGATCCAAAATCCTGGACGGGTAAAAAATATGAAAACAAATTCAAATTGCTACAGTACCATTTCGATTTTTATGGCCAGATTTGGTCCAATAACCCTTAAGAAAGTCATTTTCCATGAAAATTTGTTGAAAAACCTAATTTTTTAGACGTTTTAAAATTTCAGCAGAAACACCGTTGGATGTTTATAAAATTGTACAAGTTTGATCATGATCTAAAAAATTTATGATACTATCTTTAGTAGTTTAGTATCATAACGAAAAATGTTTAAAATAATTGAACTTCATTTGTTATCTTTAAAAAATCAAAAACAGAATGAACATAATTGGGACAGTAACATTGTCGTAATTTTATAAATTTGCTCGAGTGTGATCATGACAAAAAAAAATTATGAGAGCTTAATAATTACCTCAATAACATTCTCTAAAATTTTGAAAATAATTCAACTTTTTTTTGTTTCCTCAGTCAAATCTATGTAAGCAATGAACTTCATTTGTTATATTTCAAAAATCAAAAACAGAAAGAACATAAATGGTACAATGCCCTTGTAAGAATTTTATAATTTAACTAGAGTATGATAATAATTAAAAATATTTATTAGATCTTAAGAATTTCCTTAGCGCTCTTATGTAAACTTTCAAAAACTCTAAACCTTTTTTATTGCTAAAGAAAATCTATATATTGATTATCAGGCTTTTATCAGGATGTAGCACTTTCAGATTTGTTGAAAATTTTTGAAGCTTGATCATCATATGAAAATTTTATAGAAACATTAATGATAGATCAGGACCATCCAAAAAAAAATTCAAAATTTTATAACATGGTTTTAACCATTTTCCATTTGGTTGAAGTTTGCTGGTAAGGCTTTTATCAGGACAGTAGGACTGTCCGAATTTTTAAAAATTCATGAAGCTTTATCATCATTTGAAAATTTTGTGGGAACATTAGTGATGTATCTTAACTATGCACATAAAATTTCAAAATTTGCTAACGTGGTTTGTTCCATTTTTCGGTCGGTTCAAACTTGTCGGTTAGTGTTTTATCAAGACAGTAGTAATGTTCAAATTTTTAAAACTTCTACAAACTTTATAATCATCTAAATTTTTATGAGAACATCACTAATGTGTCAGGAACCTCCATAAAATATTTCAAAATTGTTGGACATCGTTTGAGCTATTTTTCGCTCTATATCAAGGTCTTAAATCACGATTTTTGCGGCTTCGTGCTAAGGTCTCAAAAAAGCTAGAGCAGCTATCCTTCATCGTGTTTCCAGTATCAATAATTTTTAAAAATTAAATATACATATAATATAAGTCACCTTCAAACAAATCGTAAAACAGTATACTTTAGAAGGTATTAATATTCTTATAATAAGAATATGAGTTAAGTTAAGAATCAACAAATATGCTAATACATGTCAAAGACCATAACTGATAATTATATCATAATGTTTCTAATAATATGTACTTAATTACTAAGAAATATGAATGTTAAATTATTGAAAAGGGGCGAGATGAGGTCTTTTACTAAGTTTTCTCATAGTTCAGACTTATAAAAGATGTATTTGAGTCTTCTAATAATGTTGAATTTTAAAATGAGCACAACATTTTGGCCCGTGGATACCTATGTAAGATAGAGGAGTTATTACTAGCTACAAGCTATAGCATATTGCGAAGCTATCACTAGCTATATCGTTTATAGCTAATATAGTAGAATATTGGCATATGGCTTCGCGATTGGAGTTTAGGGTTGTTTTTTTGAGGAACTGTTGCTTGCATTGGGCTCTACAGCAGCACCCCACTGAATGTGTGTTTATGCTCGTGACTGTGGTTGGGCCCTTGGTTTGGCTAGGAGCCAGTCCATTGTCCCAGTAGGCCCCAAGGCTGCCTCTGTGGTTTGCCTTGGCCATTGTTTTTGTTGAGGAACCTCGCTATCGAATAGTCCGGGGTTCCCGAACAGATCTGAAGTGGAGAACAGAAAGAGAGAGACACACGTGTTTAGGGAGAGCGAAAGCGGAAATTCTTTATTGCTAATCAATTCTTCTTGTACATGGGGACCCCTCCTCCTTTATAGCGCTCTCTAGGGTTTGGCATAAGGGACCACATGGGCTGCGATGGGCTTTAGGGTTTCTCAACACTCCCCTTGGGTCCTTTGTCATGAGATGCATATGCCTCATTAAAACTCGAAAAACCCAAGTGGGAAAAATACTTGGAGAAAGAGTACATAGCATACGCTTACTATGTTGCACGAATTGCCTCGTTAAAACCTTACGCAAGAAAACTTCATGAAAAACTTGCTAAGGAAAAGAGTACAATTCTCCCAACTTCAATTGCTAATCTTGAGATTCATGTTGGGTATTCATAATTCATGCTCGAGATTCATGTGGGAGTATGTGACATATCTCCCCAAATCTGCACTTCTCTAAGTCTCATCATCCCAATTCCTTTCACGCACCTTTCAAAGGTAGATCTTTGGGAGTGATTTAGTGAACAAATCTGCAAGATTTTCACATGACTTAGTATGCAATATCTTGATCTCGTTCATCTTATGCAATTCATGAGCATAGAAGAACTTGGGGTTGATATGCTTCGTGAGATTGCTCTTCACATATCCCATCTGTGCTTGGGCAACACAAGCTGCATTATCTTCATAAATTATTGTAGGAGTTTGCTCAATGTTCAAACCACATGACTTCTGGATGTGGTGAACCATTCTTCTGAGCCATGCACATTCACGAGATGCTTCATACAAAGCGATGATTTCCGAGTGGTTTGTCGACGTCGAGACAAGAGTCTGCTTAGACGACTTCCAAGAAATTGCTGTTCCTCCACATAGGAAAACATAGCCAGTTTGGGACTTGCCAGTATGTGGGTCTGATAGGTACCCAGCATCGGCGTAGCCAACCAAATTCAATTCATTGTTTCTTCTGAAAAACAGACCGAGGTCTTTGCTTCCTTGGAGGTAACGGAAGATGTCCTTGATCCCTTTCCAATGCCTTTTGGTGGGTTACGCCTTTGATCAGAGCTAGCAAATTCACAGCGAACGCAATGTCCGGCCTAGTGCTATTTGCAAGGTACATGAGCGCTCCAATTGCACTCAGATATGGGAATTCTGCTCCCAGGACTTCCTCCCCCTCTTCTCTGGTGCAGTATGGGTCTAGGTGCGCTTGGAGTGACCTTGAGCCATTGGAGTCTTTGCAGGATATGATTTTTCAAAGCTAAATCTTTCCAACACTTTCTGCGTGTAGGTTGATTGGTGTACCAAGATTCCTCCTTGGACATGTTCAAGCTGCAAGCCTAAACAAAACTTGGTTTTACCCAAATCTTTCATTTCAAACTCAGACTTCAAGTATGAGCATGCCTCTTCAATTTCTTCATCCGTCCCAATGATGTTCAAGTCATCTACATAGCGGAGATTATCTGAGAATCCATTCGTGGATCATTGTATAAACACACATGGACAATCTTCATTGTTTGTGTAGCCTTTCTTGCAGAGAAAGTCACTCAGCGATTGTACCACATTCTTCTGATCGCTTCACCCATACGGTGATTTCTCCAATTTCACCACATGCAGGTTTCTATTTGCTCCATCTTGGTTGGGATAGGAATTCCTTAGGTACTTTCATGTATATCTCCGAATCCAAGTTTCCATCTGGTATCTTGTGACAACATCCATTAGCTTCATTCTCAACTTCAAGTTGATCGCCATTGAGATCAAATATCTAAAGGTAATTCCTCCCATGACCGGAGAATAGGTTTCTTCATAATCAACTCCGGGACGTTGAGTAAAACCTTGAGCTACAAGCCTTGCTTTGTACCTTACAACCGTTGTTTTCATTTCTCTTCCGAACAAAGACCCATTTGTGACCTACGGGGTTTACATGGGGAGGTGTGCGGCATCTGCTCAAACACCTCTCTCTTGTTGGAGAGACTAACTCTGCATGATTGCCTTTTCCATTCTTCCCAATCTAGCCTTTTCTTGCACTCTGCTAGAGATGCGGGCTCGGGATCATGATCAATGATCGAGGCAATCTTCTTTGAAGTATGCATCAACGTTGGTGTTGCTCTATTCAGGATTCTCTGTTATTACAAAGTTTATGGCCATTTCTTCATGGGGTGCTTCATGCACTTCTACTTGCTCTTCTCTCGCTTTTCCCTATCGCAGAGCAAGTTCCTTTAGCTTTTCATCGCCTATGTGTGCGCACACATTATTTCCGTGCTTCTGCGATGGAAGATTCAAGTCCGGAATTGCCTTTCTGTTGGCTTCTTTCCGGTGCAGTCTCAACTGGCTCCCCTTCTTTCCTTGGGGCATTTTCGTGATTGGTTGTGGTAAGTCCTCTCGCTTGATTTTCTCAGACGTCTCGGGTACTTTGGGTTTGAGGAGCAGATTACTGCTCTTTTTCTTTGAGGCCTCTGAACAGGTTGAGGGATACCTTCTATTTTCTTTGGTATTTCCACCCTCTCTGGTGCATTTCTTGCGGGTACATGCGACTTAACCACGCCCTTCAGATCACAAAAATGATCAGGCAGTTCATTTGCTAAATTCTGCAAATCAATTATCTTCTGGACTTCTTGATTTGCTTCATTAGTGCGGGGGTCATGTGCGGGGATCGGTGGAATGCCATATGATTTCGGCATTTTTCATCCAAAGGTTGATTTCCTCCCCCTAATGACGGGAAACGATCCTCGTCAAAGATGCAATCAGCGAACCGGGCTGTATGCAAATCTCCAGTCATGGGTTCCAAATACCTGATTATGGATGCACTTTCATAACCAACGTATATCCCAGACTTGCGGAGAGGGCCCATTGCAGTCTGACGCTGAAGGGGTGGTATAGGTACATATACCATACACCCAAATTTTCTAAGATGGGAGATCTTCGGGATAATCCCGTGCACAAGTGCATAGGAGAATGGATGTTGTAGGCCGACGGTCTAAAATTGATAAGAGCTGCTGCGTGCGAGATGCGTGTCCCCAACAAGTGTTGGGCAAGTTACAACTCTGCAAAAGTGGTGCGGCAATGAACTTAATCCTCTTTATTAGTGCTACGCTAGTCCATTCTGCGTATGGACGTGCGATGGAGTGCTCAAGCTGCTATCCCTGTTCTTTGTGCAATAATCATCAAATGCCTTTGAAGTAAATTCTCGGCATTGTCCATTCGATGGACTTCACGCGATGATCGGGAAAGGATTCTTAATTCTTATGATCTGCGAGATCACTTTGCAAAAGCATGGTTTCTTGTTGACAACAAGCATACATGCGACCATTTCGAGGAAGCATCGATGAGCACCATAAAGTATCGAAACGGTACGGCGGGGCTGAATCGGACCGCAAATATCCCCGGATGCGTTCGGGGAATGCAGGATTTCACTTTGCACTTTCATGACGGAGGGTCTAGTTATTAATTTCCGGTGGCACATGCGGGCACACAAAATCTTCATGATTCGGGAAATTTTAACATTTATGCCATGACCTGTGAGTTGTTCACTATATTTCTCATCATTCTAAGACCAGGATGACCTAATCTACCATGCCATAAAGAAAATAATTGAGCTTCTAAAAGCAGTTTTCAAGGAAGTATACACTTGGTGCATGAATATTCGTGTAGTACAACCAGATTCATATGAAGGACATTTTTCTAATACCATTTTTCCACATACCGCGTGCTTCACAATGCACAAATATTCTTTGCCATTTTCTTTATTGGTTTCTACGTGAAAACCATTGGCGCGGATGTCTTTAAAGCTTAAGAGAGTCTTGCGTTGATTCGAGGTACAAAGGGCTTCTTCAATTACCAAAGTTGTACCCATAGGCAATATAATAGTGGCTCTTCTGAGCCGATTACATATGAGTCGCTTCTGCGATCGTAGTAATCTTTCAGCGTTCTTCGTGATCATTGGAAATACTTAGACTCTCTTAAGATGGTATTTGTTGTGCCACTATCAACAATGCATATCTCTTCCATTTAGGCGCTACGATTTCTAGATAAAAGAAATATAATTCCAATCGAGACAGAGGCAAAATAATTCAAATATTGCTTGTAAATGAAAGAATACTGGAATAAAGAATAAATTGCATATTTATTCATGAGAGAAGTATGCTCTTCTAGAGCTTACGATCCTTTATTCAAAGAAAAATGCTAACAACCATAATCTAAAAAGAAAATGTGATTCATGCATTTAAACGGCAGTGCTTGGTTTGATCGTTCTGCTCGATGGTAGGTTTCGCGTCCTGCGAGGACTCTAGACCAATCGCAGCACGGAGCTTCTTGCCCCCAAGAACTATCTTCAAGTCCGATGCCCAAGTGAGGTAGTTCTGACCGTGCGGGGCCAGTTCTTCAAACTCACGATTCACGATTCATGATTTCAAAATTCCGACATTAGATTACTGCGTGTAATCTAATAGAAAATGGTTGCAATAAGCATAAAGTACAGAAAAAAGAAATTCATGCATTGCAGTATACAAAATAAAGCAATGAATTCAAAATTCATAAAGAATATTCATAAATGCATAGAAATAAAGCTAGAAAATTAAAACAGAGCCAAATAAATCTTCTTGATTTTCTGGCAATTTTTCAAAATTTTTCTGCAATTTTTTTTTAAAATTTTCTAGCAATTTTTTCTTTTTTTTTTCTTTCTTTTCTTCTTTTTTTTCTTTTTCTTCGGGCGCTGCGGCCACTGGGCCTTGCCCATTTCGGCCCATACGTGCGTGCGGCTAGGGTTTCCCTAGCGCGCATCTCTCGCCGCGTTTTTTTTCTTTCTTTGCTGCGCTGCGTCGTCGCCCTCCACTTCTTCTTCCAAGCACGCACGGGTGGCGGCGAGGGTGGCGCGCGCGTCCGCAGCGGCGTGGAGCCGCTTCGGGCCGAGCGTGGCGAGGCACGACGCGCGGCAGCGCTGGAACCGCTTCTGAGCATGGGCTGCGGCGGCTCGGGCGGCGCAGCGCGGGAAGAGCACAGGCGGCCGCCTCGAGCAAATCTTCTGCGGCTCGGCCGGGCGAGGCGGCGATGCACGGCGGTGCGGCGGCGGGGCGATGGCGAGCAACGCACCGGCGACGTGGCGGCGTCGGGCGGCGACGACCGTGTCGGAGGTCGGCGCCGCCAGCGGGCAGGCGGCGGCGGCGGCTCCGTGCGTTCTTGCCGAGGTGGGCGCCGTGCGCAACAGGTAGGGCGGCGACTTCAAGCGCAAGCGGCGTAACCGAACCCACGTCGGGCAGCCGGCTGCGATGGCGTTCAGCGCGGACATCGCGCGGCGGGAGGACCGTGCGTGCTCGCCGGCGGCGACGGCGCGGCGGCTGAGCCGAGCGGCGGCGGCGAGCGAGGGTGGCATTGCTGGCGGGCGACTTGAACGCGGCAAGGCGGACGAGCGGCGCGTCGCGGGCGAGTCGGCGCTAACGAGCCGGGCGGCCGAGCACGGGGACCGAGGCGCGCGAAGAGCGCCGGTGGAAGTCGGCGAAGCGCTGCGAGGGCGAGGCGGCGGCCGGCGCGATGCTCCGTCTTGTGGCGGCCGAGCAGATGCACTCGGCGGAGCCAATGAGGCGGTGCCGGGCGGGTGGCTACAAGCGGGGTGACGGCGGCGCGAGGCGAGGTGAGGCAGCGATGCTACGGTGGCGCGGTGCGAACCGAGGCTAACGGCGCGCGGCGCGGGCGGTTCGCGGCAGGTGGCTACTGAGCCGGGATTGTGCGGTGTAAGCGCTTCTACGTGAACCGGACGGGTGGCCGGGCGGTCCGGCGGCCGACTCCCTCTGGCCTTGGCGAGGCACGGCGGCGCTGCGGCGGCGGGCTGCATCTGCCGAGCGGCCGCGGGCGGCGCCGAGCCGGCGGTTGCAAGCGCGGTGGCGGAGGCCCAGCGGCTGTGGATACCGGGCAAGGTGGTTGCGCGCGGTGCGCTTCATGCGCGCCGGCAATGGCGCACCGGCTTGGCGACTACGTCTGTGGCCGGCGTGGTGGCGCGGCTTCATGCGCGCCGGCGGCATCGTCGCGCTTCGTGCGCGAAAACCGAAGCGATGGCTTCTTTTTTTTTCTGGACAGTAAATACAATTGTAACAAATAGTCTTGTACTGTAGCTTTGAGCCATATCCGCGTAGCTTCATGCCACGCGACAAACAGTACGAGATACAAAAGGTAGATGCATGCATAAGAACGACAGCGATTAGAAACAATCACCGATTCTCACCTCTTCTCACCTTTTCAATTCTGATCTCCGTAGAGCTTCGTGCTGATAACGTGTTGAGGAACCTCGCTATCGAATAGTCCGGGGTTCCCGAACAGATCTGAAGTGGAGAACAGAAAGAGAGAGACACACGTGTTTAGGGAGAGCGAAAGCGGAAATTCTTTATTGCTAATCAATTCTTCTTGTACATGGGGGGACCCCCCTCCTCCTTTTATAGCGCTCTCTAGGGTTTCGGCATAAGGGACCACATGGGCCTGCGATGGGCTTTAGGGTTTCTCAACAGTTTTTTCCAGTGGACAGGCATGCTCTCACACAAGGCGTGTGCGAGAGAGAGAGCTTGCTTCTATTAGTTTTTCTCGTTTGTGTTGTATAATTCGATGAAAAAATCGGGATATAACAATATTAGCATATTCGCGTAACTGTTGTCACAAAAAAACTGGAGATTTGTATGATCTTGGAAAATTGTAGTTGTCCATAGCAATTACCAGATACCTAAGTGAAAAAATGATGCATGTTGTTGTATATCTGTGTTCGTGTTGCTGACGATCAAGCACGCACTAAAACTCACAACAATAAAAGTATACCAAGAGACGCAAGGTGTATTCTCACCGGATCGGTTCCTCTCTCCATCTCGGCCGGTTGCATACGGTGGGCTCACGTACGTCGACTGTATTTTACGTTGTATTTCCTTTCTACCCAATATACACGTGTGAATCTCGAGATGTATCTGGTACACTTGTGACGGTGGATCGATAGAATAAGGGGCATAAGTCCCCTAGAGGTATAAAATCCGTTTCCAAGAGGATCGATGCAGCCACACTTCCCTGGCTGGTTAGCGATCGAGTCTACCCCTTGGCTTGCTTTGTGTAACCTCTATTTGGACACCTCTTGTTTCTCATGACTGCACCAACAAAACCGCCCTAGCTAATCCCGGCGAGATGAAACTTCAAAATGCAGCCCCCAAATCCCTGACACTCAAAAGAAACTAGAAAAGTATAGGTGAGGATCACCGCCAAAATTCGATCTCGACATGCATGCAGCCTAAGTACGTACATCATGCTCGACTCTAAGCCAAGCTCAAGATCCTTGTTAATCCGTACACGACCCTGGTCTCCTTTACTAGCTAGTGCAAATTAAAGAAGCAAGGCGCATCGACCTCTCCCCACGTGCGGCTGCTCCTCCTTGTCAAGTAGTTTTCGCGGCCTCCGCGGCGCATGCAACAACCGCGGCTAAACCCTGTTGGAAAATTAACGTGGTATAACATTAATTTAATTTTAAAGATATGTAATAAAAACATGAAGATAAATATTGCGTCTACAACATGGTTACTAGCGGCCAGCAGATTGACAGAAAATGCTAGTAAAGAAAACTTGCATACAGATGCTAGATAGCCCAAAAGATACACAGATGTAAATAAAACTATCATAGCAGTATGAATTCTCAACAGATCTAATCACAAAAGGGATCACTTGGACCAAGAACTGCCTAGTCCAGAACACTCACTGAGGGCTTGACAAAGAACGGGAAGCTGCGCAGAAGCAAAGCGACGAACGAAGAAGATGAAAACGAGCGGTCGCACGGTGCAGCGCTTCCCAGAAACTTGATCTCCGGTCTCCCGTGCAGGGAGTCAAGTCACCGGCGTCGAAACGGAGACACTACTCTCCCTCACGCTTGTTGCACAACAAGCGAAGGGATTGGATGACTCGGAAGCAGCAAGAACTGGAAGAAACGTGGGAGAGAACGAAATTGATTTCTGTCACGAGTCTCTTCACGAACTAGGATGTTTCCCTTAAGAAACCACGAACCGAAATAGTCTCGCGAAAAACAGCCGGACTGTCACGATTCCAGGAACCGCCCCTGGAATATCGCAATGCGGGCGAACGGACTAACCGCATGAAAACGTACGTCTCTCTGAGTCCGCGGCGCCACATCAGTAGTCGAGGTGTAAGGTGATGTGACATAGCTGGTACACGTGGCAAAAAGTTTAAATACACTTAGCACGTCTCAGTCACGGTCGCAAGTCACAAATCACAAGTCACGCGATAAACACGATATACCCGCGCACGCGTGTACATAACCTAGAAAGTCAACCATATGTATCTCTGGTCTTACCATCAACTCATACTAGAGTCCATACATAAACTCCCCTTATAAATTGATTGCACTACACCTAAATAAACAATATAGTACTAAAGATCATACACTCAATTCAAGAACTTTTTTTTAAATAATACTATTTTTATTCTATTTTACAAAAATAATATGCCAAATTTTTTTTTACAAAACTACCCACTTGTCGCCATTTCAAACGGCGACAGAGAGTCTGTCGCCTTTTCAAAACGCGACAGACAGCCTGTCGCCGTTTCAGATAGGGACAAGCTCTCTGTCGCCGTTTCAGATGGCGACAAAGAGAAACCGTCACCTCTGTCGCCAATTTAAATAGCGGCGATGCATCATCACCATTTGAAACGGCGACAGACTCTCTGTCGCCGTTTGAACTGGCGACAGACAGCGTCTATATAAAGCCGCACGCGGCCTGTGCCCCACTCGAGCCAGCCACCGAGCGCACAGGAAAAAAACAGAGAGGAGGAGAGGAGGAGAAGGAGAAGGAGGAGGAGGAGGAGGAGGAGAAAGGGAGAGGGAGAGAAGGAGATCTGCATTTCGTCAGGTACTAATTTTTTTTTGTAAGTATTTAAATGTTAAATATGTAATGTAGTAATCAGATTAAATAGAGTAATAATAGTTATTTAGCTAGATGACTTAGTTAGGAATGAGTACCTGATGCATGTAAGGATAGATTTTTAGTTAGATGAATTAGTTAGGAATTTATAGTTATGTCGGTATGGACAGATGTTTAGTTATATGACTTAGTTAGTAATTAATAATTCGTTCGGTACGGAATAAAATATCGTAGAGGACTTGTAGGTTCTCTGATCGTAATAATAGTTATTTGATTAGAATTTGTGGATAAATTTTCGTTGTAGGGATGACCTAGAGGTAGGGATTAAAATTTCGATTGTAATAATAGTTTTTTGATTAGAGATTCTGGATAAATTTTCGACGAACTGGAAAATGTAGAATCCAAATTCGGTTATTTGTGTACTGAGAAATCGGAGATGTCATGTAGAGCTGGCTGGCTAAAATTGTCAGGACCGAAAAATAACTCAATCTGTAGAGGTTCCTGACACATTAGTTTAGTCATGTTCTCATAGAAATTTGAAATGATTACGAATCGAAGAATTTGTAAGAATTGAAATATTGCAACTCTCTCGATTAAATTTGGCGACAAGTATGGACCGAAAGAAAAATGAATTAAACTACGTTCTTAGAATTCAAATTTGTGATCATTATTAGTCGTACAATGTAGCGTTAAATTGTGCAAATGTTAAGAGTTCGATGAATTTGCATGACAGGTATGGATGATAGAGTGAAATTTAAAATATATTATGGAGAAGGAGTTCCGCAAATGGGTGTTAAAGGGGTAGATCTAAGTCATTTCGCAAGTGTAGAGGCTAGCACATCACCTTGCAGGGAGCGTTCATGGGCTACGGTTATGAGATGATTGTACCACATGTTCTCTTTGAACCGTGAATTGCATGATCTGAAGTTACACGGAGTAGTTTGCTGGAGAATAGATTGCAAGTACTGGGAGTTAATGGAAATGAGAGGGCCAAAATCTTGGAGTTTGTACGTAAGAATTGCAATTGAGAAAGGATGGCCATTAGTGTTATTGGCACAAGCATTTGAGAAAGTCAATACCGGGCATGCGACACAGCAAGAGGTTGTTGATGAAGAACCAGAGGAAGTTGGGGAGAGCAGTAGAAGTAGAGAAGGCTTAGTAGAGCAGGATGTAGGTTCGGATCAGTACGAAGTGCAAGGTGAGAGAGCTGATGTTGCAATGGGAGAGGTTCAAGAAGCAATGGGTATGGCAGACGAGGACGAAAACATTGAATCAGTGGTCGAAGCGATGGACACAGAGAATGAGGACTATGAGGCTTTAAGTAACGATGAAGCCGCTGAAGTTCTATTCCCTGCAGAGTGGGATGAGTATGCGTTCGACAGGCTGGTGGTGAACGATGACGAAACAGTTCCTTAGCGATATGATTAGAATGAGGTGAGACAAGGTGCAATTTACAAGAATAAGAGTGAGGTTCAAGAAGCGATAATAGCATGGGCGGTGTCGTTACGCAGAACCTTCAAGGTTGTAAAGTCCGATCAGCGGGTGTATGATGTCAGATGCCAGACGGAGGGTTGCCCGTGGCGTGTCCATACGTACCAGCCTAAATGGGACACCATTTGGAAGTATTCTATAGTCGTCCCACATACATGTGTACTAACGGAGTCTGCGCAGTCACATCGGAACATATCATCAGGCTTTATTGCCAATGCAATGTACGGAGAGATTGTAGGCGACCTAGATTTAGAGCCACGGGCCATCGTACTCGCAATACAACAGAGGTTCCAGTATACAATAAGCTACGCAAAGGCATGGAGAGCAAAGCAGAAGGCATTGGAAACACAGTTCGGCACGTACGAAGACTCCTACCAGAACTTGCCAAGTTTGCTTCAGGTGATAAAGGGGAAAAACGGAACTTATGTGGACATTTGTGAGCATCCTTCGCGGCGCTTCTCGGGAAGATGGTTTTGAAGCGAGCATTCTTCGCTTTAGGTGCATGCATCAATGCGTTTAGGCATTGTCGTTCTTTGTTATGTGTGGATGGGACATTTTTGACGGTAAATACAAAGGCGGATATTGGCGCCATAGGAGTGGATGGCAATAATCAAGTTCTCCCGTGGCGCTTCGCATTCGTGGAGGGTGAAAACACATATAGCGGCATTGGTTCCTACGAATGTCAAAGCCGGTGTCGTTCATCAATGGCACGGAGGTGTATCATCATACGATCGGCATACCGGGCTTTGAGGGCAATTATTCAGTTGCAGCAAGGTGTGGATGAGACTCATCTATGACCTGATTTGCGTAGTAGGTGGTGCAAGCACCATATGGGTGCCAACTTTTACAAGCAGTTTAGGAACAAGGAGCTAACAAAGCTTTTCAAGAGGCTCTGCGACCAGAACCAGCAGAGAAAGTTTGATGTACTCTGGAAGAAATTGGATGAGCTGACATCGAGGCACACAGCTGAGGCAACGAAGAGGGCAGCCCCGGCCACAGGGGAGGCTCCAGTCGCGCTGGAGGAGTTACCCACTGATCCTCCTCACCTGGTTCGAAGGAATGGGAGGGCTCTGAAATGCTTCTCCGAATGGATAGAGCATGAACCTAGGGAGAAATGGGCTCTGCTTTACGACACCGATGGTGCGAGGTATGGGGTCATGACAACAAACCTTGCGGAGGTTTACAACCGGGTGATGCGAGGTTGAGACCCTTCCTTGGTTGGTATAGTTGAGGGTGTTCTTCATGGCATCACAAAGTACTTCGTTGATCGCCATGCAAGAGGCATCACAGCGCATGAGCGATCCCTGCTATGAAGTACTGGAGATGATTTACGCATACATAGAGGACAAAGGCAAGAAGGGGAGATGCACGCAGAACGAAGATGGGTACGAGGGAGCTCCGTTTCGAGGTGAGGTGCAAGGAGAAAGCCGGTCGTGGGACGAACCGGCGGAAAGTTGCTCACGAATGCATCATACACAAGCAAACTTGTGTCTGCACCTGCAATAAGCCTCATCTATTACACAGGCCGTGCTCCTATGTTATGGCTGCCTGCTCGATGATTCATATGGATTCAGGTATATTTATGTCTTAATTCTTTAGTAAGGAAGCTGTGGCTGCAACTTGGAGCGCGGAAATACACGGTTTCCGAGTGGTGGGTTAATTCACGGAGCACAAAAGCTGGGAGGATACACGTTGTGTAACATCCCAAAATTTTATTTATTAATCTTTTATTGGTTATTTGAGAATTTTACATTTTTCTGGAATTTATTGGATTTTTCTGGATTTATTTGAATTTACTTTAAATTAAGTATATTGATCTTTTGTTTAAAACTATTTAAATTTATGCAAAGTTAAAATAGAGTTTTGTCAAAAATATTTTATTTAAGTCATAAAATGTCCCAAAGTATTTTTGAGAATTTTCTTGGATTTTTCCTGATATTTTTATTGCCTAAAACCATTTAATCGAATTATCAGAATTATTTTAATTGATAA
Organism: Otatea glauca; assembly: GCA_036346275.1. Taxonomy (NCBI): domain Eukaryota; kingdom Viridiplantae; phylum Streptophyta; class Magnoliopsida; order Poales; family Poaceae; genus Otatea; species Otatea glauca. Next base: position 40,186,052 of record CM070721.1, on the reverse strand, counting down.
ATCCGGGAAAATCTTTTGAACAGTGTCGGGCCGAAGCCCAACACTGTGCCTTTGCGGCCTAGCGCTGTGCGGCCCAGTTTCTCTGAGCCGTTTGATTTCCATCCGACGATCGCGATCAAGGCCGAAACCCTAATCAATGTTGGCCGTTCGATCTCGAAGGGTGGCTGCGATTTATCGGAGGCGTTCTGCACTCTAAAAGATCCCGGCCGGTGGATGGCGTGAAGGATCGGGATTGTGCCACGTCGGGGAAAATCTGGAGCGTCCATTGGCGATCGAGTGGACAGCAGTCATCGTCTTCGCGGAGTCCGTCGTCGCCACGTTTCCAGAGTCCGCCGTCGCGACGCCTCAGTTTCCGTATCGCGCACGGACGCCTAGGATAGAAATAGGCCCCTCGGTGCCAGATTTGAGACCTTCGAGCTTATGCGCATCTTTTGGCTGGAGTAGTTTCGCGAGGATCGCGTTTGGCTGCGTGTGCAAGCTCGCCGTGGTTATGAGAGTTCGCCGCCGTCTTCTTTTGAGGAGATCTTGCTGCCCGTCGCATCGTGGTCAACAACAAGAGCGTCCGTGAGTTCGCCGAGGAGAACCCTACCGGTCCCGTGCAAAGCCGAAGCGAATTCCGCAAGGAAACGCCGTGGTCGTTGCTTCTTCCCCAAGTCCGGTAGGCGTCGCCATGAGTTCCATCGCCGGCGTGCTCGGGCGTGTTTTGACCGTCCGATCTGAAGAACCTCTGTAGATTAGCGCCACGTGGGGGAAGTTGCGTCCAGCCACGTCACCATAGGCGTTGCCAGCCACGCACCGTTGGATCGGATGCGGAGGGCTCAGGTCGCGCCGCCACCGAGACCAATCACGCTTCGCCAAGTGTCAGCACAAATGCCGAGGAGCCATGAACCGGGTGCACGGTGGATCGGATTCAAGCCGTGTACCGGGTCTGTGGACCGTGGTGACGTGGCGGCTTGTGATTGGTCCTGGCGGTGGTGACATCAGCATGATGCAGTAATTTGGTTTTCAGTATAAAAATAATTCGGTTAAATCTAATTTTCTAGTTTCTGTATTTTCAGTATTTATTCAAACTTCAAAAGGCTATATCTTTTGCATTTTAACTCGGATTTGAGTGATTCAAATTTCTAAAAATTTGTAAAATTGAGATCTATTTAATGGAGAATTTTATTTGATTTTTAGAGTTCATTTGCTCTCTGTTTTGGCATTTATTTGCTTTTCTTCTTCGGTACGCGTAGACGTTGAATTGTGCGACGCTTCGGAGGAAGATCTAGCAACTCAAGAGCAAGTTCCAGAACCAGATCAGGACCTATTCCAAGGCAAGTTGTGCTTTGATCATGTTGAACCCATGTTTGTAAAATTGATATATTCATTTTACCCTATTGCATATATTTCAAGTATACAATTGTTTCAAATTAGATTGGGCTTAGCTAATATACCAGATTGACCTATACCCTACCTTGTCATTGTATGCCATGATCCATTGTCACCCTAGATTGGTTAAATATAGTTGGTTAATAATTATAATCAACATTGGAGGATTAGTCCGTATTAGTTGCTTAGCCATGCCACGTCATCACATGTGTCAGAATCATTGATAATTAATCTTGATTAATGGAATATGGAACAATGTTATGAACTTGTGTGTCATGTGAGATCACACAATGAGATTGAGTTCTTGTGGCGAGTCATGTCATAGCGATGTTGAATTGTTGATAGCACGTGGTGCTTGGTAATCAAGCGGGTGATAATCACTTAGATTGGGGCAAGTGACAAGGGCAAGTATGCCAAGGTGGGCCCGATGGGCGAGGGTATGTGGATGTCTTGCCTTGATCACACTAAGGACTTAACCTTGCAAGCCTTTGACTGAGTCAATCATGCAACCACATGTGCGGTATGGGCCACCTAGTGAGTAATTTGCAATGTCTTAATTTTGGTACTATCTTGGTCGGTGTGAGTTCGAGTTATGGAGTAATTCACATGGCGCAAGAGGGGGCCCTGGTTGTGGTTTTCGGACCCACCAGTGTTGAAACCTTAGCGGGTAATCTTGGATTAAGCGAGCATTGTAAAGGCTTTGTCATGATCTCTTCGCCGACACACCAAAGGAAGTGTGTTAATTGCATGGCACCAAAAGACGATCATGTCACGTGGGTAAAATGCATAACCTCTGCAGAGTGTGAAACTATTCGGATAGCCGTGCTCGCGGTATTGAGCAATGCTCGGGAATTACAGTTAAGGGTTAGCTTAATTAAATGGAAAACTTGGTTGGGATGGCGGGATTGCCATATGGAAGGTTGGAACTTGATTTAGGATTGGAAACTTGGTTTACATGAGAAATACCGAATTTATTTACTATTGCTATTTGTTTTATAGTCTTTATAATCTATATACTGTATTTGTTCATAAATGCTGCTTAATGCAAAATAGCCATAATAGCCTATCCATTGAAATAAGCCTTGCATATAGATACATAGAATTGCATTTTGTGCACAACTTGTTGAGTGCTTTAAGTACTTACCCTTGCCAACAATAACATCACCAGTTAAAGAGTCTACATCAATGCTGGAGGAAAGATTCCAGGAGGAGACGAATGTTTAGGGCGCAAGCCTTGTCAGTTGCCTGTGGTATACTAAGGGGTTGTCTACGTTTTCATTCCGCTGCAGTTTAATATGTTCTTCAGCCTTGCGAGGCATCTTCATGTAAGTTGACCATAAGGTCATTTAACTAGTAGTATATATCATATGATGTCTTACCTAATGCTTTCGCTATGTATGATTGTGATATTTACTTATGTTGAGCCTGTGTGCACTAGCGTGATCCTGGACTAGTGCAGTATACACAGAGGGTCCGGATTTGCATATTCGGGTCCCGACACGTTGGGTCCAGACATGAACAAGCCAAAGAGAGTAGGAAGAAGGCAATCCAGGCGTATAAGGAATGATATGGGCGCCGCTGAAAGTGGCCGCCGCGTAAAGAAATGTTCTGCTTGCAAGGAGATAGGGCACTCTTTCAAGAGTTGCCCGAAGATTCAGAAACCGTGAAGTGTTATATGTTCTTTCCACGGCCTTCTTTTGCGAACACGGCCTTCAGGCAGTGGTAGATACCTGGCACGATGAACTAGCGGACCGAAGATTCTACCGGTGCCCCTTGGCCGAGGATGAATGGTGCGGCTACTTCAATTGGGTGGACCCGGAGACATACCACCCACATCTCAAACTTCCTGTATGGGATAACTGGGGGAGCAACCCTCTCCGTGGTGCTACTACCGCCCAGAAAAGCCAAACCCCGAGTACGCCTACGGTGTTATTCAACGGCCAAAGCGGGCATACTGCATTGACTGCAGGGCACGCTTCCGGTTGTACAACGATAAGCCCAACACACACCTCCTGCACCATACAGTGGAGTGCGAGCCGAAACAGAGCAGACGTCTCGGCAAGTGTCTGCCAACGGCCAACACACCAGAGGTGCAAGAGGGTACCTCCTCTTGAAGAGGAAGGGACAAGGGGAAGCAGCCGGCCGAGGTCCGCACCACGCAACAAATCTTTGACGGGTTACGCAAACCATCCGGGAACCCGGGTGGTATTAACATAGGGGACGCCGGGAATCGGGATGACCAAAAAATTCTGTCTTACACACCCGAGACGTACGGCATAGGCCACCCATTCGGCGACACTTGGGAGCACTGCGAATCCCCATGGAGTTCTTTCATAGTGGGGATTGAGCGGTGTCCGAGGACAAATCTCCAAATTTACACGGGTCAGGTAATATGTAGAAAATATGGGACATCATTCTGGCTGTACCCAGATAGGCAGAACGATCATCTGTTCCACCTTGACAACCAGTGCTTTCGTTAGTTAGTTCGGCAAGCAATTTCGTCACTGTTGTAATGCCCTTGCAATATAATCTATCTATTGCTTATTTTATCATCTGAACTTTCGATGTATGTGCCCTTATATATATGTTTAACAAATAATTTAAGTGCTTCGTGGGAACTATTTATAACATGCGTTGTTGTCGACTATAATACTTAGGGTTGTTGCACTAGTGGAAATTAGATGCAAAGCAAGGTGTAAATTAAATATTTTCCCAGAATATGGTAGTGCACATATCAAAGAGCAAATCTGGTCTACTCTTCCTAAAAATTACATTTAAACAATAAATTTTACGAGCTGTCGAAAAGGCTAAAAAATCACTCTCCCTGATCTCTGATTCGCACTCTCTTTGATCTCCCTCTCCCTTTTATTCAACAGTACACCGAAGGAGAATGACGAACAAAGAAATTTGATTTTTTTCCTGAAAAAATTTACTCACAATTACCACATTAATTTCGTAAAACATCGCAACAACTAACATTGACTTTTCATTAACTGCAGCTCATAATTTACATACATTTTTCCATTGATATCAAATACATTTTTTGCAATTCGAATAAAAAAATGGGAAAAACCTCTTTGTCGCGCCGTTTCAAACGACGACAGAGAGTCTGTCGCTGTTTCAAATGGCGACATAAAGTATGTCGCTGTTTCAAACGGCGACACAGAGTCTATCTCAATCTGAAACGACAACAGGCTGTCTGTCGCCTTTTGAAATGGCGACAGACTCTCTGTCACCGTTTGAAATGGCGACAAGTGGGTAGTTTTGTAAAAAAAAATTCGGCATATTATTTTTGTAAAATAGAATAAAAATAGTATCATTTAAAAAAAATCCGCAATTCAATACCTCCCGTTCTTGATTTGGCCGTGCACTCGTGAAGGTAGCGCGCTGGCTAACGATGGAATCCAATCCAACGCGCAAATACATAGACGCTGGGGCTCACCGATGCCGTGCTGCGTCGTTGTTGCTGCAGCTGCTGCGTTAGTGCGGACTGGTACAGGCAGCCGTGCGTGCGGTTAGAGGCGCCCTTTTCCAGTTGTCCCCTTGCTGTCTGCAGTGCCTGCCTGCCTCACCATGCATGCCATCGTCCTCCTCCTTAGCTTGTTGGCCGTTGCGGCAGGCAGAATCAGATGGTGAAGCTAGCCAACTCTCGTCCGTTGTGGTGGGCTCATGGCCATGGCTCCGGTTAGTAATATTTATTCGTAGAAGAAGTCTATATAATACTCTAGATTTTAATCAAAAGTCTATTTAGCATCTCGAACTATAACACAGGACATTTGATCTCTCAAACTTTGTAATCCGATTTAAATAACACCCAGACTCGGTTTCGTATAGTGGTGTTGCCCGCGTGACGCAATGAGTGGACGGTTTTATCATATATAATGATACGCTGGCCAAGTTAGATAAATGACATATATGGTCAGTATGGGCTTCTCCCCGCCGAGCTCTCAATCATATGCTTATATGGCCCCTATAGCTTCTCCTTCTCTATTTCGATTTGGAAGAGATGCACATATGAGTCTAACATATATTGATCTAATCTTGTCCAGCATATCATCGTACAAAGCAAAACCATCCACTTATTATGTTATGCGGGTAATATACCGGTACGTAAAACTGAGTCAGAGTGTTATTTGAATTAAATTATAAAATTGAAAGTTAAATATTTAATTTTATAGTTTAAGATAGATGGATTTTCGAGCAAAGTTTGAAAGATTATATCCTTTATTTACCGCTATCTACTGCAGTTACACCTCCGGGATTCTCGTGGCCTCGGATATATGGATTGTATCGAGTGATTATCGGAGGTACTGGTTCTCTCTCTCTCTTCTCGCTTGGTGTACGGGCCGCAAAGCCATAACTTCTTACACGGTTACACCAACCCCACTCGTAGGGACAACGGACGTACGTGCATCTAGGATCGTGTCATGTACAATTTCCTAGAAAGTAGCAATGACCAAGCTACAGTGTCTGTTGGTCTATTTTTTAAAGGGAGAGTACATGATAGATACGTGCACTTAACATACACCACACTCGTATCATTTATGCACACACGTACACGAGCATTAAAACACAAGCACGTATTTTTTTCATTGAAAAAAAACCATATGTGTGTACTCTAAAACCAATATACTAACACTAAATCTAAGACTCTTGAACCCTGATAAATTTGAAAGATCACGTGAAGATCTATCTATGTGAGTGATGAGTTATTAACATTATTTAAACATGTGATACTTTGATTTGAGCTGAAAAGTGCATTTCAAGACATATTGTAAAATCTGTCTAGCACTGCTAGTCATAACGGCTAGGGGGCGGTATGACCGGTCCGGCGGTGCTACCGGCCTGAGGGCGGTAACACCGATCATAGGTGGTCATACCGGCCTTAGGCCGGTGCGTTTTTTCCAGAGAGCACATTTCTTGATCATTTTAGGGCCAGCGCTACCGGCCTAGCACCGGCCCCTATGAGCGATGGTGAATTTTTAATTTGTGATTTTTGATGAATTTGATGGCATATCTTTTTGGACATTTTTATGTGATGTGTTTTCTTGTCTTTGTTAGTCGCAGGACGACAGTGCTAGCTCAAAGTGAGACGGAGGATGACCGGGACTAGGCGGGGTGAGCCGGAGGTTCAGACGGTCGAGAATCGTCGCAAGATGATCGGAGACGGAGTCGCTAGGACCCGAGAAGACAAGAATGGATGAGATACTAACTAGGAGCTGCTTAGATCAAGGAGGACAGTCGGATCGTGGTTTAGGTGATAGAGTAGCGGGTCTAATTAGTATGCTTTGAAAAGCGTGCAAAAACCGAGTATGTTAGAGGGTTTCGGGTTAGCCTATGTATGAGTGAGTGAGTCATTCCTAGCCCTTGATGGTGGTTCTTAAGGTAGAAGAAACTCATCCAAAGATAGAGGGTGACTCAAGAGTAGTATAAATAGATGAGGAGGGGTAGCCTTCCTACTCTTAAAGGTTTTGAGGTTTTTGTGCTCTTTTGAGTTTTGCCCACTTTGTTGTGAGGCTTTGTAAACCTCCCTTTCAGAAATGAAAATTCATTTACTCATCTCTGAATTTATTTTACGCATTTATATTATGTTTTAAATTCAGTCTTTAAATTCCGCAATTTACATTATTGCAATTTAAATTACGCACAATTGGATTTGCCTACCCTCCTTCTAAATTCTTGTGGATCTTATGCTGAAGATGTATGATTGATGGATGAGTCTTCTTCAGACCATATCCCAGTCATCTAGGCAAATCTTATATTCTTCCTTGCAAGAAACCGGTTTTGTGCTCTTAATTGAATCATTCTTCTCAGATCGCGTTTGTGGAGTTTTGGTCTTGTGTTCTAGCTTGCTGCGACATGTAAGAGGTCATCTATGATCATCAAAACTCTACGAGCAAGTCTTAGATCAAGTTCTTGAGTTTTGCTCAAACTTGGTGTGTTTTCCTTCAAAATGAAAAAAATTGAAGGTTAGAATAAGTTCCTCACATCCTTATAATCATATCTACCATGTTTCGTGAGTTTTTGTTGAGCCGATAAAAAGATTCCTCAAATTAGCTTTTAAGTTCATGCTGTTTCTTGGCTCTTTTCTTTCTGCTGTTCTTGAGCTCGGTAATACTGCCCACCGTCCGGTCATACCGGAGATCCTGCGGTCATACCGGACCTCGGTGCTACCGAGCTTGCAGAACAACTTGCTCCTTTTATTTGATTTGTTTGTGGACTTGGTTGGATCATTTTGACTGGAGAAAAATTTTATTTAAAATCATTTACCCCTCTGATCACCATATCGGTCCTTCATAATTTATCGCGTATCCGTAGGTCTAACCATCTGGCTAGCTTCCATCTACTACGTGGATAAATCATTAATGGATATACCCAACTAGTCCTGGGCACATGGGCCGTGCCTCGTTGGGCGGCCCGAGCATGCGAGCAGGCGCAGCACGCCAAAGCCCGCCCGTTCATCAGAGGTCGGGCGTCGGCCCAAAAACACGAGCACGATGGGCGGCAAGGCCCAAGACGCCCGTTTGGGTCGTGCCGGCTGGCTGGCCCGAGCAGCACGCAGCACGCCGGCCACAGACAGCCCGCCCGCGCGCGGCCGTGAGGGGAGGAGGAGAGGAGGCGAGGCCGGCGGCGAGTGGGGAGGGGAGAGGAAGCCGAGGGCGCGGGAGGCCGGAGGGGAGAGGTGGGCGGCGCGGCGCGGGAGGCCGGAGAGGGAAGGGCGGCGCGCGCGCGGGAGGCCGGAGGAGATGGAAGGGCGGTGGCGCGCGGGGAGGCCGGAGGGGAGAGGGAAGGGCGGCGGCGCGCGGAGAGGCCGGGAGGCCGGGAGGGAGAACCGGGCGCCGAGCGGGAGAACCGAGGCGCCGAGCGAGCCGCGCACGGGAGAAAAGGGGGAGAGAGAGAAGGGGGAGAGAGAGGGGGTCGCGGGAGAGAGAAAAAGGGGGAGAGAGAGGAGCGTGGCCGCGTGGGAGAGAGAAAAAGGGGGAGAGAGAGGAGCGTGGGAGAGAGAAAAGGGGAGACGAGGGCGTTTTTTTGACCGCGGGGAGTGAACGACGTGATTTTGATTGAGCCATGTCATTCAAAAAGTACAAATAGTAAAGATTCGATGCTTTGGGTGTACATGCATGCAACTGCATGATTTTGAACGAGGGAATCACGGGAAGAAAATCATGCGCCTTATGTATTTGAAGTTTTGAACGCGAGAGAGACAGCGATGTGATTGATTGATCCCATCCCGCCCTGTCATATTCGTCCCGCTTTTCAATTTTAGTAATGAGCGAGTGCGCAATTTTCATCCCGCTCCCTCTAAAGCAATTTTGAACGGACACACTCACACTCGAGGGAATCACGCGATAGCAGAACAACGGTTATTTCGTTGGACACACCATAAATACAGGGGATGGCTTGCATTTTCTCTGCACAACTCTCAACTCTCTTGCGCTCTCTCTTGCCCATTTTTTGCTCAGGCGCTCAGCACATTCACTCTATTTGCTTGCATTTTTTGCTCTCTCGTTGTGAAATAAAATGTTTCGCAAAAGCAAAAGCAGGAGAGCACGCCCGCGCTCTCCTAGTCCCCCTCGTCAGGATCAAGAGATCGATCCACGCCAACTCTCCCCCAGCATGGGAGACTACGGCATGGATGACCGTCATCTGGACGGCACGCACGGCATCGAGGATGCCTCATACACTCCGGATGCACCGAGCTCGGATGCCGCTACCTCGGTGCATGCGGACGGGCGTCGATATCACACCGAACACGCGGCCCGACATATCCATGCGGCCAAAGCCGCGGGCGCCCATAGCCGGCGATCGACACGCGTGGTGCGGCAACATATGGACAGTAATCGTCAAACCGTTGACGGACATGAGGTAGTGTATGCTTTATGCGCAATATCATCAATCTAAACTATCGCGCGTGCATGTGGTGGTACAGTCATCTAAAGAGACACGCGGAGAATTGCTTGAGGAAGATATCGGTGGACAGAGGCGGGCGAGGCGCGCAGACACGACTCAACTTCAACACCGACGGTTCGGTAAGCACATGGGTATACAACGCCGACGTAGCTAGAGAAGAAATTGCACGTTACATAGTTACAGAGGATCTTCCGCTTAGAACGGGTGAGAGCTCTAATTTTGAGAGAATGGTGCAACGTGGTTTTTGCCCGCAATACCAACATGTTAGTAGAAGAACAACTACACGTGATGTTGGTAAAATGTTTACAACTAAACTAGAAATGTTAAAACAGACCTTTATGACGCTTAGTTTTTCATTCGTATTAACATCTGATATATGGACTTCCTCTCACCAAAGAGCAGCATATATTAGTATTGTTGCGCACTATCTAGATGACGAGTACGTACTAAATAAAAGAGTTATAGGGTTTAGGCCAATCTCGGAGTCACACACCGGACATGCTATCGCTACCCGTATACTTGAGGTTGTTAATGAATTTAAAATAGAAAGTAGAATTGTTTCCATTACTCTTGACAATGCATCAGCTAACACAATGGCTATAGAGCATCTCTCACCGTGCCTGGAGTCTTATATTGGAGGTTTTGTACTCTACCAGAGATGCGTATGGCATATTATTAATCTCATTGTACAGGCAGGTATGCATGCAATGAAACCTACTTTGGAGGGCATACGTAATGCTATCGATTTTATTACTAATTCACCTGTGAAGTTTGCCCAGTTCTCAGAGTACTGCAAGGTCAATAATATGATACCAAGAAGATTCAACCTAGATATGAAGGTTAGATGGAACTCAACTTATACTATGCTGCAACGGTGCGAAGGCTACGAGCACATTATCTTTATTTTAAATCAACCGCAATAATAGTGAGGTATTGGTTCTCGACGCGATTGGATAATTGCTAGTCATTTTCGTAATTTTTTTAAAAAAATTTACGACGCAACTAAAAAATTATCCGGTGTTTATTAACCAACTTCTTGCTTAGTTATCGAGTGGCTTTGGCTTATTGCTAATGCTTTTAAAGAAAATAGAGATAATTATGTTTTACGTTCCATTATAGAACCAATGGAGCAAAAAATTTTAAAATATTTTCAAGCTATTCCACATTTGTACTGTTTTGCTGTCATTTTGGATCCTCGGAGAAAATTTTCTGACTTGCAGGGCGCCTACGCGGGAATAGGTGAGACATTCGATCTTGATTTCTCCAAGGCCTATACTCATGTTTATAACGAGTTTTTCAGAGTTTTCGACAAATACTACGAGAAGTTTGGCACCAGAAGTGAAGCACGAAGATCTACCTCAACAACGCAACACGCACGAGGCGGTTCGATGGCTTCAAACATGTGGAAGAAGCTGAAAGGCAAATCGTTTGGTTCATCTTCCGAAACGCCGAGCAGACCACAATGGAATCCACGGGTAGAGATCAACCACTACCTCGACACGCCTTTCATGGAGTCCGAGCTTGACATGGACGAGGAAAATCAACTTAACTTGCTTTTGTGGTGGAAGAATAACCAACGATTTACCCGTGCTATCCCATTTCGCACGGGATGTACTTACGATTCCGGTGTCCTTGTCTCGTCGGAATCCACTTTCGATTCGGTGGGGAGGATACTTGAGCCAAGGAGGTCGTCTCTCACACCTGAGATAGTTGAGGCAATTACATGCCTCAAAGACTGGGAGCGTGCAGATCAGAGGACACAACATTAGCCAGAGGATCAAGAGATCACGAACGCGGTAGCGGACTTTGACAATCTCAACCTCGGGTAGTCTATGTATATAAATGTAGTTACTGTACTCTTTTCCTTACCGGGGGTACCCTACACCGGGTGTAAGGTTTTAACGAGGCAAGTAACTTTGTACATGTTCAAGATTTAATAAAATTTACTTCTTTTCCCCAATATTTGTGTCCATTGCTAGCAATACCGATATCTACACAGGATGTTTCTTTCGCATGCTTTCCTTTAGTCATTGCTTTGCGTGTACATTTCTTCTTGTCATTTATTTACTTACTTTGCTAATTTCTCCAGAGATACACAAAAGAACGAATGCGTGTTCGCTAATAACGATATAATTAATTGGCAATCCACTGTAGCAAAACTGGAGCAATTTACTGTAGCAAAATCGCAGAAATTCACTGTAGCAAAATCGCAGAAATTTACTGCAGCAAAACAGCAGCAATTTACTGTAGCAACAATACTGTACCAATTTATTGTAGCAAGACCGTTTTATTAATCCGGATCGTCAATTCGCTCGATCCGACGGTTCGATACCCATCAACTGCAAACTTGGCAGTCACTGCGACTGCCAAGGATCTCTGTCCATACGTGTTGCTCGATTGTAGATTTACATATTTATTTAATCAAGGTGGCTATACATTCGCTGCACCGTAGCATCGCGTACGCACGCTACTACAAGCAAATTTGGGTCATTTCCTCTCGTCGCAATAGTGTAAATGGACGGACTGGCCGCACGCACGGAAGTAGGCACGAAGCGTAAATGGGCGTGCTTGGGCTCGCCGAAGGCGAGTCGGGCCGACACGGCCCGGCACGGCGGGTACGACGGGCCGACGTGGCCCGGCACGATTCTGACCCGAAGCACGATGAACCCGTGCCGGACCGCCCGCCGGCACGACGCCCACCTCTATACCCAACGCTGAAAGTCCCTTTCTGCTAGTTTCTCATGTAAACCAACTCAGTGGTTTCTTCGAGAACACGATACATACTTGGTGGTACTATCATTCACGCTTCCAGGTTCCGGCGCGTTGTAGAGAAAAGTGTAGAAATCAATTATTGATTACTCCCTCCGGTCATATATACGGTCAAACATTTGAAACTTGAGTTATCGATATTTTTTAAAGTATTTAGATTCGATGTATGAAAATCGTATATGTAGATTCGTCTCAAAACGTATTTTCATAATATTATAATTTTATTGGATTTTTAAATATATTACAATAGAAATTAGTGGTTAAAATTGAGTTTTGAGTACCATATGGTTCTCTAAAACAACTACTATTTCTAACCGAAGGAAGCATATTATTTGAAGAAATCAAGGTGAAACAAGATGGAACCTGAAGGAGTTAGAAGACAATGCAAATGAGGGAAAATGTATACCACTCAATTTTCATCCAAAATTTATGAACAACAAAGGTGATGTGACGGTAAGAAAGAAGAGATAAATAGCATTGATTATGCTTAGTGGGAATTACTTGTTTAGTATATATAAATATGGACCTAATAGAACATAATATGTATAAGGGTATTTTCAGAAGTTTATAGTATCTTACTAACTTCATCTATATATTTTTTTTGACAACAACACGATATCTAATATATGTCTTTGACTATTTTTTTCCTATTATATGGTAGTAAAAGTCATGAAAAATACTGTGTGATACAAACTATTTTTATGGAAATTTTTTTCAATATTAAATATCAATTTGAAATGTTGACTACACGCATTCTAAAACGACATAAAAAAGAACACAACGAGTAGCTTGTATCTGCTACAACAATTAATGAGTTTTAGGTGCATTCTCCAATTAATTGTATCTTTATGTTGTAAATAAAGAGCCTCACAATATTTTAATTATCGAACGAATATTTCATATCTAAATGTGTTTTAGACAAAATCTCTCTAATAGCAATCTACAGGTATCTAGTATATTGCATGAGACACAAGTTTTTTCTCTCTTCCACCTCATCAAAACTTGCTGTGGCACCTTCTCTTGTATATATTTTTTTTTGTTTTTAGAAAGTCTTATATACAAGTGAGACTAGTTGAATGACTACGTATTGCTATGGATAAAAAAAATCTCATTACTCAACTGAGCTCCGTCCTAGCCAACATCGTGCCTCCACAAACATTCTAGACTTACACTGCGCTCTAGCCTTCGCCGCTACTCCTAGTCGAGCTTCATTGTGGTTCGCACTTTGCACCACTTCTGCTATGCTCGACCTTCACCAGTGTCCTTGATGGTGGTCACCTTCATCTCCCAGACTCAAAGATCGAGTGCGGTAAAGAAATGTCGAGCATTATCCGAGTCAGGGTATATGCAACCAACTACTCAGAGGTCGTCCAAAATCTTTGTAAATTGACCAAAACACTCGTCAAGACTCTCACCAGCGTGTTGATCAAACTTGTTGTAATCACGCTTGAATTGGTCCTGTCTCACCGTCTTGATTTTGGTGGTGCCCTCATAGTAAGCATCGAGGGTCACCCAAATCTGATGAGCAGAACGGAGGTGAGAAATCCTATCATACTCACTGCGACTAAGACCCTGTATGAGGATGTGCCTTGCTTTAGCATTCTCCTCAACGTCAACCATATTGCCAGCCATGACGTTTTCATCGACAGGAACCTTATACGGGAGTTTCACCTTCTGCCAAATCAGGAAGCCCTAAGCAGTGATGTACGACTCCATCCGAGATTTCTAGAAAGGAAAATCAACACCAGAAAAGATGGGAGGCTTGGTTGAATATTTATCCATCGCCATGGCTCTTGAGACCGGTCAAAATCTACGGAAGAGCAAAATCAGCTCTGATACCAATTGGAGGACCGAAATGGCGATCAGAGGGGGGTTGAATTTTCCTAATAAAATTTTCCCCTACTCAAAATGATCCAACCAAGCCCACAGACAATTCAATCAAAAAGTAGCAAATGAAATGGAGGAAGTTGTCTGCAAGTCCGGTATGACCGGGTTGAATCCAGTAGCATCGATATCCGGTATGATCATGCTTAAGAATAGTAAGAAGAATAGAGACACAAACAGCTCGAACTCAAAAGCTAATTTGAGGAATCTTTTGATCGATTAGACAAAAACTCACGAAACTTGGTAGATGTGATCCTAAGGATGTTAGAAATTATTCTAACCTTCAATCACAAAGATTGACGTCAAAGTTCTGACCTTTTTCACTTTGAAGGAAGAACATACCAAGTTTGAGCAAAACTCGAGAACTTGATTTTGGACTTGGTCGTGGGGTTTTGATGATCGAGATGATCTTGGATAACCTCCCACATGTCACAAAAATTAATAACACAAGTCCAAAACCCCTCAAACACGATCTAGAGGAATGATTCACTCAAGAACACAAGATCGGTTTCTTGCAAGAAAAACTCATGAATTGCCTAGATGATTGAGATAAGATAGGAAGAAGATTCATCAATCAACATCCTTGGCACAAGAATCAAAAGCATGTAGAATGAGGGGAGGCAAATCCAAATTACATGAATGTAAATTGCAAGAATGTAAGTGCGGAATTGTAAGTGCTGAATTTAAATGTGTTACTAAAATTCAAGCATAAGAGAAAATGATTTGCATTTCTGGAAGGGGGGTTTACAAAGCCTCACAACAAGGTGGGCAAAAAGCTCAAAGGAGCCAAAACCTCTAAGACATTCAAGAGAAGGAAGGGTACCCTTCCCCCTCCATTTATACTAATCTTGAGTCACCCTCCACACTTGGATGCGTTCCTTCTACCCTAAGGACCACCATCAAGGGTTAGGAATGGCTTCCACACACAGCCATACTAACTAGACCTTGTACTCTATCACCTAGACCACGATCCGACGGCCCTCCTTGATCTGAGCAACTCCTAGCTAGCATCTCAACCATTCCTTGTCTTCTAAGTTTGCAGCGACTCCGTCTCCGATCATCCTCCGGCGATCCACGACCGTTTGGATCTTCGACGCACCTTGCCTAGTCCCGGTCATCCTTCCCCTCACCATGACCTAGCACCATCGTCCTACAACCATAAAAAACAAGGAAATACCCATCACATAGCATTGTCTAAATAAAGATATGCAATAATCATCCAATTGCAAAAATTAATTCTCACATCGCTCATAAAGTTGGCACTACCGCCCACCGTATCGACTTCTTCGAGTTGCCACCATCGAGTAGGTTCCTCGCTCGAGTAGTAACTCGACCACCGTATGGACTGCATCGAGTTGCCACTATCGAGTAGGTCCCTCATTCGAGTAGTAACTCGACTACTGTATCGACTGCATTGAGTTGCCACCATCGAGTAGCTTCCTCGCTCGAGTAGTAACTCGACCACCGTATTGACTGCATCGAGTTGACACCATCGAGTAGGTTCCTCGCTCAAGTAGTAACTCGACCACTGTATTGACTCGATACCAAATCTATCAACCTCATGATCACGGCAGGGCGCTACTCGAGGCCATTAGTGTCGCTCGACCAGCACTACAACTCAGAGTCAAGTCGATAAAATAATATCGAGTAATAATTGGTTAGTCTAAGGACTCAAGTTGAGCTGACAGCAGGACGCTCGACCCTGCAACATTTCTACTCGATACTTAGAGACTACCAATCTACTCGAATCGTTCGACCACAAGTTGGTAGGGCGTTACTCAAGGTCGGTAGAGTCACTCGGAACAGACACAACTTGAAAATCTAATTCAAATCAAACTCAACCCAAATCATAACAAGTATCGGTAGACTTCCACATGATCTTTCAAGTATATATAAATATGGACCTAATAGAAGATAGTATGTATAAGGATATTTTCAGAAGTTTATAGTATCTTACTAACTTCATCTATATACTTTTTTTTTGACAACAACACGATATCTAATATATGTATTTGACTATTTTTTTCCTATTATATGGTAGTAAAAGTCATGAAAAATACTGTGATACAAACTATTTTTATAGAATTTTTTTCGATATTAAATGTCAATTTGAAATGTTGACTACATACATTCTAAAACGACATAAAAAAGAACACAACGAGTAGCTTGTATCTGCTACAACAATTAATGAGTTTTAGGTGCATTCTCCAATTAATTGTATCTTTATGTTGTAAATAAAGAGCCTCACAATATTTTAATTATCGAACGAATATTTCATATCTAAATGTGTTTTAGACACAAACTATCTCCAATAGCAATCTACAGGTATCTAGTATATTGCATGAGACATAAAAAATCGAATTTTTTTAAATAATATATTTTTTAATTAAAATTGCAAAAATATACCACGAAATGTTTTTTGCAAAAATATACCCCTATCGCCCTACCATAGGGCGACATGATGACTAGGCAGTGAGGTGGACAGAGTACTCCAGCTGTGATTGGACGACTGGATAAGTCGCCCAACAGTAGGGCGACACATGTACAAGTCGCCCAACAGTAGGGCGACACGTAGACTAGTCGTCCAATGATAGGGAGACATAGGAGAAATCGCTCAATGACAGGGCGGCATGGGAGATTTTAGCTAGAAAATTTACAAATTTTTTTAAAAAAAATCTAAGAGACTTCAAAAAAGATTAAAATATTTGGATAAACAGATTTAGGATTCAAGTAAAATATTTTTAGGCTGTAGAGAAATTTGAAATAATTTTCAAGATTCAAGGTGAATAAGTAGAGTGTGTGTTTTTAGCCTTTTCGGCGGCCCGTAAAATATCATGTCTAAACGGTATTTTTATGAACAGTGGACCACATTTGATCTTTGATACATGCACTACCATATTATGGAGAAATGTGTAATTTACACCTTGCTTTGCATCTAATTTCCACTAGTGCAATAACCCTAAGTAATGTAGTCGGCAACAACTCATGTCATGTTTTTTAGCCTTTTCGGCGGCCCGTAAAATATCATGTATAAACGGTATTTTTATGAACAGTGGACCACATTTGATCTTTGATACATGCACTACCATAACAACTCATGTTATGAATAGTTCCTACGAAGCACTCAAACTATTTGTTGAACATACATAAGGGCACATGCACCGAAAGTTCAGATGATAAAATAAGCAATAGATTATATTAGATTATATTACAAGGGCATTACAACAGTGACGAACTAACTAACGAAAGCACTGTTTGTCATGGTGGAACAGATGATCGTTCTGCCTATCTGGGTACAGCCAGAATGATGTCCCACATTTTCTGCATATTACCTCACCCGTGTAAATTTTGAGATTTGTACTCGAACACCGCTCAATCCCTACTATGAGAGAACTCCATGTGGATCCGCAGTGCTCCCAGCTATCGCCGAATGGGTGGCCTATGCCGTACGTCTCGGGTGTATAAGATAGAATTTTTTGGTCATCCCGATTCCCGGCGTCCCCTATGTTAATACCACTCGGGTTCCCGGATGGTCTGCGTAACGCGTCAAGGATTTGTTGCGTGGTGCGGACCTCGACTGGCTGCTTCCCCTTATCCGTTCCTCTTCGAGAGGAGGTACCCTCTTGCACCTCTGTTGCGTTGGCCGTTGGCGGAGACTTGCCGAGACACCTGCTCTGTTTCGGCTCGCACTCCACTATATGATGCAGGAGGTGTGTGTTGGGCTTATCCTTGTACAACCGGAAGCATGCCTTGTAGTCAATGCAGTATGCCCGCTTTCGTCGTTGAATAACACCGTAGGCGTACTTGGGGTCTGGCTTTTCTGGGCGGTAGTAGCACCACGGAGAGGGTTGCTCCCCCAGTTATCCCATATAGGAAGTTTGAGATGTGGTTGGTACGTCTCCGGGTCCACCCAGTTGAAGTAGCCGCACCATTCATCCTCAGCCAAGGGGCACCGGTAGAATCTCCGGTCCGCTAGATCATCGTGGTAGGTATCAACCACCGCCTGCAGGCCGTGTTCGCAAAAGTCGGGGCTTTCGGGTGGCCCTTGAGGAGGTTTCTCCTTGTTGAACTCCTGTATGCGATGAACTGGTTTAGAATTACTACTTTGAGTGAAACATGAGTACGTCGCATGAAACTCACCGATTGGTTGGCCCCTTGCCCACTAGCCCTGAACTCTGGTCGATCTAGAGCGGGGACATGTCCTGGCGGCATCTCCCACCGGGTGAAGTTCTCGGGCGAAGTGGGGTAGGCGTCATGGTAGTTGTAGATAAATTCGTAGTCACGTCGTTCCGGCCCGTCGATCCATTGGAAGAAGCAACACCGGTCCTTGTGCTAAGAAAAGAAAGAACGATGCATGAAATGGTACTGTTACTCTGTATTGTATGGACACCAGTAGGTTTACTCGGTAAAAGCGGGCACAACAGTAGTGAGCGCGGGCGGCCGTATCTCCATGGGTAGATTGCATCATCTTCGCCGGAAGGTTGCAGTCGCATTTGGGTCAGGGCAACTCCGGCAGAATTGGGGCATCAACGCTACTAGTATCCGGGTACTTGGGGTGGGATGACTTCTGCTTGCTGAAGAAGCGACGGTAGAACAACATCGTGCCCTAATTTGTGTAGATTTAGTTGACGTGTATTGTGGTTTGGCGGTGTTGGATGTCTACCCCTCGGCCGGTTTTATAGTGGTGGTGAGGAGTTACTCCACACAACTACAGCACTGATAGGCCGGCATCCTCTGTGAAAAGCTGCACGACGTGTCACCCATCATCAAAGCTGCACAACAAGGCTGACAAAGTTGATGCATGTGACTTGTCTAATCGGCCTGACAAGGCTGACAAATCTGATGCATGTGACTTGTCTCATCGGCCCGACAAGGCTAACAAAGCTGATGCATGTGACTTGTCTAATCGGTCTGACAAGGCTGCACGCCCGTGAGTAGACTATTCGCTCTGAAAAGCTGCTGCACGCCAGTACTTCGTTATGCTTGAAAGCATGGCTACTGTAACAAAGAATAACAATATTTCATAACCAAAAGTAAGAGGTTACTACCATAACAAAAATATATCGTATATAACTAAATACATAAGATGAAAAGTATGTCACAATGTAATAACCAAATACGTAAGCTAAAATAACATAACAAACTATTAGTTAATTAAAACAAATTATGATACTGCATCGATAATATTTTGAAATTAAAAGATAAATACGTTACCTAGGGAGCCAACGTGGATCGAGGGTCCAGAGCTCCCGCGGTGGCCTCGGCCATAGTACGTAGAGCTCCTAAAGATCCTGCCCCTCCTCTGGTGAGGCGGTGGCGAAGTGTGCACGGTGACGACGGTCAACGACTGGGTCTACCAACTCAAAGGGCCAGTCGTCATCTACAGCCTGGTGAGTCATACCTGCAAATTACAAAAGGAAAGTTATATATAGAGAACTATACAAGCATCAGAACAATACATAGAACCAAATGCGTACAAATAAATACACAAGCATCAAAACAATACATCGAACCAAATGCGTACAAATAAATACACAAGCATCAGAACAATACGTAGAACCAAATGCGTACAAATAAGTACACAAGCATCAACAAAATATAATCAAACAGATTACAACGCACAATACATCAGCAAAATATATTCAAACAGATTACAACGCACATTACATCATCAAACTATATTAAAACAGATTACAACGCACATTACATCAACAAAATATTAATTTGACATATAGCATCTAATAGTTCAAATAGCTTCTCCGGTAGTCCGATGATGTCGTCCACCACGCCTTGCAGACGACGATCCCTCCCCGTCGTCGGGTTGCCATCTCCTCCTTCATCCTCTTTGTTATGTGGCTGACAGTTCTTGAACGTGTGTCCTGTTCGCTTGCACAACGAACATTTCTTCACGCGCTTACCAGTTTCGGACTCATCCATGTCATTCCTGATACGCCTTGTTTTGCGACAGCCTCCTTTGTATGATC
The DNA here is from genome assembly GCA_036346275.1 of Otatea glauca. Lineage (NCBI taxonomy): Eukaryota > Viridiplantae > Streptophyta > Magnoliopsida > Poales > Poaceae > Otatea > Otatea glauca. Next base: position 40,166,133 of record CM070721.1, on the reverse strand, counting down.
TTGCATCAAAGTCAGGGACCGAGAACCTTTCTTCGACACTAGGGGTTGTGGTGAAAGAACCGACAACACCATAACCATATAGCTCCTCGCCCCAGGTTGCCATCACTTTTTCCTTTGTAAAATATTCAGATAGATATGTACCGCGTTGCATTCCAAATAATGCACATGCAGCTATCACATGAGAACATGGCCTATGCAAAAGGAGGGGTTTGTTACACGAGCATTGACATTCAGCCTGTAAGATGCACTCTTGGGTGATGACCTTTTGGTTTGTTCCTCGCCGTCCTTTATCCCTGCATATCACCTCGAAGCGCAGTGTTCGTGAACCTACTTTGATAGCTCTATGCTTGCCCGCCTTCCTACTCTTCTCATCCATGTATTTACTTATCATGCATGAGTACAAGGCATTCTCATCTCTCATTACTACTTCAGCAGCTTTATGCCTATCCACAAAATACTTGGTTGTACCCCGCAGCACTCCCTCAACAATTCCTACCAACGGGAGACACCTCATCCTCTCATTACCCAGTTGTACACCTCCGCCAAGTTGGTCATCATGACACCGTATCTCGCACCATGTGTGTCATGTAACAATGACCACTTCTCTTTGGGCTCGTGCTTTATCCAGTCCGAGAAACATTTGATCGGCCTTTGCCTTCGACGACGACTCGTCGCCTCATCTTCTGTTCCCAGAGGGAATAAATGCTCTGCCTGCTCATGTGTTACACTGCTAGTAGTCTCTTTGTGTTTTTTGTTAGCCCATCAAGATTCTTCCAAAGAGTACGGAACTTGCTATCTTGGTTTTGCTTACATAGCCTCTTGAACATGTTCATCAGTTCCTTATTCTTAAATTGCTTATAGAAGTTCACGCCCAAATGCCTCATGCACCATCGGCTCTGCAAGTCAGTCCAGGGAAATGGCTCCTCTTCCCTGCTTGCAAGCGTCTCGATGGCACTAAGCGCAACAAAGATGTACATCATGCAAGATGCACACATGTTGGCGAGTTTTCACCACCTCGATCTTCAAGTTCCGTAGGAACTACAGCCAACTCTCATAGTTCTCGCTTTCCACAAAGGCAAACACAACAGGCAGAATTTGGTTGTTCACGTCGACACCACAGCTGTCATTATTTGTCCTTTGTATTTCCCGATCAGGAATGTGCCGTCCACACACAACAATGGACGGCAGTGATAGAATGCCCTAATGCAAGCATCGAATGCGAAGAAAACTCTCTTCAGATACCTCTTGTTCGGCCACTTGCTTGACGGACAGTCCTGATAATCATAATAAGTACCAGGATTTCTTCCCTGAATGCAACTGAGCAGTGCGGGCAGATTATGGTATGAGTCTTCAAATTTCCCAAATCTCATTTCCAAGGCCTTCTGCTTCGCCCTCCATGCCTTTCCGTAGCTAATTGTGTACTGAAATCTGTTCTCAATTGCTCGGATAATAGCACGGGGCTCAAAATTCAAGTTCTCAACTATCTCTGGGTACATGACACTCGCGATATACCCGGACGACAGGTTCCTGTGAGCCACCAGGGTTTCCTCGGTCATATAACTATGCTGTTCATCCTTCGAACATAGCCAGTGGGTGCCCCATTTGGGCTTGTACGTGTGCACTCTCCAGGGGCACCCTTGCATCTCGCACACCGCGTCAGAAAGGTTGGGGTGGACTTCTAACCCGAAAGTTCTTCTTAGTGATAAGGCCCAATCTTTGATAGCATCCTCGCATCGCCTCTTTTGTGGGTAAATCTTTGTTAGGCCTCACCTCATTGTCGCTATATCGCCAAGGTGTATCATTGCCATCATTTACAACCAGGTTATTAAATTGATGCGTGCTCCAATCTGCTGGCACAAGTGGCTCAACATCTTCATCTTCATCATCCGAGTTATCGTCGTCTTCCACTTCTATTTGTTGATATTCAAGGTCTTCCTCTTCCATCTGTGCTATTACTTCCTCAATTTTCTCACCTTCGTCTACTTGCCCCCGCGCATCTGGCCCAATGTTTCCATCATCCTCCCTAATCTCAACTTGCTCACCACTCTGGTAGACGATATCCTCAGTGCAACCCTGAACATGCTGCTCCCGGCTGGACTCCCCAATTTTAGTGTCACTGTAAGTGAACTCATTTTGAGGCTCACTACACTCACCGGCATCTAGCTGCTGCTGTTGCGGGGTAACAGCCCTATCGTACGCTTGCACCAAAAGCACGCGATACCATCCACGTTGCCCCGCCCCCCTCACATATGACCTCTAAGATGCAGTTCCTTTCAACTCAACTAACTCTCAATAAACAGGATCATCTCGCATGGTGCAAATGCAAGATAACTTGAGCTGGCACTTCCCTTGTTCCATCCGAAACGTATAATACAACCAATTCAACACAGAAGCAAATGTACGCTCTTCGACCCTACTTAAACTTCTATCCACATACTGAAAGTTACTCAGATCCGCACCCTCCGAACCATACATGACAACCACTTCTCCATAAAAGATTCTAAATGGAACTCATTCTGACATATCTGCGAACCTATTCATTAACACACGAATTAATTACTCTTCGTAGAAAGTATTATATCCATTTGCTACAAAAAATTATACGTATGTATATCTACCTACATTCCTAAAAATATACATCTCTCTACTTCTATTTCTAAAAAATATATACATTCCTACGAATATCATTACTTGGAAACCATGTGTGCCCATTTCAGATGCAAAAAACTATGCTAAAAATATCTACATTACTAAAAATATTCATCTCTGTACTTGTATTTCTAAAAAACATCTACAGCCCTAACAATATATATATGTGCACTTCTATATGTAAAAAACATATATATCTACATTTATCTCTAAAACACGTAACAACATATTATTATTCATAAAACCAACCCTATAACTAGATCTAACCATAACCCTAACCCTAAACCCTAAACAAAATAAACCGCGAAAATAACTAGATTTAACCCTCACCCTAAAACCTAAACAAAATAAACCGCGAAAATAACTACATCTAACCCTAACCCTAAATAAAATAAACCGCGAAAATAACTACATCTAACCCTAACCCTAAACAAAATAAACCGAGAAAATAACTACATCTAACCCTAACCCTAAACAAAATAAACCGCGAAAATAACTACATCTAACCCTAAACAAAATAAACCGTGAAAACAACTACATCTAACCCTAACTCTAACCACTAAACAAATTAAACCGCGAAAATAATTACATCTAACCCTAACCCTAACGCTAAACCATAAACAAATTAAACCGCAAAAATAACTACATAAAATCTTAACCCTAAACACTAAATAAATTAAACTATGAAAATAACCGGAAAAAATACCTGTGTGCAGAAGCTGCTCTTCCTCCCTTCTCTTCTTCTTTTCCTCCTCCCTTCTCTTTTCTCTCTTCTTCCTCCCTCTTCTCTTCTCTTTTTCCTCCCTTTCTTCTTTCTTCTTCTGCTGTCGGCCGAATGGAATTTATAAACCTCAAGTCGCCCTCTAGTTGGGCGACAGGGGACAGCGCGCGCGCCTGTCGCCCAACCATTAAACGATTTTTTCGTTGTCGCCGAATGGGAGGGCGACAAGTCGGTGACGTAGACATGTCGCCCACTGGTTGGGCGACATGTGCTTGCCTCGCCGAACCAGTCAGCAACAGACATCTGTCGCCCAACCAACGTGTCATAGTGGTACATTTTTGAAGAAAAAAATTCATGATATATTTTTGCAATTTTAATTAAAAAATGTATTATTTTAAAAAAAATTCATTACTCATCACGTCAAGCCACTATTGCGGAGCTTGGTTTGCTTCACTCTCTCGGCTCCACCGTGCACCAACTGAGCTCTGTCCTAGCCAACATCGTGCCTCCACAAACATTCTAGACTTACACCGTGCTCTAGCCTCCGCCGCTACTCTAGTCGAGCTTCATTGTGGTTCGCACTTCGCACCACTTCTGCTATGCTCGACCTTCACCAGTGTCCTTGGTGAGCTAGTCATTCTCACATACTGCAATTCGTGGGCAATAAAATAGGCACATGCAATCAAAACTCACAGATCCCGTCATAATAATAACAAATACAAAAATTATTATCAAAACATAAAAGAAATGTTTATTTCTCAATTGTGCCAATTCCTCAGCTAGCTCCTTAGCTGGTCATTGCACCCTTCGATCGTAAGCTTCACCGAGCTAATCATCTACTGGGAAGAACTAATAGGAAAATTTTCCATTACATAAAAATGAGTAGTGCATGTTTTTTGTTGTAAAACGTAGTCGTTCACCTGCGATCAATCAATAGCACGCCAACAAAATCACAAGAGGAAAAACAGGAGCACACATAAAGTAGGGGGGCAATGTTCTCTCGCTTTATTAGATGGATCTCTTGTACAAAGGGGTGCCAATATATAGAGAAACTGGCAAGAGATGAGTTCGGATTCGTCCACACATAAGAGATAGAGTCTAACCGAATACGGTTACCAATATCTTATCTCATAACACTCCCCCTTAGGCAAATACCACGTAATGCATATGTCTCGTTAAAAACTCCTCCCAAAAACCCAGTGGGAAAAAAAGGGATGGAGAAAAGAGTACATTGCACTCGCACTCCGTGCTACGCTAGTTGCCTCATTAAAAACCTTCATATAAGAAAACTTCAGGAAAACTCACTAAGGGAAAAAGAGTACAACTTATAATCTTGAGGATTTAAAATATGACTTTCTGGATCATGCAAATGGTCATGGTTCAGGAATTTACTCCCCCTGAACTTTGCATATCTTTAAGTCGTCTCATTCCAAATCCATTAACACATCTTTGGAATGTATATTTTGGCAAGGACTTAGGGAATAAATCTGCAAGATTTTCACCTGACTTAGTTTGAAAAGTCTTTACCTCACCGTTCTTCTGGAGTTCGTGAGGATAGAAAAACTTAGGAGCAATATGCTTTGTGATATTGCTTTTCACATAACCCATTTGAATTTGTGCAACACAAGCAGCATTATCTTCATGATAATTGTGGGGGTATCGATGGTGTTAAGACCATATGACTTCTGGATATGGTTAATCACACGTCTCAGTGAAACACATTCACGTGAGGCTTCATATAAAGCTATAATCTCTGAGTGGTTGGTAGAAGTTGCTACCAAGGTCTGCTTAAAAGACTGTCAATAAACGGCTATACCACCACAAAGAAATACAAAACCAATCTTAGATTTGGCACTATTGGGATCAGACAAATAGCCAACATCCATATATCCCATCATGGTTAAGTCTTGGTTCTTCTGGAAAACAATCCAAGATCTTGAGTACCTTGGAGGTATCTGAGTAAAGTATTGACACCAGCCCAATGTCTTCTAGTTGGAGCTGCACTATGTCTTGCTAAACAATTTACTGCGAATACAATATTAGGCCTTGTGCAATTCGCAAGATAGATCAGTATGGGACTTCAGGTCCTAAGACTTTCTCATTTTCCATCCTTGGTCTGAAAAGGGTCTTTATCCACTTCAAGGGATCTTACGACTATAGGGTTTTTTAATGGATACGATTTATCCATATTAAACCTTTCCAATACCTTCTTGGTATAGAAGATTGGTGTACAAAAAATTCCTTCTGAGAAAATGCTTTAGCTGCAGGCTTAAGCAATATTTGGTTTTACCCAAATCTTTCATCTCAAAACTCTGTCGTGAGGTAAGCACTTGCTTCATCTATCTCCTTTGTGGTTCCGATGATATTCAGATCATCGACACATAACTGAGATGACATAGAATCCATTCTGAGATTTCTTTATGAACACAAAGGAGCAATATCCCTTCTTCAGGAGGAACTCACTAAGTCTGTTATACCATATTCTCCTCGATTGTTTTAATCCGTATAGCGATCTCTTCAGTTTGACGCTATACATGTTGTGATTATTAGGATTCGGAATTGTAACTCCTTCAGGGATTCTTATGTAAATATCCGTGTCCAGTGACCCATATATATGAGGTCACTTCATCCATCAACTGCATTGATAAGTTTATGCTTGCTGCCATTAATATTAAATTTTGGAACGTTATTCCACTCTTTATAGGAGAATATATTTCATCGTAATCGATGTCGGGTCTCTGCGTGAACTCTTGTGCTACAAGCCTCGCTTTATATCTCACCACATGGGTATTTCATTTCTCTTCTGGATGAAAAACCCATTTGATCTTACATGGATCACTTTAGGAGAAGTTTGGTCATTGGGACCAAAGCTTTCCTTTTAATAAGCGAGCGATGTCTCGATTGCTTCTTTTCATTTGACCCTATCTGAGCGCTTTTGGCACTCTGCCATGGACTTTGGTTCTAGATCCAGCTTTAGCAATTTTAGAGGCAATTATATGTCGACGATTGTAGTCTTTATTTTATACAATTCTCCTGCATCACTTCGGGGATATCTCTTTATAAATTTCTTTCAGCTCCTCATGATTTCCCACAACGATGGAGTCTGGGTGTTCCAATTTCTCAGCGTGGGATTGTACGCGCAAATATACGCTGGGGTCATCATCTCCAGGATTGATCACTTCAAGGATGTTACCATCTCTAGGATGGCTCACTTCAGGGATTTTCTCAACATCAGGTTGAGCTTCTTCTAATGTCATGGGTAATGTTCTCATTTGTTCTGTTCTATACTTCTGTGGACACCTCCGCGGAATTGAGTCTCGTGCACTTGGAGGCCTCCCCACCTTTTATCATGAGGGTCAAGAGTGAGTTCAATATCCTTCTAGGGTATTTCCACTCTTTCAGATGTATATACTGCAGGTATATGAGATCTTTTCACTCCCTTATGAATAGTGGAGGCATTTGGCAGATTATAAGCTTATTTATTGCAAATTTATTATCCTCCGAACTTCAAATTCGGTCTCTGTAGTGCGTGGATCTAAGGACTCAACATTCTCTAATGTGGTACTTATCTCCCCCTAATGCCGAAAAATGTCCTTAGTGCAATCAGTGTACCAAGCCGTGAACAGATCCCTTGTTATAGGCTCTAGGTGTTTAATATTTGACGGAGATTCATAACCTACATAGATCCTCAATTCCGGTAAGGTCCCATGGTGGTACGCTGTGATGGAGATATTGGCATGTATACAGTACAGCCAAATTTTCGCAGATGGAAAATACTTAATTCTTTTCCATGCACTATCTGCAATGGGGAAATTTCATAATGTGCAGTTGGTCTGAGTTGAATTAAACTCGCATTATGCAGCACTACATGGCCCAAACAACTAGTGGAAAGCCTACTATTCTGCAAGAGTGGCCAAGCAATACGTTTTTATTCTTTTAATATAATGACTCTGCAAGGCCATTTTAAATGTGGACAATAGATACGAGATGCTCTACATTAATTCCCAGAGCCATACAATAATCATTAAATGCTTTTGTGGTAAACTCGCTAGTATTGTTTATTCGAATAGACTTGATCCTTTCTTCTAGAAGGTAGGCTCTTAATTTAATAATTTGGGCAATTAATTTTGGCAGAAGCATGGTTCCTAGTAGATAAGAGACATACATAGGATCATCTAGTAGAAACATCTATCAGTACCATAAAATTTATTAAAAGGAGCCCAACAGGGGCTGAACAGGTCCATAGATATCACCTTGAATTTTCTCCAGAAAATTTAGTGATATTTCCCTAACTTTTTAGGTAAGAAGATCTAAGAATAAGCTTTCTTTTAGCATAATTGGGCATAAGAAAATTTCAGGTTTAGGAAAGTCTTTATGCTATGGCCAGCAGAATTATAATTATTATTCTCATAATATTCAACTTAGGGTAACCTAGTTGATCTGCCAAATCTTAAATATTTCTGGGTTTTCATCGCAACACAAACTTCAGGTTTTATATGTGCATAGTATAATCCGGAGGAGAATGAATGAAGCTTTTTAACCACACATTTATTACACCCATTAAACTTAGTCATGAGTAGGTATTCTGTACCATCTTCATTCTTTGTCTCCATATGGAAATGATTCAGACCAATGTCTTTAAAACTTAAGGGAGTACGACTGGACTCAGGGTATAATATGGCATTCTTCCAGTACCAACTATGAGAGTATCGCTTTTGGAGATAGTCATAATATTTTCAATTCACTTAGTGTGGTACAACTATATTCTAGACAGATTTACTCCTCCACCATCGGATTATGCTTTGTTCTATATTGGAAGTATGATTTAACAATCAAACAATTGTTGCATCAGGAATAAATTGTAAAATATAGAACAAACATAGCACAATTGATCAAATAACTAGGAAATATAAATTTATTCAATTTTTGAATGAAAATCGCTCAACGGGAGCGTAGACCAAATGTTCATTCAGGAACTAGGGCTAAATTGATAAGGAGACTTATAAGGAATATGTGACAACGACTTAGCAAAGTGAAGGGATATTTAGGAGACTAATCCAGGTCTCCATATGAGATGTAGGTGCCCTCTTGGGACTCCTCGAACTCAATGATTTCAAGAATCATATCATCACACTTCTCAACATCCGTATCAACAACATGTTGAACGGTAAAGTATGACTTAACATTATTTCCCCGGGTCTTATTTATTTTTTCAGTGGATTGCATGTAAAGGTCTACCATATGCTTCGGGTTGCGATAGTTGTATGACCAATGGCCAGTGCATCCATACATAAAATAGGGTTATTCAAGGTTTGCAGCATTACTTCTGAAAACCCCTGGCCCTTTACCTTTACTTTTCCACTATGAATTGCCTCTTCCCCTATTTGATTTGTCATTCTTCCACTTATCCCTTATATTCCATTGGCCCTTTTTGTGGCTTTGGCTATTGCTAGCCTGTTGAGCATTTGCATGTGTTTCGGGCATTGCAAAACTCCCATTAAAAAGTACATGATGATTCTTCACCAGGAGTTCATCATGCTTTTTTGCTTCTAGCAAAATGCATATAAGCTCGAAGTACTTCTGGTACTTGGCGACGATACTGTTACGGCAGTATCCTCATATTGGGGTGGAATGTGCACAATATCTTGTCAATCTTTTTAGCATTAGTAACTTTCTGATTACATAATATTAGATCAATGACAAGCTTGTGTATGACAAAAATTATATGTTGCCACAACCTTTAAAATCCTGAAAGCGGGTGAGGATCCATTCGCGTTGTACTTCTAGCAACATAACAGATCTTTGCTGGATATATATTTTTCCTTTAGGGAATCTAAAAGTACCAAATGGTCATCTTCCATCAACTATTCGGCTTTCAGGTCCATATGTAGATGGTGCCTTAGGAGGTGCAAAGTCGTACATCTAGCGGCTTCGAGAAAAGCAAGGGTACCAGCTTCAGGCTGGGAAAACAGTAGCTCTAAAAGATTGAGCTATCAGATTAATCTTAGTATTCATTGTCCGGGTAAGGTAATTGTTGCCATTCAGGGCAAGCTTGATAAATTCCTTCTTTGCGATGTCCAACATATCCTATTTCTATTTATGCAAAATGCCTTTTACTACTGGTAAAATCATTATATTGCATGCTCACTATTCAATCAGTAAAGCTTGGTCTATATCTATTCAGTAGATAATTATCTAAAATTTTCCAGAATTTTCCTAGCAATTTTCATAGTTTTCTAGTAATTATTTAGCAATTTTCAGAATTACCATGTAACAGAAAAATAAATTTCAACATATATCAATATGGAATTATGATAGGACAATAAATTCAGAGCTATGGAGCATTCAATACGCTATATGGAATTTTCCTAGCATTTTTCATAATTTTCTGTTAACGATTTGCAGAATTACTTAATGACAGAAAAATGAATCCAAACACATATTAACATGGAACAATGCTAAGGAAAATGAATCCAGCAACATGACACACATCAATGGGTTATACATAACTTTCCATAATTTTCTAGCATTTTCTGCTAATTTTCCAAGCAATTTTTAGAATTACTTAAATAACAAAAAATAAATTCTAGCACATAATAAATATGGCATAAGGGTAGAAAATAAAAACCCAGAGTATGGAACTTCCAAAGATGTGCTAAATATAAATTTTCCAAATTTACGGAAGTCCATATACTTAGAAAATTAATTTCTAGTATTTATAATCAATTTTTAGATTTTTCTTTAATTAATTCCAAAATCTTTTTCTTCAAGAAAGACTGGCCGTACGGCCGGCCCATGCGCGGAAGCCCGCTATGGTGCACGGCCGCATGGCACGAAGGCCAGCATGGTGCGGCGGCCCGCGTTAGGCGCTCAGGCGCACGCTACCCTAGAACAAAGGTCGGGTGTCGATCTGGTGTGGCGGGTGAAGGTGGCTCGTCATTGTGGGCAACAGAGGCGCGCTCGGCGCGGAAGGCGACCGCCACACGGCGATGAAGTGCGCGACGTGGGGAGCCGAGGCGACGCGGAGTTCCACCCATCGTGATGAACAGTGGTGGGGACACGCTGCGGGGACCACTACCGAAGGTGGGCGTGGGGTTCGCAGCCACGGTAGCGCAGCGGCACCAAGATCGCTACAGCGGGCAGGAATCTCGCAGCCATGGTGGCATAGCCGAACGGGTGGTGCGGAGATGCAATGAAGCGGCGCGCTGAAGCGGCGACTGTGTCATACGGGCGTGGCGTGGCGATCGATCTATGGGCGGACGGCAATGTATGCTGCCAATGTGCGACGGTTTTAGACACAAACTCTCTCCAATAGCAATCTACAGGTATCTAGTATATTGCATGAAACACAAATTTTTTCTCTTTTCCACCTCATCAAAACTTGCTGTGGCACCTTTTCTTGTATATATATATATATTTTGTTTTTAGAAAGTCTTATGTACAAGTGAGACTAGTTGAATGACTGCGTATTGCAATGGATAAATAAAATCTCATTACTCATCACGTCGAGCCACCATTGTGGAGCTTAGTTTGCTTCACTCCCTCGGCTCCACCGTGCACTCAACTGAGCTCCATCCTAGCCAACATCGTGCCTCCACAAACGTTCTAAACTTACACCGCGCTCTAGCCTCCACCGCTACTCCTAGTCGAGCTTCATTGTGGTTCGCAGGGGCGTAGCTATAGGGTAGTCCAGGTTGGCACAAGACTACCCTAAATTTTGGCCCAGAGAGGCCCATATTCCTAAACCCAAATCCATATTGAACAGTAAGTATTTTAGGTTTGGGGACGGACGGAGCGAAGCGAGGACTCGGCTCCGTTGCTCTGCCAGCCGCCGCGCCGCCACCCGCTCCGCCGCTCCCCGTTCCGCCGCCCACTCCGCCGCTCCATCAGCACTACGTCGGCGTCTTGCGCGCAAACAAAATCCCGCGCGTCGGCGACTTCGGTGTCTCGCGTCGACGTCTCCATTGCCGCTTTGCTCCTCGCTATCACCGTCTCGCTGCGGCTGGCGGCCGCTCCGCCGTGCGTCGCCGCCGACCGCTCCGCCGCCTCGCCATCGCCCGATCGCCGCACGCCACGCTCGGCTGCGGCTGCTCGGCGACCTCACTCAAGCTGCTAAGTAGACAAAGACAAGCTCTTAGCTCTGTGGCAGGCTGGCAGCAGAAAGAATTTAAGAAACAGAGTGGTCCTTTGCTTTGTAAGTGACTTTTATGGTTTAGTGTTCACTGTTTGCATATTTAATTACATGAGAACGTGGTTTAGTGTTCAGCATATTTAATTCTGTTATTCTGTCAGAATGTCTCTTTACTTTGTAAGTGGCTAAGAGCTTAAGACGCTATGTGATTTTACTATGCACAAAAAATCGTTCTCTTTAATAATATATTCTCTAACTTACTTGAAGCATCAAGATATGAAGAGGAATAGAGACATTGCATCACTCTTTCGGAAACATGAAGCAAAGGCAAATAAGATTGCATCCCCTTCTGATCTAGTTGTTGATGAAGATCCAACACAAAAACAAGATCTACCTCCAGTTTATGATGTTAATCGTCTCCAACATGATCCAGGCTTAAGGGTTTCTATTGCAAGCTACGACGCTAATGATCAAGATGCGGTTCGAAGAGCATATATTCTAAAAGGTCCATGCCAACCTTATGCACATGATTATGCAACCAGGAATATATATGGTAAGGATCGCCGCTTTAGTATTGTTTGGTTTCATAAGTACAATTGGCTTGAATATAGTGTTGTGAAGGATGCTGGGTTTTGCTTGGTATGCTATTTGTTTGGCAGCGGAAGTGGTAATTTTGTTAAGGGTGGTTGGAGAAATTGGAATAAGGCCGATGCACTTGACAAACATGTGGGGGGTATAACAAGTGCTCACAATAAAGCTAAAGAGAAATACAACTTGTTTGTGAAAGGTGGCGGTACATCAATTGATAATGTTATTGTGAATGTGTCACATGAAAATGAAGTTCGTTATAAGGCTAGGTTGACTTATTCACTTAGATGTCTAAGATTTCATTTAAATCAAGGATTGGAATTCTGTGGACATGATGAAAGTGAAATATCTAGCAACAGAGGGAATTTCCTTGAACTTTTGAAATGGCTTGCAGAAAATAATGAAGAAGTTGATAGGTTGGTTTTGAAAAATGCTCCAAGAAATTGCATCTTGACTTCCCCTACCATACAAAAGGAAATTATTCAATGTTGTGCCAGAGAAACTACTAGGCATATAATTGAAGAACTTGGTGATGATCACTATACAATTCTTGCTGATGAGTGTAGTGATGTATCACATAAAGAACAACTAGCTATTTGCTTGCGTTATGTTGACAAACATGGAAGGGCATATGAGCGGTTTCTTGGAATAGTTCATGTAGCTAGTACCACTTCTTTGTCACTTAAGGCAGCAATTGAGTCTTTACTCAGTGATCACCACCTGACTCTTACTCAAATTCGTGGGCAAGGATATGATGGGGATAGCAACATGAAAGGAGAGACTAATGGGCTAAAAACATTGATCATGGAAGAGTCTCCTTTTGCTTATTACATTCTGTGAAATCATGTGCTGAAAAATTGGCTTAGTAATGAAATTGGCTTTGCAAAGTGGTTGTGATTATGGCATGTGTGGTGCTTGCATGTGCTATGTCTGATGATTATTTGATATGCTGGTGATAGCATGATATTGGTTTTGCTTGATGCAATGCGCTCGTGTGAGTGTTTGCATGGACTGATGTTGAGTCAAGTCGTGGACTTGTGCTCGGAATTGTTTCTTGTTTATTCATGTGCGGGTGTTGCTCGAGGGCTAACGTGGTCGATGACGGACCGAATTAGGTTCATGGAGGAACTGAGGTTGGGACTAGATTCGAGAGGAATCGAGGTCTTGGTGGTCAAGGATGTCATGCGAACGCTCGGGCTAGAGAACATGCACATGGAGGTGGTTAGTCACGTATTTATAGCATGTGGGCTGTACATACGTGCAAGAGATGTTTTTGGCTATGTTGGGCCAGGTTGAGATGTATACAAACTCTTTCCATGTTGGAAGTAGAGTTGTATTCAATCCCTTTATGTTTGCTCAGTATAAATAGGGGGAGGTGTCTCCTGTTTATGATGAGCGCTGAGGTATTAGGGTTTGTACTCTTTTATTGGAGTACTGTATCAGATTAGACAAGAAGAAATAAAGATCAACTTCTTCAGCTTGCTGACCCGAGCGTAGCCAAGCCAGCGACTAGATAATTTCTTGCGTTGCGGCCAGAGCATTGTTTTGCTTGCGGCTTGCACATGGAGATCAGTTCTTCTAATCCTCGCGGCAAGGAATTACCTGCGGCTGAAATCCTCCTGGTGAGCGTCTTGTGTTCCTGATGTTCCTGGCGGCTGCAGCGATTCAAGTGAGAAAATTTCTGGTGCTACAAGAATCCGCGACGCCAGCATACCATGCTACGCTTGTTGCAGAGTTCGTAGTTTCGGTTTGTTTGCCCGGTTTTGTTTTTATAGATTGATTCATTGTCTCTCTTGTTTCAACAAGTTTAATATTGATTTGATCTATACAAAACCTTCCTAGAGTATCAACTTAAAGTTCCTAAAAGTTTCATTGGTTAATCTTTTGTAGATTGTGATTTATCACCAAATTGGGGTTTGGTCAGTTCTCATCATAATCTGTCACAGCATGCTTGCGAGGTTAATAACTTTTGATTCGTAGGTCCGATCGAGTTGATTCTTGTTGGGTTAGATTCATAATTGAATCTAGTTTCTTCAGTTAAAATTTCACACTAATCCAACGGTGGGATCTTTGGTTAATCGTATTGTTTGAGTTTGGTCCGTAACTAGTTTGATTTGGTCCGTAGCTAGTTTGATTTGGTCCGTCGTTGTTAGATCGGTTTTCGTTTCAGTGGTCTTACAAAGAATATAACTCCAGATCCGTAAGTCCGATTGAGTTAATTCTTTTTGTGTTAGCTTCGTAATTGAATCTAGTTTCTACAGTTAAAATTTCATATCAATCTAACAGTTAGATCTTCCGAAATCTTAGTTTTAGTGAACATATATTAGTCTGTCTCGTTTGGTCCGGAGTGTATTGATTTGGTTTTGCTACAGTAGAAATTTGGTCCGTAGTACATTTGAAAATTTGGTTTGGCACGAAATTTGGTCCGTAGTACATGTGAAAATTTGGTCTGGCACAAAGTTTGGTCCGGAGTACAAGTAAAAGTTTGGTCCGACGCAATAAGGTTTCTGTTGAGTACAAATTAAGTGATCTAAGTTTGTTTGGGGTGTTTCAAAAATCACAAAAATTTTATTTTAGCTTCCGTGCAATCATTCACCCCCCCTCTGATTGCTAGCTTAGTGTATATCGATCCTACAAGTGGTATCAGAGCAAAGTTTTTCTAATTAATCTTAACCGGTGATTAAAAATCATAGCAATGGATAGATATTCGACAAAACCTTGTGTTTTCGATGGAGTTGATTTTCAGTTTTGGAAGGCCAAGATGGAGGCATACATTCAAGCTCAGGGCTTTGCAATTTGGGAGAAGGTCTACAAACCATATGAAGTGCCCGAGAACGACAACGTCAATGACGCCTAATCGCGCACATGTTGAAGCAAAGAAGGCGCGCAACTTGATCATCCAGGCTTGGGACGCAGCGACTTGATCGAGTGGTTCATCTTCGATCCGCATATGAGGTATGGAAATATTTTGTGACTATCACGAAGGATCAAACATCACAAAGAGGTTCGCCAAGATATTTTCAAAAAGAATATATGCGTTCGAGATGAAACCCGTGAGTCTCAGATGACTTTTTGCACGCTTTAATAAAATTCTTAGCAATTTACGTCTTTGTTGGGGTTAGCTATGACGATCTTCGCTAATGCTAGACAAATGCTTAGTGCTTTGGACATGTCGATGTGGGAGATGAAGGTAACATCTATACAAGAATCTACTATCATGAGCACACTCACATTAGATGTTCTTTACTCTAAGTTGAAGACTCATGAATTAGATGTTCTTGCTAGGAAAGGTAATTCTAAATCAATTGCTTTGATCTCTAACCCTAACATGTCAAATTTTAATTCTTCTTCTAGCTTTGCTTTGTCCTCCTTGTCGTCTTTAACAGATGAACAAATTGAAGAATTTTCAAGAAGATTTGGCACTACTCTCTTCTCGCTTTAATAAAGCTTTGCGAGAATATCGAATGAGAAAGAGAGTAGGCGGTGGTCCTCCTAGGTGCTACGAGTGTGGCGATCTGAACCACATTCGTCCGAATTGTCCAAAAATTTCTGTAAAAATTCAAAAGAAGAAAAGGACAGGAGGAACGACAAGAAGAAAGCTTCTCCAAGCAAGCAACAATAAGAAAAGAAGTTTTTCGAACCGCAAAGTTGTCCACGTCGGGACCCGAATTTGCAAATCCGACCCTCCGTGTATACCGCACTAGTCCAGATCACGCTAGTGCACACAAAGCTCAACATAGATGCTATCATAGTCACACACAAATAAATATAGCATAAACTTCATTAATTAATAATAACTGTTGTCTTACATGAATAATGCCTCACGTGGCTTAAAAAGAGTATCAATGAGCGGCGGAAATAGAATAAACGCATGGCGCTCCCATTCGCCACAGTAACCGACGAGGCTCGGACCTAAGCATTCGTGATCCAAATAATCCTCATCCATGATCGGCGAGATTCTTCCTCTTCAAGTTGTTGTTGATGGGGTGAGTACATAAAGCACTCAACAAGTTGTGCAAAATAATGCAAGTCTAATATTCTATATGTTTGGCTTAATCCAAAGGAATGGCAAGTAAGGGTATTTTTGCAATAAAGCAAAGATTTAACAAGAATACAATAAATAGATTGGAAAGCATAAAACAAATACAAGAATTAATAAATTCAGATTTCAAATACACCAAGTTTCCAATCCTAAATTAATTTTCCACTTTCCATGGCACCTTGCCATCCCAACAAGTTTTTGTTTAACAAAAGTCTAACCCTTAACTGTAATTCCTTAGCATTGCCCAATACCGTGAGCACGGCTATTCGAATAGATTGTACACTCGCAGAGGTTATGCACTTTACCCACACGATACAACCAAACACCACCAAGGCGAGTGATCATAACAAAGCCTTTACAATGCTACACCTAGACCCAAGATCGCTCGCTAAGGTTTCAACATCAAGGGTTAAACCACCACAACAGGCCCCCTCTTGCGCCATGTGAGTTAAACCGTAACCGGGACTCACTATTCACCACGACAAGCATCAAATCTAGGTTTCACAAATTATTCAACTAGGTGTCCCATTCCGCATATGTGGTTGCAAGAGAGACTCAGTCAAAGGCTTGCAAGGTTAAGTCCTTAAGGTGATTAAGGCAAGACTTCCACATACCGCCAAACTGGCCCACCTTGGCACACCGCCTTGCCACTTGCCTCAATCTAAAATCATTACCACCCCAGCTTGATTACCAAGCACCACATGCCATCAACATTTCAATCCCGATGTGTGACCTCCTCGCCACGACAACTTGATATCATTGTGTGACAACACATGACACACCAATTCATAAACATTGTTCCATATTCCATTAGTCAAGATTAAGTATCGACATTCGGACACATGTGATGACGTGGCATGGCTAAGCAATCTATGACGATCTAACTAGCCCATGTTGATTATCAACTATAATTCCACATCCTAGGGTGACAAATAGATCATGGCATATAATTGACAAGGTATGGTTTAATTCAAATAGGCATATTATCTAATTCCAGATTAATTGAAATCATTTATACACATAAAATATCATGCATAAAGTTTAAAAGACAAAATAGTAATTTGGTGAAAATTAGGTGCAACATGATCAAAGCACAACTTGCCTTGGAGTAGGTGCTGGTCTTGATCTGAGCTTGGGTCTTGGAGCGACGAATCTTCTTAGGATCACCGAAAGCGGCTCAACGCTCACGCTAAACGATGCCAAAATAGCAAATAAACACCAAACCAGAGAGCAACCAAACTCCAAAAATAAAATAAAATTCACCAATAAATAGATCTTGATTTTACAAATTTTAGAAATTTGAAACACTCAAACCGAGTTAAAATGCAAAAGATATAGCCTTTTGAAGTTTGAATAACATCAAAATACGTAAAATAGAATTTCGATTTTTCCAATTATTTTTCTATTGAAAAGATTTTATTGCGCAACGCCGACGCCAGCCCCGACTCGGACCAATCAGCGCCGACATCGCCGCTCGTCCATGGACTCGGTCCACGGAACCGCCTCGTCCACCGTGGACGCGCCCACGGCGCCGCACCACGCGCCCGAGACGCGGCACAAGATCGATTCAGTCGCGACGCCGCCCGCGCCGATGCTCGACACGCGGCGCGATCCGCGCGACGATCCGACGGCTAACGCCATCGCACACGCGCGCGATCTCACCCGAACAACCCCGATCCAACGGCCACGCTTACCCGAAGCCGTTTTATCGCAGACGGCGACGTGGCTCGATCCGATGGTCCGCCGAGATCCGACGGCCATGCGGTTCGGCACGGCGATGTCGCGGCGGGCGCTGAGTTTCGAGACGAGGACGACGACGACCCAGACGGCGCTCGCTCTGCCGCGACGAAGAGGTAGTCGCCCGGTGCGCTTGACGTGGCGAACCCGAATCGAACCCACACGCCGAACGGCGGCTTGACGACGCGCGAACGGCGAAAACGAAGCGCGGCGCTAGAAAACTACGGCGAGCTCGGGGCTAAACGGCGGTGACTCAACGGCGAAGGCTAGCATCGGCGGATGCGCTCGGGATGAGGAACCTCGGTGTGCGGTGCGCGCTTTTATAGCCTCGGCATGCGCGCTAAAACGGCAACCCTAAATCACGCGGCGGCGGCAGCGCGACGGATTCGAAACCGAATCGAGAGGCGATATCGATACCGTCCGACGGTAACGAGCGCCAGATTAGATCCGGCGATACGATCCGATCCGCTCTTTCCAAAATCAACGGCGAGATCTAAATTTACCAAAACAACGCGAAACGATCCCGACCGCCGATCTCAATCCAACGGCCAAGGCGCTAGGGTTTCGCGAAGGAGACACCGTCCGATCTTCATCCAACGACCACGCGCGAGGCGGCAATAAGCAGCCGATCGGGCCGCGACGTCGATGGTCAAGACACGACAAGATCGGGCTTCGCCCAAGATCGTTCACTCGATTTTCAAAAGCTTTTGATTTAAAATAATTCCGAAATTAGATTAATCTACTTTAAGCAATTAAAATATCAGAAAATCCTTAAAATTCTCATAAATACTTTGAGACATTCTCGAGCACAAATAAAATATTTTTGGTAAAACTTTATATTAACTTTATCTATATATATTTAGTTTTCACAAAAGGTTCAATATACTTAATTAAATTCAATTCAATTAATTTCGGAAAAAATCCAATAAATTTAAAATCACCAAAAAGCATATGAGCGAAATTATAAGCCAAATTTTTGGGATGTTACAAACCTCCCTTAATGTAATCTCGACCCTAGATTCAAGGTCGACTAGGAAATAGGTTTGGAAATTCGACTTCAGATCCTCTTCACGCCCTGTGTTGCTTCATTCTCGTAATGGTTGCTCCATCGAACTCGCAAAGCGAACCGACTTGGTCCCGGTCTTGCGGTCCATAACATCCAGATTCTCGATTGGTTGCTCCTTGTAGGTCGATCTTTCGCAATTCAATCTCTCCCAAAGGCGCTCGCTCACTGCACCAAGACACTTCTTGAGCTGTGACACATGGAACACATCATGCACGCCGCTAGTGATCGCGGTAATTCTAATCGATAAGCAACCTCCTCGACGGCTCAAAATTTTGAACGGTCCAACATATCTTGGGGCAAGCTTCCTTTAACGTGGAACCTTTAACTCCTTTCGGAGGGGTAACCCTAAGATATACGAAATCATCAGTTCAAGCTCAAATCACGGCGCCGATTATCGCATAACTTTTTGTCTTGATTGCGCGATTTTCAACTGTCTCTTATCATGGCAACTTGCTCTTGACTTCCTTGAGAATATTAGGGCCAAATATCATACGCTCCCTGCCTCATTCCAATTCAGCGGGTACGACAGCACGACCATATAAAGCTTCAATGGCGACATCGCAAACTAGCTCGTAATCGTTGTTATAATCGAACTCGCATATGGCAAACACTTATCCCATGATGTAGTATAGGCTAATGCACAAGCCCTTAGCATATCCTCCGTAATTTGATTTACCCTTTCTGCTTGACCATCACCATGGATGATATGTTTGGTGAAGTTCAAACGCGCTCCCATAGCTTCATGCAATTTATCCCAAAATCTCGAGGTGAATCGGGTACCTCTATCCGACACTATTTTCTTTGGTACACCATGCAAACACACGATTCGGCTATGTATAGTTCTCGCTAACCGGTCTCCGAGTAAGTGGTCTTGACCGAATGAAGTGAGCAACTTTGGTCAATCGATCCACAATAACCCATATAGAATCATACCCATTTTGAGTTCTTGGCAATCCGGTGATGAAATCCATACCGATTTCTTCCCACTTCCATTCTGGGATTTTAGCGGTTGTAGCAAACCCGCTGGTCTCGATGTATTGCCTTAACTCTCTCGCATACATCGCACAAGGCAACGTGCTCGCGACTTCACGCTTCATATTCGCCACCAAAACCTCTCCTTTAAGTCCCGTACATCTTAGCGCTTCTGGATGAATTGAATACTTGGAATCATGAGCCTCTTCCAAAATCAATCGCTTAAGTTCTAGTCTGTTTGGCACACAAATGCGACCCTTGAACCACATGGTACCTTGGTCATCCACAGAAAGTCCTTTGCTAATCCTTCATCCTTTTAGCCTTGATTCGGTTGACTTTCTCATCATCTTTTGTCCTTCCCGAATTTGATCTTCGAGCATTGGCTTCACTTCCAAAGCAGCTAGGAATCCTTCTAAAACTACTTCCAATTTTAAATTTTGCAATTCTCCGCACGATTCGATCGTCCTTCCCGCACCATCATATTCGCCACGTAGCTCTTGCGACTTAAGGCATCGCCTACCACATTTGCTTTTCCTGATGGTAATGAATTCCCATGTTATAATCCTTGATTAATTCCAACCATCTCCTTTGCCTCATATTGAGATCGATTGAGTGAAAATATATTTCAAACTCTTATGGTCCGTATATATCTCACATCTATTTCCAATGAGATAATGACGCCACAATTTCAAGGCATGCACCACGCACCAATTCCAAGTCATGCGAGGATAATTTCCTTCATGCGGTCTTAATCGCTTTGACGATATGCGACCACTTTACCTCTTGCATCAATACGCATCCAAGACCTGTCTTGACGCATCACAAGATATATCAAGTCGTTACAACATTAGGCAAAACCAACATCTGGGTTGTTAAACGCTTTAATTCCTCAAAACTCTTATCACAATCAAGGCCCATGAAAATTTCTTTTCCTTTTTCAATAAGTGAGTAAGAGGTCTAGCAATCGTCGAAAATCCTTCTATGAACCGGCGATAATATCCTCGCCATTCCGTAAAACTTGGACTTGAGTGATGACTTTGGTTGCTCCTAATGCAACACCGCCTCCACTTTGCTTGGGTCGACAAAGAACTCCTTCTGCAGTCATGACATGACCGAGAAATTCCACCTTTTCCTTCCAAAAGTCGATTTATGAATTTAGCATACGGTTTGTTGCTCACGCAGCTTTTCCAACACTAGCCTCGGATGATTTGCGTGCTCTCGCTCGGTCTTCGAATATACCAAAATATCATCTATGAACACAACAACAAACTTGTCCAAGTATTCCATGAAAATCTTATTCATCAAGTTCATGAAATAGGTCATGCATTGGTCAATCCAAAAGACATGACCGTGAACTCATAATGTCCGTATCTTGAAGAAAATGCGGTTTTGGAACATCTTCCGTCCGAATCTTTAGTTGATGATATCCGAACGAAGGTCTATCTTGGAGAAAACTCGGCTCCTCTCAAGCGGTCGAGCGGATCATCAATCCTTGGCAACGGATACTTATTCTTAATCGTCACTTCATTAAGTGCGGTAATCAATACACATTCTAAGGCTTCCATCCTTTTTCCCGACAAACAAAATCGGCGCCCCATGGCGCATTTAACTTGGTCTTATAAAACCTTTTCTAATAACTCGCCGATCCGTTTCTTCATCTCTACTAACTCATCAGTAGGCATCCCAGAAGGTCTTTTTGCTATTGGTGCTGCACTGTACTAACTCAATGACAAACTCGATGTCACGGTCCCGCGGCATTCCGGCAGATCCTCCGAAATACATCCGATATTCTTTGACCACCGCACGCCCTCAATCCGACGGCTTTCATGCTATTAACCATTAATTGACCTTGCGAACCGATGTCGCTCGAATTCCACCTTTTTCCCTGTAGGGCTCTCAATGGATACAACCCTTCACCACAATCCAATACCGCCTTATGCTTGGTTAACCAATCCATACCAAGGATAACATCTAAAACTTGGGCATCTAGAATAATTAAGTTCGCTAGGAACTCTACCGTTAATTATCGCCTTTACCCCAAACATCCAATATTAGATCTTAACTCGATCCCGGGCTTGAACTAGCATCACACACTTGAGATTTTTCATGCTTAAACCATTTTTAGATGCAAAAGCTCGAGAGACAAATGAATGTGAAGCTCTGAATCAAATAATATTGCAGTGTAATCGAGTTTACTAAAACTTACCCAAGACGACGCCCGATGCTTCACAGGCTCCATTGGCGGTGATGTGGTTGACTCGCCGAATAGTAGCTTGAGGCGTCACTCCCGCTCGCCCGGCTCCTCGATTCGCTCCGTCATCGGTGCCTTAGCGGTGTCGTTCCAAGGTTGAAACGACCGGCGTGATTCCTCCTTTTCGGGACATCTATTAGCATAATGCCCACCATTGCAATCGTAGCACCTTCGGCGGCCGATCGCGACTCCCTTGAGCATTGTTACCTTGGGCGGCGTCGATAACCTTGTCCCGATGGTCGCGTGCGTGTGTTGTCGGGCTTGTTAACGACTTGTGGTTGGAACCTAGCAAACCGCTATGGGTCATCCTCATTCGTAGGTGGTTAGGCGCCCACCGGTTAGTCATCAAGCGCTTGCGATTTTCCCAAGCTCCTTGCGCTTATCCTCCGTAATCAAAGCCTTGTTTACCAATTCTTGGAAATCGGAAAAGTGTGGGTAATCACCCCACTTGCACCTCGAAGTTTAGTCCTTTCATGAAGCGGACCGTCTAGCCTTGTCCGTCGCTACATCTTCGAGGAGCATAGCGTGCTAGCGTGTGAATTTGTTCAAGTAATCACCACGGTTGGCCTCCTTGCTTAAGCGCCTCAATTCTTCCTTTTTCAGTCCATCATTCCCTCCGCACGTGGTATCGCGAAAGGCCGTTGTAACTCTTCCCACGTGATTTCCATGGGTGCCTCATGAGTAGCACAAGAGTTCTCCCACCATTCTGCGCTTGTTCCTCTAGCCGATGGGATGCGTAAAGAACCCTCTCATGCCCTTCACATTGTGTGATGTACAACTTCCTCTCAATGGTTCTCACCAATCATCCGCTTCCAAGGGTTGACGCGTTCGAGAATGTTGGCGGTCGGGTCCTCATGAAGTCCGACAACTTGGAGTAAGGACGAGGCCCGCCATTGTTGTTCTCGGTGGGTTGTTGATCGCAGCCATATTGGTCATCTCGCCGCATCATAGTGCGCATCAACCGAGTTTGCGCAATGAGAAAAGCTCCCAAGTTACAGATATCCATTGGCGGTGCTTGCTGCGGTGGTACTCCTTCATTGGGATTGTTGCTGAGCGTAGACCACTTCCGAAGCCCCATTGTTGTTGCGCGGTGTTCACCATCCGCTTGATTGCTTCTTGGGTTAGGAAAGATAGATGTAGCATAGATAAGATGCAAGAATTTCTAAATGGGGAAACAGTTAAACCCAACTTAAATAATCTTTATTATTATTACTTGGTATGGTTGCTTACAATGCCTAAGGGCTTTGCAACACATACCGCACACTCAAAGAAACAATTAAGAACCAACTAAACATGCAACTTTAACGCCTACTAAAAGGGTAAAGGCTAACTTAAAAACGCGACTCAACACTCGAGTCTCAACACAACTCTAAGATCGACTCTCACTCATCCACCCACCGGCCGAGACCGATCCGAGGCATACACCGTGGGTGGGTGGCATGGGTGCGAACCTATCTGGTGACCCTCTGCTGGCTCCTCGGGCTCCCACTCACGCTCTTCCGGTCTTCTTCTTCTTCTTCTTCTTCGACGACCTCATCCGGCTCTTGGACGACTTGGTCCGCTATCTCCTCTGCACCGCAAGGCCTCCTCCAACTCATCGATGACTCTGGCTGCGGCGTCACGGTCTTTTGAAGCTCCGCTCCGCCACTCTCAACGCCACACGCCTGTCCCCAGCTCTCGCGCAGTGTCCTCAAGTGATCCTCCGGGCGGTGGCGAACTCAAGAAGGTGTACTGCAGAGCACACTCTCCTTCCACGATCCGCCGACGCCGCACGCCGCACCGTCGGGTGAAGTCGAAATCTGGTGTCTGCGGCTCAGAGGCGTAGTCGTGGCGGATCCGTCGAGAGCAAGTCTAGCGCCTCCGAACTCCACTCGTAAGTGAACCTCAGGCGGTGATGTGGATCGGTCTCGTGGTCTCGCCGCACTCTCGAGCGAAGATGATCACTTGTAGAAGAACCCCGATGCACACCGCTGACGTTCAGCTTGCTTCCTCGGAGAGCGGACGATCAAAGCCTCCAATCACTTGAAGAACTCTCCACGGCTCCATGGCATAGCCACCTGCCTTGACTCAAGGATCGAAGATCGGCATCTATTCAAAACAAAATTTTGAATAAGATCTCCACCAAACGAAGCAACGAAAAGAAGGTAATTTAGCAAGGATGAGAGTAGGAGGATGAGATAAGCCAAGAGTTTCATATTAGTCAATTTTACTGCTTTCTTTAGAAAATAATTTTGGACACTCCTAAGAGATACCAACTACCTAGGCCAAGACCTATAGTCGATGGCTCGATACCACCTCTGTCGGGACCCGAATTTGCAAATCCGACCTCTCTGTATACCGCACTAGTCCAGATCACGCTAGTGCACACAGCTCAACATAGATGCTATCATAGTCACACACAAATAAATATAGCATAAACTTCATTAATTAATAATAACTGTTGTCTTACATGAATAATGCCTCACTGGGGCTTAAAAAGAGTATCAATGAGAAGCAATGAAATAGAATAAACGCAGTGGCGCTCCATTCGCCACGAGCAACCGACGAGGCTCGGACCTAAGCATTCGTGATCCAAATAATCCTCATCCATGATGGCGTGAGATTCTTCCTCTTCAAGTTGTTGTTGATGGGTGAGTACATAAAGCACTCAACAAGTTGTGCAAAATAATGCAAGTCTAATATTCTATATGTTTGGCTTAATCCAAAGGAATGGCTAGTAAGGGTATTTTTGCAATAAAGCAAGATTTAACAAGAATACAATAAATAGATTGGAAAGCAAGAAACAAATACAAGAATTAATAAATTCAAGATTTCAAATACACCAAGTTTCCAATCCTAAATTAATTTTCCACTTTCCATGGCACCTTGCCATCCCAACAAGTTTTTGTTTAACAAAAGTCTAACCCTTAACTGTAATTCCGAGCATTGCCCAATACCGTGAGCACGGCTATTCGAATAGATTGTACACTCTGCAGAGGTTATGCACTTTACCCACACGATACAACCAAACACCACCAAGGCGAGTGATCATAACAAAGCCTTTACAATGCTACACCTAGACCCAAGATCGCTCGCTAAGGTTTCAACATCAAGGGTTAAACCACCACAACAGCCCCCTCTTGCGCCATGTGAGTTAAACCGAACCGGGACTCACTATTCACCACGAAGATCAAATCTAGGTTTCACAAATTATTCACTAGGGTTGTCCCATTCCGCACATGTGGTTGCAAGAGAGACTCAGTCAAAGGCTTGCAAGGTTAAGTCCTTAAGGTGATTAAGGCAAGACTTCCACATACCCCGCCAAACCCGCCCACCTTGGCACACGCGCCTGCCACTTGCCTCAATCTAAAATCATTACCACCCAGCTTGATTACCAAGCACCACATGCCATCAACATTTCAATCCCGATGTGTGACCTCCTCGCCACGACAACTTGATATCATTGTGTGACAACACATGACACACCAATTCATAAACATTGTTCCATATTCCATTAGTCAAGATTAAGTATCGACATTCGGACACATGTGATGACGTGGCATGGCTAAGCAATCTATGACGATCTAACTAGCCCATGTTGATTATCAACTATAATTCCACATCCTAGGGTGACAAATAGATCATGGCATATAATTGACAAGGTATGGTTTAATTCAAATAGGCATATTATCTAATTCCTGATTAATTGAAATCATTTATACACATAAAATATCATGCATAAAGTTTAAAAGACAAAATAGTAATTTGGTGAAAATTAGGTGCAACATGATCAAAGCACAACTTGCCTTGGAGTAGGTGCTGGTCTTGATCTGAGCTTGGGTCTTGGAGCGACGAATCTTCTTCCGATCACCGAAAGCTCAACGCCTACGCTAAACGATGCCAAAATAGCAAATAAACACCAAACCAGAGAGCAACCAAACTCCAAAAATAAAATAAAATTCACCAATAAATAGATCTTGATTTTACAAATTTTTAGAAATTTGAAACACTCAAACCGAGTTAAAATGCAAAAGATATAGCCTTTTGAAGTTTGAATAACATCAAAATACGAAAATAGAATTTCGATTTTTTCAATTATTTTTCTATTGGAAAAGATTTTATTGCGCAACGCCGACGCCAGCCTCGGACCAATCAGCGCCGACACGCCGCTCGTCCATGGACTCGGTCCACGGAATCGCTCGTCCACCGTGGACGCGCCCACGGCGCCGCACCACGCTACCGACACACGGCAGGCGATCGATTGGTCGCGACGCCGCCGCGCCGATGCTCGACACGCTGGCGCAGATCGCGCGACGATCCGACGGCTAACGCTCATCGACACGCGCGCGATTCACCCGAACAACCTCGATCCAACGGCCACGCTTACCCGAAGCCGCTTTATCGCAGACGGCGACGTGGCTCGATCCGATGGTCCGCCGAGATCCGACGGCCGCGGTTCGGCACGGCGATGTCGCGCGGCGCTGAGTTCCGGAGACGAGGACGACGACGACCCAGACGGCGCTCGCTCGCCGGCGACGAAGAGGTAGTCGCCGGCGGCGGCTCGACGTGGCGAACCCGAATCGAACCCACACGCCGAACGGCGGCTTGACGACGGCGGAACGGCGAAAACGAAGCGGCGGCGCTAGAAAACTACGGCGAGCTCGGGCTAAACGGCGGTGACTCAACGGCGAAGGCTAGCATCGCGGATGCGCTCGGGATGAGGAACCTCGGTGTGCGGGCTGCGGCTTTTATAGCCTCGGCAGATGCGCGCTAAAACGGCAACCCTAAATCACGCGGCGGCGCGGCAAGCGGCGACGGATTCGAAACCGAATCGAGACGATATCGATACCGTCCGACGGTAACGAGCGCCAGATTAGATCCGGCGATACGATCCGATCCGCTTTTCCAAAATCAACGGCGAGATCTAAACTTACCAAAACAACGCTAAACGATCCCGACCGCCGATCTCAATCCAACGGCCAAGGCGCTAGGGTTTCGCGAAGGAGACAAACCGTCCGATCTTCATCCAACGGCCACGCCGCGAGGCGGCAAGCGCAGCCGATCGGGCCGCACGTCGATGGTCAGACACGCGACAAGATCGGGCTTCGCCCAAGATCGTTTCACTCGATTTTCAAAAGCTTTTGATTTAAAATAATTCCCAAATTAGATTAATCTACTTTAAGCAATTAAAATATCAGAAAATCCTAAAATTCTCATAAATACTTTGAGACATTACGAGCACAAATAAAATATTTTTGGTAAAACTTTATATTAACTTTATCTATATATATTTAGTTTTCACAAAAGGTTCAATATACTTAATTAAATTCAATTCAATTAATTTCGAAAAAATCCAATAAATCGTAAAATCACCAAAAAGCATATGAGCGAAATTATAAGCCAAATTTTGGGATGTTACAAACCTCCCTTAATGTAATCTCAAGGCCGAGATTCAAGGTCGACTAGGAAATAGGTTTGAAATTCGACTTCAGATCCTCTTCACGCTCCCTGTGTTACTTCATTCTCGTAATGGTTGCTCCATCGAACTCGCAAAGCGAATCGACTTGGTCCCGGTCTTGCGGTCCATAACATCCAGATTCTCGATTGGTTGCTCCTTGTAGGTCGATCTTTCGCAATTCAATCTCTCCTAAAGGCGTCGCTCACTGCACCAAGACACTTCTTGAGCTGTGACACATGGAACACATCATGCACGCCGCTAGTGATCATGCAATTTAATCGATAAGCAACCTCCTCGACGGCTCAAAATTTTGAACGGTCCAACATATCTTGGGGCAAGCTTCCTTTAACGTGGAACCTTTAACTCCTTTCGAGGGGTAACCTAAGATATACGAAATCATCAGTTCAAGCTCAAATCACGCGCCGATTATCGCATAACTTTTTGTCTTGATTGCGCGATTTTCAACTCCGTCTCTTATCATGGCAACTTGCTCTTCACTTCCTTGAGAATATTAGGCTAAATATCATACGCCCCTGCCTCATTCCAATTCAATGGTACCACAGCACGACCATATAAAGCTTCAATGGCGACATCCGCAAACTAGCTCGTAATCGTTGTTATAATCAACTCGCATATGGCAAACACTTATCCCATGATGTAGTATAGGCTAATGCACAAGCCCTTAGCATATCCTCCGTAATTTGATTTACCCTTTCTCGCTTGACCATCACCATGGATGATATGTCAGGTCAAGTTCAAACGCTGCTCCCATAGCTTCATGCAATTTATCCCAAAATCTCGAGGTGAACTGGGTACTCTATCTCGACACTATTTTCTTTGGTACACCATGCAAACACACGATTCGGCTATGTATAATTCTCGCTAACCGGCCTCCCGAGTAAGTTGTCTTGACCGAATGAAGTGAGCAACTTTGGTCAATCGATCCACAATAACCCATATAGAATCATACCCATTTTGAGTTCTTGGTAATCCGGTGATGAAATCCATACCGATTTCTTCCCACTTCCATTCGGGATTTTAGCGTTGTAGCAAACTCGCTGGTCTCGATGTATTGCCTTAACTCTCCGCATACATCGCACAAGGCAACATGCTCGCGACTTCACGCTCATATTCGCCACCAAAACCTCTCCTTTAAGTCCCGTACATCTTAGCGCTTCTGGATGAATTGAATACTTGGAATCATGAGCCTCTTCCAAAATCAATCGCTAAGTTCTAGTCTGCTTGGCACACAAATGCGAACTTGAACCACATGGTACCTTGGTCATCCACGGTAAAGTCCTTTGCTAATCCTTCATCCTTTTAGCCTTGATCCGTTGACTTTCTCATCATCTTTTGTCCTTCCCGAATTTGATCTTCGAGCATTGGCTTCACTTCCAAAGCAGCTAGGAATCCTTCTAAAACTACTTCCAATTTTAAATTTTGCAATTCTCGCATAGCTCGATCGCCCTTCCCGCACCATCATATTCGCCACGTAGCTCTTGCGACTTAAGGCATCGCCTACTACATTTGCTTTTCCTGATGGTAATGAATTCCCATGTTATAATCCTTGATTAATTCCAACCATCTCCTTTGCCTCATATTGAGATCCGATTGAGTGAAAATATATTTCAAACTCTTATGGTCCGTATATATCTCACATCTATTTCCAATGAGATAATGACGCCACAATTTCAAGGCATGCACCACGGCACCAATTCCAAGTCATGCGAGGATAATTTCCTTCATGCGGTCTTAATCGCTTTGACGATATGCGACCACTTTACCCTCTTGCATCAATACGCATCCAAGACCTCGTCTTGACGCATCACAAGATATATCAAGTCGTTTCAACATTAGGCAAAACCAACACCGGGCTGTTGTTAAACGCTTCTTTAATTCTCAAAACTCTTATCACAATCAAGGCCCATGAAAATTTCTTTTCCTTTTTCAATAATCGAGTAAGAGGTCTAGCAATCGCCGAAAATCCTTCTATGAACCGCGATAATATCCGCCATTCCCGTAAAACTTGGACTTGAGTGATGACTTTGGTTGCTCCTAATGCAACATCGCTTCCACTTTGCTTGGGTCGACAAAGAACTCCTTCGCAATCATGACATGACCGAGAAATTCCACCTTTTCCTTCCAAAAGTCGATTTATCAATTTAGCATACATTTGTTGCTCACGCAGCCTTTTCCAACACTAGCCTCGATGATTTGCGTGCTCGCTCGGTCTTCGAATATACCAAAATATCATCTATGAACACAACAACAAACTTGTCCAAGTATTCCATGAAAATCTTATTCATCAAGTTCATGAAATAGGTGGCGCATTGGTCAATCCAAAAGACATGACCGTGAACTCATAATGTCCGTATCTTGAAGAAAATGTGGTTTTGGAACATCTTCCGTCGAATCTTTAGTTGATGATATCCGAAAAGGTCTATCTTGAGAAAACTCCAGCTCCTCTCAACCGGTCGAATGATCATCAATCCTTGGCAACGGATACTTATTCTTAATCGTCACTTCATTAAGTGCACGGTAATCAATACACATTCTAAGGCTTCCATCCTTTTTCCCGACAAACAAAATGGCGCGCCCCATGGCGATTTAACTTGGTCTTATAAAACCTTTCTAATAACTCGCCGATCTGTTTCTTCATCTCTACTAACTCATCCAGAGGCATCCCAGAAGGTCTTTTGCTATTGGTGCTGCACTGTACTAACTCAATGACAAACTCAATGTCACGGTCCGGCGGCATTCCCGCGCATCCTCCGAAATACATCCGATATTCTTTGACCACCGCACGCCCTCAATGCCGACGGCTTTCATGCTATTAACCATTAATTGACCCTTGCGAACCGATGTCGCTCTAATTCCACCTTTTCTCCCCGTAGGGCTCTCAATGGATACAACCTTCACCACAATCCAATACCGCCTTATGCTTGGTTAACCAATCCATACCAAGGATAACATCTAAAACTTGGGCATCTAGAATAATTAAGTTCGCTAGAACTCTACCCGTTAATTATCGCCTTTACCCCAAACATCCAATATTAGATCTTAACTCGATCCGGGCTTGAACTAGCATCACACACTTGAGATTTTTCATGCTTAAACCATTTTTAGATGCAAAAGCTCGAGAGACAAATGAATGTGAAGCTCGAATCAAATAATATCTGCAGGTGTAATCGAGTTTACTAAAACTTACCCAAGACGACGCCCGATGCTTTCTGGCTCCATTGGCGGTGATGTGGTTGACTCGCCGAATAGTAGCTTGAGGCGCCACTCCCCTCTCCGGCTCCTCGATTCGCTCCCGCCATCGGTGTTTTAGCAGTGTCGCTCCAAGGTTGAAACGATCGGCGTGATTCCTCCTTTCTCGGGACATCTATTAGCATAATGCCCCACCATTGCAATCGTAGCACCTTCCGCGGCCGATCACGACTTCTTGAGCATTGTTACCTTGGGCCAAGGCCTCGATAACCTTGTCCCGATGGTCGCGTGCGTGTGTTGTTGGCTTGTTAATGACTTGTGGTTGGAACCTAGCAAACCGCTATGGGTCATCCTCATTCGTAGGTGGTTAGGCGCCCACCGGTTAGTCATCAAGCGCTTGCGATTTTCCCAAGCTCCTTGCGCTTATCCTCCGTAATCAAAGCCTTGTTTACCAATTCTTGGAAATCGAAAAGTGTGGGTAATCACCCCACTTGCAGCCCGAAGTTTAGTCCTTTCATGAAGCGGACTGTTCTAGCCTTGTCCGCCGCTACATCTTCGTGGAGCATAGCGTGCTAATGTGTGAATTTGTTCAAGTAATCACCACCGTTGGCCTCCTTGCTTAAGCGCCTCAATTCTTCCTTTTCAGTCCATCATTCCTCCGTACGTGGTAATCGCGAAAGGCCGCTGTAACTCTTCCCACGTGATTTCCATGGGTGCCTCATGAGTAGCACAAGAGTTCTCCCACCATTCTCGCAAATTGCTCCTCTAGCCGATGGGATGCGAAGAACCCTCTCATGCCCTTCACATTGTGTGATGTACAACTTCCTCTCAATGGTTCTCACCAATCATCCGCTTCCAAGGGGTTGACGCTGTTCGAGAATGTTGGCGGTCGGGTCCTCATGAAGTCCGACAACTTGAGTAAGGACGAGGCCCGCCATTGTTGTTCTCGCAACGGGTTGTTGATCGCAGCCATATTGGTCATCCGCACGCATCATAGTCTCGTGATCAACCGAGTTTATGCAGCGAGAAAAGCTCTCAAGTTCTCGTGATATCCATCGGCGGTGCTTGCGCGGTGGTACTCCTTCATTGGGATTGTTGCTCGAGCGTAGACCACTTCCCAAGCCCCATTGTTGCCGCGGTGTTCACCATCCGCTTGATTGCTTCTGGGTTAGGAAAGATAGATGTAGCATAGATAAGATGCAAGAATTTCTAATGGGGAAACAAAGTTAAACCCAACTTAAATAATCTTTATTATTATTACTTGGTATGGTTGCTTACAATGCCTAAGGGCTTTGCAACACATAATCGCACACTCAAAGAAACAATTAAGAACCAACTAAACATGCAACTTTAACGCCTACTAAAAGGGTAAAGGCTAACTTAAAACGCGACTCAACACTCGAGTCTCAACACAACTCTAAGATCGACTTCACTCATCCACCACCCGGCCGAGATCGATCCGGCATACATCGTGGGTGGGTGGCATGGGTGCGAACCTATCCTCGTGACCCTCGGCTCCTCGTGCTCCACTCACGCTCGGTCTTCTTCTTCTTCTTCTTCTTCGACGACTCATCCGCTCTTGGACGACTTGGTCCGCTATCTCCTCGGCACCCGCAAGGCCTCCTCCAACTCATCGATGACTCGCCGCGCTTCACGGGTCTTTGAAGCTCCGCCCGCCACTCACTCGCCACACGCTGCCCCAGCCTCGCGCAGTGTCCTCAAGTGATCCTCCGGCGGTGGCGAACTCAAAGAAGGTGTACTCGCAGAGCACACTCTCCTTCCACGATCCGTCGACTGCACGCCGCACCGTCGGGTGAAGTCGAAATACGTGTTGCGGCTCAGAGGCGTAGTCGTGGCGATCCGTCAGAGAGCAAGTCTAGCACCTCCTCAACTCCAGCCTCGTAAGTGAACCTCCGGGCGGTGATGTGGATCGGTCTCGTGGTCTCGCCGCACTCGAGCGAAGATGATCACCTTGCGTAAGAACCCCGATGCACACCGCTGACGCTCCAGCTTGCTTCCTCAGAGAGCGGACGATCAAAGCCTCCAATCACTTGAAGAACTCTCCACGGCTCCATGGCATAGCCACCTGCCTTGACTCAAGGATCGAAGATCTGATCTATTCAAAACAAAATTTTGAATAAGATCTCCACTAAACGGCAACGAAAAGAAGGTAATTTAGCAAGGATGAGAGTAGGAGGATGAGATAAGCCAAGAGTTTCATATTAGTCAATTTTACTGCTTTCTTTAGAAAATAATTTTGGACACTCCTAAGAGATACCAACTACCTAGGCCAAGACCTATAGTCAAGATGGCTCGATACCACCTCCGTCGGGACCCGAATTTGCAAATCCGACCTCTCGTGTATACCGCACTAGTCCAGATCACGCTTAGTGCACACAAAGCTCAACATAGATGCTATCATAGTCACACACAAATAAATATAGCATAAACTTCATTAATTAATAATAACTGTTGTCTTACATGAATAATGCCTCACAGGGCTTTAAAAGAGTATCAATGAGAAGCAATGAAATAGAATAAACGCAGTGGCGCCCAGCCGCCACAGCAACCGACGAGGCTCTGACCCTAAGCATTCGTGATCCAAATAATCCTCATCCATGATCGGCGAGATTCTTCCTCTTCCAAGTTGTTGTTGATGGGTGAGTACATAAAGCACTCAACAAGTTGTGCAAAATAATGCAAGTCTAATATTCTATATGTTTGGCTTAATCCAAAGGAATGGCTAGTAAGGGTATTTTTGCAATAAAGCAAAGATTTAACAAGAATACAATAAATAGATTGAAAGCAAGAAACAAATACAAGAATTAATAAATTCAGATTTCAAATACACCAAGTTTCCAATCCTAAATTAATTTTCCACTTTCCATGGCACCTTGCCATCCCAACAAGTTTTTGTTTAACAAAAGTCTAACCCTTAACTGTAATTTTAGCATTGCCCAATACCGTGAGCACGGCTATTCAATAGATTGTACACTCGCAGAGGTTATGCACTTTACCCACACGATACAACCAAACACCACCAAGGCGAGTGATCATAACAAAGCCTTTACAATGCTACACCTAGACCCAAGATCGCTCGCTAAGGTTTCAACATCAAGGGTTAAACCACCACAACAGGCCCCCTCTTGCGCCATGTGAGTTAAACCGAACCCGGACTCACTATTCACCACGACAAGATCAAATCTAGGTTTCACAAATTATTCAACTAGGCTGTCCCATTCCGCACATGTGGTTGCAAGAGAGACTGTGTCAAAGGCTTGCAAGGTTAAGTCCTTAAGGTGATTAAGGCAAGACTTCCACATACCCCGCCAAACCTCGCCCACCTTGGCACACCGCCTTGCCACTTGCCTCAATCTAAAATCATTACCACCCCGCTTGATTACCAAGCACCACATGCCATCAACATTTCAATCCCGATGTGTGACCTCCTCGCCACGACAACTTGATATCATTGTGTGACAACACATGACACACCAATTCATAAACATTGTTCCATATTCCATTAGTCAAGATTAAGTATCGACATTCTGACACATGTGATGACGTGGCATGGCTAAGCAATCTATGACGATCTAACTAGCCCATGTTGATTATCAACTATAATTCCACATCCTAGGGTGACAAATAGATCATGGCATATAATTGACAAGGTATGGTTTAATTCAAATAGGCATATTATCTAATTCCTGATTAATTGAAATCATTTATACACATAAAATATCATGCATAAAGTTTAAAAGACAAAATAGTAATTTGGTGAAAATTAGGTGCAACATGATCAAAGCACAACTTGCCTTGGAGTAGGTGCTGGTCTTGATCTGAGCTTGGGTCTTGAGCGACGAATCTTCTTCCGATCACCGAGCAGCTCAACGCCTACGCTAAACGATGCCAAAATAGCAAATAAACACCAAACCAGAGAGCAACCAAACTCCAAAAATAAAATAAAATTCACCAATAAATAGATCTTGATTTTACAAATTTTTAGAAATTTGAAACACTCAAACCGAGTTAAAATGCAAAAGATATAGCCTTTTGAAGTTTGAATAACATCAAAATACAGAAAATAGAATTTCGATTTTTTCAATTATTTTTCTATTGAAAAGATTTTATTGCGCAACGACGACGCCCCCGACTCGACCAATCAGCGCCGACATCGCCGCTCGTCCATGGACTCGGTCCACGAACCGCCTCGTCCACCGTGGACGCGCCCACGGCGCCGCGACCACGCTACCGACACGCCACAAGATCGATTGGTCGCGACGCCGCCGCGCCGATGCTCGACACGCTGGCGCGCAGATCGCGCTGACGATCCGACGGCTAACGCCTATCGCACACGCGCGCGATCTCACCCGAACAACCCCGATCCAACGGCCACGCTTACCCGAGCCGCTTTATCGCAGACGGCGACGTGGCTCGATCCGATGGTCCGCCGAGATCCGACGGCCGGCGGTTCGGCACGGCGATGTCGCGGCGCGCGCTGAAGTTCCCGGAGACGAGGACGACGACGACCCAGACGGCGCTCGCTCTCGCCGGCGACGAAGAGGTAGTTGCCCGGCGGCTCGACGTGGCGAACCCGAATCGAACCCACACGCCGAACGGCGGCTTGACGACGGCGAACGGCGAAACGAGCGGCGGCGCTAGAAAACTACGGCGAGCTCGGGCTAAACGGCGGTGACTCAACGGCGAAGGCTAGCATCGCGGATGCGCTCGGGATGAGGAACTCGGTGTGCGGGCTGCGGCTTTTATAGCCTCGGCGATGCGCGCTAAAACGGCAACCCTAAATCACGCGGCGGCGACGGAAGCGGCGACGGATTCGAAACCGAATCGAGATTATAGGTCGATACCGTCCGACGGTAACGAGCGCCGTGATTAGATCCGGCGATACGATCCGATCCGCTCTTTCCAAAATCAACGGCGAGATCTAAACTTACCAAAACAACGCTAAACGATCCCGACCGCCGATCTCAATCCAACGGCCAAGGCGCTAGGGTTTCGCGAAGGAGACACCGTCCGATCTTCATCCAACGGCCACGCGCGAGGCGGCAGCTGGCAGCCGATCGGGCCGCACGCCGATGGTCAAGACACGACAAGATCGGGCTTCGCCCAAGATCGTTTCACTCGATTTTCAAAAGCTTTTGATTTAAAATAATTCCTAAATTAGATTAATCTACTTTAAGCAATTAAAATATCAGAAAATCCTAAAATTCTCATAAATACTTTGAGACATTCTCGAGCACAAATAAAATATTTTTGGTAAAACTTTATATTAACTTTATCTATATATATTTAGTTTTCACAAAAGGTTCAATATACTTAATTAAATTCAATTCAATTAATTTCTGGAAAAAAATCCAATAAATTCAGAAAATCACCAAAAAGCATATGAGCGAAATTATAAGCCAAATTTTTGGGATGTTACATCCACCGAGTTCTTTCCGCTCTTGAACAAGTCAATTTGAGCGATGTGGACTCGGGAAGTAGTGAAGAAGACACAACAACGCCAACAAAGCGTGAACTTCTTGGTTTGTGTCTTATGGCAAGAAGTGATGAAAGCCTTCATCAAGATGACCACGACAGTGACTTCAATGAGGTAGAGCCTTCTTATGATGAATTAGCCATAGCTGTTGCTCGTCTTGGTAAATTGCTTGATAAACGCGATAAGAAAATCAAGAAACATGATTTTATTGTTGAAACATTGAATGCTGAAATTGCTAGACTTAAATCTTTGATTCCTGATGATGATGCTTGCAAATCATGTGACTTAATTTACAATGAGCTCACCTTGCTTAGGAAAAATCATGCTTCCTTGATTGAGCAAAATAAGAAAAATGAGAAACATGTTAGACATGCTAGCTGTTTCACTGATGATTTGCATGAGTCAATTTCTTGTTCTAAATGTTCAATTCTTGAATTGAAATTGAAAGATGCAAATGCTAGAGTTTCTCAAATGATTAATGATCTGCTCACTCATGAGGTTCTTTCATGCTCAAATTGTCGCAAGCAAAAGGCTAAAGTGGACGTTCCATGCAATAATTGTTTAACTCTTGCCAAGAAGGTTGATTACTTGCAAAA
The DNA here is from genome assembly GCA_036346275.1 of Otatea glauca. Lineage (NCBI taxonomy): Eukaryota > Viridiplantae > Streptophyta > Magnoliopsida > Poales > Poaceae > Otatea > Otatea glauca. The sequence goes on along the minus strand of CM070721.1, from coordinate 40,129,236 downwards.
TTCTTTAGAACGTTTCACTAATGGCAAGAAAAATTTGAACATGATTCTAGATCAATCTAAGGTTAGCTCAAACAAGAAAGGTTTAGGTTTTGATCCTTATGCTTCATATGAAACCAAACCTCCCACTGTTGTTCAGGCTCTTTGCAATGACAAAATTGAGAGTATTAATGAGCCTAAGAAAATTGTCTTTAAGTTCATTGAGTTTTATCCTCTACTATGATGAATGCAAATGTTGCTTCTGCTTTTAAAGCTAGACATCGTGTTAAGTACATTTGCACTCATTGTGGTAGAGATGGACATTTAATAGATTTTTGCTTTAGACTAGCTAAACATCAAAATAAAGAAAAGGCTAAGGCTAGGTCTAATCTCAGACAGGCACGCTTTGCTTCTCATTATGTGCCTAGAGTGATGCAAACACCTTTTGTTGCTAGAAACACGGGAAAGTGCAAATCTGATTTTGTGCATATGAATACTCATATTGTGCCTCATCACAGCGTCGTGTGTCTCGAAGATGGATTCCTAAACATCTCATTTCTAACCCCAAAGATCGAGGCCTCGACATTTTCTCGCTTCTATGTAGGCTTCTCGCGAGGAAGGAGAACATATGGCTAGTGGATTCCGGATGTTCACGCCACATGTCCGTAATAAAATTGGTTCTCCTCCTCCTCGTGCATCTCATCTTTGAAAGTGTAACTTTTGGAGATGCTTCTTCAAGCTCGATTGTGGCAAAAGGTACAGCAAGTGTAAATGACAAGTTTATGTTTAAAGATGTGGCTCTTGTTGAAAACACGAAATATAACTTGTGTCTCAGATCTCAAATGATTGATGAAGATCTTGAGGTATGCTTTAAGAAAAATGAATGCAAAGTGTTAGATGCTTCAGGTGAACTTGTTTTCCGGATTTCTAAATTTGGAAGAGTGTTTAAAGCTGATTTTGATGTATCACCTTCTTCTAAGCATAGGTGTCTAGTTGCCAATGTTTCTAAAGATTTATTCTTTTGGCATCGTAGGCTTGGTCACGTTGGTTTTGATCATCTAACACGTGTTAGTGGTTTAGACCTCATTCGTGGTTTGCCTAAGCTTAAGGGTGATAGCGAGATAGTATGCTCTTCTTGTAGACATGGTAAAATGATTGCAGGTTCACATCCACCTCTTACTATGGTGATGACAAACGCGCCCGGACAACTACTACATCTTGACACGGTTGGGCCTTCTCGAGTTCAGTCTTATGGAGGTAAATGGTACGTTCTTGTGATTGTTGATGATTATTCAAGATACTCTTGGGTTTATTTTATGGCATGTAAAGATGAGGCTTTTAGTCATTTTAGAAGTCTTGTTCTTAGATTATCTATTGATCACCCAGGGTCTCTTAGAGCAATTAGAAGTGATAATGGAACTGAATTTAAAAACTCTTCATTTGATCACTTTTGTGTTGAAAAAGGAATTGATCATCAATTTTCATCTCCTAGAGTACCTCAACAAAACGGTGTAGTTGAACGGAAAAATAGAACTTTGGTGGAAATGGCTAGGACCATGCTAGACGAATATCAAACTCCTAGAAAGTTTTGGGCTGAAGCGATATCAACTGCATGTTATGTTTCAAATCGTGTTTACTTACGATCAAAATTGGGTAAAACTGCTTATGAACTTCGGTTTGGACATAGGCCTAGCGTTTCTCATTTCAAAGTTTTTGGGTGCAAATGCTTTGTCTTGAAATCTAGAAATCTTGATAAATTTGAGGCTAGATCGTTGGATGGCATTTTTCTTGGATACCTTGCTCACACACGTGGCTATCGTGTGCTTGTTTTGGAGACTAACAAAATTGTAGAAACTTGTGAAGTTACTTTTGATGAGACTAGTCCAGGCACTAGTCCAAATAATGCAGGTACAGGTGCATATGTTCAGGGGGAGAGCATTTTTGTTCATGAGGACGATGATGATGTTGAGGATGAGGTATTGGTTCCTACTGTACAACCAACTGTAGCACCTGCGGCACCTACCGCTACATCACATATAGCTGAGCATCCTCAAGCTACAACCTCATCTGTACATGCTGAAAATGAAGATGAAGAAGGAGAAGTTTCTGAAATTACAGCTCCCTTGCATATTCAAAGGAGGCATCTACCTGAACAGATGATTGAAGATTTAAATGAGAGAGTCACCCGGTCCAGGTTTATTACTTCTGATAGTCATGCTCATTCTGCTTTTGTAGCTTCTTTTGAACCCAAAGATATATCTCATGCATTAATCGGCGAATCTTGGATCAATGCCATGCATGAGGAATTAGAGAATTTTGAACATAATAAAGTCTGAAACTTGTTTCTCCACCTCCGATTTTAATATTATTGGAACAAGATGGGTTTTCAAAATAAACAAAGTGAAGATGGTGTTGTTGTTAGAAACAAAGCTAGATTGGTTGCTCAAGGTTTTCACAAATTTAAGGTTTAGATTTTGATGAAACCTTTGCTCTGTTGCTAGAATTGAAGCCATTAGAATTCTTTTAGCATTTGCTGCATCTAAAGGTTTTAGATTGTATCAAATGGATGTGAAAAGTGCTTTTCTAAATGGCTATATCAATGAGGAAGTTTATGTTAAGCAACCACCTGGTTTTGAAAATCCAAGGTTTCCAGATCATGTTTACAAATTGTCAAAAGCTTTGTATGGTTTAAAACAAGCCCCTAGAGCATGGTATGATAGGCTAAAAACTTTTTTACTTGAAAAGGGGTTTTCAATGGGAAAAGTTGACAAAACTCTCTTTTTACTCAAGCAAGGCAATGATCAATTATTTGTTCAGATTTATGTTGATGATATTATCTTTGGTGGTTCCTCTCATGTTTTAGTGTCTGAGTTTTCAAAAATCATGAAGAAAGAATTTGAGATGAGTATGATGGGTGAATTAACTTACTTTTTGGGACTGCAAATCAAACAAGTAAAGGAAGGTACTTTTGTTCATCAAAGCAAGTACACAAAAGATTTGCTTGTCGCTTTGGGATGGAAAAGCGCAAGTCGATCATGACACCGATGGGAGGTACTTGCACACTTGATCCGGATGAAGATGGTGAGCCGGTTGATCAAAAGGAATATAGAAGCATGATAGGCTCACTTTTGTACCTCAACGCATCAAGGCCGGATATACAATTTCTCTGTGTGCTTGTGTGCTCGTTTTCAAGCTTTCCCACGTGCTTCACATCGCCAAGTCATCAGCTTAATTTTCGTATCTTCATGGTACTCAAGAATTTGGCATATGGCTTTCGCTTCCTCATGTATTAGTTTAAGAGCATTTTTCGATGCTGACTTTGGAGGTTGTAGAATTGATAGAAAAATACATCCGTACATGTCACTTCTTGGGTAATTCTCTTATTGCATGGTCATCTAGAAAACAATCTTCTGTTGCACAATCAACTGCTGAATCTGAATATGTAGCTGCTGCTAGTTGTTGTTCTCAAATTCTTTGGATAGTAGCTACACTTAAAGATTATGGGGTTAATTTGGATAGTGTTCCTCTTTATGTGATAACACTAGTGCAATTTGTATTGCTAAAACCCCATGCAACTTTCTAGAACCAAACATATTGAGATCGATTTCACTTTCTTAGGGATCATGTAGAAATGAGAAATATTGTGCTTCATTATGTGGATACTGAACATCAATTGGCGGACATTTTCACAAAACCTTTGTCTTCTTCTCGTTTTGCTTTTATTCGGGGAGAACTTGGGGTCGTTCATCCAATGGGTTTGTTTTGAGGGGGAGTTTTTGAAAACTTTGTAATAGTTTGTAACATACTTTTTATTTTGTGTGTTTCTTAAATGAAAAAAATGAAAAGTAATGAGCATTGTATTTCATACATCTATGTCATTTGAAGCCATGTTTATGCTACAAGGTCTTTGCAACTTCATATTTATGCATATATGGTGTAGTTTATGTCATGACTATTTAATTGGAATGACAACTTGAATTAAATCTTGTCATGGTTGAACTTTCTTGGCTATCTCGATCCTGCTCAAAAGTGCTAACTATGAAATTTATCAAAGTTAAGTGCTAAAGCTTAAAGAGTAATTGTTGATAAATGCAAGATCAAGGTTATGTACTATCGCACTTCTTCTTTACGAGACTGCTTATCATTGCATTTTGATATGAACTTGGAAGAGGTTGTGTATGACCGAAACCATGAAACCTTAAGCTTTTAATTGCTTGGCATGGTTGAAAAGTAAGGCTGATGGTGCATATAATTCCTTGTAATTGTTATTGTTGCAATCAATCAATGAATCAGTTTTTCCAGCATAAATAAAGTGCACAAAAATTCAATATTTTTAGGTTTTGAGGTAGTTGAGTAAGGGAGATCATGCCATGCAATAAATTGTTAATAGTACTTGATTTCTAGTTATGCTTACTCTACATTGTTTATGTGTAGATTTGAGGGTGCAAGTATTTTTGATAGCATGGCTTGGTGATGAATTTGCAATATTTGTGGATGACATAGAATGCTCGTGACAAAAAAAAATTATCAAACTTAAAAATTTTCTCTCTTTTGTATTCTTGATGAATCCATTGTCAAAGGGGGAGAATTTTGCCACTTTGGAGAATTTGGAGGAGATTTTTGGAGAACTTTATACATGCTTTACACATGCACATGTTCTTGTACAAGTGGTATTCAATCATTCACTCACACTTTTCTTCTAAGGGGGAGATTTTTCTTATTTTCACCTAGGGGAGTTTTTCACTTTGCATATTTGTCAAAGGGGGAGATTTTGTGTTTTTCACTTTGTCTTTTGATTTTAGAACTTTTTAATTTCAAAAACATTTCTTGTGAGATGAATGCCAATGTTCAATTCTAAGTGGTGTTGCCAATGTTTTCATCAAGGGGGAGATTGTGAAATCATGTGCTGAAAAATTGGCTTAGTAATGAAATTGGCTTTGCAAAGTGGTTGTGATTATGGCATGTGTGGTGCTTGCATGTGCTATGTCTGATGATTATTTGATATGCTGGTGATAGCATGATATTGGTTTTGCTTGATGCAATGCGCTCGTGTGAGTGTTTGCATGGACTGATGTTGAGTCAAGTCGTGGACTTGTGCTCGGAATTGTTTCTTGTTTATTCATGTGCAGGTGTTGCTCGAGGGCGAACGTGGTCGATGACGGGACCGGAACTAGGTTCATGGAGGAACTGAGGTTCGGGACTAGATTCAGAGAGGAATCGAGGTCTTGGTGGTCAAGGATGTCATGCGGAACGTTCGGACTAGAGAACATGCACATGGAGGCTGGTTAGTCACGTATTTATAGCATGTGGGCTGTACATACGTGCAAGAGATGTTTTTGGCTATGTTGGGCCAAGTTGAGATGTATACAAACTCTTTCCATGTTGGAAGTAGAGTTGTATTCAATCCCTTTATGTTTGCTCAGTATAAATAGGGGGAGGTGTCTCCTGTTTATGATGAGCGCTGAGGTATTAGGGTTTGTACTCTTTTATTGGAGTACTGTATCATATTAGACAAGAAGAAATAAAGATCAACTTCTTCAGCTTGATGACCCGAGCGTAGCCAAGCCAGCGACTAGATAATTTCTTGCGTTGCGGCCAGAGCATTGTTTGGCTTGCGGCTTGCACTTGGAGATGAGTTCTTCTAATCCTCGCGGCAAGGAATTCCCTGCGGCTGAAATCCTCCTGGTGAGCGTCTTGTGTTCCTGATGTTCCTGGCGGCTGCAGCGATTCAAGCGAGAAAATTTCTGGTGCTACAGTAATCCGCAACGCTACAGTACCATGCTACGTTTGCTGCAGTAGTTCGTAGTTTCGGTTTGTTTGCCCGGTTTTGTTTTTATAGATTGATTCATTGTCTCTCTTGTTTCAACAAGTTTAATACTGATTTGATCTATACAAAACCTTCCTAGAGTATCAACTTAGAGTTCCTAAAAGTTTCATTGGTTAATCTTTTGTAGATTGTGATTTATCACGAAATTGGGGTTTGGTGAGTTCTCGTCATAATGTGTCACAGCATGCTTGCGAGGTTAATAACTTTTGATTCGTAGGTCCGATCGAGTTGATTCTTGTTGGGTTAGATTCATAATTGAATCTAGTTTCTTCAGGTAAAATTTCACACTAATCCAACGGTGGGATTTTCGGTTAATCATATTGTTTGAGTTTAGTCCGTAACTAGTTTGATTTGGTCCGTAGCTAGTTTGATTTGGTCCGTCGTTGTTAGATCGGTTTTCGTTTCAGTCGTCTTGCAAAGAATATAACTCCAGATTAATAAGTCCGATTGAGTTAATTCTTTTTGTGTTAGCTTCGTAATTGAATCTAGTTTCTACAGTTAAAATTTCATATCAATCTAACGGTTAGATCTTCAGAAATCTTAGTTTTAGTGAACATATATTAGTCTGTCTCGTTTGGTCCGGAGTGTATTGATTTGGTTTTGCTACAGTAGAAATTTGGTCCGTAGTACATGTGAAAATTTGATCTGGCACGAAATTTGGTCTGTAGTACATGTGAAAATTTGGTCTGGCACGAAGTTTGGTCCGGAGTACAAGTAAAAGTTTGGTCCGACGCAATAAGGTTTCTGTTGAGTACAAATTAAGCGATCTAAGTTTGTTTGGGGTGTTTCAAAAATCACAAAAATTTTATTTTAGCTTCCGCGCAATCATTCACCCCCCCTCTGATTGCTAGCTTAGTGTATATCAATCCTACACATTCATTACTTTGCACATCAACTTCAGTTAGTTCTTGTTTTTGTTGCTAAGGGAAATGATGATTGTGTCTGGTTTTTTACTCAAGTTTCTCACCTGCTGAATATAATTGGAGCTTCTTGCAAATTATGGAAGATGTTAGAGCTAAAAAAATTATGGAAGCACTTAAATTGGGTGAAATAGAAAGTGGGAGTGGATTAAATCAAGAGATGGGGTTAGCAAGGCCTAATGATACTCGATGGGGTTCTCATTTCAAAACTATATTGCATATTATTGATATGTATTCGACAATCCAAGAGGTCCTCATAACTCTTGGAAAAGATCCTACACAAAGAGGTGAATGGCCAAAAATACATGCTGTGGTTGGAGCTTTTGAATCATTTGACTTTGTTTTCAGTTCACACTTGATGCTTGTCATTCTTGGATATACAAATGAGTTATCTCAGTCTTTGCAAAAGAGAGACCAAGATATTGCTAATGCAATGTCACTTGTAAGTTTGGCAAAGGAAAGAATGCAAAAATTGAGATCTGGTGGTTGGGAAGAATTCTTTAATGGAATGGTTGTTTCATTTTGCAATAAACATAGTATTGAAGTTCCAACCATGGATGGCAAATATGTGCCTTACGGAAGATCCTCACGGTTTTACCCTGAACAGACAATTGATGATCATTTTAGAAGAGAAAGTATATATTGGTGTCATTGATAGAATTAGCCAAGAGCTTGACAATAGATTTGACGAAGTTAATATGGAATTGCTTGTTTGCATGTCAGCCTTAAATCCAATTAATTCATTTGCTTCTTATGATGCACACAAAGTCACCAGACTTGCCAAATTTTATCCAAGGACATTTCAAGCATGGAATTGATAAGACTTTCCAACTTGAGACCTTCATTGATGATATGAGAACAGATGAAAGATTCAAAGGTTTACAAAATCTTGGTGAGCTCTCTACTAGGCTTGTTGAAACAAACAAGCATGTTCTTTATGATTTGGTGTATTTACTTCTTAAATTGGTATTGATCCTATCGATTATGGCGATAAACAAGTGTTGAAAGAGTATTTTCTGCGATGAGTCTAGTGAAGCACAAGTTGAGAAACCGTACGTGTGACGAATTATTGAATGATTGTTTGGTCACATTTATCGAGCAAGACATCTTTACCAGAATTAGTGAGAATGACATAATTAAGACTTTTATGGCTATTAGAAGGCGTAGACTAGAATAACAGTATTATACTATTGTAATCTTTTATTTATGTAAGTTCTTTCCATTATCGAACAATGTGATGTTCATGTTATGATACAATTAAGACTTTCAGTCAATTTATGATGTTATTAGATATTATTGCTATATTTCAGTATTTGTACAGTATTTTTACTAAATTTAACGATGATACAAAAAATTAGAGAGTGAAGTAGGCACACCCAACATAAAATTCCTGGCTACGCCACTGGTGGTTCGCACCACTTCTGCTATGCTCGACCTTCACCAGTGTCCTTGGTGAGCTAGTCATTCTCACATACTGCAATTCATGGGCAATAAAACACACACATGCAATCAGAACTCACAGATCCCGTCATAATAAGCACAAATACAAAACTTATTATCAAAACATAAAAGATATCTTGACTTTTCAATTGTGCCAATTCCTCAGCTAGCTCCTTAGCTGGCCATTGCACCCTTCGATCGTAAGCTTCACCGAGCTAATCATCTACAGGGAAGAACTAAAAGGAAAATTTTCCATTACATCAAAATGAGTAGTGCATGCTTTTCTCTAACTTCCAAAGAATATTGGAGAATGACATGGCTTGAACCTTGATACGTTCCAATCAGCCGTCGTTCACAGATCACATCAAGCGGTTGGAGATTTGCACAAACGGAATCTATGGACTTGGCATATGGGCGTTGAGAATATATATGTAGATTTTTCTGAACTTAAGTTAGTCGGGAGTTTGTTACGTGGAATTTAAGAGAGTTTGCTGCGGACGTACCACTAATCATCAACCCCCTCTTTTTAGCGGTAGACATACATCGTTGAGAAACTTACACAGACACTCGATCGCTGTCCCATGGTCATGGTGCAACTGCAACTCGGCAGATGCCCAACTTGATCCTTGCGTTCTCTTCTTCTCTGCCATGGCAATTACTAGGAAGAGACCAAAAGATTCAGAGAAGCGTGGTCTCGGGCAGAGCAGAGCCAACGAACGCACACACAACGGCCTGGCCCGCCTTCCCCGCGACGACGAACGAGAATGCGACAGCGGGGCCGGCCGAACTGGTCTGGTCTCTTTCGGCCTGCCTCATCACTCATCAGCTGCATCAATGGACGGCGGCAAGCTCTGCTCGGGCAGAGCAGAGCCAACGAACGCACACGCAACGGCCAGGCCCGCCTTCCCCGCTACGACGAAGGAGAATGCGACAGCGAGGCCGGTCGGGCTGGTGTGCCCTCTTTCATCCCGCCTCATCACTCATCAGCTGCATCAATGGACGGCGGCCGGTTCGGCTCGGCTGAAGCCTGCACCTGCATCAACCTGCAGCGTGCATACAGCTGCCCATCCGCGTGATGTGTCTCCCTAGTCCCTACAATTGCGGCTGGGTCTCCATGAGATCACGCATTCAGACGCACAGCTTGCATGCAGGTGCTGCTGCCTGCCCCCCATAGAGTACTGCATCGGCGGCAGATAGCATCACTGATTGATATGCATATGTGGTTGCCCTCAGTGGCAGCAGTGCACGGCTCAGCCCCGAATCGTCGATTGCAGGATTGCTTAGATTCCATCTCATAGAGTCTTGTAAGAGAAGTCACAAGTGTGTACGATGAATCTTGTCCAGAGAATCGAAATAAGATGTTGAAGCAAATCACAATAAGAGAGAAAAGATTTTATGAAATCGACTATAAATTTTTTAAGTATAATCTTAAAAAAGTAAAAAGGATTGTTGCTTTCCCACAACCTCTCAAATCTTTTAAAACCTTTGAATCTTTACCCTATGCAAGATTAATCTTGTGCTAAAGAATAATCTAGCTTTTTATCCTGTCGTCTACTTCTTACTTTGGATGAGTTGGTTTGTGGGTTCTTGATTGCTTAGATTCTCCATGATACCCATTAAGTTTGTATATATAACCTCTTGAGTTCTCCTCCAAAGATAAGAGTAATCCTACACTCATTAGAATTAGAAATTCTAATCCTATTAAGATTCATCTAGCATAAATTTCGAAATCATGAAATCTATACATGATTCACTATATTTAACAATCTTCACCTTGACTCTTATCCATTAAAGTTATCATGCCACTCAAAGAACTCACTTTAAGTCCGCTCTACATTTTTTTGGTTTTCCTCCCACCTTTGGGAGTGCCCTCACCTCAGGGACTCATGCACATCACCGCAATATATGTGTTGGTGTTCAGGCTTGGTAATCCGAACCCTTTACCAGGGAGAACTTTCTTTGTGCAAGTTGGCTAACCACACCTTCTATTTCTACAATCCTCAATGCCAGAGGTTTGTATGGCCTTTGCTCCACCTACTCGATGGTACTTTGTGGTTGGTGCCTTCACATCTTCCTTTTTCCAACAATTGACACCTGCGACTTTGTGTCTACTATATTTTACAATCGTCTTTGCAGTTCTACAGATAACTACAGTTGAGATATGATTACCACAAACATTGCCCTTCCTTTAGGTTTACCCATCAATCGGTATCGTTCATTGCTCCAGATAATTTTTATGATCATCTGCCCTTTCCAAATAACTCACATGACTCCACCTTGAAGTGATACTTGGTAGCCTTCGAGTTCAAACGATCTCATACATATTAGATTTTTCTATAAGACAAGAACATACTGAAATCCCGTTATTGTGTGATGTACTCCATCATACATCTCCAATGTAAGTGTTTCCACCTCAGTAATTGCCTACCCTTACAATAAGCCAAATGAACAGTTCCATGCACCAAGCATAGAGATCATTCATCAAATATCTCCCTCATCGAATATATGTGAAAGCAATAACCTGAATCTAATATCCATCAGTGAGAAGCACCTGGTTGATTGACACAAGTATGTCTGGATCATCTTTTACTAACATTATTAAGCATACACAATTTATTTGCTTCAAACTCGGACAATTCTTTATCATATGACTTTCATTGTCACATAGATGGCATACACACGTGCCTTTGCTCTTGTCCTTTTTTTTGTAATTCTTGTTTTGCTTGCAATATCTATTACAACCAATGCTTGATCACCTGAGAATAGAGATTTTGACGGCTTTTTAAAGGACTCTGCCTATAATAGGTATGCAACAACCTCATTGAAGTTGAGAGTACTTTTCTCGACAAGAATATTCATCACCAATTGTTCTGATGATGATGGTAGAGATGATACCAGTATAACGATTTCATCGTTCTCCTCAATTTTCTCATCTACACTAATAAGCTGTGTGATAAGCTTGTTAAAGACACTTAGATGGTCAACAAATCGTACCTTCCTTCCTCTATGCGCAATTTGTACAACTATTGCTTTAGCACCCACCGGTTTATCAGGGACTTTGCCATATACAATTTCTTCTAAGTCTTTCTATATTTTTATCGGTGAATTCTTCTTGATCACTGAGTACTTTACCTCATCGGAGGGACATAGACGGATTGTACTGATAATATTCTGCTCTATCATCTTCTAGTCTTCTGCGGATGTTTTTCCCCTTTTTTGCCCATTTAATGTAGTGATTACCTCTTGCTGGATAAAGACATTCTTCACCACACATTGCCACATACTGAAATTTCCCCGCTGTCAAATTTCTCTACTTTATTCTATTTTATTGATATTGAACTGCAGCGACAGACTCAGCCTCAGCAGTGGGTTTTGTAACTCCTGACTTGCTTAAAAGATGACGAATAAACTAGTGAAGTTCCAATGAATTGGCAAGTGCTATAAGTGCTCTTCTTATCTATCCTACAGCCAGGAAAGTCTGCATCGAAAAAAGGCTCTAAGGGACAGACAAGCAGAAAAAGAGTATCAAATACCATAATCAATAGTAGCTTGAAGGTACCTGAAAATGCACTTCACCGCTTGGCGGTGAGAGGCACAAGGAGAAGTCTAAAATCGAGCGCACAGACACACAACAAACTGTATGTCTGGTCTCGGAGCAGTGAGGTACAGGTGGGAGCCGATCATACTCCGAAACATCTTCTAATCAACTAGCTCACTATCCTCATCAGGCTCTAGAACCGCAGTAGTGGCCATTAGAGTCATCACTAGCTTCCCGTCAGACATGTCAAAGCACCTCAGGAGGTCTCGAGTGTACTTGCCTTGATGTAAGAAAGTGCCCTCCCGAGTCTGCTTGATTTGGAAGCCAAGGAAGTAGCTCAACTTGCCCATCATGCTCATCTTGAACTCTGTGCTCATCATGTGTGAAAATTAAGACATAAAAGAATGCGAAGAGCCACCAAAGATAATATCGTCCACATAAATCTGCACGAGACTCAAACTTATCTAGGTTACCAGACTTCAAGATGAAACACTTACAACCAAATAGAAGAAAATGAGAAACACTAGGCTTTCACCCATACCTCAACTCGTAAGAAGTGCGGTACAAATGTGCTATCAAGAATACTCGATTAGACACATGAAAAGCAGTAGCTATAACCTCAGCCCAAAACTTTTTAGGAGTACTGTACTCGTCTAGCATCGTCCTGGCAATCTCAACCAGGGTTCTATTCTTTCTTTCCACATCGCCATTTTGGTGAGGGACGTAGGGAGAAGAGAACTGATGCTCTAAGCCAAACTCCACATAGAAACTCTTAAAGTAGGAGTTCTTAAACTCCAAGCCATTGTCACTGCGTATAGCTCGTAACGCACCAGAGAGCTCAATAGACAACCTACTGACCAAACCCCTGAAATGGGTAAAAAACTCATCCTTTGAGACCATGAAAAACACCCAAGAATACCTCAAAATATCATCGACAATAACAAGAATATATCACTTCCCACCCGCTGACTGCACTCTAGCTAGACTAACAGTGTCCATATGTAAAAGCTGTCCCGGTACATCAGTCATCACAACAGTGACTCGAAGATGAGAAGTAGCAACCATCTTGCTATGTCGGCAAGGAGAGCAAACTAAGTCTTTGATCATCTTGAGTTTAGGCAAACCACGAATGAGATCATGATTGCTAACTCGAGCCAAATGGTCGAAACCGATAGGACCTAATCTCCTATGCCAGAAGGAGAGATCATGTGACTCTGAAGCAATCAAACATCGAAGAGAGTCTCTAGAAGAAGCAGAAAAACCAGCACGAAAAACTCTCCCAAATCTAGAAATCCCACAAAATAAATCCCTTGATAAATCGAGGATTCTACAGATACTACTCTTAAAGTTTACATCGAAAGAGTCATCGATAAGCTGAGAGACAGAAAGCAAATTGTATTGCAGCTTACTCACTAAGGCAACATCCTTAAGAATGAAATTGTCATTAATGCAGATGGTACCTTTGGCAATGACTCTACCTGAAGAAGCGTACCCAAAGGTGATCAACTCATCACCGGGAGCCCAGACTAGAGAAGAGAACCATCTAGAGTCTCCAGTCATATGACGAGAAGAACCAAAGTCAACGATCCATAACCTCTCCCTTCCCCATCCTACGAACCTGGTCAACACACAAGAGAGAGATGACTCAGTACTGGCACAAAGAGAAGATTTAGGAACCCAATACTGAACCACACGATGTCTCAAAGCACCAACCATAAGAGCAAAAGAGTGGACTCTAGTGTCTCTCTGATGCTCTACTCTCACAAGATCAGAAGTAGTTCTAGCAGAAGACCTAGGAGCTGGAGCTAGATTGGCCCGCCATCGTGCAAAGGCCGGACCATTCCAGTGAGGCTGCCCAAATCTCCTACCTGGAAACACCTTACACCGCTGATATCTAGCTAGATGAGAAACGCGAGGAATATCAAAAGGACGGCAAAAAGACAGACCAAGACCAGATTCAGGATGAAAACTCGAATGAACAGCATGAAAACTGAGTCCTTAACGTTGCCCAAAAACAGGCGACTCTCTAACATGTCTAGCAGCAATGTATGTCTTAGGAGCACTCATAGTTTGGAGATGACCCTGAATACTCCTAAGAGCAGCAAAACGCTCACACCTTATGATCTTGGTGCGCCTGAAGCAGAAATCTACCAAATGTCCATCCTTCTGACAGAAGGTGCGTGTATACTTTGCCTTACTAGAGGCAGAAGTAGCAGGAGGAGCAACCTTTTGATCAGAGATCCTATGGACAACCCCGTTGTCGACATTTTTAGTCGGCAATGAAATTATGGGCTAGGCGCTGGATCTCAAACTCGATGGTTGCACAAGACAGGGATTTTAGACAGGTTCAGGCCCTCAGCAATGGAGGTAATACCCTAATCCTGTGTGCTAGAATTATGCTGACCTCTTGGATCTAGGGTCGCTCAAAGCGCAATATGCTCTGGGCGATATAAGATGTGTTATGTTCTAAGGCTTGACTGCTCTATGCTTGGATGATCGGATCCCTATGTTGTTGCCCGCCCTCTCCCTTATATAGCGGGGGTGGGGCGGCTTACAGAGTTCTGATCGGTTTGGAGATTCCGATCGGTTACAAGATTCTAGTCGGTTAATAGGATAGAGTTTACATCTTTATCTACCCTATTAACGACTCGGATTACAACCGTATCTATCATATCTAAATATATGCCCAACTATCTATGGAATGTACCCCCTTGCGCACGGCAGTGGGGCCTGACATAGGGAATATCTTCTGGGCCTCTCTCTCGGACGTCTCTGGGCTGATCGTGAGGGTACCCGGATTCTTATATTCCACAGTAGCCCTCAAGTGCTTCATGATCCGATCGCTATGTTTCCGATTAAACTTCTGCTTGAGTTGCTGTCCAGGTCTTTTTGTTTGATCTTCCGACTGGTTCCTCCATTTGGTTGAGGTCCTTTTTCTCACAGCGAACGAATTATGAAGGACTTGAATATAACCCTTAACTTTTACTTCAAATGAGCATAATCTTCTATCGGGCATGCCTGCTGCGAGTAGCCTTACGGACCTTTGCTTGTATTTCAAATGTAAATTGGATATTTCTTCCGCCTGAAATTTTACTTCTCTTCGTGGATAATCACCGGACAGTCTTCGAAGTCGCCTTGATTTTCTATGTCAACTTGTTTTACTGAAAAACTCTTCGTCTTCTGAAGTTGCATTTACTCCAAACCTCTTCGGCTTCCGATGCTCAATATCTTCACACTTACTTCAATTTCACCAAATCGGCTATAAAAGGCAGACCAGCGCTTCTAGGATATATCCCTTCGCTCTTTGCCCTCCACTTTCCTGCTTCAAGCTTCTACCTATGTCATTCCGCGGTGGTATCATCAAGCAAGGGTGCACCCCAGACTCGCCGAGCTCTAGGAGGATTTCGACCGGGCCGTGGACGAGCTGCTTGAGGAGAAGGCGATGGAGCGCGACTGCACGACCGTCGACGCATTCCTTGAGGTCTTCCCTGCCCTTTACAGGGTTAGGGAAGCTCTTGTCGAGGCGCTCGGCCGGGCGCGCCACGGGGAGGTGTAGCTCTCCTGTAAATGTAATAGTTTCCTAGGCGTAATGCCTAGGGAACTTTTTGTATATAATAAAGAAGTACTTTTTGTCCATGAAGTTCTTGTCTGTCCTTTGATTATGGATTAGACCCGTTCTAGGGCGTCTCAAAACTCGCATGTTACTTGATTCTGATGATGTCTGCATCCATCTGGCTCAAGGCCAAACGATATCCATGCCTGACGATTACCGGATATAGCTTAGGCCTAACTTGGGGCGCATCGTGGCTCTTGGCCGAGCGACACCCATATTCGACTGCTGCAAGATATAGTTTTAGTCTGACTTGGGACGTATCAAGGTTCTCCTGGCTCATGGCCGAGTGATACTTGTACCCGACTGGTGTAGGGTACAACTCAGGCTCTCTTGGAGCGTATCATGTTTACGCGGCTCTTGGCCGAGTGATACCCTTTCCCGACTGATGTCGGATACGGCTTAGACTCTCTTGGAGCGTATCACGTTTTTATCCGAAGGTGTCCGTACTCGTTTAATACGACGCACAGTTTTCACGACCCTCATGGGGCACACCCTTGGATCCGTGCTTGCTTAGGCTCGACTCGCGGTACATGATTCCGTCATGCGGCAACCACCTTGTGACCCAACGTGGGGCGTGAGAAGATATGTTTTATCCACCTTGGAGATCGCCCACGCCCGCTTAGAGCAGAAAGTGGAGTAAATACCCCACTGCACAAAGCGACGTGCCCCAATTTTACTCTGTCAAACTCTATCAAACTCTGTGAGTTGAAAGACAGGCCTGCAAATCATTTATGGGGAATCCGGAGAGACGTGACGCTTCGCAATCTTTTCTTCGCCGATTCGTCGAAGACCCAATTCTCCCCTTTTAAAGGTTTAGCGCGTCTGGCGCCCGACCAGTTCATTCTCTTGCTGCGCCCTCTCTCCTTCTTTTCCCTTGCCTTTTCGACTTCTCTTTCAAAGATGTCTTCCTCTTCCTCGCCGCCTTCGCCGCAAGATTGGACGACCTCGACGACGACAGAGGAGAGGCTGTAGTCCATGGTGGAAGATGGGATCCTCCCTGACTTGGTCTTGGTCTCGCCTTGCCCATTGGCGAGTCCCGTCCCACTCCTCGCCATGAAGAGGTAGTGGTCTTTGAATCTTTCTTCCAGCGTGGGTTGGGCCTTCCCGCTTGCACTTTCCTTCGTGGCCTCCTCTTTTTCTATGAGATCGAATTGGTGAATCTGAATCCCAACTCAATCCTGCAGATTTCCCTTTTTGTTCATCTTTGTGAGTCCTTCCTAGGCATTTGCCCTCATTTTGATCTCTTCCGCCATTTGTACCTCCTGAAACCTTACCCCTACAAGAGCGACTCCAAGGTCGTTGGGGGGCCGGATTCCAGCTGTGCGAAGGGATGAAGAAAAATTACTTCGCAATTCCTTCCAAAACATCCAATAAGGGTTGGCATCATGAGTGGTTCTACTGCGCCAACCCTGATCCTGCCCTTCCTTCTTTTGGCGGACGTAGTCCTAAGGCATCTCTTTCTTGGACATCCACCCCTAAATCTGCCGATATGGATCAGGTTCATGACCTTATGATGCTGATCAAAAAGTTGAAGGAGAGTGGTCTCACAGGGGTGGTCTGGCCCTGCACTTCGTTGCCCGCCGGATTCAGCCCCTGAGAAAGCGAGTTCACCTGGGATTCGCGTACAAGGGGAAAGACGACCCGACCCGGGAGCGGCCCGATGAGCTTTCTAGGGAGCAAATATACGCTCGGGTCGGTGAATTCTTCATCCCGAGTGTCGACGTTTCCTCCGTAAGATGCCTGAAGTTTTTTACTGCTTCACACCCCGTCCTAAGGTGAGCTAATTCGAGAGATTTTTATCTTCGTCTTGGGGTGTCTTTTAACCCTCAAACTTTCTTCACAGTACCGCATTGCCTTCTTCAGCGACGCGCCCTCTTTGGAGATGCCCACTTGCGTGGGTGGTTCCCCAAAGCGGCGAGTGAGCTCTTCCGCAGGAGATCCCGCCGCAAAAAAGGGAAAAAGGGCCGCGACCAAAGACCCCGTGAAGCCCCGGCTACCGGCCGGCGGTCCCAAGATCCAGGACCCTTCGGCACGAGCCCTAGCTCCTTCGGCTTCCCCTTCGCGCAAGTCTGCGTCTCTGCCAAGTCCACTGCCAAGTACTCAAGCATTCGGAAGGAACCACAGGCCGAGTGGTTCTTTGGGAGCGGCTCGCCGCTCGGAAGAAGCCTCCGATGAAAATGAAGAAGTCCGACACAGTTGGTTACCCCCGATTTCTATTTGACTTGCTCAGATGGCTTGCTAACAATTCTTCTCGTAGGGATCCTTCGCTTGAAGTTCCTGTTGGGACGCCGTCACGGCCCTACGGATCGCCGATCCACAGGAGCTTGCTCTCGGTCGTGGGGACCGTGACTCGGGGATACCAAAATACCTTCCCGTCCTCGCGCCGTCTCCTACTCCTCCCGCTCGGACGGACCCTGCTGCTCAAGAGCCGATTTCCTGCCCGTCCCCTGAGGTCGAAGAGATCCACCGAGTCCCGCCGGTCCCTGCTCGCCCCAGGCTCATAACGGAGGCTGCATGGATTGATGAAGAGGAGGGCTTGAAGCTCCTTGACGACCGGAGGAGGAGGAAAAGAGAGGAACGATTTCTATACCCACGCCGCGCTTGTGCGCGCGCGCCCGTAAGCACTTCTCCACAATTCTGCGATTCCTGATTCCGTCGTTCATCATGCAGTTACCTTTCGCCGTGATAATTGCAGAAAATGGGGGAGCGCTTTGAGCGGAAATCCGAATACTTCCAGAAGATGCTCCCTGAAATTCGGACGCGCCAAGAATACTTGGCCGACTTGGAACGCGTCAAGGCCGATCGTGCGACCGAGCTGCGATCCCACTGGTCCGAGGTCCAGGCGTCACGGAGGAGCAAAATGCTTTGCGCCAGGAGAAGCTGGACGTCATTGGCTCCCTTCAAGGTAGCTATTCCAGGAACCCCTTCACGCTTTCATCTGATCATCCGGCTTCTTGATCCTCCACTATTCATGTTAGCTCGGGATTCCGCCGTCGCGAGGCTCCAAGGGCAGCTCAAAGCTGCAGAAGACTCCAGAGCGAAAGCGGAGAATGAGCTTGAAGGTGACCCCTACAACTCGGCCTTACCCTGTCTTCGTTTGTCGCTTTTCTAACGCCTTGTTCCGCAGATTATAAGTTCAAGACGCAGGCGCGGTACGCCGTCTTCAACGAGAAGGTCGAAGCCCTCGAGGCCTTTTGCGCTGAGCTCCAGGATGCCTTCGAGTCGTTGCTGAGTTCGCTTCATCCTGGGGGCGAGAGGCCACTCAGCAAGGACCGGGTCATCTCTCGGCTGAGGGAAGCTCCCGCGACGCTCAAGAATCTCTTGAAAGAGATGGCGTCCAATGGTGCCAGCCAGGCTTTGGCGATCACCAAGTCGCTCTATCCCCGAGTGGATCTTGAGGCTGTTAAGGAAGGCTTCACCCGCAACGTAGATGAGGATCGAGCCGCCGAGCTCTGGGAGGAGGTCAAGGACACCTCTTCGTCTATTGTAGAGACTTTAGACCTGTAAGTTTCAAATGCATAAAGGTGTTTCTTGCTCGATTCTATTGGCATCTTTGTTTGGGTAATTTCGACATATCGCACACGAGTAGTCCAGCCCTCAGGCTCTGTGGCGTGGTCTGTGATGCATGTCTCAGAGTCTTGAAATCGTAGGAGTGAAGAACTCGGACGCATAGGTATCGAAGAAATTACTTAAGAAATAACTTTGTATATCGATTCTTTCATTTGCAAAGGAACAATTTAATCTACAAAGTTTAGGCGAAAAAGCGACGTAGCTGCTCTATGTTCCAAGTGTTGTCGACTGCCGTGCCGTCTTCTCGCTTGAGCTTGTAAGCCCCAGGGTGCCACCTCGTCGACGATGTAAGGGCCTTCCAAGCTTGGGGAGAGCTTATGCTCGCACCTTTGATTCTTTCTGAGGACTAGATCTCCTTTGGAGAATGTGCGGGTCCTTACTTTGCGATCGTGATAGCGCCGCAGGTCTTGGAGATACTTTGCCGACTGAATTGTTGCGACGTCCCTGGCCTCTTACAGTCGGTCAAGGTCTTCTAGCTGGCTTTCTTCCGAGGCAATCTCTTCATAACTCCGGACCCGTGGGGATCCGAATTCTAACTCGGTAGGGAGGACTGCCTCTGAGCCATACACCAAGAAGAAAGGTGACTGCCCGGTTGCTCTGCTGGGGGTTGTTCGCAGTCCCTAGAGTACCGAAGGCAATTCTTTCACCCACCGAGTGGCATACGGCTTTAGCCGATCGAAAATTCTTGCCTTCAGGCCCTGTAATACCATGCCGTTGGCACGTTCGACCTGCCCATTACTTCGGGGGTGCGCAACTGATGCGAAGCAAATCTTTATGCCAAGTTCCTCGCACCAGTCTTGAAATATTCTGCCTCTGAATTGAGTGCCGTTATCCGTGATGATTCGGTTGGGTACGCCGAATCTAACCACGATCTCGTGAAAGAATTCTTTGGCCTTCGCCGTCGTGATGGTGGCGACTGGCTTGGCCTCAATCCACTTGGTGAATTTGTCGATGGCTACGAAGAGATGAGTATAGCCTCCCTGAGCCTTCTTCAAGGGTCCCACCATGTCGAGCCCCCAGATCGCAAACGGCCACGTGATCGGGATGGTTTGTAATTCCTACGCCGGCTTGTTCATTTATCGTGCGAAGAACTGACATCCTTCGCATGTCCGGACGACGTCCTCCGTGATCTGTGATCGCCACCGAAAAATCCTTGGCGATAAGCCTTCCCGACCAGGGTTGATGACGCCGCGTGATTCCCACAAATTCCCGAGTGGATTTCTTTGAGCAGATTTCTCCCTTCTTGTTCCGATATACACCGTCGCAGTACGCCAGAGGAGCTTTTCCGATAGAGCTCTTTTTGATGATCACATAATTCTTGCTTCGACACATTATCCTTTCGATCTGTACACGATCCTCGGGTAGCTTGTCCTTCATCAGGTAATCCAAATATGGAGCTGTCCAATCTGGGATAATGACCAAGACCTCCGCTTCTTCGCTTTTCTCTGCTGGAGCATCCGCTTTTGGCCGGGTGCTAACCGTGGGCTTATGGATTTCTTCCACGAAAACTCCCACGGGTACTCTGGACCGGCAGGATCCCATCTTCGCCAGCTCGTCGGCTACTTCGTTGTCTCGTCGGAGCACGTGAACGAGCTCCAGGCCATCAAAGTTGCTTTCTAGCTTGCGTACCTCATGGCAATAGGCCGCCATGTTGTCTTCGATACATGACCATTCCTTTTGCACTTGGTTGACCACGAACATTGAGTCTCCGCGAACCGCCAGGCGTCGGATACCGAGGGATATGGCAATACGGAGTCCGTGAATGAGTGCCTCATACTCGGTGGCGTTGTTTGATGTGGGAAAAAATATTTGGAGGACATACCTCAACCTTTCCCCGCTTGGCGATATGAGCACTATACCAGCCCCTGCGCCGCTGAGCATGAGGGAACCATCGAAGTACATTGTCCAATACTCGAGTTCCTTGGTAGTCGTCGGGTTCTGAAGCTCTGTCCACTCGGCCGTAAAGTCGGCGAGCGCTTGAGATTTGACGGCAGTACGGGGCCTGAATAGGATATCGAAGGCCCCAAGCTCGACTGCCCACTTGGCAATTCTCCCATACCTCCTGGTTGTGAAGTATATCCCCAATCGGGAAGGAGGTGACCACCGAAATGGCATGCTCATGGAAATAATGCTTAAGCTTGCGAGATGTAAGAAGTACGGCATATAATAATTTCTACACTTGTGGATATCGTACCTTGGATTCACTCAGGACCTCACTAACAAAGTAGACTGGGTGTTGGATCTTGTGCACATGGCGGCTCCTCCTCTCTCTGACGATTGCGTGTGACTACATGAGTCGTTGCGCGATGTAGAAATGTGAGAGGTTCTTAGGCATTGGTGAGACCAAAACCGGGGGTGTCGTTAAGAAGGTCTTCAGATCTTCAAATGCTTGTTGTGCCTCCGGCGTCCACTGGAACTTGTCTTGCTTTTTGAGGAGTTTGAAGAATGGCATTCCTCGCATACCCAGTCGGGAGATAAACCTGCTGAGTGCGGCCATGCACCCCGTAAGTTTCTAGACGTCCTTTTGGCAAGTCGGCGGTTTCATGTTTGATATGGCATTGACTTTCTCTGGGTTGGCTTCGATTCCTCGCTGAGATATAATAAACCCAAGCAGTTTTCCCGAAGATACTCCGAAAACACACTTCTCGGGATTTAACTTCATGCTGAAGGTCCTCAGACTCTCAAATGTCTTGGTTAGGTCGGTGATAAGATCCTTCCTTTCCCGAGTCTTTACCACGACGTCGTCCACGTATGCCTCCACGTTGCGCCCGAGATGGGTGTGAAAACACCGCTGTATCGCGCGTTGATAAGTCGCGCCAGCATTTTTTAGGCCGAATGCCATCGTGGTGTAGTAGAAGTCTCCAAAAGGCGTGATGAACGAGGTCTTGATATGATCTTCCGCCTTTAGGCGAATCTGATGGTAGCCTGAATAGGCATCGAGAAAGCTCAAGATTTCGCACCCGGCGGTCGAGTTGACCACCTGATCAATTCGGGGCAGCCCAAAGGGATCCTTTGAACATGCCTTGTTAAGATTGGTATAATCAACGCACATGCGCCAAGTTTTATTTTCTTTTGAACCAATAAGGGTGGTACACCTCTTTGATAAAACCTGCAGCTAAAAGCTTGGTGATCTCCTGCTTGATGGCGTTCCGGCGATCTGGAGTGAACCGCCGAAGCCTTTGTTTGATCGGTTTCGCCTTCTTGTCGATGTGGAGAGAGTGCTCGATCACCTCCCTTGGTACACCTGGCATATCGGATGGTTTCCAGGCGAAGATGTCCTTGTTGGCTTGGAGAAAGGTGACGAGCGCACTTTCCTATTTGTCCTCGAGCCCTGTCCCGATCAAAGTCATTTTAGACGTGTCAGACGGGTCAAGAATGATTCTTTTGGTTCCTTCGCCTGGCTTGATTCCTGAGGTGGCCTGCTTTTTTGCCGGAATGTCTCCTTCATCTTGCAACGTGGCAGCCTCGGTTTGGATACTTTTCACCTCGGCGCACGCTTCCCGCATCTCGGTGAGTTCATGATTCTCTCGGTCGCATTGCGAGGATTGCTTGATTTCTCCTCGAGGTCCCGGCATCTTCATTATTGAGTAAGTGTAGTGCGGCACGGCCATGAATCTGGATAGGCTGGGCCATCCCAAGATAGCATGGTACGCCGTTTCGAAATTGGCTACCTCGAAATTGATATATTCGGTTCGAAAATTATCCTTGGTGCCAAATGTAACAGGCAAAGAAATCTGCCCGAGTGGGAACGAGGACGCCCCGGGGATCACTGCATGGAACGGCTGGGCGCTCGGCCTTAGCTCGGAGCAGGGAATGCTCATGTCATCAAAAGTCTTGGCGAATAGGACGTTGAGTCCACTTCCGCCATCGATCAGAACCCTCTTGAGCTTCACGCTGCGCACAACTGGGTCAAGCACTAGAGGAAACTTCCTCGGATGTGGGACCCGGTTGGGGTGATCCTTACGATCAAAGGTGATCGGGACCTCGGACCACTTCAAATACTGGGGGGTTGCCGGTTCCACTGCATTGATTTCCCGAGCGACAAGTTTTTGCTTCCGCTTGGACTCGTATCCGGTTTAGCCCCCGTAGATGTAGTTCAGCTCCTGCTCAGGTTCCTGGAAATCTTCTTCGTCTGGGAGGTCCTTCTTCTTTGTTGGAGCAGCTTCGCCCTTGGCTGGAGCTGGTTGCAGATGACTTTCGCGCGCAAAACGCTTCAAAGTGAAGCAGTTTTTGGCGACGTGCTTTCCCTTAGGGTGGAAAGGACAGATCGCTTCCATGACGGTGCTGTAGTCGGGTGCCTCCCTCCGAACAGCTCGGGGTCGGTTGTGCTCGGCTACCGCAACTAGCTCTTCGCCCTTTCGCTTCCTATCCTTGTGTTTTGAGGACTCGGGCTTGTCGCCTTTGTTCTTCTGCGGCGGGTGATCTTCTTGACGTTCGGCCAGGGCATCTGAGGCTGTGGCGTAGCGGTCGGCCAACGCGAACATTTCCTTTACGGAGGTCGGGGGCTTCCTGGACATCTTTTTGATTAAATTAGGATCACTTACCCCTTTCTGGAAGGCCACCACCACCACCGCCTCGGATACGTCCCTGACGGTGTTCTTCTTCTGCATGAAACGCCGAATGAAATCTCTCAGCGTCTCGTCCTTCTTCTGGTGCAGCTGGTACAGGTCCCATGGTGTGTCAGGCCTTTCGTAGGTGCCCTGGAAGTTGGAAATAAACTGATCGCAGAGATCACTCCAGGAGTCCACCGAGTTTGCAAGGAGGCCCGTGAGCCATGCTTGAGTCGAGGGCGTGAGATTGACCGGCAGATAATTCGCCATGACAGTTTGGTTCCCTCCAGCGGCTTTAACTGCCAATGCGTATACCTGCAGCCACGCTTCCGGGTCCCGCTCCCCGTCGAATTTTACGGTGCCTTCGGGATTGAATCCTTCGGGCCATATCACTCGGTGCAGCCGAGGAGTAAACGCCCGGATCCCGTCGATAGATCTCTCATCAGGTTGAGGGGGAGTCCGTCGTGGCGAGTCTCTAGCTCGGCGATGGTCATCAACACGTCGGGGTGGGGTACGACGCGGCGAGTCCAAGACTCGGCGTTCGTCGTCGCTCCCACCTCGGCGGCGGTGGTCGTCGCGGTTATCATAACTTTGATTGCTTCTTCGATCGCGGTCGGTGCCGAAACGTACGTAGTCGTCGCAACGTCTGCGCCTTTCTTCCTTGTCCCGCTCCTGTCGCCTGGCTGTGATGTCCTGGCGGAGGTCGCGGCTGAGAATCCGGCGAGCGTCCCCGGCTGGTGGTGTGTGCCTCCGGTATCGGTATTTCGACCGTTGCGGTCCCATTGCGGCAACTCGGGTTGCCGCATGGGGAGTGCGAGTGTGCTTCTCCCACCGGCTTTCCCGGTTCTTTGGATTGCTTTGCGCCGTCACCATGGCCTTGATCCGGGCCACAATCGGGCTCTTTGGGCTATCCGCTGCGATCATTGGGTCTAGCGTGTCGAGGAGCGTCTTGGAGGCGATGACGTTTTGCATCGGTGTGCAAAAGACAGATTGATCTCCCAACCTGGACTGCAGGATGTCTTCGTGGACATTGCGGCCGCGCGATCGAAGAGACTGCGCTGGAACATCCTTACCCCTACACTGACGATCTTCCTCCGTAGCCTCTTGGTCTTCTTGATGGAGATCGGTCCTCTGCTCCTCAATCACAAAGACGCCGCGAAAATGGCAGCAGTTCCTTACAATGCCGATTGGTTTTCTGGGTGAGTTAGAGCGGCATACCTGAGATGGGTTGGCCTAATCTTCAATAGATCGGATCTGGTTTTGGACCAGACAGACAAGCTCTCCGCGCGCATCTGCGACGAACTCCAGGTTTCCGAAGCGAAAGGCCTGGCCAGAGACGAAGGTGGCGAGGAATCCGCCGATTGCTGCCATCGAGTCTGTGGGAAAAGATTACAGCGCTTCCCCTACCTGGCGCGCCAACTGTCGATTTTTGTAGTCGGCAATGAAATTATGGGGTAGGCGCTGGATCTCAAACTCGATGGTCACACAAGATAGGGATTTTAGACAGGTTCAGGACCTCAGCAATGGAGGTAATACCCTAATCCTGTTTGCTGGAATTATGCTGACCTCTTGGATCTAGGGTCGCTCAAAGCGCAATATGGTCTGGGCGATATAAGGTGTGTTATGTTCTAAGGCTTGACTGCTCTATGCTTGGATCCCTATGTTGTTACCCGCCCTGTCCCTTATATAGCGGGGGTGGGGCGGCTTACAGAGTCCTGATCGGTTTGGAGATTCCGATCGGTTACAAGATTCTAATCGGTTAATAGGATAGAGTTTACATCTTTATCTACCCTATTAACGACTCGGATTACAACCGTATCTATCATATCTAAATATATGCTCAACTATCTATGGAATGTACCTCCTTGCGCACGACAGTGGGGCCTAACGTAGGGAATATCTTC
This sequence comes from Otatea glauca, assembly GCA_036346275.1. NCBI lineage: Eukaryota > Viridiplantae > Streptophyta > Magnoliopsida > Poales > Poaceae > Otatea > Otatea glauca. The sequence continues at coordinate 40,103,898 of CM070721.1, read as the reverse complement.
TGGGCCTCTCTCTCGGACATCTCTGGGCTGATCGTGAGGGTACCCGGATTCTTATATTCCACACCCGTCAGATCTAAACACAGTGGTACTCACCCTAGGAGCTACCACGATCTCACCACTCTTAGATCCAGGCACAATGGTGGGAGGATGCACCCAAGCGTGCTCCAAGTAGTCAAATCCTAGACCCTGATTAAACCGGCTAATATTGGATTGGTCTAGAATGAGATTAAGCTTCTTCTTTGTCGGGACCCGAATTTGCAAATCCGGACCCTCTGTGTATACCGCACTAGTCCGGGATCACGCTAGTGCACACAAAGCTCAACATAGATGCTATCATAGTCACACACAAATAAATATAGCATAAACTTCATTAATTAATAATAAGCGTTGTCTTACATGAATAATGCCTCATGGGGCTTAAAAAGGAGTATCAATGAGAAGCAATGAAATAGAATAAACGCAGTGGCGCTCGATTCGCCACATGTGCAACTCGACGAGGCTCGGACCTAAGCATTCGCATCCAAATAATCCTCATCCATGATCGGCGTAGATTCTTCCTCTTCAAGTTGTTGTTGATGGGGTGAGTACATAAAGCACTCAACAAGTTGTGCAAAATAATGCAAGTCTAATATTCTATATGTTTGGCTTAATCCAAAGGAATGGCTAGTAAGGGTATTTTTGCAATAAAGCAACATTTAACAAGAATACAATAAATAGATTGGAAAGCGATAAAACAAATACGATAATTAATAAATTGGTATTTCAAATACACCAAGTTTCCAATCCTAAATTAATTTTCCACTTTCCATGGCACCTTGCCATCCCAACAAGTTTTTGTTTAACAAAAGTCTAACCCTTAACTGTAATTTTAGCATTGCCCAATACCGTGAGCACGGCTATTCGAATAGATTGTACACTCTGCAGAGGTTATGCACTTTACCCACACGATACAACCAAACACCACCAAGGCGAGTGATCATAACAAAGCCTTTACAATGCTACACCTAGACCCAAGATCTTTGCTCGCTAAGGTTTCAACATGAAGGGTTAAACCACCACAACAGGCCCCCTCTTGCGCCATGTGAGTTAAACCGTAACCGGGACTCACTATTCACCACGACAAGATCAAATCTAGGTTTCACAAATTATTCAGCTAGGTTGTCCCATTCGGACATGTGGTTGCAAGAGAGACTCGGGTCAAAGGCTTGCAAGGTTAAGTCCTTAAGGTGATTAAGGCAAGACTTCCACATACCGCCAAACTGGCCCACCTTGGCACTTGCCCTTGCCACTTGCCTCAATCTAAAATCATTACCACCCCGGTTGATTACCAAGCACCACATGCCATCAACATTTCAATCCCGATGTGTGACCTCCTCGCCACGACAACTTGATATCATTGTGTGACAACACATGACACACCAATTCATAAACATTGTTCCATATTCCATTAGTCAAGATTAAGTATCGACATTCGGACACATGTGATGACGTGGCATGGCTAAGCAATCTATGACGATCTAACTAGCCCATGTTGATTATCAACTATAATTCCACATCCTAGGGTGACAAATAGATCATGGCATATAATTGACAAGGTATGGTTTAATTCAAATAGGCATATTATCTAATTCCCAGATTAATTGAAATCATTTATACACATAAAATATCATGCATAAAGTTTAAAAGACAAAATAGTAATTTGGTGAAAATTAGGTGCAACATGATCAAAGCACAACTTGCCTTGGAGTAGGTGCTGGTCTTGATCTGAGCTTGGGTCTTGGGCGACGAATCTTCTTAGGATCACCGAAAGCGGTTCAACGTCTACGCGAAACGATGCCAAAATAGCAAATAAACACCAAACCAGAGAGCAACCAACTCCAAAAATAAAATAAAATTCACCAATAAATAGATCTTGATTTTACAAATTTTTAGAAATTTGAAACACTCAAATCCGAGTTAAAATGCAAAAGATATAGCCTTTTGAAGTTTGAATAAATACTGAAAATACAGAAAATAGAATTTCTGATTTTTCTGAATTATTTTCTATTGGAGAAGATTTTATTGCGCAACGCCGACGCCACGACTCGGACCAATCGCGCCGACACGTCGCTAGTCCATGGACTCGGTCCACGTAACGCCTCTGGTCCACCGTGGGCCGCGCCCACGGCGCCTCGCACCACGCGCCGACACGCTGGCGCGCGATCGACTGCGGCGCGCGCCGCCGTGCCGATGCTCGACACGCGGCGCGCGATCTGCGCGACGATCCGACGGCTAACGCTCATCGCACACGCGGCGCGATCTCACCGAACAACCCCGATCCAACGGTCACGCTTACGAGCTGTTTTATCGCAGACGGCGACGTGGCTCGACCGATGGTCCGCCGGAGATCCGACGTATCAAGCTTCAGCACGGCGATGTCGCGGCGGCGCTGAGTTCCCGAGACGAGGACGACGACGACCAGACGGCGTTCGCTCCTGCCGGCGACGAAGAGGTAGTTGCTCGGTGCGGCTCGGCGTGGCGAACCTGAATGGAACCCACACGCCGTCGCGGCTTGACAGCGGCGGAACGGCGAGAAACGAGCAGCGGCGCTAGAAAACTACGGCGAGCTCTCGGCTAAGCGGCGGTGACTCAACGGCGAAGGCTAGCATGGCGGATGCGCTGCGGGATGAGGAACCTCGGTGTGCGGGCTGCGGCTTTATAGCCTCGCATGCGCGCTAAAACGGCAACCCTAAATCACGCGGCGGCGACGGCAAGCGGCGACGGATTCGGAAAACCGAATCGGAGACGAAGGCTGACAGCCGTCCGATTTGCAACGAGCGACCAGGATTAGATCCGAAGTGATACGATCCGATCCGCTCTTTCCAAAATCAACGGGCGAGATCTAAACTTACCAAAACAACGCGAAACGATCCCGACCGCTCGATCTCAATCCAACGGCGAAAAGCGCTAGGGTTTCGCGAAGGAGACGACCGTCCGATCTTCATCCAACGGCCACGCGAGGCGGCGAGCAGGTGATCGGGCCGCGCGTCGATGGGCATGACACGCACGAAAGATCGGCCGGCCCGATCGTTTCACTCGATTTTCAAAAGCTTTTTGATTTAAAATAATTCCCGAAATTAGATTAATCTACTTTAAGCAATTAAAATATCGGGAAAATCCCGAAAATTCTCATAAATACTTTGAGACATTACGAGCACAAATAAAATATTTTGGTAAAACTTTATATTAACTTTATCTATATATATTTAGTTTTCACAAAGGTTCAATATACTTAATTAAATTCAATTCAATTAATTTCGGAAAAAATCCAATAAATTCGAAAATCACCAAAAAGCATATGAGCGAAATTATAAGCCAAATTTTTGGGATGTTACATTCTTGCCTCCTACAAACTTCTCAAGAGTGCTTATGAGATACTCACACTCTCGGAAGAGAGAGACACAGGAAGAACAAGGGGAAGAGAAAGAAGAAGAACCAAATAAGGAAAAGCCACCAGCACGTGTATTTTTCTCCCTCAGCACGGCTACCTCAACTTTGATGGCCTCACAGGAAACACAAGGAATATTTGTAATCCTAAAGGTCTGGGCCTCAAACTTCTTCCTAAGCTCAACTTGGATTTTATCCAAGTCCTCCTCAATCTCAGGATATCGCAAGAAACTTTCTTGTGACTTAACTATTAACTTCTTAGCAAATTCAACATACTTGATATTTAAGGATTCATTGTCAAGTTTTAGTTGACTACAGCCCTCACATCACTACAAGAAACAGGGAAAAATTCGTGGGTTTTTTTAAATTCGTGGGCCAAAAAAAACCCACGAATTTATGTATTTAAATTCGTCGGTTTCTACCAAACCCACATTTTTAATTAAATTCGTGGGCCACAATAACACTCACGAATTTATTTATTTAAATTTGTGGGCCACAATAATACCTACGAATTTTTTTATTTAAATTCGTGGGCCACAATACACCCACGAATTTATTCGTTTAAATTCGTGGGCCAGAAAGTACCCACAATTTACGCATTAAATTCGTGGGCCACCAAACCCCACAATTTAAGCCGAGTAGGAAAAAGCCCATGGCCCACGCGTCTTGACGCCCTCTCTCCCCGCCTTGCGCGCCGCCGCCACGCGCACGCCTCGCCGGCGCGCCGCGCCCCGCCCGCCCGTCCCCACGCCGTCACCCGCCCCGCGCGCCGCTGCAGCGCCCGCGCTGCCGCCTCGCGCCGCCCCTTTCGGCCACCGTGTCTTCCTCCAAATCCTCTAGATCCGGTGCTCCAGATCTGGCGATGGTGCTCCCGAGATCGGCGGGCGGTGCTCAAAGGCCGCGGCGACACTGCGCATCCGTCTCCCGCGCCCTGCATCCATCTCCACGGCGGCCTGCATCCACCTCGGCTCCTCGATCCGCATGAGCTCACATCCGCCTCCCCATCTGGCTGGTCCACCTCCGCCTCCACCTTCGGATCTGGCTACTCCACCTTCGGATCCAGCTTCTTCGGCTCCCTATTGCTGAGCCCCATCTGGTTCCATAGCACTCGACGCCGCCGCTGCCTCCACCCACTCCGAATCGACGTCGTCGGCCTTGCCTCCGCCTTCCACATCCCCGGATCGACTCCACTCGAGCTCGTCGCCCTCTGCAGAAGACGCGTGAGCCACGACCACCGACCGCCGTGAGGCCTATAACTTCGACTTCACGGTATAAGAGAAGGTAGTGGCTATTTATTGTAGGCTGTTGATTTCTCTGAAGTTGTTTCCATATATGACATCAGGGCAATAGTATCCTTCAACCAAGCTCATCTCTAAGGTCACCGAGAAGAAGATCATGGAGGCCGCCCCGCTCACCTGAGTTTGTATTTGTGGTTGCCGCAATTGTCTTTGATTCAATGTTTGTATTTGTAAAATCTGTCTTTGACATAAGCTATTGATGATGTAGTGGGTTTGATCACCATTGTATATTTAGGCTAATGAAAATGTGATTGATGCTATTAGTTTAGCGACATATTTAGTCTTGACATTGTGACAAAAAATTTGATGTGGGTAATTGTTGGGATGAACCGGTTGTATCGGCAAGTAAACTGATCCATGGTATGAGCTAAATAGATCCATGTTGGGTTATGAATATCCTTATTTTGGATGGAATTGACAATCTATACGGATATTTGTGACTTGCGGTACATTCTAGATTTCTAGTTGTGCATCTGTTGGGTATGTTTTATTGCTAAATTTTGTGTTAGTTCCTTGTTTAGACAAAATCTCGTGTAAGGCATCCAAAGTATTTGATATCTTGTTCGAGGTTCTTTGCTTTTGTAGTAGCTTGATTACCCTCCGCTTGAAGTGATAATTTGAAAGTAAGGATTGTTTCATTTTTGCTTCTCAGCCAAGTTCGCCACGACATCATAGAAGACATCTTCAACAGCGCCGATGGTGGTGGTAGTGCCCACAACTCCAACAACCCCGAGGCATGAATTCCATTGTGAGCTCGATTGGTGTATTACTGTTGTACTTTATAACTTGTTGTGATGGATACATTGTGATCGACTTATTGTGATGGACTTATTGTAATGGAATGTGGATTGTATCTATTGCGGTTGTAATGTGTTGTACGTCATTGCGTAATTTACAAATTGCCGTTGGATGTGTGATTGGATTATCTAAGGATCTGCTAGAATGTCTCATTCGGTTTGAGAGATTGATATATATATTATAGCTGCAAATGTTCTTTTGTCTGAGTGGATGTCCTATTTACTAGAGAGGTCATGCGAAATTTTGTACATTCGGAGACTTAGTTTTAAACCGGTTTTGAGGAGTTAAAAGATTGGTTTGATATTTTAGTAGAGGTAATAGGTTTGGTGTCTCGTTTGTTAATTCTTCGTTCGCTTGAACTTCATTGTGAGTTTGTTCTTTTGTGTTAGTGTTTACGATCGATTTGAACAAAATAGATGATCCTTCTTATTTATTCTTCGCTAGCAATTTTTAGTTTCAATTTTCTTTTGCATTTTCTTTTCTTCTTTAGTTGTTATATGTATTGAGTGCGATACATATATATATAAAATACATACATTTGGATATATATATTTTTTTTTGAAAAAATGGTGATAAATTCGTGGGTTTAATAAACCCACGAATTTAACTAAATTAAATTCGTGGGTTTATCAAACCCACGAATTTATCGATTAAATTCGTGGGTTTAATAAACCCACAATTTAACAATTAAATTCGTGGGTTATTTAGCCAATTTAATCTAATTAAATTCGTGGGTTTATTAAACCCCAATTAACTCAATTCCCAATTAAATTCGTGGGCTTGGCGAAACCCACGAATTTATCTTAAATCGTGGTACCGCGAATTTAATTAATTAATTTCGTCGAGTTAAATTCGTGAACTAAATTCGACGGTTTGCTCACGAATTTAAATTAAATTCGTGGGTTTTTGGCCCACGAATTTTCCCCTGATTCTTGTAGTGCATGAGCTGACTGAGTCCTTAGAAGCATGCAATTCGAGTTCATTGTTTCTAGTAGATAGCTTCCTAAGGTGAGTGCTCATGGCATCAATTTTAGAAAGTAATTTAGGGTAATTTTCACACGATAAGATAGTGTGAGCATGAATAAAACTAGCATCTACAGAAATAGCATCAATAGAACAAGTGCTAGCATTCTTCGACCTAAGACTCTCAAGCTCGTAAACCATACTATCATGCATAGTCCTTAGGTTCTCAAGCTCTACAAGCAAAGCATCGCAAAGAGTACAGTCATCAAATAATAGGGAGAGAGAAGATCTAAGAGAGGCTAACTCCCGAGTCAAGGTATCTGCTTTCTTCTCTAGCTCTGTACACCTAGCTCTAGCTCTAGCATGAAATTTTCCTAGCATACAGAAAGCTTCATTGAGCTAGTCATAGGAGGTTACCTCGTCCGAGTCGCTGATACCGTTGGCGTTCACCATGAAGCACATCCTGGTGAAGTTGTCACTGCCTTTGGTCTTCTCTTGCGGATCATCCTCGCCCTCATCACTTCAGGTCTCTATGTCGGAGAGGTTGATGTCGTCGAGTGCGACGAGGAAGCGGTGGAAGAGCTTCTTGTTCTTTGAGAAGTTACGGTACTTCTTCTTGCACGCTGGGTCGCGAGCTGGAGGCTTCTTGTTGCGGTTCTTGTCGATGTAGTCGTTCTTTACCGAACCGCAGTCGTTCTTATCCTTCTCGAGCTTGGGACAATTCGCACGAATTTGGTAGGGGCCACCACACTTGAAGCAGGTGATCATGCCACCTCTCTTCCTCTCTCACCCTCTTGTTTGCATGAGAGAATTTGTGAGCCAAAAGAGCAAGCTTATTTTCTAAAAAATTTCCAGTTGGTCATCGCTTAGCTCGCAAAGGGTGGAGAGGGAAAACCAGCAGAATAATTAGAATTTGATTCAGTGGGATTGGTGCCCAAGGCCATCAACTGAGATTTCGTCTTGCCAGAGACGACATCGATCTCATGAGTCTTGAGACAGGAATAAAGCCCGTCAAGAGTCAAAGTCGATAGGTCGTAAGTGTCCTTGATTGAGTTCACCTTCATCTCCCAATCTTGAAGATCGAGTGCGGTGATGAAATGTCGAGCATTATCCGGGTCAGGGTATATGCAACCGACTGCTCGGAGGTCGCTCAAAATCTTTGTAAATTGAGCAAAACACTCGTCAAGACTCTCACTAGCGTGTGGATGAAACTTGTTGTAATTACGATTGAATTTGTCATGTCTCACTGTCTTGATTTGGGTGATGCCCTCATAGTAAACATCGAGGTTCACCTAAATCTGATGAGCAGAACAGAGTTGAGAATTCCTATCATACTCACTATGGCTAAGACCCTGAATGAGGATGTTCCTTGCTTTAGCGTTCACCTTAACATCAGCTATATTGCCGGCCGTAACGTTTTCATCGGTAGGAACCCCATACGGGAGTTTCACCGCCATATCAGGAAGCACTAGGCAGTGATGTATGAATGACTCCATCCAAGATTTTCAGAAAGGAAAATCAACACCAGAAAAGATGGGAGGTTTGGTAGTATACTTGTCCATCGCCATAACTCTTAAGACCGGTTAAAATCTACAGAAGAGCAAAACCGGTTCTGATACCAATTGGAGGATAGAAATGGCGATCAGAGGGGGGTGAATGATCCCAAATAAAATTTCCCCTACTCAAAATGATCCAACCAAGCCCACAGACAATTCAATCAAAAAGGAGCAAATGAAATAGATGAAGTTTCCTGAAATTCTGGTATGACCAGATTGAATCCAGTAGCACCGGAATCCGGTATGATCAGGCTCAAGAACAGCAAGAAGAACAGAGCCAAAAATAGCATGAACTCAAAAGCTAATTTGAGGAATCTTTTGATCGACTGGACAAAAACTCACGAAACTTGGTAGATGTGATCGAAAGGATGTCAGGAACTTATTCCAACCTTCAATCGCAAAGATTGACATCAAAGTTCTGACCTTTTCACTTTGAAGGAAGAACATACCAAGTTTGCGAAAAAATCGAGAACTTGATCTTGAACTTGCTCGTGGGGTTTTGATAATCAAGATGATCTTGGGTAACCTCCCACGTGCACCTCTGTCGGGACCCTAATATGCAAATCTAGACCCTCTGTGTATTCAGCACTAGTCCAGGATCACGCTAGTGCACACAGTCTCAACATAGATGAAATATCACAATCATACACAACGGAATAATAAATAAAGACTTCATCTATTAATATAGAACTATTAAACGACCTTTAGGTCAAACTTACACTTGCGAGGCCTTGGTGGCTTCAACTCAAATTAAATAAATAGCAGCGGAATGAAGAATGTCGATGAATCCCATCAATATGCCATAGGCAACTGACAAGGTTCAACTCCTAGATATTCGCCTCCTCGTAGAACTTCTCCTCCTTCGAAGTTGTAGTCTTCTCCTCAACTGATGATTTTGTGTGTTGCAAGGGGGTGAGTACATAAAGCACTCAACAAGTTGTGCACAGAATGCAATTCTATGTAACTATATGCAAGGCTTATTCCAAAGGAAAAGGCTATTATGGCTATTTTGCGATGGCGGCATTTATGAACAAATATAATAAATAGATTGTAAAGACTGTAAAACAAATAACAGTAATAGATAGATTCAGCATTTCTGAAGTAAACCAAGTTTCCAAACCTAAGTCAATTTCCACTTTCCATGGCATCCTGCCATCCCACTAAGTTTTGTTTAACAAAAGTCTAACCCTTAACTGTAATTCCCGAGCATTGCTCAATACCGCGAGCATGGCTATTCGAATAGATTCACACTCTGCAGAGGTTATGCACTTTACCCACACGACATGATCGTCCCTTGTTGCCAAGCTATTAGCACATTTCCTTTGGTGTGCCGGCAGAGAGATCACGACAAAGCCTTTACAATGCTCTGGCTTAACCCGATACTACCCGCTAAGGTTTCAACACTGGTGGGACTGGTTACCACATCCAGGGCCCCCCTCTTGCACCATGTGAATTACTCCATAACTCGGGAACTCACACCGACCACGATAGTACCAAAGTTAAGACATTGCAAATTAATCAGCTAGGCTGGCCCATACCAGACATGTTGCTGCATGATTGACTCAGGTCAAAGGCTTGCAAGGTTAAGTCCTTAGAATGATCAGGGCAAGACATCCACATACCCTTTGCCCATCGGGCCCACCTTGGCATACTCGCCCTTGTCACTTGCCCCAATCTAAGTGATTATCACCCAAGTTGATTAATTACCAAGCACCACGTGCCATCGACAATTCAACATTGTTGCGTGACATGACTCGTCACAACAACTCAATCTCATCGTGTGATCCCACATGACACACAAGTTTATAACATTGTTCCATATTCCATTAATCAAGATTTATTATCAATGATTCCAATACATGTGATGACATGGCATGGCTAAGCAACTAATACGGACTAACCATCCCATGTTGATTATAATTACAAACCAACTATATTGAACCAATCTAGGGTGACAATAGATCATGGCATACAAATGACAAGGTAGGGTGTAGATCAAATTGGTATAATAGCTAAGTCCCAATTTAATTTGAAACAATTGTACACTTGAAATAATATGCAATAGGGTAAAACAAATATAGCAATTTTATAAACATGGGTTCAACATGATCAAAGCACAACTTGCCTGGCCCTTGCGATTTTTATTGTTCTTTACTCTTTATCTTTGATTCTTGATCTTGATCTTCAATCTTTACCTTCTTAATCTTGGCTCCTTAGAACAACTTAGGACGATCGTCTAACGATTAAAGAAGAAGCAAATACAAACCAACTCAAAAGATAAATCAAATAAAATCCAAATTGAGAACGGATAGTATTGGATCACAAAGGCTTAGATGAATTTAGGAACTTGAATGGATTAGATCAGAGATTAGACAAAGAGAACGAGCTTTGGAATACACGAAAAGGAAAAACTGATAATCGAGAAAGAAATAATAATATTCCAAAGAATATTCCTTCGAAGTTATTATCTTGATTGGATAGACAATGACATATGGGCTCTCGATCTATAAACCGGGTCCATAAAGATATGTTAGTTCGCAATGAACTAAGTCGATGCTCAATGATGATTTTTGTTGACTAAGCGGATATACTGATCAAACAAAAGAAAGATAGACTAATAGATTAGATATGGCACAAGGATATGACATATGGCCAATGGTCTATCGACCAAGTCCACGAATGACTTCTAGGTCAATGGCGATTAGATTTTCAAGAATAGGACATGGACAAGGGTCGACATTCATGCGATTCGATCCGAGATCGGTCATACGTCGATCAAGAGGCTTGACGATGACAAGGCCGCGAGGAAATAAAGACAAGGCTAAACTCATAGGTGATGGGGTTAGATTACAATAAGGCGATAGAGAGGATGATGTTATTGCACTAGGGCTTTTGCGACCATGCACACATGCAAAGATAGCGAAGCAATGACAGGACACTCATGCAAAGATGAGATGTCGATTATCGGTACAATGATATGGTAGCAAGGATATGATATGGCTCAGGATTGATCTGCGAGTTGCGAGGTTTACATGACATGATGCATCGTCAACGACAGTTTGGACGCAAGGTTAAGTTAGGGTTTGAGAGGAACGACTCACGGATAGATCCACTTGGCATAGGGATAGGATAGGTAGGGTTAGCTCTGCGATAAAAGATTACCAAGGATGGCTAACCGAAACACGAACCGATAATAAAAGAACTGGATCGAACGACGACGGGTAGATTCTAAAATATGGCATTGATGGCAACCGAAGATCAAATGAACTCTAAAGATGAGCAAACCAGAGAATGATGGCCTACTGGACATGATGACACGACCAAGGAGAACTAAGATGGTTGGCGGCAAAAGACGGCGCGCGGCACTGACGAAAGGTGGCGACTAACGAATATTAAAATTTTCGGTGGATGGAACAGCAAAGGGGAAGTGAGCACCACGTAGAACGCGGCGAGACGATCTCAACGGTATAAGCGGATTTGGCGGCAACCCAATGGACAGATCACAAACTACCGATGAACGGCTGCTAAAGCTAATAGATCAAACGGTCATAACTATTAAAATAATGGATGAAACCTAACAAAATTTTTCAGAGAGCTATCTGGGATCATTTGGCACAATATGACGCGAACGGATCTGAGTTTTACCTTCGGATCAGCGGGAGCATACGGCGAAGTTTTCTTTGACGTCACGCGATCGATCGGGAAGATTGAATTTTCTGCAGCAATCCTGAGGACAAAACCTTGAGTTAGGGTGAGAACCAGGTAGAGGACATCAAGATGAGTCTACAGAATAAATTTCACGGTCAAACTCGCAAAAACGAAGGAGAACGGGCGACGGCAAGATTCGAGATTGGAACGGCCGTAACTTTTGATTTCCTAGTTGAAACTGCACCAAATTTGGTGGAGAGCTAGAATGGACCATATGGCACGAGATGAAGTGAGCGGATTTCAGAAAAACTCACCTAGATGATAGGGAACGCGATGCCAATATCGGCCGATGATGGCGGCGCACCGGAAGACAATGGCTGCAGTTTTTAGGGTTTGGGAGGAGCTCTGGGGATTAGGGGTGCGTGGGAGGGGTCTTAGGACACTTATATAGGCTAGGGAGTCGTGCCCTACAAGGAGACACGAAGAAAAACCGAATTTGGATTGAAAACGGATCGGATCGAACACCTAGCGCGCAATAAGCGATAAAGGGATGACGTGGCGATTCTCGGTGCATCGGATGGAGATCTCGAGGGCTGAGGCTGGCGATGACGTGTGGCGCCTCTGGAGCTACCACGTCGATTTAGAACAATTTCCGAATTAAAATAATTCCAGAAATTAAAATAATTCGTTTAGAGCAATAAAAATACCATAAAAATTCTAAAAAAATCCAGAAAATATTTTAAGACATTTGGAGCTTAAATAAATTATTTTTAACCAAAATTTATTTAAATTTTTACAGTATTTAATTAAATTTAACAAAAGGCTTAATTTAAATTAATTCCAAATAAATAGCAAACTAACTCCGAAAAATTTCAAAAAATTATAGAAAATTCCTTGAAGCACAATGAACTCAAATAAAACTAAATTTATTTTAATTGAGGTTTATATTAGTCAAATTAAATTATTTTAGCATTAGAAAATTTCAGATTAAGCTTTATTAAAGAGAGAAAATCCGCGGGGATTTTTGGAAAGATGAACTAAACAAAAGATTTTTGAAAACCCAAATTTTGGGATGTTACACACAGCAAGCAAGAACACAAGTCCAAAACCCCTTAAACACGATTTAGAAGAATGATTCACTCAAGAACACAAGATCGATTTCTTGCAAGAAAAACTTATAGATTGCCTAGATGATTAAGATAAGAAAGGAAGAAGATTCATCAATCAACATCCTTGGCACAAGAATCAAAAACATGTATAATGAGGGGAGGCAAATCCAAATTACATTAATGTAAATTGCAAGAATGTAAGTGTGGAATTTTAAATGCTGAATTTTAACGTGTAACGTAAATTTAAGCATAAGAGACAATGATTTGCATTACTGGAGGGAGATTTACAAAGCCTCCTAACAAGGTAGGCAAAAAGCTTAAAGGAGCCAAAACCTCTAAAACCTTTAAGAGAAAGAAGGCTACACCTCCTCCTCTATTTATACTACTCTTGAGTCACCCTCCACCCTTGGATGAGTTACTTCTACCCTAAGGACCACCACCAAGGGTTAGGAATGACTCCCACACACAGCCATACTAACTAGACCTGCTACTCTATCACCTAGACCGCGATCTGACGGCCCTCCTTGATCCGAGCAGCTCCTAGCTAGCATCTCAGCCATTCCTTGTCTTCTAGGTTCGTAGTGACTCCGTCTTCAATCATCCTCCGGCGATCTTCGACCGTCTAGACCTCCGGTGCACCTCGCCTAGTCGCGGTCATTCTTCGCCTCACCATGAGCTAGCACCATCGTCCTACAAAAGAATAAGGAAATTCCCATCACATAGCAATGTCTAAACAAAGATATGCAATAATCATCCAATTGAAAAAATCAATTCTCACATCGCTCATAAAGTCAGCACTACTGCCCACCGTATCGACTTCATAGAGTCGCCACCACCAAGTAGGTTCCTCGCTCGAGTAGTAACTCGACCACCGCTCAACTCTATCAATCACGGCACTAAGTCTATCGACCACATGTCCAACTCGATACCAAGTCTATCAACCACATGTCCAACTCGATACCAAGTTTATCGACCTCATGACCACGGCAGGGCGCAACTCGAGGTCTTTAATGCCGCTCAGAGATTTTTATGACCCTCTCATCAGGCAAGCTGTTGCCTCAATGCATCTTGGATGTTTTGATATTGAATTGCAAAATCTATAAAATTTCGCACATCAGATACTAATCATGGAAGTTCTGCCAAGAGAGTTAGGGGAAAACATCATTTCATAGTTCAAGGCTAGAAGACCTTACCACAAATATGATAACAAAATATTTCATAGTTCAGGTAACAATACATTAACAAAATATGACATATACCACAAATATCAATAAGTGTTCAACTAGAAACCACATTATTTTGTAGCTCAAGACAAGAAAACCTTATAGTTTTTTCATGTCTTCCATAATATGTGCCATAGCTTCTGCAATAGAGGCTTCTCAGTTCTCTCTGAAGTTCCACAACTCCAGTAAAGTGCCGATTTGTTTGACACCAATAATCGATTGATCTTCAGTCATATCTCTCAGTCCCTACAAATTAAAAGCGATCATGTTGTTGTGAGAAGTATAGTAACCACATCGAATTCAGTACTAGAAACCTTCATATTACATCTATAAGCTCAGCTTTAGCTTCTTCCAGCTCTGTATTCGCCCTGTGGTCCTTACTGATGAGTGTCATGTTAAGGGATTCAATATCTTGCAAGCGATCATCTATATCTTTCAGTTTTTATTTCATCTCATAAATCTTTTCTGTTAATTCAGTTTTCGCCTTCAGTTGTTTAATCTCCACCTCAAGTTTTTATTTAGCTTCTAATAGCTTTTCCATGTCGTCGATCTGCTAGATTGTAATACTTGTTCTCAGTCAAATCCCAACTGACACCATCCTAGCAAATCAAGCTAGCATTGCACTATATATACATTATTACATTCAACACTTAAATACAATAAACGATTGTAGTTCCAATTTGAAGCACCATGTATACAAAGTGAACATGCAATGGTAGAGTATGTAAATGAAGTCATTTTTGCATCAATATTTCTAAGAGTATGTAAATTAAGTCATTGTATGTCATACTATGTAAAGCTAAAGCATTATCAGTCATTGTGATCGAACACATCATTCATGTGGCTTTCATTTTTTCATAAAAAGATAACAGAAGCATATATAGATAAAAAAATTTGCACTGATGTAACAAACACATTGTACAAACCAAAGCATGCTACAAATTTCTCTCACACTGAATTTTATTCTCACATACCCATACCTAACTAGTAACCTCACGGATGCCGAGGAGAAAGTGCTCGCGGACGAAGGAGTTCGCGCGTGCCTCGGGGAGGAGGAGGAGGTGGCCGTCGTCGCCCTCACGGATGCCGGGGAGGAGGTGCTCGCGGACGAAGTACTTCGCGCTTGTGCCGGGGAGGAGGTGGCCGTCGTCGCCCTCATGGATGCCAGGGAGGTGGGTTGCCGGGGGCCTAGGGTTTTCGGGAGACGAAATGCATGGATCGATCTGCGCTACGAAACCTATATCGGTATGGTTATATAGGGTTCTGACGACATATCACAGACGGTTTCTATTTAAAACCGTTTGTGATATTAAATTATCACAAACGGTTTGCATTAAAATCCGTCTGTGATACTATCACACACGGTTTTTAACTAAAACCGTCTGTGATATGACTAACAGTTCATGAAGAGAACCGTCTGTGATTGTCTCACTAACGGTTTCATTATAAAACCATCAGTAATGTTCTTTATCATAGACGGTTTTACCAAACCGTTTGTGTTAAGACGTCTAATATAAGTCGTTCTGTAGTAGTGCTCCCTAGTCTCCACTGTGCACTCAACTGAGCTCCGTCCTAGTCAACATCGTGCCTCCACAAATGTTCTAAACTTACACCGCGCTCTAGCCTCCGCCACTACTCCAGTCGAGCTTCATTGTGGTTCGCACTTCGCACCACTTCTGCTAAGCTCGACCTTCACCAGTGTCCTTGGTGAGCTAGTCATTCTCACATACTGCAATTCATGGGCAATAAAACACACACATGCAATCAGAACTCACAGATCCCGTCATAACAAGCACAAATACAAAACTTATTATCAAAACATAAAAGATATCTTGATTTTTCAATTGTGCCAATTCCTCAGCTAGCTCCTTAGCTGGCCATTCACTACGCCAAAACCTGCAATAGGTGACGGTCTATTTGTGGCGGTTTTTGAACCGCCACAAAGATAATTATAAGTGGCGGTTCTATTTCAAAAATGGCGGAAAAAATATCAGTGGCGGTTCTATCCTCGAACCGCCACTGATAATGAATTATCAGTGGCGGTTCGAGGATAGAACCGCCATTATCCGTGGCGGATCTATCCTCGAACCGCCATCGATAATGATTAGTGGCGGTTCGAGAATAGAACCCATGTATCGATGGCGGTTCGAGAATGATAATGTTATCGATGGCGATTCTATTTAAAACCGCCATCGATAATATTGCCTATAAATAGGTGGTCGAGCAGACCTTGGTCTTCTTCCTCCGAGAGCAAACCAAAACTTCTAAATTTGATTTCGTTTTCTCCAATTCTTGTGCTTGTACTTCCTCTAGTTGTTCCTTGGTGAGTTATTTTTCTCCTCTCTTGATTTGTGTTAATCTTGTTGTAATTTAATTTTTAAACCAAGTTTAATTAGGGTTTATATGTAGATGAGATGAAAAGTTTAGATTTTGTTTATTTTTATTTAGCTACCATTTTGTAGTTGATGAATTTATTTCTAGCTAGGTTCATTAGATGATGTTGTGTTCCTTTTATAGATGATGAATTATGATTAAGCATATATTTAATATTAATTGCATTTTAAGTTAATTTGATACATGATGAATTTATTATCTAGCTCCTTTAGATGATAAGTAATTAGATTGGTTTTTAATTACTATTAATTGGGTTCTATTAGTGTACGGACATATACATCTTGCATATATATGAATTTATTATCTAGCTCCTTTAGATGATAAGTAATTAGATTAGTTTTTAATTACTATTAATTTGGTTCCATTAGTGTACGGACATATACATCTTGCATATAATAAATTTATTTAATTAAGATTATTGGGTATTAATATAAATGAAATTTTAGTTAATTTGGTAGGTGGGTGCTCATCATTTTTAGATGATGAATTTATTATCTAGCTTCTTTACAGGAAAAGTATTGATTAGTTTTTAATTACTATTAATTTGGTTCCATTAGTGCGGACATATATTAAATTTATTTAATTAAGATTATTGGATATTAATATACATGAAATTTTAGCTAATTTGGTAGGTGGATGCTCATCATTTTTAGATGATGAATTTATTATCTAGCTCATTTAGATGATAAGTAATTAGATTAGTTTTTAATCAATTTTATATGTTAATTAATTTTAGATGGACCGGAGATGGATGTACAATGCGAACTGTTCTGTAGAGATTACATCGATGGGGTATCTGCTTTTCTAAGAGTCATTGAGGAGAACAAGTTGCACAAGAAGGCGGAGTACATACATTGTCCATGCATTGATTGCAAGAATGAGAAAATATTTTAGGACAAAGAGCACATCCACTTGCACTTGATTCAAGAGGTTTTGTACTTGGCTATACACGTTGGGCAAGTCACGGTGAAGAGGAAAACATACATGAAGGTGATAACGTATTGGATGATGGAGAAGGTATTATGGCGGTGACATCGATTATGGATCGATGAGGATAGGTTGGACATTGATGGCGATAATAATCTTGCTCGGATGTTGCGCGATGCGAAGGAACTACACTAGTCGAGAGAGTTTAATCAATTCAAGGGTTTGTTGGATGACTCGGACACACCTTTGTTCCCGGGTTGCAAGGAGGAATACACAAAGTTGCACACCGTGCTTTCACTTCTAAAATTGAAGGCAAGCAATGGTTGGTCCGATAAAAGTTTCACGGCGCTATTACATCTCTTAGCGGACATGCTTCGGATGGAAACGTATTGCGATAACCACTTATTTAGCTAAGAAGGTTGTATGTCCATTGGGATTGGAAGTAGAAAGAATACATGCATGTCCAAACGATTGTATACTCTATCGCAAAGAGTATCTGAGACATGCATGTATGTCGGTGTGCAAATCATCGCGATACAAGCGTAAAGGCCATGACAATGAGGGCACCTGTGGTGAAGAAAGGAGCTCCGCTAAAGTGGTGTGGTATTTACGGTAATACCTCGGTTGAAGCATTTATTTGGAAACAAAAGCATGCCCAATCGATGCGATGGCACTCGGAAGAGTGTAAAAGGATGGAAAGTTGAGACACCTGCTGATTACGCGGTGGAGAACCATCGATAGGCTCTTTAGGATGGACTTGAGGAATGAACCGAGGAATGTAAGGTTTGGGTTGAGTACGGATGGAATGAATCCTTTCGGTAACATGAGTAGTATTCATAGCACTTGGCGTAACTCTCAGTATCTACAACCTTCCTCCTTTGTTGTGTATGAAACGAAAGTACATTATGATGTCGCTTATCCAAGGGCCGAGACAACTGGCAATGATATTGATGTATACCTACAACCATTGGTGGAAGATCTTGTGATCTTGTGGAGCGAAGGTGTATGCGGTATGGGATGAGTACAAGCGAGAGTACTTCATCCTACGGACATTGTTGTTTTGCACCATCAATGATTTCCACGCCTTGGTAACCTATCCGGTTGTACTGTAAAAGGGGCCAAAGCATGCCCCCAGTGCATGGATGAAACCGCTAGTGTGTGGCTCAATAACTCGAGGAAAACCGTGTACATGCATCACCGTAGGTTCCTTCGCAGGAATCACCCCTACCGCAATATGAAAAAACAATTAGACGGGACAAAAGAGGATGGTATAGCCCCAAGGCCTCATCGTGGGAAGAGGTATATGATATGGTTAAGGATATTAATGTCGTACTTGGAAAGGAGATAGTAATAATACATCGAGGTCTCGTCTCGAGAAGACCACATGGAAGAAGAGATCGATATTTTGGAACTTGCCCTATTGGAAGGACTTAGAAGTTCGACCTTTGCATAGACGTCATGCACGAGAGAAAAATGTATGTGATAGCTTGATTGGTCTTTTTTTGAACATTCCTAGCAAAACTAAGGATGATCAAGGCACGAAGGGACACGGAAGATATGAAAATCGAGTGAGCTACATCCTCGGGACAAGGAAAGGGCGACTTTACCTTCCCGACTTGCTACACTCTTTCGAAGAAAGAGAGAATGAACTTTGCAAATGCTTGCATGGTGTGAAAGTTCCGTCGGTTACTCGCAAGCATCAAGAAGCTGGTCTCGATGAAAGATTTGAAGTTAAGCGGCATGAAGTCTCATGATTGTCATGTGATGATGACACAAATGCTTCCTATTGCAATTAGAGGTATTTTGCACGAAAAGGTCCGAGAGGCAATCATGAGGTTGTGTTTCTTCTTCAACATGATTTCACGAAGGTCATCGATCCCATCGGACTTTACGAGCTGCAGAATGATGTGGTCAAGACACTATGCCGACTATAGATGTATTTCCTCCATCATTTTTCGATATAATGGTTCATCTCATTGTTCACCTTGTGAACGAGATAAATGTATGTGGCCCCGTATTCTCGCATCGATGTACCGTTCGAAAGGTACATGGGTATCTGAAGAAGTATGTACGCAATCGATCTCGTGGGAGGGTCTGCATTGCGGAAGGTTATGCAACCGAGGAGGTTATCGAGTTTTGTGTGGATTACATGGAGGGTGGAACCGGTAGGAGTGCTGTATCTCGACATGAGGGTAGGCTAGTTTGGGAAAGGGACGATTGGAAGGAAATCAATAAATTCTTACGATCATGGATTGTTGAAAAAGCTCATTTCACGATCTTGCAATCGGTTGAGGTGTCCTCGTATATGGACATGCACAAGGATAAGCTACGAGAGGAAAATCGTGGACGATCGAGGTTTGGGTAACAAAAGAGCATAACCGTTTGTTCAATCATTGGTTCAAAGAGCATATGACTGGAAAGAAACGAGTGTCATGTTGAGGTGGGTGGCAAAGGGCCATCGGTACAATCTTGACATGGCAAGGATCGACATAAATGGATATACCTTTACACGAGATCTCGGGATAGCAAAAGCACTTACCAAAATAGTGGTGTCGCATAGATGCCTATGACAACACAGCAAGAAGAAAAGTAGCTTCTATGGGTTCATAGAAGAGATTTGGGAGCTCGACTCTTGTATTTTTAAGATCCCAATGTTTGGTGTCGTTGGGTACAACTCCCAAAGGGTGTCAAGGTGGACAAATGCGGCTTCACTACTTTGGACATCGAACATGTCGGATCAGAGATGAACCATTCGTACTTATGGCAAGTAGCACAAGTCTTCTATGTAATCGACCGCAGATAAGAAGCGCCATGTAGTTCTTCAGGGAAAAGAAGGATCGTCGGAGTTGAGAATGTCGTGGATGAGGAAGAGTACAACCGGTTTGATGAGTTGCCTCCTTTCGTAGATGGCAACATCGGGCTCGAGGAAGAAACCACTCAGAAGCTACCTATCATCGCGACGATCATGAAGAAGGGCAAATTGTGAAAAAAATAATTAGCTATATACGAGTAATGGCAAAATATCAGAGGCGGAGCCAGCTCCTGGGTAGGGCGGGCGCCTTCCCGGATTCGCCGGCGATGACCAGGCCGCACAAGTCTTCTTCTATGTAATCAACCCTAATGATGACCACTGTTGAAGATAATCTTGTGCATGGTAGTTTAAAGTCTGTTTTCGGTTTTGTTTCCTAGCTATGTGCTAGTTTTTCTGGTCTTTGAGTCAGTTTCGGACTTTGCTAGTTTTGGTGATTGTTTCAGTGTCTGAAGAGTACTTGTTTGTTTTGCTGGATGACAAAATAGTATTCTATCCGGTTGAAAGTTTGGAGAGTTTGTCGAGTTCGTCAGGTGAAAGGAGTCCGGATTCTTTCCTGTAAACTGCTTATGTATTTGCTTTACAAGTAATAGACAAAATCAGAAAACGCTGCAATTGCGCAGCACCAAAAACTAGGTCTTCTGAACTCAGCGCTGCTATTCGACAATACAGCATGTTCAGAACTGCTATTCGACAATACAGCGTATAAGATTCAGAAACAAATTTCAGGGTATAGAGGCACATCAGTGGCGGTTCTTTTGAAGAACCGCCACTGATAACATTATCTGTGGCGGTTCGTATAAAAAACCGCCACAGATAATATATTTATCAGTGGCGGTTCTTAAAAAGAACCGCCACTGATACAGTTATCTGTGGCGGTCCAAATAAAGAACCACCACAGATAATAAGTTCTTAAAAAGAACCGCCACTGATAACATTATCTGTGGCGGTTCGTATAAAGAACCGCCACAGATAACTTTATCGATGGCGGTTCGTTTTAGAACCGCCACTGATAATGTTCCGTCTATAAATAATAGATACCGCCGCTTCTACCCTAAACCCTTAAACTCTCGCCTTCTCCGCGCCTAAACCATTAAACTCCCGCGCTCGACACCGTCCCGCCGCCGCGCCCGCGCGCGCCCTCGCCCGCGCCGCGCGACGGCGTCGTCCCGACGACCCGCCCTCCGACGACGCGCCCTCACGACGCCGCTTCGCCGCCCGCCAGCCACGCCCGCGATCGCCGCCCGCGCCGCGCCGACGCGCTTCCCCGACGACGCCGACACCACCACGGTCGCCGCCTCGCGCCCGCCGCCCTTGCCCGACGCCGTCCCCGGCAAGGTTCGCCTCTTTTCCTCTCACCGTGTAGTTTTCAACTTAATTCCTTTTGTGGCTCCATATTGAGTATTTTGAATCATTTTAGAAACCAGTCGCTCCATATTGAGTATTTTGAATCACGGCACGAAATGATTTTCTTCTTTGGTTGCTTCTTGAACTTAGCCTAACCAATTACTAATAACAATGCAAAGAACCAATGCAGCTACTGGTTAAACTGAAAGTAAAATACGGTGTGCATGTTTCTGTGAGCTGTTCTAAGTTGAAGACATCGATAATCTTTGTAAAAAAAGATGCAAATATATAAACTAATTAAGTCCGAACTATTTTAGTGCAATAAGATACTTATTGTGTCCTACTATTCCGTGAAATCTGAAAAATATGTTCTAATTTCATTAGCCGTTAGGTCATGGTTGTGTTACAAGTAGCAAATTAAAACTCTACAAATCTACAAAACTCAAAAAAGGGGAAAATCAAATGCTTATTTGCCGACAGGCATTGACCTATCCCTGGATAGATCTGTCGGGGTGGGAGGGGGAGAGATTTGTTTACCACGTGGGAAGATGCAGCAGCGGTGGAGAAGCCTCTTGCCTTCAACGAACAAAGGTGTCATCGAGTCGTCATCAAGTATGGTTATGGGGTATCTTCTCATTGATGCTTGATTTAGTTTGGAGATTTTTAAAATAAATGGCATACATGAGCTTGCGATCAGATAGTTGTTATAGTTTGTTGAAATAGGTCATGTGGTCTTAATTGCTGATAATATTCATAGAAATGTTTTCTGTCAAAAAATATTCATAGAAATGTTGGCAAATCTGAAATATAAAAAACTAGTGAACAGTGAAATATTTCTTATCTTTTTCCCCCAAAGAAATTTCTTGTTTGTACTTTGTACAGCAAACCACATCTCTTGGGGTGGGATGCAACACAAGTTCTTTTCACTGGCAAGGTTCGCCTCTTTTGTTTGATACTAACTAAAATGATTGCTAAATTGCATGTACAACACGATAATAATGCATCTGGCAGCTCCGGACCGTGCTGCTTCATTGCCGCAACCTTAGCTTCAAAGCTCGTTTACTCAATTAATTGTACTTGCAAAATAATTTTCATGAGATGATTCTGTACTTTGAAATTCCGTGAGATGATTCTGTAGTAATTGATGGAAATTATGTTTCTGGTCGAATTGTAGTTCTAATGGAGGCCGAAACCGATCCTATAGTGGAGGAGAGCCCAAGCAGGTACCTTACCCTCCACCCAACCACCGAAGGTGCCGAGGCCTCCACCGCTGTTGCAGATGATGCTCCTGTTGCAAGACGCCGAGGACGAGGGAAAACTAAGAAGCCTGAAGGCCGGTACACCATCTTAGAGGTCTTAGATACTGGGGCCCCTGTTGCACCGAGAAAATCAGCAGCCAAATATAGGTCAACATGCGGGTGCATCATAAGGGATAAAGTGCCAATCACCTATTCGGATTGGCATAAAGTGCCCCGAGCCACCAAAGAGGATCTGTGGACAGAGCTCAAAGAAACCTTCGAATTCCTCGAAGGAGCCGAAGATCTTGTGCGTCGCGACGCATTGATGACCTTGGATGCGGCGTGGAGAAACTTCAAGGCGAGGCTGAACACAAATTATGTGAAGCAAAACCGATCAGCCATCGGAGAGTACCCAAGATTGGAGCCATATTGGGATGAGTTTGTGGCGATGAAGCAATCGAAGCGACAAGGAAGTCCAATGAGGGCCACATTAGCATCGCAAGAAGGAATACTCACCCCCACAGACTTGGCACGAGTGGGTACGCGGGTAAAATTGCTCAATGGGAGAGGCAAGAATTAGAAGCGGTCCAATTGGTGGCACAAGTCCCTTGATCGGACTACGGACGAGTGAAGCACTACGTGCTAGCGAGGCGTATATGTTGTCTCTCGGGGTTTATCATTCAAGAGCGGTGAAGACGAAGCAATGACGCAACGAGTTCATTAGTTTCACGCCCATCCACCCAAGGATCTTTTCACCCGCACAGGAGAAAGACGAGCTAACAAATGCCCTAGGAAACAAAGAGCACCACAGCCGGACACGAGGCGTCGGGGTCAAGGTTCCATGGAGGAGTGGATTCACGAGCACGGAGACTCTTATAGGAGTCTCAAGAGAGCTAAAGATGAGCGGTGAGAAGGAAATGGAAATGATGAAGGAAAGGGTTCTGCGAGAGATACAAGGCACCATTGAAGAACAATTTGAACGACAAGTACAACAAGCCTTGAGTCGACCGCAGCCCACAACGCTTTCTCGATCCTACAGTCGTCGCAGTTAGATTGCGCTGCGCCCACGCCATTGGCGAAGCGGACAACAACCATTATCCCGTGGGCGACATACAGACCCCACACCTGTCACTCAACATGCCCGTGATGAACATATTTATACAGTGCGCTCTGGGTAGTCTATCCGTGCCAAGAAGGGGTGTCTGCACAATACCCCGATAGCGCGGAGTTATGCAAAGGTCCAAGTGGACACGGTATTTGCAGTTTGTTGAGATCGGACCGAAAACCCGCCAATGATGAGATAACTACTCTAGGAAGTGCCGCCCACTCATTCATCCAATGGCGCAAGCGTGACATCGTCTTGGACCATGCAGTGCCATCCTCTCCTGCAAGATAATCCTCGATCCGTCACCAAAGACACGAGAGTGAAACGGGAAGAAGCAAAATGAGGTAGAAAAGAAATGCATTGAGGACCCCATCAAGATGGCCACCGTTAGTACTCCAAAGCGTAAACCTATAACACCGGTACTTCAAATGACAAACCTACAACCTCTCGATCCCAAAATTGGCACATTAGACAAGTCAGATCACCAGATCGGTGAGGCCAGATCGAGTATGATGTCGTGCGACAAAAAGTAAGGGCAAGGCGCGATCGATGACCAAGATGATCAACAAAGATTGAAATTCGAGGTAGGAAGCCCTTGGTCACCACTTGAAGTTAAAAGTCTAACACCCATGATGCAGCGATTACATGCATGGTACTTAGATCGATCCAACCAAGACATACTCCCAAAGATGATCACTGCAATTTTCCGTGAGGAACATTTTCACCATGAGGGCCATGGCTACTTCTTAATAGAATTCGATAACTTGCACAACTTGTTTTATCACGACGCCCTCGACATATCTTTTTTGAGATGCTGGTCACTGCAAGTGTCTAATATATTAATCTTGGCCTACATTCACGTAATACCGATAAATTTCATGTCTAACTAATTCGTTATATAGATACGAGATGATTGAAGTACGAAGAACCAAGGGGCCAGTGGGATTCCTCGACCCGGGAACGGTTTGCCAACATGAAATCAAAAGAGTACCAAAGGAGGTCGAGGCGTACGTATATAAAGTTTTGATTAAACTACAAGACAAGGAGTTTATACTTTTGCCATACAATTTTAAGTAAGTTGCTCACTAGCTAGTTAAATTACTCGTTTATTTCGTTATTTACTCTGATGTAAGGACTAATGGCGGCATCATGCATGTGTATGTAGCTTCCATTGATTCTCGTAATAATTCATCCGTAAAAGAGCAAGATGCCAATCATGGATCCACCGGATAAACCTAAAAAGACTTTGAAGAGATGACACATTTAGTGAATGAGGCGCTCAAAAGATATTGTCGGAAGAGCTCGAGATACCGCCATACCACAAATCCTTACAATCCGCACGAAGTTTCCGAGACGCATGAAAGGAATACTCTTATATCATATTTCATAGTAAATAGCTCCTTCGACGACATCTTAGTTCATTCGATTTTTGCAAAGGTCACAAGCAAATTAAAGGAACAAATTTATGTGGGTACTTGTGTGCCAAGACATCGCGCCAAATCTTATCATGCACAATAAAAGACAATGACGTAGAGGTCGGTCATGCCGACATGACACATTGATTCACACCACTCAATTTCTATATTCTCTCTTAATTTTGTTTTTATACTTACAGCGCCTCAAGTTGTCTACGGTAGGACTGCTTCCTTCAAATCCAAGGCATTCAGGGCCAGCTCGCCTACTTCATCATGAAGGAATAATCAACAAAATGGCGAGTTTTATGACGAAGACAACAACGATCCAGTCATCCATACTATTGTCCCAAATCACATGTCTTCAACCTCCAAGACCCGTAGGCTTCTAGTTTACCTCCACTAGTTTAGGCTTTTTACTTCAATTGCATTTCATTACAAAGTGTAAATAACTCTTTGTTCCTTTCAAATGGGAACCCCTTCTTTTGCCAATGTCACTTATTTTGTCGTTGGTTGTGGTAGTGTAGCATGTACTTTTGTCTTCTTGGGAACACACACACATGCAGTGACACTTCTAAATATACTTTCGAGTGTAGCATGTACTTTCGTCAATGCCACTTCTTTTCTTAGTGGTTGTGCTAGTGTAGCATGTACTTTCCGAGTGAATCATGCTTTTCTTGCTTATCATGCTGGTTTCTTCTTAGAAATAATTGCTCATCGGGATCAAGTGCTTCACACAAAAAATTAATCTCAAAACCGTAATAACTCTAGCATGGAGAAACTCATGGCTCAAGAATGTATGACGCACTCTTCGATGGGCTTAGTGTCATGGTCATCGATGAAGATAAACATCATGCAAATTTGGCAAGATCTATGCTCAGAACTCAACTTTTATGGTAAGCGCCATCAATTCTCGCCAAAGAATCCATGTCTTGAGAATCATGCACAAGATGTAGGAAAGCTCTTAGTCACCGCTTCAAGTTAAAAAGTCTAACACCCATGATGCAGCGATTACATGCATGGTACATGGATCGATCAAACCAAGACGTACTCCCGAATGATGCAGCCAAGACGCGTACTCCGAATGATGCATGGTACACCCATGATGCAGCGATTACATGCATGGCACAAGAATATGGCATTATCTACATGCTATCGCAAATCTCGTGTGAAAAAGCAATTCAGTAAGAACAATATCTTTTATATCCGAGTGGACACATCTTC
Source organism: Otatea glauca (assembly GCA_036346275.1). Lineage (NCBI taxonomy): Eukaryota > Viridiplantae > Streptophyta > Magnoliopsida > Poales > Poaceae > Otatea > Otatea glauca. Next base: position 40,077,421 of record CM070721.1, on the reverse strand, counting down.
ATGCGTGTCGATGTGCAAATATAATTGCATCTAAGTTTCTTTTAGTCCGATTATCCAAAGAATAAATTAAATGCATGACCTAGGCTACTCCTATCACTATAGCACAACAAGATAAATCAAGAACTAAAATTAGTAAATGGTATGGTGTAAAGTCTGCTATCCCTTGTTCTTGTTTGCAATTATGGATCTTCCATTTTGAAAACTATTACCGTATTCTGTTTGTTTGGTGCTATGTCCATTGAAAGACCAAAATTGTTATTTTTACCACACATGGTGAGATATTTGTTTGATCTGACCTCAAGTGGCTTCTTTTGTTTGTGTAGACAATAGATCAGAAATGAAATGAAGGGGTGACAGGGAGATGGACAACCAACACATCCTGCAAATAGAAGAGAAGGAAGTCGTGTCATCTGTTGCGACAGTATTATCTGACCTCTGTGGTCCTGGGGATTGGATGCCCATGGCAAAACTCCACACAGAGGTATGTTATGGAAAACATATTCCTATCTAATTTCTATGTCAAGTAAAAGTATAATTTATTACCCCGATTAGTCCAAATTGTCTTCTGAAACAATTGAATCATCATCTGTGGCTTGGAAAAGGCAAGTCTACATTGAAGGGATGTACCATGTGATTGCAATTTACAACATTAAGAAAGGAAATTTTGATTGAAGTGAGTGATAACATGAATGATATTTTAAGAATATCAACTTGATAGAAGTCGGTGCTAGTATCCACCGCCTCATCAATCTGAACGGATAATCCAGATCATGAGCAGCACCATTCCATGTTAGCACATATGATCCGGATGTGTAGTCCAGGTTATATTGGCTACTTGTTCCATTAGCGATCATTGTCATACCTTAATAAATAGCTTATTTGCAGTGTATATATGGTAATATGTCAAAACTATCATATAAAGGAATGCAATTTTGGGCACTGTGCTATAAAACTGTTAGCAAATGCATTACTTTGACTGCTAGCACAAGAGTTTCTTAATGTTGTAAATTGCAATCACAGTAGTTTCTTAATGTTGTAAATATCTAGACCTTTCATTTTTAGAGTGGGTTGATCATTTGTTGGTTTGTTACCAAGACCCACAAAGTTAGCTTTGGTTCTTTTTTGACATGAAGATGGTGATTTCTTTTCTTTTAGACCTCAAGAGCTGCCTAAAGAATTTGGGAAGCTAGTTTTAATTTGACCCCTTATGCTATGATATATTATTTTCATCCATTGGTCATTGATTATTTATTCTTTCTTTCTATAAATTCAAAACTTCTATCAAGTACCCTTTTACGAGTATCTCCTTTTCTTAGCGTGGGTTGATTTCATTTTGGCAATGTGCACATGGAAGAGTTGAGTGGTTTCAGTTCCTTGAAGTTGCCAAAGAGTTGTATAAAACCTTCAAGTGATTAGTAAGTAGATAGAATCTTAGCTATTTTGTGTTATCTCCAAGTCTTCTATGCCCAAAGATCCGCTTTTTATCTCTCTTGTATGTGACAGTTTTTATAAAATGATTATGCTAATAAATCTTACATTTGAACTAGTGATGTCAACTGAAACAACAATGTACATAAATACTGGCATGGCTAGCGCTGCCTGAGGCTAGCCACAAATGCCATTTTTTTATTTTCATGTGTGGGATTATCAGCGGCGGTTTTAGCCAAAAACCGCTACGACGTAATATCAGTGACGGTTCTATAAAAAAAACCGCCACTGATAATAGTCCTATCAGTGGCGGTTTTATATACAACCGCTACCGATAATTTTATCAGTGGCAGTTCGAGCCAAAAACCGCCACTAATCATCTAAGTATCAGTGGCGGTTTTTGGGATAGAACCGCTACTGATATTTAGTATCAGTGGTGGTTCTATTAAAAAACCGCCACTGATAGGACTATTATTAGTGACGGTTTTTGGCTCGAACCGTCACTGATATGTGAATATCAGTGGCTGTTCTAGCCAAAAACCGCCACAGATAGTATTATTTGTGGCGGTTCTAGAACCGCCACTGATAATCCTCGATTATCAGTGGCACTAAATCTGTGGCGGTTCAAAAACCGTCACTGATGGCAGTTATGAACCGCCACTGATGGACTTTTTCAAGGTAGTGATTGCACCCTTCGATCGTAAGCTTCACCGAGCTAATCATCTACAGGGAAGAACTAAAAGGAAAATTTTCCATTACATCAAAATAAGTAGTGCATGCTTTTCTCTAACTTCCGAAGAATATTGGAGAATGACAGCCGTCGTTCACAGATCACATCGAGCGGTTGGAGCTTAGCACAAACGGAATGTATGGACATGGCGTATGTGCGTTGAGAGTTTATATGTAGATTTTTCTGAACTTAAGTTAGTTGGGAGTTTGTTACGTGGAATTTAAGAAAGAGTTTGCTGCGGACGAACCACTAATCATCAACCCCGTCTTTTTAGCGGTAGACATACATCGTTGAGAAACTTACACAGACACTCGATCGCTGGCCCATGGCCAAGGTGCAACTGCAACTCGGCAGATGCCCAACTTGATCCTTGAGTTCTCTTCTTCTCTGCCATGGCAATTACTAGGAAGAGACCAAAAGATTCAGAGAAGCGTGGTCTCGGGCAGAGCAGAGCCAACGAACGCACACACAACGGCCTGGCCCGCCTTCCCCGCGACGACGAACGAGAATGCGACAGCGAGGCCGGCCGATCTGGTCAGGTCACTTTCGGCCGGCCTCATCACTCATCAGCTGCATCAATGGACGAAGGCAAGCTCTGCTCGGGCAGAGCAGAGCCAACGAACGCACACGCAACGGCTAGGCCCGCCTTCCCCGCTACGACGACGGAGAATGCGACAGCGAGGCCGGTCGGGCTGGTGTGGCATCTTTCATCCCGCCTCATCACTCATCAGCTGCATCAATGGACGGCGGCCGGTTCGGCTCGGCTGAAGCCTGCACCTGCATCAACCTGCAGCGTGCATACAGCTGCCCATCCGCGTGATGTGTCTCCCTAGTCCCTACAATTGCGGCTGGGTCTCCATGAGATCACGCATTCAGGCGCACAGCTTGCATGCAGGTGCTGCTGCCTGCCCCCCATAGAGTACTGCATCGGCAGCAGATAGCATCACTGATAGATATGTATATGTGGTTGCCCTCAGTGGCAGCAGTGCACGGCTCAGCCCCGAATCCTCGATTGCAGGCACTACTACAGAACTGAGCATCACAACCGGCCTATTAGAAGCGATTTGGTGCGAACCCGTTGTGATGTTCGCACCAGAAGCGGTTCGTTGGCAACGGTCCGAAGAGGGCTTCAGAGCGGTTTGAGACATGAACCGCACGAAGGTTGCGTTCTAGAAGCGGTTCTTTTCTCAAACCGCTTCGATTTTCGTAAGCGGTTTGAGAAAAGAACCTTCTAGAACGCAACCTCGGCGGTTCGTGTCTCAAACCGCTTCTGAAAGCCCTCCCGCGCAGCGCATTTAAACCATTTTTCCTCCATGCGCCAGCAGAGGTACGATCGAACAGAGAAGGCCGACCAAGCGTTGTTCTTGGGGAGGTGCTATTCAAATTTTTAATTGGAGGTGATTAGCTCCAAATTAAGTGTTTCAAAGTTAGTAACATCATGTGAACATGCTTCTCACCTAGATATTGTTATTTTTTCAATGGATGTGGAGAAATCTTGAACTTTTTAAGCATGATCGAAAATTTATTTTATGTGCCTTGTTTTTGTTGTTGTATGAAGATGTAGGGTGGAGATCTAGTTCAAAATATAACATTACAAGGTAAAGGTGATCGGAAGCTTTAGATCTAGGTGGTTGTTAGATTTAGAATCTTAAATATCACAATATTGGGAGAGATCTAGGTACAACATTGCAAGGAAGTAATTATTAGTGTATGAAATAAAATAGAAAAACATGTAGAAGGATAAAAAATAATTACAAAGGTAGGAAGGGATACAAAATAATTAGAAAGGTAGGTCTTTAATTCGATGACGGTGTAGGTGGAGCTTTTTTTTGTTGGGTTTAAATGTTACAAAATTTAAGTTAGGTTATAATTTTTCTAATGGAATTTGTTATAATTTTTAATGAAATTATAACTTGGTATAGATGAATCGGCAATGGATGTACAATGCGGACCGTCGCTCAAGAGAGTTCATTGATGGCGCGTGCTTTTCTCGATCGGTCGTTGCATTCATGACTCGTGCGACTTCATATGTTGTCCGTGTGTAGATTGCAAGAACGAGAAGGAGCACTCCCAGCGATGGCAAGTTATGAACCACTTGATCATGAGAGGTTTCATGCCAAACTATACCTGTTGGACCAACTATGGCGAAGTTGAGGTGATTAGCTAGGAAGACGATGAAGAAGACGAGGAAGAGGAAGATGGATTCAACAGTATCCCGGACGGCACGCAATACTGTTCCGTGGAAGAAACACTTGGTGACTTTGGTGATGATGAGCTAGACCAGATGCTGCGTGACGGAGAGGGAGACTACACAGATGAAAGACAGTTCGAGAAGTTCCAGCGCATGTTAGAGGACCAAAGAACTCCTTTGTACCCAAAGCGTAGGCGGGGCCACAAAAAGCTGCGTACACACTGCGGAACTCATGCAATGGAAGGCTAGAAATGGTGTGTCGATAAGGGATTCGATGAGGTGTTATCACTCGTAAAGAAGTCCTTCGAAGATAACACTCGCCCGAATCTACATATGAAGCCAAGCAAGTAAATCCGTCCTTTGGGATTGGAAGTCTGAGAAAATACACGCATGTCCTAATGATTGTATCCTGTATCATAATGAGTATGCCGATTTGGATGTTTGTCAAAGCAGCAGAGAATCACAGATAAGGTGAAGCGTGATGAAGGTGAAATAGATGGGGATCGTAAGAAGAAGAGACCTCCGGCTAAAGTGTTGTGGTATTTCCTGTGATCCCCGATTGAAACGTATGTTTGCTAACAAAGCGCATGCCCGGATGATGCGCTGGCACAAAGAAGAGCGTAAGGACGACGGGATGCTTAGACACCTGCAGATGGCTCACAAGTGGAGGAAAGTCGACCGACGTGCATCGAACATCGCAGATGAGGTGAGAAACATAAGGTTTGGGTTGAGTACCGATGGGATGAATCCTTTCGAGAATTGCGCAAAGAGCTATAGCTTTGGCCCGTTACACTATGTATCTATAACATTCCTCCATGGTCGTGCATGAAGCGAAAGTACATCATGATGCCGTTGTTGATCCAAGGCCCCAAGCAACCCGAAAATGACATCGATGTCCACCGAAACCATTGGTTGAAGATCTTGTGACGCTGTGGGACGATGGTGCAAGGGTATGGGATGAGTACAAAGGGAGTATTTCACCCACGTGCATTGTTATTTGTAACAATCAACGATCGCTCGCTCTCGATAACTCGTCCGGCCTAACTATCAAAGGATATAGAGCCCTGCATCCAAAGGCTTAGATGAAACGGACGGCATGTACGAAAAACTCTCGGAAGGTTGTGTACATGGGTCACCGTAGGTTTCTTCTTACGAGTCACCCGCTGCGGAAGGAAGGCGGGAAATTTAACGGCAACTGCACCTTCGTGCAAGGCCTCAAAGATCGTAGTGGGCCACGTGTGTTTGCTATGGTAAAGGATTTGAATGTAGTATTTGGAAAGGGTCACGAAGCAAACATGTGCGTAATGAGGATGGTCATGCACCCATGTGGAAGAAGTCAATATTTTGGGACTTGCCTTATTGGGAAGTCATAGAGGTTCGTCACTCACTTGACTTCATGCACATCACGAAGAATGTCTGCTTGAACCTGCTAGGCTACATAGATATGTATGGAAAATCGAAAGATACACTGCAAGCTCGGAAGGACCTTAAACTCTTGGAACTGAGGAACGACCTACATCCCGAAAAGAGAGGGAAAGGGCAACATTACCTACATCCTGCGATCTACACTCTAAGCAAAGAAGAGAAAAAAAGCGTGATAGAGTTCCTGAACATTGTGAAGGTTCCTTCCGGATACTCCTCGAATGTAAAGAGACTCGTAAACACGAAAGAGAATAAAATCGTACACATGAAATCCCATGACTGTCTTGTGTTAATGACACAGTTGCTCTAGTGGTCGTGAGAGGCATCCGCCCGAGTGGGTACGAGGACAATCACAAAGCTGTGTTCTTTTTTCAACGCGATTTCACAGAAGGTCATCGACCCAGATAAACTAAGTAAGCTGCAGGATGACGTGGTACAAAGTGTGGTTAGTCTTGAGATGATCTTTCCTCTTGCATTCTTTGATATTATGGTTCATCTCACTGTTCACCTTGTCAAAGAGATAGATATTCTTGGACCCGTGTATCTACACAACATGTTCCCTTTCGAGAGGTACATGAGTGTGCTAAAGAAGTATGTTCGTAACCGTTCTCGTCCAGAAGGATGCATTGCCGAGGGTTATGGGACAGAGGAGGTGATTGAGTTTTGTGTGGATTACATTAATGATCTAAACCCAATCGGCGTGCCTATATCACGCCATGAGGGGAGGCTACGGGGAAAAGGGACACTAGGAAGGAAAGCAATTGCATGCAATGATCTTCTTACATTTAAGGCCCTGTTTGGTAGAGCTCCAGATTCTAGCTCCACGTCAGATCTGAATCTTGTAGGCTAAAATAAATAGAATTAAGTTTATATTTTTAGTCTAAAATTAAATAATATGACCTACCTAAGCACTCTTAATATACCCACATATCTAGCTTCACGGATCTGTGGAGCTACAAATACCCAGATCCATGAATCTGGTGGAGCTGGAGCCGTACCAAACAGGGTCTAAGCAAGCACATTTCATGGTTTTGAAACAATCAACTCTAGTGGCCCCGTATGTCCTTGAGCACAAGAGTATTCTACGCCGCGATTTCCCGGGGAGGTCTGAGGATTGGATAACACTGAAGCACATGGATTCTTTCGGCGCTTGGTTATAAAAGTACATCCTTTTGAAAGGGTCAGACAATGAACAGTTGCAACGCTTGGCTTGGGGACCATCTAGTGAAATCGTGACATTCAAGGGGTACGAGATAAATGGTTACACATTTTACACCATATCGCAGGATAACAAGAGCACCAACCAAAATAGCGGTGTCCGTATAGACGCCGAAGACAACAAAGGCAAGGTGGATACATATTATGGTTTCATAGAAGAGATATGGGAGCTTGACTATGGACCTTTGAAGGTCCCTCTATTTAAGTGCCAATGGGTCAAACTGACTTCAAGCGGCGTGAAGGTCGACAAATACGGTATGACAATCGTGGACCTCACGCAAGTCGGCTATAGGAGCGAACCGTTCGTCCTCGCGAACGATGTGAGACAGGTCTTCTACGTAATGGACATGTCAAGCAAACCTAAGAAGCATAAGGACAAGCAGAAAGATTGTAGTACTAAGCCAAAGCGACACGTGGTTCTACAAGGCAAACGAAGGATTGTTGGAGTTGAGGACGTCACAGATGAGGAAGAGTATAGTCAGTTCGACGAGATCCCTCCTTTCGCTGTGGATGTCGACATAAGACTCCTCAATGACACAGACGTGGATACTCCTTTCATACGTCGCGATCATAATGAAGGAACACTTGTAAAGACAAAGTGCGCACTACTTAAGATGTACCCTCTACCGTATGAACTATGTATATGTAACACGGTCTTCTACAAGATGAAGTGTTTATTTGGAATGAATGTAAAGTGACAAAATTCGAATGAAACTAAAGTGCTCAAAGCTTTTATAAAAGTATGGAATTAAAGTAAAGTTCTAAAAGCTTTTTAAAAATTATGAAATGAAATCAAGTGCTAAAAGCTTTTTCAAAAATATAGAATGAAACTAAATTGCTAAAAGCATTTTTAAAAATTTCGAAATGAAATCAAGTGCTAAAAGCACTTTTTAAAAATTATGAAATTAAATCAAGCGGTTTGAGAAAAGAACCGCTTGTACGACGCAACATTCAGAAGCGGTTTGAGAAAAGAACCGCTTCTAGAACGCAACATTCAGAAGTGGTTTGACAAACAAACCGCTTCTAGAGCTCAACATTCAGAAACGGTTTGAGAAAAGAACCGTTTCTAGAACGCAGAATTCAGAAGCGGTTTGATAAAAGAACCGCTTCTAGAGCGCAACATTCAGAAACGGTTAGTAATACCAACCGCTTGTAAAAGTCCTCCCTCTACAAGCGGTTGGTTCTAAAATCGCTTGTAGAGATATTTTACAAGCGGTTGGTTATTTGAACCGCTTGTAGAAGTGCTCCCTGTATAAATTTGAAACGCCCCACCCTTTTCTCACACCCAAAATTTTCTAAGTCCCGTTCGAGATCCCCCCCGCGCGCCGCTGCCTCCTGTGTCTCTCCGGCAGCCGCCACCGTCGCCTCCGTCCAGACCCCGCGCCGCCGTCCCCGTCGACGTCGTCGGCCTCCTCCGCCACCCAACCATCTCGGTGCCTCCACCACTGCGCCAATCGACCCCGCGTGCACTGGTGCCCTTGTCACCGCCGTCACTCCACCCCGGCCGTCGGCGCCTTCTCCGCCACCTCGCCGATGCCTACTCCGCCACCAAAGCGCCGCCACACTGCCATTCCACCCAGGAGGACCGAGGTATATGTGTGCACGCGTCGTCCTCCCTCTCTAATTCGGCTGCCCACCAGATGTTCGGTGGAATGCACACAAGCTGATTTTTGTCAAAGACACCAACATTCTTGGTAAAGACACGACAGATAACCCACTCATCCTGTCATATGATGAATACATAAAAATTTGTATTACCGTGGCATTCCTACTAGCTCCGGTGTTGTCGGTAGTTGTCCAGTGAAGATTTCCTTGTCCTTTCCCGTTGTCTTCCAGTAACCAGCGTTAGTTGCACGGTTTGTGCGCATGCCCGTATTCGTGTTTGGTCCTTGGGCTAGTTCCAAAATGATGGTGTATTTCTTGTTCTTGTGTCTACGAGTTCGTGTTTGGTCCTTGGGCTAGTTCCAACATGCTGTAGAACTTAATGCTTGGTGTAGAAATTTATGTAATAATATGCTTGTGTTGTAATCTGTAATATGGTTGTTTCAAAGTAATATGATAATTATATCAACATTTTTTCGGAATTAGGACAGATGGCGCAACCAGGACGTGGTGACCCTACTTTCGATGAGGGAGAACAGTTCCTGTTGGACTCCATCGCGCTGGGTACCATCGAAGGTGATGCTAACGCTGCTGCCGCTGGGGCTAATGGTGGTTCCGGTGAGGCCGTTGAGGCTGCAGCTGATGAAGCCATTGACGCTGGAGCCGCTGAGTCCGATAACACTGGTTCCGGCTAGGATGAGGTATAGCCAAAAGAATATAATCCCCGTAGACATGTTAATTAATCGCAATTCATTAATATAATACACTCTGACACATTTGTACATATGTTTATGTATTTTAAGCCCCGTGCATCGAGCAACCAATCCAAGCATCGGGGACCTAACAAGAAGCCGTCCACAAAGCACGTGTTTACCGACGTTAACAACGAAGGATGCGGTTGCCCTCTTTTAGCGATTGGGCGTACAACAACGCTATGCGGTTACCACGTGAGGGATCACGTCCCAACTAGCATCAGAAAATGGGCCGAAGTTCCTCAAGCTACCAAGGATATGCTCTGGCAAGATATTAAGGAAAATTTCACATTTCCTCAAGGGTCCGAAGACAAGGCCAAGAAATTCACTTTGAAGAAGATGGCAACAATGTTTCAGGCCTGGAAGACGTCTCTCAGCCGCAAGTATGTGCAGAAGGGAGAAAGACCCGACTTCAACCAATTTCCTAAGTTGGCGGATCACTGGGAAGCATTCGAGGAGTTCAAACTGTCAGCTGAAGGCCAGGCCCCGAGTTAGAAGAACAAGGCCAATTCACAGAGGAAGAAATACCACCACCATGTTGGCACCGGTGGTTACATCAAGGCTGTACCAAAATGGGAGAAGCGGGAAGAAGAATTAATGGCGAAGGACGTCACATCGGCTACCGCTCTGTGGGAACAGCACTGCGCAATTGGTTCATGGGTCATGGGGGAGCCTTTCAGATGACGGCAGTTTGGTGATGGCACCAGGAGTACAAGAGGGTGGCCAAAGGATTGTACAAGCTGTCGAGCAGTCTCAGGGAGGTACATTGGTGGAAGACAGGGAGAATGACGAGCTAACACATGCCCTTGAAAACCCTGAGCACCCAGGACGGACACGAGGTATGGGCAAGCTGACACCGTGGAAGTATGGTTTCGCTAAGGATGCACATACGTACAGGAGCCGGCATAGAAGCAAAACAAGAGAATCACGTAAAGTGTACCAATCGGAACAAAAGCTCAGAGCAACCCAGGCTAGCATCGGCGATATAGTTGCGCAACAAGTACAAATTTCCCTCAGCAAGCTTCAAGGACTAGGTCCGAGCAATCAGCCGAACGCCGTGATCAGCCCCTCCGCGCGACGAAGTAGCTGCGCATCCACCGGGGCCCCTGAAGCGGACACCTTGCTAGCCCGTTATCCCGTGGATGACATAAGGGTTCGCCGCCAGTGTGAGCTACACGTTGATGCGCGTAACCTCTCCATCAAGGTGGCTTATGGCATGGCATATCCGGTGGAGCCGGGCCAGATGTTCCACTACAACGAGATACCCCCTGGTTACTCAAAGGTCGCGGTGGAGGAGGTGCTGAGCGGATTTGAAGAACTTCACCTCGATATTGCCGGAGGCGACGACGTGACCAAGCTTGGACGGGCCCTCCACAATATCATCCTTTGGCATAAGCGGTACATCATATTTCCATTTCTTTGTGGCGCGTCATCTCCACGCCTCCTCCAACGCCACCGCCACGCAATGTCTCGCCAAGAAACAGAGCACGCCTCCTCCACCACCCGCTCCACGCGAAGCCCTACTCCACCACCAAAGATCTCAAACAAAAAGAAACCCTAGGAAAACCACGCCCACCATCTCCTCCGAGGAAGAAGCTCGATATGCAATTAAGGCTCCCCACCGCTCCCAAGAAGGCGAGTCCACCGATCGACTAAGGTAAAGGAACCTCCAAAGAGGGCATATGATATGAATAAGGAGGAGAGTGACGTGGTCACTAAAGCGTATGGCTGCACACTTCGCCAAAAAGAAGGTAGAGCCAAAGGTACCAATCGATCCAAAAGCGGCGGAACACTTGCGACATGCCGCAAAGCCGCCACTGTGCCATCCAACTATGAACGGACAATAATTAAGGCTACACAGAAGAATAAACGTGGTCAGGAGGCGGCAAAGAAGAAGAAGAAGAGAGACCAAGATCAAGAGAACCTCGAGAGGTTTTTGAAGGAGGCAGGACTCAGTTCCACAGCTGCAGACTCTTGGATTAACAGATGATATCCCAATGGCAACAAAGGTCGATGGCAATTTTAGTTGGTAGGGAGCCGATTGACCCAAATGAGATAAAGGATCTGCCAACCAAGATATGGCAATTTCACGAATGGTACATGACAGAGTCCGCTCAAGGAAGAACGATGTTCCCCCTCCGTTTCAAAGAAGATGATTTTTATCGCGGGGACAACAACATATGGCTCGAATTTGACGACTTATACAATATTTACCATGCCGACTACCTCAACATGTCTCTCATGAGCTCTTTGGTGCCTGTAAGTGTCAAGCTCATACCTTTACTGTGTGCTTCCTCGTACAATAAAATTGCAACTCTTAAACTTATACCTTTCTATGTAGAATGGAGATACAACGATGTAGAAAAGAGAATATCTTCAACGTGGGCTTCATCGACCTAGAGATTGTTAACGAGTTCGTCTTTGGATACAACCGAAAGGATGTTGAAGATTACATTCTCGATGCATTCTTGGGACAAGACACTACAAACCGTACATATACGCCCTTCAACTTCAAGTACGTATATATACAACCTCTCGTTCTTATATTTTCCAAGGCATTTATAATACTACTAGCTAGTTACATATATGTTGCAATACATGAATAGGTTTCACTGGATCCTTCTTGTCATCAAGCTTGATAGCAGCGGATCATTGTTCAAGACTCAAAAGGACTCCGGTGAAAAAATATCAATTTATCATTGACACCCTAAGCGGTATATAGCACATATATATACGATAGTTTTCCTTATTATATATATTGAAATACCTTGCTAATTCCAACTCTGATAATTACCATTCATACTAACGCATCACACAGGGCATTCGCACGGTTTCGAAAGAAGCAACAAGGAGATTTCGAGAACGAATTTGATGTACAATTAAGCACTCGAGTACGTATTAAAGAATTTTAATATGCCGTAACAGTTTTTCATCCCAATAATCGTGTTCTTTTCAAATTTCATCGCAGGTTCTACAACAGACGGGTGGAAACAACTTATGTGGCTATTATGTGTGCCACTATATGCAAAGTATTACCCACGGTGATGTGCCGACAACCAACGCCGAGGTAGTGTGCACATGTCAATTTCTTAGTACTTACACTTTAGTAATTACATGTCCAGAGATTTATTTACCTCTCGCTTTGTCAGCCCAACGTCGATGTGCAAGGCGTGATCCCGCCGCACCGGTTGCGACAATCCAAGAACAACTCATCGGCTTTATTGTTGATTTAGATTGTATCCACCAAAGGCGAGTTCCACGCAAATGGTTGGAGAGATTGTCCTGAAATAAGGACAGGTGAACTGACATCAACGTCGACCAAGGGCACAAAGAGCGACGCACGCAAGAAATGAGCTCAAGATTCGCCCTTTTATTCTTTGAAACTTGTAAAAGTGGCTTATTATTTCATGTGTTCATCAACTTGTTCATTTTTAGTCGTAATTATCGAATTAATACTCATGACTAATATATATATATTTAAGTGTGTCAAAAAAACTCATGAAGTTCTATTTATTTTAATTGTCAAAATCTATATCAAAAACCCCTCTGAAAACATATTCTATATTGAATATAATCAAAACGCTATGCTGTCAGACTCTTCACAAGCGGTTGGTAACTCCAACCGCTTGTGGAGAGAGCTTCTCCACAAGCGGTTCGTAACACCAACCGCTTTTGAGAGAACCTCTCCAAAGGAAATGTCGAACCACAAGCGGTTCGGGCAACCGCTTGTGATATCCGACGGGGTATCACTCGCGGTTGCTTACAAGCGGTTCTAAAACCGATTCTGAAAGCGATTTCGAACCGCTTGTGCATGCCCAATCCGCAGTAGTGAGGATTGCTTAGATTCCATCTCATAGAGTCTTGTAAGAGAAGTCACAAGTGTGTACGATGAATCTTGCCCAGAGAATCGAAATAAGATGTTGAAGCAAATCACAATAAGAGAGAAAAGATTTTATGAAATCGACCACAAATTTTTTAAGTATAATTTCAAAAGAGTAAAAAGGATTGTTGCTTTCCCACAACCTCTCAAATCTTTTAAAACCTTTGAATCTTTACCCTATGCAAGATTAATCTTGTGCTAAAGAATAATCTAGCTTTTGATCCTCTCGTCTACTTCTTGCTTTGGATGAGTTGGTTTGTGGATTCTTGATTGCTTAGGTTCTTCATGATACCCGTTAAGTTTGTATATACAACCTCTCTAGTTCTCCTCCAAAGCAAAGAGTAATCCTCCACTCATTAGAATTAGAAATTCTAATCCTATTAAGATTCATCTAGCACAAATTTCCAAATCACAAAAGCTATACATGAGTCACTGTATTTAACAATCTTCATCTTCACTCTTATCCTTTAAAGTTATCATGCCACTCAAAGAACTCGCTTTAAGTCAGCTCTGCATTTTTTTTGTTTTTCCTCCCACCTTTGGGAGTGCCATCACCTCAGGGACTCATGCACATCACCGCAATATATGTGTTGGTGTTCAGTCTTGGTAATCCGAACCCTTTACCAGAGAGAACTTTCCTTGTGCAGGTTGGCTAACGACACCTATTTCTACAACCGTCAATGCCATAGGTTTGTATCGCATTTGCTCCACCTACTCGATGGCACTTTGGGGTTGATGCCGTAACATCTTCCCTTTTTCCATAACTCACACCTTCAACTTTGTGTCTGCTAAATTTTATAATCGTCTTTGCAGTTCTACAGATAACTACAGTTGTGATCTGATTACCTACAGTTGACGACACGATTTCCTTCTTCTGTTCAAGATTTTTTCAGACCTCCCATTAATTGCCCTTCCTTTTGGTTTACCCAACAATCGGAATTGTCCATTGCTCCCGATAATTTTTATGATCATCTGCTCTTTGCAAGTAACTCGCATGACCCCAACTTGAAGCAATACTTCGTAACCTTCGAGTTCAAGCGATCTCATAGATATTAGATTTTTTTAAGACAGGAACTTACCAAAATCCCATTAATGCATGATGTACTCCATCATACATCTCCAATGTAAGTTTTTCCACCTTAGTAATTGCATACCCTTACAATAAGCCAAATGAACAGTTCCATGCACCAAGCATAGAGATCATTCATCAAATATCTCCCTCATCGAATATATATGAAAGTAACAACCTAAATCTAATATCCATCAGTGAGAAGTACCTAGTTGGTTGATGACAAGTATGTCTGGATCATCTTTTACTACCGTTATTAAGCATACACCATTCATTTGCTTCAAACTCGGACAATTCTTTATCATATGACTTTCATCGTCATATTGATAGCATACACGCGTGCCTTTACTCTTGTCTTTCTTTTTTTTTACTCTTGTTTTGCCTGCAACATCTATTATAGCCAATGCTTGATCACATGAGAATAGAGATTCTAATGGCTTTTTCAAGGACTCTACCTATAATAGATACGCAACAACCTCATTGAAGTTGAGAGTAATTTTCTTGGCAAGAATATTCATCACCAATTGTTCCCATGATGATGATAGAGATAATACCAATATAACGATTTCATCGTTCTCCTCAATTTTCTCATCTACACTAATAAGCTGTGTGATAAGCTTTTTGAAGACATTGAGATGGTTAACAAACCACGTACCTTCCATCCTCTATGAGCAATTTGTACAACTATTGCTTTAGCACCGACCGGTTTATCAACGACTTTGCCATATACAATTTCTTCTAAGTCCTATAATTTTATCGGTGAATTCTTCTTGATCACTAAGTACTTTACCTCATCAGAGAGACATAGACGGACTGTACTGATAACATTTTGCTCTATCATCTTCTAGTATTATGCGGATGTTTTTCCCCCTTTTTTGCCCATTTAATGTAGTGATTAACTCTTGCTGGATAAGGACATCATTCAACACACATTGCCACATGCTGAAATTCCCCGCTGTTAAATTTCTCTACTTTATTCTACATTATTGACATTGAACTGCAGCGACAGACTCGGCCTCAGCGGTGGGCTGTGTAACTCCTGACTGCTTAAAAGATGACCAAGAAACAAGAGAAGTGAAAATGAATTGGCAAGTGCTAGAAGTGCTCTTCTTATCTATCCTACAGCCAGCAAAGTCTGTATCGGAAAAGGCTCTAAAGGACAGACAAGCAGAAAAAGAGTAGCAAATACCATAAATCAATATTAGCTTGAAGGTACCTGAAAATGCGCTTCACCGCTTGGCGATGAGAGGCATAAGGAGAAGCCTAAAATCGAGTGCACAGACACACAAAAACTGTATGTCCGGCCTCGAAGCAGTGAAGGTACAGGTTGGAGCCGATCATGCTCCGAAACTCCTTTTGATCAACTGGCTCACCATCCTCATCAGGCTCAAGGATAGCAATGGTGGCCATAGATAGGAGTCATCACTGGCTTCCCATCAGACATGTCGAAGCACCACAAGAGGTCTCGAGTGTACTTGCCTTGATGTAAGAAAGTGCCTTCCCGAGTCTACTTGATTTGAAAGCCAACGAAGTAGCTCAACTTGCCCATCATGCTCATCTTGAACTCTGTGCTCATCACGTCTGAAAATTAAGACATAGAAGAGTGCGAAGAGCCACCAAAGATAATATCGTCCACATAAATCTAGACGAGAAGAAAATTAGAATCCTAGTGTCTGATGAATTGAGTCTTGTCTACTATACCCATCTTAAAACCATGGCAGAGAAGATTGGAATTAAGCCTTTCATACCAAGCTCTATAGTCCTGCTTAAGTCCATATAAAGCTTTAGAAAGCTTGAAGACATGGTTTGGATATTTGGGGTTCTCAAATCCTGGAGGCTGCCTAACATACACCTCTTCCTCAATATACCTATTTAGGAATGCACTCTTGACATCCATTTGAAAAAGGTTGAAGCCCTTGAATGCCGAAATGCTAGCAGGATTCTAATAGCCTCTAGTCTAGTTACAGGAGCAAATGTCTCCTCGAAGTCATGACCCTCGACCTGAGAAAAGCCCTATGCAACTAGCCTAGCCTTGTTCCTAATGACAACCCTATCCTCACTCTGCTTGTTCTTGAACACCTACTTGATCCCAATGATATTATGACTAGATGGAGGCTCGACAAGCAACCATACTTTGTTCCTCTCGAAGTTCTCAAGTTCCTTATGCATAGCATTAATCCATGATTCATCGGATAATGCATGAGAGAAATCCTTCGGCTTAATGGAGGCAACAAAGGCTGAGTGGAGGCAGAAACTGGACAAACCTGATTTTGAGCGTGTGACACGGTCAAACAGATTGCCAATAATCTGATCAGGTGGATGAAGCCTCTGAATATGGCGGGGTGGTCCAGAAGCAGAAGTGGCCTCTACCTCATGCACAGAAGAGGCAGGAACAGAGCCACTCGCTGAAGGAAAGTCTGAAGGTAAGGGCTGGTCTCCCTAAGATGCAGAAATGGAAACAAGAGGCACCTCAGGTGTAGAGGGGACTGGATCAGATGGAACACCATCATTTCCATCATCCTCATTCTCTACAAAGATGATCTCGAAGAGAGATCAAGATGAGCCTGAAATGTCAGGTCTAGCTCCTGGGCTAGCCTCATCAAAGATTACTTCACAGGTCTCTATGATCCTATTCGCATCACAACTCCATACCCTATAGCTACAAGAAGAAATCGAGTAACCCAGAAAAATACCATCAGAAGAGCGAGACTCAAACTTATCCAGGTTAACAGACTTCAAGATGAAACACTTGCAACCAAATACAAAAAATGAGAAACACTAGGCTTTCGCCCATACCTCAACTCGTAAGAAGTGCGGTGCAAATATGCTATCAAGAATACTCGATTAGACACATAAAAAGCAGTAGCTATAGCCTCAGCCCAAAACTTTTTAGGAGTATTGTACTCGTCTAGCATCGTCCTGACCATCTCAACCAAGGTTCTGTTCTTTCTTTCCACATCGTCATTTTGCTGAGGGACGTAGGGAGAAGAGAACTGATGCTCTAAGCCAAACTCCACACAAAACGCTCAAAGTAGGAGTTCTTAAACTCCATGCCATTGTCACTGCGTATAGCTCGTAACGCACCAGGGAGCTCAATAAACAACCTACTGACCAAACCCTTGAAATGGGTAAAAACTCATCCTTCCAGGCCATGAAAAACACCCAAGAATACCTCAAAAAATCATCGACAATAACAAGAACATATCACTTTCCACCCGCTAACTGCACTCTACCTGGACCAACAGTGTCCATATGTAAAAGCTGTCCTGGTGTATCAGTCATCACAACAGTGACTGGAAGATGAGAAGCAGAAACCATCTTGCCATGTCGGTAAGGAGAGCAAACTAAGTCTTTGACCATCTTGAGTTTAGGCAAACTACGAATGAGATCATGATTGCTAACTCGAGTCAAATGGTCGAAACCGATGTGACCTAATCTCCTATGCCACAAGGAGAGATCACGGGACTCCAATGCAATCAAACACCGAAGAGAGTCTCCAGAAGAAGCAGAAAAATCAGTATGAAAAACTCTCCCAAATCAATAAATCCCGCAAAATAACTCCCCTAATGAATCGAGGATTCTACAGATACTACTCTTAAAGCTTACATCGAAAGAGTCATCGATAAGCTGAGAGACAGAAAGCAAATTGTATTGCAGCTTACTCACTAAGGCAACATCCTTAAGAATGAAATTGTCATTAATGCAGATGGTACCTTTGGCAATGACTCTACCTGAAGAAGCGTCCCCAAAGGTGATCAACTCATCACCGGGAGCCCGGACTAGGGAAGAGAACCATCTAGAGTCTCCAATCATATGACGAGAAGAACCGAAGTCAACGATCCATACCTCTCCCTTCCCCATCCTACGAACCTGGTCAAGACACAAGAGAGAGAGATGACTCAGTACTGGGATAAAGAGAAGATTTAGGAACCCAATATTGAACCACACGATGTCTCAAAGTACCAGCCACAGGAGCAAAAGACTGGACTCTACTATCTCTCTGACGTTCTACTCTCACAAGACCAGAAGTAGTTCTAGCAGAAGACCTGGGAGCTGGAGCTGGATTGGCCCACCATCGTGCAAAGGCCGGACCATCCCAGTGAGGCTACCCAAATCTTCTACCAGGAAACACCTCACACTGCTGATATCTACCTCGATGAGAAACGCGAATAATATCAAAAGGACGTTGAAAAGACTGATCAAGAGCAAATTCAGGACGAAAACTCGAATGAACAGCATGAAAACTTAGTCCTGAACGTTGCCCTAAAACAAATGACTCTCTAACCTGTCTAACAGCAGTGTATGTCTTAGGAGCACTCATAGTCTGGGGATGACCCTGAATAATCCTAAGAGCAGCAACACGCTCACGCCTTGTGATCGTGGCGCGCCTGAAGCAGAAATCTACCAAATGTCCATCCTTCTGACAGAAGGTGCGTGTATACTTCGCCTTACTAGAGGCAGAAGTAACAGGAGGAGCAACCTTCTGATCAGAGATCCCATGGACAACCCCATCAGATCTAAACACAGTGGTACTCACCCTGGGAGCTACCATGATCTCACCACTCTTGGAGCCAGGCACAATGGTGGGAGGATGCACCCGAGCGTGCTCCAAGTAGTCAAATCCTAGACCCTGATTAAACCAGCTAATCTTGGATTCGTCTAGAATGAGATTAAGCTTCTTCTTGCCTCCTACAAACTTCTCAAGAGTGCTTATGAGATACTCACACTCTCAGAAGAGAGAGACACAGGAAGAACAAGGGGAAGAGAAAGGAGAAGAACTAGATAAGGAAGAACCACCAGCACGTGTATTTTTCTCCCTCAGAACGGCTGCCTCAACTTTGAGGGCCTCACAGGAAACACAAGGAGTATTTCTAATCCTATGGGTCTGGGCCTCAAACTTCTTCCTAAGATCGACTTGGATTTTATCCAAGTCCACCTCAATCTCAGGACATCACAACAAACTTTCTTAAGACTTAACTAGTAAGTCCTTAGCAAGTTCAGCATACATGACATTTAAGGATTTATTGTCAAGTTTTAATTGCCTACAGCCCTCACATGAGCTGACTGAGTCCTTAGAAGCAAGCAATTCGAGTTCATTGTTTCTAGTAGATAGCTTCCTAAGGTGTCACTCATGGCATCAATTTTTGCAAGTAATTTAGGGCAATTTTCACACGATGAGCTAGTGTGAGCATGAAGAAAACTAGCATCTACAGAAATAGCAACAATAGAACAAGTGCTAGCATTCTTCGACCTAAAACTCTCAAGCTAGAAAACCACACTATCATGCATAGTCCTTAGGCTCTCAAGCTCCACAAGCAAAGCATCACAAAGAGTACAGTCATCAAAGACTAGGGAAAGAGAAGATCTAAGAGAAACTAACTCCCAAGTCAAGTTATCTGCTTTCTTCTCTAGCTCCGTACACCTAGCTCTAGCTCTAGCATGAAATTTTCCTAGCATGTAGAAAGCTTCATTGAGCTAGTCATAGGAGGGTACCTCATCCGAGTCGCTGATGCCGTTGGCGTTCACCATGAAGCACATCCTAGTGAAGTTGTCACTGCCTTTGGTCTTCTCTTGCTGATCATCCTCACCCTCATCGCTTCAGGTCTCCAAGTCGGAGAGGTTGATGTCGTCGAGTGCGGCGAGGAAGAGGTGGAAGAGCTTCTTGTTCTTCGAGAAGTTACGGTACTTCTTCTCACACGCTGGGTTGCGAGCTGGAGGCTTCTTGTTGCGGTTTTTGTCGATGTAGTCGTTCTTTACCGAACCGCCGGAGTCATTCTTATCCTTCTCGAGCTTGGGACAATTCGCTTGAATTTGGTAGGGGCCACCACACTTGAAGCAGGTGATCATGCCACCTCTCTTCCTCTCTCTCACCCTCTTGTTTGCATGAGTGAATTTGCGAGCCAAAATAGCAAGCTTATTTTCTGAAAAAATATCCAGTTGGTCATCGGTTAGCTCACAAAGGGTGGAGAGGGAAATCCAGCAAAATAATCAGAATTTGATTCAGTGGGATTGGTGCCCAAGGCCATCAACTGAGATTTCATCTTGCCAAAGACGACGTCGATCTCATGAGTCTTGAGACAGGAATAAAGCCCATCAAGAGTCAAAGTCGATAGGTCGGTAGTGTCCTTGATGGAGGTCACTTTCATGTCCCAATCTTGAAGATCGAGTGCGGTGAAGAAATGTCGAGCATTATCCGCGTCAGGGTATATACAACCGACTGCTCGGAGGTCGCTCAAAATCTTTGTAAATTGAGCAAAACACTCGTCAAGACTCTCACCAGCGTGTAGATGAAACTTGTTGTAATTACGCTTGAATTGGTTATGTCTCACTATCTTGATTTGGGTGATGCCCTCATAGTAAACATCGAGCTTCACCTAAATCTGATGAGCAGAATGGAGGTGAGAATTCCTATCATACTCACTGCGACTAAGACCCTGAATGAGGATGTTCCTTACTTTAGCGTTCACCTTAACGTCAGCCATATTGCTGGCCGTAACGTTTTCATCGGTAGGAACCTCATACGGGAGTTTCACCTTCTGCCATATCAGGAAGCACTAGGCAGTGATGTATGAATGACTCCATCCAAGATTTTCAGAAAGGAAAATCAACACTAGAAAAGATGGGAGGTTTGGTAGAATACTTGTCCATCGCCATAGCTCTTAAGACCGGTCAAAAACTACAGAAGAGCAAAACCGGTTCTGATACCAATTAAAGGATCGAAATGGCGATCAGAGTGGGCTGAATGATCCCAAATAAAATTTCCCCTACTCAAAATGATCCAACCAAGCCCACAGACAATTCAATCAAAAAGGAGCAAACGAAATGGAGGAAGTTTCTTGAAATTCTGGTATGACCGGGTTGAATCCAGTAGCACCGGAATCCGGTATGATCAGGCTCAAGAACAATAGGAAGAACAGAGCCAAAAATAGCACGAACTCATAAGCTAATTTGAGGAATCTTTTGATCGACTGGACAAAAACTCACGAAACTTGGTAGATGTGATAGAAAGATGTCGAGAACTTAGTTCAACCTTCAATCGCAAGGATTGACATCAAAGTTCTGACCTTTTTCACTTTGAAGGAAGAACATACCAAGTTTGAGCAAAATTCGAGAACTTGATCTTGAACTTGCTCGTGGGATTTTGATGATCAAGATGATCTTGGATAACCTCCCACATGTTATGGCAAGCAAGAACACAAGTCCAAAACCCCTCAAACACGATCTAGAAGGATGATTCACTCAAGAAACAAGATCGACTTCTTGTAAGAAAAACTCATGGATTGCCTAGATGATTAAGATAAGAAAGGAAGAAGATTCATCAATCAACATCCTTTGCACAAGAATCAAAAACATGTAGAATGAGGGGAGGCAAATCCAAATTACATGAATGTAAGTGCGGA
Organism: Otatea glauca; assembly: GCA_036346275.1. Classification (NCBI taxonomy): domain Eukaryota; kingdom Viridiplantae; phylum Streptophyta; class Magnoliopsida; order Poales; family Poaceae; genus Otatea; species Otatea glauca. The sequence goes on along the minus strand of CM070721.1, from coordinate 40,055,729 downwards.
ATTTTTAATGCTGAATTTTAATGTGTCACGTAAATTTAAGCATAAGGGAAAATGATTTGCATTTCTGGAGGGAGATTTACAAAGCCTCACAATAAGGTGGGCAAAAAGCTCAATGGAGCTAAAACCTCTAAAACCTTTAGGAGAAAGAAGGCTACCCCTCCTCCTCTATTTATACTACTCTTGAGTCACCCTCCACCCTTGGATGAGTTACTTCTACCCTAAGGACCACCATCAAGGGTTAGGAATGACTCCCACACGCAGCCATACTAACTAGACCTGCTACTCTATCACCTAGAACGCGATCCGACAGCCCTCTTTGATCCGAGCAGCTCCTAGCTAGCATCTCAGCCATTCTTTGTCTTCTAATTTCGCAGTGACTCCGTCTCTGATCATCCTCCGGCGATCTTCGATCGTCTAGACCTCCGGTGCACCTCGCCTAGTCCCGGTCATTCTTCGCCTCACCATAATCTAGTACCGTCGTCCTGCAACCATCAAAAATAAGGAATTACCCATCACATAGCAATGTCTAAACAAAGATATGCAATAATCATCCAATTGAAAAAATCAATTCTCACATCGCTCATAAAATCAGCACTACCGCCCACCGTATCGACTTCATCGAGTTGCCACCATCGAGTAGGTTCCTCGCTTGGGTAGTAACTCGACCACCGTATCGACTGCATCGAGTTGCCACCATCGAGTAGGTTCCTCGCTTTAGTAGTAACTTGACCACCGCTCAACTCTATCGATCACGGCACTAAGTCTATCGACCACATGTCCAACTCGATATCAAGTCTATCGACCACATGTCCAACTCGATACCAAGTCTATTGACCTCATGTCCAACTCGATATCAAGTTTATCGACCTCATGACCACAGCAGGGCGCTACTCGAGGCCGTTAGTGCCGCTCGGCCAGCACTACCACTCAAAGTCAAGTCGATAAAACGATATCGAGTAACAATTGGTTGGTCTAAGGGCTCGAGTTGAGCTGATGGTAGGACACTCGACCCAGTAACATTTCTACTCGATACTTAGCGACTACCAATCTACTCGAGTCGTTCGACCACAAGTTGGTAGGGCGTTACTCGAGGCCGATAGAGCCGCTTAGGATAGACACAATTCAAATTGTTTCAATTTGGAATTTCAGTTCAAATCGAACTCAACCCAGATCATACCAAGCTCAAATTTAGTCAAATACTTATCACAAACATGGGTAGACCTCTACATGGTCTTTGAAGTATATATAAATTTGGACCTAATAGAACATAATATGTATAAGGGTATTTTCGGAAGTTTATACTATCTTACTAACTTCATCTATATACTTTTTCTTACATCAACCCGATATCCAATATATGTCTTTGACTATTTTTTCCTATTATATGGTAGTAAAAGTCATGAAAAATACTGTGATACAAACTATTTTTATGGATTTTTTTTCAATATTAAATGTCAATTTGAAATGTTGACTACACGCATTCTAAAATGACATCAAAAAGAACACAACGAGTAGCTTATATCTGCTACAACAATTAATGAGTTTTAGGTGCATTATCCAATTAATTGTATCTTTATGTTGTAAATAAAGAGCCTCAAAATATTTTAATTATCGAACTAATATTTCATATCTAAATGTGTTTTAGACACAAACTCTCTCCAATAGCAATCTACAGGTATCTAGTATATTGCATGAGACACAAGTTTTCTCTCTCTTTCACCTCATCAAAACTTGCTGTGGCACCTTCTCATGTGTGTGTATATATATATATAATTTTAGAAAGTCTTATGTACAAATGAGACTAGTTGAATGTGTTGGAAATATTAGGAATTTTCTCAATATTTTAATCCACATAATTATGTAAATCATGATTAAACGATGACGCAATTCTAGCTCAAAGCCAAAGGTACTATATAACAAATTATCTATCTCATACGCAAAGACTAATGAACAACAAAGCAATATGATTAAAACACGGTATAAGTTAATATACCCTTGAGCCGGTTCCACCATAGGCACAGGCGCAGGCAGAACATTCTCGTTCGCCATGACGGTCGGAGTAGACGATCACAAGTTGTCGTAGTGAAGCCTTGGTGCATTGGAGAGATCGATGCAGTCGAACGTTGGTGCAAAGGTGATGCGTTCCGTAAACACCGACACACTCGAGCAGTCGCGTGGTACGCTCCCCAAAAACCTTATCGGCCTTCTATCTCGAGCAAGATCTCAAGAAGGACGAGGTTCCGGAGGCCTGCTCCCTCTGCTACTTGTGCGCGCAAGAAAACGGAGTCGGGAATGCAAAAGACAACAGCAGCTACAATGGATGGATGGAGTATTGTGGGAGAGTTCTTCAGGTGAAGAAAAGCACAGTCGTTGTTCTCCTTATATAGCCTTGCGACATGCAACGGGCAGGACAGCCATTACCAGCCATCAACTCATGTAATCGTTACCAGTAACCGACGATCATTATGAGCCAGCCTCGACTCGACTCGCACTCGCACACGCCACGCCACGGCTCGGCTCGGCGCGCGCGCGCGTGTGGCACAGCCTTTACCCTTTTCCACCTTTCTAATTGAGAGACACACAACTCAACTATTTAAGTTGGTCAAACCTTCTCTCAATTACCCATATGGTACTAAACCAATTTCATGACTCCTAGTATTTAATGGGCCTTTTGGAATTTCTATTAAATTAATTATGGGCCATCCCATAATAATCTAACAATCCCCACCAAATTTCAAAGGCACATTTGAAATACTCTCAGTTCCAATGTAGTTTGATACACCAGTGTTTTGATGGAGACTGTTAAGTTGAACTTCCATCTAGAACAATGGTTACACTCATCCACAACCAACAATGGACTATGCCTTGAATTGACAGTTTGTGCGTAAAAGTTTCACCAAAGTCCTTTACTGATACTAGGCTGCTAAATGCATCCCCTCGGTTTGGAGCTTATAAGTCATACTCCTTGGCCTTTCATGAGCCTCTAGAGATCACCCAATCTCATAGACTGTGACTAGCAATCAAACTCATATAGGGTATTCCTCATAAGATGTTCTGTAGGACAACATCTCTGCTTATCAAAGCCACTCGGAATACATTAAGGTATAACCAACCTGCCATACAGAATAGGAGAGTTATTGCATCTCAAACGGAGTGGGCTAAATACAGAAGTACTCTCCTCTCAGCCAGTCACTAGCTTGTCTCAACATTCTAATTCACGGGATCTCCGATCAAATAGGATGTGTTACCACTAAGACATGACTTTATATGGGCCTCAAACCCATCTCCCTCGATGCTTCATCTATCACATTCCGTGATAGTCCCTTTGTAAAAGGATCTGCCAAGTTTTTAGCCGTCTGGACATAGTCCAATGCTATAACTCCGGAGTTTCTCATTTTCCTGACAGACTTCAACCGCCTCTTAACGTGCCTTGATGACTTCATGTTATCCTTAGAATCGTTTCACCTTGACAATCACCGCCCGATTGTCACAGTTCAAAAGAATAGCGAGTAATCGGTTTCTCAACCACCGTAAGTCCTTCACAAGTTCACGCAGCCAATCGGCTTCCACAGAGGCGGTATCTAATGCTGTGAGTTCTGCTTCCATTGTAGACCTCGGTAAGATGGTCTGCTTGCAAGACTTCCAGGAAACAGCTCCACCACCTAATATGAACACATATCCACTTGTGGCTTTTATTTCATCAGCATCAGATATCCAGTTTGAATCACTATAACCCTCTAGTACCCTAGGGTACCCGGTGTAGTGAATTCCATAACTTGATGTCCCTTTTAGATAGCGCATTACTCTCTCAAGAGCATGCCAATGATCATCTCCCGGGTTTGAAACAAACCGGCTTAGTTTGCTCACAGCAAACGAGATATCAGGCCTCGTTGCACTAGCTAAATACATCAGTGAACCAATGATTTGGGAATATCTCAATTGATCCTTTGCTATACGTTGGTTCTTTCGTAATAGCACACTTGGATCATACGGCGTTGGAGCAGGTTTGCAATCGCTATAGCCAAAGCGACTCAACACCTTTTCCACATAATGGGACTGCTCAAGAGTAATCCCATCGTCACCTTCTCTTAACAATTTAATGTTTAAGATGACATCCGCTACTCCCAAATCTTTCATTTCAAAGTTTTCGGACAAAAGTCCTTGACTTCCTTAATCACATTAAGGTTCGTCCCAAAGATCAAGATGTCATCAACATACGGACACATAATCACTCCTTCACCCCACCGTAGCGGTAATACACACATTTGTCACTTCATTCACAACAAAGCCGGCAGATGTTAAAGTTTGTCGAACTTCTCGTGCCCATCGCTTAGGTGCTTGCTTAAGGCCATACAAAGACTTTAACAACCTACACACTTTTCCTTCATGACCCTTTACTACAAATCCATCAGTGATCCATATAGATTTCCTCTTCCAACTCTCCATTAAGGAAAGCCGTCTTTACGCCCATTTGATGAACGATCGGACCGTAGGAGGCAGCCAAAGATAGTAGTACTCTAATAGTGGTCAATCCGCAACAGTGAGTATGTATCAAAGAAGTCCTCGCCTTCTTTCGGGTATAACCCTTGGCCACAAGCCTTGCCTTGTACTTTTCAATCGTACCATCGGGCCTCGACTTTTCTTGAACACCCACTTACATCCTACATGTGTTTACACCCATATGGACGATCAACAACTTCCCAAGTTCCTTTGCTCAAGATGGAATTCATCTCACTCTGGACCGCTTCCTTCCAATAGTCAGTGTCCTGAGATGAATAAGCCTCATCAATGGTTCTTGGAGTATCATCCACTAGATATACAATGAAGTCATCACCAAAAGACTTTGTAGTTCTTAGTCTCTTATTCTTACAAGTTACTTAATTGTCCTCATCTATTGGATTTTCCTCAAAAATGGGCTCAATTTGTATAGGAGTGGAAGGTTTAGGAGAGAAGATAGATTCTTGGCAAGATGAGCTAAGTGTCTCTTTCATAGGAAATAAGTCCTCAAAGAATGTGGCATCATTGAACTCAAAAATTGTACCTTTACTCATATCAGGTACTCCAGATTTCACTATTAAGAACCTATATCCAACACTGTGAAAAGCATAACCAATAAAAACACAATCAACGGTTTTTGGTCCAAGTTTACGCTTCTTTGGGATAGGCACATTCACTTTAGCCAAACAGCCCCAAGTACGTAAATAAGAGAAATTTAATCTTTTCTCTCCCATTCCTCGAATGGTGTGATTTCTTTATTCTTTGTAGGAATCTGTTTAGGACATGACAAGCGATCAATATAGCCTCACCCCACCATTCCTTGAAAGTCCCGTTGTTTCTAACATGGCGTTAACCATCTCGCTTAGAGTACGGTTCTTTCTTTCGGCAACCCCGCTTGATTGGGGCGAATAGGAGACGCCCTCTCATGGATTATTCCATGTTCCTCGCAGAATAAATTAAACTCATTAGAAAAGTATTCTCCACCACGATCTGACCTAACCCGTTTGATTTTTCTCTCAAGTTGGTTCTCAGCTTCAGCTTTATAGATCTTAAAATAGTGAAAAGCCTCATCTTTTGACTTTAATAAATACACATAGCAATATCTAGTAGAATCATCAATCAAAGTCATAAAATACCTCTTACCACCCTTTGTCAACTCCCCATTCATCTCGCATAAATCGGTATGAACTAGTTCTAACGGTGCCAAGTTTGTCACCTCAGCTGCCTTATGAGGCTTGCGAGGTTGCTTAGATTGCACACACACTTGACACTTAGAACCTTTGACTTGGGTAAATTTTGGGATTAAATTTATACTGGCTAACCGCATCATGCAACCTAGATTAATATGACAAAGTCGTGAATGCCAAACATCAGTCACATGATTACAAACATGATTCAGTTGGCTTAAGTGCGGCAGCAAAACCAGTAGTTGTAAAATTCCTAGAATAAGGTTTTTGGAATGTTGGAAATATTAGGAATTTTCTCAATATTTTAATCCACAGAATTATGTAAATCATGATTAAACGATGACGCAATTCTAGTTCAAAGCCAAAGGTACTAGATAACAAATTATCTATCTCATACGCAAAGACTAATGAACAACAAAGCAACATGATTAAAACACGGTATAAGTTAATATACCCTAGGCACAGGCACAGGGTATATTAACTTATACCGTGTTTTAATCATGTTGCTTTGTTGTTCATTAGTCTTTGCGTATGAGATAGATAATTTGTTATCTAGTACCTTTGGCTTTGAACTAGAATTACGTCATCGTTTAATCATGATTTACATAATTATGTGGATTAAAATATTGAGAAAATTCCTAATATTTCCAACAGAATGACTGCGTATAGCTACGGATAAAAAAAATCTCATTACTCATCACGTCGAGCCACCATTGTGGAGCTTAGTTTGCTTCACTCCCTCGGCTCCACCGTGCACTCAACTGAGCTCCGTCCTAGCCAACATCATGCCTCCACAAACGTTCTAAACTTACACCACGCTCTAGCCTCCGCCGCTACTCCTAGTCAAGCTTCATTGTGGTTCGCACCACTTCTGCTATGCTCGACCTTCACCAGTGTCCTTGGTGAGCTAGTCATTCTCACATACTGTAATTCATGGGCAATAAAACACACACATGCAATCAGAACTCACAGGTCCCGTCATAATAAGCACAAATACAAAACTTATTATCAAAACATAAAAGATATCTTGACTTTTCAATTGTGCCAATTCCTCAGCTAGCTCCTTAGCTGGCCATTGCACCCTTCGATCGTAAGCTTCACCGAGCTAATCATCTACAGGGAAGAACTAAAAGGAAAATTTTCCATTACATCAAAATGAGTAGTGCATGCTTTTCTCTAACTTCCGAAGAATATTGGAGAATGACATGGCTTGAACCTTGGTACCTTCCAATCAGCCGTACGTCGTTCACAGATCACATCAAGCAGTTGGAGATTTGCACAAACGGAATGTATGGACATTGAGAGTATATATGTAGATTTTTCTGAACTTAAGTTAGTCGGGAGTTTGTTACGTGGAATTTAAGAGAGTTTGCTGCGGACGTACCACTAATCATCAACCCCCTCTTTTTAGCGGTAGACATACATCGTTGAGAAACTTACACAGACACTCGATCGCTGTCCCATGGTGCAACTGCAACTCGGCAGATGCCCAACTTGATCCTTGCGTTCTCTTCTTCTCTGCCATGGCAATTACTAGGAAGAGACCAAAAGATTCAGAGAAGCGTGATCTCGGGCAGAGCAGAGCCAACGAACGCACACACAACGGCCTGGCCCGCCTTCCCCGCGACGACGAACGAGAATGCGACAGCGGGGCCGGCCGATCTGGTCTGGTCTCTTTTGGCCTGCCTCATCACTCATCAGCTGCATCAATGGACGGCGGCAAGCTCTGCTCGGGCAGAGCAGAGCCAACGAACGCACACGCAACGGCCAGGCCCGCCTTCCCCGCTACGACGAAGGAGAATGCGACAGCGAGGCCGGTCGGGCTGGTGTGGCCTCTTTCATCCCGCCTCATCACTCATCAGCTGCATCAATGGACGGCGGCCGGTTCGGCTCGGCTGAAGCCTGCACCTGCATCAACCTGCAGCGTGCATACAGCTGCCCATCCGCGTGATGTGTCTCCCTAGTCCCTACAATTGCGGCTGGGTCTCCATGAGATCACGCATTCAGGCGCACAGCTTGCATGCAGGTGCTGCTGCCTGCCCCCCATAGAGTACTGCATCGGCAGCAGATAGCATCACTGATAGATATGTATATGTGGTTGCCCTCAGTGGCAGCAGTGCACGGCTCAGCCCCGAATCCTCGATTGCAGGATTGCTTAGATTCCATCTCATAGAGTCTTGTAAGAGAAGTCACAAGTGTGTACGATGAATCTTGTCCAGAGAATCGAAATAAGATGTTGAAGTAAGAGAGAAAAGATTTTATGAAATGACCACAAATTTTTTAAGTATAATGTCAAAAAAGTAAAAAGGATTGTTGCTTTCACATAACCTCTCAAATCTTTTAAAACCTTTGAATCTTTACCCTATGCTAGATTAATCTTGTGCTAAAGAATAATCTAGCTTTTGATCCTGTTGTCTACTTCTTACTTTGGATGAGTTGGTTTGTAGGTTCTTGATTGCTTAGATTCTCCATAATACCCGTTAAGTTTGTATATATAACCTCTCGAGTTCTCCTCCAATGATAAGAGTAATCCTACACTCATTAGAATTAGAAATTCTAATCCTATTAAGATTCATCTAGCACAAATTTCCAAATCATAAAATCTATACATGATTCACTATATTTAACAATCTTCACCTTGACTCTTATTCATTAAAGTTATCATGCCACTCAAAGAACTCACTTTAAGTCCGCTCTACATTTTTTTTGTTTTTCCTCCCACCTTTGGGAGTGCCCTCACCTCAGGGACTCATGCACATCACCGCAATGTATATGTTGATGTTCAGGCTTGGTAATCCGAACCCTTTACCAGAGAGAACTTTCTTTGTGCAGGTTGGCTAACCACACCTTCTATTTCTACAACCCTCAATGCCAGAGGTTTGTATCGCCTACTCGATGGTACTTTGTGGTTGGTGCCTTCACATCTTCCTTTTTCTACACAACTCACACCTTCGACTTTGTGTCTGCTATATTTTACAATCGTCTTTGCAGTTTTACGGGTAATTACAGTTGAGATCTGATTACCACAAACATTGCCCTTCCTTTAGGTTTACCCATCAATCGGTATCGTTCATTGCTCCAGATAATTTTTATGATCATCTGCCCTTTCCAAATAACTCGCATGACTCCACCTTCAAGTGATACTTCGTAACCTTCGAGTTCAAGTGATCTCATAGATATAGATTTTTCTATAAGACAAGAACATACCGAAATCCCGTTAATGTGTGATGTACTCCATCATACATCTCCAATGTAAGTATTTCCACCTCAATAATTGCCTAACCTTACAATAAGCCAAATGAACAGTTCCATGCACCAAGCATAGAGATCATTCATCAAATATCTCCCTCATCGAATATATGTGAAAGCAACAACCTGAATCTAATATCCATCAGTGAAAAGTACCTGGTTGATTGACGACAAGTATGTCTAGATCATCTTTTACTAATGTTATTAAGCATATACAATTCATTTGCTTCAAACTCGGACAATTCTTTATCATATGACTTTCATCGTCACATAGATAGCATACACGCGTGACTTTGCTCTTGTCCTTCTTTTTTTTGTAACTCTTGTTTTGCTTGCAATATCTATTACAACCAATGCTTGATCACCTGAGAATAGAGATTCCGACGGCTTTTTCAAGGACTCTGCCTATAATAGGTATGCAACAACCACATTGAAGTTGAGACTACTTTTCTCGACAAGAATATTCATCACCAATTGTTCCCATGATGATGGTAGAGATGATACCAGTATAACGATTTCATTGTTCTCCTCAATTTTCTCATCTACACTAATAAGCTATGTGATAAGCTTGTTGAAGACATTGAGATGGTCAACAAACCGTGTACCTTACTTCCTCTATGCGCAATTTGTACAACTATTGCTTTAGCACTTACCGGTTTATCAGCGACTTTGCCATATACAATTTCTTCTAAGTCCTTCTATAATTTCTTCGGTGAATTCTTCTTGATCACTGAGTACTTTACCTCATCGGAGAGATATAGACGGATTGTACTGATAGCATTCTGCTCTATCATCTTCTAGTCTTCAGTGGACGTTTTTTTTTCCTTTTTTGCCCCTTTAAAAGTAGTGATTAACTCTTGCAGGATAAGGATATCCTTCAGCACACATTGCCATATGCTGAAATTTCCCCACTGTCAAATTTCTCTACTTAATTCCACATTATCGACATTGATCTTGATTTTATTCTACTTGACGCTTTATTAACCTTCTCACAAATCTGATTTATCTGGGCTTGGCTTTGATACCACTTGTTACACTCGCATACTACTTCTTATACACAGTAGCCCCTGGATCGGATTAGAGTTTTGTGAGATAAGGTATGAGTGTGCATGGTGTCAAGAACGAAGCAGATGAATCTCGTAGAGAGAACCAAAATAACGATGTTGAAGCAACTACGACGAGAGAAAAGATTTAGCAAAACCAACCATAATTTTTTTAAGCATTACCTCAAAAGAGTACAAGAGATTGGTGCTGTCTCACAACCTGTCGAACCTTTTAGGACTTTTGGAAATTGCTCTATATAAGAATATGATGCTGAAGAATAACTAGCTTCTAATACTTGCATGCATCTCTTGCTTTGGATGAGTTGGTTTGTGGCTTTTTGGTTATTTGGGTTCTCTATAACCACCCTCTAGGTTTATATAATCTATCTAATTCTCCTCCATAGCAAATATAAATTTACTCCTATTAGAATTAACTAATCCTTACGATTCATTTAGTAAATCTTTCCAAATTCTAAAAATCTAGATATGAATCATCCTATTTAACGCTTCTGCTTGAAAAATCCATGCAGGGAATGAATGGGCTGTGTTGATTGGAATTTCAATTTGGGAGGGGTTGTGTATGTGTCGTGCCCTCTACAGAGTTTACAGGCAGCCTGGGTGGTGTCTTGGGCTCCGCTTGGGATCTTGATTCTCGACCTGGTGGATGTCTCTGTGGCATCTCCTTTGTCATTGTTTTGATGATGAGTTGACGGCCTTCTCACTGATTTTTCATCGTTCGTTCTTTCGGATCTTTAGTTCCCAAAATTAATTCAATCAAGGTGATGTTTCGAATTCCCCATGTAAAGGTCTCGCCGGCGTGTGTTTGAACGTTGCAGCCAACTTTTCCTTCGAGTCCAAATTGACTCTAGGACAGTGCATGTAAGTCTTGTATTTGCTGTAGAACAGTAGAAAATTGATAATTCACCGATGGACACTACAAAATCATGATCGCTTAACAGAACACACTGCACCTATTAAAATAATATTATTTAAAAATTATGAGAGATGAGGAGCATAAAAGGTTACATTTTAAAAGAAATTTTAAGGAATTTAGCCATCCAAACTTGATAATTTAACCATCAATAACTCAACCATCCAAACCTCATTTTAAACATTATTTGGCAAATAAGACTTTACACCCCTTATCTCTCCTATATTCCAAAATAATATTATTGTAAAATGCCAGGAGTGGTTCAGATAATTGTTCACAATTCTGTAATGCCCATTAGCGATTTTTCAATTTGCCAATGTCCTTTCAGCAAATGCCATACTTTTGCGATGACCTAGAGTTTTTCTTACTGCCTTTGGTTTAGGATAATGCACTTTTTTTAAGAGAATGATAAGAGATAGAATTATTTATCAATCTATTATGTAATTAAAACGGTGCTAAAATCTAGAAATCCACATTTATAAGAGAAAAATGAGAAAGATCTACCCCACTTATTTCGATAAATCTAGATTATGATGATATAGATTAATCATTTTCATATACCATTAAACATACAGTGATGCGTTGATGCATATATGTACGACGTGAAACCAAATTCGTTGGACGCACCTGCACCCCGGAGGAAGCATGGAGAAGGTGTTGGGCATTGAGGAATGGGTGGTGCAGGTGCCACAGATCCGACGAACTGGCTTAGTGTCCTACCTATGCATCGAAGCATTATTATAAACATTAGTCATCGACATGTGCGTCTGCACGGCTAGCAATTTTAATAAACACTACTACAGAATTGTACATCAGAATCGGTTCTTTTTTGTCATTACAGTCGGTTCAAGTGGCGATACGAAGTCTTTGGATAGTGATGAGGTGGAGTTATCACAGTCGGTTTTGCCCCGATTGTAATAAAGCCTCATTAGAATCGGTTCTTAGATCAAACCGATTCTGATGAACACATTATCACAATCGGTTTTTTCTAATAACCGATTCTGATAAAGGGTCATCAGAATCGGTTCCTTAAAGGAAGCGATTCTGATGACCCCCTCATTAGAATCGGTTCTTTTTCGGAACCGATTCTAATGAGGGGTCATCGAATCGCCTTTAAAGAATCGATTTGATGACTCATTAGAATCGGTTCTTTTGTGGAACCGATTCGATAACTGACGTTATCGTAATCGATTCAAAAGAACCGATTCTAATGAGGTCATCGTAATCGCCTTTAAAGAACCGATTTCGATATGTATCATCACAATCGCTTATTCCAAGAACCGATTGTAATGGTATGGTTATCACTATCGCCTGTAAAAGAACCGATTCTATTAATGTGGTCATCACAATCGCTTTCTTAAAAGAACCGATTCGATGACCTCATGGGGTGTTTCAATTTTGCATATTATCCAAAATAACACACATATTAACATTGGGCATATATATATCACATTGACAATACGTAATGCACATATCACATTCACGTAACACGAATACGTAAATTGCAATACATATAGCCCATTCGCTCACAAAATACAAACACAAACATGCTTAACAATCAAGACACGTGCATATATATCACATTGACATATACAATTAATATTGTTTCCATATGGTCTAGTAGGACGCTTCAGATCTCTAAACCTACCGTCCTTCGATATAACTTCTAACCAGCACCATTGGCATAAGTGATCTCGTAAATTGTTGAGTGCTTTGCTGTCTAAGCACTTCTCGGGGATATTGATCATCCGCAAAACATAAATGAGTGCATGAATTTAAGTTTCAAAATTTGTATGTGAAAGGCTAAGTATGCATGTACATATACCTTAGGAAAAAGGTGTGAGCCACGACCACAACCAACATGTGTTGCATGACATAGAAGCCGACAGTCATCGCTGCCTGTTGATGACACTGTGAAGAGAGAAAAGAAATTAACACACGAAGATTAGATGTCAAAAAATTAAACGATATATGCTAGGCACTTGTACCGTGAATTTCTTATACCCAATGCCTTGCCCTTTTTGTTATTGTGTGACCCTCCTTCATCGACATAGTCCGAGAAACCCTACATATATTGGAGAGATGCCATTGAGTAAAAAAATATAGTTAAATTCAGAAAGTGTTAGGTTACGGTAATGTACTTACTTCGCAAAGGACACTTGATCGCGAGGCCATCGGTCTCTTCTTGATTGAGTTAAAATGTAGATCGTGTTTTCACTTAACGAGGACGAGTAGAACCCAATGGTTGCTTATTAAATGGAATGTAGTGCAAGGAAATAAGTTCGCATACGGTTTAAGTGCGCATAAGTAATTGAAGGGTTTGTACTACTTACTCCTCGTGGTACGGTATTACAACGAAGTCCTTCGTCGACTCAAGATGCAATACCCTCTTGACGAGCGAGCAACAAACACCGGATGTATCCTAGCCGTGGTCGCAGACACTAGATCGGGTCGATTTAACCCAACTTGGTTTAGATTCACACGGCTCATTGCCTCATTGCCCCGCAACTCGTGTTGATATTAGAAAACATAATGCAAAATCCTATAAAAGTCGCCACCATGTTGTATGGTGCGATACTCACAGCGCCCAAGATCGTAAAGTAGAAATATCGACGGCTTTTAATTGGTACACAAGAAACAGATCCTCAAAACTGACAGGGAATATCCCATTCTCGTCACGGTGGAAATGTACCCTTTTATACATCACATTGAAGTCAACTCGACGCTCTTCCTCATTCACCTTATCAATATACCATCCATGGAGCTTGCGAGTCCACCTGCCTAGACCATTTAGTTCGTTGGATGCAAGCAGGGGCTTTCCATGTACGTAGGCCTTAAAATCATAACGGATGTCTGTGGCCTGTGGCCGACTTTTCTTTCTGGGCCGAAGGAGTCTTCGAGGTGAGGGTAGTTGGCTTTTCAAGTACCTCAAGGGGCTTTGTGGCCTTTATCAGCTTTGCCTTCTTGGCGGAAGGAGTCTCAGAGGCCTCTTGTGGTTCTGTTGGTGTCGTGCTTGTCCTTTTACACGTGAGCTCTGCACTCTGTGTAGGACTCATCACGGTGGTGGGAATGTAGCGGAGCAGGAGCAAGCATGTGTGCGGTAGGAACCCGCAAAGCACGCGATATTTAACTTATTGCAAGACTCTACCGAATGGTAGAGAAGACGCGGGATTTTTACCTTGACTAGTACGACACCGTCGTGGGTCACTTGATGAACGACATGCGTGCTTGCCCGAGAGTGCCGATATCTTCGCTGGGGGAACTCGAGCACATGTGATAAGAAGTCTTCATGGACGAGTCCACCGCACTCTCATGTAGCCCTTCCTAAAGGTCGACCATGCACAAGATGTCGGTCTCCTTGCATGGAAAAGCAACCCACAGTGCAGCCTCGACAGAAATCCGTCCTCTGTCGTGGTGGTGAGTGGCACTTAGCAGGGCCACGCAAGATGTACGCAACTTGAGGAGAAACATTGTGGAGTTACACTTGTAGCTTTAAGTTAGGAAAACTAATTATTACCTTCACTGGGATCGGTCTTATCATTTTGGAACCACAAATGCTAGGTCGGGCATAGGCTTTCTACAAGAGGCGAGGTCATCCGGCTCGACCAGAGATCATCGCCATCATCTCGGCCTCAGCGCTCCTCACGTGCCATCATCTCCCCTTATCTCATCTTCACGTGCCATCATCTCCCTTATCTCATCTTCACGTGCCATCATCTCCCCTCATCTCATCCTTGATCTCCTCCCTTAGCTCCTCCTCGAGCGCCTCCTTGAGGCGCCCGCACGTGCCTCCCATGATCTTGATCTAGCACTGGCGCCATCATGGAAGTAGGACTTCTTCAGATGCCCCGACCCTACGGCAAGCACCCGCCCTTATGGTCGGGCTTCGATCGCAGACGACGGATATCCTTCGACCCTTGGCTCGAAGGTCCCCGCTCTTCCACCGGCTTACCTCCTCCCGCAATAAGCGAGTACGAATTAGATCCAAATACAACAAGTCGGGCCAACCGCAATGTACTAAGTCGATGTCTTACGATGGCAGAGACGACGTGCGCAGTAGCGGGGTTTGCGACTACAAGCGCCCATCGGAGGTTTTCTTTGTCCTCGCTAATACCCGCCATGCGTCTCCTCACATATATGGGAGTAAGGCATCGTTGTCCCGAGTTCGCGCACTCCTCGGCTAGTCGCGCCCACTCGCCTTCTTCCCCTCATAGCCGCTTTGCACCGAGGTGGTGCGGGTGCGTGTTGTGCCTCGGATAGCGTATTCCTCTCTCTAAGCCGCTCCGCCTCGGCGTACCCTTCGCCGTCGTGAACTCCTCCCAAACATCCGTAGTAACGAACGGATACCTCTCGAATGGTGTACGCCTTTCAAGACGTACTCACGTGCATGAGGACCCCGGCGCCTCAAGGCCACACCCATCCTCTTTAAGGCGTACCGCCTAGCGTTGCATTCATCTTCCTCCTCTATAATCCATTTGCCCTTAACCTCGTCCCACAACCGATTCTTCTGCTCGGCGCTGACTTCCCTCCTCCAATCTTTAATCGTTATGGGCACTCTCTCTCTCACCAACTGACCGAGGAATGAACGGTATCACCCCTTGTACTTGGGAGGGCCCGTGCAAACCCCCATGGCATTGAAGTGGAGAACCTGTGGTGTTCTACCTGTGGCCCCTTTGTTCGGTCCTCGGGCCTTCCTCACCTTACTCGGCCCTTGAACATTTGGATCTTGGCTCGGCTCAACATTTGGAACTTGGCTTGACCTCAAGAAGACCTTCGCTTTATCTAGCGATGAGCCGATGCTCTAATTGCGACATTTTGAATGTGTATATCTGATATGGTAAATTAACATAAAAGATTCATAGATGATGTTAAAGAAAAGTATATGTGTTGAACAGCTAAGCACATACCAACGATGTCTCCTAATCTCTAAATAGGTTAGGTCTAATCCCATTCGAGGATATGTGGTTCGAGACAAGTTCCTAAGTTGTTGTACAACTCGTAGAGAAAATTTGGAAGATCTCCCGTTGTTCTCCGGATACACGCCTCAACAACATGTCAAGATGGGTGTGTATCAAGAGAACACAGAGAGATGCGGTCAAATTTACTCGAGTTGTACAACGGCTCAGAACTTGTTCGAACCACATATCCTCGAACCGTCCAAAAACGTGGACAATTCGAGAATGCTTTCTTATAAATATGCCAAGCAAAGATATTTATAAGCAAGCGTCTCGAACGGAGACTTAGGTTACGATCATAAACTCTACATTGCTCACAAGAAAACTTAAAGTACATATGCTCGAAAAAAATAGTGCTGTGAATGTGCACACTATTAAAGAATATGCCTTGAAGTAACTCAACAACTCAACATGAAGCTTGGAAGATGACTTCTATCATTTGGTATTGAGTGATATATTGTAGGCTTGTATAACTTAGTTGAAGTCACCCCATCGCATCGTCTTCCCAAGTCATCAAGATAGTGTAAAAATTCTATGTTTCGAGGTTTTCGGTGTAGTTAAATGCCATCGCTATAGAACTTTAACTATTCCCATGTCTTGTAGCAAAATAAAGAGCTCTTGAACTTCATATATGATAATCAATACAAACCCCAAAGCAGTACAAGCATATATATATGCAGCTAGATAAAAATCAAGAAAACTCAAGTTTCTTCTCCAAAATATAACCTCAAGCTAGTTGCTAATCACTATATGCACGTTAGCTCATCGATCTTCGATCGACATGCACTAAAGAAAACAAGGAAGCTAGAGTTGGAAACAGCCTACAAGTAGAGGAAACATGAAGAGATCCATCGCTGCATGCCCTCTTCTCTTGAACGCTTTTCAGAGCAACTGGAAACTCACACAAAAAGAAAAGAGGAAAGGCAAACACACAGATCGATGATAGAAAGACCGGACCAATCTTTCCCCAAAACAGCAAAAAGAACAGGAGCTAGCCAGCTAAGAATGAGCCTACATATGTATGATCACAAGTAACGGCTAAATTAATCCAAGATCTCTCAAAAACATTGGCATTAATACCCAGAAAAATACCAAAAACCTGTGATGAAACTTGCATGAACACACATGTATACTAATTATGTATTAGCTCTTTCATTAATTGTTTCTGGACCAAATATATGCATACATGGTGCGTGTGCAGATGATTTGCCTCGAGCCACCCTCACCACCAATGACCCAAGTAATGACCATATCCATTGGTTAGTTCACCCCGTATTCTAGTTCGAGAATCTACTGGTGTCATTAAGCAAATGCATGCACTTGATTGCGATTGCGTGCATATGCTTCACAAGACAATCAAAATGATCGCTAGATATCATCGAGATTTCACACCCATACATCATGTCCTCGATGAAAAAAATTGCAATACTATTCCTCTCTTCTTGCGCACAAGCATGCAGAAGATTGCTAATACTGCATACTCATATCCTGTATACTCACCTAGGTGGGCGACGATGTCGGCGAGCACCAAGCCGGACTCTCGCGGGAGGACGACGGCGGCTCAGTGGTGGCGAGGGGAGGATGGCGAGGGCTCAAGGTATTGTCAAGCTCCGCGATGCTACAATAACAAAACACACATACAACATTAATTTCTGAAAGTATCACCATTGTAACAGCATGCAAAACCAGGATACCAGAACCAAAAAGTTGGCAAACTTGGTTGGGTATTCTGACCCAAAATAACACAGGACAACGAAACCTATACACAGTTAGCACTAAACTGATAAATTCTATCCCTAGTAATCTAGACAGTGAACTGCATTCAATTGGTGTTTTTGGACGCATCAGCCTGGCTGCAATGGGAGAAACTGAAGCGCAGGAGCATGGTTTCAGTATAGCAAATTAGCATATATATGAAATGTAGAACTGAAAGTACTGGAATTTGACTGATTTGCTTCAAACAATGTAGCTATCTCAATGAAGTAGAGGCAGAAAGGGGGAACAGATAGCATAATAGCCCCCCTAAAGCAATTGAGAACCAAATTCTCGCAAAATAAAAACACTGACCTACCCGAGGTGGCGGCACTTGTGGGTGGCGCGAGGGAGGACGACGGCGCCTGTGGTGGTGTGGGGAGGATTGCGGGCGCTGCGGGTGGGTGGCGCGAGGAGGACGACGGCGGCCGTGGGTGGCGCGGGGGGAGGACGATCGCGGCGCAGCGGGTGGATGGCGTGAGGGAGGACGACGGGCGGGCGCGGGTGGCTCGGGGAGGACGACGGCGGCTCGTGGTGGCGCGGGGAGGATGGCAAGGGCTCGTGGTGGCGCGAGGGAGGACGGCGCGGCTGCGGGTGGCTCGGGGAGGACGACGGCGGCTGTGGGTGGCGCGGGAGGATGGCGATGGCGCTGTGGGTGGCGCTGGGAGGATGGCAGGCGGCGGCTGTGGGTGGTGTGGGAGGACGGCGGCGGCGGGACTACGCCGTTGGGGGGAGGCCGGGTGTGGGTGGGTGGCTGGGAGGATGGCGACGGCGCTGTGGGTGGCGCGGGGGAGGATGGCAGCGGCGGCGCTGTGGGTGGCGCAGGGGAGGACCGCGGCGGCGGGACCACGCCGTTGGGGAGGAGGCCGGCGGGGAAGGCGCTGGGTGGGGAAGGCGGCTGGGGTTGAAGCGCTGGGGGGATAGATCGATGAAGCTGGAGGCTGGCGGATGGAGGTTTTGGCCTTTTTGTGTACGCACGGTTCTTAATTAGCGAATGGCTTGTAGAAATTATCACCGTCGGTTTTACAAGCAAACCGACACTGATATGTACCATCTCTATCACTTTTTCCATAAAACCGACACTGATATATTTTATCACTATCGCTTTTTCTTAACAAAACCGACACTGATATATATACATCTCTATCATTTTTCTCCAAAAACCGACACTGATATATATACATCTCTATCATTTTTCTCCAAAAACCGACACTGATATATATACATCTCTATCATTTTTCTCCAAAAACCGACACTAATATCTTTTAGCACTATCGATTTTTCTCAACAAAACCGACACTAATATATTTACATCTCTATCATTTTTCCCCAAAAACCGACACTGATATATCCTCATCTCTATCATTTTTCCAAAAAAACCGACACTGATACATGATTATCTCTATCATATTTTTCATAAAACCGACACTGATAAATCATTATCTCAATCGGTTTTCGAGGAAAACCGACACAAATGTAGTTCGGCTTTCCAAAGAAACTGTGAAGACTGAATTTTCAGAATTAGATCAAAGAGTGAAAAGGACATAACTTTTGCAAATATAGTTAGAATTATTTGAAATTTTGTATAAGCATACTTTGAGATACTAGAAATATTTTCCAAATAGAATTTTGCAAAAAAGAGTTTGCATTGAAAAAATATACCAAAATTCAGTTCGTAGGCATGATTTTTGCTTAAAGAGTAGAAAAGTCAAAACTTTCTCAAATAAAGTC
Source organism: Otatea glauca (assembly GCA_036346275.1). Classification (NCBI taxonomy): domain Eukaryota; kingdom Viridiplantae; phylum Streptophyta; class Magnoliopsida; order Poales; family Poaceae; genus Otatea; species Otatea glauca. Next base: position 40,036,384 of record CM070721.1, on the reverse strand, counting down.
CAAGTTTTTTGAAAATTTGCAGAAATGATTTCATATAGCTTAGCCTCATTTCTGTGTTCTAGAATTATATAGACTGTATATCACATGGAGATGCACCATGTAATTGTTGGACAACAGCACATACAAGGTATCAATAAAGCCACTTTCCCACTCATGAATAACTAGATGATCAGTTTTCTTACATTTGGATGGCACATAGGCATGGAAAAGCAGAGTGCTTTCTCCCTGCTGCTCTAAGGAGCAAATGGAAATATGGTAGTAGTTTAAAGTCTGTTGTATTTTAAGATCATTGCGTATTGTAAGGAATATTTATCACATGAACAAATGTAATTCTTAGATCTTTCTCAGGTTTTATGAGGGTCTAGAAAGTGCTATAATTCTGAAACTTAAGTTACGTACAATACAAACATTTCAAACACATAGCAAGTGATACAATGATGCACTCGTTTCATTTACAATACAACCCTTCTTGATGATCTACACGCATGTAATTGGTCCCATGTGTGTCGTCGTCCCCGCTAAGACGGGCCCCATCCACAAACGGAGGTATTTCATCAAATTGGTCATATTCTTCTTCATCTACGACATTTTCAACTCCTACGATCCGCCTCTTGCCGTGAAGAACGACATGCATCCTCGGATTGGCCGGATCACGCACGTAGAAGACTTGATTCGCTTGCTTCGCAAGAATGAACGGTTCATCTTTGTAGGCGAGTCTACTAAGATCTATAATAGTAAAACCTCTCTTGTCTACCTTTACTCCATGTGGAAGTCCCACCCACTTACATCGGAATAATGGAACTTGGTATATTCCGTAATCGAGCTCCCAAATTTCTTCGATCATCCCGTAGTAGGAATTCATTGCCGTTGAGGATCCTCCTTTCGAGTGATGTTCAACAGACAAAGCATCTATGATTACACCACTATTTTGAGCAAGACTCTTGGCGCCTTGACTTTCAAGGTAAAAGGTATACCCATTAATGTCGCACTTCTGCCATGTATCAGACATTAAATCTAGGTCCGTCACCAACCATTTGACATTCTCACTAACGGAGACCTCTGCCTTTTGTTTGAACCACGTGAGAAATCTACCGTTGTGTTCTCGCGTGATAGAAAGCTCATCCATATGTGGATTCTCTTCCCGTAATATCAACTTGTGCTGCTCGATGTACCCTGCAGCTTCTGCACTGTGCTGCAAGACTGTCATATGTGCTTTGCAATACATATCAAACCGTGGCCTCATTAGTTTCGACCCAACAGTTCCCTTGCCAGCAAGTCTGCCCACATGACGAGATACAGGAACACCAATTGCTTGTCTTTTTCTGAGATAGTCTACGCAGAACTCAATAACCTCTTCAGTTCCATAACCTTCAACAATACTACCCTCAGGCTTCGACCGACTCCTTACGTAGGACTTCAATATACCCATGTACCTCTCGAACGGATACATGTAACGTAGAAATGCGGGTCCACATATCTTAATCTCTCTGACAAGGTGAACAACAAGGTGGACCATTACATCGAAGAACGACGGTGGGAAATGCATCTCAAGCTGACACAGAGTCTGCACCACCTCACTCTGTAAGTTGTCTAGCACATCGGGATCAATAACTTTGCAGGAGATCGCATTGAAGAAATAACACAGCTTCGTGATTGCCAACCTGACGTCCTCTGGCAAAATATTTCGGATTGCAACTGGGAGCATTTGGGTCATCAAGACATGGCAGTCGTGGGACTTCATACCCAACAATTTCAAATCGTCCATGGACACAAGCTTCTTAATGTTTATGAGTAGCCGATGGAACTTTAATACCTTGGAGACATTTGCAGAGATCTTCTTTCTCCTTCTTGGACAGGGGTGTAGCATGCAGCAGGATGTACGGACCTTTTCCATCCTCCTCTATCACTGCAAGCCTGGGCCTGATTCCCATGTAGGCCATGTCACGACGAGCATTCACACCATCCTTGGTCTTCCCATGTATGTTGAGTAGGATGCCAACCAAATTATCGCAGACATTCTTCTCGACATGCATGACATCAATACAATGCGGACATCTAACTCCTTCCAAAGATGGTAAGTCCCAAAATATTGACCTCTTCTTCCAAATGGTCCTAGGACTAACAGATTTACGACTCTTTCCGATCGAACATCGATATCCTCTACACGTGAATATACTTGCCTTCCACTCATAGGTGCGGTGCCGAACGGACTTCCTCTTCCCATCAAATTTGTCATCCATCTTACGGTATCGATGACTTCGAGGTAGAAATCTACGGTGACCCATATACAGTTTTCTTGTAATTCGCGACCATAGACTCTCGTCTCCTCTTCACAAATAGGACACGCTTTGGCTCCTTTCGTCAGAACCGCCAAATTACCAAGGGTGGGAAATCATTTATGGTGCAAAATACCATAGCCCGTAGGGTGAAATGCTCTCTTTGTACGCATCCCACACCACGACCCCTCATTCCACAATTTTACCAAATCCTCGATCGGTGGTGCAAGGTACACATCAATATCATTCCCATTTGTTTGGGTCCCGAGATTAGTAATGACATCATGATATACTTCCGCTTCATGCACAACCAAGGAGGAAGGTTGTAGATACACAATGAATCGGCCAGTGTTTGTGACGATCGCTCATGTTACCAAATGGATTCATTCCGTCGGTATTAAACCCAAATCTTATGTTCCTCATTTCGCACCAAACTCCTCATGTTTCCAATCGATGTTTCTCCATTGAGCCGAATCAACAGGTGTCTCGACTTGCCATCTTCCTTTCGAGACTCATAATGCCAACGCAACAATTTTGCCTCTCGATTTGCAAACAACCGCTCCAGACGGGGAATTATGGGCAAGTACCACAATACCTTGGCCGGTGCACCTTTAGTGACCTCTTCGCCGTCGTTACCCCGAGTCTTACGCTTCTTGTCGTTACTCTTCTCCTTTTGTTTGTACCGGGGCACACCGCAAACCGGACAAATGTGCAGCTCGATGTGCGTTACAGACAAGATGCAATCATTCGGACATGCATGTATCCTTTCTATTTCCATTCCCATGGGACATAGTAGCTTCTTCGCTTCATAAATGCTTGTTGGCAACTCGTTACCCTCCGTAAGCAGATCCGATAGAAGAACTAGAAGTGCATTGAAACTTGTATCTGTCCAACGGTGTTTTGCCTTCAGTTCGAACAATGCAAGGACCGAACCCAACTTGATGTATTCCGCTTTGCAACCTGTGAACAGCGGTTTCGCATCGTCTTCCATCAAGCTTTTAAACTTTTCAAACTCTCTTCCGTAATTACCTCCACATCCCGCAACATTTGATCCAAATTATCCCCCTCAAACATATCAAGCTGCAACTCGTCATCTGGTTCCACCGTGTCTTCGTTGCATACCGGAAGGGTACTACCTGCCTCCCCGTGATGAATCCAACATGTGTAATTCCTCACGGCCACGTCGAATCGTGGTCCTCAATTTGAGCCGAGTTGTTAAATCTCCTCGATTGGTGCAATCAATACAAGGACAATATATGAAATTTACACCCTCCTCACCATGTCCTCTTCTCGCAATTTTTTGAACTCTTTAACACCCTTTGAAATTCAGACTCACACGGCTTTTCCGATACATCCATTCCTCACGGTCCATCTGTAATTAAATTTTGCACAATAAATTAAGGAAAACGGAGCGACAACTAGCTAGCTATTTTAAATATTGAGACATCATTTCAATTAATATTACCTTTGCAAAATAGAGGACAGGTTTCAAGATATATAAATGTACTCCGATCGATACCTAGCTTCTTCCCCTGGTTTAGAGCTTCCAATTCCTAGATAGGAGACATAAATTTTAAAATCAACAATGATATCAAATAATCTAATTATATAGCTAGTGCAATAGCTTGCAAATCTTTTACTACAACGAAACAAAACAAGGGTATCAACGATGACTCCTAATCTCTAAATAGGTTAGGTCCTATCTCATTCGAGATATGTGGCTCGGGCAAGTTCTTGTTGTTGTACAACTCAAAGAAAATTCAAGAAGATCTCTCGCTGTTCTCCATATACACGCCTCGACAATAGGTCAAGAGGGTGTGCATATGGAGAACACCAGGAGACGCCACCAAATCTACTCGGTTGTACAACACACCAGAACTTGCCCGAACCACATATCCTCAAACTGTCCAAAAAACGTGGACAATTCGAGACTGCTCGCTTATAAATATGCCATTTCATTCGGCATATTTATAAATAAGCATCCTCGAACGGGAGACGTAGGTTCCGCAGCCTAAACTCTAACATTTATCACATGATAGCAACAATAATTCCATATTAACACGAGAGCACTACAATAATTAAATAGATGTGTGCTTGTCAAATAAAGAGTGTGAAATCTTAAGGCACGTACACAATTTCAGTGCAACCTAAACTTTATTCACGACATGTCGAAATTACCTAGTGCAAAATTGAAGGGGTTTAAAGAATTGCTCACATTTTGAAGAAAACCGCAAATGAGGGCAAAAGAGGGAATCTCTCAAGATAGGGTTTCAAATTTGCCCTCTTAATACCCACCCATGAGGACTTCAAATTTTCTCACCCAAAGTATGGCTTCCAACCACACAATTAAGATGTTTTCTCACGTGGCGGCGGAGAAATCTCCACTGGAGCAACAACAGAGAAGAGTTCAGCGCGAGTGCTATATATGACCTAGCGAGGCACATCAGAATCGGTTCTTTTCAAGAAGCGATAGTGATATGCATAGTCATCACTATCCGGTTCTTTTAGAGAAGCGATAGTGATGATCACGTGCACATCACTATCGCTTCTTTTCTTAGAACCGATAGTGATGTGAACAGTCATCACTATCGATTTCCTTTATAGAAGCGATAGTGATGATCACATGCACATCACTATCGGTTCTTTTTATAGAAGCGATAGTGATGATCACGTGCACATCACTATCGCTTCTTTTCTTAGAACCGATAGTGATGTGCACGGTCATCACTATCGGTTCTTTTATAGAAGCGATAGTGATGATCACGTGCACATCACTATCGTTTCTTTTCCTAGAACCGATAGTGATGTATATTCTCATCACTATCGCTTATATCAAAAGAACCGATAGTGATGTGAACGTGATCATCACTATCACTTCTTTTGTTGGAACCGATAGTGATGACCGTTCACATCCATATCGCTTTTTAGTTTAGAACCGATAGTGATATGCCCAATGTTACATCACAATCACTTATAATTTCAGAACCGATAGTGATTAGTACTAACAAATCTCCGAAATTATTTATCACAATCGTTTTTTCCTAAAAACTTAAGAACTGACACGGATAAAGCGATAGTGATGTGCCGTTCTGTAGTAGTGAAATAAATCTAATCAGTAACGCATACAATAATATCTTTAATCTTCCTATCTATTTCCAAGTAATTACACCTTTATTAGACGCTTGAAGATGGCGAGTAGATAAGGAAAGCAAAGCTTCCCTTCCATATGTTACTTCTCTAATTTACCATATATCTTTTATTAAAAGATAAATAGATCTAAGCCATGGATAAAAATGATTAAGAAGATTGGGCGACCAAGATATCCTTTTTTTAGAATAATGTGTGATATTCGAGCAATTTTTATTTTTTATATTAACGTGGGAATTTCTAGCATTTTCTGACTAACGTGGGGGGCTTCTAGGAGGGCCTCGCTAAAAATTTCAATAAATAAATCTAACCCGTAACCCATGCAATAATATTTCTTATCTTCGTTTTTATTTCCAGGTCATTGCTCTTTTATTAGGCGCTTGGAGATGGCAAGTAGATAAAGAAAGCATAGCTTACCTTCAATATATATGGTATTACTCTGTTTTACCACATATCTCTTATGAATATATAAATATATCTAAGCCGTGGATAAAATGATTAAGGAGATTGGACGACCAAGATTTTCTCTTTCTAGAATAATGTGGGATTTTTTTTCAGTTAACGTGGGAATTTCTAGTATTTTTTTATTAACGTGGGGCTTCTAGGAGGGCCTGCACGACTAGCAATTTCTATAAATAAATCTAATCTGTAACGCATAACATAATATCTTCTCATCTTCCTTTCTATTTTCAGATCATTGCTCCTTTATTAGGTGCTTGAAGATGGCTAGTAGATAAGAAAAGCAAAGCTTCCCTTCCATATGCAACTCCACTAATTTAACATATATATCTTATGAATAGATAAATAGATCTAAACCATTGATAAAATGATTAAGGAGATTGGACGACTAAGATTTTCTCTTTTAATAGAATATTGTGGGATTTTCTAGCAATTTTTTTAGATCAACGTGAGAATTTCTAGTATTTTTTATTAACGTGGGGGCTTCTAGGAGGGCCTGCACGGCTAACAATTTCAATAAATAGATCTAATCCGTAACGCATGCAATAATATCTTATCATCTTCCTTTTTATTTCCAAGTCATTGCTTCTTTATTAGGTGCTTGAAGATGGCGAGTAGATAAAGAAAGCAAAGCTTCCCTTCAATATATATGGTACTCCTCTGATTTACCATATATCTCTTATGAATAGATAAATAGACCTAAGCTGTGGAAGAAAATGATTAAGGAGATTGGACGACCAAGATTTTCTTTTTTCAGAATAATTTGGGATTTTCAAGCAATTTTTCGTTTTTAGATTAACGTGGGAATTTCTAGCATTTCCTGATTAACGTCGGGCTTCTATGTCCTGTACAATTTCTACAAATAGATCTAATCTGTAACGTATAAAATAATATCTTCTCATCTTCCTTTCTATTTCCAGATTATTGCCCCTTTATTAGGCGTTTGAAGATGGCTAGTAGATAAGAAAAGCAAAGCTTCCCTTCCATATGGTACTCGACTAAGTTACCATATATGTCTTATGAATAGATAAATAGATCTAAGCCGTGGATAAAAATGATTAAGGAGATTGGATGACTAAGATTTTCTCTTTTTTTAGAATAATGTGGGATTTTCTAGCAATTGTTTTAGATTTACGTGGGAATTTCTAGCATTTTCTGATTACCTGGGGGCTTCTAGGAGGGCCTGTACGGCTAACAATTTCTATAAATATATCTAATCCGTAACGCATGCAATAATATCTTCTCATCTTCCTTTTTATTTTCAGGTCATTGCTCTTTTATTAGGCTCTTGAAGATGGCGAGTGGATAAAGAAAGCAAAACTTCCAATCCATATAAATGGTACTCCCCTGATTTACCATATATCTCTTATGAATAGATAAATAGATATAAGCCGTGGATGAAAATGATTAAGGAGATTAGACGACCAAGATTTTCATTTTTTTAGAATAATGTGGAATTTTCAATCAATTTTTCTTTTTTTAGATTAACGTGGGAATTTCTAGCATTTTTTTATTAACGTGGGGCTTCTAGGAGGGCCTGCACGGCTAGCAATTTCTATAAATAGATGTAATCTATAACACATGCAATAATATCTTCTCATCCTCCTTTCTATTTCTAGATCATTGCTCCATTATTAGGAGAGAAAAGAAAAAGAAAAGCTTCCCTTCCATATGGTACTCCACTAATTTACCATATATCTCTTATGAAAAGATAAATAGATCTAAGCCGTGGATAAAAAAGATTAAGAAGATTGGACGACTAAGATTTTCACTTTTTTTAGAATAATGTGGGATTTTCTAGCAATTTTCTTACATTACCGTGAGAATTTCTAGCATTTTCTGATTAACGTGGGGTCTTATAGGAGGGCCTTTACGGCTATCAATTTCTATAAATAGATCTAATCCATAACGCATGCAATAATATCTTCTTATCTTCCTTTTTATTTCTAGGTCATTGCTCTTTATTATGCCCTTGAAGATGGCGAGTAGATAAAGAAAGCAAAGCTTCCCTTTCATATATATGGTACTCCTCTTATTTGCCATATATCTCTTATGAATAGATAAATAGATCTAAGATGTGGATAAAAATGATTAAGGAAATTGAACGACCAAGAGTTTCTTTTTTTAGAACAATGTGGAATTTTCAAGCAATTTTTCTCTTTTTAGATTAAATTGGGAATTTCTAGCATTTTCTGATTAACTTGAGGGCTTCTAAGAGAGCTTGCATGGCTAGCAATTTCTATAAATAGGTCTTATCTGTAACGCATGCAATAATATCTTCTCACCTTCTTTTCTATTTCCAGATCATTGCTCCTTTATTAGGTGCTTGAAGATGGCTAGTAGATAAGGAAGCAAAGCTTCCCTTCCATATGGTACTCAACTAATTTACCATATATCTTATGAATAGATAAATTGATCTAAGTTGTGGTTAAAAATGATTAAGGAGATTGGACAACTAAGATTTTCACTTTTTTGAATAATGTGGGATTTTCTAGCAATTATTCTTTTTTAGATTAACATGAGAATTTCTAGCATTTTCTGATTAATGTGGGGGCTTCAAGGAGGGCCTGCACGGCTAAAACTTTATATAAATAAATCTAAGCCGTGGATGGAACTGATTAAGGAGATTGGACAACCAAGATTTTCTTTTTATAGAATAATGTGCGATTTTCAAGCATTTTTTTCTTTTTTAGATTAACGTGGGAATTTCTAGCATTTTCTTATTAACCTGGGGGCTTCTAGGAGGGCCTTCATGGCTAGTAATTTCTATAAATAGATCTAATCTATAACACATACAATATTATCTTCTCATCTTACTTTCTATTCCCAGAACATTGCTCCTTTATTAAGCGCTTGAAGATGGCTAGTAGATAAGGAAAGTAAAGCTTCCTTTCCATATGGTACTCCACTAATTTACCATATATCTATTATGAATGGATAAATAGATCAAAGCCGTGCATAAAAATGATTAAGGAGATTGGACGACTAAGATTTTCTCTTTTTTTAGAATAATGTGGGATTTTCTAGCAATTTTTCTTTTTTGATTAACGTGAGAATTTCTTGTATTTTCTGATTAATTTGGGGGCTTCTAGGAGGGCCTGCACGGCTAGCAATTTCTATAAATAGATCTAATTGGTAACGCATACAATAATATCTTCTCATCTTCTTTTTTATTTGTACGTCATTGCTCCTTAATTAGACGCTTGAAGATGGCGAGTAGATTAGTAAAGCAAAATTTCGATTCCATATATATGGTACTCCTCTGATTTACCATATATCTCTTGTGAATAGATAAATAGATCAAAGCCGTGGATGAAAATGATTAAGGAGAGTGGATGACTAAGATTTTTTTAGAATAATGTGGGATTTTCTAGCAATTTTTATTTTTTTAGATTAACGTGCGAATTTCTAGCATTTTATGATTTACGTGGGGTTTTCTAGGAGGTCCTACATGGTTAGTAATTTCGATAAATATATCTAATCTGTAACGCAGGCAATAATATCTTCACAGCTTCCTTTCTATTTTCAGGTCATTACTCCTTTATTAGGCACTTGAAGATGGCTAGTAGATAAGGAAAGAAAAACTTCTCTTCCATATGGTACTCCTCTGATTTACCATGTATCTCTTTTGAATAGATAAATAGATCTAAGATGTGGATAAAAATGATTAAGGAGATTGGAGGACTAAGATTTTTTCTTTTTTCGAATAATGTGGGATTTTCTAGCAATTTTTCTTTTTTAGATTAACGTGTGAATTTCTAGCATTTTTTGATTAACGTGGGGGCTTCTAGGTGGGCCAGCATGGCTAGCAATTTCTATAAATAGATCTAATCTGTGACGCATGCAATAATATCTTCTCATCTTCCTTTCTATTTCCAGGTCATTGCTCCTTTATTAGGCGCTTGAATATGGTGAGTAGATAAGAAAAGCAAAACTTCCCTTCCATATGGTACTCCTCTTATTTACTATATATCTCTTATGAATAGATAAATAGATCTAAGCAGTGGATGAAATTTTTTAAGGAGATCGGACGACCAAGATTTTCACTTTTTTTAGAATAATGTGGGATTTTCAAGCAATTTTTCTTTTTTAGATTAACGTGCGAATTCTAGCTTTTTCTGATTAACGTGGGGGCTTCTAGGAAGGCCTCCAATTTATATACAAAAAGATATGTATTGCTCATTTTTGGGGTGCGGATAGTTTGATTAGAAAAGAGAGGTTTGCAAACACAAGTCGTCAAATGGATACCCTCACTTCTACTCATGGAAAAATAGCACCAGCACCTGAACAACATGAAGCACCTGCACACATTGACCTACCAATACCACCTAGCTACTCTACCTTAGAGATGGGCATCGGGTCGGATTTTTTGGGGTGGCCCATGGCATGGCAAGCATGGCCCAGCACGGAGGCAAATAGGTCAGACCAGCATGGCACGGTTGTCTGGGTCGTTCTGGTATGACCCGACACTGCAATGTGGGCCATGCTCGTGCCGGCATGTTCGTAAAAGTATGTCCCATGCTCATGGTAGCGTGGCCCAAAACAGTGGCTCGCGGCATGATTTGGCATGCTGCACGGCAATAGCATGGGGCAGGGAGCAAGGCACAAGATAGGGGGGAATTGAGCGTACCTAGCTATCGCGCTCCTTTCACGCCCACAACATGGCTGCACGCTTCACCTCTGCATCGCGTCGCACCCACGCTACGCCACGCCACTCCAAAGTTGCCACGGTCGCTTGGGGGAGGAGAGGGAGGTCTTGCCAGGGGAGGAGGGGTGTCAGGGCGAGGAGGGGTGGCTGGTGGGAGGAGAGGCGACGATAGGGAAGGAGGGGCAAGGGGAGGAGACGAGGAGCCAGGTGAGGAGATTGAGAAGGGGAAAAGAAAGGGAAAGACGAAAAGTAAAAACTGAAAGAAGAAAAAGGGAAGGAAAAGAAAGAAAGTAGGGAAAGAAAAAGGTAAAGGGAAAGAAAAAGGAAAAGGGGAAGAAAAGAAAAGGAAAGAAAGGAATAAAAGAAAAGGAAAGAAACGAAAAGAGAAAAAAGGGTGGAGCCGGCTTTTCGGTGATGAACCTAATTTCTGTTCTCATGTAGTCAAAGAGTTGCCGATGGTGAATTTATACGTTCTCAGCGCTCATGATAGAGAGAGAGATCGAGAGAGTGACAAGTGAGAGAGGGTTGAGAGATTGAGAGAGACGGACGACAATGAGCTAAGAGAGATTGAGAGAGAGAGCGATGGACGAGAGAGAGAGCTGGGAGAGATTGAGAGAGAGCATGAGCAAATGCTGAGAGAGAGAGATCAACGGGCAAGTGAACATCATTTGTCACTTTCCTAGACCCATTGCACATTTGCTCGCACCTCACCCAACACTTTGATTAGGCTTAATTGGAGGCACGATCTTTTGGTGAGATGGATAACTATCAATTAGTGGAGATGACCCTCACGATCCAGGCTATGACCGAAACATGACCGATGCCAAGCAATCGTTGAACCAAACTCCAAATTGTTATCAACCGTGCCAAAACCCGGTTAACCTGATCACGAAGATCAATTCATGTATGCAATCGAAGAACAAGCAAGAATAAAGCAAAAGCAATCTAAAATTACAAATATAATTGAAGTATTGATGTGGGGTTCCGAAACACGGTATTGCTGTTGATCTCGCCGAACAAGAGAATACCAAATAGTTTCACTAAGGAAAACTACGACTAAACAAAACTCAAATAATTTTGGGAGACTCTCTAGCTATATATAAGTAAAAGAGAAGGGAGATTCGGCCAGCACAAAAGAGTGGCCAAATAGGACTCTTACAAGGTCCAAGGCCCAAGTTTGACTCGGAATAGAAAGTTGACCCAACTGTTTTGGTGATTGCGGAGTGCTCCGGAGGAATTTTTAGGTGGGGTCAAATCTATTTGAAAAATCTCAGAGTAAGTTTTTAATCAAGTACAAGAACTCTCCAATCGGACATCGTATGCAAAAGTTATGCTTGTTTTACTTCAGATTGGTATCTGGAGGCCGAATTGGATTCCAAAACGTGATGTATTTTATATCTCTCTCTTCTTGGGCCATGAATGATGTGTTAGAGTTGGTCCAACCAGGTGTGGTAGTATCCGTGGTAGTGATGTCCTCGTCACACTTAATTTGCAGTTACCAAAGTTTTGTACGTCTCTGATGCTGAGAGAAGGAGCAACGTGCAAGGGAGAGAGATAGGCAAGAGAGAGAGGAACAGAGTTGAGAGAGATTGAGAGAGGGGTGAGAGAGAGCAACTTCTTACAAGGTACAAGTGAAATACCATGTGGAGGTCTACCCATGACTTTGATGAGTTATTTACATTATTTAAGCATATGGTGCTTTGATTTCAGTTGGATTTGAAGTCGATTTCGAAATTTGAAGTATTTGGCGAAGTGCCCAGCATTTGCAGTGCTATCGGCTTGAGGGTGCTAGCACTAGTCTCAGGCCGGTGTGTTTTTTCCAGAGAGCAGTGTTTTGGGATTTTGGTGTGGGCCGGTGCTATCGGCCATGGGGCGGTAGCACCGGCCCTTATGAACATGAATGAACCAAAAATTGTGATTTTAAGAGTTTAATTGCATATATTTTGAACATTGCTATGTGATGGGTATTTCTTGTCTTTGATGGTCGCAGGATGAGGTGCTAGGTCATGGTGAGGCAGAGGAGGACCGGGATTAGGCGAGGTGCGCCGGAGGTCTAAACGATCAAGGATCGCCGAAGATGATCGGAGACAGAGTCGGTGCAAACCTAGAAGACAAGGAATGGATAAGATGTTAACTCGGAGCTACTCAGATCAAGGAGAGCCGTTGGATCGTTGTCTAGGTGATAGAGTAGCGGGTCTAGTTAGTATGCTTTGAAAGGCGTGCAAACACCCGGTATGGTTGTTGGGTTTCGGGTTAGCCCATGTATGGCTGTGTGAGTGGGTCAATCCTAACCTTTGAGATGATCCTTAGGGTTGAAGGAACTCATCTAAGGGTGGAGGATGGCTCAAGAGTAGTATAAATAGAGGGGTAGGGGTAGCTCTCACCTCTTTGAAGGTTTTAGAGGTTTGTGTGCTCCTTTGAGTTTTGCACACTTTGTTGTATGGCTTTGTAAACCTCCCTTCCGGAAATGAAAGCTTAATTTTCTCAAGTCTGAATTTATTTTACGGATTTACATTATGCTTTAAATTCAGAACTTAAAATCTGCAATTTACATTCTTGTAATTTACTTTCCGCACATTTGGATTTGTCTCCCCTCCTAAATGCTTGTGGATTTTATGCCGAGGATGTATGATTGATGGATGAGTCTTCTTCAGACCATATCCCAATCATCTAGGCAACCCTTGTGTTCTTTTTTGCGAGAAACCGATTATTTTCTTCTTCAAGGATCATTCTTGATAGGTTGGGTTTTTGTTGTTCTTAAATTGTGTTCTTGCTTGCCTTGATGTGTGGGATGTCATACAAGATCATCTTGATCATCAAAACCCCACGAGCAAGTCCAAGATCAAGTTTTTGGGTTTTTGCTCAAGCTTGATGCATTCTTCTTTCGATTCGAAAAAGGTTAGAATTTTGATTTCAATCCCTCGGGTTGAAGGTTGGAATAAGTTCATGACCTCTATACGAAGGTGCATGTCAAGTTTCATGAGTTTTGGACCAACCGATCAAAAGTTGCATCATTTTTACTTTTGGAGTTTGTGCTAATTTTTCTGTTATTCTTGAGCCCGGTCATACCACCCCTGGTGCAGTCATACCGGCCTCCGGTGCTACCGAACCCCCTACGGTAGCACCGGCCATAGTGGGAAAAATCCTCCCTCTCATTTGCTTCTTTTGATTGTTTCGTCTGAGGGCTTATTTTGATAATTTTGAGGGGGAAATTTTTTTATTTAGGATTATTCACCCTCTCTTATCGCTATCTCGGTCCTTCAACAAGTCTTTGTGCATGTTTCATAGTAAACTTGGAAGCTAGAGATATATCTCCTGTTATATAGGAGTGGCAAATTCCATCTTGATCATTTACATTCCTATGCATGTTTCATTGTAAACTTGGAAGCTACCTTTATAACTACCCAGTTACGGTGTAGCATTCGGTAACCCCTAAGTATAGTATTACACATGTAGGAAACCATGACGATCTCGGATCTAAGGATCAGATATACACTATATATGAGACTAACTGATGACACTTAAAAATGTAACAATTCCCGCAGTGTCTCATGATGCGTCACTCCAACACCATTTTCTCCAACATGTGTCCATGTTATTGATTTGATAGCCCTACATACTATCAATCAATACATGTGCTGATCTATAAATCACAATTGTCCTACATGATGATATAAGGTCAGGGATAATTCAATATAATATCAATATATGAATAAGGGGTTTCACGAACAATTCACATAATTGTTGACCGATACTAATGATATTTATTTAAGAGATAAAATAATCATATTATTCTATAAATATAGACATGATACAATCATCTCCATAATTATCTCAAGGGTATTTCACTAACAATGAGATGCACAGCACTGATAGAGATGGAAAAATAGCTTCGTTTTCCAAGCGGTTGTGGTTTCTCTTTTTCTTTCTTTATGGCAGCAGCACTGTAATAGCGACTCCATAGTAACCTACTTCAGCTCCCATGAACGGTTTCTTGTACTCTGGAAATGCTATATACTAGATTAAAACCTGAGTGTTGCCATGGGTGACCCCTCAATTTTAATAGAGCGAAGAAAATTCTTTCAAAGGAAAAAGCAAAAAAATATATATATATTGTAGCTCAATTTTAAGAGAGAGGGAAACATTTTCAAAACCCAAAAATTATTTTTTAAAAAAAAAAAAAGCATTGTAGTTATGTCACTGTAGAAACTACAATGTCAAATCGCCACGTGTCGGGCTCATAGCAAAAAAACTAAATAAATAAGATGTCTTCAACAATATAGATATACTAGATTAAAATCACACGCATTGCTGTGAGCAACTTCTCAATTTTAGTAAAGAGAGGAAAATTGAAAACAGCTAAATAATGTAAAATCACTCTTTAGTTGAATTTGTCTTTTTCATATCTTTCAACTGATATTGATTTTGGTTTTCAAATTTTATAGGGTTGTAGAATCTCACATCTCCTATGTATGGTAATTTTTTAAGTATTTTTTAAAACTTGTACATGTTGTTTTCGTGAATAATAATTTAGTTCTGTTTGTCTGACCTGCAGTAAAATATTTGAAAATTTCTCAAAACATTACTACATGTAGGGGAGGTGAGCTTCTACGACCCTGTAAAATTTGAAGAACAAACTCAATCGCATTTGAAAGATATAAAATTGATAAAGTACTAAACAGCATGATATGCTATCTTTTATTATCAAGAAAACAATATTTTACTATGTCATGTGTAAAGCACCCTTATAGTAAAAAATATATGAAAATCATATGTATATATTTTCAAAAATTCTTAAACAATTATCATATGTCAAGGACATGAGCTTCTACAGCCCTATAAAATTTGAAGACCAAACTCAGTCGCATTTGAAAGATATGAAATTGACAAAGCACAAAACAATGAAAAATCACTAGTAAGCCGAATTTGTCTTTTAAATATATTTCAGTTGATATTGATTTTGATCTTCAAATATTATAGAGTCGTATAATCTCACCTCCCCAATCTACAGTAATGTTTTAAGAATTTTTAAAAACATATACATGTGGTTTTCATGAATAAGAATTTTGTTCTATTTGTCGGACTAGCAGTAAAAAATTTAAAAAATTATCAAAAAAATTACCATACGTAGGGGAGGTGTGCTTCTACAATCTTGTATAATTTGAAGACCAAACTCAATCACATTTGAAAAATATGAAATTGACAAAGTGCTAAATAGCAGGATATGATGTCTTTTACTATCAAGAAAATAATATTTTATTGCCTATTACTCAAGGTGATACTATATCATGTGTAAAGCACCCTGTTCAATAGTAAACTTTTGCACATATCAGTAATTTGGTTTTCATTTGGTAGTAAACCACTTTTATTATGTAGAATCCGTAAAAAATATATGTACAAGTTTTTAAAAAATCTCAAACAATTACCATACGTAGGACAGGTGAGATTCTACAACCGTGTAAAATTTGAAAACAAAAATCAAACTCATTTGAAAGTTATGGCTAAATCAAAGAAAAAACAGATTCCTATACAAACTACAAATGCATTTACTAGTTGGTTTTGCCACATACTATAGGCATAGTCAACTAAGCAATTCGTTACGATGACGGGTTGAAGGGGGTTCAATTGCGCTAATTATTGCCATGTGCGGGTCTGGTCGGACTACAATTCTACCTAGCACTAAGAATAAGCTATTCTACACGGTAACATACCAAAATTTTCTTTTATTGGATTTATTATGCTTTTCTCTTATTAATGAATTTTTTGAGATTTTATTTAATTTATTGGGAACTTATTGAATTAATCCTTTTGCTATCTTTTATGTATTCAGTGACAAGTATTAATGATATCTTGTTGGAAATATTTTATTTGAGTTCCAAATGTCTTAAAGTATTTTCTAAATTGTTTTTGGATTTTTCCAGGTATTTTTGCTATTTATTTGGGCTTTGTTTATTTATCTGAATTATTTTATTAAAAAATGATTTAAAATCGCCAGAATAGTGTTTTGGCTGAATCCTTCCGGTCTAGCCCATTTCCTCGCGCGCAGCCCAGCCCACGTCAGCCTGTGTAGCCCACTTTGCGAAACCCTAGTTGCGCACCGTTGGATTTTGATCAAACGACTGTGAGTGTGCCACGTCGCCGTTCATTGCAGGTTGTCCAATCGAGTCCGTGCAGAAGGTCGTGATCACGCCACGTCGGCTCGTCCGAATCCTCCACCGCCGCCGAATCCATTAGGGATTTCCGCGCCCTACACGGAAGCCGAGGGCCCTATTTATTGCACCGCCGCCACCTCTATGATGCGCATGTCTAGACGCATCCATAGCCCTAGCGCACGCATCCCGAGCCACCGTTGTTCGCCCGTAAAAGCTTGTCGTAGTTGCACTTGGTGCCGCCGTCAGTTTTTGCCTCATTCCGTCGCCGCTGTCGCCAAGGTCACCGGAGTGTTGCCCTCACTGAGCCACTTCAAACGCACCTGAAGACGTCACCAAAGACCCTTGGAAACGCTGTTGGCGGTGTCGTCGTCCTCGTATCTGGCAAGCCTTCACCACCGCACGCCATCGCCGAGCACCGAAGCTTGAGGACCGTCGGATCTACAACCAGCGGTAAGGATCGAGCCACATCGTCATATCCACAGTAAACAGCTCTGTTTGTCGTGACCGTTAGATCTGGATCGTGCGGTTTAGATCTTGCCACGTCAGCTTCAACCGCTCCGTTTGCCATTGCCGTTGGATCCACACCGGTCGGTTCTCATCATGTTGCATGTCCCTGCTATTGTCACTGTGATCGTCAGATCTGGATCGTCGGATTCAAACCGAACGGTTGAGATCGCACAGCGCGCCGGGCCAGTCCCGTGTTGACGCTTGTTGCGCGGAAACTGAGGCGTCACCGCTGTTGATTTCACTGACATTATCGTCCCAGATCTCCACCATCCAATCTATAATGAACAGTCGAGATCATCGCAGCTACGTGTTTTAATCGCGTCCGTTGAATCTGTGCCACGTGTCATCAATCCATCGGTGCCACGTGTGTGCTTGCGTCAGCCGGTGCATGGGCATAGTGCCGCCGGTCCACCGTGGACTAGCGGTGGCTGTGGACTGAGTCCATACGTCGGTGACGTGTGTCGCACCGTTGTTGTGCCGCGTGTCGGTACCCGATTGGGCCATGTGTCCGTTGACGTCAGCGTGATGTCATATATCCGGTTTTTCTTTAGAAAAATAATTAGCCAAAAATCATATTCAGTGCTGATGTCAGCATGACATCATAAATGGTATTTTCCAGTGTAAAAGTAATTCGGTTTTTCAATTTTTCAGATTTATCTTTTATTTTAAAATTTGAATAGCTATATCTTTTGCATTTGAACTCCGATTGAGGTGATTCTAGTTTCTAAAAATTTGTAAAATCATTCTCTATTTATTAGTGAATTTTATTGAATTTTTGGAGTTGATCTTTATCTCTATATGTGAATTTAATTTTCTGCTCGCTCGTTACGCGTAGACGTCGAGTTGCCCGGTGAGTTTGTGGTTGAGGAGGCTGTGCCTGAGCAAGGTCCAGAGTAGGAGTCAGAAATGTTTGAAGGCAAGTTGTGCTTTGATCATGTTGAACCCATGCTTTAAATATTATATTGTTTCAAAGTATTTCATGATAATTCAAATATGTCTTTTTTCAAATATGTTGGGAATAGCTAATTGTCCACTTTGAATTACATCCACCTTGCCATGTCATATATCTTATCTCATTTGTCACCCTAGAATGGTTTAATAGTATTTGGTAGCTATAATTGCCAATGTGGATAGTTAGAACGCAAGTAGAATGCTTAGCCATGCAACGAGTCATCATTTTATATAAAAATGGTTAATCTTGCTTAATGATTATGGAACATGTTTGTTAACTTGTGTGTCGGGTGTTGTCACACAATGTTGTTGTTGTTGATGGCACGTAGTGCATGGAAAATCAAACGGGGTGGTAAAATGATTTAGACTGAGGTAAGTGGTATGTATTTGTGTTGGGTCAATGTGGAACTTGGTTGGCCGCATTGCTTTTTATGATAATGGTTGGTTCATGGTTATGATAATTTTTAGTTAGTCTTGCTTTGGTCAATTAAGAACTTAACCTTGCAAGAATTTGAATTGAGTCATTCATACAACCACATGTCTGTTACGGGGTAGACCTAGCTGATTAATTTGTTATGTCTAGACTTTGGTACTATCTTAGCAGTGTGGGTTCCGGGTGTACGGGGCAGACTCACATGGCACAAGAGGGGGGCCCTGGATGTGGTAACCAGTCTCACCAGTGTTGAAACCTTAGAGGGCAGTACTGGGTTTAGATATGCATTGGAAAGGTTTTGTTATAATCACTCGCTTCTGTGGTGTATGGTTGTATCTTGTGGGTAAAGTGTATAACCTCTTTAGAGTGTAAAACCTATTTGAATAGCTGTGCTCGCGGTATTGACAATTGCTCGGTGGTTACAGTCAAGTGTTAGATTTTATTAAAAATAAATGTGGGTATGGATGTTGAAATGTGGAATAAGTGTATGAGTTGGTTATTGGAAAAAGAATGGGAAATGTATTATGGTTATTATTTGTTTTTTTCCTGTATTTCAATCTATTTATGCTATTTCTTTACAAGTGATGTTTATGCAAAATAAGTATGCTAGCCTATCATTTGTAATAAGCCATGCATATAGTATATTAGGCTTGCATTCTGTGCGCAATTTGTTGAGTGCTTTATGTACTCACCCCCTTACAACAAAACATCACTAGTTGGAGAAGAAGCAACGTCTACTTTTGAGGAAGAGTATCTCGAAGAAGCAAATAACTAGGGTGCGAACATTGTCAGTTGCCTGTGACAAGTTGAAGGGTTTCTACACTTGTGATTTTTTCCGCTGCTATTTAATTACTTTCAGTCTTAATTCTGCGAGGCGTATTCATGTAAGGTTGACCATAAGGTCATCCAACAGTTATATTTAATATTGATGAAGTCTTTATAATGTTACCGTTAAGTATGATTGTGATATTCATCAATGTTGAGCCTGTGTGCACTAGCGTGATCCTAGACTAGTGCGAAATAAACAGAGGGTCCGGATTTGCATATTCGGATCTCGACATACACGCAGCTGTAGAATAGCACATACATACATACATACATACATACATACATACATACATACATACATACATACATACATACATACATACATACATACATATACGTATATGTATATATGTATATACGTCTATGTATATATATATATACATATACATATGTATACATATATATATATATATATGCATATACATATATACATATATATATATATCTATATATACGTATATACATGTATACGTATATATATGTATATATACATATCGCGCATGCTTAAAGGTGGGCATTGTGCTGTGCCGGTACGGCATGGGCCCATCGGGCTACATATCTAAACTGTTCGTGCCGCTACGCCTAACTAACCCACTATGCTGTGTCATGACGGCTTGGCTCGTCTTCGGTGTGCCTAGGTACTACCCTTTTGCGATTCATACCGGCTTTGTACCGTGTCGATCTAGGCCCAGCCTATGTGCACTATTGCGATGGGAGGAAAGAAACCGGAGACGCATGGAGCTAAGACAGTGGACACAAATATTGAAGTAAAAGAACTAAATTTTATTTATTCTTGAATAGCTACAGACGTAATGCCTTGTTAAAACTTTACACCCAGTGTAGGGTACCCCAATATTGAGTTGGTCGATGCGTGTGCTCGGTGTCAGTGAGCATGTACTCTCTAGTCTTTATCTCCACCTTTTAGCATCTTTGTTTTCTCCCCTTTCTCCGCATGCGAGAACCACAAAAGACGTCGACCGTAGGACGAACCATAATATGACGCAATATACGCTCTGCCGCGTATCGTGCCTGCTTCGGCCCATCGAGCCTGTTTCATGCCGTGTTAACACAAGCACGGCTTATGCAAGCGTATTGTGCCGTGCCGTTTATCATATCCGAGCGTGAGACTCAATAAATCCTATTATTCAAACCGTAACCTGATCCATACATATACATATCATATCATACTTCAGCCATATCGTACCTGCCGTTCGATAGCCTGGCTCAAAAAAAAACTCGACTAAATGCTCAGGTCTACGCACGCTGCATGTAGCAATCCGCCGCCCGGTGGGCCATTAAGCGGAGCCACCTGCCCGACAGCTCGTGGGGAGCTACGCGTGGGCGTCGATCAGCCCAGCTCATGGCTGGTTAGTTGCCGCCTTTTCTTTTTCTTTTTTTTCCTTACTTTATTTTTTCTTCTCATTTAGTTGCATATCTTTTGCTGAATGTCATGGTAGGATTTTGTTTCCCTCCTCGTGTTCATTTTTGTCCATCATTGTTCTGTTAGTGCTTCTGCTTTGTTTCAACTAATTACCTTGATTTTCTCTACCAATTTTTTTTCATTTGAAGCCATAATAGTTTCAATTGTGTTCACTAATAGTCGTGAATTTTTCAACGAGCACTTTGATTTCTTCAACTCGTATGTTTAACTCCCATACATTGTTAATGAATTAACACCGTCAACAAACCGTTGGACATATGAAACCAAACACAAGTAACATTGGCCCATTTCTGTTAGAATTTAGTGCGTGGAATATCGTCGATGAATTATTGAAAAATGAAACTTAAATGCGTGAAACATCTCAATTACCTATTGAAACATCGAACACATCTGATTCATTCTCCCTACCCAATTTTAAAAAAAAAGTGCGCTGTAACACTATCCATAAACTAATGAAACATTAGGAAGTAATACGTAGAATATTCTGGTTTATCTACCATGAGATATCATTACTAAGGTAAAATATATCCAACATACCAATAATTTTAAAGATCTCGTCGTAAGGAATACGATGGGTCAAACGGACTGCGAATTAGATGTTAGGTTTAAAAGATAATCAGTGATAATTCGGCTTAACGATGCTTCTAAGGCTCATATGCTCACATCACATGCGATGGACGGCGAGAACCTGATAACGGTGGGCATCTTTGAGAGGAAAAGTTCTTTTCAGTGGTATAAGCTGACCACAGAAGTTCGTGTACTCCTCTTGCCGATGGGCCTAAGCATGGGCTGGGCACCAATATGCCTCTATACGTGGATGGGCCTCTACAGGTCGTCTGTTATATTAAAGAACACCGTGCTTTTGTTTCTTCGTTCTTTGGATCTCATTGGATGGAACATTAGCAATTGATTGTTTGGCCTAGGGGTCTCCTTTTTCTTAGTTCTAGCCTTCCTTTCCAGAGAGACAGAGATAAGTTAATTATAGCTTTTTCCACAGCAAATAAAAAAAACTGTAGCCTTTTGATTTTCGATAAAGAATTGCTCATAGTAGCTACTTAATTAGCCTTAGCGTGGCAAGATGACGGACGATTAGCACGTAGCAGCATCACGTGAGGCAGGGGTGGATCTAGGGTACTGGGTATGTCCTGATCCTTAAAGGTTTGAAAAATAATACGAGATCACCTCTTCAATATGTTAAATTTGTTGATTAAATTGATTCCAATTTCAGTGGTTTGTGATTTCAAATACCTTAGAACTATTTGTATTGCACTTTTAGTAAAATTTAAATATATGTGTTGGATTTATAATATTACGAAATCATTGTACAAGTCTATATGGTTTGTAAGTACGAAGTGTGCAAAGTTTTTTTTAGTTCTCCACAGACGTGAGGGTGGGCCTAATGGTAGGGATGAAAACGAATCCGATATAGACAGATAATGGCTCTGCTATATTTTTTTCTCGGATACGAATACGAATAACCCATATACGAATACGAATACAAATAATATCGAATACAGATATAGAGTGAATATGAATCGAAACGAATACGGTCACGGATATTTATCGGAACATGAAAACCATTTAAATTATACACACAAAATGAAAAAAATACATAACTAGTTTATTTGCTCCAAACATTCATGAAGAACATGTAATGACCCAAGATTTGTATTCTTTGTTGAATTATGTTTAAAATAATAAATTATGTATTTATGAGTTTGAAGGACCAAGATGGCGAACAGAGAGGGGGGTGAATGGTCGCAAATAAAAATTCCCCCAAAATACTCCAACAAAAACCTCGACAAGATCGCTCAAAGGAAATTGTGAAAACCCTAAAAACTAGACAACTATGTGTACCCCAAGTTTGCATGGATAAGTACCATAAAATATGTGGGGATTTTTGAGTCACAATTCTGGTTGTCTAGTGTCCAAGATAAAGAGGAATCAATTCAAACTCTTGCTTTTAGAAAGGACATCAATTCAAATCACAAAAGTCACTTTCAGAAAAGCAAAAGCAGAATTTTCAGAACTTGTCCTCAATTTGCAAAGGAGGTTGGTGGGTTTCTGCAGCTCACAAAATTCTTAGAATTTTTGTCCCTATGAGCATCAGAGTCGTGAAGAACTCCACCAAATTTCTCCTCAAAAAGTTTTACATAAAAAACAGGAAAAATCTAAGAACACAGTATGCTCAAGAACTTCGAGCAGAAAGTTTGGGGCTCGGTTTTCACCTCATGGCGCTCAAACGGTGCAACAAGTGAACACTAAAATTTTTATGAAGGTGTATATCAGAATCCCGCACCTCCTCCAATAAGAATCACTCAAAAATAATTTTTCTATATTTTTAAAAAATCAAACACTGACTGCTGCGCGAAGAACAAGTTCTAAACAAAGTTGGAACTTGAAAGAAAAGATGTTCTCTACTCAATCCAAGAGTGCAAAAGAGATGTAAAACCATATGAACACACTCAAAACATCCAAGATCAGCAGCATTTAGAAGGAGGAGGCAAATCCAAATTACTTGAAAGTAAATTATGGAATGTAATTATGGAAAGTAAATGCTGAATTTAAATTATGTAAAGTAAAGACATAATGTAAATGCATAAAATAAATTCAGAGGTGGATGGATAAAACTTTCATTTCTGGAAGGGAGGTTACAAAGCCTCACATTCATGTGGGCAAAGCTCAAATGAGCATCAAAACCTCAACACCTTCAAGGGAAGGAGGCTACCCTCCACCCCTATTTATACTACTCTTGGGCCACCTACCACCCTTGGATGAGTCCTCAACCCTAGAGCACTCATCTAAGGGCTAGGATTAACCCACACACACAGCCATGCAAGGGCTAACCCAAAACCCACACACATACCCGGTTTTCTTGCACGGTTTTCAAAGCATACTACCTAGACCCGCTAACCTATCAACTAGACCTCAATCCGACGGCCCTCATTGATCCACGCGGCATCTAGATAGCATCAACTCCTTTCCTTGTCTTCTTGACTTGCACGGACTCCATCTCCGATCATCTTCCGGTGATCTCCCAACCGTCTGGACCTCCGACGCTCCTCGCCTAGTCCCGGTCATCCTTCGCCTCACCATGACCTAGCACCGTCGCCCTGCAACCATCAAAGACAAGGAAACTCCTCACATAGCAATGCCCACAAAGATGTGCAATAAACTATCCAACTCATCTCTACCGCGTCCATACGATCGGTACTGCCACTCCTGGCAGAGACAACTCAAATTGCTTCATTTTGAAAATCAATCCAAATCAAACTCAAACTTGAGCACACCTTGCTCAAATAAAGTCAAATACTCATCACAAATATGGATGGACCTCCACATGGTCCTTCAATCTCTCACTTGATGAGTATATTGACAAACCACACAAAAGGCATAAATTTGAGTTTGAATGAGAGAAGAGGAAAGCAATTCGATTGCAAAGCCAAACTTGGTCCAGAGAGAAAGATATAAAATCATGACCAAGTTGGCAGAAAGAATTTAGAGCAAGACCATGAAAAGAGCAAGTTTTCCACAAAATCTCTAAAAGATCCAATAAAACTCACAAGGAACACTCGAATATGCTTATGATCATAAAAATTTGCAATTGTCACAAAGATCATAAGAACCAACAAGCTTTCACATTTTTATCTCTCTTTTTTTTAATGATGCCTTTTCTACATTTTCTCCCCCTTTTGGCAATATAGGCATCAAAATGGAATTTTCTCCCTCTTTTTATGTATGCATGAAATGCAACCTAAGGAAGCTTTGAAGATTATCCAATTGATCAAAATGACAAGATATGACACCAAGCTAGTCAATTTTTAGATTAGACTAGTCTAGGACATATCCAAGTGCAAATACAAGCTTAGATTTGAATATTTCATTTTTATCAAGATTTGACAAGTGCAACACTTAGCTTTAGTTTCAAAAATAGAAGAATAGCCACTCTAAGGATCAAAAGGAAAACCTAGAGTTCAACCTAATCAACACGTTGGGGAATCTAGAAGAGCATACAAGGTCCTTCGGGCTCATTTATCACTTAGTGCAAATTTTGATTTATCATCATACAAGACATAGAGGGGTGCAAATGTTTGACATTATTTGCATTCTTTACCCACATATGTCTTTGTTTTTAATTTATTTGCATTTTCTTTTGACAACCAATTGACTCAAGCCGTATGCGACCATCTCAAGATGAACTCTTAAGAGGATGGTCTAGGTCAAACACGATGTATTCCAAGTTCATCTCAAGTGCAATGGAAAGCGGTCTTGTGAATGCAAGGTGTTGAGTCATATGTGCACAAGAAGAGTCAATTTTGTTTAATTTTCATTTTTTTTTGCACAATGATTCATGAGCAATTGAAGGACTTTAGTATGGATCAAACTAGTTTCACCCAAGTTGCTATAGGGACTCTAGAGAACTCCTAAATTTCTCAAATTATGGCACAAACCTCTAGAGAAGAAACCTAGCAAGTAAAAGCAACAAGTTTCATCAAGTTTTTCATTTAAGGCTTATTTCATTTTTAAGCTTAGCAAGTTAAATGAACTTGGACATACCTAAGCTAGTGATTTTCTCCAAAAGATGTAGCATGGTGTATAGCACGAAGAAGAAATCAATTGCATAATAGACAAAGCTCATAAAACAGAAAATGCAGTCTAAATGCAATGCACGAACAGATTCCCAAACTCCCCCTCAACAAATGAATCAATTTTAAGCTCAAATCTGGTTAAAGTTGAGTTATTATCAAGATTAGGCATAAAGAAAACCCGAATGAACTCAATAACAACCAGAAAAACAGAATGAGGAGAAGAAGCCGAGAAACTGCAAAACTGGATGGCTATTGAGCATAGATATGATAGAAGAGACTCACTACGGCTTAGACTCGCTCTTATCTTCCCTAGTGACTGACATAGGGAAGCTGACTCTAGATCCCAACTAAGGAGTGCACACAGACCCTGTCTACCCAGGAGGCCCAATACCTGCTAGACTTATAAGACTGTGAGGGAACTCAACCTAGAGAGAAGAGAGAACAGCTAATCACGCATGATAGCAACCTAAAGCACAAGATAAGAGGTCCATGGAAGGCATGCCAGAAGTCTAAGTGAGTGAACTCAACTCAAGAAAACAAGCCCAAAGTCACCCAAAAGAAACACAAAGAAAAGAAAAGCTAAGCTGGAAGAAAACATATAATAAATAATATACAAACCAGCTCCCCCTCACGAAAGGCCGTAAGGGCTCACAAACCCAAGCTTAAATCCCCCTGAACACACTCTACTCCCCTTGAGGCACACTCTAAAACTCTCACCTCACAAGAGATAGGTAGAAAGCTAGAGGAAAAGAGATAAGATCTAAAACCACATGGTCTCTAAGGAGCAAGATGGCTCAAGGTAAAAAGCAACCTAATTATACTAGAAGTCCAACCAAAAGACTCTAGACAAACAGGACACAAGCTCTACCTACAAAAGAACCACAACCTCCTAAGAGACCCATCACTATCATCAACATTTTCAGAGGTACTTACCTACTGCAGTGTAGTGCAAGTAGTGGCAAATGACTTGAAGTGGATCCAAAAAGCAGAGGAAGAAGACTTAGAGATATTCCTAGGATGATGGTCTCCTCACCAGAAAGCCTACACACATGCATCCAACAAATCTATGCTTTCAAATCAAGTTAGTGATCCAGTTCCTAGGCACGAATGGACAAGATACGTAAAAATGTGGCAAACGATCATCTAGAGCATGAACATGATGCGAAGGTAATGTAAGATCATGTATCACAGCCAAGCTAAAGATAGCATCAAGATCCATATATCCATAAACAACAATGAAAACATATCCTATTTATTTGAATTTACTTATTTGAATGATAAATTTCAAAAGGTTTTATTTCAAACCCTCTGGCCGGTGCATCATAGCAACTGCCGTCTGGCGCGACGCAGCGTGTGGTCGCGATGCCACGCCGCTTACCGAAACCCTAGCCGCCGCCGTCCGAAGTTCGTGTCGGCGCTGCCTTGAGTCCGTGGCTCGCACGCCCCGAGGGCTATAAATGCAGCACGCGCCCGCCCGAGGTCCGCCTCGCGCCGCACTGCCGCCTCTTCGCCATCGCCGAAGCCCGTCGTCTTCGTGTGAGACTCGCCGAGCTCCGCCGCCAAAACCGGCTTTTTCCGTCGCTCGCCGCCCGGTTTCTCCGCCGCAGCCGCGAAGTCTCGCCGAAGTTCGCCATGACGCTCCTCTTCGATCCGCAGCGCCGTCCGATCCATCGCTTCGCCGGCGCCTGCCTTTCTTCCCGAGTCCGGAAGTTTTGCGTTGCCGCCTCGCTGTCGACTTCCAGCCGCCGCGCGCTTGGCTGTGGATCTCTAGCCGACGCGCCGGATTGCGCTTGCATTGGCTACCGAGCCGCCAACAATGGGTCACACCAGGCTACCGGTCGCGGGTGCACGGTGAACGCGCAGCGCGTGGACCTTGTCCACCGTGAGCCGGATGACGCCGCCGTTGCGCAATAAATCGCTTTTCAAGACAAAAATAAATCCAAAATTTGATTTTTGATTTTCTGTATTTTCCTGAATTTAATCTTTCGAGGCCTGCTCTCGCCATACGAACTCCGATTGAGGCGATTCAAGTTTCTAAATTTTTCTAAAATCAAGATCTATCTTCCAGAGCCATTTATTTTCAGTTTTGAGCTTGTTTGAGTCTCTGTTTTGTATTTATTTGGTTTCGTTGCTTATTTTCCGTAGACGCTAATTCCGAGGAGCAAACGAAGATTTCAAGACCAAGATTCAAGACTAGATCAGCAAGGCAAGTCGTAACCTTTGATCATATTGATCCTATGTTTGCAAAGTAATTTATTTTATACACTTGCATGCTATTTACGTATCAATGTTTATTTAATGGGAGTAGATGTATGCCTAGTTGACATTATGCCACCTTGATTCGTTGTATGCCATGTATCCATTGTTAAACCTAGGTTGGGACATTACTAGTTGGACATAATCATAATACCAACATTGGGTTATCGTAGCTATGCTTAGACATGCTTACATATACGCTGGGATTCATGTCACATGTTGAATAATGTTAATCTTGACTTAATGAGATATTGAATCGGCCATAGCCATCGTTGTAAAATTTGTTGTACCATGGCGGGTTTGCCATTGGTCTTGGTTGAACGAATTGTTTTCCTCGCAAGTGATCGGCAAAGAAAGGGGTGCTTTCTAGCACGTTGGGATGTGGATGTCTTGCCCGAGACAACTTAAGGACTTAATCTTGTGCGCCATTGAACTGGTCTAATCGCATTACCACATGTCCGAATGGGACAGACCTAGCCGATTAATTTGTAATGTCTAGTCTTGAGTAACGCCAATGGTGGTGTGGGTTCCGGATGGACGGGTAGATTCACATGGCGCAAGAGGGGGCCTTATGGGCTAAACCTTAGCGGGCAAGATCGAAGTTTAGACAATGCATTGTAAAGGCTCACATGATATCTCCGCGACACACCAAAGGAAGTGTGTTAGTAACGCTTGCACAAAGAGATGTTCATGTCTTGTGGGTAAAGTTGTACAACCTCTCGCAGAGTGTAAAACTATTCGAATAGGCGCGTCATGGTCATGGACAAAGCCCGGAATTTCACACGGGTATAGAGTGTTTCATGAAATGTGGAATGTGGAATTGTTGGGATGTGAACTTTGTTTTGTTGTCTATCATTGATCTATCGATTATTTATTTATGTTTTCATAAATATGCTTTCAATCTATTTATTGTATTTCCATTCAAGTTATTGCTTTTCGCAAAATAAACTATATAGCCATCCTTGTCAAGCCGCATAAATATATTGCATCAATTCCTACGGCTTGTCGAGTACCTTTGTACTCACGGCTTTATGCCCTTGTTGATCGCTTGTCAAGGAGATAATGAATCTCATGAAGAGGAATTCTATGAAGACTACGTGGATTAGGAAGGCTTCCTCGCATTTATTGCCGTGGCATGTCGAATGGTTCAAGTTATCTTTTCCACTGCAATAGTATTTGTTTCTTAAGCCCTTAAGGCACAATGGTGTAAACATTGACCATAAGGTTGTTTGCTTTATTTAATAATAATTTGCTTCTTCTTAGTTAATTCGCTGTATGGAATGATATTACATCTATGTTTCCACGTGTGCACTAGCGTGATCCTCGACTAGTGCAAGATACACAGAGGGTTTCGGATTTGTAAACCGGTCCCGACAGAGATGGTATCGAGCCATATCGACCGTAGGTCGCCATCCTAGTTAGCATGGTCTTCAAAATTATTTTCTAAATTAAACCAACAAATTGGTACTTAATAGTTTTCGCCTCCTCTCAACTTATTCTTAGGTTCTTATTCCTTTCCTTTGTCAAACATGGTTTCAAATTTAAATTGATCTTATCCTATGAAACTTCTCAAAGCCTCGAGTCTTCGCAAGGAATCAAATCAAGGAAGATGATGATCAAGCCATCAAAGACATATCCAGAAGCCTACCAAATAAGATAGGTTTTTGGTGCTCACGGTGTTTGAGCATGTGTTACCCTTTTCGCTTTAGTTACGCTTAGTCCGTGATACTAGGATTTTCTTGTTGAGCGTCTGGTATGTTGTACACTTGCCTCAAGCACGGTGTTACAACCATACCTTTAATTGAAAAAAAAAAAACTTGATTTGCCTCCTTAATTTGAAGCCTTCGTTGTATCCTTTGTCCCCGGTATTACCTTCTCCCTAGATGATCTTACCACGCATCTCGCTTTTTCCTCTTACCTATCAAACCCTTGCGCTGCACCTCGATGGTTGACACTGCTCGAGCCGGTCGTGGATCGCCAAAGGATGCCGCAAGCCAACACCAACTCCAACCCCAATGCACCACCACCACCACCGTGATGCACTGTAACATGGGACATTTTCTAGCAGCTGCATCACTTATGAACACAATGATGCGTAACATGAACAACATGATGAATCGCCAGAACTGCATCGCAGCTTGTTCTAGCCAACTGCTGAACCAAAGAAACCAAGCCATTGCCGCACCTCCTCAAGCTCGCCTCCACCCAAGCTAGCGTAATTTATGAGGACTCGTCCGCCAACTTTCTAACTCTTCGTAACCATTGACGCCGATGATTGATCCGCCCATTGAGAAGAAGCTTGAAATTGCCCAAAGGTACCAATCGTGAGAAGGTTCTCTATGCCGCCACCACCGGAAGGCACCGCCCAATGGTGGGAGAACTACAAGGTCGCCATGATGACCTCGACTATCACTTGGGCGTAGTTTTCCACCGCCGCCACGCTCATATCCCGATGGCAAAGTTGAAATGAAGAAGAATGAGTTCCGAGACCTCAAGCAAGAAGGGATGTCGGTGAGTGAATACCTTAATAAGTTCACTCAACTCGCCGCTACGCACTGCAGGATGTAGCCACGATGATGCTCGCCAAGAAGTTCAAGCGTGACTCAATCCAGATTAAAGGTGCAAGTCATTGGCAATGACTATGCAGATTTCAAAGATCTCGTAGATAAGGCTATGCTTATTGAGGAATCTCGTCGGAATTGGAAGAATCCCGTAAGAGAAAGATGATGCAAGATGGAGCCCATCGAGTCACCACAGAGAGTCGTAACAAATGCTCAATACCGCTTCGCTTCACTCCTCCGAATACATTCAGACCTCGCACCAAAGACTCGCCGCCTCCTTCAGTAATCGCAACCCTAGCGCCAACAAAGAATCCACCTCGAGAAACAAGAATCCACCGCAGGAGTCACATGTTTCAACCGTCATGAAGTCACTATGCCAACAATTGCCCAAGGAAGCAGGTGGAATGGCAGGATATTATCGCTGTTTCATAGAAGGGTTTTCTAGAAAAGCTAGACCGCCACTCAACTTTTAAAGAAGGAAAAGAAATTTGTTTGGACATCGGAGTGTGAGCAAAGTTTTCAAGAATTAAAGAAGTGTTTGACAACCGCCCAAAGGCTTATTCGCCAGATAATAGGAAGGATTTTGAGATATTCTCGTGATGCATCCCGACAAGGACTCGGTTGTGTGCTAATGCAAGATAAGAAGGTTGTAGCGTATGCTTGCGACAACCGAGGCCACATGAAGTTAACTATCCTACCCATGATTTGGAATTAGCACCGTAGTGCATGCTTTAAAGATTTGGCGCCACTATCTCATTGGTAATCGCTAGAAGTTTATATCGATCACAAGAGTTTGAAGTATATTTTTACCAAGTCGACCTCAATATGAGACAAAGAAGATGGTTGGAATTGATCAAGGACTATGACATTGGGATTCATTATCATCCGTGCAAGGCCAATGTCGAGCCGATGCTTTGAGTAGAAAGAGCTACCGCAACACTGATGATTAAGGAAAGTCACCACCCTTTATAAGGAATTTCGTGCTTAGTTTGGAATTGATTCAGAAGGGTATTTAGCTACTTTGAAGTACGCCACGCTGGAAGATCGATTCGAGAAGCGGGTAGATGATCTTGATATCAAGGAGATTAAGAGCAATATGAAGAAAGGAAAAGCCCAAGGGTTCTCGAAGATGAACAAGGTACTATTTGGTATGAGAAGCGATTTGCGCATCAGATCGTAAAGAGCTTAAGGAGTTGATTCTCAAAGAAGCGCATGAGACTTTATACTCCATTCATCCCGAAGTACCAAGATGTATCAAGACCTCAAGGAAAGGTATTGGTGGCCTAGTATGAAGCGTGAGATTGCGAATATGTTGCACTTTGTGATGTCCGCCGAAGGTCAAGGCAGAGCATCGAGGCCGCAGGATTGCCGCAACCATTGAAGATTCCAGAGTGGAAGTGGAAGAAATTGGTATGGATTTCATTACGGATTTCCTAAAACCAAGCAGCGAGTTATGACTCGATCTGGGTAATAGTGGATCGATTGACTAAGGTAGCTCACTTCATTCGAGTTAAGACTACCTATGCAGGAGATAAATTAGCGAGTTATATATGTCAAGGATCGCTACCTTCACGGAGTGCCTAAGAAGATAGTGTCCGATAGAGGAACCCGGTTTACTCTCGCTTTTTGGCAGTCGCACGAAGCCATGGGAACTCATCTCGATTCAAGATCGCCTATCACCCACAAACCGATGGACGATCGAGCGTGTGAATCGATTCTTGAGGATATGTTAAGAGCTTGTGCCTTGACTTATGGTGCCAAGGGACAAGTGTTTGCCCTATGCCGAAGTTTTCAGACAACAATAGTTATCAAGCCACCGCAAATGTCGCTTTGAAGCCTTATATGGAAGAAAGTGCGTACTCCTCTCAACCGGAAGGAGTCGAGAAAGACAATTGTTTGGTCCTCGCCATATTGCAAGAAGTCAAGAGCAAGTTCAATTAATTCGAGACAAGTTGAAGATAGCTCAAAGGCATGTAAGAGTTATGCGATAATCGCCGCAGAGATTTGAGTTTCGAGCCCAATGATTATGTTTATCTCGAGTCACCCTCTCAAAGGAGTTAAGAGATTTCAAGTAAAAGGAAAGCTTGCCCTAGATATGTGGGACCGCTCAAAATCTTGGAACGAAGAGGCGAGGTTGCCTACAAGTTAGAATTGCCTCGATTTTGCCGAATCCATGATGTGTTCCATGTATCGCAATTGAAGAAATGCTCGTGTGCCGAAGAACAGATGCCATTGGAAGCCATTGATTTGCAAGAGGATCTTACCTACAAGGAGCAACCAAAGGAGAATTTTGGATATAGCAGAGCGTATCACGAGAAGCAAGATCATCCGCTTTTGCAAGGTCCGGTGGAGCCATCATTCGTAAGAGGAAGCAACTTGGGAGCGAAGAGGATCTCAAGTCCGAGTTTCCCCACCTATTCCTAGTTGCCGTAATCTCGGGTCGAGATTCCATTTAAGGGGGGGAGGTTTGTAACATCCCAAAATTTGAAGTTTTGGAATGTTTGAATTCAAAATTTAACCATTTGCATTCTCTTGAATTAACTCCAGCTTAATTTGAATTTCTAAATAATAAAAGGATTTAATTTGGCTAAACTATTCATCAAACTTAAGAATTTCAGTTCTTGTTGGGTTCCTTGTGCTCCAAGGAATTTTTCTGTATTTTTGGGGATTTTTCTGAATTTATTTGCTATTTATTTGAATTTATTCGCTTTTATTTGAATTTCTGGATTTTTCTTAAATTTCAAAAGGTTTTATTTCGAAAACCCTCTCGGCCGAATCTGCTCCGCCCGGTTTTTTCCACTTCGCTTCGCCCGCCCGATTTTCCCTCGCGGCCCAGCCTGCCCGCGCGCCACGGCCGTCCGGCGCTGACGCGTGTGGCTGCGATCGGCGCCACGCCGCCTCGCGAAACCCTAGCCGCCGCCGCCGTCGAAGTTCGTGTCGGCGCCGTCTTGGAGTCCGTGCCCGCACGCCCCGAGGGCTATAAATGCAGCGCAGCGCGCCCGCCCGAGGTCCGCCGCTCGCGCCGCACTGCCGCTTCTTCGCCATCGCCGAAGCCCGCTGCCTTCGTGTGAGACTCGCCGAGCTCCGCCGCCAAAACCGGCTTTTTCCCGCTGCTCGCCGCCGGTGTTTCTCCGCCGCAGCTCGCGAAGTCTCGCCGAAGTTCGCCGCGACGTCCTCTTTCGATCCGCAGCGCAAGGTTCGATCCATCGCGTCTTCGCCGCGCGCGCGTCTTCTTCCCGAGTCCGGTAAGTTTTGCGTTGCCGCATTGCCGACCTCCAGGGGCCGCCGCGCCCGCCGTTGATTCTAGCCGACGCCGGATTGCGCCACGCCTCTCCTCCGCAGCAGCCGCGCGCGTGGCTGCTCGATCCGCTCCCTCGTCTGATGCGCGACACGTGGCTGCCACAACAAGACGCTGCGTGGCCGCCGACGCTACCTGCGCTCGGCCTTCGCTACCGAGCCGCCGCGTCATTATGCGCTACCAGGCGCCGGTGACGTGAATCGGCGCAGCCGTGGACCTTGTCCACCGTGAGCGGATGACGCCGCGTTGCGCAATAAATCGTCAAGATAAAAATAAATCCAAAATTCGATTTTCGATTTTCTGTATTTTCCTGAATTTAATCTTTCGAGGCCTGCTCTCGCCATACGAACTCCGATTGAGGCGATTCAAGTTTCTAAATTTTTCTAAAATCAAGATCTATCTTCCAGAGCCATTTATTTTCAGTTTTGAGCTTGTTTGAGTCTCTGTTTTGTATTTATTTGGTTTCGTTGCTTATTTTCCCAGAGACGCTAATTCCGAGGAGCAAACGAAGATTTCAAGACCAAGATTCAGCACTAGATCAGCAAGGCAAGTCGTAACCTTTGATCATATTGATCCTATGTTTGCAAAGTAATTTATTTTATACACTTGCATGCTATTTACGTATCAATGTTTATTTAATGGGAGTAGATGTATGCCTAGTTGACATTATGCCACCTTGATTCGTTGTATGCCATGTATCCATTGTTAAACCTAGGTTGGGACATTACTAGTTGGACATAATCATAATACCAACATTGGGTTATCGAGCTATGCTTAGACATGCTTACATATACGCTGGGATTCATGTCACATGTTGAATAATGTTAATCTTGACTTAATGAGATATTGAATCGCGGCCGTTAGCCATCGTTGTAAAATTTGTTGTACCATGGCGGGTTTGCCATTGGTCTTGGTTGAACGAATTGTTTTCCTCGGGCAAGTGATCGCAAAGAAAGGGGTGCTTTCTAGCACGTTGGGATGTGGATGTCTTGCTCGAGACAACTTAAGGACTTAATCTTGTGCGCCATTGAACTGGTCTAATCGCACTACCACATGTCCGGAATGGGACAGATCTAGCCGATTAATTTGTAATGTCTAGTCTTGAGTACGCCAATGGTGGTGTGGGTTCCGGATGGACGGGTAGATTCACATGGCGCAAGAGGGGCCTTATGGGCGAAACCTTAGCGAAGCAAGATCGAGTTTAGACAATGCATTGTAAAGGCTCATCATGATATCTCTCGCGACACACCAAAGGAAGTGTGTTAGTAACGCTTGCACAAAGAGATGTTCATGTCTTGTGGGTAAAGTTGTACAACCTCCGCAGAGTGTAAAACTATTCGAATAGCCGCGTCATGGTCATGGACAAAGCCCGGAATTTCACACGGGTATAGAGTGTTTCATGAAATGTGGAATGTGGAATTGTTGGGATGTGAACGGGAGTTCACGTTGTTTTGTTGTCTATCATTGATCTATCGCTTATTTATTTATGTTTTCATAAATATGCTTTCAATCTATTTATTGTATTTCCATTCAAGTTATTGCTTTCTCGCAAAATAAACTATATAGCCATCCTTGTCAAGCCGCATAAATATATTGCATCAATTCCCTACGGCTTGTCGAGTACCTTTGTACTCACGGCTTTATGCCCTTGTTGATCATTCTGTCAAGGAGATAATGAATCTCATGAAGAGGAATTCTATGAAGACTACGTGGATTAGGAAGGCGTTCCTCGCACGATTGCCGTGGCATGTCGAATGGTTCAAGTTATCTTTCCGCCGCAATAGTATTTGTTTCTTAAGCCCTTAAGGCACAATGGTGTAAACATTGACCATAAGGTCGCTTGCTTTATTTAATAATAATTTGCTTCTTCTTAGTTAATTCGTTGTATGGAATGATATTACATCTGTGTTTCCACTGTGTGCACTAGCGTGATCCTGGACTAGTGCAGTATACACAGAGGGTTTCGGATTTGTAAATCCGGGTCCCGACACATCACAGCAACAAAATGCTAGCAGGGATCATGTGCAAGCCTAGAAATACATGGATCAAGATACTACCCTAAACATGGCAATGAGCATGTAAATGAAGAAATACCACAATGAAGCACAACAACATGCAACTAGATATAACATGAGCAAGATGAATGAAGACAACCAACGAGGATCATGCATAAAACAAACCAATTAGTAACATCAAGATCCATTTATCCATAGTCTCAATAACAATATTTACATGCCTCGAAAAGGCCCGTCAAAAGAAGACCAAACAAAAGGTCATGAGGACACAGGCAGCATGAAAGTAAATGGTGACCATGGACACAAAGATGAGAAGCTACTTATGGCAACACTCAATGCATGATGATGAATACATGCAATGAATGAAGAACACAAGCTCATGCAAAATAGGTATGAAGCATATAAGCATGAAGGACAATAAAAGGTGATCATGAACAATATAAGTCATATAATGGCAGCCTAGATCATATGACCCTAATCTCATGAAAGGCACTCATATGTAGCACAAAGTCTGACAAACAAAGTCTAAACAAAGCTAATCATGGATGTAATAGAAAATCAGGGTCATATAACCTAGATACTACTCATGACAAAATAAAGTAAATGATATATAGTACGTGCCCATAGTTAATACAAATGCTCATACCAAATGAACAATATCATGGACAGGATAAAAACAAAAAAATCACATGCTGGGAAAAAGCTCATGAATTTAGGATATAAAACGTGAAGCACAAAGATGGTTGGGGAAAACATGCTATGGCACAAAACAAGACAGACAAAAACTACCAAGACCTAGCAAAGTACATATAATACACATGGGAGCAAGATCAATCACAACATGTCATGGAAATGATGATCACAAGTATAACCGACATGAGGGTATGAGATAGCTCACCATGGAAGTGGAAGTCCCCAATGCTGATATCATGAAGCTCAACACTTGTGGAGCGAGACACGAGGAAAACAAAGTTGAAAGTACATGCAGGTTAGCATGATGCTCATGATGGTTATGCAGGAAGATCCAATCCTCTAGAGACAAGCCGCAAAGGCCAACTCGGAATTCACATCGAGTGCCAACATTGAAAAGCAACAAATCGATCCTAGATGAGATTAGTAAAGATAAACATGACCAACATACTTACTTTCAACTCTTGCCGTGAGTGGGTACCTCGAGGAAAAACGAGGTCCACTACTTATGTACGGCGAAGATGATGCCTCAGGACAACTCATGGACTAAGAATCGAACAAAGAAAGGACAAGTCCACAAGATGACCCAAAACCACTCCACTAGGCA
Organism: Otatea glauca; assembly: GCA_036346275.1. Classification (NCBI taxonomy): domain Eukaryota; kingdom Viridiplantae; phylum Streptophyta; class Magnoliopsida; order Poales; family Poaceae; genus Otatea; species Otatea glauca. The sequence continues at coordinate 39,999,526 of CM070721.1, read as the reverse complement.
ATGATCACATCCTCAAGCTAGCCTCAAGCGACTCATGCCATGAGAAAGGCAAAAGGCACTTAAAAGCATCATCGCATAGACATGACACTAGGAATTGACACAAGAGGGAAAGATGACTCAGTACTGGGACAGAGTGAAGACTTGGGGACCCAATACTGAACCACTCGACGCCTCAGAGTACTAGCCACAGAAGAAGACTGGACTCGAGTATCTCTCTGACGCTCAACTCTCACACGATCAGGAGCAACTCTGGTAGATAATCTAGGAGTCAAAACTAGGTTGGCACGCCGTGGTGCAAAAGCCGGACCATCCCAATAAGGCTGCCTAGATCTCCTACCGGAAAACACCTCACGCCGATGATATCTACCTCGATGGGAAAAACGAGGAATATCAAGAGGACGGCGGAAAGACTGACTAAGAACAGCTCCAAGACTAAAACTCGAAGAACCAGCATGAAAACCGAGTCCTGGACGCTGCCCAAAAACAGGCAACTCTCTAACTCGTCTATAACAAGTGTACCTTAGAGCACTCAAAGTCCGGGATGACCGAATACCCTAAGAGCAGCAACACGCCACACCGAGTGATCTTGGCGCTACCAAGCGTAAATCGACTAGGTGACCATCCTTCTACTGGAAGGTGCATATGTACTTCGCTTGCTAGAGGCGTAGCAATAGGAGTAACACCCTTTCGGTCAAGTCCTATGGACAACCCCAAGATACCTAAACACAAGTGGTGCTCACTCAGGGAGCTACCACAATCTCACCACTCTTGGAGCCGCGACAATGGTGGGAGGATGCGCCGAGCGTGCTCCAAGGGATCGAATCCTAGACCTTGATTGAATCTACTAATCTTGGATTGGTCTAGAATAAGATTGAGCTTCTTCTTGCTCTCCAACAAACTTCTCGAGAGTGCTCATAAGATACCGCAATCTCGGAAGAAAGAAGCACAAGAAGAACAGGGGAAGGAGAGGAAGAAGAAGAACTGTAAAGAGAAGATCTCTCAAAGACGTGCTTTTTGTTCCTTAGCACGGCCGCCTCAATCTTGAGGGCCTCACAAGAAACGCAAGGAGCATCTCAATCCTAAGGGTTTGGTCTTTTAACTTCTTCTTAAGTTCGACATGGATTTGATCCACATCATCCTTAACCCCAATACACAAAGAAGCAAACAGCTTGTGACTTGACTAGTAAATCCTTAGAAAGTTGATCACACTTGACATTCAAAGCATCATTGTCAAGTTTTAGTTGCTTACAACCCTCACATGAGTCGACCGGGTCCTTAGAAGCATGCAATTCAAGTTCATCATTTCTAGCGTAAAGCTTTCTAAGGTGTTCGCCATGGCATCAACTTCGCAAGCAATTTAGGCAATTAGCACATGATGGAGTGGAGTGAGCATGAAGAAAACTAGCCTCAACAGAATAGCATCAATAGAACTAGTGCTAGCATTCTTCAACCTAAGACCATCAAGTTCAAGAAGCACACTATCATGTATGGTCCTTAGATTCTCCAACTCCACAAGAATAGTATTACACAAAGAGCAATCATCGCTGACTCGGGAGGAGAAGATCTAAGTGAAGCTAACTCCGAGTCAAGGTACCTACTTCCTTCTCAAGTCTGCACACCTAGCTCTAGCATGAAATTTTCCTAATTTGCGTAAAGCTTCGCTGAGCTGGTCATAGGAGGAACCTCGTCCGAAGTCAGCCAGAGAGCTCGAGTCGCCGATGTCGTTGGTGTCGGCCATGAAGCACATGCCGGAGAAGTCGTCGCCGCCCTTCTTCTCTTGCGGATCATCCTCGCCCTCGTCGCTCCATGTCTCCGAGTCGGAGAGGTTGATGTCGTCAAGCGCGGCGAGTGAAGAGGAACGCGGTATGCTACGCTAGCACAAAAAAAAATCTACCGCGAAACCAGAAAGCTACTCGCAAGAAGGGGATCATAGATAAGATTACCACTAGACGCCGCAGCCGCGGAATCCTTCGCGGCGCCGATGTAGTGGATCGCCCCGCCGCGATCGCTAAGCGCCGATGTAGTGGATCGCCCTCGCCTTGCCGTGGATCGCCCTCCCACGCCGCAGCCGCAGCAGCGCCACCGCAGAGTCCACACGCCCGAGATGGAACGCCGCGCCGGTGTGCAAGCACCGGTCGCTCGGCAGGGGCAGCGAGAGGAGTAGGCTAGGTTTCGAGTGAATCACTCCTAAACCGTGGGAAAGCACACCCGCGCCTCCCTCCTCCCTCCTTATATAGCCACGAGATGAAACCCTAAACTAGGGCCCATCGCGTGTTAAGCCCACGAGGTTCATTAATTACGGATCCAATCCAAATTAATGCGCCCCAGCCCATTAAGTGTGTGACCTGCAAGTTCACGTGACGCTTAGACGTGATTCAAAACTCATTTTCAATCCAATAGTTGGTAGTGGCTCCTTGCAAAGTATGCCAACTCCCAAACATACTATGATCAAATCCGATGTAACCTATTAAAAGTACTCATGTAATAATCCTTTGCCAAGTATATGAAGATTGATCTCAAGGCGAGAAGCATGTCATCCTTTGATGATTCAATCCATCTCTCGTATCCGTGATATATTAATAAGTTATGATTGACTCTCAATCACGGCATGGCCATGCACTTCCTTAATCATATCACACGAGTGGCCTTGTCATATATCTCCGTTTCATTGGAGTGGCAAATTCCATCTTGATCGCCACTTCCTCTCGCAAGTTTCATAGTAAACATGAAAGCTACCTTTATAACTATCCGGTTAGGAAGTAGTGTTTGATAGCCCCAAGGAAAACTATTACACATGTAGGGAATATGACAATCTCTGTGTCTAAGGATCATACATCTACTAGGTATGAGATACACTGATGACACATAAGAATGAAACATTCTCGCAGTTGTCCCATTATGGTCTATCTAACCCATGTTCTTCAACATGCGTCCACAATGTATAGATGATATCTCCATATCCCATGATCTATGAAGCATGATCATAGATCACTACATGTGCTGATCTATTCATCGTTGTCCTATACGATGATATCCGATCAGAGATATTTATCGAATTACATCATTAAGTAAAGAGCTTCATAAGCAAGTCACATACTTGTTGACCAATACAATGATATACATTCATTGAACCAATAATCATATTATTATTCATAAACATAGTCATGTTACAATCATCTAAATGATTGCCTCAAGGGCATAACACTAACAGCGAGGACGCGGTGGAAGAGCTTCTTGTTTTTAGAGAAGTTGCGGTACTTCTTCTCGTGCGCCGGTTCAAGAACTGGAGGCTTCTTGTTGCGGTTCTTGTCGGTGTAGTCGTTCTTGCCCGAATCGCCAACGTCGTTCTTGCCCTTCTCCGGCTTGGGACAGTTTGCCCGAATGTGGTTGGGGCCACCACACTCAAGCGGTGATCATGCCACCTCTCTTCTCTCTCTCACCCTCTTGTATGCATGAGAAAACTTATGAGCGAGAAGAGCAAGCTCATTTTCTCGAAATTTTTCCGATTAGTCATCGCTAGCTCGCAAAGGGCGGAAAGAGAGAAACCAATAGAAGGATCAAGAAGAATATCCAATGGGATCGGTGACCAAAGTCATCGACCGAGATTTCGTCTTCCGAGAGACGACATCGATCTCATGAGTCTTGAGGCGGAATAAAGCCCGCCAAGAGTCGAGTCGATAAGTCGGTGGTGTCCTTGATGGTGGTCACCTTCATCTCCCAAACCCAAGGTCGAGTACGGTCAAGAAATGCCGAGCATTGTCCGAGTCGGTATATGCAACCAACCGCTCGGAGGTCGCCAAAATCTTTGTAAACCGACCAAAACACTCGCCGAGACTCTCACCGGTAGCGTTGATCAAACTTATTGTACTCGCTTGAACTGGTCTGCCGCCACGCCTTGATTTGAGTAGAGCCCTCATGGTAAGCATCGAGGGTTACCCAAATCTCGTGAGCGGAGCGAAGGTGAGAAATCCTATCATACTCACGCGGCTAAGACCAGATGAGAATGTTCCTTGCCTTAGCATTCGCCTCAACGCCAACCATATTGATGGCCGTGACATTTTCATCGCCAGAACCTCATACGGAGTTTCACCTTCGCCATATCGTAGCCCGGCAAGTGATGTATGACTCCATCCGGGACTTCCAAAAGGAAAATCAACTCCATTAAAGATGGGAGGCTTGGTGGAATATTTGTCCGTCGCCATGGCTCTTGAGACCGATCAAGATCTAGAAAGAGCAGAACTGGCTCTGATACCAATTGAAGGACCAAGATGGCGAACAGAGGGGGGGTGAATGGTCACAAATAAAAATTCCCCCAAAATACTCCAACAAAAACCTCGACAAGATCGCTCAAAGGAAATTGTGAAAACCCCTAAAAACTAGACAACTATGTGTACCCCAAGCTTGCATGGATAAGTACCATAAAATATGTGGGGATTTTTGAGTCACAGTCCTGGTTGTCTAGTGTCCAAGATAAAGAGGAATCAATTCAAACTATTGCTTTTAGAAAGGACATCAATTCAAATCACAAAAGTCACATTAAGAAAAGCAAAAGCAGAATTTCCAGAACTTGTCCACAATTTGCACAGGAGGTTGGTGGGTTTCTGCAGCTCACAAAATTCTTATAATTTTTCTCCCTATGAGCATGAGTGTCTTGAAGAACTACACCAAATTTCTCCTCAAAAAGCCTTACAGAAAAAACAGGAAAAATCTAAGAACATAGTGTGCTCAAGAACTTCGAGCAGAAAGTTTGGGGCTCGGTTTTCACCTCATGGCGCCCAAACGGTGCAACAAGTGAATCCAAAATTTTTATGCAGGTGTATATCAGAGTCCCGCACCTCCTCCAACAAGAATCACTGAAAAAGAATTTTTCTATATTTTTACAAAAATCAAACACTGACTCCTGCGCGAAGAACAAGTTCTGAACAAAGTTGGAACTTGAAAGAAAAGATGTTCTCTACTCAATCCAAGAGTGCAAAAGAGATGTAAAACCATATGAACACACTCAAAACATCCAAGATCAGCAGCAATTTAGAAGGAGCGGAGGCAAATCCAAATTACTTGAAAGTAAATTGCGGGAAAGTAAATGCTGAATTTAAATTGCGTAAAGTAAAGACATAATGTAAATGCGCAAAATAAATTCAGAGGTGGATGGATAAAACTTTCATTTCTGGAAGGGGAGGTTACAAAGCCTCACATTCATGTGGGCAAAGCTCAAATGAGCATCAAAAACCTCAACACCTTCAACGGAAGGAGGCTACCCCTCCACCCCTATTTATACTACTCTTGGGCCACCTACCACCCTTGGATGAGTCCCTCAACCATAGAGCACTCATCTAAGGGCTAGGATTAACCCACACACACAGTTATGCAAGGGCTAACCCAAAACCCACACACATACCGGGTTTTCTTGCACGGTTTTCAAAGCATACTACCTAGACCCGCTAACCTATCAACTAGACCTCAATCCGACGGCCCTCATTGATCTACGCGGCATCTAGCTAGCATCAACTCCTTTCCTTGTCTTCTTGACTTGCCCGGACTCCGTCTCCGATCATCTTCCGGCGATTTCCCAACCGTCTGGACCTCCGACGCTCCTCGCCTAGTCCCGGTCATCCTTCGCCTCACCATGACCTAGCACCGTCGCCCTGCAACCATTAAAGATAAGGAAACTCCTCACATAGCAATACCCACAAAGATGTGCAATAAACCATCCAACTCATCACTACCGCGTCCATACGACCGGTACTGCCACTCCTGGCAGAGACAACTCAAATTGCTTCATTTTGAAAATCAATCCAAATCAAACTCAAACTTGAGCACACCTTGCTCAAATAAAGTCAAATACTCATCACAAACACGGATGGACCTCCACATGGTCCTTCAGAGTTTTTATGTATTTTTAGCTACTTATTTAAAATATTTTTCAATTAAGGGCCGTAGTGTTTGAATTTTTCAAGAAAATGTAATAGTTGATAAAATCTCTAAAATAATTTTTTTAAATGTTAGATTGTGTCGGGAACTTCTCTAAAAAATTTCATAATTTTTGTAGTTGGTTTGCCTATTATAATAATTTAAATTTGATTTATAGATTAATTAAATTAGAAAATAATTTTGAAATTCAGAAACATTTTTAGACCAAAAGATTAGCCTTGGTCTAGCCCACATATATATCTGGATAATCTGGTCTATAAATATCCAGATTATCTAGTTCTGTATCTGTATCTAACTCTGACGAATAATAAGCTACCGAATCTGTATCCGTATCCTTCAGAAAATCTATTTCCACTTCTGATCCGATACTATCCGATCTAACATAATCTATATCAGTTGAAGATTATCCATCCGTTTTTATCCCTAGCTAACGGAGATAGTTAAATAGGCGAGAAGAGAAAGCTGTAGCAGTGCACAAGTGCACCACTTCGTCCTTGATTGACCCGACTGGATGCGTCCACCTGTAGAATTATTTTTTAAAATATATATGTTTTAAAAAAGTTTACAAAAATATTATGCTGAAACAAAATTTTGCAAAAATATATCTGCATCCCCATTTTAATCAAATGGGATCAAAGTTCTGTCATCATTTAAATGACGATAGAAGCCTCAGCTTTGTCAACCAAATGAATCCACGACAAAATAATTCACCGGCCAATTCGATCCGTGACTAAACAAACCTCTGTCACCGTTTCAAACGGCAACGGCGACAGAGGTGTATTTTTGTAAAATTTTATTTTAACATATTATTTTTGTAAAATTATTTACAAAATATATTATTTTAAAAAATAATGTTCCACCTGTAGGCTCCCTCAATCAACCAGATCTTGGCATATACCCTGACACGTAGCATTTGTTACCTGTGTGGTTCAAACCAGTGCAAAATCAACGGCTCAAATGTCCAATGCAGATGGAATTCTTGTTAAGATCTTAGATTTCTTTTTTCAACCTCCTCGAACTCTGCGAGTATAGCGATGGGGTTGTCGACAGGAGCAAACTCCCCGGTGGGGATATGCCGTTGTGGAGTGCCTCGTAGGACTTGTGGACACCGTCGAGGCCTTCGCGAAGGTCACCTTCAAATCCAATTCACCCCTGGATGATGGTGCCAGGAGACCTGAATTTAGAGGTGCGCGTCGTGTCGGTCGGGCCGACACAGGCTCATCTTCGGCGAGTACAGGCACGATTTATTTACGATTCGTACCGGCTTAGTGTCGTGTCGGTTCAAGTTCGATCTATTCGCACTATTGCATCGAGAGAAAACGAGTCTGAAGTGTACAGAGCTAAGGTAGTGGATACAAATTTTAAAAGAAAAATAATTAAATTTTATTTATTTTTAAACAAGTATAGAGTTACTATCTCGTTAAAAACCTTACCTCCAATGTGAGGTACCCTAGTGTGGAGCGACTCGGTACGTGTGCTCAGTGTCAGTGAGCATGTACTCTCCAGTCTCCGTTCTTCACCTTTTAGCATTTCCGTTGTCTCCTCTTTCTTCGCATGCGAGGACCGCAAAAGGCGTCGACTATAGGACGAGCCACGACATAATGCAATATTACGATAGAACGTTCTACCACGTGCCGTGCCTGCTTCGGGTCCATCGGATCTATTTTGTGCTATGCCGGCCTAAGCACGGTCCATGCAGGCGTGCTGAGTCATGCCGTCCGTCGTTCCCGACGGTGAAACTTGGCACGGTCCTGTTATTCGTGCATGCCAGCCCGACCTGTACACATGCGTGTCATGCTTGTTAGATATAATCTTGACAAAGTTAACATGCAAGTTAATCTAGTTGTTTTGGTTCATCAGTTTAGATTTCGTTGTCAGGTCTTTGTTGATTCAGCGTTACAGAGTCCAGTCCAAGTAGTTTTGGTTACAGAATAGATTAGTTGCTGCAGTCGGTTATTTTCGGATGACTTTCAGTGTCCGAGTCGGTTGCTTTCGCATGCATAGAATTTTATGTAGCGTCCGAGTTTTATTGTCCGTTTTGCATGTCGATTAGGAAGCATGTAGTGTGCTATATAAGTAGCACTAGTGTACTTGTTTTAAGTTAAGAAATTAGAAAACGATGTTTCAATTTGAAGCATCACAAATTAAAATGATTTCTTCCTTATTAGCACCAACGAGTACTTGTGTTCCAATAATACTGTGCCTGGTATGCCACAGGCTGGTCCAAGAAAGCCGAGCCCAATGCCAAGGTCTAGACATGACATGAGAGGTGAATTGGCCATTGTGGATTTCTTGTATGTGTATTTCCGTTTGATCGATTGTTTGGATGTAATTATTGGGTATTGCTCGGATATTTCCGTTCGGTCATTGTTATAATGTAATTATTGGTTATTGTTCGGTTCGACAGTTTCTAAAATTTCTTGATTTTTCTTAAATTTGCTGCTTTTTTATTTGTTTTCTCATCCCAATTTTCTGGTTGTTCTTGAAGTCTCATACATCTTCCAGGGGGTTTGAATATGGCATCTAGAACCCCTGCCAGGGATTTTCCCCACTGGGGATTTTGCTTCAGTAAACCAAACAAGCAAGCCCTCAGGGTATCTCCGGCTCTGACTCAATTTGGAACACAAATATCCTGATGAGTTGCTAGCAAGTCCGCACAGTTTCTTCCGCGCTCAAGAGTAGTAGGAGTAGATCATAAACAACGCATCTCTAAACAAGATCTCAGCATACAAAGACGTTATGTTTTGGCACGCGCTTAGCTTTTACCATTTCATTAATTTCACTATCGGGGTGGTGCTACAAATCATGAGGACCACATCGATCGTAGACTCTTGTTGCTCCTATAAATCAAATCGAATCAAACCCGATCTATGCCCATAGACTGATAAGCGTCAGTAGCTCCATGGCCGCTATTCGACAGCGGTGGCGAGAGCTTTTGTTAGGGCTCGCTTTGTCGTGGCAGCAAGACACCTCAGTAGCCACTAGCCACACGCATCTGGGCATAGAAATTTAGGATGTGTTTGGTTGATAGGACGAGGATAAATGGGATGGGATGGTCTCGTACAATTTAGTTCTATTATTTTAGGTGAATGAAATGATTTAGCATCTACAAAGAATATTTTTTAAATTTGTATTCCACCATCTAGGACGTGATGGTTCTATTCAAGTAACCAAACACATGGATGACTTTTTTCTTGAACCATGTCATACATGTACCACTTGATACAAGCAACCAAACACACCCACTAGTACAGAACTGTACATCAGAATCGGTTCTTTTTTGTCATTACAGTCGGTTCAAGTGGCGATACGAAGTCTTTAGATAGTGATGAGGTGGAGTTATCACAATCGGTTTTAGCCCGATTGTGATAAATCCTCATTAGAATCGGTTCTTAGGTGAAACCGATTCTGATGATAACATTATCACAATCGGTTTTTTCGAATAACCGATTCTGATAAAGGATCATCAGAATCGGTTCTTTGAAGGAAGCGATTGTGATGACCCCATCATTAGAATCGGTTCTTACGTGGAACCGATTCTGATGACGTGGTTATCAGAATCGGTTCCACACAAAAACCGATTCTAATGAGGGAGTCATCACAATCACTTCCTTCAAAGAACCAATTCTGATGATGGCTCATCACAATCGCTTTCTTCCAAGAACCAATTGTAATGGTATGGTTATCACAATCGCTTTCGTCAAAGAACCGATTCTACTGATGTGATCATCACAATCGCTTCCTTAAAAGAACCGATTCTACTGATGTGGTCATCACAATCGCTTGCTTAAAAGAACCGCAGTTCCTCATAAGAACCGATTCTAATGATAGGGTCATCACAATCGCTTTCTTCAAAAATGAGATGTCATCAGAATCATATATATAAAAACCGATTCTGATAACCCTCATGGGGGTGTGCCAATTTTGCATATTATCCAAAATAGCACATATTAACAATATGCATATATCACATTCACAATACGTAACCACGTAATGCACATATCACATTCACGTAACACGAACACTTAAATTACAATACATATAGCCCATTCGTTCACAATATACAAACACAAACATGCTTAACAATCAGTACACGTGCATATATATCACATTGACATATACAATTAATATTGTTTCCATATGGACTAGTAGGACGCTTCAGGATCTCTAAACCTACCGTCCTCCGATATAACTTCTAACCAGTACCACTGGCATAAGTATCGAAAATGATGGAAAAAGCTTTAACCACTAGCACATATCCATCAATGCCTCCCTGCTTTTTCAAAAGAAAAAAGAACTACTGGTTCACGTGGTAAGCTCATCGAACGTGAACCTTGAAAACAGAAAAAATTTCAGGGAAGTGAGAAGAATCTACTGGTTCATGTGGTAAGCCCCATAGAAATTTAAAAATTATAACAAGCATGTCCCAAGACAAATCATGGTCAGCCTAGAGATTCAAAATATTGAAATAGACATAAAATGACTAATTACACCACCAAGAAGCCATCCGGGGCACGCTATTCACACACAGGAAAGTAAAACTGACCTCCTGTCGACCAACACCATTGACCGAAGCTACAGTTGGCAATGCTGTATACAACCAAGTGAAAGTTAGCAAAACGCTCTTCCAATGCAATCAACCATGGTTTGATCATTACGGCATGTAGTGCAAGAATCATTATGGTGAGAGTGGAAGACAAATAAACAAAAGGTCAAAACATTCATGCTGTTTGGTCATATTATCATGAGACAGCATAAGAAACTTTCCTTTAAACGGCTATGTATTGTGAATATAGTACAGTCATGGCAACAATATTTCTGCATAAGCTTGCAGCATACTGCTGGATTGATTATGGTGACAACTACCACGGCAAAAAGACTATCAATTGCAAGACACTTACTGCATGTCCACTTCTTGTCTTATGGTTGGATGACACTAGCTCCCTGCTGTACATGCTTAAGGTAAGATCTAAGAAACTGCTATGGCTGACAATAGCTACCTCCTTCTCTTCTCTTGTCCATAACCTGCAAATATATTCTAGGATAGTTCAATTGAATCGAGCACCTAGGACCTTTCTAAGATCAAGTGAGCCACTCCACTCCGACAATTAACTCGTATATGAGAAACAAGCATTCAAAGCAAGTATATATGGTGTAGCGAAAGTAGAGGGTATATCCAATGCAGAAACTTCCGTTTTGTGCACAATGTTTCACGATCAGTTCTAGTTTTTCTCTGGAGTTTCACTAAAACATCAAACAAGTGTTGATCTAAATAAAGTATGAAATTGTTCAGTTTCAAGTCCTTGTGTTTCATTATAACATTACCAAATTATTAGGCATCACCAGTTTCAAGACTTTAATTAAAAGGAACTAATCAGTCTTAGAAAAGAAAATTACCAGTCAATGAACTTCTAGGAGGGGGCGGCGGGCGGGCGGCCGGGAGGGGTGGCGGGCGGTGGGCATCGGGGAGGCGGCGGGCGGAGCGAGGAGGCTAGCCGAGACGGCGGGCGATCAAGGCCCGGGAGGGGCGACAGGCGATCGGGCGCAAAGAACGGGTCGAAGGTGCCGGGCGGTGGGCGTCGCAGGGCGCCGGGTAGGCAGGCGGCGATGCGGCAGGCGTCGGGCGGCGGGAGCTAGGGTTAGGAGGGAGTTGGGCGCACGAGAGCGGGGCGGCGGGAGTGAGATCGGGCGCGCGGTAATAAAATGGCGATTCTGATGATCTCAATCGGTTATACTAACAAAACCGATTCTGATGTTGTACTAATCCGTATCGCTTTTATTCCAAAAACCGATTCTAATGTTTTACTATCCGTATCGGTTTTCTAAAAAAAACTCGATACTGATGACAAATATCAATATCGATTTTACATAAAAACCCGACACTGACGCTGCAAGTATCCGTATCACTTTTTTAACGAAAACCGACATTGATGCTTCATTATCTATATCGCTTTTGTTAGAAAAACCGACACTGATGCAAACAACAGCACATGACACAACAAATTGTATATCTCTATCGGTATTTATGTGAAAACAATACGGATGAGTTACTTTTCACAATCATTTTTTTTGTTGAACCGACACAGATCTGCACATGACAAATAACATGAACAGGAATTTTGTATTTTCAGTCCTTTTTTGATCAAAGAGAAAAGGCCATAGCTATAACAATTATAGTTGGAGAAAAGGCCATAAACGTCTCAACAACAGGTCAAGAGGGGTGTGCATATAGAGAATACCAGGGAGATGCTACCGAAATCTACTCTGAAGTTGTACAACACAGCTCAGGAACTTGCCCGAACCACATATCCTCAAACTGTCCAAAAAACGTGGACAATTCGAGACTGCTCGCTTATAAATATGCCATTTCATTCGGCATATTTATAAACAAGCATCCTCGAACGGGAGATGTAGGTTCCGTAGCCTAAACTCTAACATTTATCACATGATAGCAACAATAATTCCATATTAACACGAGAGCACTACAATAATTAAATAGTTGTGTGCTTGTCAAATAAAGAGTGTCAAATCTGAAAGCACGTACACAATTCCAATGCAACCTAAACTTTATTCACGACATATCGAAATTACCTAGTGCAAAATTGAAGGGGTTTAAAGAATTGCTCACATTTTGAAGAAAACCGCAAATGAGGGAAAAAAGAGAGGAATCTCCTCAAGATAAGGTTTCAAATTTGACCTTTTAATACCCACCCATCAGGACTTCAAATTTTCTCACACAAGTATTGCTTCCAACCACACAATATGAGCTATTTTCTCGGGTGGCGGTGGAGAAATCTCCTTTGGAGCAACAACAGAGAAGAGTTCAGTGCGAGAGGTATATATGACCCAGCGAGGCACATCAGAATCGCTTCTTTTCGAGAAGCGATAGTGATGTTGTCGGGACCCGAACCAGCAGATCCGGACCCTCTGTGTATTCTGTGCCAGTCCAGGATCACGCTAGCACACACAGACATACAGGGTTGCACATCACAGACATTCACGAAGATATAAGAATAATTAGTGCAAACATGTATATAAACCGAGTTGTACGACCTTATGGTCTCCTTACAGATAAGATAGCCACACGGGGCTTACATTATTCAGAGAAAAAGAAATAGCAGCGGAACATAAACAAATGTCGAGGAAGCCTTCATCTTGCCACAGCAACCGAGTGGCTTGCCCCTAGTTGCTCGGGTCCTCAATGTACTCCTCCCCCCAAACTGGTGTAGTCTCCTCCACTGATGTTGGGGTTGATAAGCAAGGTAGGATGAGTACACAAGGCACTCAACAAGTAATGCACAGGATGCAACGCTATTACTATATGCAAAGCTTATTCCAAAGGTTGGGCTTAAATGGTTCTTTTGCATCAACAAGATTTTTAAACCAATATCTTATTTAAATTAAAGCAATGGAGCAGCTTATAAGTAATACTAATTTCTTCAAATGGTTTTTCATCGAAGATTCTCGGCACACTGACCTTAATAGTTCATTTTATCACTTGGCACACAGCCACCCTTCCCACATTTTGTTTATGAAAATCTACCCTTGATGTAATCCCGAGCAATGCTCAATACATGAAAGCGGCTATTCGAATAGTTTTGACACTCTGCAGAGGTTGTACACTTTACCCACAAGATACTGACCGCCACCACACGTGTGATTGTCCGCAACAAAGCTTTTCAGGAACCTCTACCTTAACCAAAGAACCTCTCCGGTATTGCCTTCACTATCACTTCCCTCACACAGAGCCAAAGTATAGGACCGGCCAATCACCGTTGGATGGGCACCACCCCTGTGTACTGTCACCCCGAGGTATTAGAGGAAAGATATCAGAACCCTAGTCAACTAGGTCTGTCCCATATCAGACATGTGGTTGTACGGGTGACTCAGATCAAAGGCTTGCAAGGTGAAGTCCTTAACTGACCAAGGCAAGACTTCCAACACTCAACAGTGGCACACAGCCCATTGTGGCACACAGACTCACAACACTCATCAACCCAATGCCACATAGGCCCACCTGGCACACAGCCTCTTGCCACTTGCCCCAGTCTAAATCATTTCCCACCCAGTTGATTATTGTGCAACACATGCCAATAACTCAACATCGATATGGAACCACACAGTCACCATACTTCCATATCATCATGTGGCATCATTACACCACTTTCAAAATACATTCAATATTCCATTAGTCAATTTTGTAGCACTTTTCTGAAAGATCATTCATGACTCGTCGCAAGACTAAGCATCTACTCACGGTCTAGCCTCCCGTGTTGGCACAATATTAACATCCAACTAATATAATCAAACTTAGGGTGACAATGATTTAGGGCATACAATTAATAATTCAAGGTGGCATAACAAAATGGGTTGATTAACTACATTATCCCAAATCAATTTAAATTCATTTTAAATAAATAAGCATGCATAGTTTCAAAGCATAAACTACATTTTAAAACCTGGGATCAAAATGATCAAAGCATCACTTGCCTTCAAAGAGTTGCTGGTCGTGTTCAAGCTTGGTCTTGAGCGACGAATTCTTCCTCGAAACTTTCCGGCAAATTTGCGTCTACGCGGACAAACAAAATATACAATAAAAATATAATACAGAGGACTAAATGGCCTCAAAAATTCAAATAAAATTCATCATTAAATAGATCATAATTTTCTGAATTTTTAGAAATTTGAATCACCTAAATCCGAGTTAAAATGCAAAAGTTATAGTCATTTGAAGTTTGAATAAAATCTGAAAATACAGAAATTAAGAAATCCGATTTTTTCCCAATTATTTTTATACTGAAAATTCGCATTTATGACGTCAGCATTGCATCATGATGATGTTAGCACATAAAAGAATTTCGGTCAAAATATTTTATATAAAACATATTTATGACGTCAGCGATGACGTCAGCACGACACGTGGCAGCCTCTAGTGCCGCCACGTTGCTTCGGTTCATGGGCTTGGTCCACGGTTCGGCTCTGGTCCACCGTGGATCGGCAAGACTATGCTCATGCACCGGTGACGCAGCCGTGGCGTCGGCCGACGATCGCGCAGCCAATCCCGACGCGACACGCGGCAAGATCGCATCGCCGCTCATCCAACGGCCGGATCTCACCCGCGCGGTTCGGCGACGCCGCACTCCACGCCCCCGCGCCACGCATCCAACAGTGCGCCCGAACTCAACGGTCCGATCTGGTCTCACCTCGCCAACGCACACGCGCGTCCGCACGTGATTCGATGGGGTGCGGCGTCATCTCCGCCAGACGCTCAAATTTGAGCAGACGGATCCGCGCGCCACCGATCTACTCACACCGCCGCTCGATCTAAATCCAACGCCCACGGCACCGAGTTGTTTATTATTCAACCGCCACGCGCGCACAATCTCACGCGCTCACTAACGATCCAACGGCTAAGACAAAAACATATCGCGAAACTAGATCTAATCCAAGCCGTTCGCTCTAGATCTAACGATCAAGATCAACTAACGTGTAAACCATAGGGTTAATCCGCACCGTCCATAACAGATCTAACGCACGCGGATACAAACTAAATGTAACCAGAGAAGGGCGACGTGGCACGATCCTTACCCTCCTTGCAGATCCGACGGTCAACGATGCTCGAGTCCGGCGATGGCGTCGCGCGGTGCAAGCTTGTCGGAGATGAGGAAGACGACGAGTCGACGGCGTTCGGTGGTTCCGGCGAAGAAGATCTAGCGATTCGACGCGGCTTGACTCGGGCAAAGGTACCTGGTGACCTCGGCGACGGCGGAATGGACCGACGGCGAAGCAAACGGCGGAGAACGATGGCGGCGCAGAGGAACAACTACGGCGAGCTCTCCGTGGTGTCTAGAGCGCCTCGACGCAGCGTGCGAGGAGTCAAAAGACGCAGCGAAAGGAGCTCTGTCGACGCGCTACTCGGTGCACTTTAAGGGCCTCGACGCGCGCGCGCTGAGCGGCGTAAACGAGCGAAACGGTCGGCGGCATTAGCTCCGGTGATCTCGCGAAGACGACCGACGTGGCCCTCTCCCACCGCTCGTGCGGCGATGATCCGGCGCCGCACGCGCGACGACGTGGCTCACTCACGAGCATCCGATCAGATCGAACGGCTCGGACCGGGCGACGCTAGGGTTTCGCGCGGTTGGGCGGCGACACGCCACAAGAATGGGCTCGGCCATTATCGCTCAACTGATTTTAAAATCATTTCACATTTAAAATAATTCTAGAAATTCAATTAAATCATTTGGAGCTTTTAAAATAGCGTAAAAATTATAGAAAAATTCGAAATTACTTTGAGATATTTGGAACTCAATTAAAATATTTGCAATAAAACTTTGCAAAAACTTTTCCATTATTCAATTGTTTTCAAGGAAAGCCCTATTTGAATAAATCCAAATAAATTTAATTAAATTCCCAAAAAAAAAATCACAAAAATAAAAATACTCCAAAATTTAAGTTAGAGCAAAAATTAGGGTGTTACAAACCTCCCCCTTAATGTAATCTCGCCCCGAGATTGAGTCGTCTCTGTAAATAGGTTAGGAACTCCTTCTTCGATCTTCTTCGCTCCCATGTTGCTTCACTTTCCGAATGGTTGCTCCATTGAATTCTGCGAAACGTGTTGACTTGTTCCTTGTCTCTCGGTCCATTACGTCCAGAATCTTCATCGGATGTTCTTTGTAGGTCAGATCTTCTTGTAGCTCAATTGCCTCCAAAGGTGTTTGCTCTTCTGGTACTCGAAGACACTTCTTCATTGTGATACATGGAATACATCATGCACTCCCGCCAAAGATGGCGGTAACTCAAGCGATAAGCAACTTCACCTCTGCGGCTCAAGATCTTGAATGGTCCGATATATCGGGTGCGAGCTTTCCTTTTGCATGGAACCTTCTAACTCCTTTGAGAGGTGTGACTCTAAGGTACACAAAATCTTGGGTTCAAAGCTCGGTTCTCATGCGACGGTTGTCAAGATAACTCTTATGCCTTGATTGTGCAATCTTCAATCTTTCCCGATCGTGGTGATTTGTTCTTCCGCTTCTCAAGAATGTCCGGTCCAAAACATGTCGTCACTGTCTCATTCCAATTCAATGGTGTTCGACAGACCGACCATACAAAGCTTCAAATGGAGACATCAGTAAACTCGCTTTGATAATCGTTGTTGTAACTAAACTCAAAGATAAGGCAAACACTTGTCCCATGAGGTTGAATATGCTAAAGCGCAGCTCTCAACATATCTTCCAATACCGGTTAACCCTCTCGGTTTGACCATCCGTCATGCGGATGGTAGGTCAGATCTTGAAGTTCAAACGAGTCCCCATTGCCTCATGTAGCTTACCCCAAAATCTGAGGTAAATTGGGTACCTCGTCCGACACTATCTTCTTGGTGTACGTGCAAGCGGAGCGATCCGTGCCATATAAAGTTCTCGCTAACCGGTCTCGGAATAAGTGGTCTTCACGGGTATGAAATGTGCCATTTTAGTTAAACGATCTATTATGACCCATATAGAATCATATCCACTTTGCGTTCTGGGCAATCCGGTTATGAAATCCATACCAATTTCTTCCCATTTCCATTCAGGTATCTTTAGGGGTTGTAATAGCCCTGCTGGTCTTTGGTGCATAGCTTTGACTCTTTGGCATATGTCACATAGTGCAACATATTCGGCGACTTCTCGTTTCATGCTTGGCCACCAAAATCTTTCCTTTAAATCTTGATACATTTTCGCACTTCTGCATGAATTGAGTACTTGGAGTCATGAGCCTCCTCGAATTAATCGCTTCAACTCCTTTTTGTTCGGCACACAAATGCGCTCTTTAAACCACATAGTACCTTGTTCATCGGTTTGAAATCTTTTGCTTTGCCTTCATCCATTTTGCCCTTAATTCTATTGATCTTATCATCATCTTTACGCCTTCCCCGATCGATCTTCCAGGTAGGTCTTACTTCCAAAGTTGCTAGGAATCCTTCCGTACCATTTCAGTTCTAATTTCGAAATCCTTACACAATTCGCTGACTTGTTTCCAACAAAGATATTTACACTGTGGTTCTTTTCGCTAAGGCGTCGCCACTACGTTGGCTTTACCGGGATGGTAGTGAATTCCCACATTATAATCCTTGATTAACTCTAACCATCTTCTTTGCCTCATATTTAGGTCACTTGCGTGAAGATATACTTAAGACTCTTATGATCTGTATACACTTCACATCTATTTCCGATGAGATGATGATGCCATATCTTTAGTGCATGCATACGGCAGCTAATTCCAAATCATGGGTCGGATAGTTCTCCTCATGTGGTCTCAATTGCCTCGATGCATAGGCAATTACTTTCCTATTTTGCATCAACACGCATCCCAATCCCTGACGCGATGCATCACAATAGATGTCGAAGCCTTGATGAACGCCAGGTAAAACTAATACAGGTGCCGATGTTAAACTCCTCTTCAACTCCTGAAAACTCTTCTCACACTCAAAGGCCCATAAGAATTTCTTTTCCTTTTCAACAATTGCGTAAGAGGTCTCGCAATCGTAGAGAATCCTTCGATGAATCGACGGTAATACCCCGCCATTCCAAGGAAACTACGGATTTGGGTTACCGACTTGGGTTGTTCCCAATGTAGAATCGTCTCCACTTTCTTTGGATCTACCGCAACTCCTTCTGTTGTCATTATGTGTCCAAGAAATTCCACCTTATTCTTCCAGAAGTCACATTTGCTAAATTTTGCAAACAACTGTTGCTCTCTCAACTTTTCAAGGACTAGCCTCAAATGCTCGGCGTGCTCTTCTCTCGTCTTGGAATAGATAAGGATATCATCTATGAATACGACGACGAACTTATCCAAATATTCCATGAAAACCTTATTCATTAAGTTCATGAAATATGCTGGTGCATTTGTCAAACCAAAAGACATCACTGTAAACTCGTAGTGTCCATATCTTGACGAAAATGCAGTCTTCGGGATATCCTCTGATCGGATCTTCAGTTGATGGTATCCTGATCGGAGATCAATTTTGGAGAATACTCCTGCTCCTCTCAGCTGGTCAAACAAATCATCTATCCTGGGTAGCGGATACTTATTCTTTATCGTCACATCATTGAGTGCACGATAGTCTATACACATCCTAAAACTCTCGTCCTTCTTCTTGACGAATAAGACAGGTGCTCCCCATGGCGATGAACTAGGTCTTATAAATCCTTTTTCCAGTAGTTCTTCAATTTGCTTCTTCATTTCCACCAATTCCTCTGTGGACATCCTGTAAGGTCTCTTAGCTATTGGAGCTGTCCCTGGAACCAGCTCTATCACGAACTCAATATCTCTATCTGGCGGCATTCGGGTAAATCTTAGGAAAACATCCGGATATTCATTGACTATGGAAACTTCTTCTAAGTCGATAGTCTTCATCTTTGTTGACCATCAATTGTCCATCTCGCACCGATTTTGCTTCAAATTCAATCTTCTTCCCATCCGGCTCTCGATCGATATGACTCTCTTTCCACAGTCCCAAAGATCGCCTTGTGATTGGTTAACCAATCCATTCCGTGATAACATCCAAGGTTTGGGTATTAAGGACGATTAAGTTTGCTAGAACTCAACTCCATTAATTATTAGTCTTACCCAAGAACATCCTACTTTAGATCGGAGTTCTGATCCAGGGGATTGGACTATAAGCACACATTTAAGATTCACTATATCCATATCATTTTGAACAGCAAAATCTCGGGAAATAAATGAATGTGAAGCTCCCGAATCGAAAAAAGCGATGGTAATCGAGTTTACTAGAACTTACCCAAGACAACATCAGTGGCGCTCGCACTTCATCCGTCGTAATGTGGTTGACTCGGCCTCGTGCAGTTCCTTGGGATGGAGTTTGCGCCGTTGATGCCCCGCAGTTCACGATTGGCGGAGTCCTTGCCAGTGTGTTCCCTGTGTTAAAGCGGACCGGGTGACACCTCCTTCTTAGGGCAATTGTTGGCAAAATGCCCCATTTCATTGCAATGATAGCAACATCTTCCCATCGCTCGAGAGGTTCCTCGATCTGTGCTACGATTCGCCGGAGTCGAACATTCGACCCATCGGGCGATTTGCCGGCAGTGGTGCCCTATCATTGCCTCCGGCCGGTACGGATGAACTGTTGGGGTGCCATCCTCTCGCCTCTGCCTCGACGACCTCCTTGTTGCGCCATTCTCGCGCTTCTGTTGTCATCCAACTCTCGGCGCTTGTCCTCTAAGATAAGAGCTTTGTTAACTAGCTCTTGGAAGTCAGGGAATGTGTGGGTGATCAGTCCCACCTGCAACCCTGCATTCAATCCCTTCATAAAGCGGGATTGTCTGGCCTTATCCGTAGCCACGTCCTCTGATGCGTAGCGTGCTAGTTGGGTGAATTTGTTGGTAATCGCCACCGATCGCCCCCGCTTGAGGCTCCGAATTCCTCCTTTTGAGATCCATGATACCCTGCACATGGTATCGCTGGAAAGTCGAGGTGAATTCCTCCCACGTGATACTCTGTGGGTCCTCATGAGTCGCGCAGGTTTTCCCACCATTCTGCGGCGGTCCCTTTGAGTTGATGAGAGGCATAGAGTACCCTCTCATGTCCTACACCTTTGGGTAATGTGCAGCTTCCTTTCGATTGTCCTTAGCCAATCGTCCGCCTCGATGGATTGGCGTTGTTCGAGAAGGTAGGTGGACGGGTTCTCATAAACTCCGACAACCTTGAGTAGGGGTGTGGTCCATGGTTACCCCGGCTTGAACATTCGCAGCAGCTTGGTTGGATATCTGCCGCATGGTTTGAACCATCGTGTTCATAAGTTGAGTCAGGCGATCAAGAAGGCTCCCTGTGTTACGCATATCGACTGCGGCGGTTGAGGAATCGGCTCTTCATTACGTTGTCCTTTGGTTAGCTCCACTTCATTGGCTCCAACATTTCCACGTGTCCTCACCATCTGTTGCAAGCTTCCAAGGTTGAGAAAAGAAGAAAGCATAGACGAGTAAAAGAACTTATGTGGGGAAAACAGGTGTAACTTAAATTATTTAGCCACTTTATTGATATAATATAAAGCATGGTTGCTCACAAGTGCCTAAGGGCAATGCAACACATCTGAGACACTCACAACGAAAAACAAGTAAGCAAACATAGGACTCTATGACGACTCACACCTAATGGTGACTCTGAAGAAAAAGACGCGACTCAATTATTCGAGTCTCAACACTACCCTCGGCTAGACTTGATCACTCATCGAGCCAACCCGGCTGCGGCTCCCCCTGAGCATACACTGGTGGGTGCTCTGGCATCGGGGCGAACTGATCCTGAAGACCTACTACAGCTGGTGCAAAAGACCCCATCGACTCTGCTGGTCCCGGCTGCTCGCTCTCCTGCACCGGTGCCTCTGCCTGCTCCTCCGGATCCGGATCGTGTAACTCGGGGATCGCTCGGGCTCGGGTCCGCATAAAGCCATCTCCAACTCCCGGATCTTTCGCATGGAGTGGGCTAAGCCCTCCCGCATTGGATCCTCGCCTCCGTGACCTCGTCGCGGGTCCTCTGCGCAGCTCCGGGTGTCTCGCCCAAGGCGCCCTCTGGCGATGACGTACCTCACCAGGTGGGTGATAGTGGCGTCCTCCTCTGCAAGCTCCATCCTCTCCAAACGATTGTCTCGACGTGGATGGTGACGAAAGACGGTGCCCTCCAACTCTGCGGAGTAAGTGCGGGCAATCTGCCGACGCTCGTCGTGCCGTCTCACGGATTCCGCCCAAAAGAAGACCTCCTGACCTTGATGTAGATAGGACGGCTCGCCCTCGTCCTCTCCCGAGCATACACTGTGATCTTGACATCCCAGGCGACGTCAAGTCCTGCCCGTACCACCGAAGTCCCTCGATACAGTGGTCTGTCAAAACCTCCGAGCAACTGCATCATACGCCATAACTCATGGCGTATCCTCGGTGCGCTCTCCATAGGTATGGATCATCCTCATCTCGCCAAAACAAACCTTGTTTAAATTAAGCAGAGAATAATAAAAATTCAAACATAGGTATGAAACAAGAGAGAAGAGATAAGTCAAGATTTCATTGATATTCTTGCTCAAGTTGATTAGGTCTTTAGAAAATAGTTTTACCCTCCTAGGCACAACCAAACTAGGGTCAAGTCCTACTGATCGGCTGCTCGATACCACCTCTGTCGGGACCCGAACCAGCAGATCCGGACCCTCTGTGTATTCTGTGCCAGTCCAGGATCACGCTAGCACACACAGACATACAGGGTTGCACATCACAGACATTCACGAAGATATAAGAATAATTAGTGCAAACATGTATATAAACCGAGTTGTACGACCTTATGGTCTCCTTACAGATAAGACAGCCACACGAGGCTTACATTATTCAGAGAAAAAGAAATAGCAGCGGAACATAAACAAATGTCGAGGAAGCCTTCATCTTGCCACAGGCAACCGACTGGGCTTGCCCCCTAGTTGCTCGGGTCCTCAATGTACTCCTCCCCCCAAACTGGTGTAGTCTCCTCCACTGATGTTGGGGTTGATAAGCAAGGTAGGATGAGTACACAAGGCACTCAACAAGTAATGCACAGGATGCAACGCTATTACTATATGCAAAGCTTATTCCAAAGGTTGGGCTTAAATGGTTCTTTTGCATCAACAGCATTTTTAAACCAGTATCTTATTTAAATTAAAGCAGTGGAACAGTTATAAGTAATACTAATTTCTTCAAATGGTTTTTCATCGAAGATTCTCGGCACACAGCCACCCTTCCCACATTTTGTTTATGAAAATCTACCCCTTGACTGTAATCCCCGAGCAATGCTCAATACATGCAGCGGCTATTCGAATAGTTTTGACACTCTGCGGAGGTTGTACACTTTACCCACAAGATACACCGCTCACCACACGGTGATTGTCGCAACAAAGCTTTTCAGAACCTCTACCTTAACTAAAGAACCTCTCGGTATTGCCTTCACTATCACTTCCCTCACACAGGCGAAGTATAGGACCGGCCAATCACCGTTGGATGGGCACCAAGCCGTAGCACAGGTACGCTCCCCCATACAGATACACCCCTGTGTACTGTCACCCCGAGGTATCAGAGGAAAGATATCAGAACCCTAGTCAACTAGGTGCATCCCATATCGGACATGTGGTTGTACGGGTGACTCGGATCAAAGGCTTGCAAGGTGAAGTCCTTAACTCCACCAAGGCAAGACTTCCAACACTCAACGATGGCACCTGACCCATTGTGGCACACAGACTCACAACACTCATCAACCCAATGCCACATAGGCCCACAGCACCTGACCTCTTGCCACTTGCCCCAGTCTAAATCATTTCCCACCGGATTGATTATTGTGCAACACATGCGGCAATAACTCAACATCGATATGGAACCACACAGGTAACCATACTTCCATATCATCATGTGGCATCATTACACCACTTTCAAAATACATTCAATATTCCATTAGTCAATTTTGTAGCACTTTTCTGAAAGATCATTCATGACTCGTCGCAAGACTAAGCATCTACTCACGGTCTAGCCTCCCGTGTTGGCACAATATTAACATCCAACTAATATAATCAAACTTAGGGTGACAATGATTTAGGGCATACAATTAATAATTCAAGGTGGCATAACAAAATGGGTTGATTAACTACATTATCCCAAATCAATTTAAATTCATTTTAAATAAATAAGCATGCATAGTTTCAAAGCATAAACTACATTTTAAAAACCTGGGATCAAAATGATCAAAGCATCACTTGCCTTCAAAGAGTTGCTGGTCGTGTTCCGAAGCTTGGTCTTGAGCGACGAATTCTTCCTCGAAACTTTCCGGCAAATTTGCGTCTACGCGGACAAACAAAATATACAATAAAAATCTAATACAGAGGACTAAATGGCCTCAAAAATTCAAATAAAATTCATCATTAAATAGATCATAATTTTATGAATTTTTAGAAATTTGAATCACCCAAATCCGAGTTAAAATGCAAAAGTTATAGTCATTTGAAGTTTGAATAAAATCGAAAATACGAAATTAAGAAATCCGATTTTTCCCAATTATTTTTATACTGAAAATTCGCATTTATGACGTCAGCATTGCATCATGATGACGTCAGCACATAAAAAATTCGGTCAAAATATTTTATATAAAACATATTTATGGCGTCGCGATAGCGTCGGCCGACACGTGGCGACCTCTAGTGCGCCACGTTGCTTGATTCATGGGTCGGGTCCACGGTTGGCTCGTCCACCGTGGATCGGCAAAGATCGTGCTCATGCACCGGTGGCGCGCAGCCGTGGCGTCGCGACGATCGTAGCCAATCCCGACGCGACACGCGGCAAGATCGCACCGCTCGCTCATCCAGCGGTCGGATCTCACCCCGCGGTTCGGTGGCGCCGCACTCCACGCCCCCGCGCGCCACGCATCCAGCGTGCGCCCGAACTCAGCGGTCGATCTGGTCTCACCCTCGTCAGCGCTCACAGCGTCCGCACGTGATTCGATAGAGTGCGGCGTCATCTCCGCCGACGTTCAAATTTGAGCAGCGCGGATCCGCGCCACCGATCTACTCACGGCGCCGTTGCTCGATCTAAATCCAGCGGCCCACGGTACCGAGTTGTTTACTATTCAACTTCGCCACGCGGCACAATCTCACGCGTTCACTAACGATCCAGCGGCTAAGACAAAAACATATCGCGAAACTAGATCTAATCCAAGCCGTCAGCTCTAGATCTAACGATCAAGATCAACTAACGTGTAAACCTTAGGGTTAATCCGGACCGTCCATAACAGATCTAACGGCACGAGATACAAACTAAATGTAACGAGAGAAGGCGGCGTGGCACGATCCTTACCCCTCCTGCGATCCGGCGGTCAACGATGCTCGAGTCGGCGATGGCGCGCGGCGGTGCAAGCTTGCGGAGATGAGGAAGACGGCGAGTCGACGGCGTTCGGTGGTTCCCGGGAGAAGATCTAGCGCATTCGACGCGGCTTGACTCGGGCAGTGCACTGGTGACCTCGGCGACGGCGGGAATGGACCGACGGCGAAGCAAACGGCGGAGAACAGTGGCGGCGCAGAGGAACAACTACGGCGAGCTCTCCCGTGGTCTCTAGAGCGTCTCGACGCGCGTGCGAGGAGTCAAAAGACGCAGCGAAAGGAGCTCTGTCAGACGCGCTACTCGGTGCACTTTAAGGGGCCTCGACGTGCGCGCTACAGGCGGCGAAACGAGCGGAAACGGTCGGCGGCATTAGCTCCGGTGATCTCGCAAAGACGACCGACGTGGCCCTCTACCAGCCGTTCGTGCGGCGATGATCTCAAGGCGCACGCACGCGACGACGTGGCTCACTCACGAGCATCCGTCGAGGATCGAGCGGCTCGGACCGGCGACGCTAGGGTTTCGCGCGGTTGGGCGGCGACACGCACTGAGAATGGGCTCGGCCCATTCGTTCAATGATTTTAAAATCATTTCACATTTAAAATAATTCTAGAAATTCAATTAAATCATTTGGAGCTTTTAAAATAGCAGAAAAATTCTAGAAAAATTCCATAAATTACTTTGAGATATTTGGAACTCAATTAAAATATTTGCAATAAAACTTTGCAAAAACTTTTCCATTATTCAATTGTTTTCAAGGAAAGCCCTATTTGAATAAATCCAAATAAATTTAATTAAATTCCCAAAAAAAATTCACAAAAATAAAAATACTCCAAAATTTAAGTTAGAGCAAAAATTAGGGTGTTACAGATGTGCACGATCATCACTATCGGTTCTTTTTATAGAAGTGATAGTGATGAGCACGTGCACATCAGAATCGGGTTTTTTTCGAGAAGCGATATTGATGTGTACGGTCATCACTATCGGTTCTTTTCATAGAAGCAATAGTGATGATCCCGTGCACATCACTATCACTTCTTTTCTCAGAACCGATAGTGATGTGGACGTGATCATCACTATCACTTCTTTTGTTAGAACCGATAGTGATGACCGTGCACATCACTATCGCTTTTTAGTTGAGAACCGACTGTGATATGCCCAGTGCTACATCACAATCACTTATAATCTTAGAACCGATAGTGATTATTACTAACACCCCTACAAAGTTATTTATCACAATCATTTTTTCCTAAAAACTTAAGAACCGACATAGATAAAGCGATAGTGATGTGCCATTCTGTAGTAGTGACTTTTAGGGATTATGATCTATTTGATTCGTAAGATTTAAAAAACGCAAGAATACAGGAAAAACACACGGATTAAAATAGCACAACCTGTTGAATCCAGCTGGAAACAAAATAAAAAAATTGTTCAAAAGATGTGTTTAATCACTACTACACAAATATACATCACAATCGGTTCTTTTTTATCATCACAGTCGGTTCTGGTGGCGACACAAAGTCATGAGACAGAGATGAGGCGACATTATTACAGTCGATTCTCGCCCGATAGAGATATGACGGTCATCTCTATCGGTTCTTTGTATGAAGCGATAGAGATGATACGCTTCTTACAAAGAACCGATATAGATGACTTCTTCATCTCTATCGCTTCTTAAAAAGAACCGATAGAGATGATCGAATCATCTCTATCGCTTCATACAAAGAACCGATAGAGATGACCGTCATATCTCTATCGCTTCTTAAAAAGAACCGATAGAGATGATCGAATCATCTCTATCGCTTCTGACAAAGAACCGATAGAGAGGAATACCCTCATCTCTATCGCTTCTTATATAGAACCGATAGAGATGAGTCTATCATCCCTATCGCTTCTTACAAAGAACCGATACAGATGAGCATCACATCTCTATCATTTTCTTGTGAGAACCGACAGAGATGAAGGGATGTGCTGTGCTATTTTCTAATTCACCTTCCAATCAGCACATATTCCACACAATATGCACATATCACATTCACACAGAAATTACAGACAACATATCACATTCAAAGAACATGAACACTATGTTACAACAAACACATATCACATTCGTTAACAAAATAGAACGTAAACATGCTTAACCGTACACATGCAATCGCATTCAGATATGTAATATTGTTCACATCCGGTCTAGTAGGAGCTTTGGGATCTCTAAACCGTCAGTCCTCCGAC
The DNA here is from genome assembly GCA_036346275.1 of Otatea glauca. Taxonomy (NCBI): domain Eukaryota; kingdom Viridiplantae; phylum Streptophyta; class Magnoliopsida; order Poales; family Poaceae; genus Otatea; species Otatea glauca. The sequence continues at coordinate 39,972,494 of CM070721.1, read as the reverse complement.
AAGCATTCTATCCATTACCATCGGCATAAGTGGTCTCGTATCTTGTTGAGTGCAAAGTGTTGTCTATACCCTTACGGGGATATTGGTATCTTTGCAAAATAGAAACGAGTGCTCTAATTTAAGTTTTCAAATTGCTATGTGAAAGACTAATTGTATAATAATGCATGTACTACCTTAGGGAAAAGGTCTGAGCCGGCAATCAAGATCACCATGTGTTGCATGACATACAAACCACAACGGTCATCGCTGCCTCATTGATGACCTTCGTGAAGAAAGAAAAATAAATTAAGAGACGAAGAAAATATGTCGGAAAATCTAAATCTTATATATGATAGCCACTTGTACCATGAAGCGGACATACTCGACTTGGAGCCCTTTTGTCATCGTGTGTCCCTCACCTCGACGTATTCCTTGAAACCCCTATATACATTGGAGAGACGCCGTTGAGTAAAAAATAATGAACGTAGTTAAATACAGAAAATGTTAGATAAGAGTGGTGCACTTACTGCTCCAAAGGAGGCTTGATCGCGTAGGCCATCGGTCTCTTATCAACCGAATTAAAAGTGTACACTTTGTTGTCACTCGGACGGAGCACGAGTAGAACCCAGTGGTTGCTTATTAAATGGTATGTAGCGAAGAAAATAAGTTCACATACGGTTTCAGTGTGTAGAAGTAATTGAACGGTGAAGTAGCACTTACTCCTCATGGTACGAGAGTAGAATGAAGTCCTTCTTGGACTCAGCTTGCAATGCCCTCTTGATGTAGGAGGCAACCCATTCCGGTTGAAACCTAGCCATCGTCGCGGACACAAGCTCAGGGTCGACGAACCCAACTAGATGTCGATTCGTCACGACTCGCTGCCTCATCGCCCTGCAACTCGCATTGAATGTTAAAAAGCGTAATGCAAAATCCTATGGAAGTCATAAGGTCGTGCAACATGGTGCGATACTCACAGCGTCCAGGATTGTACAGTAGAAATATCGATGGCTATCAGTTGGTACAGATGGAACAGATCCTCAAAACTAACTGGGAATGTCCCATCCTCCTCGCGGTGGAAATGTCCCTTTCTGTATCTAACATTGAAGTCGATACGCTCGCTCTCTTTCACTTTGTCAACGTACCATCCATGGAGCTGTTGAGTCCATATGCCAGGAGCATTCAATTTGCTGGGAGGCAGAAAGGGCTTTCCATGTACGTAGGCCTTAAATTCATAAGGCTTCTCTGTGGCCGAGGCAGTGGGCTTTTCATGTATACGAGGCAGTGGCTGTGGCCTTTGTGAGCCTAGCCTTTTAGCAGAGGCCTCCACTGGTTACGTGGTTGTCGTGCTAGTCCTTTTATGCACCAGCTCATGCTTTGTGCGGGGCTCGTCCACGATCGTGGAGCAGCACAGTGCGGTAGGAACCTACAAAGCACGCGCACAATTAAGTAACTTGTTGCAATACTCTGGAATGGTACGTAAGACATGAGGATGTTTACCTTGACCAAGACGATCGGCGCTGTCGTGGGCCACTTGATGAACGACATCCGCGCTAGCCCGAGTGGTGATGTCTTCATTGGGGGAACTCGAGCACATGAGGTAAGAAGGCTTCATGGACGTAGTCCACTGGACCTCATGTAGCCCTTCCCAAAAGTCGACCATGCAGTGTCGGTCTCCTTGCATGGAAATGCAACCCGCGTGCGACCTCAACAGAAATCCGTCTTCCGTCAGGTGAGTGGCACTTGGTAGGCGCCGCAAAAGTGCGCAACTTGAGAGAAAACATATGAAGAGTTACCTCGCACCATTAAGTTAGGCAAAATTAATTATTACCTTCACTGGGACTGGACTTATCATTTTGGAACCGCGGCTACTTGGTGGGGCACAGGTTTCTCAAGAGGCGGGGCATCGCTCGACTGCAGGAGATCATCGCCTCATCTCGGCCCTTAGGCGCTCCTCATGCCATGCCATCATCTCTGCACCGTCATCTCCTGCACCTCATCTCCTCCTCATCTCCTCCGAGATCTCCTCCTCATTTGCTCCTAAGCGTGTCCTTCAGCGCTCCGCACGTGCCTCCCATGTTCTTGATCTCGTACTCGCAGCAACATCTTGGAAGTAGGACTTCTTCGTATGCCCCGACCCTACGGCAAGCACCCGGCCCTTATGGTCGGGCTTCCCGATCGCAGAGAATAGGATGTCATTTGACCCTTGGCTAAGAAAGGTTCCCTGCTCTTTCCTCTGGCTTACCTCCTCCCGCAAGAAGCGAGTACAATTAGATCTAAAATACAACAGAATGGCTCATCTGCAATGTAGTAAGTTTGATATCTTACGATGGTGGAGACGACTTGCGCGGTAGTGGGGTTTGGTACTACCAGCTGCCCATCCGCGGTTTTCTCTGTCCTCGCTAATACCCAGTCACGTGTCCGCTCCTCACATATGTGCGAGTAAGGCATCGCTGTCCCGAAGTTGGCGCACTCCTCGGCTAGTCGTGCCCATTCTGCTTTCTTCCCTTCGTAGCGGCCTGAATCGAGGTGGTGCGCGTGCGTGTTCAGCCTCTGGGTAGCAACGTTCCTCTATCTCAGCTCCTCCGCCTCGGGCGTACTCTTGATCCTCGTGAACTCCTCCCAAACATCGGGAGTCACGAACGGATACCTCTCGAATGGTGTACGGCCTTTTAGCACGTACTCACTATGCATGTAGACCCTGAAGTGCCTCAGAGCCACACCCATCCTCTTCAAGGCGTACCGCCTGGCATTGTTTTCATCATCCTCTTCTATAATCCATTTTCCCTTAACCTCATCCCACAACCGGTTCTTCTGCTCCGCGCTGACCTCCTTTCTCCAATCCTTAATCGTTATGGGAACTCTCTCCCTCACCAGTTGCCCGAGGAATGAGCGGTATCGCCCCTTACACTTGGGAGGACCCGTGCAAACGCCCGTCGCATTGAAGTGGAGAATTTGCGGCGTTCTCCCCATGGCCCCTTTGCTCGGTCCTCGGGCCTTCCTCACCTTACTCGGCCCCTCGACATTTGGAACCTGGCTCGGCTCGATACTTGGAAGTTGGCTGGGCCCCTCATGAGCACCTTCTACTCTTTCTGCGATGAGTCGATGCTCTCTAATTGCGACATTTTGAGTTTTCTTATCTACCATGGACATATATTTGACATGAGAGAAAGCAATTCGTAGCTATTATGTTAACTTGATAATAAATCAATGTTCTAGTATATTGCAATACATTAACAGAGGAAAGAATGATCTTCAAGAAAAGTCTGTATGTTGACCAACTAAATACGTACGAACGATAACTCCTAATCTCTAAATAGGTTTGGTCCTAATCCCATTCGAGGATATGTGGTTCGGGCAAGTTCCTGAGGCATTGTACAACTCCAGAGAAAATTTCGGCAGCATCTCCCCGCTGTTCTCCAGATACACGTCTCGACAACTAGTCAAGAGGGGTGTGCAACCGGAGAACATCAGGGAGACGCTACCGAAATCTACTCTGTGAGTTGTACAACAGCTCAGGAACTTGCAAGAACCACATATCCTCGAACTGTCCAAAATACGTGGATAATTCGAGACTACTTGCTTATAAATATGTCATTACGGCATATTTATAAATAAGCTCTCTCGAACGGGAGACGAGGTTCATAACCTAAACTCTTAACATATCTTGAGTCTGAAGCACATATGAGAAAGTAATGAAAAAGCATCGTAATATTCATGGAAGCAGGATGAGGGAACATGTATATCATGAATAATTGAATGTAGAGGGCAACCCATCAATTGAATATATAATGGAAACAGATGATGAGATTTCTATGTGATAAATAGATCAATCTATAATTCTTGTTATTTGGGTTTAGATATGAGGGCAACCCATCAAAAGCAAGCCTTTGGATGCAACATGCATATCATGAAAAATTGAATATAGAAAGCATGTACGAATAGGCAAAGTTATATGCAGACTGGGAACTAAGTATGTTGTTCTTTTCATGATGCTGTAACCATTCACATATCAATTATGTACTGCTGGTTTTTTTTGTACTCTATGTAAATTACTACATGTGTAACTATTATTAAGAATATCTCAAGAGTACAATAACAACTTTAGTGTCATGAAGAAAAGGTCATGACAGACAGCGGTCATTCGAGAGTCATGCAACTACATAGATCTTTACTTTGAAAATGTAGAGCTTGGTGAAAGAAGCTTGCATGATTGTCATACCAAGGGCCATGAGTCTCAATTGCCGACAAAGTGTATTGTGTTTCATTTCACTAACTAAACTCTCCGAATAAAGATCCAAATAAGCTCTGAATTCACAAGCAGTGGACTTAGCTAATCAAACATACGCCTCAGAGCAAAATTTCCTTCTCCTGCAGCCACACCCAACCGAGAGAGCGAGAAAGGAGGGCGGGGTGGGGCGGGCGGGCGGCCTCACTCGGCAGATGTCGACTTGGGCACGGCCGAGCAAATAAGGGCGCGGGAGGCGTCGTCGGAGAGGAGCGGCGCGTTGGTTGCGGCGTGCACCTCCTCGTCGCAGCGGTGCAGAGCGTGGCCTCGCTCGGTGCAAAGACAGCCGGGCAGGGAGCGGGGCGTGGGGCGGCGGGCGTCGGCGGGGTGGAGGGGCGGCGGCGGAAGGCTGGGGCGGAGGGGCGGTGGAGGGCGGCGGGGGGCGGCGGCGGAGGGGCGTGATCGGGGCGGAGGCCGAGGGGCGCGGGGTGGAGTTAGGGGCGCGGGGAGGCGGGGCGGGCGTCAGCGGTGGAGCGGCGGCGAGGTGGCGGCGGCGGCGTGAGGCGGGCGACGGGTCGCGTCGGGGGGGCGTCCGGTCGGGATTGGAGTGGGCGGCGGGGTACTGAGTTGGAGGCTTAATGAGTTTGCCGGAATTAATGTGTGTGAAGTGTTTCATATCTCTGTCGGTTCCCCACAGAACCGACACAAACAAAAAAATAACATTTGTATCGGTTTTTTTATCAAACCGACACAAAGAAGCAATCACTATCGGGTGTTTTACAAAACCGATACAAATAAAAACTTCCCAGTCGGTTTTCTAATAAAACCGACAAAAAAATAAAAATCACCAGTTTTCTCACTACACAAAAAATCAAATCACTATCGGTTTTCTTCTTAAAACCGACACAAAAAATGAAACCTCACTATCATTTTTTTATAAAACCGACACAAATGAAAATATCCCAATCGGTTTTCTAATAAAACCGACACAAAAAATAAAAAATCACCAGTTTTCTCATTACACAAAAAATCAAATCACTATCGATTTTTTTCTTAAAACCGACACAAAAAATGGAAATTTTGTATCGGGTTTTTTATAAAACCGACACAAATAACAATATCCCTATCGGTGTTCTAATAAGACCGACACAAAAAATAAAAAATCACCAGTTTTCTCTAATCACTATCGGTTTTTCATAAAACTGACACAAAAAATAAAAATCAATACCGGTTTTTGATCAAAATTGACAAAAAATATATATCACTATCGGTTTTTCGATAAAACCGACACAAAAAAATTCATATTACTATCGGTTTTTTCAAAAACTGACACAAAAATAATCTATTACTATCGGTTTTTTAAAAAACCGACACAAAAAAACTAAAATTACTATCGGTTTTTTTTAAAAACCGACACACAATAATTAATAGTACTATCGGTTTTTTTAAAAAACTGACACAAAAAAGTTCATAGTACTATCGGTTTTTTTAAAAAACCAACACAAAAAATGTCAATTACTATCGGTTTTTCAATAAAACCGACACAAAAACATAATATTACTATCGGTTTTTTTCAAAAACCGACACAAAAAAATAAACATCACTACCGTTTTTGGATCAAACCTGACCAAAAAAATATATATTACTATCGTTTTTTTGATAAAACCGACACAAAGAAGTTAATATTACTATCGGTTTTTTTTAAAAACCGACATAAATTTTACTATCGGTTTCTCGATAAAACCGACACAAATAATATAATATTACTATCAGTTTTTTAAAAAAACCGACACAAAAAACGAGCATCACTATCGGTGTTTTACTAAAACCGACACAAATGTTGTTCAATGCACTATTTGCTTTCCTAACAAAAACCATGAATTCTGAACTTGCAGAAATATCTGATCAAAGAGTGAAAAGGCCATAAATTTTGCAAACATAGTTGGAATTTTTTAAAATTTTGCAGGAACGTACTTTGTGATACTACAAAACTATTCCAAAAAGGATTCTGGAAAAAAGAGTTAGCATTGAAAAAAAGAAGCCCAAAGTCACTTTGTAGGCTAGATTTTTTGTTCAAAGAGTCTCAAAGTCAAATCTTTCACAACTGAAGTCTGAGTATTTTGAAAATTGCGAGAAATGATTTCGTGTGGAGTGCCTTCTTTTTCTTGCTTCAAGTAGATGATACATACCACAATCCATTGAAATTTTTTTGCAAAAGTTTCATACGTACACGTAACCTTTGCAAACACGATACTACAGTTATGTACAATACAAACATTTCAAACACATAGCAACTGATACAATGACGTACTCCTTTTATTTACAATACAACCCTTCCTGATGATCTACACGCATGTAATTTCTTCCATGTGTGTCATCGTCGGCACTAAGACAGGCCCCATCCGCAAACGGAGGTATTTCATCAAATTGGTCGTATTCTTCTTCATCTATGACATTTTCGACTCCAACGATCCGCCGCTTGCCATGAAGGACGACGTGCAACCTCGGATTGGCGGATCACGCACATAGAAGACTGATTTGCTTGCTTCGCAAGTACGAATGGGTCATCTTTATAGGCGAGTCTGTTGAGATCCACAAGAGTAAAACCTCTCTTCTCGACCTTCACTCCATGGAGGAGTCCCACCCACTTACATCGGAACAATGGAATTTGGTATATTCCGTAATCGAGCTCCCAAATTTCTTCGATCACCCCGAAGTAAGAGTTCATTGCCATTGAGGATCCTCCTTTCGAGTGATGTTCATCGGAAAAAGCATCTATTCTTACACCACTATTTTGAACAGTACTCTTCGCATCCTGACTTTCAGTGTAAAAGGTGTACCCATTAATATCATACCCCTGCCATGTCTGTACATTAAATCTAGGTCCGTCAGCCAACCATTTGATAGTCTCACTAACAGAGACCTTCGCCCTTTGTTTGAACCATGTGAGAAATCTATCGGTGTGTTCTCGCATGATGGAAAGCTCATCCATTTGTGGATTCTCTTCCCGTAATATCGACTTGTGCTGCTCGATGTACCCGCAACTTCGTGGCTCACGCAAGATATCGGATGCGCTTTGTAATACATATCAAACCGTGGCCTCGTTAGTTTCGATCCAACGGTTCCTTTGCCGACAAGTCGCCTTCATGGCGAGATAGAGGAACACCGATTGCTTGTCTTTTCCGAGATAGTCCATGCGAACTCAATAACCTCTTGAGCACCATAACCTTCCACAATACTACCCTCGAGCTTGATCGATTCCTCACGTAGGATTTTAATATACCCATGTACCTCTCGAACGGGCACATATAACGTAGGAATGCCGGTCCACATATCTTAATCTCTCTAACGAGGTGAACAACAAGGTGGACCATGACATCGAAGAACGACAGTGGGAAATGCATCTCAAGCTGACATAGAGTCTGCACCACCTCACTCTGCAAGTTGTCTAGCACTTCGGGGTCAATAACTTTGCAGGAGATCGCATTGAAGAAGTAACACAGCTTCGTGATTGCAAACCTGACATCCTCTGGCAGAATATTTCTTATTGCAACTGGGAGCATTTGGGTCATCAAGACATGGCAATCGTGGGACTTCATGCCTAGCAACTTCAAATCATCCAAGGACACAAGCTTCTTAATGTTCGCGGAGTAGCCAGATGGAACTTTAATACCTTGGAGACATTTGCAAAGGTCCTCTTTCTCCTTCTTGGACAGGGTGTAGCATGCAGCGGGGATGTACGGACCTTTTCTATCCTCCTCTATCACCGCAAGCCTGGGCCTGGTTCCCATGTAGGCCATATCGCGACGAGCATTCACACCATCCTTTGTCTTTCCAGGTATGTTCAGCAGGATGCTAACTAAATTGTCGCAGACATTCTTCTCAACGTGCATGACATCAATACAATGCCGGACATCTAACTCCTTCCAGTACGGTAAGTCCCAAAATATTGACCTCTTCTTCCAAATGGTCCTATAACGAACAGATTTACGGCTCTTTCCGTACTGAACATCGATATCCTCTACACGTGAATATACTTGCCTACCACTCATAGGCTGCGGTGCCGAACGAACTTCCCTCTTCCCATCAAATTTGTCATCCATCTTACGGTATCGATGACTTCGAGGTAGAAACCTGCAGTGACCCATATACACCGTTTTCTTGGAATTTGGCAGCCATAGGCTCTCGGTCTCCTCTTCACAAATAGGACACGCTTTTGCTCCTTTCGTACTGTAGCCTGCCAAATTACCAAGAGCCGGGAAATCATTTATGGTGCAAAATACCATAGCCCGTAGGGTGAAATGCTCTCTTATGTACGCATCCCAGACAATGACCCCGTCATTCCACAATTTTACCAAATCCTCGATCAATGGAGCGAGGTACACATCAATATCATTTCCCGGCTGTTTGGGTCCCGAGATTAGCAACGACATCATGATATACTTCCGCTTCATGCACAACCAAGGAGGGAGGTTGTAGATGCACAACAGAACTGGCCATGTGCTGTGACGACCGCTCATGTTACCAAACGAATTCATTCCATCGGTACTCAACCCAAATCTTATGTTCCTCATTTCGGCACAAAACTCCTCATGTTTCCAATCGATATTTCTCCATTGAGCCGAATCAGCAGGGTGTCTCGGCTTGCCATCTTCCTTTCGAGACTCATAATGCCAACGCAACAATTTTGCCTCTCTGGGATTTGCAAACAACCTCTCCAGACGGGGAATGAGGGGCAAGTACCACAATACCTTGGCCGGTGCACCTTTAGTGACCTCTTCACCGTCGTTGCCTCGGCTCTTACGCTTCTTGTCGTTACGCTTCTCCTTTTGTTTGTACCGGGGCACACCGCAAACTGGACAAACGTGTAGCTCCTGATGTGCATTACGGTACAAGATGCAATCATTCGGACATGCATGTATCCTTTCTATTTCCATTCCCATGGGACATAGTAGCTTCTTCGCTTCATAAATGCTTGTTGGCAACTCGTTTCCCTCGAGAAGCAGATCCGATAGAAGAACTAGAAGTGCATTGAAACTTGTATCTGTCCAACGGTGTTTTGCCTTCAGCTCGAACAATGCAAGGACCGAACCCAACTTGGTGTATTCTGCTTTGCAACCTGTGAACAGTGGTTTGGCATCGTCTTCCATCAAGCTTTTAAACTTTTTAAACTCTCTTTTCGCGTAATTACCCTCCACATCCCGCAACATTTGCTCCAAATTCTCCTCCTCAAACATATCAAACTGCAACTCTTCATCCGGTTCCACCGTGTCTTCATTGCATACCGGCAGGGTACTACCTGTCTCCCCGTGATGGATCTAACACGTGTAATTCCTCACGAAGCCACGTCGAATCAGGTGGTCCTCAATTTGAGCTGAGTTGGTAAATCTTCTCAGATTGGTGCAATCAATGCAAGGACAATATATGAAGTTTACACCCCTCCTCACCATGTCTTGTTCGGCAATTTTTTTGAACTCCTTAACACCCCTCTGAAATTCAACACTCACACGACTTTTGTCATACATCCATTCCTTACTGTTCATCTGTAATTAAACTTCACACATTAAATTAAGCAAAAACTAGAGCAACAGCAAGCTAGCTATTTGAAATATTGAGACATCATTTCAGTTAATATTACCTTTGCAAAATAGAGGACAATTTCCTGCAAGATATATGAAATATGTACTCCCGATCGATACCTAGATTCTTCCCTGGTTTAGAGCTTCCAATTTCCTAGATAGGAGACATACATTTTTAACATCAACAATGATATCAAACAATCTAATTATATAGTGCAGTAGCTTACAAATCTTTTGACTACAACGAAACAAATTAAACAAGGGTACCAACGATGACTCCTAATCTCTAAATAGGTCTGGTCCCAATCCCATTCGAGGATATGTGGTTCAGACAAGTTCCTAAGCCGTTGTACAACTTCAGAGAAAATTTTGAAGATCTCTCGCTATTCTCCATATACACGCCTCGACAACAAGTCAAGAGGGTGTGTATCCGAGAATACCAGGAGACGCTACCAAATCTACTCTGCGATTGTACAACACACCAGACCTTACCCGAACGACATATCCTCGAACTGTCCAAAACGTGGACAATTCGAGATCGCCGCTTATAAATATGCCATTTCGCTCAACATATTTATAAACAAGCATCCTCGAATGGGAGACGAGGTTCCGCAGACCTAAACTCTAACATTCATCGGTGTGACAATAATAATTCCATATTAACATCAAAGCACTACAAATTAAGATAATTAAATACATGTGTGCTTGTCAAATAAAGGGTGTGCAATCGATAGGAAATAGACAATACCAAAGGCAATCTAAACTTTCTTCGCGACAAATCAAAATTACATAGTGCAAAATTAAAGGGGTTTGAAGGAATGCTCACATTTTGAAGAAAACCACAAATTATGCAAAATGAGGGGAAATCTCCTCAAGTACGGCTTCAAATTTACCCTCTTAACACCCACCTTTGAGGATTTCAAATTTTTTCACCCAAGTATTGCTTCCAACCACAGAATATGAGCTATTTTTTCGTGTGGCAGCGGGGAAATCTCCTCTGGAATAATAACAGAGTCTGAGTTCAGCTTGAGTGGTATAAATAACCTAACGAGACACATCACAGTCGATTCTTATAAGAGAAGCGATAGTGATGATCTTTCTCATCACAATCGGTTCCCACATAAGAAGCGATAGTGATAAGAATATTGACATCACTATCGGTTCTTATGTGAGAAGCGATAGTGCTGAGAATGTACATCACTGTCGGTTCCCATATAAGAAGCGATAGTGATGAGCACGTTGACATCACTATCGGTTCTTATGTGAGAAGCGATAGTGATGAGAATGTACATCACTATCGGTTCTTTCGTGAGAAGCGATAGTGATGTGCATTCTCATCACTATCGCTTCTCACATAAGAACCGATAGTGATGTCAACGTTCTCATCACTATCGCTTCTTATGTGGGAACCGATAGTGATGAAAGTGCACATCACTATCATTTCTCACATAAGAACCGATTGTGATGTTCCCAGTGCACATCACAATCACTTCTAACCTGAGAACCGATAGTGATTATTACTATTGCCTCCTCTAAGTCATCTATCACAATCGTTTTTCTAAAAACTTAAGAACCGACACAGATGAAGCGATAGTGATGTATCATTCTGTAGTAGTGAATGGTCTTACAGAAAAATACAGTAATTTTGAGATTAAACGTTAATTGATTAAAAAGAGGATGGAGAGAGAGAGAGAGGAAGAGAGAAGTTGCAAAATTTTAATGGAAAAATAGATTAATTCAATCAAAAGGAAAAATTCCTTTGAAGAGTTTTTTATTTCCTCTATCCATTCTCTCTCTAATCAATTAACATTTAATCTCAAATTTTCTATATTTTTCCTATGAGGCAATCAAAAACATCTTTTGAATAATTCGTGTATTTTGATTTCGTGCAGCATTCAATAACTCATGACATCCTAATCCTATGTCTTTCTTATTTACCGCGTTTTTAAAATCATGCGAACTAAAGAGGCCCTAACATGAGCTTAGACCTCATGCTAGTATTCTTACAATACTTGTAGGAATTTTGCCTATTCATCCTACGAATCAAACATCTTTTATAGGATTCATTTTCAATTAGGTCTTGCTCTAGCTTCTTTAAGTTTTTTTTCTTTGGATTGAATTCTTCCATATTTCCTTTAAAGTCTCTTTGAATAAAAAAGGCCCTTAATTAATCTCTTCGGTAAACAAAAGTGGCGAGCTAAAACTACGTACGGTCAAACTTTTTTACCTTTGGTTAACAACATTCTTGTGGATATTTAGATTGGCCATATAAAAAGGATACGAGCAATTTCCTTGCGGTAGAAAAGTATATGAGCTTGTATTGTCTCGAAATGCCCGCATAAAATTATATGTTTAATTTAGATTTTACAGACAACGTTAAACACAAATTGTCAAGATTACACTTTAGAGATTTTGTCCATATCCAAAAAGCTTTTTTTTGTAAAATTGGTTATAGCATCGAAACAACCTATCACTTTTTTCTATATACCACCGAAGAATCCGTTCTACTTCAATACCACCTAAAGATGCCACCGTTTGTTTTTTACCGCTCTCGTTTTGTGTTTACCTTTTTATATCTCTTTCATATTTTCCGCAGTAAAAAATATCAAATCATGAAAATTGCCTGGCTTCATCGACAAACCCTACTTGCCCCCCTCGTACTCGCCAACGAGCTCCATCCCCAACTGAATTGAACCGCTGACCTCCATCCGCAACCACGGTGAGACGTCAAGCCAAACGCTCCTTCGACCCACCCTCTTCTCCAGATCTATTTGTCGCAGCCTCTACTCTTAATCACCGCTTCACCGATCACTAAGCTGCCCACATGTGGATCCTCGCGATCGAGCGAGCTTCTAGAGCCTCCTTTTCTCTTCCAGATTTCGGGTGGCAGTCGGTGACCAAAAGGAGGGGAGAAGCATCTTCTTTTGCCAGTAGCGGTGGCGATGGTAGGGTGTCGAATATCTAAATATGTGGTATGTGTCTATATAGGATACGTAAAGGATATATCTCAACGACATGCAGAGATACCGGATATCACCGGTCTGATTCTAAGGGATATGATATACGTGGGAAAGATAACTCCATATCAAAAAGGACTCGATCACTTTCCCCTTGCAAGGAAACCAACTCGAGTACGCCTGATATCTAGGGAAGTTTAGATATGCTGCGAAGATCACGCGACGATAGACTCCACATCGGCTACGATCTGATACTCCAAACCGACTACAACTCGACTTGAGGCTGGGCGACCCCGACTATATAAGGCCGATGGTAGGGTACTCAGAAGAGGGGGTTTTTCTGGATCAGAGCAAGAGCAATTATTAGAAGATTAGCCATTTAGAGCTTTATTCCTTTTGCGCATAGAGCTCAGGATCCGACAAAGCCTTTTCGTCGTCCTCTAGCCATAGCATAGGTGTAATCCACATTGTAACTAGGGCTAGACACATTGCTCTATACCTTGTTCATCTACTCCATACATCGTCAATACTATTACTACGCTAGAGGGTCCGAACCTGTCTAAATTGTGTCCCTCCGATTTTGTGCTTGACTCTGCTAACCCGAATGTATCCGAAGGTATAAATTTATTGTCGATTTTCTAACCTTCGACAGTTGGCGCGCCAGGTAGGGGCCTTCAACTGTTTTTTGTAGATCAAGCAGTCTTCGGTGCGCGCTCACATCGAATTTTCCGGTGACTGCCCGTGCGATAATTTTCGCTCGGTCACCGCCATTGACCAAGCACCTGCGATCGGATCTGAAATCACCTTCGGAACCATGCTCTATCAATGGAGACCGAGCAGAGATCTAGTGCACATCAACTTCATCGAGTCCCGCTCTTGGGATCCATGCTGAGAGGTAGGTTTTATCGACTTTAACCTGATAGAGCCCAACATGCTCATGTGCGTTGACAGGGAAAGCGAAAGCAATGGCCCAAGCAGCCAGGGCAGCAGCACGATAGATCGATGCGTGTTCATGACCGGAGCCAACAACGGTGCTACTGCAAGTAGTTCCCAAGAAAGGAACCTAGGGGCAGACGCTGCAGAAGGTCAGGGACGCCAGATCCCCTAATCACGCCTCAAGACCCTGCAAATATTGTTGCCCCCAACACTGCGGATCATCGGCGTGATCTAGCAGCTACGGCCACAGCCAGGATCGTGGTCAATCTGTCGAGGCAACTTGACTTTGATGATCCAACGACACCCCACCTGCGGGTGCGAGATCTTCAGGGATAGCTAGGGCTGCACACATTGCTCTGTACCTTGTTCATCGACTACATATATCATCCATACAGGTGTAGAGTATTACTCCGCCAGGGGGCCCGAACCTGTCTAAATCGTGTCCCTCCGATTTTGTGCTTGACTCTGCTAACCCAAAGGTATAAATTTATTGTCAATTTTCTAACCTTCGACAGGGGAGATGTTAGACGAGGAAGATTCCAAACTTAACAACAGAAAGGGTACAATGTTTAATAGAGCTAATAAAAGAAAACATTGTTGTATTAAAATATAAATATACACGATGTTGTAGCTAGAGGTGGGAGTTGGGCTGGGCCCAGGCCCAATGGGCTTAAGGCCATGGCATGCCGTGCCTGGAACGATCACCTCGTCGTGCCGTGATGGCCTGACTCATCTCCGGTGAGGCCTAGGCACATCCCAGGGCATGCTGGTGAGGATATGATACACACAACTATTTAGGAAAAAGAACTAAATTTTATTTATTCATTTGGTACATATACAAAGTTAATGACGAGGATTAAAAGCCTGTCACTTATTTGGGCCCTCAATTATTCGTGACTATGCTCTGTTAATGGGCCTCAAATACATAAAGCCCATAATATATAGAACGAAGTCTACCTTTATCTGAACGGTTAAGTTTCCACCGCCTCGATCAAGGTAGTCAAAACTTATGCACTGCTGGTCGTCACCGACCCGGTGAAATAATCACCCGACGTTGAACTGGTCGGGACGATGGTTACCCGCACATATCTCCGTGCAGAGATTTATCTAACAGGTATGCATAACTATCCGGAAGTTATATCTGGGAAAGGCACCCTTTGGCGAGAAGACACCCTTTGACGAGAAGACACCATTTGGCGGGAAGACACCTCTCGGTTACACGACACCCTTTTGGAGAACAACTGCCTCCTATTCAACCAGGATAAATAGGGGCCAATCCACGCTATTGAAGGCATCTGGAATCCAATCAAGCATAGCATAGAAGATTTGACTCAGAATAGGCAATAGACATTTGAAAGCATTCATTATGTAATCTGTATACTCTGTAAGAGACGCTTGACTAATAATGAAGCAATCCCCTTTCCCCTCAACATGTTTACTAGGAGCACACAATTATATTTTTGTAAGTTCGATTAAGGGACCCCAGGTCTTGAACATCGACAGTTGGCACTAGAAGGAGGGCCTCCAGTGATCGAGACAAAGAAATTCTCTACAATGGATGAAGAAAACTACTTTGACCTTGCTGATTATGCTCATGTCACAGCGGATGATAGCCGAACGGAAGAAGAATGTAAGCTCAATTTATATTCCAAATATGTTTCTAAGGCGGAATTAGCAAAAATCGAGGCAAAGGTTGAAGCGAAGGAACAATCATCTAAAGCGCCAAAAGGTAAAACTTTCATCACTCCTATAGCAAATTCGGAGGAAGATACCCATGAAGCAGGTTCCATAGAAATTCAAAATGAATATGCGTCAAAAGGTAGTAATAATCTCCTAAAAAGTCCAGCCTCGGAAGATTGTCTCCAAGGTCTAGATTATACCCCATCATCAGATGAAGATGGAGGACTGACGCCTTCTGTCTACTCTGGTTTCCATGCTTGTGAGGTTACCAGTAAGACAAAGGAGCAGCGAGTGGAACGTGAAGCTCAGGAAGAGGCCAAAAAAGCCGCTCAAAATGAATATGAGCAACGTACGGCAAAAAAACAAAAATCTTTTGATTAGGCTAAACGCTTGTACTACAAGGGTCAACCAAGCACCTTGCGGAGATTTGAAGTCTCAGGAGGACAACTTCGTCAAGCCATTTCAATTACACCACCACCTCCGAATGCGGCGGTAAGTGATTTAAACTTTGCTTCAAGTGGTTCATAGGAGGCCACTCCCGTTAAAAGGATTCGTATTTTATCAAATGCAATTCTTAATCATCCAACGGAAGGAGAAGATGTGCTTAATGCAACAATCATAAGATCCCTTGCTGCTGAGTTACAAGAAGCTGCAAATAAAGTACAAGTTAGGTATTTATCCATAAAGTCTCAGACTGGTTCTCTGGCGAAGGGATCTTTGTCTGGTCGACGCCAGCAAGGCATTAGCCACCAATGGAGAGAAGAGCCATGTCAGAGAAGCGTTTTTGAACGCCTCACCCCAGGTGAAGTTCCTAATCATGGTCAGCGACAACCCCATTCTCCTGAATATATAGACCAAGTTCCTAACGTACAATCACGTTCTGGTCTTTATACATGATGTCACTACAAGAAACAGAGAAAAATTCGTGGGTTTTTTAAATTCGTGGGCCCAAAAAAACCCACGAATTTATTTATTTAAATTCGTCGGTTTGTATAAAACCCACGTTTTTAATTAAATTAGTAGGCCAAAATGAAACCCACGAATTTAATCATTTAAATTGTGGGCGAAGTAACCCACTAATTTAAATATTTAAATTTGTGTGTTAAAAATTACCCACAATTTAAAATTTAAATTGTGAGCCACCAATTACCCACGATTTAAGTTTTTAAATTCGTGGCCCACCTTACCCACGAATTTATCCGGGCAAAACCCTCACGCCCCGAGACGCGCCTTTGCCTCCCCACCGCACCACGCCGCCGCCGCCGCCTCACCGCCGCCTCGCCCGCCCCGCCTCGCCGCTCGCCTCGCCGCCTGCGCGCCGCCGCCAATCCCAGCTGCCGGCCGCCCGCCCGCCGTCGCTGCGCCCGTGGCTGCCTGCGCTCCACTCGGCCGCCGGAGCCACCCACTCGCCGCCCTCTCCGGGCGCGGTGCCCGCTTCCGCCTGAGACCCATACTGGCCGTGGCCCGCCGCGCCGCCCCGCCCGCCAAGTTCAAGTTCGAGTCTTTGGAGAGTTTTGATGGAACTCAAAATCCGTCAGAATTCTTACAAGTTAATAACACCGCCATTCAGGCTGCTGTAAGTGATGAAAAGGTAATGGCCAACTAACTCCCCACTATCTTAGAAGGATCAGCACGAACTTGGCTGTTCAATCACCCGGAAGGTTCTATCTTCAGTTGGAAAATTTTGTGCCATGCAATTTTAAATAATTTTAAAAGTTGTTACGCCAAGCCTGGTAAATTGGATGATTTACATCGTCTTCACCAAACTTCTGGAGAAAATTTATGTCAGTTCATTAAAAGGATTGTATAAGTTTGCAATACCATTCCCTATATATATGTTAATTCTGTAATTCGTGCATTTAAATATGTTGTCCATTATAAATGATTTACAGAGGATCTTAATATTCATCCACCCTCTACCATACCACAATTATTCGATATGGCAGATCGATATTCGGATGCTCATGAGGCTGTTGAATGGAATTGTATGGTTGACAAGGGCCATACTTTACCACAACCTGCCCTCCTAGGGTCAGAGGACCAAAAGTTTAAGAAGATCTCTAAATCTGAAGATCGTAAGGGGATGAATAAGAAAAAGAACAAAAATAATGATCAGCGAGAAGTTGCAGGAGTCTCAGAATGACCTGCATACTCCAAAGGGAAGGCACCTTAGAAGAAAACAGCTGGTCATTAGGACAACTGTAACATCCCAAAATTCGCCTAAATATTATTTTATTGTCATTTGTGCATTTTATGATTTTTCTGGATTTATTTGGATTAATTTTAAATTGAGTATATTGGTCCTATGTCCAAAACTATTTAAATTTATGCAAATATAAAAAAAAGTTTTGCCAAAAATATTTTATCTAAGTTCAGAATATCTCGAAGTATTTTTGAGAATTTTCTTGGAATTTTCCTGATTATTTTATTGCTTGAAACAAATCAAATGATTTTCTGCAATTATTTTAGATGAAAATCTTTTAAAAATCGCGTGAACAAAGATAGGGTCGGCTCGTGAGTATGCGCGCCCAAGTCGCCCGCTGTGACCGTTAGTCGCCGAAACCCTAACCCTAATCCGTCGACCGTTGGATCTAGATCCAACGGCCGTGCTTCCGCCGCGTCGCCTGTCGCCTGCAGCCGTCAGATGAAGGCCGCGTGGACGCTCCGGATGAAGCCGCGTCACCTCTCAGTATCGCCGCCGGAGTCCGCCGCCGCCACGACAACCGACTCCGATTTTCGCGTTGCGCACGCCTCCCCGTGCGCCTATTTAAAGCTCAGCCGCGGGCGCTGAAACCCTCAACCCGCGCCGCACCAGTCTGTCAGTTCTCGCTCGCCGAGATGCCCTCGCCTGCCCGTGCGAGCTCGCCGGAGTTGCCGAAGCCCCCGCCGTGGTTCCCGTCCATTTTTCGCCGTCGTCACGCCGTCCCGAGCCGTGCCGGTTCCAGATCCGTGACCCTTGGACCAAGACGCACCTACCTCGCCGTTCACTGGCGCGGATCGTCGTAGAAGCGCCATCGCCGACGTCGTCTTCTCCGCTGCCGGTGAAGTTGCTCTGCCGCATCGCCATCGCCGGGTTCGAGCTCTTCCAACCGTTCGATCTTCGTTTGACGCTCCGGATCGTGCCGCGTGGGTAAGCGTCTTGGGTACCAGTAGCCGTCGGATCCGAATCGGGCGATCGAGCCGTAGCCGCATGTCCCTTTGCCCAGCGCCGTCCGATCGAACCTATGCATGCCAGATCGCACCGGTGCCGTGGCCAACCGCGTGCTACCGCGTGTCGAGCGTAGAGCCATAGCGCCGTGAGCCGCGTCCACCGTGAACTGGTGCGGGTGGGTGGACTGGGTCCATACGCCAGAGACGCGTGGCAGTGTCTGATTGGCTGACATCAGGGCTGACTTCATGTTGACGCAGTAATCTGTTTTTCAATTTAAAAATAATTCGGTTAATTCTGATTTTCTAATTTCTGTAATTTCAGTATTTATTCAAACTTCAAAAGTCTATAACTTTTGGATCTTAACTCGGATTTGAGTGATTCAAATTTCTAAAAATTTGTAAAATTGAGATCTATTTAATGGTGAATTTTAATTCATTTTTGGAGTTCAATTGATCTCTGGTTTGGTATTTATTTACTTTTCTCCTTCGGTACGCGTAGACGTTGAATTGTGTGACGCTTCGGAGGAAGATCTAGCAACTCAAGAGCAAGCTCCAGATCAATATCAGGACCTATTCCAAGGCAAGTTGTGCTTTGATCATATTGAACCCATGTTTGTAAAATTGCTTTTATTGTTTTAACCTATTGCATATTATTTCAAGTATATAGTTGTTTCAAATTAAAGTGGGCTTAGCTATTATACCAATTTGATCTATACCCTACCTTGTCATCATATGCCATGATCTATTGTCACCCTAATTTGGTTCAATATAGTTGGTTAGTAATGATAATCAACATGGGATGGTTAGACCGTATTAGTTGCTTAGCCATGCCACGTCATCACATGTGTTGGAATCATTCATAATTAATTTTGATTAATGGAATATGGAACAATATTATGAACTTGTGTGTCATGTGGGATCACACGATGAGATTGAGTTGTTTGTGGCGAGTCATGTCACGCAACGATGTTGAATTGTTGATGGCACGTGGTGCTTGGTAATCAACTTGGGTGATATTCACTTAGATTGGGGCAAGTGACAAGGGGCGAGTATGCCAAGGTGGGCCCGATGGGCAGAGGGTATGTGGATGTCTTGCCCTGATCACTCTAAGGACTTAACCTTGCAAGCCTTTGACCTGAGTCAATCATGCAACCACATGTCTGGTATGGGCCAGCCTAGCTGATTAATTTGCAATGTCTTAGCTTTGGTACTATCTTGGTCGGTGTGAGTTCCCGAGTTATGGAGTAATTCACATGGCGCAAGAGGGGGGCCCTGGATGTGGTAAACCATCCCAACAAGTGTTGAAACCTTAGCGGGTGGTACTGGGTTAAGCCAGCGCATTGTAAAGGCTTTGTTATAATCACTCGCATTTGTGGTGTATGGTTGTATCGCGTGGGTAAAGTGCATAACCTCTGCAGAGTGTGAAACTATTCGGATAGCCGTGCTCGCGGTATTGAGCAATGCTCGGGAATTACAGTTAAGGGTTAGCTTAATTAAATGGACAACTGGGTTGGGATGGCGGAATGCCAAGTGGAAGATGGAATTTGACTTAGAATTGGAAACTTGGTTCACTTCAGAAATGTTGAATCTATTTATTGTTATTTGTTTTACAGTCTTTACAATCTATTTATTGTATTTGTTCATAAATGCTGCTTATTGCAAAATAGCCATGATATCCTATCCATTGGAATAAGCCTTACATATAGTTACATAGAATTGCATTCTATGCACAACTTATTGAGTGCTTTAAGTACTCACCCTTGCCAACAACAATAATCAACGATTGAAGAATCTACACTGTGTTGGAGGAGGAGTTCAAGAGGACGCGAGTCATTAGGGTCCGAGCCTTGTCGGTTGCTGTGGTGAACCGATGAGCTATCTACGTTTTCTACTTTCACGCTTAATTCTTAGCTTATATTTCCAGTCTTGCCCTGTGTGGCTTAATAATGTAAGTTGGTCATAAGATCATACATTTAGCTATATCAATAACTGAATTACTATTTCTATTATCGTTGAGTATGATGTGATATGTACCAATGTTGAGCTGTGTGCACTAGCATTGATCCTGGGACTAGTGCGGTAAACACAGTGGGTTCGAATCAGTGGATTCGTGTCCTTACAGAGGTGGTATCAGAGCATACTGACTATAGGTCTTGGCCCTAGATAGTATGGAGAAGTCCGGGTTGTGTCCAAAACTATTTTCTAAAGGAAAATTTTAAATTTGACTAATAACACTCTCTTGACTCATTCCATTCTCTACTTCTCGCCTTGCTAAATTTACCATTTTACTGCTGGTCCGGGATGGAGATCTTATTCAAAGTTCTTGTGGAGCAGAGCCGATCGTTCCAACCTTTGAGGAGTCAGCAGGTGGCTACGCCATGGAGCTGTGGAGGGTTCTTCAGACGCTTGGAGGATTCTATCGTCCGCTTTACCGAGGAGGCAGCTGGTCAATTAATGGTGTGCACCGAGGATTTGTTTGCAAGTTGATTATTTACGCCCGGGAGAATGATGAAGCTAGCAGGCCGATCTGCATTTCTGCAAGGAGGTTCTCGTACGAGGTTGCGATTCAGGAGGTTGCCCGACTTGCTCTTCGCCGTGTCTGCCGCGACTACACCGACGAGCTTCACGACTCAGTGTTCCGACTTCACCCTGATGTGCAAGCATGCCGACGCCGACAGATCATGGGGAGCGAGTGTGCTACTGCAGTACATCTTGCTGAGTTCACTATCGCCCAGGAGGATCTCTTGAGGGACACTGCGCAGGAGCTGGAGACAGTGTACGAGGCACTGAGGGTGGCTGAGCGAGAGCTTCAGAAGACTTGTGATGCCGCAGCCATAGTCATCAGTGAGCTAGAGGAGGCCTTGCAGGTAGCCGAGGAGCTAGTGGACCAGGTCATTCAGGAGCCGGACGAGGTCGCCGAAGAAGAAGAAGAAGACCCGGAGGAGCGTGAGTGGGAGCCTGAGGAGCCAGCAGAGGGTCACCAGGATAGGTTTGTTCCTTTGCCAGCCCACCCACCGGTGTATGAGCCGGATCAGTCTCAGCCAGGGTGGCTGGATGAGTGAGAGTCAGTCTTAGAGTTGTGTTGAGACTCGAGTGTTGAGTCGCATCTTTTAAGTTAGTCTTTACCTTTTAGTAGATATTAAGGTTTCGTGTTAGTTTGGTTCTTAATTATCTGCTGAGTGTGCAGTATGTGTTGCAAAGCCCTTAGGCAATGTAAGAAACCATACCAAGTATTAATAAAGATTGTCTAAGTTGGGTTTAACCTGTTTCCCCGCCTTAGAAACTCTTGCATCTTATCTATGCTACATCTATCTTTCCTAACCCAAGAAGCAATCAAGCAGATGATGAACACCCGCAGTAACAATGGAGCTTCAGGAAGTGGTCTGCGCTCAGGCAACAATCCCAACGAAGGAGCACCACCGCAACAAGCACCGCCAGTGGATATGCAGAACTTGGGAGCTTTTCTTGCCGCACAGACTCAATTGATGCAGACTATGATGCAACAGATGACTAACATGGCTGCAAATAATAACAACCAAGTGAACCAGAACAACAATGGTGGGCCGCGGCCGTACTCCAAGCTGTCAGATTTTATGAGGACTCGGCCACCAACCTTTTCAGGAAATGCTAATACCTTGGAAGCCGATGACTGGCTTAGAACCGTCGAGAGGAAGCTTCATATCACTCAATGTGAGGGCAATGAGAGGGTGCTCTACGCCTCTCATCAATTGGAAGGAACAGCCGCAGAGTGGTGGGAAAACTTTTGTGCCACGCACGAAGCCCCGCAGGAGATCACATGGGATGAGTTTACCACTGATTTCCGCCAATACCATGTTCCAGATGGAATGATGGATCTCAAGAAAGAAGAGTTCAGGGCTCTGAAGCGAGGAGGCCAGCCCGTGGCCGAATATCTGAACAAGTTTATCCAGTTAGCTCGCTATGCCCCTGAAGACGTAGCGACTAATAAAGCTAGACAGTCCCGCTTCATGAAGGGACTAAATTCAGGATTGCAAGTAGGGCTGATCACCCACAATTTTCCAGACTTTCAGGAGTTGGTTAACAAGGCATTGATTCTGGAGGACAAGCGCAAAGAGCTGGGTGAAAACCGAAAGCGCTTGATGACTAATCAGGGTGGACGTCCCAACCACCTGCGTCTGAGAATGTCACCGCAGCAATTTACCAGATTCCAACCATCAGCTGTAAACAAGGCATCAACTCCTGCACCTCGCCCTACTAATCAGAACTTTCGACGCCAAAGACAGGCGTAATGCACCGGGAGGAGTCGCGACCGCAATCAAGAGATGCTATACATGCAATGAGCCAGGGCACTTCTCTAATAGGTGTCCACAGAGAGGAGGCGTCACGCCAGTTCGCTTTAACCTGGGAACAACACCTGCCAAGGCACCGGCTTCAGGAGGAACTCGTGCACCAGGTCAAGCTGGAGCAACCCCTCAATCAACAGCGCGTGGTAGGATCAACCACATCACCGCAAATGGAGCTCAGGACGCTACGGGTGTCGTGTTGGGTAAGTTTCTGGTTAACTCAGTACCCGCTATAGTTTTGTTTGATTCTGGAGCTTCGCATTCGTTTGTTTCTCAAAGTTTTGCAACCAAGAATGGGTTTAAAGTGGTGAATCTTAAGAGTGTGCTGTTAGTCCAAGCCCGTGATCCGAGCTTAGATCTAGCCTTGGGTGCTTGGGAGTTAAGTTGCTTATGGATGGGATAGAATTTCTAGCGAATCTTATCTTGTTAGATGCCCAATCCTAGATGTTATCCTTGGAATGGATTGGCTGTCCAAACATAAGGTCGTTTACGGATTGTGGCGAAGGATCGTAGTAATCGAAAGGCCCAGTGGCAAGAAGGTAGAATTTCAAGCGACCATGATTCATGATGGACAATTAGTGGTCAACAGCGTGCAAGCCATCAGCGTAGAGGAGGTGCCAGTAGTCAGAGAATATCCGGATGTGTTTCCAGAAGATTTACCAGGGATGCCGCCAAACCGCGATATCGAGTTAGCACTAGGGACAGCACCGATATCAAAAAGACCATATCGGATGCCTACCGATGAGTTAGTGGAAATGAAGAAGCAGATTGAGGAATTGCAAGAGAAAGGTTTCATTAAACCAAGTTCATCACCGTGGGGAGCACCAGTTTTGTTTGTTCGTAAGAAGGATGGGAGTCTTAGGATGTGTATCGACTACCGAGCACTCAATGAAGTAACGATCAAGAATAAGTATTCCTTGCCCAGGATCGACGATTTATTTGATCAGTTAAGAGGAGCCGGAGTTTTCTCCAAAATAGATCTTCGTTTAGGATACCATCAGTTGAAGATTCGAGCGGAGGATGTGCCTAAGACTGCGTTTTCTACGCGATATGGATACTATGAGTTCACAGTAATGTCATTTGGATTGACTAATGCCCCCGCATATTTCATGAACCTGATGAATAAGGTTTGCATGGAGTATTTGGATAAGTTTGTGGTAGTCTTTATAGACGATATCCTAGTTTTCTGGGAATGGCGGGATATTACTGTCGGTTCATAGAAGGATTCTCCACAATTGCTAAACCCCTTACGCAGTTGTTGAAGAAAGAAAAGAAGTTTGCATGGACGCTTGAGTGCGAGAAAGGTTTTATGGAGCTAAAGAAGTGTTTGACAACAGCTCCCGTATTAGTGTTGCCGGATGTGCAGAATGGATTTGATATTTATTGCGATGCCTCAAAGCAAGGCCTGGGGTGCGTGTTAATGCAGAATGGCAAAGTTGTTGCTTATGCGTCAAGGCAGTTAAGGCCGCATGAGGCAAATTATCCTACGCATGATTTGGAATTAGCTGTCGTAGTGCATGCTTTGAAGATATGGCGTCATTATCTCATAGGAAATAGATGTGAGATATATACTGACCATAAGAGCCTAAAATACATTTTCACTCAAGCAAATCTTAATATGAGACAACGAAGGTGGCTGGAGTTAATTAAGGATTATAATGTGGGAATTCATTACCACCCTGGAAAAGCTAATGTGGTAGCCGATGCTCTAAGTCGAAAGAGCCATAGTGCAAAAGCGCTGTCAATGGATGACCAACCAGAGCTATGTAAGGAATTTCAGAAGTTAAAGCTGGAAGTCGTTCCGCAAAGAAGTGTAGCTGCACTGGAAGTAAAGCCAACACTGGAGGATCAGATTAGAGAGGGCCAAAAAGATGATGAGAAAATCACCAAGATCAAGTCCAAGAAAGACGAAGGCCTAGCAGTGGATTTCACTCTAGATGAGCAGGGAACCATGTTCTTCAAAGGCCGAATCTGTGTACCAGACAAAAAGGAGCTGAAGCAACTGATTCTTGAGGAAGCTCACGATTCTAAGTACTCGATTCATCCGGGAAGTGCAAAAATGTATCAAGATTTGAGGGAGAGATTTTGATGGCCTAATATGAAGCGTGAGGTGGTTGAGCATGTTGCTCTATGCGATGTATGTCAGAGAGTAAAATCCATGCATCAAAGACCAGCTGGTTTGCTACAACCGTTGAAAATTCCTGAATGGAAGTGGGAGGAAATTGGTATGGACTTTATCACTGGTTTACCTAAGACTCAGAGAGGTTATGATTCAATTTGGGTTATTATGGATCGGTTGACCAAGGTCATTCATTTTATCCCTGTAAAGACCACCTACTCAGGAGATCGTTTAGCAGAGGTGTACATGTCAAGGATTGTATGTTTGCATGGAGTGCCCAAAAAGATTGTGTCAGACAGAGGTACCCAATTTACCTCAAGATTTTGGAACAAGTTGCATGAAGCAATGGGAACTACTTTGAATTTCAATCTGACATATCACATGCATGCACGGCCAAACTGAAAGAGTAAATCAGATTTTAGAAGATATGTTGAGAGCTTGTGCTTTAGCTTATGCTACATCTTGGGATAAATGTCTACCATATGCAGAATTCAGTTACAATAATAGTTATCAAGCTAGCTTACAAATGTCACCGTTTGAGGCATTGTATGGACGTGCCTGTCGTACTCCGTTAAATTGGAATGAGACGGGAGAGCGTTTGGTGTTTGGGCCAGATATTCTCGAGGAAGCAGAAAATCAAGATGCGATGATCCGAGAGAGGTTGAAGATAGCGCAGTCAAGGCAAAAGAGCTACGCTGACAACCGACGCCGAGATTTGAGTTTTGAGCCAGAGGATTATGTGTATCTCAGGGTTACCCCTCTTAAGGGTGTTAAAAGGTTTCATGTTAAAGGAAAGCTTGCACTAAGATACGTTGGTCCGTTCAAAATTTTAAGCCGTCGAGGAGAGGTAGCTTATCAGTTGGAATTACCTCAGTCCTTAGCAGGAGTGCACGACGTGTTTCATGTGTCACAGCTTAAAAAATGTCTCAGAGTGCCAGCAGAACAAACCCCGTTGGATGCAATAGAGCTGCAAGAAGATTTGACTTACAAGGAGCAGCCAGTCAGAATTTTGGATGTTATGGAGCGCAAGACTAGAAACAAGTCTATTCATTTTTGCAGAGTTCAATGGAGCAATCATTCTGAAAGCGAAGCAACCTGGGAGCGTGAAGAAGATTTGAAGTCAGAGATTCCAAACCTATTCTCTAGTTAGCCCTGAATCTCAGGGTCGAGATTCTGTTAAGGGGGGAGGTTTGTAACATCCCAAAATTCGCCTAAATATTATTTTATTGTCATTTGTGCATTTTATGATTTTTCTGGAATTTATTTGGATTTTTCTGGATTTATTTGGATTAATTTTAAATTGAGTATATTGGTCCTTTGTCCAAAACTATTTAAATTTATGCAAAGTTAAAATAAAGTTTTGCCAAAAATATTTTATCTAAGTTCAGAATATCTCAAAGTATTTTTGAGAATTTTCTTGGAATTTTCCTGATTATTTTATTGCCTGAAACAAATCAAATGATTTTTTGTAATTATTTTAAATGAAAATCCTTTAAAAATCTCGTGAACAGTAACGGCCAGCCCGTGAACTGTGCGGCACAAGTCAGCCCGCGCGGCCCGTTAGTCGCCGAAACCCTAACCCTATTCCGCCGACCGCTGGATCGAGATCCAACGGCCGTGCTTCCGCCGCGTCGCCGTTGCTCGCTGGCCGTCGGATGAAGGCGCGTGGACGCTCGGATGAAGCGTCACCTCTCCGTGATCGCCGCCGAGTCCGCCGCCACGACAACCGACTCTGATTTCCGCGCTGCGCACGCCTCCCCGTGCGCCTATTTGAAGCACCGCCGCGGGCGCTGAAACCCTCACCCCGCGTCGCACCCGTCTGTCAGTTCTCGCTCGCCAAGACGCCCTCGCATGCCCGTGCGAGCTCGCCGGAGTTGCCGAAGCCCCCGCCGTGGTTCCCGTCCGTTTTCCGCCGTCGTCACGCCGTCCCGAGCCGTGTCGGTTCCAGATCTGTGACCCTTGGACCGAGACGCACCTACCTCGTCGTTCCCTACCGCCGGATCGTTCCAAAAACGCCATCACCGACATCGTCTTCTCCGCTGCCGGTGAAGCTACGCCGCCGCATCGCCATCGCCTGGTTCGAGGTCTTCCAGCCGTTCGATCTTCGTTTGACGCTCCGGATCGTGCCGCGTGGGTAAGCGTCTTGGGTACCAGTAGCCGTCGGATCCGAATCGGGCGATCGAGCCGTAGCCGCGTGTCCCTTTGCCCGGCCGCCGTCGATTGAACCTATCGTGCGGATCGCGCCGCAAGATCTGCGGCCAACCGCGTCTTGCCGCTTGTCGAGCGCAGAGTCAGAGCCGTGCGAGCCGTGGCGCGTCCGTGAACCGGTGCGGGTGGGTGGATCGGGTCCATACGCCGAGACGCGTGGCGATGTCTAATTGGTCGACATCGGGTGGCGTCATGCCGAGCGATAATTTGTTTTCAATTTAAAAATAATTCGGTTAATTCTGATTTTCTAATTTCTGTAATTTCAGTATTTATTCAAACTTCAAAAGGCTATAACTTTTGCATCTTAACTCGGATTTGAGTGATTCAAATTTTTAAAAATTTGTAAAATTGAGATATATTTAATGGTAAATTTTAATTGATTTTTGGAGTTCAATTGATCTCTATTTTGATATTTATTTGCTTTTCTCCTTCGGTACGCGTAGACGTTGAATTGTGCGACGCTTCGGAGGAAGATCTAGCAACTCAAGAGCAAGCTCCAGATCAATATCAGGACCTATTCCAAGGCAAGTTGTGCTTTGATCATATTGAACCCATGTTTGTAAAATTGCTTTTATTGTTTTACCCTATTGCATATTATTTCAAGTATATAGTTGTTTCAAATTAAAGTGGGCTTAGCTATTATACAAATTTGATCTATACCCTACCTTGTCATCATATGCCATGATCTATTGTCACCCTAGTTTGGTTCAATATAGTTGGTTAGTAATGATAATCAACATGGGATGGTTAGACCGTATTAGTTGCTTAGCCATGCCACGTCATCACATGTGTTGGAATCATTCATAATTAATTTTGATTAATGGAATATGGAACAATATTATGAACTTGTGTGTCATGTGGGATCACACGATGAGATTGAGTTGTTTGTGGCGAGTCATGTCACATAGCGATGTTGAATTGTTGATGGCACGTGGTGCTTAGTAATCAACTTGGGTGATATTCACTTAGATTGGGGCAAGTGACAAGGGGCGAGTATGCCAAGGTGGGCCCGATGGGCAGAGGGTATGTGGATGTCTTGCCCTGATCACTCTAAGGACTTAACCTTGCAAGCCTTTGACCTGAGTCAATCATGCAACCACATGTCTGGTATGGGCCAGCCTAGCTGATTAATTTGCAATGTCTTAGCTTTGGTACTATCTTGGTCGTTCTGAGTTCCCGAGTTATGGAGTAATTCACATGGTGCGAGAGCGCCTTGGATGTGGTAACCAGTCCCACCAGTGTTAAAACCTTAGCGGGTGGTACCGGGTTAAGCCAGCGCATTGTAAAGGCTTTGTTATAATCACTCGCCTTTGTGGTGTATGGTTGTATCGCGTGGGTAAAGTGCATAACCTCTGCAGAGTGTGAAACTATTCGGATAGCCGTGCTCGCGGTATTGAGCAATGCTCGGGAATTACAGTTAAGGGTTAGCCTAATTAAATGGACAACTGGGTTGGGATGGCGGAATGCCATGTGGAAGATGGAGTTTGACTTAGAATTGGAAACTTGGTTCACTTCAGAAATGCTGAATCTATTTATTGTTATTTGTTTTATAGTCTTTACAATTTATTTTTTTGCATTTGTTAATAAATGCTGCTTATTGCAAAATAGCCATGATATCCAATCCATTGGAATAAGCCTTACATATAGTTACATAGAATTGCATTCTGTGCACAACTTGTTGAGTGCTTTAAGTACTCACCCTTGCCAACAACAATAATCAACAGTTGAAGAATCTACACCTGTGTTGGAGGAGGAGTTCGAAGAGGACGCGAGTCATTAGGGTCCGAGCCTTGTCGGTTACTGTGGTGGTGATGAGCTATCTCGTTTTCTACTTTCCATTGCTTAATTCTTAGCTTATATTTCCGGTCTTGCCCTGCATGGCTTAATAATGTAAGTTGGTCATAAGATCATACATTTAGCTATATCAATAACTGAATTACTATTTCTATTATCGTTGAGTATGATGTGATATGTACCAATGTTGAGCTGTGTGCACTAGCATTGATCCTGGGACTAGTGCGGTAAACACAGTGGGTTCGAATCAGTGGATTCGGGTCCTTACAACAACCAGGCTAGTTCTAGAAAACCTGGTATGACTAGTGGCAATGGTCACTGGTGTCATTGCACAAGGCATCAAGACATGACCTGCGAAATTGCTGCACTTGGCAAAGACGCATGGAAGATTTCTACTCTGGTAAGAGTCCTATGCCTACCTTACTAGAAGGGCAGAGCAATAAGGATGCAGATGATAATGAAGACATGGGCAATCAGAAGGCCGATAATCACGTCAATGTTATATTCAGAAGATCATCTGCATATGCTTCAAAGAGGCAGCTTAAGACTGCCTGGAGGGAGGTCAACATATTGACAACTAAACAAGAAAGCCTGAATATCCCAGGTGGTCGGATGTTGCCCTCACCTTCAATAAGCTGGATTTTCCAAAAGGTACGTCAATCCCTAGAAAACTTCTGTTAGTATTTTCTTCTACAATTAGTAATTGCAAAGTTGGAAGGGTTTTGATCGATAGAGGAAGTTCTTTGGATTTACATTTTATTCATACCTTTGATGAAATGCAAATTCCTCTTTCTAAGATAAGACCTATTACAAACCCTTTTTTGGGATTGTACCTGGTCCGTCTGTAACTCCAATGGGATAGATAGTGTTACCTGTTACCTATAGAGATGCTAACAATTTTAGAACGAAGTTAATATCATTTGAAGTTGTTGATTTTGAATCAGCATACATTGCCATTTTGGGTAGGCCTCCACTAACAAAATTTATGGCAGCTACTCATCACGCCTACTAGAGCATAAAGATATGTGATGCAAAAAGTGTGATTAGTGTACAAGGTAACCAAGTTATTGCGCTTAATTGTGATCGCAAGTTGTTTTGAAATTGTCAATCAATTACCATTAAGTGATACTAATGATGCAGGGAAGTCTTATAAGATTGAAAAATCTAACAAGATAGAGAAGCTAAAAGTAAATCCTCAGCCCAACGAGCAAGTAAAAGAAGTTCCCATTGACCCTGTCACCAGTCAAAAACTATTCGGATAGGATCAGCAATGGATGCCAAATAGGAAGACACACTCATTGCTTTCCTCTGGGCTAAGACATATGTGTTTGCGTGGAAACCATCCGACATGTCTAGAATCCCAAGGGAATTAATAGAGCACAGGTTAGCCATACGGCCTGACATACGACCAGTGAAGCAGAAGCTACGGCGATTCACTCCTGATTGACAAGAAGCCATCTGACAAGAGTTGGAAAAACTCCTGGAAGCTGGTTTCATTCACGAAGTTGGACATCCTGATTGGCTTGAGAACCCGGTTATGGTCAAGAAAGAAAATGGTAAGTGGTGCATGTGCATTGATTTTACCAGTTTAAATAAAGTTTGTCCGACAGATGATTTTCCTTTGCCCTGAATCGACCAACT
The DNA here is from genome assembly GCA_036346275.1 of Otatea glauca. Lineage (NCBI taxonomy): Eukaryota > Viridiplantae > Streptophyta > Magnoliopsida > Poales > Poaceae > Otatea > Otatea glauca. The sequence continues at coordinate 39,941,904 of CM070721.1, read as the reverse complement.
GGTGGACTCAACAGCGGGTTGTGAATTGATGAGTTTCCTGGATGAATACTCATGTTATCATCAAATTAGCATGGCAAGTGCAGATGAAGAGAAGACTTCCTTTATAACCCCGTTCGATGTCTACTGCTACAAGAAGATGCCATTCGGGCTGAAAAATGCTGGAGACATATACCAGCGCCTTATGAAGAAGACTTTCTATAGTCAAATAGGGCATAACATAGAAGCTTATGTTGATGATCTCGTTGTAAAGAGCAAGAATAGCTCTAATCATTTGTCAGATCTAGCTAAAAACTTTAATAATTTAAATAAACATGAAATTAAGCTTAATCTAGAAAAGTGTCTTTGGTGTTTTTTTTCTAGAAAGTTGCTTGGTTTTCTTGTCTATTCACGACGTATTGAAGTAAATCTTTAGAAGATTCAGGCCATTGAATCCTTGAAACCACCTTCTACGGTGTAAGAAGTTCAAGGTTTAACTGGCCAGATGGCTGCTCTCAGTCTTTTTATCTCAAGATCAGGAGAGCGTGGTTTGCCTTTCTTTAAGGTAATTCGAAAACACGACAAATTCCACTAGTCGGATGAAGAGAGCAAAGCCTTTAATGACATAGAAATTTATTTGCAAAGCCCACCCATTCTGGTCCCACCCAACCCCGGGAACGTTTGTTGGTGTATTTAGTGGCGTCAAATAATGTAGTCAGTGCTGTACTAATAGTTGAATGAGAGGAGGTTCAAAACCTGTTTATTATGTTAGCAAAGTTTTGCACGGAACTAAGGAGCGATACCCTTAGGTTCAAAAATTGCTTTACACCCTATTAATGGATTCTAGAAAATTAAGACAATATTTCCAATCTCATCAAATTACAATACTATCGTCTTTTGCCTTGGGATGTATCTTACATAACCAAGAAGCAACCGGTCGGATTGCTAAGTGGGCAGTTGAACTTGGGTCATTTGATATCCATTTCATAGCCCGAATAGTAATTAATTCCCAAATTTTGGCAGATTTTATTGCTGAATGGACAAACAGTGAATCCTTTGTAAAAGAGGATATAGCTAATTCCAACCGCTGGAAATTATATTTTGATGGTTCTCGAGTAATAAAAGGCTCGAGGGCTGGTATAGTATTTGTTACGCCTCAAGGCGACTAGTTAAAATATGTATTCCAAATACAATTCCCTGCTACTAATAATGTAGCAGACTACGAAAGTCTTCTAGTCGGGCTCCGAGCAGCAAAATCTATTGGAGTCCATCGGCTTCTTGCGGTGGGTGATTCACAATTAGTCGTAAACCAGGTTAGTAAGGAATACAGGACGTCCGATGAGGTAATGGCTCACTACCCGGATGAAGTGAGGAAATTGGAGAAAAACTCTAGTCATTTCGAAGTCCAATATATACTACGAAAAGACAACATCTTAGCAGACCGGTTATCAAAACTGGGTTCCTCACGATCACCTGTTCTAACTGGTGTGTTTCTTTAATATCTCTATATTTTTGGGTTCATTGTGCTCCAAGGAATTTTTCTATATTTTTGGAGATTTTGTTGAATTTATTTGCTATTTGTTTGAATTTATATGCTTTTATTCAAATTTTTGGAAATTTATTAAATCAAAAAATTGTTTTTATTTTCAAATTGGCTTCGGGCCGAATCTTCTCCGGCCCGATCATTTTTTCGCTCGCCGGCTCGCCTAGCCTAGCTAGCCCTTCGCCCATGAAGCCCCCGGCCCGCTCAGCGCCTGCGCAAACCCTAACCCTAGCGCTCGGAGTCCTATCGCCGCACGCGCTGCTGTCTCAGAGTTCATGCCCTATACACCTCCCGAGATCGCTATTTAAGGCGCCGCACCCTCTTCGAGGATCCCCGTTTCACGCCGCACCCGCCGCCCCATCTTGCGTCGCCTGAGGGTTTGTCGTTCGTCCGCGCGAGCTCGTCGAAGCAACTCCGTCGCGACTAAGCATTTCTTCTCCATTGATCCGCCTCTCCGGTCTATCTCCACCGTAGCCAAGCACCTTCCGGAGTTCGCCGTGCCTTTCTCTTCCAGATCCGCACTAGTCGTGTCAGATCCAATCGAGATACGCCTGTTTTCGAGTCTTCTTCCCTGGGTCCAGCGAGTTTGCATCGTTGCCCTCACCGTCGTTCTCCGTCGCAAAGCTCGGACCGTCCGATCTGTAGCGGAGGCACTAGATCTTGCCACGTTGCTGTTGTCCGTAGCCGTGGATCCCAACCGTCCAATCGCGTGCGTGTGGTTCCGATCTGGCCACGTCCTCGCCGCTTGCGCCCTTGCTCTTCTGCAGTCCGATCAGTGCTCGTCGCTGGATGCGCGACACGCGGCCAGTCCGCGTTAGCGCCCAGTCAGCGTCCGTGTGGTCGCCGCATCAGCCGAGCCGCTGCGTCAGTGTTGACGTCGCTCGTGCGTCGGGTGCATGGTGAACCGGACACTGTGCTGTGAACCCAGTCCACCGTGAACCCTGCTGACGTTAGCGATTGCGAAATAAACAAGATTTTCCTTTAGAAAAATAATTCTAGAAATATTTCTTCTTCTACTTTCTCTGATTTAATTTTTCAGGAGCTCGTTCTCTCATGCGAACTCCGATTGAGGCGATTCTAGTTTTAAATTTTTCTAAAATCAAGCTCTACCTTCCATAGCCATTTATTTTCATTTTTGAGCTTGTTTGAGTCTCTGTTTGGTATTTATTTGGTTTCATTGCTTTCTTTTTCGGTAGACGCTAATTCCGAAGGAGCGAACGGAGATTTCGAAGACCAAGACTCAGCACTAGATCAGCAAAGCAAGTCGTAATATTTGATCATATTGAACCTGTGTTTACAAAAGTACTTTGCTTTATACAATTGCATGCTATTTTTGTACAATGATTATTTGCTGGGAATAGTTATATACCTAGTTGACATTATGCCACCTTGATTATTGGGATGCCATGTATCCATTGTTAAATCTAGGTTGGGACATTACTAGTTGGACATAATCATTATACCAACATTGGGTTATCGTAGCTATGCTTAGACATGCTTAGTTGTACGATAGGATTCATATCACATGTTGAATAATGTTAATCTTGACTTAATGAGATATTGAATTGTGGTCGATAGCCGATGTTGTAAAATTTGTTGTACCATGGCAGGGTTGCCATTAGTCTTTGCTGAACGAATTGTTTCCCCTCGAGCAAGTGATCGTGCAGTAAAGGGAGTAATTTCTAGCACATTGGGATGTGGATGTCTTGTCTTAGACAACTTAAGGACTTAATCTTGTGCGCCATTGAACTAGGCATAACCGTACTACCACAAGTCTGGTATGGGACACACCTAGCTGATTAATTTGCAATGTCTAGCCTTGAGTACTGCCAAATTGGTTGTGTGGGTTCCGGGATGGATGGGTAGATTCGCATGGCGCAAGAGGGGGTCCTACGGGGCGAAACCTTAGCGGGTAGTACCGAGTTTAGACAGTGCATTGTAAAGGTTTTGTCGTGATCTCTCTGCCGACACACCAAAGGAAGTGTGTCAATAGCTTGGCAACAAGAGATGATCATGTCTTGTGGGTAAAGTTGTACAACCTCTACAGAGTGTAAAACTATTCGAATATCCGTGTCCGCGGTCATGGACAAGCCCATTAATTTCACACGGGGTATAGAGTGTTTCATGAAATGTGGAATTGTTGGGATGTGAACGGGGAGTTCACTGTTGTTTTAGATGGTGTAGGGTGATGCCTCACCATTTTGTTCATGTTGTCTACCATTGATCTACCGGTTATTCATTTATATTTTCATAAGTGTGCTTTCAATCTATTTACTGTATTTCAATTCAAATTATTGCTTTCTGCAAATGAACCATATGGCTATCCTTTGTCAAGCCGTGCATGAATATTGCATCATTTCCCTACGGCTTGCTGAATACTTTTTGTACTCACGACTTTACGCATTTGTTGATCAGTTGCTGAGGAAGGACCAGGAAATAAAGAATATCATGAGGAGGAATATTATGAAGATTACGTGGATTAGGAAGGTGTTTCCCCAGACGATTGCCTGTGGCATGTCGAATGGCTCAAGTTATCTTTCCGCTGCAACAATTTATTTGTTTCTTAAGCCTTAAGGCATAATGGTGTAAACATTGACCATAAGGTCTGCTGCTTTATTTAATAATAATTTGCCTCTTTCTTAGTTAATTTCGTTGTATGTTATGATATTTCATCTATGTTTCCACTGTGTGCACTAGCGTGATCCTGGACTAGTGCAGTATACACAGAGGGTTTCGGATTTGCAAATCCGGGTCCCGACACTCATCTGCAAAGCGGACAATAATAGCTCGCACAAACCTTTTAAGACTCCCTATGGTAGTACTTTCTGCAATCTGCAGACAATTATCAATAGCATCTGCTGGTACTCCATAAGCTATCATCTGGAATACTACAGTTGTCTTCTGTAAAGAAGATAACCCGATAGTTCCAACACAATTTCTTTTTTGAACAAAACAATCATCATGGACTTCTACAACATGTAATATGCAAAGAAATAGAGAATGACTCATTCTAAACCTACGCCAAAAAGAAACATGAGCCATAAACAACACCATCAACAAAAAATACAAAGAAATGAAGTATTTCTCATAGTAAACCAGCGCCGAAAGAAGGTTGGGCTGTAGACCAGAGGATCAGCAAAATAGTCTCGGTATAGCCTGGCATGCCCTTCCTCTCTATTGTGATCTACGTATTGATAGCCAAAAACAGAACCCCCATAGCATCGAGCATTCACACAATCATCTTGCTCATGTGCTAGGTATGGTAGTGTAAGAAGAGATTCATTGTCGTCATTCGACGATGAATCTTCAAAGAGAAAATGTTTGACTAAGTTGCGACGACTCATTGAGATATACCAGATAGTGAACATTTAGAAATGGGCAAGGGTTGGAAGTACAAATGGCTATGCATATATAGCCCAAAAAAAATGTAGTCGTTACAATATAGACGTTACAAAAAAAATACAAATGACCGTTACAACATAGCCGTTACAATATAGCCGTTAAGATGGCGTTAGAATAAATTTTAAATTCCCGTATTCAAAAAAAGCCGTTCGGATTTTTCCCTATAAAAAATAACTATAGCTCATATGGCGGTTATGAAATATTATTAATAATATAGGAGCGAGAAAATAGAGAATGGGATTTGGGGAATATTGTTAGAGAGGAAAGAGATATAGGGAAGGAATATTTTTGGAGAATTCTATACATATGTAAGGTCGAGGATGCCGACTAGAGGGGGGTGAATAGGCGGCTTTTAAAACCTCTCTAGTTAATTTCTACAAAGCAATTCACCCCTAATTATCCTTATGCCAAAACATTAACAATTATTAATGCGGAAGCGATAAACTAAGGTTTTGACAATTAAAGCCTAAAACAACTAGGCTCACTATGTGCACTAACTAATTATATCTCTAACAAGAATATGCAATTCTAAAGACAAGCAATCAATCAATTTAATTCTATGAATGTAAATTGCTTGAACATAAATAACAAACACAATGCAAGCACAAGAGACACGATACTTTTTACCGTGGTGTTCGGAGACTTGCCGGTCTCCCCTAATCCACGTTGAGGTTAGCCCAAACGAATTGTACCGGCTCCACGAATTGAGCACCCACCTCGAATCCACTAGTGGTAGCTCTTTTTCCCTCCTGGGTAGGCGAGCTCCAACCTTCACAAACTTCGTCGGGACTTCTCACAACCACCGTTGAGAAGCTCACCGCGCACGATGCTCTACGCCGTCTAGGAGGCGGCAACCTCCAAGAGTAACAAGTCAAGCCCTTCCGCTTGAACTTCACCTAGTGCAACACATGCACTCCGGTGACCTCCTATGTGCAACACATGCACTAGGATCCTCCTCAAGTGCAATACATACACAAGAGGCTCTCAATCCACTTCCTAATTGCAGCACATGCAATTAGGACTCACTCTTAGCTCATAAGGCAAATGGGAGAAGGCAACACATGCACTTCACCCCCAAGAACTCACACTTGATTTCAGCAACCAGCAAATGCCCCCCAATGCCTCCTTTTATAGCCTCCAAGCCAAAACTAGCCGTTGGGGGCGAAATCTGGAAAAACTCAGCAAACCCGGTGCTACCGCCCTACTAGGACCGGTAGCACCGGCCTCCTCGCCAACGGCTACAAAACTAGCCGTTGCAGGATGTCCGGTAGCACCGGCCAACTGGGAGCGGTGCTACCGCTAGGGCGGTAGCACCGGCCTTCACCCCGGTAGCACCGGGCCCAAGCCGAACACAAAAACACCCCCTCTGGATTTTTCACACCGGCCAAAGGAGCGGTCCGGTGCTACCGGCCTACCATGGGCAGTAGCACCGGACCGCCAAACCACCCAAAAACATCCCCTCTCTGGAATTTCCACACCGGCCAGAGGGGCGGTAGCCACGGACCGACCTGCAGTACATGCTCCCATAAGCGGTACTACCGGCCAGGCGGTGCTACCGGCCCTACATGGGCGGTACGACTGGCCATAAGGAGAAAACACGGTTTTTCACAAAAACTTTTCTCCAAACCATTAAGATTTATTCTTTGAGCTATGTGAGGATCAACACATGATCACAACATTATGCAAAACACATTTGCACATGTTAATCACATACTCCAAAGAATCTCATTAAGCACAACTTATTTGCAAAACACATTTGCCAATAAACCAAGAACTTATGAGATCAATCCTCTTAGCCATGTGATGATCAACACATGATCAAGTCAATTTGCAAAACACATTTGCAAACCCTATTCACATGCTCTAGGATCGAAACCCATAATCTCAAGTTCATTTGCAAAACACATTTGCAAATAACAACTCCAACTTATTTGCAAAACACATTCGCAAATAAACCACGAACCTATTGTTAGTGTTATGCCCTTGAGGCAATCATTTAGATGATTGTAACATGACTATGTTTATGAATAATAATATGATTATTGGTCAAATGAATGTATATCATTGTATTGATCAACAAGTATGTGACTTGATTATGAAGCTCTTTACTTAATGATGTAATTCGATAAATATCTACGATCGGATATCATCATTATGGGACTACGATGAATAGATCGGCACATGTAGTGATCGATGATCATGCTTCATAGATCATGGGATATGGAGATATCATCTCTACATTGTGGACCATGTTGAAGAACATGGGTTAGATAGACCCGCTATGGGACAACTGCGAGAATGTTTCATTCTTATGTGTCATCGATGTATCTCATACCTAGAAGATGTATGATCCTTAGACCTTAGATTGTCATATTCCCTACATGTGTAATAGTTTTCCTTGGGGCTATCAAACACTACTTCCTAACCGGATAGTTATAAAGGTAGCTTTCATGTTTACTATGAAGCGTGCGAGGGAAGTGAGCGATCAAGATGGAATTTGCCACTCCAATGAAACGGAGATATATGACAAGGCCACTCGTGTGATATGATTAAGAAAGTGCATGGCCATGCCGTGATTGAGAGTCAATCACAACTTATTAATATATCACGGATCGAGAGATGGATTGAATCATCAAAGGATGACATGCTTCTCGCTTGAGATCAATCTTCATATACTTGGCAAAGGGATTATTACATGAGTTCTTTTGATAGGTTACTGCTCGATTTGATCACAAGTATGTTTGGGAGTTGGCATACTTTGCAAGAAGCCGCTACCAACTATTGGATTGAAAAGGAGTTTTCCGAATCCATGTCCAAGCGTATGTGAACCCGCAGGTCACACACTTAATGGGTGGGACGCATTAATTTGGATTGGATCCGTAATTAATGAACCTCGTGGGCTTAGCATCTTTGGTGGGCCTGGTTTAGGGTTTCATCTCGTGGCTATATAAGGAGGGGAGGAGGAGGCGCAGAGTGTGCTTTCCACGGTTTAGGTTTGATTCACTTGAAACCCTAGCCTCCTCCTCTCTTGCCCTGCCGAGCGACTAGGTGCTTGCACACGGCGCGCACGGCGTTCCATCTCGGGCGTGTGGACTCTGCGGTGACGCCGCTGCGGATCGCGGCGTGGGGGCGATCCACTACATCGGACGCAACGATCGCGGCGAGGGCGAACCACTACATCGACGCGAAGGATTCGCGCTGCGGCGTCTAGTGGTAATCTTATCTATGATCCCCTTCTTGCGAATAGCTTTCTGGTTGCGCGGTAGTTTTTTTTTTGTGCTAGCGTAGCATACCGCGTTTCCCTTCACCTATAAGATCAATCCTCTTAGCCATGTAAGGATCAACACATGATCCCGACACTTTGCAAAACACATTTGCAAATGCCAACACATGCTCTAGAATCGAACCTCATAACTTCCAGCTTATTTGCAAAACACATTTGCAAATAACAAGTCAACACTTTGCAAAAACACATTTTGCAACTAAACCAAGCTTAACCTTGTGATGATCAACACATGACCCAATCACAAGCTAAAACATCAAAGCATGAGCTCTCTATTTGCAACACATGCAAATCTCTAGCACCATGCAAACAATCACAACAAATTCAAGTGCATGAGCTCTCTATTTGCAACACATGCAAATCTCTAGCTCTATGCAACCACTTTAAACCAAATTGCTTAATCTCTCTCTTTTGCAATACATGCAAAACTTAGCTCCAAGTAATGACCACATAAACAATATTGCATAAGCTATTTCCCATTTTGCAACACATGCAAATCCATAGCTTCATGCAAAAACCAAACCAAATAAGATTCAATCAAGAAGCAAGCATGAGCTCCCTTATTTGCAACACATGCAAATACCTAGCTCATGCAAAATCCAACGCACGAGCTTCACCCATTTGCAACACATGCCAAATGGTTAGCTCAATGCAAAAACCAAACCAAGAGAGTGAGCTAGAGTGAACCGGATCGAGTTCATCAACACATGATAAAGCTCAAGCTAAAAGACTCAACCCCTCTTAATAGACCGGCAACCTAACTAGCAACCCGGTCTCCCAACCAAACACCGAGACCGGTAAAAGACTAAGAACACATCCTTAGCCCTAGCTAGTTATACCTTTGCCTCTAGCGATCCACTTGAAGCTTTTATGATTTCCAATCATCTTCTCTCTGGGATCGAATCTTCTTCTTGTTGTTCACCAACACATGATGAACCTTCTCTAGCCCTTCTCTTCACTTCGGGATCACCTCTTGAAGCTCATCAACACATGATGACTTCTTCTTCTTCCCGATTCTTTATCATCTTGGACTCAACCTACTTCACAACTCATAGAAGATATTAGTCCAACAAACATGGTTGTCTCAATCATCACCGCACTCCATTAACACATAATGGATGCCTCTAAGATCAATTGAGCACAACCCTAATCAATTTGAATGATTTATTGTTGTCTTGAGTACTTTGATGCAACTAATGCTTCATTATACTCAAGAACTGTTCGCTTGTCTTTAATCAACAAGGAACACCATCAACACACGATGAAATGTCCTTTTATTGATTGAAAGACAATCGAACTCAATTTAAATTTCATTTAAATTGATATGAGTATATATATAACTACACAAGTTTCATATACTCAAATGATTGTTTCAAAGTCTTGATCCTTTATATGTTATTTAGCAATAAGACATGGATCAATACTATTGAAACAACAAGTGAAATTATAAACTCCCCCTAGATGTGTGCATTCATGTAGTATATGAATTAGGAACATAATGCACATATTTGGACTAAAGCAATGGAAGAGTTCATACTTTAACTTGAATCCTAAGTATGCATTAAGTCAATAGAGTGAATACAAGTGCATACCTTAGGTTTTTCATTTTCCATCCAAATATGAGACTAATAAGAATAAGGCTCAATTAAACATGTTAGTCTCATAATGATTAGATTTGTCATTAAACAATCATTAAACATTAATATTAAACCAATCACCAAAACTAATGGAGCTTGAACTTACAACATAAGGATATTGGGATCCAAATTTAGGGAACGCTGTTGGAGATGGTCTTATCTTGCTACTGTGAAGAGCGTGGGATAGTGTGGACAAAGGTAGATGTTATCGGAAAAGAGTCAGACGGAGGAAACCAGGAGTACAGACAGATGAAAGCGCGAGCTACTTAGGGCCTGTTTGTTTTACCTTTTGATTCTGGATTCTAGCCCCAAAAGCAGAATCAAAAACAAAAAGCCCGATTCTATAATCCGATTCTCACAATCCAGCCCACCCATATACACTAGAATCCACAATCCACTTCATATGTGCTTTTGGATTCCAGCTTTTGGAGAATCAACTTCTCTACCACCACAATCCAGAATCAGCTTTTAGAGAATACAAAGCAAAAACAAACAGGCCCTTACACGTCACATGCACGCGCACGTATTAGATATGCCCATAGTCCGATGATGTCTTGAATAGAAGACCAGACAATATTTCATAGCCCAAAATAACCTTTTCTGCCTCGTATCTTTATTCTTGGTCAAAATATAGAGAATGTATACTCCCATGCAAGGTTAGCAAAATTGTTTTGATCTAGGAGATCGAGTAGCTGCCGGTTTCGATTTTCGACAAAATCGATCGAAAATCGAACGGTTTGCAAATTCAAATTAGTTTGAAAACTACAGTCAAATCGGTTGTTGGAATCATCAAAAATCGTCCGATTTAGTCGAAAATGACTGATATTGGGCGATTATCGACCGATTTTCAGGGAAAATCGGTAGTAAATGCAAATGTAGGAAAAAAGGAAAAGGGGGGAAATTCTAGAAAATGGTGAAAAATTAGTAAAAATCTGAAAAAGGCTAAAAAATCAGGAAAATGTTAAAAATGCATAAAAGACTTTGGAAAAATATGATAAAACTGCGGCATGACCTTTCTTATATTTGAAGACAACGTCAAGTTGTAAACTACACATTTTGCAACAATAGCACACCTATGGAAAAATATGGAAAATTTTCAAAAACTTTCAGCATGACCTTTGCTATATTTTAGACAATATGAAGTTGTGGAATAGGCATTTAGCAATAATATCTCAACAAATAACATTTCATTTCAATACATATGCAAATTAATCTAACAAGTCCACATTTCAGTAACATTCATTTCAGTAGCATAGCAAATGATATTTGAATTCAATATTTCTCACCTAAAATAAATGTTCGCACTTGGCATAGCTTCATCGATCTTCCATTGTGACACATATGCCATGTTGAACCTATATGAACGCTATGTTAGTAAAAAATCGAGTTGCAATGAAATGAAACATTACCTTTAGGGTTACAGGTAGTATTATTGGTTGTACACTTGGTTGTCCATGTTGTACTCTTCTGTGGACATCATCAACAAACCTCGTATAGGTAGTAACTCTACCTTATATTCGTGCCAGCTCTATCCCGTCCATAGGCTAGTCGTTTACTACTGTTGGTACAACATGGCATAAAATTTGTAGGTCTTGCCACTCATATACCTATTGAGTGGGAGGTTGCGTACAAGAATCCGGGATGGCATAGTCATATAAGCCATATGAGCCATAACTCTCTTGCATCTCGGCGACGCTGTACAAGCTATAACTATCCTACGGTGCATCATTATCGTGTCGATGGTCCTTCTCCTTACCTGCAGTAGTTGTCCTAGGTGATTGTGGAGCCCCATAGTGTTTGTCCTGTGTGGCATGAGCGTACTAGGACTCCCTTGTAAATTGTATGGGAAGTTGTGCTTCTGATTGGGAAGTGAGAGGGATAAGGCATCAATACCGGACTGACCGCCATCGTTGTTTGTCTTGGAGCTTTTGTCATTGGATTCTTGGTACAGCGGGATTCGACGGTCCTCGGGAGTGCTATCAGTTGAGTCATCACTCCCTACGTACTATTCCTGATATATGGGAAGCTTCCCTTTCCTTTCGAGGGAGCTCTCCTTTTTGCTTGCTCTCTCGTCGGCACTGCTTGGTGCTTCCTCTTTCCTATTTGAGTGTCACCCACTATCTTGTCTGCCCATTCAGGAATGCTTGCAGCCCTAGTATTCTTTCGCAATGCATCAGTGTCTATCGGGTCTGTTACGAGGTGTGATGGGAAGGGGGTGTCACTCTTTATATCCTCCTTGTCAAGTAAGGGGTCAGCATTGGACCTCCCTTTCTCCATTCGCTGTCGGATTGGATTTTCTGCATCACATAGTGTAAGCTCCATAAGGCGCTAGAATGGATTGTCCTCAGCTACGGACTTGTCACTTTCTTGTTCTTGGATTATGAGTCGCAAGTTGTAGTTAACGTACACCAACTTAGTGAGTTCTTGTATGACATACGGTTGGAACTTTAGTGTGGATGAACGCGAACGTGCTCTAATTGCGCATGCATCTGCTGGAAGAAGCGCAATGCAAAATGATGTGCTGAGCCAACTGCTGGAGCGTGGGTGTGTCTGAACCAAACACACAACACCAATGTGCTGCAAGTTAATGAAGACAACAATAAGTACGAGGTGAAAATACGAGAGTGACACTATATTTAAGATGACATAAGGAAAATATCCGGGGAAGTTTTGGGATCATGTGCCATCCTCTCAGCTAGCTCAGTCAAGAACAATCCAACCCTACTTTTGAAAAGATCGGCCTCGTGAAAACCTTGAATCACCATATCAGTATCATCAACAAGAGCTTCAAAAGCATCCCTAAGATTTGGCAAGAAGGTGTTGGTTGTGCCATACAAGTAATGCGTTCGGGGTTTCAAGGCAGCAGCTGCACGAAATTCAAGGAAATATGTTAGTACAAGTATTTGCAAGTATAAGATATTTTCTAAAAAGAGAAGAATGTATTACCGGAGTTCATATAATTATCACGCATTAAGTCACCCATTGTAGGGTCCACGACATTCATGTATTGATCGAAAGTAGCTGGAGAGTCATGGAACAAGCTATCATATTCCTATCGCAAGAAGGCGTGCAACGGTTCCACAGATTTAACAATCGAATGAAGGTTGTCCCACCAGTTCAAGCTCGAGAGGCACAAGTACACGTACCTCCCCTCCGCAGTATTAACAAAACGTGATGATAGAAATTCCTTCGAGATCATTCATTGCAAGAACTTGTCCTTGCATCGAAGGAAACTGTCAAAAAATATGTAGTTTGTTTCAAAGCGAGTAGCATTCCACTTGACCAACTCGCCCCTAATATGCTTCTTCATCATGGTGTGAAGCATGGAATGGTTGTACAGCTATCGAGAGATTTTAGCGTGATCAGGGAACTCTCTAATATGCTTCAGCATCAAATTAATCGGCCACACAAAGCTGCAACACGATATTGTGGTTCTCTCGTGCGATGAGCCTGCATGCCTTCTTGTAGTTAACACCATTGTCCGTGACAATCTGCATAACATTTTGCTCACCCACCTCATCAACTACTGAGGAAGTTTCCTGCATCAACAAACAAAATAAAAACCTCCAATACATCATGCGTACTTCAAATAGATTTCAGAAGAGGAGCAATAAGAGGAAGTATCTTGCACAAGTACGAGGAATCCTAACTTTTGCCCGTCACATCCACTGACTTGTGGAAGAACATGGTTCCGTTGCAATATATTATGAAGTTGATAATACTCATGTGTATTGGCCTAGTCCAAGAATCGCACATGATTGTTAAACCATACATAGGCTATTCTATCTTGAATTTTTTCATCTTTTCTCGTATATCCACTTCGTTGGCATATAAATATTTGCCGTATATGTCTCTCCCACTAGGAAACGGGACACCCTCACCTGCAAATGAAATATAGGATGACCATGTGAGCTATTATTGGACGTACGACTGGACGAAAATTTGAAAGCTCACTTACCCTATTTTTGAGTTTCCCTGACGGCACTAACGAAATAGGGATTTTCTGCTTTCCTTCCCGTGATACCAGCTGTGTGGAAAATTTTGGCTCAAGTCAAACCAATCGCCTGCTTCGCATTCCTCCTCTTCTATGTCTAGCTCCCAGTGTCAATCCTTTTTTGCACAGGGCCACGGGCTGTACCAAGGTTGTAATCCATCACAGCCAGCCAGTTCCATTGCGATGAACTCCGAATCATCATTCGCAACACACCGCCCCCCTCCTCTAGCCCCTCAAGAGGTGCCACTACCACCACCGTGCTCATACCTGCCACCTGCTCGGCTGATAAATTATGCCTCCACCCTGGAGACATCCATTGCATGCTGCAGTTGGTCCTCCTCACCAGCACCACACATATCTTCTGAATATGCACTTCTTCTCAGCAAGGAATCACCAGCTATTGCTTCCTTCCTGAGCCTCTCCTTCCTCACTCCCTTCTTCTTGTCCTTCGTCCTATCTAGGTCGCACTGAAAGTACTAGCGAATTTTCTTTGAAACTTGACTGCAATGAATGACATTTGTACTGCGCCCTGTCAACTGGTACTTTAATCAAGTTGCACTACCTCCTTTCTTCTCTTGGTGACAGTACTTGCATCGAAAACTGGTCTCTATCTTGCCACCGTGCTCCCACACAACGTCGTCCTAGTCTGCCATCTACTAATACAAAACAACAACAAGTCAGCTAACACAAAACACCAAGTTAATGTCAGTTCTTGTCAAAACTATATGTACGTGCTAGCAATGAAAGGCATTACATCAGTGAATGTTAGGAATTATATGTACATGCTACCAATAAAAGGTATTACATCAGTTCTTGCTAACAACTATATGTACGTGCTAGCATCATTAAATGCTAATACAAAACATCAAATTAATGCATGTGTTTGCTAACAACTATTAACCTTAACCCTAACCCTGTCCCTAACCATGTCATGTACTACTAATCCTAACTGAAGGAACGAGATGGCGATCAGAAGGGGTGAATGATCCCAAATAAAAATCCCCCAACCCAAAACACTGTAACCAAGCCCTCACAAGAATCAACCAAAAACAAACAAGACGGAGCAATTCAACATGTATGGACGGTGCTACCACTGTGGGGCCGTTAGCACCAGAGGCCGGTAGCATCGAGCCTAAAAAATCAGCAAAGAACTCAGCACGAACACAAAAGCAAAAATGATGCAACTTTTGATCGATTGGTCCAAAACTCACGAAACCTAGTATGCACCTTTGTATGGAGGTCAAGAACCTATTGCAACCTTCAATCCAAGAGATTGACATCAAAGTTCCGACCTTTTTCAAATCAAAGGAAGGATACACCAAGTGAGAGCAAAAAACCAAAGACGTGATCTTGGACTTGCTCGTGGGGTTTTGGTGATCAAGATGATCTTGAATAGCCTCTCACACGTCAAAGCAAGCAAGAGCATAAGTCAATAACACCAAAAACCTGATCATTCAAGAATGATCCTCTAAAGAGCAAAAGATCGGTTTCTTGCAAGAAGAACACAAGATTTGCTTATATGATTGGGATATGGCCTAAAGAAGACTCATCCATCAATCATACATCCTTAGCACAAAATCCACAAGCGTTAGAAGGAGGGGAGGCAAATCCAAATGTGTGGAAAGTAAATTACAAGAATGTAAATTGCGGAATTTAAAGACTAAATTTAAAACATAAGGTAAATGCGAAAAGTAAATTTAGACTTGAGGAAATTAAACTTTTATTTCTGGAAGGGAGATTTATAAAGCCACACAACAAAGTAGGCAAAGCTCAAAGAAGTACAAGAATCTCAAAACCTTCAAAGAGGGGAGAGCTACCCCTACCCCTCTATTTATACTACTCTTGAGCCGTCTTTCACCTTTAGATGAGTTCCTTCAACCCTAAAGAACATATCAAGGGCTAGGATTGACTCACTAACACAGCCATACATGAGCTAATCCGAAACCCAACAACCATACCGGGTTTTTGCATGCTTTTCAAAGCATACTAACTAGACCTGCTACTCTATCACCTAGACTCGCTCATAAAGACCGATAGCACCGCCCCACATAAATTCCCTAAAACATGCCCTCTGGAAAAATCACCCTGCCCTGAGAGTCGGTGCTACCGCCCTCAGGCCGGTGCTACCTCCCCATGGCCGGTAGCACCGGGGGCAGTGCTACCACCCTTAGGGGTGATAGCATCACAAATTCTGGGCACTTATCCAATTGCCTCAAATTTCGAAACAGAGTTCAAATCAACCTCAAACCTAGACACCACATACTTAAATAATGGCAATAACTCATCACCATCACGGGTAGACATCCGCATGGTCTTTCACTAACCCAAACCCTGACTAACCCTGTCTACCAACCCTAACCCTAACACTTACCTAGTCCCTAACCCTAACCCTCAATCAACACTAACCCTGACCACATGATAATGTGTTATCCCCATCTACAATGAGTTAACATATATTGCCATTCATTCACAAACAACCCTAAGCACATGCTAATGAAACATAATCAACAGCCATTCATCACAAATAGTTAAAAATCAAAGAAAAGTACTAAAAATTGCTTTATTTTTGATGAAAATCGACGATTTCTATCGATAATCGTCGCGGCTACGGCAGTGTTGACTTCCCCTTCGGATCGCCCGATTTTCAACCGAAGCCGCTTGATAATCAAGCCCTCGCCGATGATTTCCACGCAGGCGTCGGCCAGATCTGGCCGAAGCTGTGTCGGTCTAGAAGGGAGGCTGGGGAATCAACTATCTAGTTCAATAATGCGGTCGGAATAGCCAGCTGCAGCCTTAAAACACTTGTGTTTTGTTAATAGGCCGAACCGGGCTAGTTGGGTCGATACTATGGGCTCTGACCCGTTACTGTTTTTTTCTTTTTTTATTGCCTTTTCAATTTCGTATTTTCGGTTTTGACTCAAATACGTCTTCTAAATTCGTTTTTTTTATAAAATTTTCATCCCATATATCACAAAGATATTAATACTAATTTTAGGAAATTTTAGGATAAATTTTAGCAAATTTTTCTAATTTTTTGAATTTGAATTGAGCCGGTTTGTCGACCGGTTCTAAAGCCGAGCCGGCTCAATACGCCCGATTTTCGCGATTTTCATTCGAAAATTGAATATTTGTTAACCCTGCTCCCATGACCTATCTAATGTATGTTCAGTTTTCTCCGTCAAGTCCCATGAGCGTTACCTCCATTTTTACCCTGTGTAAGTAAAGCTATACAGCCAATTTTTACAAAAAAAATTACCAGATGTAACAGTGACAGTAATTTTTTTGCCAGCTCGGACTATGCAGATGACCTATCAGTTGTTCTTGCATTGCAGCAACAACTAAGAGCAAGTACAACAACAAAACCTAGTACTTACTCTATCTCTCATCCATGTCATCTAGAGTAAGCATTAAAGCTAGCTTGTACAATAGCTTTCTCTAAAAATTTACTCTACATGCTGTGCAATAACCAAGGATGCCAAACCCAGCGAAATTTCGGAAATCTCGGCCGAGATTTTGGATTCCGGCCGGAGACGGGATCCAAAATCCTGGCTAGGTAAGAAAATTTGAAAAAAAATCAAAATGCTTTAGTAATCACGAAAATTGCACCGAATTTTGTGTTTTGATGGCCGGATTTGACCGGAATTGCACCAATAACCCTTAACAAAGTCATCTTCCATTACAATTTGTTGAAAAACCAAAATTTTGAGACATTTTATAATTTCGGCTGAAACATTGTAAGATTTTTATAAAATGGTACATGCCTGATAATGCTATGAAAAATTTATGGTACCATACTTCGAAGTCTAGGATCATACAAAAAATGTTTCAAAATAATTGAACTTCATTTGTTATCTTTAAAAATTAAAAAACAGAACGAACATAAAAGAGATAGTAAACGTGTCATAATTTTATATATTTTCCTGAGTTTGATCATGATCTAAAATTTTTAGGAGAGATTAATAATGTCCTCAGAACCCTTCTATAAAAGTTTCAAAAAAATTTAAACCTATTTTGATACGTCAATCAAAAATTATAAATTGTACAAGCATGCGCTCTAAAGTTCGAAAACTCTGAAGTAGCATGTCACAATTTTTGGAAATTCGTTAGGATTGACCATCATCTAAAAGTTTTATGGGAATATTAGGGATGCTTCAAGATTATCCACAAAAATTTTCAAAAATTTTACCTGCTTACAGCAATGCCAAAAATACTTGAAAAAAGTGACGTAGTTGTGACTCGAACCCAGGACCTAAGGTTTGCAATCCTTACACTTTACGAACTAAGCTAGTGGTGCTACTGAGTATAAGCATTGAAGAGTAAATTGCTTTACGTATGTCAGCCACACTATTTTTAATGGAGACTCAATCATTCATTCCATTGGTTCACAGACAGACCTCACTTTCCTTTCTACGGGCAAATGACTCCACACTCGAGCTGTACCTTTCGTCCTCACTGGCCTCCACCTAAACTCCAGTCAAATCCGAACATTTCCGGTCAAGAAACTCATTTAGCCGAGATTTCGTTCTGCCACCCGAGATTTTCACCGAAAGTAGGTAGTGAGATTTCGCTTTTTTGTAGCAAAATTTCATGAAATTAGTCCAAGATTTCATCATTTTGGGCCGGATTTTTGACTATATGTGGCGATTAGGTTAGTTCTAGGTGGAATTTAGTGTATTGTTGCATGCTGATAGTGTCATTTGCATATTCTTACTGCTCTTCAATACCTATATAACACATACACAATTGTTAGTAACATGTTGCAAGAAAAGGTGAACAATTTATGCTATTTCCCATAAGATATGCAAAATTAAAGATACTAACAAATATTATACAGAGCAAAAACACATTATGTAACTATGTGCAAGTAGGTTGGTGAAATTAATATGTTCATTTTTCTTGTGCTAACTATACAATGTTCGTATCTGTTGTGGTAACTATACAATGATTTGTCCATTGCAGCCTCCATGCTTGACCTACAGTCTCAGTTCATGTACAATATATGCAGCACTCCGGTGTACATGGGAGCGCTCTCTACTACCCTAGGCATTTTAGCTGATGAGGACAGAAGCGTGGCGTAGGCCTTCCGGGAAGCTGCCGTATACTGTCTTAGGAGGAGACGGTTTGTCACTCATCTTGCACAGACCAGCGCTGCCGATCCTCACATGATGACTGGTAACCTAATTTCAGTTGTTGTTGTGCACTAACTGAAGCGCTTTTCTTTTGTCATCTTGTCTACAGCTCAATGGTGGATGACGTTCAGGAATAAAACGCCAGCATTGCAGAAGTAAGCCTTGCGGTTGGTGTCGTAGTGCGCATCGTCTAGTGGTTGCGAGCGCAATTGGAGCATATTTGCCTTAGTGCACATGCATTTAAGGATCCAATTAAGTTATACAAAACTCCAACAGCTCGTGTTCGTGCACTACGATCTCTGACTTCGCCTGAGGGACTATGAATCAACCTACCAAGCTTAAGACGATGACCCATTCAATCGCCTCATTGAGGGTGCGATGCATCCGGGTAGCGACCCTATTGTAGAGTGGTTCGATTCGTCTAGGTCTGGTGGGGAGCCCCTACTCGACGAGAACAACGGGTACGACCCACCCCTCTCAGTGAGATTCGTGGTTGACACCATCCCGCCAGAAGAGATGAACAAGGCCACAAGTAACATTGAATTATGTTTTATTCTACTTAGTTATCATGTATGTTGAAATCTCACAACAGTGTTAACATTACTTCCAATTGGCCGCGGGTGAGAAGAGCCTGCCAGATTGGACCGAGTTCATGGTCGGTCATGTGCACAAAAAGAAGTGAAAGCGTGGTACCAACGACGATGACTTGCTGGCGGGAGCTTAAGGCGGGTAAGTGAAGTTATCCAGCAGCCAGCGTATCAAGGGAAAAGGAAAGGCACAAATTGATGACGAGCCTGATGTCGGTAGTGACGACAACACGGATACACCCCCTCAGAATGTGCAGTACCAGGATATCGCTAACAGTAGCTCGGCTACAGACTCTGGAGGCGACGATGAGATGGACGCTGCCTGCTACTTTCTTCGGCCCCGTTCACAGCTACAATCGCTGGGAGGATCGCAACAGGGTGGAAGTACCCTGAGGAAGGGCTCATAGAGGCAGACCCGTAGTACGAGAAAGGATGAGATGAGTGGTGGGGGTGGGCGACAAGCAGGACAGCCTTAGATGACGTAGGTTCATGGTCTAACAGCCAGTCTTCGAGCCATTGAGGCTTCACGAATGAGCATCTTGCATACGATTCGATGCCCTACGGATGGAACTAGGGTAGGTACAGTCGCGGACAGAGTTATGAAGAATCGAGCATGTCTTGGCCGTTTGACTACACTGATCTCTACGCTGATCCGTACGCACGAGACACATCTGTCAGGTACCTTTACCAGTTAGAGAATAATACCAACTAGATGGCTCATTATGAACATTGGAAGTTTGCCTAGCTACCGTGGGACATAACCTGGGAAGAGTATAACCAACAACACGAGAGGAGGTATCACGAGATCATTGTCAATAACGAGGAGGTGGAGTTTGCACCACACGCGTACTACTAGTCGTAGGTACGTAAATGCATTGTTGTCCGTGCTTTGCATGATCATACTCTTTTAATACATGTTCATACTGCATACTCATTCTTCAATTATTCCTGTTGCAGGTGATTTGGGCTGAGCGTTGTATTATGGCATCATCCGTACTTTCATAGGTAGTCTCATGTGCTCCTGTATGATCATATTTGTGGTGTATATGTGATAAATTATCATATGTATCAATTTTATTTCATGCCTATCATTTGTGATGCCAATATATATATTAATTGTTTCCAATTGTAATCTTCAAAATCCGAACATCAGTCGAAATACTGCCAAAATTTTTAACTTTACGGTACCTTTCTAAGAATTTTATAAATTCATTGGAGTGTGATCAAGATCCAAAATTTTGATGATAGCTCAAGCATTGCCTTAAAACCTTTCTGTGAAAGTTGCAAAAATTATAAACATTTTTTCATTACTCAACGAAATCTATGTATTGATCATTAGGCTTTTATCACGACAGTACCACTGTCAAAAAATTTTAAAAAATCCTTAGGATTGATAATCTTCTAAAAATTTTATGAAAATATTAATGTTGCATTAGGACCATTAATCTTCTAAAAATTTTATGAAAATATTAATGTTGCATCAGGACCATAAAAAAATCAAAAATTTTCTAACATGGTTTGACGCATTTTTTTTCATTCGTTTGAAGTTTGCCGATAAGCCTTTTACTAGGACATCACCACTGTCCGAATTTTTAAAAATTCCTCGAGTTTCATCATCATATGAATTTTTTTGGAAATATTAATGATATGTCAAAACCATGTACAAAAAATTTGAAAATTTTCTAACATAGTTTGTTCCATTTTTCATTCGGTTTAAATTTGTTGGTCTGCGTTTTATCATTACAATAGCACTGCCTGAATTTTTTTAAATTTCTCAAGCTTCATAATCATCTGAAATTTTTATGGAAATATTACTGAGGTGTCAAAACTGTCCACAAAAAATTTTAAAAATTTTCAACGTGTTTTGTACTATTTTCCGCTCGGTTCAAATCCACTGAAATCTCGGCATTTCTCTTAGCTCTTCTGAGTGAATTCTCGGAAATTTCGGTAAAAAAAAATCCAGATTTGAATTTTTTATTTTGTCCAAAATTTCAAGATATCAGTGAAATTTCGGATTCCGGCCACCTTCGAGATGTCAACCGAAAACGAGATTTAAAACCTTGGCAATAACTATCTCTTCTTTCTTGTACATAATTAATCTACATATGCTCCCGTGTAATGGTTACTATTAAATAAGAGTCAGCTCTATTCTCTCTTATTTTTTTCACTCTATCACGTATAGTAAAACTGATATAGACATACTAAAATTAAGCTAAGATAATTTTATTATACATGTCCTAACGTACAGGATGCTGCTCAGCTCCGATGGAGTGCTGTCGCCAACTACTCGTACGCAACACGATTGAATGCATAGTTGCGTTCTGCTCCAACTTTAAACTCATAAATAAATGGAGTACAACGGCTACATTTAATGCGCCGTATAAACTCCATGCGCAGGCACGAAGGAAGCTTCTAACACTGTTCAGAATGGAAGCTTGCAGGGCAGAAAAACTGTAGAACGCGCTGGAGGCTGCAGTGCAGAGTACGAATCTCGATTAATCTCTAAGAGGTCTTATCTCTGCAATCCGTGAAACTCGTGTGTCCTAATCAAGGATCCGAATTTTATTTTGGGACGACGGCACATGCGCGGTCGAAATTCAAATTTTTGATAAGATTTTGAAATTTCAGCAAAAATATAATTGAAATTCAAAAACTAAATTTCAAATTCAATATTTTAGAGACCGACAAAACCGAAATGTCGACTATTTTCAACCCCATGTGAAATAGCCTCCCAATGCTACAAAAAATTAGGAAAATACTAAGTATTTATCTACCTTTCCTGTATGTTTGAATGCAAAATACTAAGAATTTACATATAAAATACCTTAATTTAAAAATTCGGCAGCATTTCAGGCCGCTATGGATCTCGATGCTATCTTCGATGCCATCTTATTTTATTATCAACTGGACACCCTCTGTGCTATCAACTGGATGCCCTCTTATTTCCCTAACTATATTTTACTACCAATTGGATGTTATCAACTATGCGCCCTCCCATTTTACTATCACATGGATGCTTTCTTTACTACGACATGGATACTCCCATTTTACTATCACATGGGAACGTGAGCTTTACTAACATGACGTATTTACTATGACTTGAAGCTGATCCACCAATTTTACTATGACTTGGACCTCACACCTATATTTTATTATCAAATGGACACCCCACTACTACAGAACTGGGCATCACAACCGGCCTATTAGAAGCGGTCTGGTGCGAACCCGTTGTGATCTTCGCACCAGAAGCGGTTCGTTGGCAACGGTCCGGAGAGGGCTTCCAGAAGCGGTTTAAGACACGAACCGCTTCGAAGGTTGTGTTCTAGACGCGTTCTTTTCTCAAACCGCTTCGATTTTGAAGCGGTTTGAGAAAAGAACCGCTCTAGAACTCAACCTTGAAGCGGTTCGTGTCTCCAACCGCTTCGAAGCCCTCCCGCAGCAGCGCATTTAAACCCTTCTTCCTCCATGCGCCAACAGAGGTACGAATACGATCGAGCAGAGAAGGCCGACTGCTACTGTTCTTGGGAGGTGCTGTCCAAATTTTTAATTAGAGGTGATTAGCTCTAAATTAAGTGTTTCAAAGTTAGTAACATCATGTGAACATCCTTCTCACCTAGATATTGCTATTTTTTCAATGGATGTGGAGAAATCTTGAACTTTTAAGCATTATCGAAAATTTGTTTTTCGTGCCTTGTTTTTGTTGTTGTATGAAGATGTAGGGTGGAGATCTAGTTCAAAATATGACATTACAAGGTAAAGGTGATTGGAAGCTTTAGATCTAGGTGGTTGTTAGCTTTAGAATCTTAAATATCACAATATTGGAAGAGATCTAGGTATAACATTGCAAAGAAGTAATTATTGGTGTATGAAATAAAATAGAAAAACATGTAGAAGGATAAAAAATAATTACAAAGGTAGGAAGGGATACAAAATAATTAGAAAGGTAGGTCTTTAATTGGATGACGGTGTAGGTGGAGTTTTTTTTGGTTGGGTTTAAATGTTACGAAATTTAAGTTAGGTTATAATTTTTCTAACGGAATTTGTTATAATTTTTAATGAAATTATAACTTGGTATAGATGAATCGGCAATGGATGTACAATGTGGACCGTCGCTCGAGAGAGTTCATTGATGGCGTGCAGGCTTATCTCGATGCGGCCGTTGCATTATTGCCTCCAGGCAGCTTCATATGTTGTCCGTGTGTAGATTGCAAGAACGAGAAGGAGCATTCCCAGCGATGGCAAGTTATGAACCACTTGATCATGAGAGGTTTTATGCCAAATTATACTGTTGGACCAACCATGGCGGTTGAGGTGATTAGCCAGAAGACGATGAAGAAGACAAGGAAGAGGAAGATGGATTCAACAAGAACCGGACGACACGCATCATCGCTCCGTGGAAGAAACACTTGGTGACTTTGGTGATGATGAGCTAGACCAGATGTGCGTGGACGGAGAGGGAGACTACAGATGAAACACGCTCGAGAAGTTCCAACGCATGTTAGAGGACCACGTAACTCCTTTGTACCCAAACTGTGGGCAGGGCCACAAAAAGCTGCGTACCACACTGGAACTCTTGCAATGGAAGGCTAGAAATGGTGTGTCAGATAAGGGATTCGATGAGGTGTTATCACTCGTAAAGAAGGTGCTTCCGAAGATAACACTCTGCCCGAATCTACATATGAAGCCAAGCAAGTAAATGCATCCTTTGGGATTGGAAGTACGTAAGATACACGCGTGTCCTAATGATTGTATCCTCGATCGTAATGAGTATGCCGATTTGGATGTTTGTCCGGTGTGCGAGAATCAAGGTATAAGGTGAAGCGTGACGATCCAGTGAAATAGATGGGAAGCGTAAGAAGAAGAGACCTCCGGCTAAAGTGTTGTGGTATTTCCCGTGATCCCCGATTGAAACGTATGTTTACTAACAAAGCGCATGCCGGATGATGCGCTGGCACAAAGAAGAGCGTAAGGACGACGGATGCTTAGACACCTGCAGATGGCTCACGGTGGAGGAAAGTCGATCGGACGTGCGGACTTCGCAGATGAGGTGAGAAACATAAGGTTTGGGTTGAGTACCGATGGGATGAATCCTTTCGAGAATTGAGCAAACAATCATAGCACCTGGCCCGTTACACTATGTATCTATAACATTCCTCCATGGCTGTGCATGAAGCGAAAGCACATCATGATGCCGTTGTTGATCCAAGGCCCCAAGCAACCCGGAAATGACATCGATGTCTACCTGAAACCATTGGTTGAAGATCTTGTGACGTTGTGGGACGATGGTGCAATGGTATGGGATGAGTACAAAAGGGAGTATTTCACCCTACGTGCATTGTTATTTGTAACAATCAACGATTGGCCTGCTCTCGGTAACCTGTCCGGCCTAACTAACAAAGGATATAGAGCCTGCATCCAGTGCTTAGATGAAACGGACGGCACGTACCTGAAAAACTCTCGGAAGGTTGTGTACATGGGTCACCGAGGTTTCTTCTTACGAGTCACCCGTTGCGGAAGGAAGGCAGAAATTTAACGGCAACTGGACCTTCGTGCAAGGCCTCAAAGATAGTGGGCCACGTGTGTTTGCTATGGTAAAGGATTTGAAAGTAGTATTTGAAAAGGGTCCTAGAAGCAAACATGTGCAGAATGAGGATGGTCATGCACCCATGTGGAAGAAGAAGTCAATATTTTGGGACTTGCCTTATTGGGAAGTTATGGAGGTTCATCACTCACTTGACTTCATGCACATCACGAAGAATGTCCGCTTGAACTCGCTAGGCTACATAGATATGTACGGAAAATCGAAAGATACACCGCAAGCTCGGAAGGACCTTAAACTCTTGGAATTGAGGAACGACCTACATCCCAAAAGAGAGAGAAAGGACAACATTACCTACATCCCGCGAGCTACACTCTAAGCAAAGAAGAGAAAAAGCATGATAGAGTTCTGAACAGCAGTGAAGGTCCTTCCGGATACTCCTCGAATGTAAAGAGACTCGTAAACACGAAAGAGAATAAAATCGCATACATGAAATCTCATGACTATCTTGTGTTAATGACACGTTGCTCCGATGGTGTGAGAGGCATACCGCCCGAGTGGGTACGAGGACAATCACAAAGCTGTGTTCTTTTTCAACGCGATTTCACGTAAGGTCATCGACCCGGATAAACTAAGTAAGCTGCAGGATGACGTGGTACAAAGTTTGGTTAGCCTTGAGATGATCTTTCCTCTTGCATTTTTGATATTATGGTTCATCTCACTCGCTCACCTTGTCAAAGAGATAGGTATCCTTGGACCGTGTATCTACACAACATGTTCCCTTCGAGAGGTACATGAGTGTGCTAAAGAAGTATGTTCGTAACCGTTCTCGTCCGGAAGGATGCATTGCCGAGGGTTATGGGACAGAGGAGGTGATTGAGTTTTGTGTGGATTACATTAATGATCTAAACCCGATCGGTGTCCCTATATCACGCCATGAGGGGAGGCTACGGGGAAAAGGGACACTAGGAAGGAAAGCAATTGCATGCAATGATCTTCTTACATTTAAGCAAGCACATTTCACGGTTTTGAAACAATCAATGTAGTGGCCCGTATGTCCTTGAGCACAAGAGTATTCTACGCCGCGATTTCCGGGAGGTCCGAGGATTGATAACATCAAGCACATGGATTCTTTCTACGCTTGGTTACAAAAGTACATCCTTTTGAAAGGGTCGACAATGAGCAGTTGTAACGCTGGCTCTGGGACCATCTAGTGAAATCGTGACATTTAAGGGGTACGAGATAAATGGTTACACATTTTACACCAGATCGCAGGATAACAAGAGCACCAACCAAAATAGCGGTGTCCGTATAGATGCCGAAGACAACAAAGGCAAGGTGGATACATATTATGATTTCATAGAAGAGATATGGGAGCTTGACTATGGACCTTTGAAGGTCCCTTTATTTAAGTGCCAATGGGTCAAACTGACTTCAAGCGGCGTGAAGGTAGACAAATACGGTATGACAATCGTGGACCTCACCCAAGTCGGCTATAGGCGCGAACCGTTTGTCCTCGCGAACGATGTGAGACAGGTCTTCTACGTAATGGACATGTCAAGCAAACCTAAGAAGCATAAGGACAAGCGTAAAGATTGTAGTACTAAGCCGGGCGACACGTGGTTCTACAAGGCAAACGAAGGATTGTTGAGTTGAGGACGCCACAGACGAGGAAGAGTATAGTCGATTCGACGAGATCCTCCTTTCATTGTGGATGTCGACATAAGCCTCCTCAATGACACAGACGTGGATACTCCTTTCATACGTCGCGATCATAATGAAGGAACACTTGTAAAGACAAAGTACGCATTACTTAAGATGTACCCCACCGTATGAACTATGTATATGTAAGTCTTTACAAGAGGAAGTGTTTATTTGGAATGAATGTAAAGTGCCAAAATTCGAATGAAACTAAAGTGCTCAAAGCATTTTGTAAAAATTATGGAATGAAAGTAAAGTTCTAAAAGCTTCTTAAAAATTCAAATGAAATCAAGTAAAAGCATTTTTAAAAATTATGAAATGAAACTGTCATGCTAAAAGCATTTTTAAAAATTATGAAATGAAATCAGAGTGCTAAAAGAATTTTTAAAAATCTCAAATGAAACTAAATTGCTAAAAGAACTTTTTAAAAATTATGAAATTAAATGAAGTGCTAAAAGCATTTTTAAAAATTATGAAATGAAAAAGTGCTAAAAGTATTTTTAAAAAATCTGAAATGAAATTAAATTGCTAAAAGCATTTTTTAAAAATCAAATGAAATCAAGTGCTAAAAGCATTTTTTAAAAATTATGAAATGAAATCGAGTGCTAAAAGTATTTTTTTAAAATTCAAATGAAATCAATTGCTAAAAGCCTTTTTAAAAATTATGAAATGAAATCAGAATACTAAAAGAATTTTTAAAAATCATGAAATTAAACTAAGCGGTTTGAAAACGAACCGCTTCTGAATGCAATATTCGAAACGGTTAGTAATAAGAACCGCTTCTAGAACGCAATATTCGTAAGCGGTTTTAGAAAAGAACCGCTTCTAGAGTGGACTATTCGTAAACGGTTAGTAACACCAACCGCTTGTAGAAGTCATCCTCTACAAGCGGTTGATCTAACTCCGCTTGTAGAGATATTTAAAAGCGGTTCGTTAGAACGAACCGCTTGTAGAAGTCCTCCCCGCATAAGCGGTTGGTTCTAAAACCGCTAGAGATTTTCTACAAGCGGTTGGTTATTAGAACCGCTTGTAGAAGTGCTCCTGATAAATTTGAAACGCCCGCCTTTTCTCACACCAAATCTTCTAAGTCCCAGTCCACCCGCGTGCGCCAAGCCTTCTCGCCACCTCGCCGCGCCGTCACTCCACCCCGCCGCGAAGCCTTCTCGCCACCCGCCGACGCCTTCTCCGCCACCAAAGCGCCGCCACACCGCCGCCGTCCAGCCAGAGGACCGAGGTAGCTGCTTGTGCACGCGTCGCCCTCCTCTCTAGTTCTACGCCCACCATCTGTTCGGTGAAATGCCCACAAGTGCTCGCTTGCTTGAAATTTTAATTCTAAATTAAACCAACACGTATATTTTTCACTTAGTATGGAATTACATAACAATGCATGTTTTCTTTTTTCTTTTTATTATTTTGTTGTTTTTTATTTAATTTTGAATTTCAGTTCTAGTTTAGGATTTGTATATAAATTTAACTACTAATTTCATCTAATTTTTATTTCAAATTTTAGCTATGTACATATTTTAATTTAGAGTTCGCACGAAAATCAAATAGCTAATTTCCTTTTTTATTTCAAATCGATGTCTATTTAGTTTTGCATATCAATTTTAGGTAGAATTCATATACAAAACGATCAAAACGATCAAATCATCACGATCAAAACGACTAACTAATAAATATCATCACGAGTTCGTGTTTGATCCTTGGGCTAGTTCCAACACGCCGTAGTACTTAATGCTTGGTGTAGAGATTTATGTAATAATATGCTTGTGTTGTAATCTGTAATATGGTTGTTTCAAAGTAATATGATATTTATGTCAACATTTTTTCGGAATTAGTATAGATGGCGCAACCAGGACGTGGTGACCCTACGTTCGATGAGGGAGAACAGTTCTTGTTGGACTCCATCGCGCTGGGTACCATCGAAGGTGATGGTAACGCTGCCGCACCGGGCTAATGGTGGTTCGTGAGGCCGCTGAGGCCGCAATGATGAAGCCATTGACGCGGAGAGCCGAGTCCGATAACACCGTTCCGCCAGATGAGGTACACCGTAAGAATATAATCCCGTAGACATGTTAATTAATCGCAACTCATTAATATAATACACTCGACACGCTTGTACATATGTTTATGTATTTCAAGCCCGTGCATCGAGCAACCAATCCAAGCATCGGGACCTAACAAGAAGCCGCCCACGGCACGTGTTTACCGACGTTAACAACGGGGATGCCGTTGCCCTCTTTAGCGATTGGGCGTACAACAATGCTTGCGGTTACCACGTGAGGGATCACGCCCCAATTAGCATCGAGAAAATGGGCCAAGTTCCTCAAGCTACCAAGGACTGCCGGCAACATATTAAGGAAAATTTCACATTTCCTCAAGGGTCCAAGACAAGGCCAAGAAATTTACTTTGAAGAAGATGGCAACAATGTTTCGGGCTTGAAGACGCCTCTCACCGCAAGTACGCAGAAGGGAGAAAGACCCGACTTCAACCAATTTCCTAAGTTGGCGGATCACCGAAGCATTCGAGGAGTTCAAGTTGTCACCAAGGCCAGCCGCGAGTCAAGAACAAGGCCAATTCACGGATGAAGAAATACCACCACCATCTTGGCACCGTGGTTACATCAAGGTGTACCAAAATGGGAGAAGCGGGAAGAAGAATTAATGGCGAAGGACGCCACACCGCTACCGCTCTGGGGAACAGCTACCGCGCAATTGGTTCATGGGTCATGGGGGGAGCCTTTCAGATGACGGCAGTTTGGTGATGGCACCAGGAGTACAAGAGGCTGGCCAAAGGATTGTACAAGCTGTTGAGCGCCTCGGCGTGTACATTGGTGCCAGACAGGGAGAATGACGAGCTAACACATGCCCTTGAAAACCCTGAGCACCCAGGACGGACACGAGGTATGGGCAAGCTGATGCCGTGGAAGTATGGTTTCATGAAGGACGCACATACGTACAGGAGCCGGCATAGAAGCAAATCAAGAGAATCACGTAAAGTGTACCAATTAGAACAAGAGCTCAGAGCAACCCAGGCTAGCATCGGCGACATAGTTGCGCAACAAGTACAAATTGCCTCAAGAAGCTTCAAGGACTAGGTCCGAGCAATCACCGACCTTTGTGATCGACCTCCTCCGCGGCGAAGTAGTCGCTGCGCCCACCGGGCCCCAGGCGGACACCTTGCTATCCCGCTATCCCGTGGATGACATAAGGGTTTGCCGCCAGTGTGAGCTGCATGTTGATGCGCGTAACCTCTCCATCAAGGTGGCTTACGGCATGGCATATCCGGTGGAGCTGGGCCAGATGTTCCACTGCAACGAGATACCCCCGGGTTACTCAAAGGTCGCGGTGGAGGAGGTGCTGAGCGGATTTGAAGAACTTCACCTTGATATTGCTGGAGGCGACGACGTGACCAAGCTTGGACAGGCCCTCCACAATATCATCCTTTGGCGCAAACGGTACATCATATTTCCAGCTGCTATGGACGCGTCATCTCCACCACGGCAACCCACGCCTCCTCCAACGTCACCGCCACGCAATGCCTCGCCAGTAAAATAGAGCAGAAGCCCTACTCCACCACCAGCAGCTCCTGTGTCTCCACCCGCTCCACGCAGAAGCCCTACTCCACCACCAGCATCTCAAACAAAAAAGATCCCCCTAGGAAAACCACGCCTCCACCATCTCCTCCGAGAAAGAAGCTCGATAATAGAATGAAGGCTCCCGCACCTGCTCCCAAGAAGGCGGAGTCCAGCCGATCGACCAAGGTAAAGGAACCTCCAAAGAGGGCATATGATATGAATAAGGAGGAGAGTGACACGGTCACTAAAGCAGAAGTGGCTGCACACTTCGCAAAAAAGAAGGTAGAGCCAAAGGTACCAACCGATCCAAAAGCGGCAGAACACTTCGCGACATGCCGTGCAAAGCATTTGCTGTGCTGGCCCAACTATGAACGGACAATAATTAAGGCTACGTAAGAATAAACGTGGTCAAAGGCGGCAAAGAAGAAGAAGAGAGACTAAGATCGGAGAACCTCGAGAGGTTTATGAAGGAGGCAGACTCGGCCCACAGTGCAGCTCTTGGATTAAGAGATGATATCCCAATGGCAACAAAGGTCAGATGGCAATTTCAGTTGGGCCGGGAGCTGATTGACCCAAATGAGATAAAGGATCTGCCAACCAAGATGTGGCAATTTCACGAATGGTACATGACAGAGTCCGCTCAAGGAAGAACGATGTTCCCCCTCCGTATCAAAGAAGATGATTTTTATCGCGGGGACAACACCATATGGCTCGAATTTGACGACTTATACAATATTTACCATGCCGACTCCATCAACGTGTCTCTCA
Source organism: Otatea glauca (assembly GCA_036346275.1). NCBI lineage: Eukaryota > Viridiplantae > Streptophyta > Magnoliopsida > Poales > Poaceae > Otatea > Otatea glauca. The sequence continues at coordinate 39,910,767 of CM070721.1, read as the reverse complement.
TGAGCTGTTGGTGCTGTAAGTGTCAAGCTCATACCTTTACCGTGTGCTTCCTCGCATAATAAAATTGCAACTATTAAACTTATACCTTTCTATGTAGAATGGAGATACAACGATGTAGAAAAGAGAATATCTTCAACGTGGGCTTCATCGACCCAGAGATTGTTAACGAGTTCGTCTTTGGATACAACCGAAAGGAACTTGAAGATTACATTCTCGATGCATTCTTGGGACAAGACTACAAACCGTACATATACGCCCTTCAACTTCGAGTACGTATATATACAACCTCTCGTTCTTATATTTTCCAAGGCATTTATAATACTACTAGCTAACTAGTTACATATATGTTGCAATACATGAATAGGTTTCACTGGATCCTGCTTGTCATCAAGCTTGATAGCGCCAAATCATTGTTCAAGACTCAAAAGGACTCGTGAAAAATTTCAATTTATCATTGACACCCTAAACGGTATATAGCACATATATATACGATGGTTTTCCTTATTATATATATTGAAATACCTTGCTAATTATTCCAACTCGATAATTACCATTCATACTAACGCATCACAGGACATTCGCACGGTTTGAAAGAAGCAACAAGGAGATTTCGAGAACGAATTTGATGTACAATTAAGCACTCGAGCACGATAAAGAATATTAATATGCCGTAACAGTTTTTCATCCCAATAATCGTGGTCCTTTCAAATTTCATCGTAGGTTCTACAATGACGGTGGAAACAACCTATGTGGCTATTATGTGTGCCACTATATGCAAAGTATTACCCACGGTGATGTGCCGACAACCAACGCCGAGGTAGTGTGCACATGTCAATTTCTTAGTACTTACACTTTAATAATTACATGTCCGAGATTTATTTACCTCCCGCTTTGTCACCCAACATCGATGTGCAAGACGTGATCCCGCCGCACCGGTTGCAAGAATCCAAGAACAACTCATCGGCTTTATTGTCGATTTAGATTGTATCCACCAAAGCGAGTTCCACGCAAATGGTTGGAGAGATTGTCCCAAATAAGGACAGTGAACCGACATCAACGTCGACCAAGGGCACAAAGAGCGACGACGCAAGAAATGAGCTCAACATTCGCCCTTTTATTCTTTGAAAGTTGTAAAAGACGTGGCTAGCTTATTATTTCATGTGTTCATCGATCAACTTGTTCATTTTAGTGATATGTAATTATCCGAATGAATACTAATGACTAATACATATATATATATATTTAAGTGTGTCAAAAACTCATGAAGTTCTATTTATTTTAATTGTCAAAATCTATATCAAAACCCTCCGAAAACATATTCTATATTGAATATAATCAAACGCTCTGTTGTCGGACTCTTCACAAGCGCTTGGTAACTCCAACCGCTTGTGGAGAGCCTTCCACAAGCGGTTCGTAATACCAACCGCTTTTGGAGAGAGCCTCTCCACAAGCGGTTGGTAACACCAACCGCTTGTGGAAATATCGAACCACAAGCGGTTCGGGGAACCGCTTGTGATACCCGACGGGGTATCACTCCCGGTTGCTTACAAGCGGTTCTAAAACCGCTTCTGAAAGCGGTTTCGAACCGCTTGTGCATGCCCGATCCGCAGTAGTGCCCCTAACTCCTTTATATTACTATCAAATGGACACCTATATTTTACAATCAAATGGACACCCCCTAATTTCCCTAACTCTACACTTGGAATTTACTATCATGTGGATCTTCACATATTATCGATTTTGTAAAAAATAATACATGAAAAATAAAAAATTACAAAAATAATAAGCTGAAAAAATAACAGAAGTAGGCTACTGTCGTTGTTCTGAACGGCGACAAAGTTAAGTCACCTTAATAAATAATGATTTTAATTCTGTCACGATTTAGAATGGCAACAATAAGTCAATCGTAGTCATAAAGCTGCTAGTTAGGATCCATGTAAGTAGTCACCATTTTAATTGGTGATTATAATTTCTATCATTGAATGAAATGACGACTAACCGTTCAGTTTCTCTGTCGCTATTTCCATTTGCGATAGAAAACCAGGATTAAGGCCACGCATGCGGCCGCCATATCTAGTCGCCCTTTCGCTGAGCGAGCGCCCGAGAGAAGAGAAGAGAAGAGAAGAAGAGGAGAGGAGAGAAGAGAAGAAAAGAAAGGAGAGAAGAGGGAGGACAGGAGGAAGAATAAGGTCTGCACGACATTTGAAGGTTGTTTGTTAATCTCTTTTTTATTCTTTTCGAAACCTAGGTTACAAAACTAAGTAATTAGATTTGTAGAGTAGTAATAAGCGTGTAGATATTGGTAGAGTAGAAATATTTTTGTAGATATGGGTAGGTTAGAAATATTTATTTACATATGTTTAATTAGATTTGTAGAGTAGTAATAAGCTTGTAGATATTGGTAGGGTAGAAATATTTTTGTAGATATGGGTAGATTAGAAAATTTTATTTATGTATGTTTAAATTAGAAATATTTGTTTCCATATGTTTAGTTTATTTTTGTAGATATGAGTAGTAATATTTATTTGTAAATATTTGGAGATTAATATTACTGTTAGAGCTATGTTTAGAATATTAAAATTTCTGTAGGTAGATGCAGGTTAGTAATATTCATGTAGATAAAAAATTTTGTAATCGCAGTGTCAGTTGGGTATGTTGAGAAGTAAAATTATGGGCAGTTAAAGCAATTGTGTATTGAAGTATAGAGTAGGTTAACATCATATGTAGGCATATTTTATCAGTTAGGTTTGTATGATGTTTATATTTCTATGCTATATGCTAACCTGTTTGTTATTTTCATGGCAGGTATGGCGGATGACGGAGGGCCAGGCGCCTATTGAGCTGTCGTCCTATTGAGGATCAACGTGCGGTGGATACCAAGGTTTGTGAACTCATTTCAATGTTACCATTAGATTGTAATGTGAATGCTTATGAACTCACTTTCTTCTTTTTCATGCAGGTTACGGGCCGCTGGATTGCTACCATTCACCAGGATGGTGGAGGCCACACGCGTAGACAACGCTGACAGGCGTGGTGCCTCCCGGAGGTTCCCTTATGACAGGAATCTACTCACGGCTCTTCTCGAACGCTGGCGACCGGAGACACACATCTTTCATCTCCCTTGAGGGGAGATGACGCTGACGCTGGAGGATGTCAGTTACCTAACGGGCCTTCCGTGCACTAGGCAGGCGGTTGTCCCTGACAACATCGGCCCACACTGGCGAGCTAAGATACTCATGAGCTTCGAGGGCGTGCTACCCGCCGAGGCCAGTTACGAGACATTCACTGGAAGCCACGGCCCGACTCAGAAGTGGCTGACGCAGTTCTACGTATGTTGTGTTTTGTTTGCATTTTATTCGTTCCTATAATGCTGCACAATTCGGACTTGCTTTCATTTTATACTAACGAGTTGTTTTTACAACCCGAGAGGATAGCAGCTGGTGCTACAGACTACGACGTGTGACGCCACTCGGAGGCATACATACTATGGTTCTTCGGCTGGGTCATGTTCTGCTCTTCCCACGGAGACAGCGTCGATAGGCACATAATCCAGTACATGACAACGATAGTGGATGCGGAGTTGGACGACATCTCGCAGCTGGGTTGGGCCCCAACTGTACTTTGCGCCACCTACAGGGCCCTATGCGATGGTTGTCAGCACGTCGTCGATAACTCGATCCTCACCGGGTGCCCACTCCTCCTCCAGCTGTGGTCCTTCCGGCGCTTCTAGGTTGGACATTCGCACGTCGAGTTGGGACCTTACGGGGACGTCCTATACGGGTCAGTGGAGGACAACGTGGATCGTCCGACGATAGGGACACTGTGGTGTCCCCGAGGGGTTAGTATCTCATCTCAGTCGTATGTTACAGTACAGTTCAGCCTGGTGTTTACTATCATAACGTCTACTGGTACTTATGCAGCCTATGTTCACGCCAGTTACGTTGCACGCCCCTTACAACCACCGCATGTACGACGACTACATTCAATGGTACACTACATGGACATGCCTCAGAGTTGTCCGTGTTGTGGAGGACCCTTATAGGCATGTGGCTACCACAGCGGACACGTACCCAACGCAACCAGACTCAGCCCTCCATCGCTCAGTGAGTCAATTGACGTGATTTAAAATATATACCTACGCATGCTTTTTTCTAATAGAACATATTTGTATTTGCGTGCAGAGTGACCTTGCTAGGGAGGTGCATGCCGAGGCGGTTGCACTTAGGTCCGCACTCGGTTTCGATCACGTGTTGGAGGCCACGTTGAGCGAGGTGCAAGGGATGGTGGACCGGGTTGGAGGGATACGGGTAGGCTACGCTAGCACACAATTAAAAATCTACCTCGTAAACCAGAAAGCCACACAAGTAAATGATCATGGATCGTTACCACTAGACGCACAGTGCAGTGGAATGAAGTTGTGCAGCCCTAATCAACGAAGTGTGCGTCCTGTTGCAGTAGTCGATCTTCCTCGTGCGGTGGCCAATCCTCCTCGCACGGTGGTCGATCGTTCCAATCAGTGTCGCAGTAGCAGCAACACCTCTACCGGCGTCCACACGTTCAGGAAAAGAATGTCGTGCGTCGGTGTGCCAGCACCAGCGTGCACGGGAAGGCTTAAGTAGAGACGACTAGGATTTCGGTGGCTACGCCCTCTCACATATCAATTGCAACCACGAACTCCTTTTATATAGCCGTCCCCTCCCCTGCGGTGGAACCCTACATTAGGGCCAAACTGAAGGACAAAGCCCACTTGGCCCATTAGTGACGGATCCAATCCATACCACTATATTCCAACCCCTTAAGTGTGTGACCCTGTAGGTTCATGTATATTTGGACAAGACTCGAAAACACCTTTCCGATCGATAATCGACAGCGGTACCTAACAATACATATCGATTCCCAAATATCCATAAAGCATCGGACGAACCTACTGTAATGTGATAATGCATGTTCCCTTTGCTTCACGATATCAGATCAAGCTCAAGGCGAGAGTCGTGTCATCCTATCACAGCTCAATCTCTTCACTCATACCGTAGTAGAATAATTTATCCGGATTGACTCTCAATCACATCCAGCATGGTCATGCACCTACCTACTTAATCCATCTACCTCGAGGGGCCCGGAGATATCTCTCCATTATATAGGAGGAGCAAATTCCATCTTGATCATTCATGTACCTCAGCATGTTTCATAGTAAACCCGAAAGCTTTATTTATAACTACCTGGTTAAAGAGTAGCGTTTGGTAGCTCCTAAGTAAACCATTACACATCTAGGAAACCAATGATGATCTTAGGTCTAAGGAACATACATACACTATGCATGAGACCAACTGATGACACATAAGAATATATATAATAATTCTTATAGTGTCTCATATGGGTCTATCCAACGCATGTTCTCTAGCATGTGTCCACATTATTGATTAGATATCTCCATATCTCTATAACCCGTGAAACATGATCATCAATCAATACATGTGCTGATCTATGAAACATAATCGTCCTATATTATGATTACCGATCAGGGATAACTTGAATAATATTAATATATAGAAAAAGTTGCACGAACAAGTCACTTACTTGTTGATTAATCCAATCGATATTTATTCAAAGGACAAACAATTATATTGTTCCATAAACATAAGGCATGATACAATCATCTCTATGATCGTCTCAAGGGTATATCACCAACACAGGTGATCACAAAGTCTCGGTGCATCGTCGAGTTGACATCGTGCAGGAGGCCTAGGAAGGAGGACGTCGTTCCACATGTCGGCTGCTCATCCTCGGTACGCGGGCAACATATCCAGCACACGCCACCTTGCGCACCACGTGCTGCACCTCCTCCCAATGTGGTGGGGGGCTCCAGTTGGCAGCGAGACACGCCATATAGCTGGATATTTCCAGGTAAATCTTTGGTATTTAACAAATTCTTCATAATTCGCACATGTAGTTCTAATGCCGTGAAGTTTTTATGTATACTGTCGACGTTCTGGACGCCGACGATGACAACGTCCTCCAGTACGGCCATGCCACCTTGAACATTGGTGATGAAGATGTCGACTACCGCAGTTACTTTTTTGACCCCCTAGGGGTCCACAAGGGTTGTGCTCGGTCTTTCGCAGCTGTTGGTGCACCTGGAGGCAGTCAGCCAACCAGCCAGCCACTGAGGCAGCGTACGCTACGCCACCTCCACCTGCACGTCCTGTCAGGAGCACTAGAGGACAGGCCCCAGACCAACTAACATATCCATCGGGACATGTTCAGCGCCATGGGAGGGCTGGGGCCGTCGAGAGGTCGTACCGCACAAGAATCGCGGATAGTTTTTTCTTTCATAACTTATGTACTGTCCAGACATATACTTTTCGTTAGTTCATAACTTTTGTAACTTACTCTTCGCACACGTTTTGTCGTATCGAATTGTTCATTGCTTACCAATTTGTTACTTCCTATTGCCCAATTATCTTCTCGTGCACGCTCACAAGTAATGAATGATTGTCGATAATGATAACTATGGACGTGACAACACAGTCCCACCTGGTTTACCACATCGAACAAGCTATGGTAGGGCGAATTGACTACACGAAGTCAGCATCTATGTCAAGCTGATTGGACAACACGAACCCAGTTGCTTTTTCAGGTCGATTTAATAACACACATCCATCGGCTTTTTTAGGCCGATTGTACAACACACTGCCTATTGCTTTCTCAGTCTAATTTGACAACACGCTACCCCCACTTCCTTATAATGAAGTGACAACACACTGCCTATTTCTTTTTCAAACTGATTTCACAACACTCTGCCCACCATTTTCTCAGATCGAAGCGACAATACGTTGTAGCTTGCTTTCTCAAACCAAAGTGAGGACACGCTGCCCCCACTCTATCAGTCCTGTATGGACTACACACTGCCTATAAAACACCGTCCACCCAAGCAGCACTTCTTCACTAGCCCAACCTCTACTCTATTGCAATAATAGATAGAAAAGGGCATCTCAAGCCGTGGGAGAGGTATATGGGGAAGATGGAGTTAGACATCACCTCGAGACCTTGACCTTTTATGGTTTCGAGGCTGTGACCCTTCACTCATGGTCCATCAAATCTATGCCCCCCAAGACCCTATCTCCCCATCCTAGATCTTCCTATTAGAACAAGGGACTACTACACCCCTTAAATCCAATCCACAACGGCCTCCCACTCCGCGCCCCTAAAGTGGCCGACATGCAAGTACGACCTCAACGCCATTGTGCAGGTTTGCGACGAGTTCAATTCCAACCCAGGACGTCGTTTCTACCGATGCCCGTAATTCATGGTAACCGCTACAACTCTTACATACCATTCGGCGTATGTCTCGCTATATGACATGTATTCCTACATGTAGACTGCGGATTGCAAATTCACTGAATAGGTGGACCTACCGTATCCCATATATGCCCAATGTTACATCCACACATTGCTATATCGCCTCGACAAAATGCAAGAGGACCTCACGGAGGTCAAGAATGAAGAATAAACAGCTCTGTAGGCAGAACTTATAGCTCCAGACCCAGATCGACGACCTACACCTTCAAAGGCTTAAAGGGAGGAACAATGAGGAGGTCGTCTACCTCGGTAATGACTACCACACTTACTGCTGTTGCGGTAATGCCAGCTGCCGTTGTGCTTGTCACTACCATGACTAGTAGCCCCGTCCACGCTGTCTTGATGATCAGCACTCCCTGTGGGTGTCGTACAGTTTCCTATTCGAGCTTTAACGTCCTTCGCCCATAAAGTGATGTGACCATGCCAGCCCAGCAAGCCATATTTCTGTCTCAAGCTAAGATAAGAGCCCAACAACTTCTGAAGCTCCAAGACCAGTCCGAGGTCAAATCCAATTTGGTCACAAGTCGCACCATGTCTCTTTCGTCATTTTGCATGTCAAGCTATGTCATTTCCTATGTCATGCTATGTACCACCCTAACATTTCAATATCATGCTACATACCTTAATATTTGTATGTACGTTTCCTTTCGTCGTTTTCTACATCCTGCTTTGTCATTTTCTTCCATATGAGCCATATAGTCCCTACCTTCGTTATGTCTCTACCAACAGTAATCATCACTGTTCCAAAAAAACGAACATGCTGCTAGTCAGAACGGCGACAGTGGCCTACTTCTGTAATTTTTCTTTTCAACTTATTATTTTTGTAATTTTTTATTTGTTGTGTATTATTTTTAAAAAAATTTCTAGCTTTCATCAATATCTCCATATTGTCTAGTGACATTTTTATGTCGCTATTTTAAAAAGCGATAGAGTTCTGTCACTATTTCAAGTGGCGACAGAGTTCTATCGCAAATTGAAATGGTGATAGAACTATGTTGACTTAATTAAATCGCCATTTTGAATAGCGATAGAACTCTGTCGCTATTCAAAACGGCGACAGTAGCTTACTTCTGTTATTTTTTTGGCTTATTATTTTTATAATTTTTTATTTTTTGTGTATTACTTAAAAAAATCCCATTTTTGATATGACATGGATTTTCCCTATAGCTTCTTCGGCGGCTGTAGCAGGTTTAGTGATAAACAAAGTTTATTATTTATATTTGGTGTTAAATCCAGTCCTACAAACATGAAAACCGATCGAATTTATAATCATCTTAGTCAAAAAAACACAAAGTCTCGCTGAAATATACCAAATCTCGCCGAAAAATCCCGAAATCCAAGGTAGGGTTTAGGGATGTTACATAATTAGTATATGTATATTTTTTTGCAAAAAGTTTACATGTATTTCTCAGAAAAATCATTACAATTCGTCACAAAAAATTTGATGCTAAATCTAGTCCTACAAACATAAAAAACGGTCGAATTTGTGACCATCTTGGTCCAAAATTTCAAAATTTTAGTGAAATTTACCAAAAATCCAAAATTTCGTCCTAGATTTCTAAAATCTGAGGGAGATATTGAACCATGGTTCTAATTAAATGGGCGATCATTTAGCTAAGCCTGTGAGTTCATGTCAGCTCGTCGACCCAGACCATTGGTCTCTATCCTAATGTAGAAACCGAGGAAAGGTTTGTGTGGGATCTTGTGGAATTGGAACGCTGGACTTGTTTTCTTCCCTAAGTTGGTGTGTTGATCTCGAAACAACTATTTTTCCTGCAAATTTTCAGGAGGTATGACTATTTTGAGGTTAACCTCAAACTGATAAGTTTAAAGACAACTTTATAGGATGTTATATGTCATCTTCTCCATCCACCTCTTCCTTCCCTTTTCTCTGCTCACTTCTCCCACCCCTTCTTCCCTCCTTCATACAAAAATTTTAAATTAGAATATTTAAACTTTGAAACCTGTAAATAGGAAGTTTCAACTAGAAAATTCAACTCAACTTTTAAAACCTTAAAATAAATCAAAAAATTTCAAATCAAAAGTTTTGAATTAGAAAGTTTCATCTCGGGAAGTTTCAACTCGAAAAGTTTCAATTCAAAAATTTTCAAATTAAAAGTTTCAACTCAGAAAACATTCAATTCATAAGCTTACAATTCGAAAATTTTTGATTCAAAAAACTTTTGGTTCGAAAAGTCTTGATCTACAATTCAACAAAAAAAATTCAATTCAGAAAGTTTAAAATCGAAAAAATTAAATTAAAAAAATTCAAATTAGAAAGTTTCAACTCCAAAAAAAATTAAATCAAAAAGTTTTAGCTCTGAAAATATTCAATTCAAAAACTTCCAGATCAAAAAGTTTGTATTCAACAAACTTTCGGTTCGAAAATTTTCTATTAAGAAAACTTTCGGTTCAAAAAAATCACTTAAAAACTTTTAAAAGTGGTTAAAAAATACTTTTTCTAGAAAAATTAAAGAAAAAATTTGAAATACAAAAACTATTTTGAGTTTGAAGGGAAGGGAAGAAGGAAAAAAAGGGAGCTGTTGTCACTTATCATAATAAGGTGTCCGTGTGAAATCTTTGATAAGAATGATATCAAATTAGCGATTCCCAGTTTTCGGTCCCATTTCAAAGGCAAGAATTAAAAAAAGTTGGAGCGTTCCAAATAGGGTCTTATAGAATTCTATGACAAGCCCTGAATCTTTTCCTATGCCCATTTTTTCCATCTTTGGGGAAAAAAATCCCTTTATCCCTCCCATGCGGCGCTCTCATTTTTTTTTCTTGGTTTTCTAGACAACCATCTTAGGCTCCCCAATGTAACGTAGGTTAGGGGTAAAAACTTGTAGGACACGGATAAATATTGATCTTCTCGTATACTAATTTATATTTTTTCTCAAATTCAGTACCGGATAGGGCTAGTCGGATATGGATACGAATCCGAATTATTCGGGATACAGATATGGAATGGATATATAATAGATTCGAGTCAAAAATAGATAAATATATACGGATAATACACGTATATATAGAGTAATATATGTTGAATTAAAATCATACAAGTACATAACCATAATAGCAAGTTATATATTAATCAAACCCAATAGACGTCGTTGAAAGAATATGCTACTTGAAGATCAATAGAATCAACTAATTGTCAATATAAATAAACTGTTATGGAAAAAATGTGATAAAAATAGACTGAACCATATTAATATCTAGATAGAAAAAAATCAAACATCTGAAATTGAAAAATCAGAATATCCAAATCCTGTGCCGTATTTATCGATATTAGCTATTCTAAATCTGATACTAAATCCGAATTTAAGTATCAGATTTCGTTCCAGATGTGACCGGAAATATCCTCTCCATTTTTACCCTACTTAGGGTAGTCTGCACTCTGCAGCAGGTGGATGACGTGAGGATCCGCGTGCGGGCGTTGCGTGGGGTCGGGGCACGATTTGTCCTGAAACGGGCAGATTTCCTTATGGCAAGAAAGGGAGGGAATCAGGGAATGACGGGTCATGTCGTGCTGCACTGCATAGCCGGGCATCCGAGACCTGCTCCTCCTCTCTTTAACTCAAGCCTGCTGGCCTGCCATGGATCGGACGTGCCGTCGTGCGCCTTTCGGCGAAGCGCAGCAATCCGAGTTTCATTGACCGTTGCTCCAAGCTAGCTGCATTCAGACATTGGGTGATTGGACATATGTACGTCCTTGTCCTTATATACGTAAAAAAAAGTGACAGGAGGCTCCTTAGACTGAAGTATGGAAACATGTTGTCTCATTTAACGTACACGTATGTATACCTATTTTAAATAAAATTTATTTATATGAGAGATGCTAAGTTCGTTTTCAAGTATCCAACCCAGACCAAAGCGCCGAGCTCTCTTGCTCGTCGGTGATTGAATGGTTCGTGTGGCAATATGTGTATACCATTCTCGATCCATTTTAACATCATGTTTTCTCTCCTTTCTAATTGTCATCGCACTTTCTTCGTTAACTATCTATTATATAATCATCAAATCTATCGTGCGTCTAGTCATGATAGTTTTAACGCGTGTACAAGTTTCCATCCATCCGAAGCATCACACTATACAGCTCCTCCAACCCAACTCTTCACAGCTTTCCCCACTCTCCAATAGGGATGGTAATCGGGTGTGGCGGGCATGGGTAGTACTCGCTCATTCCATGCCCGCCAGCCAAAATCTCCTCTACGAATATACCTACGAAGGGTGGCGGACGAAGAATCTCGCCTATACCCGTCACTCGTGGATACCCGATAACCGCGGGCATACCCGTTTACCTGTCACCATTAATAATCCTTCCAACCAAAGGGCACCAAGAGCTAATGAGCTATAGTACTAATACAATTATTTTGATGAAATTATGCGAATTAGCTACATTATATGGATTGAAGAATGATTATCAATGATTCAAAATTTCAAATGCACATTGGAATAAGAATTAAAATAACACATGTAGATAAAGGACACATAGATACTCAAGTTCAACAATTAAATTAAAAATAGTTCATCAATCGTCACACATACTCAAGTTCAACCATTAAAATGAAAATAATTCATCAGACATCACTCACATCACAAATCACCCATTGCGGGCATCAACAATCAGAAATTGCTAGTTAGAGGTACTAAAAATTGGGGATCAGGGGCCGATTGGGCGCGTGTTGTGGCCCATATGTCAGTAGAAGGTGGTGAGTAATTAGGTAGAACCGGTACGAGTGGAGCTCCTCTATATCCATATCCGTTTGCCCGTTGGGCAAAGTTTGGCCCCCATAAATATGCTCGCGGGTAACAAAAGAGTAACATATCCACCTTTCTTAGAGTTTTTATATATGGGTATACAGGTAATCGGATAAGATTGCCATCCCTACTCTCCGCCGACAGCACTTTTGACCCAACTTCTCACACTCCTAGCTACTCCTGCTCACCAGATATGGCCACTATAGCCGCCCCCGCCCACATCTTCGCCGTTGGATAGCACCATGTGTTGTGTAAATGCGATAAACATAACTACATTCAACAGCGACTATTTTTCGAATGGTAGCCTTCTCTTAGTTATAGATTTATAATCACTTAACCAAATTCTATACTATTGAAATATTAGAAATTGTCTATAATTTTTATAATTTGGATAAGCCATGAAATAGACCATGGATTCCTCAAACTAGCCTAGATGATAGAGACCATAATTTACTGAACCCTGATCACTACCAAACATATTTTCTCGGTGCTATCCAACTATCCTATCTATAGCTAGCATGACAATGAGATTGCTCCACTACCACGCCAACAAGATAAACATCATCCTAGGGATTATACTTGTATCCCGAAGATTCGTTGGAAACTTTGAAGGTGTTGGTCTTCCACGATCCCTGCATGTTCCACGCTTCTCCACGCTTACTGAAACATCCACACCATGTCCCCTAAGATCTTTGATACCTGTTGCACATCGTGACATGAACGGATATCAGTTTGAATATTCGGTTTGACGATGAATGAACAAGGACGAAGGTGAGAATGTCGGGGCCTATCCTGGCTACGACTGGTGTTGTGTGGCTGGTGGCAGCAACACTTGACGGACAACAGTGTGCGGTGGCTCGACATGTCACATGATCATAGGTAGCGTGGCGTCGCCGTGAGCCAGGCAATGGCAGCACAGCATGGCTGGGCGATGGTGGTGCAGCGGATCAATGTGGGCGGTGGTGTTCGAAAGTGGCAACAGCGGCGCTCATGTTGAGGTGGACTAGGAGGCTAGGGTTAGGGTGGCACCCCCTATCCCCTCCTGCTTATAAAGCCGTGCCAACTGAGTCTAGCTCGGGTACACATGTTGAGCCCCACTCTGCCAGCCAAACTCTCCCTCTTTTTTTTGGAGTATTACATTCTACCCCTCTTAATTGAATTTGACTCCGAATTCCGCACTCGCCAAACTACATGATAACATAAAACTGAACATGAAAATAAACCATATCACATACTCGACATAAACAGCTCTGGATACTTCTCACATATGTGAGATTCCATGTCGCTTCCCGTTGAGATTGATGTGACTAAAGTGCCTTAACATACTTTGACATTCTATGCTTCAATACTCGCTCTGATTCCGGCAACATCTGTACTGGGTGTAACTCGAATGTGACATCTAGCTCAATGACCAATGGCTCTAGCGATACCTCATGCTCTAGATCTCATAAGAACTTTCTCAACATGGATACATGGAACACATTATGTACTTCTCACAAGAATTCAGGAACATCTAGGTGATAAGCAAACTTCTCAACTCGCGCCATAATCAGGAATGTCCCAATATACCTTAGACTAAGCTTTCTCTTCATTCCAAACCATATGATACCCTTGGTGGGAGACACTTCGTAGAGCATTTGGTCACCCACCTGGAATTCCAACTTTCGTCTTCTCATATCCGCACAACTATTCTACTTACTTTGGGCTGCAATAAGATTCTGCCTAACATCCACCACTCGATCAACTGTCTATTGGACCCAACTTAGCCATAAAACCGCCTTGTCCCTATTGTGTTCCAATAAAGGGGTGATCTACACTTTCACTTATAAAAAAGCACTTCGAATGGGCATTGCTCACATGCTAACATGGTAGCTATTATTGTAAGTGAATTTAGCAAGTGCTAGATGGCCCTCCCAACTGCCTTTACATACCAAATCACAAGATTTAAGCATGTCTTCTAGGGTTTAAATGGTGCGCTCAGACTGTCCATCTATTTGAGGGTAAAAAATGATACTAACGTGAATTTGTGTACCCAAATCACTCTCAAACTTTTCTAAAATTTGGAAACAACCTTAGTATCTCTATCCAAAAATATAGACTTGGGCACACCATGCAGCCTCATAATCTCCTACACATAAATAGGAGCCAAATTGCTTACCAAATTTGTCATGCGAATAGGAATAAAATGTGTAGACTTGCTGAAACAATCCACCACTACCCAAATAGCATCCTTCCCTTGCTGCGTACGAGGTATGCCAACCTCGAAATCTATAGTTATATCATTCCATGGCCACAAGGCATTTTTAGAGGTTGCAACAATCGTGCTGGATGTTTGTGTGTTTTCCTTCACCTGCTGACAGGATCCTGAAGGAAGCCACATACTAGGCGATATCCACCTTCATTCTCTTCCACCAAAAGCCCTTTTTCAAGTCCTGATGCATCTTGATCTCACTAAGATGGATTGTATATGGGGTGCAATGAGCATCTTTCAAGACATCATCCTTGACATAGTCTTCTGTTGTACACAAAGGCGATCTTTAAACCACTTAGTCTTCTGTTGTACACAAAGGCGATCTTTAAACCGCAATGCACCAGACTCATCAGTGCTAAAATCCTTCGATTTTCCCTCCTTCAAGCATTTTCTTACTTGCTGAAGTAGTCGATCATGATGTTGTGCTTCTCTTACTCGCTCTGGAACTGCTGACTCCAGAATCAACTGAGTTCCAGCTTGCATAGTGCCACGAAAGAAATGGAAAATTCCCATGCATTCAAAATAATCAATAAGGCAATTCAGAGTAGAGGATGTCACCTTGCGACTAAGAGCATCCACCACTACATTCACCTTTCTAGGATGATACTAAATAATATTATCATAATCTTTAATTAGTTTCAACCACCTTCTGTGCCTTAAATTCAGGTCCTTTTGAGTGAAAATGTACTTGAGGCTCTTATAATTGGTGAAAATATCACAAGATTCTCCACACAAGCAATGTATCCAAATCTTTAGAGCAAATACTACTGCAGCTAGCTTAAAATTATGAGTGGGATAGTTCTGTTCATGCTTCTTCAACTGTCTTGACACATAATCAATTACTTTGCCATCTTGCATGAGCACAAAACCAAATCCCACTTAGGATGTATCAAAATAGACCGTAAAGTGTTTCCCTAGATTAAGGATGGTGAGAATAGGAGCAGTCACTAGCTTCTCCTTTAGAGTCCAGAATCTACGCTCACAATCGCCGGTCCACTAGAATTTCATTCCTTAATGCGTTAGTTGAGACATTGGCTTGGAATAATGGAGAAATCCTCCACAAAACACCGGTAATATCTAACTAAACCAAGGAAACTCCTCACCTCCTTGACATCAGATGGTCTCTTCCAATCAACCACTGTAAAGATCTTGCTTAGATCAACATAAATACCTTCTCGGTTAATTACATGACCCAAGAAACCTACTTCTTCACTCCAAAACTCGTACTTCTTAACTTTGGCTTAGAATTGACTCTCCTTCAGAGTCTCAAGCACAAGTCTCTAATGCCGCTCATGCTCTTCCTCAGTCTTGGAATAAAATCAGTGTATCATCCATGAACACTACCACAAAGTCGTCAAGATACCAATGCAGCATACTGTTAATTGCCTCCAAAAAATAGCAAGGGCATTTGTTAGTCTAGAAGACATAATTTTATATTCGTAATATCCATACCTGGTGGAAAAAGCTGTCTTTTAAAAATCCTTTTCCCTCACACGGATCTAATTATATCTAGATTGCAAATCAAATTTGGAGAACACCTTTGCTCTCTTCAATTGATCTTGAATTGATCGAACAATTCTTCGATGCGAGACAATGGATATTTATTCTTGATGATTACCTGATTTAGAGTGCGATAGACGACACACATGCGCCAACTCACATCCTTCTTCTTTGTGAATAGGACATGCACCCCATGGTGACACACTGCATTGGATCAACTATTTGTATAGCAGATCATCGAATTATTTCTTCAATTCATCTTGAAAAGGATAGGCTAAATGGTAGGGGAACAAGGAGATAGGTCGATGCCTAGAGCAAGATCAATTTGGAATTCCACATTCCATTTTGGTGCTATCCCCAGAAGCTCTACAGGAAACACATCTAGATAATCACACACTATAGGAATCTCTTTAGTAAAAACAAGAGTGCTTGGATTTTCCGTAAGAGCCTATAAAGTCCTAGTCCTCGAGACTTGGAGACCAGGAACAAACTAGCTAGCATAAAGAGCGAATAGGGTGGTGCTCTGCCTTGAAAGACTAACTTTTCTCCGGATAGAGCATACAAGGTAATTGTCTTCTAGAAACAACATATCCTGGCCTGAAAAGGTGCCAGCTAAATAACCATCAAGTTTGGAGTGAAATCCTTATCATCTATAGATATGGTGCAATAAGGACAAACTATGAAGCTAGCAATGAGATCTCCTAGAGAGCTGACTATATCCTTAACTTTGCCTTTCTAGAAAATTCTAGTGACACAAACGAGTAGGGAGTTCCAGAATTAGAAAGGACAAAACATCATTCGAGTCTACAAGTAGTGCACCTATCACCATACCAGGATAGCTCACAGACTCATTGGAGGGCATGGCGCAGACTCCAGGCTACACAGGGGTGGCGAGAGCCCCGACACACTGCTACAGGTCAAATTACTTAAAATTATCATATTTTGAAATTTCCTAAAAATTGTGCTCTACCTAAAAATTGCGTTCTAAGTTCTTGTTGTGTCATAAGAGGTAATGTATATTCATAAATCTTGTCTCAAAAGTTTATTGAAGGACCATGTGGAGGTCCATCCATGTTTGTGATGAGTATTTGACTTTATTTGAGCAAGGTGTGCTCAAGTTTGAGTTTGATTTGGATTGATTTTCAAAATGAAGCAATTTGAGCTGTCTCTGCCAGGAGTGGCAGTACCGGCTGTATGGGCGCGGTAGTGATGAGTTGGATGGTTTATTGCATATCATTGTGGGCATTTCTATGTGAAAGGTTTTTCCTTGTCTTTGATGGTTGCAGGACGACGGTGCTAGGTCATGGTGAGGCGAAGGATGATCGGGACTAGGCGAGGAGCGTCGGAGGTCTAGACGGTTGGGAGATCGCCGGAAGATGATCGGAGACGGAGTTCGGGCAAGTCAAGAAGACAAGGAAAGGAGATGATGCTAGCTAGATGCAGCGTGGATCAATGAGGGCCGTCGGATTGAGGTCTAGTTGATAGGTTAGCGGATCTAGGTAGTATGCTTTGAAAACCGTGCAAGAAAACCCGGTATGTGTGTGGGTTTTGGGTTAGCCCTTGCATGGCTGTGTGTGTGGGTTAATCCTAGCCCTTAGATGAGTGCTCTAGGGTTGAGGGACTCATCCAAGGGTGGTAGGTGGCCCAAGAGTAGTATAAATAGGGGTGGAGGGGTAGCCTCCTTCCTTTGAAGGTTTTGAGGTTTTTGATGCTCCTTTGAGCTTTGCCCACATGAATGTGAGGCTTTGTAACCTCTCCTTCCAGAAATGAAATGTTTCCTCAAATCATTTCTTTCCTTTGTGCATTTACATTACGCATTTAAATTACGCAATTTACATTATGCACTTAAATTCCGCAATTAAATTCAGCACTTACATTCTTGCAATTTACATTTATGCAATTTGGATTTGCCTCCCCTCCTTCTAAATGATGTTATTCTAGGATGTATTAAGGGTGTTCATTTGGTTTTACATCTTTCTTACACCCTTGGATAGACTAGAGATCAAGTTTTTTATTAATTTGCAAATCTGTCCAGAACTTGTTCTTCACGCAGTAGTCAGTATTTGATTTTTATAAAAATATATAAAAATAATTTTTAAGTGATTCTTTTTGGATAAGATACAGGACTCATATATACATCTGTATAAAATTTGTTGAGTCCACTGGTTGCACCGTTTGAGAGCTATGAAGTGAAAACTGAGCCTCAAACTTTCTGGTCGAAGTTCCTGACCTTCTGTATTGCTTGATTTTTCATTCTTATTCTACAAAGCTTTCTGTGGTGATTTTTGGTGGATTGTTTCACAACTCTACTGCTCACAGGGACAAAAATTACCAAAAATTTTAGAGCAACAAAAAGTCACCAACCACCTGTTCCAACTGAGGACAATTTCTGAAAATCTGCTTTAACTTTTCTGAAAATAGACTTTGGTATTTTAGCTTTATCTCTTTTAGAAAAGAAGTCTTTTGAATTGATTCCTCTTTTGTTTGGATACTTGACAACCAGGATTGTGATTAAAAAAACCCTCATATGATTCATGGTTCTTATCCATGCAAGCTAGGGGTACACATAGTTGTCTAATTGTTCTGGGTTTTGGAGGGTGTGCGAATATGAGAAGTACCAGTTTGAACGAAAATATTTGGGTGCTTTAGATTTTTATTGCAAGAGTGTTTGGAGTACTTTGAGTGGGGGAAATTTTATTTGGGATCATTCACCCCCCCCCCTCTCTGATGGCTATTTTGATCTTTCAATTGGTATCAGAGCTGGTTTTGCTCTTCCATAGATCTTGACCGGTCTCAAGAGCCATAGCGATGGAAAAGTATTCCACCAAGCCTCCCATTTTTTCTGGAGTCTATTTTCCATTCTGGAAGTCGCGCATGGAGTCATACATCACTGCCCAGGGCTTCCTGATATGGCAGAAGGTGAAACTCCCATATGAGGTTCCTGCCGATGAAAACGTCACGGCCGGCAATATGGCTGACGTTGAGGCGAATGCTAAGGCAAGGAACATCCTCATACAGGGTCTTAGCCACATTGAGTATGACAGGATTTCTCACCTTCGTTCTACTCATGAGATTTGGGTGACCCTCAATGCTTACCATGAGGGCACTACCCAAATCAAGACGGTTCGACAGGGCCAATTCAAGCGTGAGTTCAACAAGTTTGAACAGCACGCTGGTGAGAGTCTTGGTGAGTGCTTCAGTCGTTTTACCAAGATCTTGAGCGATCTTTGAGCAGTTGGTTGCATATACCCTGACTCGGATAATGCTCGACATTTCTTGACCGCACTCGATTTGTGTGTTTGGGAGATGAAGGTGACCACCATCAAGGACAACACTGACTTGTCGACTCTGACTCTTGACAGGCTTTATTCCCGCCTCAAGACTCATGAGATCGATGTCGTCTCACGGAAGACGAAATCTCAGTCGATGGCATTGGTCACCGATCCCAATGGATCTTCTTCTTCTGATCCTTCTATTGGTTTCTCTCTTTCCGCCCTTTGTGAGCTAAGCGATGACCAACTGAAATTTTTTCCAAAAAATGAGCTTGCTCTTCTCTCTCGCAAGTTTTCTCAAGCATACAAGAGGGTGAGAGAGAGGAAGAGAGGTGGCATGATCACCTGCTTCGAGTGTGGCGGCCCCAACCACATTCGGGCGAACTGTCCCAAGCTGGAGAAGGGTAAGAACGATGTTGGCGGTTCGGGCAAGAACGACTACACCGATAAGAACCGCAACAAGAAGCTTCCATGTAACATCCCAAAATTTGAGTTTTGGAATGTTTGAATTCAAAAATAAACCATTTGCATTTTCTTGAATTAATCCTAGCTTAATTTGAATTTTCCTTAAATGAAAGGATTTAATTTGACTAAACTATTCATCAAAATCAAGAATTTCAGTTTTAGTTGGGTTCCTTGTGCTCCAAGGAATTTTTCTGTATTTTTGGGGATTTTTCTGAATTTATTTGATATTTATTTGAATTTATTTGAATTTATTCGAATTTCTGGAATTATATAAAATCGGAAAATGATTTTAATTTCCAAAAAATGCTGTCGGGCCGAATCCTCTGCGGCCCACTCTGCCTCGCTTGGCCCAGCCGCCTCGCCAGCCCGCCAGCTGCGCCGTGGGCCATCATCGCGCCACCGCCGTCGGATGGACGACGCGTGGACGGTTGCGATGCGGCCACGTCGCGCCCGCGAAACCCTAGCGCCGCCGTTCGGAGTCCTGCCGCCGCTCTCGGTCTTCGGGTCGGGCACGCCTCCCGAGGCCCTTATTTAAGGCGCCGCACCCCTCCCGAGGATCGCCTCCTCGCGCCGCCCCTTTTACCCTACCTCCCGCTGCCCGAGCCGCCGCCGTCGCTCCGCACGAGCTCGCCGTTGCTTCCGCCGTGCCCGAGACCTTTCGCCGTCTTCTTCTTCGCCTTCGGTGCGTCTCCGTCGCAGCCGTTGGTCCCCTCGCGTTCTCCGCGTCGTCCTCTCCCAGTTCCGCCTTGCCCCGCGCCCGATCCGGCCATCTTTCGCCGATTGCCGGTCCTTCTTCCTCGCGTCCGGCGGGTTCCCGCCGCTGCCTCGCCGTCGTCCGCCCTCGCTTGATCTTGGCCGTCCGATCGCCAGCCGATGCTCCAGATCTCGCCGCGTCCATCGCCGCAACCCCGCCTCCTGCTGCCGTCGATCGGCTAAGTTGCGGATGTGCGACAGCGTGGCGCTGCGTCGGCGCCGGCATGGCGCTATGCGTCGGCCGCCGCGTCGGTAGTGCTGCGTCAGCGATGACGTCACGGGTGCGCCGGGTGCACGGTGGACCGGCGCAGCGCCGTGGACCCAGTCCACCGTGAACCCGATGACGTCAGCGTTGCGCAATAAATCTTTTTCCAGTACAAAAATAAATCCAGAAATTCTAATTTTCTGATTTTCTGTATTTTCTCTGAATTTAATCTTTCGGAGGCCCGTTCTCACTCATACGAACTCCGATTGAGGCGATTCAAGTTTCTAAATTTTTCTAAAATCAAGATCTATCTTCCAGAGCCATTTGTTTTCAGTTTTGAGCTTGTTTGAGTCTCTGTTTTGTATATATTTGGTTTCGTTGCTTTCTTTTCCGGTAGACACTAATTCCGAGGGAGTGAACGAAGACTTCGAAGACCAAGATTCAGCACTAGATCAGCAAGGAAAGTCGTAACCTTTGATCATATTGATCCTATGTTTGCAAAGTAATTTATTTTATACACTTGCTAAGGACTTACTAGTTAAGTCAAAATCTGGTTGCCTGCTGTGTGCTGGGGTTAAGGATGATGTGGATCAAATCCATGTCGAGCTTAGGAAGAAGTTAGAAGACCAAACCCTTAGGATTAGAGATGCTCCTTGTGTTCTTGTGAGGCCCTCAAGATTGAGGCAGCCGTGCTGAGGGAACAAAAAGCATGTGCTGAGAGATCTTCTCCTTCTGGTTCTTCTTCTTCCTCTCCTTCCCCTTGTTCTTCTTGTGCTTTTTTCGAGATTGCCAGTATCTTATGAGCACTCTCGAGAAGTTTGTTGGAGGCAAGAAGAAGCTCAATCTTATTCTAGACCAATCCAAGATTAGTAGATTCAATCAAGGTCTAGGATTTGATCCCTTTGAGCACGCTCGGGCACATCCTCCCACCATTGTGCGCGGCTCCAAGAGTGGTGAGATTGTGGTAGCTCCCAGAGTGAGTACCATCTTGTTTTGGTCTGCTGGGGTTGTCCATAGGACTTCTGACCAGAAGGGTGTTACTCCTATTGCTTCTGCCTCTAGCAAGGCGAAGTACATATGCACCTTCTGTAAGAAGGATGGTCACCTAGTAGATTTCTGCTTCAGGCGCGCCAAGATCACTCGGCGTGAGTGTGTTGCTGCTCTTAGGGGTATTCAGGGTCATCCCCAGACTTTGAGTGCTCTTAAGACACACACTGCTTCTAGACTTGTTAGAGAGTCGCCTGTTTTTGGGCAGTGTCCAGGACTCGGTTTTCATGCTAGTTCTTTGAGTTTTAGTCTTGGAGCTGTTCGTAGTCAGTCTTTCCACCGTCCTCTTGATATTCCTCGTTTTTCTCATCGAGGTAGATATCAGCGGCGTGATGTGTTTTCTGGTAGGAGTTTTACGCAGCTTCACTGGGGTGGTTCGGTTTTTGCACCACGGCATGCCAACCCGGGCCACTCCTAGATCATCTACTAGAGTTGCTACTGATCTTGTTAGGGTTAAACGTCAGAGAGACACTCGAGTCCAGTCTTCTTCTGTGACTGGTACTCTGAGGTGTCGTATGATTCAGTATTGGGTTCCTAAGTCTTCACTCTATCCCAGTATTGAGTCATCTTTCTCTCTTGTGTCTTGATCAGGTTCGTCGGATGGGGAAGGGAGATGTTTGGATTGTCGACTCCGGTTATTCTCGTCATATGACTGGAGATTCTCGATGGTTCTCTTCCCTAGTTCGAGCCCCCGGTGATGAGTTAATCACTTTTGGGGATGCATCTTCAGGTAGAGTCATTACTAAAGGTACCATCTGCATTAACCAAAATTTCATTCTTAAAGATGTTGCCTTAGTAAGTAAGCTGCAATACAATCTGCTCTCTGTTTCTCAGCTTATCGATGACTCTTTCGAGGTAAGCTTCAAGAGTAATGCCTGTAGAATTCTTGATTCATCAGGAGGGTTAGTTTGCGGGATTTCTAGATTTGAGATAGTCTTTTGTGCTGATTTTTCTGCTTCTTCTGGTTACTCTCTTCAATGTTTGATTGCTTCTGAGTCCCGTGATCACTCCTTCTAGCATAGGAGACTTGGTCACATTGGTTTTGATCATTTGTCCCGAGTTAGCAGCCACGATCTCATTCGGGGTTTGCCCAAACTCAAGATGGTCAAAGACTTAGTTTGCTCTCCTTGCCGACATGGCAAGATGGTTACTGCTTCTCATCCTCCGATCCACCGTAGTGATGGTGATGCACCAGACAACTTTTACATATGGACCTTTGTTGGTCCGGCTAGAGTGCGATCGGCAGGAGGGAAGTGGTATGTTCTTGTCATCGTTGATGATTTTTCTAGATACTCTTGGGTATTCTTAATGGCCTCGAAGGATGAGACTTTTTCTCACTTCAGAGGTTTGGTCAGTAGGTTGTCTATTGAGCTCCCAGGTGCATTACGAGCTATACGCAGTGATAATGGCACGGAGTTCAAGAATTCCTACTTTGAGAGTTTCTGTGTGGAGTCTGGTTTAGAGCATCAGTTCTCTTCTCCCTACGCCCCTCAGCAGAATGGCGTAGTGGAAAGGAAGAACAGGACCTTGGTTGAGATGGCGGGACGATGCTAGGCAGTCTGAGACTCTAAGAAGTTTTGGGTGAGGCTATAGCTATTGCTTGCCATGTTTCTAATCGCGTGTTTTTGAGAGCACATCTGCATCGCACTTCTTATGAGTTGAGGTATGGGCGAAAGCCCAGTGTGTCTCATTTTCGCGTTTTCGGTTGCAAGTGTTTTATCTTGAAGTCTGGTAACCTAGATAAGTTTGAGTCTCGCTCTTCTGATGGTATCTTTCTAGGTTACTCGACTTCTTCTCGTAGCTATAGGGTCTGGAGTGTTGATGCGCATAGGATCATAGAGACCTGTGATGTGATCTTTGATGAGGCTAGCCCAGGAGCTAGACCTGATGTTTCAGGCTCTTCTTATCCCTCCGAGACCATCTTTGTAGAAGATGAGGATGATGGAGATGATGGTGTTCCACCGGATCCAGTCCCCTCTTCACCTGAGGTGCCTCCTGTTTCTATTTCTGCATCTCAGGGAGACCAACCCTTGCCTTCCGACTCTCCTTCAGCTAGTGGCTCTGCTCCTACCTCTTCTGTGCATGAGGTAGAGGCCACTTCTGTTTCTGGACCTCCCCGTCATATTCAACGTTCTCATCCACCTGATCAGATCATTGGTTATCTGTTTGAGCGGGTCACTCGATCAAAATCAGGTTTGTCTAGTTTCTGCCTCCACTCTGCCTTCGTTGCCTCCTTTGAGCCGAAGGATGTTTCTCATGCATTATCCGATAAATCGTGGATTAGTGCTATGCATGAGGAACTTGAAAACTTTGAGAGGAACAAGGTATGGCAGCTTGTCGAGCCCCCATCTGGTCATAATGTCATTGGGACCAAGTGTGTGTTCAAAAACAAGCAGAGTGAGGATGGGGTTGTCATTCGCGACAAGGCTAGGCTAGTTGCACATGGCTTTTCTCAGGTTGAGGGTCTTGACTTTGAGGAGACCTTTGCCCCTGTAGCTAGACTAGAGGCTATTAGGATCCTGCTTGCATTCTCTGCATCCCAGGGCTTCAAACTCTATCAAATGGATGTCAAGAGTGCATTCCTCAATGGATATATTGAGGAAGAGGTTTATGTCAAACAACCTCTAGGATTCGAGAACCCCATGTTTTCGAGTCATGTATACAAGCTCTCCAAAGCTTTGTATGGACTCAAGCAGGCCCCCAAAGCATGGTATGAGAGGCTCAAGTCTTATCTTCTCAGCCATGACTTCAAAATGGGCATAGTAGACAAAACTCTGTTCATCAGACACCATGAGTCTCATTTTCTTCTTGTCCAGATTTATGTGGACGATATCATTTTTGGTGGCTCATCTCATTCGCTTGTGTCTCAGTTTTCTGAGGTGATGAGCACAGAGTTTGAGATGAGTATGATGGGCAAGTTGAGCTATTTTCTTGGCTTCCAAATCAAGCAGACTCGGGAGGGTACTTTCTTGCATCAAAGCAAGTATAACCGTGACCTCCTGAGACGCTTCGATATGTCTGATGGGAAGCCGGTGGTGACTCCTATAGCCACCACTGCTGTCCTCAAGCCCGATGAGGATGGTGAGCCTGCTGATCAAAAGGAGTTTCGGAGCATGATCGGCTCCCTCTTGTACCTCACTGCTTCGAGGCCGGACATACATTTCATTGTGTGTGTGCGTGCGCTCGATTTCAAGCTTCTCCTCGCGCCTCTCACCGCCAGGCGGTCAAGCGCATCTTCAGGTACCTTCGTGCTACCACTGATTATGGTATTTTGTACTCTTCGTCTTCTTGTCTATCTCTTAGAGCCTTTTCTGATGCCGACTTTGCTGGCTGTAGGATAGATAGGAAGAGCACTTCTGGCATTGCCAATTCATTGGCACTTCTCTTGTTTCTTGGTCATCTAGGAAGCAGTCTGGGGTTGCACAGTCCACCGCTGAGGCCGAGTATGTTGCTGTAGCCAGGTGCTCTGGATGAGATCGACCTTACGGGACTATGAGTTAGAGATAGAGAGTGTGCCACTTTTCTGTGACAACACTTCACTATTTGCATTGCTAAAAACCCATGCAACATTCTGGACCAAACACATTGATATTAGATATCACTTCCTTAGAGACCATGTGGAGAAGGGAGATATCGCCCTTCGATCAGAGAGTGACCTTCAATTAGCCGATATCTTCACCAAGCCTTTGGATAGCTCAGATTTGTTGCCTTGAGGAGTGAGCTTGGAGTCGTGAGCCCTTACGGCCTTTCGTGAGGGGGAGTGGTTTGTATATTATGTATTATATATTTTCTTCCACTTTTCTTTTCTTTGTATTTCTTTTGGGTGACTTTGGGCTTGTTTTCTTGAGTTGAGTTCACTCACTTAGACTTTCGCATGCCTTCCATGGACCTCTTATCTTGTGCTTTAGGTTGATATCATGCGTGATTAGTGTTCTCTCTTCTCTCTTGGTTGAGTTCCTCATAGTCTTATAAGTCTAGCGGTATTGGGCCTCAGGTAGACAGTGCGTGTGCACTCCTTAGTTGGGATCTAGAGTTAGCTTCCCTATGTCAGTCACTGGGGAAGATAAGAGCGAGTCTAAGCCGTAGTGAGTCTTTTATATCTTTTCTATGCTCTATAGCCATCCAGTTTTGCAGTTTCTCGACTTCTTCTCCTCATTCTGTTTTTCTGGTTGTTATTGAGTTCATTCGGGTTTTCTTTATACCTAATCTTGATAATAACTCAACTTTAACCAGAATTGAGCTTAAAATTGATTCATTTGTTGAGGGGGAGTTTGAGAATCTGTTCATGCATTGCATTTAGACTGCATTTTCTGTTTTATGAGCTTTGTCTAGTATGCAATTGATTTCTTCTTCACGCTATACACCATGCTACATCATTTGAAGAAAATCACTAGCTTAGGTATGTCCAAGTTCATTTAACATGCTAAGCTTAAAAATGAAATAAGCCTTAAATGAAAAACTTGATGAAACTGTTGCTTTTACTTGCTAGGTTTCTTCTCTAGAGGTTTGTGCCATAATTTGAGAAATTTTGGAGTTCTCTATAGTCCCTATAGCAACTTGGGTGAAACTAGTGTGATCCATGCTAGAGTCCTTTCAATTGCTCATGAATTATTGTGCTAAAAATGAAAATTAAACAAAATTGACTCTTCTTGTGCACATACAACTCAACACCTTGCATTCACAAGACCGCTTCCCATTGCACTTGGGATGAACTTGGAATACATCGTGTTTGACCTAGACCATCCTCTTAAGAGTTCATCTTGAGATGGTCGCATACGGCTTGAGTCAATTGGTTGTCAAAAGAAAATGCAAATAAATTAAAAATAAAGACATATGTGGTAAAGAATGCAAATAATGTCAAACATTTGCACCCCTCTATGTCTTGTATGATGATAAATCAAAATTTGCATTAAGTGATAAATGAGCCCGAAGGACCTTGTATGCTCTTCTAGATTCCCCAAAGTGTTGAGTAGGTTGAACTCTAGGTTTTCCTTTTGATCCTTAGAGTGGCTATTCTTCTATTTTTGAAACTAAAGCTAAGTGTTGCACTTGTCAAATCTTGCTAAAAATGAAATATTCAAAACTAAGCTCGTATTTGCACTTGGACATGTCTTAGTTTAGTCATCTTCTGAAATTGACAAGCTTGGTGTAATATCCTTCCATTTTGATCAATTGGATAATCTTCAAAGCTCTTTCGATTGCATTTCATGCATACATAAAAAAAATTGATGCCTATATTACCAAAAGGGGAGAAAACGTAGAAAAGGCATCACTAAAAAGATAAAAATGTGAATGCTTATTTGGTTATTTTGATCTTTGTAAAACTATGCTACTACTTCTGTTGGATCATAATTCCATAATCACATTTGACATGTTTAGTTGGATTTTAGAGTTTTTGTTGAAAACTTGCTCTTTCTTAAATTTAACTCTAAAATCTAAATTCCTCTTCGTCAACTTGGTCATGGTTCTAATTTCTATCTCTGAACCAAGTTTGGCTTTGCAATCAAATTGCTTTCTTCTTCTCTCATTCAAACTCAAATTTATGCCTTTTGTGTGGTTTGTCAATATACTCATCAAGGGGGAGATTGAAGGACCATGTGGAGGTCCATCCATGTTTGTGATGAGTATTTGACTTTATTTGAGCAAGGTGTGCTCAAGTTTGAGTTTGATTTGGATTGATTTTCAAAATAAAGCAATTTGAGCTGTCTCTGCTAGGAGTGGCAGTACCGGCTGTATGGGCGCGGCAGTGATGAGTTGGATGGTTTATTGCATATAATTGTGGGCATTGCTATGTGAAAGGTTTTTCCTTGTCTTTGATGGTTGGAGGACAACGGTGCTAGGTCATGGTGAGGCGAAGGATGACCGGGACTAGGCGAGGAGCGTCGGAGGTCCAGACGGTTGGGAGATCGCCGGAAGATGATCGGAGACGGAGTTCGGGCAAGTCAACAAGACAAGGAAAGGAGATGATGCTAGCTAGATGCCGCGTGGATCAATGAGGGCCGTCGGATTGAGGTCTAGTTGATAGGTTAGCGGATCTAGGTAGTATACTTTGAAAACCGTGCAAGAAAACCCGGTATGTGTGTGGGTTTTGGGTTAGCCCTTGCATGGCTGTGTGTGGGTCAATCCTAGCCCTTAGATGAGTGCTCTAGGGTTGAGGGACTCATCCAAGGGTGGTAGGTGGCCCAAGAGTAGTATAAATAGGGGTGGAGGGGTAGCCTCCTTCCTTTGAAGGTTTTGAGGTTTTTGATGCTCCTTTGAGCTTTGCCCACATGAATGTGAGGCTTTGTAACCTCTCCTTCCAGAAATGAAATGTTTCCTCAAATCATTTCTTTCCTTTGTGCATTTACATTACGCATTTAAATTACACAATTTACATTATGCACTTAAATTCCACAATTAAATTCAGCACTTACATTCTTGCAATTTACATTTATGCAATTTGGATTTGCCTCCCCTCCTTCTAAATGTTGTTCTTCTAGGATGTATTAAGGGTGTTCATTTGGTTTTACATCTTTCTTACACCCTTGGATAGACTAGAGATCAAGTTTTTTATCAATTTGCAAATCTGTCCAGAACTTGTTCTTCACGCAGTAGTCAGTATTTGATTTTCCACACAAGCAATGTATCCAAATCTTTAGAGCAAATACTACTGCAGCTAGATTAAAATTATGAGTGGGATAGTTCTGTTCATGCTTCTTCAACTGTCTTGACACATAATCAATTACTTTGCCATCTTGCATGAGTACAAAACCAAATCCCACTTAGGATGTATCAAAATAGACCGTAAAGTGTTTCCCTAGATTAAGGATGGTGAGAATAGGAGCAGTCACTAGCTTCTCCTTTAGAGTACAGAAACTACGCTCACAATCGCCGGTCCACTAGAATTTCATTCCTTAATGCGTTAGTTGAGACATTGGCTTGGAATAATGGAGAAATCCTGCACAAAACACCGGTAATATCTAACTAAACCAAGGAAACTCCTCACCTCCTTGACATCAGATGGTCTCTTCCAATCAACCACTGTAAAGATCTTGCTTAGATCAACATAAATACCTTCCCGGTTAATTACATGACCCAAGAAACCTACTTCTTCACTCCAAAACTCGTACTTCTTAACTTTGGCTTAGAATTGACTCTCCTTCAGAGTCTCAAGCACAAGTCTCTAATGCCGCTCATGCTCTTCCTCAGTCTTGGAATAAAATCAGTGTATCATCCATGAACACTACCACAAAGTCGTCAAGATACCAATGCAGCATACTGTTAATTGCCTCCAAAAAATAGCAAGGGCATTTGTTAGTCTAGAAGACATAATTTTATATTCATAATATCCATACCTACCTGGTGGAAAAAGCTGTCTTTTAAAAATCCTTTTCCCTCACACGGATCTAATTATATCTAGATTGCAAATCAAATTTGGAGAACACCTTTGCTCTCTTCAATTGATCCTGAATTGATCGAACAATTCTTCGATGCGAGACAATGGATATTTATTCTTGATGATTACCTGATTTAGAGTGCGATAGACGACACACATGCGCCAACTCACATCCTTCTTCTTTGTGAATAGGACATGCACCCCATGGTGACACACTGCATTGGATCAACTATTTGTATAGCAGATCATCGAATTATTTCTTCAATTCATCTTGAAAAGGATAGGCTAAATGGTAGGGGAACAAGGAGATAGGTCGATGCCTAGAGCAAGATCAATTTGGAATTCCACATTCCAGTTTGGTGCTATCCCCAGAAGCTCTACAGGAAACACATCTAGATAATCACACACTATAGGAATCTCTTTAGTAAGAACAGTAGTGCTTGGATTTTCCGTAAGAGCCTATAAAGTCCTAGTCCTCAGTACTTGGAGACCAAGGAACAAACTAGCTAGCATAAAGAGAGAATAGGGTGGTGCTCTGCCTTGAAAGACTAACTTTTCTCCGGATAGAGCATACAAGGTAATTGTCTTCTAGAAACAACATATCTTGGCCTGAAAAGGTGCCAGCTAAATAACCATCAAGTTTGGAGTGAAATCCTTATCATCTATAGATATGGTGCAATAAGGACAAACTATGAAGCTAGCAATGAGATCTCCTAGAGAGCTGACTATATCCTTAACTTTGCCTTTCTAGAAAATTCTAGTGACACAAACGAGTAGGGAGTTCCAGAATTAGAAAGGACAAAACATCATTCGAGTCTACAAGTAGTGCACCTATCACCATACCAGGATAGCTCACAGACTCATTGGAGGGCATGGCGTAGACTCCAGGCTACACAAGGGTGGCGAGAGCCCCGACACACTGCTACAGGTCAAATTACTTAAAATTATCATATTTTGAAATTTCCTAAAAATTGTGCTCTACCTAAAAATTGCGTTCTAAGTTCTTGTTGTGTCATAAGAGGTAATGTATATTCATAAATCTTGTCTCAAAAGTTTACTGAAGAACCATGTGGAGGTCCATCCATGTATGTGATGAGTATTTGACTTTATTTGAGCAAGGTGTGCTCAAGTTTGAGTTTGATTTGGATTGATTTTCAAAATGAAGCAATTTGAGCTGTCTCTGCCAGGAGTGGTAGTACCGGCTGTATGGGCGCGGTAGTGATGAGTTGGATGGTTTATTGCATATCATTGTGGGCATTCCTATGTGAAAGGTTTTTCCTTGTCTTTGATGGTTGCAGGACGACGGTGCTAGGTCATGGTGAGGCGAAGGATGATCGGGACTAGGCGAGGAGCGTCGGAGGTCTAGACGGTTGGGAGATCGCCGGAAGATGATCGGAGACGGAGTTCGGGCAAGTCAAGAAGACAAGGAAAGGAGATGATGCTAGCTAGATGCCGCGTGGATCAATGAGGGCCGTCGGATTGAGGTCTAGTTGATAGGTTAGCGGATCTAGGTAGTATGATTTGAAAACCGTGCAAGAAAACCCGGTATGTGTGTGGGTTTTGGGTTAGCCTTTGCATGGCTGTGTGTGTGGGTTAATCCTAGCCCTTAGATGAATGCTCTAGGGTTGAGGGACTCATCCAAGGGTGGTAGGTGGCCCAAGAGTAGTATAAATAGGGGTGGAGGGGTAGCCTCCTTCCTTTGAAGGTTTTGAGGTTTTTGATGCTCCTTTGAGCTTTGCCCACATGAATGTGAGGCTTTGTAACCTCTCCTTTCAGAAATGAAATATTTCCTCAAATCATTTCTTTTCTTTGTGCATTTACATTACGCATTTAAATTACGCAATTTACATTATGCACTTAAATTCCGCAATTAAATTCAGCACTTACATTCTTGCAATTTACATTTATGCAATTTGGATTTGCCTCCCCTCCTTCTAAATGCTGTTCTTCTAGGATGTATTAAGGGTGTTCATTTGGTTTTATATCTTTCTTACACCCTTGGATAGATTAGAGATCAAGTTTTTTATCAATTTGCAAATCTGTCCAGAACTTATTCTTCACGCAGCAGTCAGTATTTGATTTTTATAAAAATATATAAAACTCATTTTTAAGTTATTCTTTTTGGATAAGATGCAGGACTCATATATACATCTTTATAAAATTTATTGAGTCCACTGGTTGCACCGTTTGAGAGCTATGAAGTGAAAACCGAGCCTCAATCTTTCTGGTCGAAGTTCCTAACCTTCTGTATTGCTTGATTTTTCATTCTTATTCTACAAAGCTTTCTGAGGTGATTTTTGGTGGAGTATTTAACGACTATACTTTTCACAAGGACAAAAATTCTCAAAACTTTTAGACAAACAGAAAGTCACCAACCACCTGTTCCAACTGAGGACAATTTCTGAAAATCTGTTTTAACTTTTCTGAAAAGAGACTTTGGTATTTTAGCTTTATCTCTTTTAGAAAAAAGTCTTTTGTATTGATTCCTCTTTTGTTTGGACACTTGACAACCAGGATTGTGATTAAAAAAACCCCTCATTTGATTCATGGTTCTTATCCATGCAAGCTAGGGGTACACATAGTTATCTAATTGTTCTGGGTTTTGGAGGGTGTGCGAATATGAGAAGCACCAGTTTGAACGAAAATATTTGGGTGCTTTAGATTTTTATTGCAAGAGTGTTTGGAGTACTTTGAGTGGGGGAAATTTTATTTGGGATCATTCACCCCCCTCTGATGGCCATTTCGATCTTTCATTTACTTTATCAAATTATATTCTACACCATGTTCGAAAATCAAAAAATTATCTGTATAAGGTTTTTCTTTGAGAAACCATCCATAACTAAAATTCAATATTGACCATATATGTGCTTCATGAGTAAAGACTTTTGGAACTAGAACCTTACATGTTTCTAGTATCCTAAAAGTATTTTCAACTCAAACAAGTCAACTGAGATCAATTTCTCTCTTTATGAGTTCCTTCTTTTAAAAATGGATGTTTGACTCCTCTCAAATCCTATTTTTAATAAAAACTAATTCAAAATTTGGGTTATTGAGAGTTTCTCAAATTGGAAATGCTCTAATACATTTTTGTTGTGTTTATAAATATATTGGAGCATATTTCATAACTTTTTTGGGGATTCTTCAGTACTGCTCTGAATCCTCCATCACTAATGCTCTGCACCCGATAGTACCGCCAGGTTAGCACTAACGCCCCTACCAATGGTAGTACCACCTCTGTCGGTGAAGGACCGGAATGGCAATCAAAGAGGGGGTGAATAATCCCAATTAAAATTTTCCCTTCAGAGATGATCTAACCAAGAACCTTACTTCATCAAAGCAAAGTGGAGAAAACAAAATTTCGAAAATCTTTAGGTAAGGGTGGCACTATAGTAGAAGCGCCCGATCTGATCACGGATGAATAGCACCCCCCAATACTACGGGTGATCAGAGTACGATAGTGCAAGACTCTGATAAATTCAGCATAGTGAATAATAAATCAGCGCAACTTCAAAAAGGAAAAATTGATGAATATTTTGATCGGTTGATCCAGACACCGTGAAACTTTGTGGACACCTACCTATGGATGTCAGGAACCTATTCCAACCTTCAATCGCAAGGATTGACATCAAAGTTCCGACCTTTTACTAATTTAAGAAAGAGTGCACAAGAACGGGTTCAAAAACAAAAACTTGGCTCTCAGCTAGCTCATGAGTTCTTGATGATCAAGATAATCCTATATGGTTTCTCACATGTCATAGCAAGCTAGAACACAAGGCAAGAACACCAAAAACCCTATCTTCCAAGAATGATCTTGTAAATAGCAAAAGATCTATTTCTTTGCAAGGAAGAACACAAGATTTGCCTAGATGATTGGGATATGGTCTGAAGAAGACTTATCCAACAATCATACGTTCTCAGCACAAAATCCACAAGCATTTAGGAGGGGAGGCAAATCCAAATGTGCAAAAAGTAAATTGCAAGAATGTAAATTGGTGAATTTAAAGACTGAATTTAAGGCATAATGTAAATATGAAAAGTAAATTCAGAATTGAGAAAATTAGATTTTCATTTCTGGAAGAGAGGTTTACAAAGCCTCACAACAAAGTGGGCAAAGCTCAAAAGAGCACACAAACCTCAAAACCTTCAA
Organism: Otatea glauca; assembly: GCA_036346275.1. Classification (NCBI taxonomy): domain Eukaryota; kingdom Viridiplantae; phylum Streptophyta; class Magnoliopsida; order Poales; family Poaceae; genus Otatea; species Otatea glauca. The sequence continues at coordinate 39,877,632 of CM070721.1, read as the reverse complement.
AGAGGAAAAGGCTACCCTACCCCTCTATTTATAATACTCTTAAGTCATCCTCTACCTTTGGATGAGTTCCTTTAACCCTAAGGAACACTATCAAGGGCTAGGATTGACTCACTCACTCATACAAAGTGGGCAAAGCTCAAAAGAACACTATCAAGGGCTAACCCGAAACCCACAACCATAACGGGTTTTGCACGCTTCTCAAAGCATACTAACTAGACCCGCTACTCTATCTTCTAGATCACGATCCAACGGCCCTCCTTGATCTAAGCAGCTCCTAGCTAGCATCTCAATCATTCCTTGTCTTCTAGATTCGCAGCGACTCTGTCTTCGATCATCTTTCGGTGATCCTCAACTGTTTGGACCTCCGGCGCACCTTGCCTAGTCCCAGTCATCCTTCGCCTGACCATGACCTAGTACCATCATCCTACAACCATCAAAAACAAGGAAACACATCACATAGCATTGCCCAAAAATGATATGCAATAAATCTCATACAAATTCAAAATTCAAATCTCAAAATCGCTCATTAAGTTGACACTTGACCGATACTACAGCTCCAGCATGGCCGGTAGTGCCGCTTGCACTCAAACCCCAGTTAGGACCTCTATGGAAAAAGACTACTGACGAATACTCATACCAGGGGTACCCCAACGGCCCAGGATGGCAAGCAGGCCGCTTCAAGCCCAGCTCCGACCGAGGGACCAGCGGGGCCACAAAAAGATGCTCGTCCCTAACCAGAGCGGGTCGAGCAATCCCGACCAAGTGGGACGCCGACCCCCGTCACAGGTCGAGCTCCCCCGAGCACCGACCGAGCTGAGGAAACCTTCGCCAAGGGCCATGTGTCAGGCCTCCGCCGACTGTTGGCCACGTGCCCCACGGACAGGATCGTTTGAAGTGACCGTGCGGGGCAGGTGGCCCCTTTTCGAGGCAGCACAAGGGTTGCCCAAGTCAAAACTCCAGTCCCATCGCTCAGTCACATGAAGTATGGGGACGCGCTCTCTCCCGAGGCAACGCCAGGGCTACGCTTCGCAACATCAAGACTGACAGTTCCCAGAGGCGGTGCGCGCTCCTAAGAAACGGCGATCGCTCGCTGCTCAGCAAGCCTACCAAACCTGGTGTGGGCGAGGCCGGACGGCGACTAATCACCAATACGAGGGACTAGGGCTCCTAGTATAGGTCTCTCTTTCCTTCCTTCTCCCAATTCTCAATGTAACCTGCCCCTCTCGACTATATAAAGGGGGGTAGGGCCCTCCGGGAGAGGGACAACGGGCGCACAGACACGCACATACAGACAGAGATAGATCCTCTTCTCGCTAAGTCTTTACGAACGGACAGCGAACGCTCTCGTGTTCAAGTCCTCAGCCCTCACTTGTAAACGTTGTGCAGTCGACTGCATCCAAAAAAATACCACATTACCATACGAACTGGAGTAGGGACATTCGGCCCGAACCAGTATACATCTTGGGCTTTCGAGTCTAACCATTCAAGGAGAGGGAACGCGCGGCCCCTTCCGACTTACAAATTTACTTGCCGGTGCTCGAAACGCCGACAACTACCGCTCCCCTAGGCCGGTAGTGCCGCTCGGCTGGCACTACCGCCACCATAGGTCGGTAGTGTCGCCCCTAACCTGACAACACTCAAATTGCTTCAAATTCAAAATAGAATCCAAAACAAAATCAAACTTGAGCACCACATGCTCAAACATTGTTAATAACTCATCACCAACAAGGATAGACCTCCACATGGTCTTTCAGTCGGGTGGGGCTAACTTTGGTTGGTTTCTTCCCTTCCTTTTTCCCTATGTCCTGGCCGACTCTAGCTATTTCTTCTCCTCATTTGGCTCAAGGGCTCCAAAAACTAGGGTCTCGCTCTCCTCTCTCCCACCAAGCTTGCTTCAATCCAAATCTGGCAATATCTCTCATCTCCAGGCTCCTCTCCTCTTCCGATTGAACTCTCCTTTCCCCAAGGTGATCGCCTCTCTTTTCTTGAATGCTCTTTCATGCCCTATCTCTCTCTCTCTCTCTTGGAATTAGGGTTCATGTTAAATGTGGCAAATGTATGTTATTTAAGTTGAAATCACTAGTTGAAATGAGTAGATCGGTGACATTAGAAGTCAATTCATGCATTCTCATTACCTGATCTAATAAAAAACTTGATTTCATAAAATTTAGGATTTCAGTTACACGATAGCCGGCACTACCGCTCCCTGCACAGCGGTAGCACTAGGCCGGTACTACCGATGTTCATCCATAGTAGTACCACCCCAGCACTACCGATGTTCATCCACTGTAGTACCGCCTTGGTACTACCGACAGCATATTGCGGTACTGTCGGTGCTCTAAAACAGAGGTCCCAAATTTATATGCAACCTCATTTCCAAATAAACCTTGCTTATCTTGCACATTATTTGCCTCTACTCTATCCAAAAATCATGTCGAGTGCACATGACAGTGATGACTCCTTCGCTGTTGCTACGAGGCACCGGGAAACTTGGAAGATTGTCCAAGATGAGCTCTTGCGGGGTTTTCATTCTAGAAAAGGAAAAGAAGTGGCTCAGGAACCTAGTGATCAAGAAGAAGAAGATGAGGAGGAGGAGGAGAAGGAGGAAGAACAAAGTGAAAAAGAAGAAATGCCAGATGCTACTTCCATGGAGGACTTAAGGCAAATAAATAGTGATATGTACTATGCCTTAAGGGGAGAAAACCAATATCTCCTTCCACGCAGCGCCACTGAACCCCGCTTTCACACAGCTTTTCAGCAAAAGGCATACTATGAGATGTACAAGGAGAAGGAATTTACTGATCAGAAGTGGATCAATTGGGATCACATCTGTAAGATGCCTCTGTTTGCTAGAATTCCTGAACTATTTATGGGATCTAGTCTATACCATCTACTCACAACCATAAGTAACTGTGTGGAGGATTTAATTCACCAATTCTATGCCACTCTCTACATCTTAGACTCCTTCCATTGCATATCTTGGATAATAGGCTTTGATTCTTTCAATGCCACAAAAGAGGAGGTTGATCATGCTTTGGGAGTGTTCCACAGTGGCTATCCTCTAATCGATGATGACGGGGCGCTTGGGATCGCTCACATTTGCAACTTTTATGATCCAGCTGCCAGAAGGAGAATGCCAGGGAAGTTAGCAGGACTCCTTCCATAGCTTAGCCTATTCAACAGGATCATTCGGGTCACCATTCATCCCAAGAGTGGTAAATTACTATTAGCAAAGTCATGAAGCGTCAAAAATTTGATGTCGTGAACTTCATTATCAAAGAGATGGCCTCTTCTACATGTGATCGTGTAAAGACCATTTATTTTGCTCCATACATCATGACATTGATAAAGAGGAAGACTGGCTACAATGGGCCTCTTGGGATAGTTCACAAGCCATACAAGCCACGTGAGGCTCCTCCTCAAGTCCTTCTGCATATGGCACAAAAGCAATAGCAAGAAGAAGAGCACGAGCATGCTCAAGAGGTGCCGTAAGATGCTATTCTAGCTTGTCTTGCAAGTCTTCATGCTGACATGATGAGCCAGTTTGCCGAAATGCATGATTATCAAGCTTAGACTCATCAGATGGTAGAGCAAGTCAGGGAGCAGATGGATGCTCTTGGTACGTCACTCTCTCAGCTTCACGATGAGCAAGCTCTCATCATCTACCATCGTCGATATGGTCATGGCTCCCGTGCTCCTCCCTCCTAGATGATCCTTGAAGCCTTCTCTCTTTTGGTTCTTGATGCTAAAGGGGGAGAAGTTATGAAGAAATGGAGGAGTAGTATTAATAATAGTTTCTATTTTATGAGTAGTAGTATTAATAATAGTATCTATTTTATCTAGAGGATAAGCTTGTCTCTAAAGCAATATTTGTAAGCTTATGAACCTCTTGTGCATATGTGGATCTTGTATGGACCTTATGTTTCTTATGCATTTTAATTTGGATGCTCATATTTGGACAATTATATCATGTTTCTAGATCTTATGTCTTGTGCATACATATTTACCCTCTCAATATCCATTGATATACATATAATTGTCATCCCTCCATGGATCTAATATATAGAGGAAAATCTACCAAAAATTTTAAAATCCATAAATGTGCATGATTTCATCCCAACATCATTATGCACACTTCTAGGGGAGTTTCATCTATAGATTGTTGCTTTGCTAGCATTTTACTTCAAATATCAAGCACTCTCTTGTCAAAGAAGTGAAGTGCTATCAAATGCGAAATCCAAAAGTATACAACATGTCTTGACTTGGTGTATAATTGAAAACAAAATTCATTTCTTCATTCTTGTTAAGATTGTCATCAATTACCAAAAAGGGGGAGATTGAAGCATCTAGGCCCCCAAATTTGATTAGTTTTGGTAATTAATGACAATCAAAGTTAAAGGACGAGCATATCTTTGTCAAGTGAATGAGATAGGTTTGGTCCTCTTCGTTGAAAGGAATACATGAAGACACAAAACAAAAATAACTATGGATAAATCAAGCTCAAGGCCAAGGTATGAAAACATAAGGATGTTTTTGTAGCTCTTACCGATCTTAGAGTTTGGATAAAAGATTGGATTGCTAGAAGTAGGTGTTGTACTATTAAGAGGGATCGATGGCTAGTAGCTTGAATTTGCTCAAAGGTTACATGGCTCAAAATCTTATTCATGTGGAATATTAGTTTCATAAAGAAAAGATTCTCTAAAAATGTCAGTCTATTCTTTAGAAAGTCGACACTACTACCTTGTTAAAGTCGGTACTACCGCAGGTCGATAATACCATCCCTGGGATGTTAGTAGCTTTATTCCAGAGAACGGTTTTCTGTGAAACCACCTGAGATTGGCCTGATCGGCACTACCGGTGTTGAGAGTTCGGTACTACCGTAAGATAGCAGTACCGCCCCTAAGGTCCAGTACTTTTTCTCCAGAACCCTTCTTTTTGGGATTTCTCTGAGTTCAATCACTCCGGCACTACCAAAGTTCAATACTAAGTACTACCATAGGTCAGTAGTACCAGTGCATGTGGCTGGCCGATACTTATTTTTCATAGAAGGTGTTTTGGGGTTCTTTCTTGAGTTTCAATTGTCAGCACTGCCAGGCCTTGCATGCGGTAGTACCGGGGTACTGTAGCAACAGCTAGTGCCTATGCATTTAATGTCGTGACCTAATCGTTACAGTAAAGGCCGGCACTACCGGACTTTGCATGCCGATGGTATCGAATTTTGCTACTTTCTGTGTATTTCACCCCAAACGGCTAGTTGACTGGTTGGGGGCTATAAATACCCCCTCTTCTGCAGCAATGGGTGAGTTTTAGAACCTCATTGAATACCTATTGAGCCCTTGCAAGTCTCTCTTCACTCTAGTGCATTCAATTTCACATTTTTGAGTTGTTAAGAGCATTTAAGTATGTGCATTCATAGTTTGAGCTTTGTGACACTTGAACTCCTCCAAGCAAGCGTCGTTGATCTATTACTCTTGGAGTTTGCCGACTCCTAGAAGGCTTGGAGGAGAAAATCGACGATCTTTTCAAGAAGATTGTGAAGAGGCCCAGTATTGGTGTGAAGGTTGCAGCTCACCTACCCAGAGAGGGAAAGAGCTACCTATAGTGGATTGAGGAAGGCTCATTTGTGCAAGAAGCTGGCTTCATTCGTTCAAGCTCCCACAACGTAGATTAGTAGAGACCGAGCAAGTCTCTGAGACCATGGAAAAAATTCCTTGTGTTCATATTGTGGTTTGCTTTCTCAATATTCACTTGTGCAAATTTCCATTCCAAGTGATCATTTTATTTTATTGTCTTCCTAGAATCACTAGACTTGATTAGACTTAGATTGTTGATCCACTTAGTGAATCCTAGAACATTTAGACATTAATTGTTGAAAATTGAAATTATTGTCATACTTGCTTAGTAATTAATTAGTAGCCAAAAGAATTTTAAAAACCTCCTATTCACCCCCTCTAGTCAGTTATCCTTGATCCTACAAATGGTATCAGAGCTTGTTCTCTTATTTATAGGCTTTATCGACTTTGAGAGAAAAGGATGGCTAGTGAGGGAGTGTCATTAGGCAAGGCACCTTTGTTTGATGGTTCAAATTATGCTTATTGGAAAATTTACATGATCTTTTATATTAAGGCCATGAGCTCAAGCATATAGAGAATTGTTGGTGAGGGTTTCGTTATGCCTCTTGATTCCACACACCTCACCGATCAAGATGAGCAAAACTCTCACCTCAAGGCTCAAGCAATGGATTCTCTATTTGGAGAATTGAACCCTAGCACACTGCTTTTATTCCCTAAAAGACACATGTGCCGCCGCTTACACGGATTCCATGTCTTGCATGCCAATGCACCTTCTCCACTCATAAATAGCCAAGCCACCCGCGTCACAAGGATTACCTCGTCCTCCTCTCCCAAAACCCTAGCATGCCGCTCCGGATTGCGCTACCTCCATGCCGAATTGAGCTTGAGAAGGATTGCGTTGCCGTCATCCTTCATTGCCAGATTGTGCCTCGGCCGGTGAGTCTCCACCACCACCATCTACACTAATAACTTCACTGTGTCGCGTTTTATGTGGTGCTCACACCTATTCCCAAGAGAACCAATGGAGCTCATTGCCGTCATGAGCCCCATCGTGCCTCCACTTTCATCTCCGATGCCGATCGTTGTGGTCAATGTTGGCCAAAACCAACTACGTCACGGTGTGCACTATGCCCAGTTTGCCTAGATCCTATTGCTAGTGATCACTGGAGGTAGCCGCCGCCCTGAGCTGCATGGACATCCTAGTCACCACCACTGCAGCACCATGCCACCAGCCGCATCAGCCCTAGTCTCCTTCATGTCATGTAGTCAACAGCCACCTGGTCAAATCTAAACATGTCTCAATGACATGTGGACCCCACATGTCATACACCCTACTCCCATGTACCTAGTCCACCGTAGACAGGGCTTCCCCATGGACTTGGTCCATAGACCATGGCCCCACATGTCAGTCTCTCAACCTTTTTCCTGAATTTCTTTTAATTCCAAAAAATTAGAATTCAAGGGACCCACCTGTCAGCCACTCAAATTCTCTCTCCGTCGTTTTATTTTCTCGATTTTCTTTGATGTCCAAATTTCCGAAAGCTTGTTCTCCTTCATACGAGCTCCGATTGAACCCTTTCAAAATTAAAAATTCATCTAAAATTGAGCTCTTCCAAATCCATATATTTTTAATTTAGAGTATGTTAAAGCTTCTATTTATTTTTTATTTATATTTCTTGCTTTCTTTTCCGGTATATGTTGATCTCTAGGGAGCAAACGATGAATTTGATGAGCAAGACTCAACAACAACAAAGTACGAGCAAGGCAAGTTGTAACTTTTGATCATGTTGAACCTATATTTGCAAAAGTATTTTGTTTCATACAAATTACATGCTACTTTTATAACAAAGTTATTTGCTGGGAGTAGCTAAATACCTACTTATCATTATGTCCCTTGAATATTGAATGCCATGTATCCATTCCTGCCCTAGGTTGGGACATTAATAGTCTAACACAAATGTATTACCAATATTGGGTTAATGTAATTATGCTTAGACATGTTTGGTTGTACAATAGGTTCATGTCACATGACGAATTGATAATCTTGACTTAATGAGATATGAAATTGTGGCGGGTAGCCACTATTGTAAAATTTGTTGTGTCATGGCAGGGTATGTCATTGGTCTTGGTTATACTAAAATAATTTTCACTCGAGCAAGTGATAGTGTAGTAAAGAAGGTGCAGTTAACACATTCAGCATTTGGATGTCTCGCCCGAGACTATTTAAGGACTTAATCTTGTGTGCCTTTGAACTATGCCTAAACTTATAACCACATGTCTAGTATGGGACATACTTGGCTAAATAACCTATTGTATACTTGTGCTCCCCTACATCGATGAATTGGAGGGTTAAGTTACTCCAGTGGGTGTATGAGCAGATGGTTACTCTGACTCGATGAGACACCAGGTGTACGGTGCTGATTGGAGGGTTACTCCATTCTCTCTCACAATGGCGAGCCTCTCATTAAAGACGTGAGATGCGTTCTGAGGGTAGATCGGCTAGATCACGTCCTAGGGTTGAGGGGATATACTCACTAGGCAGGGTGGTGCTTGTGTGTAGTAGTATAAAGACCTTGTTGTGATCTTTTTAGCCGCACTCTATCATGATGAGCATGAGCGGGTAGTACAAGTTGATTATATCTTATAGGTAAAGCAGTACAACATCTTTAGAGTGTAAAACTATTCAAATAGATGTGTCCGTGATCATAGACGTGCTTGGAAATTTCACATGAGATATAGAGTTTTTCAATAAAATGTTGGAATGGTTGGGAAGTGAAGGGGGAGTTCTTTTGTGATTTTGATATCTGAAGTTAGCGTTGTTGAGTTCAGTTGTTTGATGATGGTTTTAGATTATGATAGGTGAAGGCTAACTAATATAATATATATATATATATGTTTTTACCATTGGTTTACCAGTTAATTATTATATTTTCTCAAATACACTTTGAATCTAATTATTGCTTTTAAATTCAATTTATTGCTTTCTGCAAAAAACCATATGGCATCCCTTTGTCAAGCCTTGCATAAATATATTTGCACTATTTCCTTACGGCTTGCTGAGTACTTTATGTACTCATTGCTATATGTCCTTGTTGATTAGTTGTTGAGCACTACAAGAAACAGAGAAAAATTCGTGGGTTTTTTAAATTCGTGGGCCCAAAAAAACCCACGAATTTATTTAATGAAATTCGTCGGTTTCGATAAAACCCACGTTTTTAATTACATTCGTGGGCCAAAATGAAACCCACGAATTTATTTATTTAAATTCGTGGGCTCAAATAACACCCACGAATTTAATCATTTAAATTGTGGGCCATCAATTACCCACAATTTAAACATTTAAATTCGTGGAGCCACAAATTACTCACAATTTAAACTTTTAAATCGTATGCCACCACATCCCCACAATTTAACCGAGCCAAAAAGGCCTTGACCCTTACGCGCCGCCCACGCCTGCTTGTCTTCCCTTCTTGTCGTCGCCGCGCGCTGCGCTTCGCCTCGCTCGCTCGCTGGCCGCTTGTCTCGCGTCCCTCGTCACCGCCGCCCGCCGCTTGCCGCTGCGCGCGCCGCCCGGCCGCCCTCCGCCGGCGCCGCCACCCTTCGGCGCCCGAGACGCCGCCGCCGCCTGCCGCCGCGCGCCGCGCTGCCGCCGCGAGCCACCCCGCACGTCATCCCCAGCCCGCTTTGCTGCGCCGCCTCGCCGCCGCCGCCCGCCCGCCCTCCCTTGGCGCCGCCAACGGCCGGCGCCGCTTCGCGCTTGCCGCCCGGCAGCCGCCGCCGCCTGTATTGCCGCCGCCGGCCGGCCACCCGCGTCATCGCTCGATCCGTCGCGGAGGTAAGGCCTTATATGCGACCTCAACCGATCCCCTCGCGTCATCGCTCGATCCCTTCGCCGCCACCTCTCACGGATCTGGTCGCCACGTCCTCGCAGTGCTCGGCGTTCTGCGTGGATCGAACCAAGGGCCTCTCCGATTCGCAGTGCCGATTCTAGGCCATTCGCTCTGTGAATTTTGACTTGTGAAATGTAGTGGATTGGGCTGGGGTGATTTCGTTTTGGTTTGTGTGGGCGGTGGAACAAAGACGCGAGGCTTTACTACCAAACGGTGAGGCACTCGGCTTTCCTATGCGTTTAGCCGTTTTTTGTTGGTAGGGATTGAAAGGTTGGGGTGTTGAGACAAAATTGTATTGGTTTTAACGGACGCGGAACTATTTGTGTTATGTTGCTAGTTTTGCAATTTAGGTGGAAATTTATGCAAAGGAGACGGAAGCAAAAAGCATGAAGGATTCGAGATTATCTTTGAGTGAGAAAGTTTTTCAGACGAGGACAGTTTGGTTCTATCTCGATGAACTGCTTTGCATTAATATCGGAATGCAATCTCTCCAAATTCATCGAAATGGAGTTTTTTTTTACTTCATGCAAAGCAACTATTATAGAAACCCTTGATTCTATAGCATCTGGAATGACCAATCTGTTTGGTGGTTAATCGCTAGCGATTAGCATCATCTAAAATCAAGCACTTCTAAATAAGAAAAGGTGGTTTGCACGAATTTTCTCTTTGAGCTCTTTGTACTAGAAACCTCTCTACCATTGCATACCTTATTAATTGTTAAATAAGTTTATGCAAATATTTTTTTCTGGAAGTAATGCCACCACTCTCGTGTGTCATCTTTTCTAACACCTGAATGAAATAGGGAAGTCATTGTAAATGGTAAGGGACAACACACCGAATGAATCAGAATTTTATGCCCATGAGAAAATGGCAGTAATGTTGATTGAACTGAATTGATCTGATTGTCATGCTTTCAATGTAGTTGAGACCCTGGAATTTTATCAAGTAGAAACTTGAAAGCTTCACTTTAGACCCTGCACAATTTTTAGTGCTAATGTATTTATGTTTTGTTACTTACTTTTGCATTGTGTTTGTTCACAATTTTCATTTCGATTATTCTTATCATTATCTTGACCTCACTGATTTGTGTACATTGTTTTCATGCATGGATTATCTTGATCTTGCCCCAAGAAGAAAGTAAGTTATCGACTCTAATTTCTCACTTTCCATTTATGTCTTATGAGACATTATGTATTGCGTGTATATACCATTTTCGAAAGGAAAATTGAGGATTTTCCACCTCTAAGATGTGTGTCGGATGATTTGCCGCTTTTAAGATCGAACTTGATGATTTTCCACTCCTAAGAGAGAAATAGTGAGTTTTGCCACTCACACCGTATTCCAGTATTTTTATTCCCTTTTCCTCAAAATTGCTTGTGAAAAGACCATGCCACTTTGCTTCCTTACTTCCCTCCCGCCTTCCCCAAGTCCGTACTGCTCCTCTCCTACCAGTACTCCTTCCCTTTAGTATTCATCGATTAACATGAATTTTCGACCAGTACTCCCTTACGGAAGTTAGTTTTGAAGCGGTTTGATGATTTACTTGTCAAAATATTGATAGCACCACTGTGATATCCTTCCTTTTGGCTCGAATGAATGGTGAAACCGGATTAGCGGCGTTTTGGAACCATCGTAAGTTGATCCAGTTTGGTGGATATATCCGAAAATGATTTGTGAAGCGCCACATGCGGCGGTAACTAATTAGGTGGCTTTTATTTTGATTTGTAGGTTATCTTTATGATATTGGCAGCAAATGCGTGATGGGTGTGATCAACTGAAACAAATCTTTGAAAAAGCTCTTGAGGTTTCTTACTTCTAATGAGGCTCTAATAGTCTAATGTTGTGTTTAGTTCTGCAGATCTGGTTTCTGCTCTTTTTTGGCAAATGTTGTGAGATAATATATGTGGCATTAATCTTCTCGCCCTATGTATCTTTGTTTTTCTACAAACATACCTATGTGGCTATATTACTTAGAGGTGGAACTTGGAGTGCTTAAAAACCTACTGTTTATGGAAAAGTTGATGATTTGCCCCGTTTTAGTGATGGCCCCGCTATGTCTCACTGACATGTGGCCATGTCAGTGAGACATAGCGGGGCAAATCATCAAGTCCCGCCAACTTAACGGGGCAAATCATGGAATCTCCCACTGTTTTTCTAATCACTTGGATGCATATACGCTCTTTATCCTGGTCATGTTTGCTTGTTCTTTATTTCAACTCTATTTAGTTCATTGAGATATTGAGAACAATGGTCAGAACACTGATTTTGGTCCTAATTATCGATTTTCTAATGCCCATTGTTGCATAAGTGATCGCTTGTATGCGTGGTTTATATTAGTTGCCATATGCTACTGTTAGAGTGCAATTTGTTAATTGTCTTGATTTGCGTGATTCATATGATTATTACAGCATATCTTGACTAGCTCGTAGGTGTAGTTTTTATATATAGTATCTATTCTTGTTTAGCTTGACCTGTCATATTGATATTCTCATATTGTGTCTTGGTTGAATAGTACTATTGATATTCTCATATTGATATTCATGTGAATCAGCATAATGTTACTTGTAGCACAACCTAAGTTAATCTTGAACTTGCAGGTTTCTAGGTCACGCCCAAAGACGTACTAATGGCGACATCATAGAAGACATCTTCAACAGCGCTAGCGGTGGTGGTAGCGCCACAACTCCAACAACCCGAGGCATGAATTCCATTGTGAGCTCGATTGGTGTATAAGCTGTTGTACTTTATAACTTGTTGTGATGGATACGTTGTGATCGACTTATTGTGATGGACTTATTGTAATGGAATGTGGATTGTATCTATTGCGGTTGTAATGTGTTGTACGTCATTGCGTAGTTTACAAATTGCCGTTGGATGTGTGATTGGATTATCTATGGATCTGCTAGAATGTCTCCTTCTGGTTTGAGAGATTGATATATTTATTATAACGCAAATGTTTTTTGTTTCTTTGAGTGGATGTCCTATTTACTAGAGAGGTCATGCCGAAATTTTGTACATTTCGGAGACTTAGTTTTAAGCCGGTTTTGAAGAGTTAAAATGTTGGTTTCAGTATTTTAGTAGAGGTAATAGGTTTGGTGTCTCGTTTGTTAATTCTTCATTCGCTTGAACTTCATTGTGGAGTTTGTCTTTTGTGTTAGTGTTTCTGATCAGATCTGAACAAAATAGATGATCCTTCTTATTTATTCTTCGCTTAGCAATTTTTAGTTTCAATTTTCTTTTTGCCTTTTCTTTTCTTCTTTAGTTGTTATATGTATTGAGTGCGATGCATATATATATAAATATATATACATTTGGATATATATGGATATATATATATTTTTTTTATAAAAATGAATGATAAATTCGTGAGCCATTCAAAACCCACGAATTTATCTGGCTGCTCCAGTTTAATTCGTGGGTTTATTAAACCCACGAATTTAACTCAGATTCCCAATTAAATTCGTGGGCTTGGCAGAAACCCACGAATTTAACTTAAATTGTAGTACGCATTTAATTTAATTGATTAATTTCGTCGAGTTAAATTCGTGAACTAAATTCGACGGTTTGCTCACGAATTTAAATTAAATTTGTGGGTTTTGGCCTAAATTCGTGGGTTTTTGGTCCACGAATTTTTCCCTGTTTCTTGTAGTGGAGGAAGGATAAGTGAAAATAGAGTTCTACGAGGAGTACTATAAAGACTTCATGAATTAGGAGTGTGTTTTCCTAGACGATTGACTATGGCACATTGAATGGCCCTAGTTATCTTATTTCCACTGCAAGAGTTTATTTTTTTCTTAAGCCCTGTGAGCTATAGTTATGTAAACTTTGACCATAAGGTCAGTTGCTACTATTTAATAATAATTAGCTACTTTCTTAGTTAATTCGTTGAACGGAATCTTATTTCATCTATATTGCCATTGTGTGCACTAGCGTGATCCTGGACTAGTGCAGTATACACAAAGAGTTTGGATTTGGTAATCTGAGTCCAAACAAAGGTTAACCAATGCAAGAATTCCAATCTACTTGTTCACATCAAACCATATCAATTGATTCACACATAATCATACCAACCCAATGTTACATAGACCCACCTAGGCGTACAACCTCTTGCCACTTGACTCAGTCCAAAATCATTTACCACCCCATTTGATTATTGTGCAACACATACCATCAATATCATATCATCTTGTGACAACACATGAAACACCCTTTTCATAAACATGTTTCATAGACTAAGCACACTAATCCACTACATGGCTAAGCACACTAATCACGTTCTAAACTAACCCACATTGGTGATATATTAGTGAGCACTATTAATTATCTATCCTAGGATGACAAATGATTATATCATAGCAAATGACAAGGTTGACATAGGAATGACAAGGTAGGCATAATTTAAATAGGTTGCATAACTAACTCCTGAATTAATTAGACAATTGATAATTTGAACTAGCATACAATAATTTAAAACAAAATAACTTTTATAAAACTGGGTTTAATAAGATCAAAGCATACCTCAACTGGTTCTTGATATGTTGATGTTTCTTTGTTTTTGACCACTTTATCTTCTGTCTTTAACTTTCTTACCTTCATCTCCTCCGAACGACTTTTGCTATGACGGTGGCATCTAGGGCTCACTAGCAGCAGTGGGAGACGATGAAGGAGCTCAGCAAGGCTGTTAGGGCCCGGATTACCAAATCCAAAACCCTCTATGTATACTGCTCTAGTCTAGAATCATGCTAGTCCACATAGTGGCAACATAGATGAAATACCATTCCATACAATGAATTAACTAAGAAAGTAGCAAATTATTATTAAATAATAGCAATTGACCTTATGATCAAGGTTTACATGACTTTGCCTTCAAGGCTTAAGAAACAAATAAACTCTTGTTGTAGAAATAAAAATAATTTGGGCCATTCCACATGCCACAGGCAATCGTTTGGGAAAATGCACTCCTAGTTCATGAAGTCTTCATAGTACTTTTCCCTATAGATTTATGTATTCCCTAGTCCTTCCTTAGCAACTGATCAACAAAGACGTATAACCGTGAGTACATAAAGTACTCGGCAAGTTGTAGAGAAATGATGCACTTATATTCATACAAGTCTTGATAAAGGAATAGCCATATGGTTCTTTTGTAGAAATCAATAAATTGAATTTAAATACAGTAAATATAATCAAAGCATATTTGAAAAAATATAATAAATAACTGTAAACCAATAATAGACAATATAAATAGATTGGCGAGGCTTCACCCATCACCATCTAAAAACAATCATTAACCACTGAACTCATCAGTGTTATCTTTAGACAACAAAATCAACAATTAACTCCCTATTCACTTTCCAACAATTCCACATTCCAACGTTTCTATGAAAAACTCTATATCTCATGTGAAATTCACAGGCACGTCCATGACCACGGATATGGCTATTCAAATAGTTTTACACTCTGAAGAGGTTGTACTGCTTTACTGTCGACTTTTGTAGTCGGCAATGAATTTATGGGGTAGGCGCTCGATCTCAAACTCGAAGGTCACACAAGACAAGGGTTTTATACAGGTTCAGGCTCTCGCGGAGGAGATAATACCCTAATCCTGTGTGCTGGGATTATATGGATCTCTTGGATCCGGGGTTGCTCAAAGCACAATATACTCTGGGCGATATGAGGTGTTCTATACTCTATGGCTTGATTGCTCTATGCTTGGATGATCGGATCCCTATGTTGTTGCCCGCCCTCTCCCTTATATAGCGGGGGTGGGGCGGCTTACAGAGTCCTGATCGGTTTGGAGATTCCGATCGGTTACAAGATTCTAGTCAGTTAATAGGATAGAGTTTACATCTTTATCTACCCTATTAACGACTCGGATTACAACCGTATCTATCATATCTAAATATAAGTTCAACTTCCTTTAGGATATGTTCCATTGCGCACGGCAGCGGGGTCCGACGTGGGGAGTATCTTCTGGGCCTCCTTCTTGGGCCTGTCATGAGGGTACCCGGGTTCTTATATTCCACATTTACCCATGAGATATAATCAACTCATCACGTCTACCGTGTCTTACCATACAAAAGTATGTGATTTGAGTGATCAGAACAAAGCCATTATAATGCTATATCTAAACTCAGTACCACCCGATAAGGTTTTACCACTGAAGGGTTCCATCCACCAAAGTCAAGGTCTCCTTTTGCGCTGTGTGAATATACCCGTCAAGGGTTCCATCCACCAAAGTCAATGTCTCATTTTGCGCCGTGTAAATCTACCCGTCCATCCTAGAACCCACACCACTAACTGGCAGTACTCAAGTTAAGACATTGCAAATTAATCAGCTAGGTCAGTCCCATACTAGACATGCGATTGTACGTTTAAGCCCAATTCAATGGCGCACAAGATTAGGTCCTTAAATAGACTCAAGCTAGGCATCCACATCCCAAATGTGCTAACCATACCCCTTTACTACACGATCACTTGCTCGAGTAAAAACTATTTTGTTTAATCAAGACTAATGGCATACCCATCCATGGCACAACAAATTTTACAACAATGGCTACCTGCCACAATTCCATATCTATTAGGTCAAAATTATCATAATTTCATGTGATATGAGCCCATCGTACAACTAAGCATGCCTAAGCATAACTATAGTAACCCAATGTTGGTAATACATTAATGTTCCAACCTAGGGTAACAATGGATATAGGGTATTCAAATAATCAAGATGGCACAATGACATTAGGTATTTAGCTATTCCTAGCAAATAATCATTGGTATAGAAATAGCATGCAATTTGTATAAAACAAAATACTTTTGTAAAAATAGGTTAAATGTGATCAAAGGTTACGTCTTAATTTGTTTGTATATTGTTGTTGCTGAGTCTTGATCTTCAAATCCTTCGTTCACTCTCTAGGGATCAATGTCTACCGAAAAAAAAGTAATAGATACAAATAAACAACAAACAAAGACTCAAACAAACTCTAAATTGAAAATAGTTGGCTCTAACATGAAGAGCTCGATTTTAATTAGATGAATTTAGAAATTTGAATAGGTTTAATCAGAGCTCATATGAAGAAGAATGGGCTTCTAGAAGATTGGACAGGAGAGAAAATCGAGAAAATAAAAAGGGAGAGAGAAAATCATAGACTGATAGGTGGGACCCACCAATTTTCTAGATTTTTGGAATAAAAATAAATTCGGGAAAAAGACTGAGAGGCTGATATGTGGGGCTGTAGTCTATGGACTAAGTCCATAGAATAGATCTAATCCACATGGACTGGGTTCACAGGAATAGGACAGTTGACAATTGGGGCCACACGTTACAAACTCTAGATTGGATCTGCCACATAGGTGTTGATTAGGCAACACGCAAGGTGCTAGGGCTGATGTGGCTCCGAGATGGTGCACACGTGGGCAGTTGACGGGGCAGGCGACTTGACTGATGACATCAGCAGATGACATCATGGCTAACGTCATCGCCTCGTGGGCTCTAACAGCTTGGGTTCGGTTGGCAAGGAAGAAGAAGGTGCAGGTGACAATGAAGCGGAGATGGATCGGGCTCAGGTGACAACTGATCCGGACATGGGCGACACGATGAAACCAATGGAGACAACTGCAGGGGCCATAGCTCACCAGAGAGGGATATCGATGGCAATGAAGACCTTTGGGAGAGATTCAATGGCACAACGGCTCTTCGGGGCTTCGATGAGCTCGCAACGGGTGATGGCGGCGTCTTGGACGACGGCATCTTAGACGGCAGTTAATAGGCTGTTGGGTCTGGCGGAACGAGGGATGTCAGAATCGAGGATCACCTAGGGCTTTTATAGCATTAGGAGGCATGCACTGGTCGGCCTCCAAGATCAGTGGCATACGCAGCGGCGATTAGGCTAAGCTAATATATTCTTCTTATCTCTAAAGATGTAGATAATGCTTTTTTTTTTGAAAATGGCAAAGCCAATATTGGATTAGAAGGTAAAGGTATAAATAGAGTAAGTTACAAGGTGCGGAGGGTGCACCCAAAAGATGTAGATAATGCTATGCAACACTTTATAGGCCATATTTTGAGTGATAAGTTTTCTTACAATTTCCAAATTGATATACTTCTGTTTCTTGATAGAACTGTAGAACAATATCTTCGTTACTTGAATACATGTGCGATGCGGTTTTGCTGATCCTTCTTCCCTGTATAGATGGAAGCAGTTTTGCAGTTGGGCTTGTCTTGCTTCATGCAGTTTGCGTAATTTACTTTGCATATATCTTTGATGGCTGCTTTATAAATTGTTTACCACTTTTTTGGGGGCGTCTGCTCATGTGTGCCCTACATGTTTGTAACTAGTTAAGTGCCCGTGCGTTGCTACGAAAATTCTCAAACACAACCTTTTTAAGAAAAGTTTTTCCAAACAACAGCCAAGTTGGTTGATGAGAAAGACATATATGAAGCGAACTTGTTAGCTATTTAAGAGTGCTTCAAATTATCAGTTAATCATTCATGCTAGTACAATTTTAAAAAGCCTCAACATGATTGCACAACGGCAACTTTAAAGAATTTGGTCTTTTTCCTTTTTTTTCTCCTCTCCTTTTGTCTTGAGTGCAGTCTTCTGCACCTTATAACTTTAAACTTTGTTTTTTCTATACTCATAATTTAATCACACCTTTAGCTGTCTTGAAAAAAGAGAGAATGAGCCATGGCCACGGCCTCCTTCCATATCGTTTCTTGTGTCCCTTGAATCTTTTGTATTGCTTCTTTCTCTCTTTCTCTTGTGTGTACGAGCTTTCCTCTTCTCTGTCTCTTCCTGCGTCTCTTCATATGTCCTCTATGATGGAGATGAAGGTGGCCTTTTATAGGTGGAGGAGAGGGCAGCCAGGCGTGTGAGTGCTCAGCCTCTATAATACGGTGCCTTGTGATATCCGGGATTGGCATGTGATTTGATTATGCAATTCTTGCCTTATAATCTCTACATTTCCATCCGAATGAGATACAATGAAATAGGATTTTCATGTTATGGGATATGATGAGTATATCATTCCATCCAAGCGGGATATGATAAGGAAACTCTTTCATTTATAAGAGATATGAATAAAATCCTTCCATTTTAAGGAGATGTGATCAGTAATA
This sequence comes from Otatea glauca, assembly GCA_036346275.1. Lineage (NCBI taxonomy): Eukaryota > Viridiplantae > Streptophyta > Magnoliopsida > Poales > Poaceae > Otatea > Otatea glauca. The sequence continues at coordinate 39,859,054 of CM070721.1, read as the reverse complement.
TTTCTATAAAATAGAGGGAATCCGGATCGGGTGGGGGTGGGCTAAGCGAACAGAAGGAAAGGCTGAGCGAGAAGGTAAGGATGAGCGAACAGAAGGAAAGGGGGTGGGGGCGGGCTGAGCGAATAGAAGGAAAGAGAGGGTATGAAGAACGGACCGCTGCCACCAAGTCGTAATTAGAAGTAGTAGAGATAACTGGAGCTCAATGCTACATGTTGTGTTGGTGTTGCCCTTCTGATATATTGCCCTTGTTGCTAGTCTGCAGTCCTATATAAGAATTTAGGAAATACTTGAACTAGATATTATTGCTAGCCTGATGTACGTCGATGTCAAATGTTAGGAAATTTAGCTGCCACTACTGTTGTATGGTTTCTTACAAAGAACCGATTTAGCACCAAAAAAGGGAAATGAAATTCTCATCAATTTCAGAAACACATGTCATGGCAAACGATCTGTTGGCAAAATGTTAATCCAGGGTCAATAGTTTGTCGGAAATAATATTCTGCTGGGAATAGGTTATCTGTCGGTCAAAATCTGATCAATAGGGCCTGACCCTTTGCCAGGAAAATAGATTTCTGTCGATAAAGACAATTGCGCATGGCTGGGTCCGCAGATGGTGTTAGCGGAATGTCTGTTGGCAAAAGCCATTCCTGGCAGAGAATTTGCCCTTGATGGCCATTTTTCCGGTAGAACGAATGCCCTTGAAGCTGTGCTACACTCGGATCACATGTGTCTAGGAGCAAACTTACCTTTCGACAATGTCATCGAATGAAGATTTAAAGACAAATAATAAGTAATCAAATTTTTCAACATATTACATAAGTTCAACTAAGTTCACACGACTATTACTATGCTATAAAAATTCAACATCTAAACTGACTATACACTTTATTACTCCATGAATGAACTACTAGATAACTGTGGTGAATGATGATACATGTGAAGTGGCTGTGCTACTCTCATCCCATGCATATCGTCTTCAATGGTCACCTAAAACAATAAATAAGCAACGGTGAGTCCAAGACTCAACAAATACATAATAAAATAATAACATAACCAATTATCACATTTATCTTGCTAATCATCTTTCATCATTAGAGATGTAATGCAATTCTATCTATATGCTCACATGCATATCACATAGCTTATACTGGTGTAGCTAAGTGCACACTCATTGATGTCGCACCCTCTCATTCCCTAATCCCGTGGAGATGCCTACTGAAGTAAGCCTTTCATGTCGACATAAAATAGGTCATAGAGACCCGCACAGGTCACCTCTTTCCAACATGAATGTATCATATGCAAATGAAATCATTTATCAACACTTAATATTTACCATCTTCACCACCATTAAGTTCATCATCATATAATTGCCACCGTAAGTAAAAGTAATCATGTAGATAATCATGGCACAACATAGTAAATAAATTGCTATTATGAACAACAATAGTTAACAACTAAATCATCGTTCTACCATGCATTTACCCTTTTACCCACCAGAGACGGAATGATATGTGGTTGAAGCCAAACCCAAAGTTACACCTACTACAGTAGGTAATCTCAACTCAACAACATTCCATGACAGTACATAACATCAATCATAATAATATGGCTCCTATGCGCAACTCCGAACCTAATTTTTCCTTTTATCGGACATCTTCCCATTTGCTGTCCCAACAGTGGGATGACCATAACTTATATCTCAAGAATTCAAACATAAGAAACCATATATGTTTTGAAAGCTATATAAGATTGTCTATAATCTTCTAGTTGGCAAAAGATTCAAATTCATTCATTTAACACCTCATTTCTTGCCCCGAAGGTTGTTCTGTACCTTTACTATATAGCAGATTTAACAATTTAGTATATATTTTATACAACTTCAAATATAGCAAACTATATCATCTCTGAAATCTATGAAAAATTATTTAGCTCTCTCTCGTTATAGATACAATTTAATTCGGCTAGCAACTAGACCTAACAAACATATTAACACAATTGCCTTCAGCAATGACTATTTTCTGGTGAGCAGTCTTCTCCTAGCCATAACTTTCTAGTTGCTTAACCAAATTCAATGTTTTTGTACTCTATTGAAACCTTAGACAATTATCTACGTTTATCATAATTTTGACGACCTATGAAACAGACCGTAGATGCTCTAAAACTGACCCTAAAGACATAGATCACAATTTACCAAACACCTTCCCAATGCTATCCATCTATCAGTTGGCGATGGCAGCGTGTTCACACGAGGTCTAGGATTTAGGGTTAGGGCAGAACCCCCTTACCCCTCACCTCCCACTTTTCGGAGTATTACACATACAGTGAGCTAGGAGCGCCCTAGTTGTGTCCTTATGTAATTTAATCGATGTCAAAATAAGCTACTCTCTTCGGTCACAAATACATATTATTTTATACATCGACATAGTCATTAAAACACAACTTTGACCACTAATTTATATTGTAATATATTTATGGAACTCAATATAATTACAATATTATGAAAATGTTTTTCAAGACAAATATTGAAGGACCGAGATGGCGAACAAAGGGGGGGTGAATGGTCGCAAATAAAATTTCCCCCAAAATACTCCAACAAAAACCTCGACAAGATCGCTCAAAGGAAATCGTGAAAAACCTGAAAAACTAGACAACTATGTGTACCCCAAGCTTGCATAGATAAGTACCATAAAATATGTGGGGATTTTTGAGTCACAATACTGGTTGTCTAGTGTCCAAGATAAAGAGGAATCAATTCAAACTCTTGCTTTTAGAAAGGACATCAATTCAAATCACAAAAGTCACTTTCAGAAAAGCAAAAGCAGAATTTCCAGAACTTGTCCTCAATTTGCACAGGAGGTTGATGGGTTTTTTTCAGCTCACAAAATTTTGAGACTTTTTCTCCCTATGAGCATCAGAGTCGTGAAGAAATCCACCAAATTTCTCCTCAAAAAGCCTTACAGAAACAACAGGAAAAATCTAAGAACATAGTCTGGTCAAGAACTTCGAGCAGAAAGTTTGGGGCTCGGTTTTCACCTCATGGCGCCCAAACGGTGCAACAAATGAACTCCAAAATTTTTCTGCAAGTGGATATCAGAGTCTCGCACCTCCTCCAACAAGAATCACTTGAGAAAGATGTTTCTAGATTTTTATAGAAATCAAACACTGACTGCTGCGCGAAGAAAAAGTTCTGAACAAAGTTGGAACTTGAAAGAAAAGATGTTCTCTACTCAATCCAAGAATGCAAAAGAGATGTAAAACCATATGAACACACTCAAAACATCCAAGATCATAAGCATTTAGAAGGAGGGGAGGCAAATCCAAATTACATGAAAGTAAATTGCGAGAAAGTAATTGCGGGAAAGTAAAGACATAATGTAAATGCGCAAAATAAATTCAGAGGTAGATGGATAAAACTTTCATTTCTGGAAGGAGAGGTTACAAAGCCTCACTTTCATGTGGGCAAAGCTCAAAGGAGCATTCACAAACCTCAAAACTTTCAAGGGAAGGAGGCTACCCCTCTACCCCTATTTATACTACTCTTGGGCCACCTAACACCCTTGGATGAGTCCCTAAATCCTAGAGCACTCATCTATGGGCTAGGATTAACCCACACACACAGCCATGCAAGGGCTAACCCAAAACCCACACACATACCGGGTTTTCTTGCACGGTTTTCAAAGCATACTACCTAGACCCGCTAACCTATCAACTAGACTTCAATCCGACGGCCCTCATTGATCCACGCGGCATCTAGCTAGCATCAACTCCTTTCCTTGTCTTCTTGACTTGCCCGGACTCCATCTCCGATCATCTTCCGGCGATCTGCCAACCGTCTGGACCTCCGACGCTCCTCGCCTAGTCTCGATCATCCTTTGCCTCACCATGACCTAGCACCGTCGTCCTGCAACTATCAAAGACAAGGAAAAACCTTTCACATAGCAATGCCCACAATGATATGCAATAAACTATCCAACTCATCACTACCGCGCCCATACAGCCGGTACTGCCACTCCTGGCAGAGACAGCTCAAGTTGCTTCATTTTGAAAATCAATCCAAATCAAACTCAAACTTGAGCACACCTTGCTCAAATAAAGTCAAATACTCATCACAAACATGGATGGACCTCCACATAGTCCTTCAAATATATACATATGATTTCCATATATCCAATCTAAATATTTAAAAATATATGATAGTCAAAGTTTCAAAAGTTTGATCGCACGTATCCGAAAACGACATGTATTTGTGCCAAGAGGGAGTATCATTGTTCATTATTATAGGCTAGAAATTCTCACATATATAGAAAGAAAAGAAAGATATACAATATTTATTTGGTGGGTTTAGATTATTGTGGTGCAAATTTATCAAATACATAGATTAAAGCTGTGTAACAAATTCAACTACAGTTTTAGCTGTAGGTACCAGAATCGTATGCTATGCACATAACTGCATTATATATAAAAGACATACATTGTAATTGTAGGGTAAATCCAGTAAGTCCTACGAATCGGACTAATCCAATCAACCGGAGTGACTATTATGGACGGGTCTTCATTACTGTGCAGCTTCCCTGTAGCCGTCGGTCATGTGAAGCAATGCCGCCCATGAACCATGATCTCAGCTCCTATGGACACAAGTGAGGACTATTGAACTGCTTTTGATTGTTGTGTCACACATCGATTAAACAATGGTCCCTGTGTTGCTTCCTCCCAGGTCCTTCACGATGCCGCTCCACTAGGCTCAAAAAAATTTAGCAGCTAGATTTTAACATCGGAACACAGGAAAGAAAGACACGATAATTTTTTTTAAAAAAAATGATGTCTAATGTTAACTGCACTATTCGACCTCGAGCTTGTTAGATTGGCGAGCTTAATCCAGCTTTGAGCTCGGTTCATACGGGGCTTAAGCCGAACTTAAATCGAGCTCTTATTTTTTCTTTTTCAGCCCTTACCGGTTGCCACCTTTTCCTTCGCACGTTCAGGGTTTAAAATCTCGGTTTCGCTCTAAATTTCGTCCATAGTCGGAGAACGAAATCTCAGCGAGATTTAAAAATTTAGGACAAAATACAAAAAAAAAATTCAAATCCTTTTTTTTCTACCGAGAAAACCGAAATTTCGGCCGGTTTGCCGAGATCCCCGCAAGATTTGCCGAGATCTCAGTAAAATTGCACCGAGCGAAAAATAGATCAAACGACGTCAAAAATTTTGAAATTTTTTTATAGGTTCCTAACACATCATTGATGTTCTCATAACAATTTCAGGTGATTATCGGATCTGAGGAATTTTTAAAAATTCAAACATTGCTACTGTCCTGATAAAACACTGACCGGTAAGTTTGAACCAAACGAAAAAAGAAACAAACCACGTTAGAAATTTTTAAAATTTTTTGTGGATGGTTGTGATGTATCACTAATGTTCCCATAAAATTTTTAGATGATTATCAATCTTCGTGAATGTTTAAAAATTCGGACAGTGCTACAGTGCTGACAAAAGCTTTACCGACAAACTTCAACCAAATGAAAAATAGTACAAACCATGATAGAAAATTTTGAAATTTTTTGTAAATGGTCCTGATTAATAATCAATGTTTTTATAAATTTTTCATCTGATGATCAAGCTTCAAGGAATTCCAAAAATTCTAAGGGTGCTACGTCCTTATAAAAACCTAATGATCAATACATAGATTTGCTTTAGAAACCAAAAAAAATTTAAATTTTTTAAAAATTTTGCATAAGGTTTATAAGGAAATTATTAAGATCTCATAAAAATTTTGATTCATGATCATGCTCCAGTGAATTTATAAAATTCTTACAAGCAGAGTGTACCATTTATATTCTTCCTGTTTTTGATTTTTGAAATATAACAAATGAAGTTCAATATATACATAGATTTGATTGAGCAAACCAAAAAGTTTAAAAATTTTATATAATAGTACTGAGTCAATTATTAAGCTTTCATAAAAATTTTGGATCATGATCGTACTCGAGAAAATTTATAAAATTCTGACAATGTTACTGTCCCAATTATGTTCATTCTATTTTTGATTTTTTAAGGATAACAAATGAAGTTAAATTGTTTGGAAAAATTTTTTGTACGATCCTAAACTTCTTATAATGGTACCATAAATTTTTTAGATCAAAAGAAAGCACGTACAAATTTATAAAAATCTAAAAATGTTTCTGAAATTTTTAAAAAATATCTCAAAAATTCGGTTTTTCAACAAATTTTTATAGAAGATGACTTCCTTAAGGGTTATTGGTCAATTTCCGGTAAAATCCGGCGATCAAACATCAAATTCCGGTCAAAAATGGCGAGATACCGGCCGGTAAGGCGAAATCTCGTCGAGAAAATCCGAGATTACTGTAGCAACACGAATTTTTTTAAATTTTGAATTCGGCCAACTCACGTAATTTTGTCTAGATCCGGAGAACGAGATCTCGCGAAATCTCACGAGATTTCTAACCCTGCGCACGTCTCCTCAACAGTCAAAACACCTCTCCCCTACACACACTGTCGTTGGGATGCAGTACAATCCACCAGAAACACATCTTAAACAGTTATGTACAGATTATTAGATTAAAAAATAATGGTATAAATTTTACAAAAATATTATTTAAAAATACTATACTTTTTTTTACTATAACAACATACAGTAGCACGGATTATCGGACGATCTGACCGTTTGTATCGAGCCATCCTGCGCTTAAGTCCCTCCCTCTCTCCCCTTCTCTCTCTCTCTCACTACAACACACACTGTGCATAGTGAGACAGCGGAAGGAAAAGGAAGCTGAGGAAGCAGAGCATGATTGCTCCATAGTCAGAGTCTCAGAAAGAACAAGAAAAACAGGGGAAAGGGGACACCACAAACGTAGCAAAGCAACCATGGAAGTGGAGCCACCGGCAGCAGCAATACTACTAAAATGTGGCGGCGGTAGTGGTGGCGGGGAGCCAACTCGCGAGGCACCAAAAGCCGCGGTCGCCGTGGGGGCTCCAAATCCGCCGCAAGAACCGGACGCCGCCGCCACCCCGGCGAACCCGGAGGAGAAGGGGGAGAGGCCGGCACCGCTGCGGCGTGGGTTAGCGGCGGCGCGTGCGCGGCGGAGGGCGGGGCCCGCCACGCCGTCGCCGTCGTGGAAGCTGGAGGCGTCGCCGCGGCGGCCGGAGGAGGAGGCCGCGGCGGCCGGCGAGGATGCGGTGGCGGGGAGGAGGAACTCGGCGTCGGCGCGGCAGCTGGGCGCCACCCTGTGGGAGATCCAGGACGTCATCAGGGTCGCTGGCGCAGGGCGCCGGATCCGGCGGCGCTCCCGGAGGGGGCTAGCCGCCTCCCGCGACGACGACGTGGATCGGGTAAGAACTAGGCGGCGTGTGCCGTGTACATTTCTGGGTCAACGTGGTGACGTTAGTAGTCAGTTGTTCGTTTGTTCTTTTCTTTCCATCTTTTTTGCTATGGCCCTGCATTGCATCATCTTTAGCGAATTGCTAGCGTGGGCGTAACAAACATTTCGTCAAATCATGCAAATAACTTCATTTCTTGGTCACTAAATCTTTAGTGAATTAGTGCCTCATGGGTTAAAATTTGCTCTTTTGCACACTTGTCAGTGCTGCAGATAGGAATCAAATGGAAATTTTCCTGTGACAACACAAACAACATCTTTTAGTTTCATACGTTTCTTGGGATTTGGCAATTTAGGTGTTAGGAGATCCTAGGTTGCACACATTACCTTTTTTTTTTGTCTCCGCGACACGTGAGTGCGCTTCCATAGAAATTAGAAATTTTGTGAGGTTGCAGATTTATTCCCAGCCTCTCTCTTATTTTTGTTGAACTGTAAGTCAGGAAGACTGGAAGTAATGCACAATTAAAGATGCATCCTAATATTGTGATAGTAATGTTTGTACCTTCCTTTCAATTGAGGGCTTGCTCGTACATCTCTCTCTCTCTCTCTCTCTCTCTCTCTCTATTTTTTGTACATATGGATTGGGCATGTGTTGGATGCCTAAGTATAGGGCTTTACAGGTTTGCTTTTATATGGTCCTTTCATCCTTTGGCCTTTGGCTGCTTGAACGATTAACTGCCTTCAAATTTTCTGTTGAGCAGTTGCAGCAATAGAATTTTCATTATGCCGCAGAGAATTTTGGAGTATGATTTGCTCATAGAAGCTTTCTCATGTGATGTGCAACTAATAACTAGCGACACTATTAGTTGGAAATGCATGGTTGTCGGCATGCGTGGCTGGAAATGTTTGTTATGCCAATGCTAGCAATTCACGGATAATGCTTGGATGCAAGATTTCATTACAATCGATGCCCTAGTTTATTTCGAGTCGGTTGATTCTTGTAAGATCATACAAACAATAAGCTAAGGAAACACATAGAAGGTTAAAATAAAGAATCTCTGGGCGGGTTACTCATGACTCATGAACAGGCCAATATATTTAGTAGACTACAGAGCTGAATTTCCTGATGGCCAGGTTAGTTCAGTGAGACGGAGGACTGGATTTCAATGTGAACTTCTGCCTGGTATTCGACTTTCTTGCTTGGTGATTGTGATTCTTATTATTCTTTTTATTGCTTCTACGTTCCACCAGTAAGATTTCCAATCCTAGAGGTATAAACATATCTTGTATCCTTTGGGCACTTTGCAATTATAATGTTGGCAATTTTACTTCTCAGCTCGAAGATTGTGCTTTCTCCTTCTGATCTCAACTTCAGTGCTGTGATACTAGATAATGATCCTCGAATACATAGGCAGCATATCTGCACTTGATGTTCTTCTTCTTCTTTTGCTGACAAACGGGACAACTCCCAAGTCCCAACTTCTATCACAAGACATCTATAAACATATAAAGGAACAAAAACAGTATAAAGTGGGTAATCTAACAACATACATAGCCAAAACAAAATGTAGAACAGATAAAAACTCAGTCTAAAGACTAACACATCTCAAAAGGCTTATGCTCTGGACTATGCTTGGTGTTCTGTTATTTCACAAAGCCATGTATGCTGAATTCCTTAACTTTTTCCTTTTTTCTTGTATTTCAGCCAGAGAGTTCAGGTGGCTGTGGTGGGCACCTTTCCCCATTGATGGAACATGACAAGTTACATGAAGATAGATGTCACACAAGGCAACCTCTTTCTCCTGCAAGTTACACTAGCTCAATTGGGGTACGCACGTACATTTCTCCCCTCTACTAACCTCTTGGTAATTTTGGTGTTTTACATATTGTATCATTGTGGAATCAAGCATATCATTTGTATCTGTGCAAGAGTAACAGGCATGCATTTATTTTTGTATTCTGTGTTATTGTCTGCATGAGTGTGCATGCTACTGGTATTGCGATTGTGAGCAATCTTTTTATCATCTTTTCTGTCATCAATAATGTCATGGCATGTTTTTGGTTTAGCATTTTGCAGCTATAAATAATGTTTGGAGAAAGCATATTTCTGAAAATTATATTTGTTTGTCCATTCATTTAACAGGTTGCTACCATAAACCTCGTCAGTCCAACTCGGTCATTGGATTTGAGGGCTAGATCTAGGGAGGCAGGTTGCAACCTTAAAACGTCAACAGAGCTATTGAAGGTCCTAAATCGGATTTGGAGCTTGGAAGAACAGCATGCGGTTGATGTGTCAGCAGTGCAGGGATTGAAATTGGAGTTGCAACATGCCCAGGCACGTGTTCAAGAGCTTATGCAAGAGAGGCAGATATTTCACTACGAAATTGATTCTCTGGTCAGGCAAGTCACCGAAGACAAAATGGTTCAGAAAAAAAAGGAGCATGAGAAGGTTAGAGCAGCCCTTCATTCACTGCAAGAGGAACTTGAAGATGAGAGACATCTGAGGAAACATTCTGAGAGTCTCCACAGGAAGCTAGGCAAAGAGCTTTCTGAGATGAAATCAGCATTTCTCAAGGCTGTAAAGGACCTGGAGAAAGAGAAGAAAACAACTCACCTGCTAGAAGATCTTTGCGATGAGTTTGCATTAGGAATCAGAAACTATGAAGAGGAAGTCAGGATATTAAAGCAAAGACATGTAAAGGAGTATGAACACAAGTTTGATAAATCGGTAGTTCATATTTCAGAAGCCTGGCTCGATGAGCGAATGCAGATGAAAAGTGCTGATGCCAGGGAAGATTCAGCAGGAAATACTTCAATCACAGATAGGTTGAGCAGTGAAATACAGAGTTTTCTTCATTCTAGAAGATCAAGTAACCCCAACAATGTCAACATACATATTGGTAGTGAAAAGCGAGATGCAAGCTTTTGCCGACAGTCCCTTGAATCTGTCCATTTGAATGGAGCCACTAGTGCTCCTCAGTTAGCCGAAGATGACGATAACAATTCTGTTTCTAGCAACTTGCGTTGCTTTGAATTGAACATGCATGGAGGTACCATACGGAATCATGACCCTGCAGGAACTCGACGAAGAGTCACAGGCTGCATGTATTCACCGATGAGAAGATTGGAATATTCCAATGGTGTATCTGTTGAGGGTTCAAGGATCTCGAACGCTCTACCTTGTTCAAAAAAAGATAAGGCAAAGTCTAGTAGCAGCAGAGAACAGTTGAATGCTTCAACACCTGAAATTAGCTCTCGCAATGATGACAAAGTTGGCCCAATAGTTGAGCAGAATGAAACTGTTATGACCCAAGTTTCTCGACGTTTGCGTGATGACTTGTTGAAAATCAAATCAGAGGCTCCTCAACATGCATCTCTGGGGCAAAAATTCCATGATCATCACTCCCGGACAAGTCAAATTCGTGAATGTGCTACTTCATGGGGTCTACACAATCTGCATAGTCCAGCTCGGCAGCTGAATAATCAACACGCATTGTTAGATTATGAAATATCTGAATCCTCACCAACGCAGTCTCTAGGCGCAGAGGAGAATACGCTCAAGGCAAAATTACTGCACGCAAGGTTGGAGGGGCAGCATGCTCGAATTAGGGCATCGGGATATCCCTTAACCAGCACAAGGAGGAAATGAGAACACGACTGACGCACTCGAGCTTCTATGACATTGTTTCCTGCAATGGGGAGTTGCATTTGTAAGATATCTGACTTTAATAGCTATGGCGTTTCGCTTGATGCAACATGTTTTAGTTTTCATGTACATCTCAGGCGCATAATATGTGAATTCTAGCTGCAAGGAGAAGAGTTTCCTTCGTAAATTTTATATGTAACTGTCTTGCTAGAATTTTTGTATAGCATTAAGCTGTAGCTACTGTTTCCAGTTCGAAACTTCCTCTATTCATTTGTGCCACTGAAGTAAACACTCCAAAAAAAAGGTTCCTAAACAACTATACAAGATGCAACGGCTTAATATATCTTGAATTCTTCATGTACTGTAGGAAAATGTATCTTCCCCTCTTTCTTGAATATTAGGGCTTAATAAATCTGGAATTTTTCATGTATCCTCCTCTCTTTCTCGAAGATTAGGCACTTTTGTCGGGACCCGGATTTGCAAATCCGGAACTCTCTGTGTATACTGCACTAGTCCAAGATCACGCTAGTGCACACAGTGGAAACATAGATAAAATATCATTCCATACAACGAGTTAACTAAGAAGAAGCAATTTATTATTAAATAAAGCAAACGACCTTATGGTCAAAGTTTACACCATTATGCCTTAAGGGCTTAAGAAATAAATAACTATTACAGCGGAAAAGATAACTTGAGCCATTCGACATGCCACAGGCAATCGTCTGGAGAAACTCCTTAATCCACGTAGTCTTCATAGAATTCCTCATGATATTCAGTATTTCCTGATCCTTCTTCAGCAACTGATCAATAAAGGCGTATAGCCGTAGGTACAAAAAGTACTCAGCAAGCCGTAGGTTATTAATGCAATATATTCATGCACGGTTTGACAAGGATGGCCATATGGTTCATTTGCAAAAAGCAATAACTTGAATTGAAATACAATAAATAGATTGAAAGCACATTTATGAAAAGATAAATAAATAACTGATAGAACAATGGCAGACAACAAAACAACAGTGAACTCCTCATTTAAATCCCAACAATTCCACATTTCATGAAACACTCTATACCCCGTGTGAAATTCCCAGGCTTGTCCATGACCGCGGATGCGGCTATTCGAATAGTTTTACACTCTGCAGAGGTTGTACAACTTTACCCACAAGACATGATCATCTCTTTGTGCAATCGATAATAACACATTTCCTTTGGTGTGTCGCAGAGATATCATGACAAAGCCTTTACAATGCACTGTCTAAACTCGGTACTGCCCGATAAGGTTTCGCCCCTTAGGGCCCCCTCTTGCGCCTTGCGAATCTACCTGTCCATCCCGGAACCCACACCACCAATTGGCAGTACTCAAGGCTAGACATTGCAAATTAATCAGCTAGGTCTGTCCCATACCGGACTTGTGGTAGTACGGTTAGGCCCAGTTCAATGGCGCATAAGATTAAGTCCTTAAGTTGTCTCAGGCAAGACATCCACATCCTAATGTGCTAGAAAGCACCCCCTTTACTGCACGATCACTTGCCCGAAGGAAAACAATTTGTTCAACTAAGACCAATGGCAAACCCCGCCATGGTACAACAAATTTTACAACAGTGGCTAGCGGCCACTATTCAATATCTCATTAAGTCAAGATTAACATTAATCACATGTGACATGAATCCCAACGTATATCTAAGCATGTCTAAACATAGCTACGATAACCCAATTTTGGTATAATGATTATGTCCAACTAGTAATGTCCCAACCTAGGTTTAACAATGGATACATGGCATCCCAATAATCAAGGTGGCATAATGTCAACTAGGTATATAATTATTCCCAGCAAATAATCATTGTACAGAAATAGCATGCAATTGTATAAGTAAAGTACTTTTGTAAACATAGGTTCAATATGATCAAAGGTTACGACTTGCCTTGCTGATCTAATGCTGAGTCTTGGTCTTCGAAGTCTCCGTTCGCTCCCTCGGAATTAGCGTCTACCGAAAAAGAATGCAACGAAACCAAATAAATACAAAACAGAGATTCAAACAAGCTCAAAACTGAAAATAAATGGCTCTGAAGGATAGATCTTGATTTTAGAAAATTTAGAAACTTGAATCGCCTCAATCGGAGTTCGTATGAGCGAGAACGGGCCTCCGAAAGATTAAATTCAGAGAAAATGCTGAAAATCAGAAAAATCGGAATTTCTGGATTTATTTTTATACGGGAAAAGCTATTTATTGCGCAACGCTGACATCGTCGGGTTCACGGTAGATCGAGTCCACCGAACCCGACCGTGGTTGACGTCAGTGCTGACGCAGCGGCTCGGCTGAGGTGGCGCTAACGCGGCGCACACGCGGGCACTGACGCAGGCACTGACGCGACGGTTAGGTGTCGCGCATCCCACGGTGGCTCGAGATCAGACAGCAGAGAAGCAAGGGCTGCGGGGCGGCGACGTGGCGTGATCCGGGGCATTGCCGAGCGATCGAACGGCCACGGTTTAGCGAAGCGGGTCGACGACGAGCGGCGGTGTTATTCCGCCGGACTCCGAGAAGAAGACATGGCCGACAGCGAGACGGTACCAGATCGGATGCGGGCAGGTGCGGATCCTGAAGAGGGCGATGCGGTGAACTCAATGAGACGCGCGGCTGCGGCGGAGAGGCACCGGAGCGGCTAGATGACGTTGAAGAAGGCTTCGGTTACGGCAAAGAACTCTGGCGAGCTCGAGCAAGACAATGACGATGGCTTGAGCAACGGGAGAGGGACGACGGGTGTAGCGCGGCAAATATGGCGGCGGCTCAGATTTTTATAGCCTCGAGGGACACGCAATGGACGTGGCACGGACGCCAAGGCGTGGGCAGCGCGGACTCCGTGATGGCGGCGGCTAGGGTTCGCGGCGCGGTGCGGCTGAATCTTGGCCATCCACGTGTCGCGGATCGACGGCTCACGCGACGCGGCCGGCGCGATTAGGTTACACAGAGCGGCGAACGGCCGAGGAGGAGACGGGCGGCCGAAGCGGGAGAAAGCTAGGCGGAGCGAGCCGCGCGGAAGGAAAGGAACGGGCTGGACAGGAATTCGGCCCGAAGGGCTTTTTGAAATAAAAACATTTTCCATTTTAGGAAAATTCCAGAAATTCAAATAAAATCAGATAAATTCAAATAAATAGCAAATAAATTCAGAAAAATATCCAAAAATACAAAAAAATTCCTTAGAGCACAATGAACCCAACTAAAACTGAAAATCTTTTGTTTGATGAATATATTAATCAAATTAAATCCTTTCATTAATAGAAAATTCAAATTAAGCTGGGTTTAATGCAAGAAAAATGCAAATGGTTTATTTTTGAATTCAAACATTCCAAAACTCATATTTTGGGATGTTACAACTTTGGAACAAAGGAATTTTTTGGGATTTGGATCCTGTAGAAAATTTTCCTTCGAGTCTTTAGAATGCATCAATGAGTCCAAAAGATTCCTACGGGAAACTTTCCTTTCCTCTAAATTTGAAGGATTCTAATCTTGAGCTTAAACCTCATGTTAAAATTCCCTTGCGTAGCGAACGAGCGAGCGCTGGGGTGGCTTGCTGCGCGAGTAGCTCGCCTAGGTTCGAGTCTTCGGACTCGTTCGGATGTGCATGGAGCCGGGTACAGCTCGTGTGTGGATGTATGTGCATCTATAGAACTGAATGTCAGAGCTCCTGGTCAAAATTCAAAAAAGAAGAATTCCTTTGTGTAGTCCTAGGAAATGTCACTGTCTCTCACCTCTTCTCTCTCTATCGGGGACTGGTTACCCCTGCGTGGACAGCGATCCGCTGGCTCGACCTCGCTCGGCCGAGGAGCCGGCTCGCTAGCAAGGTCGGGCTCGGAGGACTTGGTTGGGGATGCAGATCCGGCGGTTACCGAGTCAAAGGCCCCCCCTAAAAAGCGAAGTCAAGCCGAGCGTGGGCTGCGACTTCGGCACTGTTATCGCCCAACCTCACCACGCATCACGTCCGAATCTGGCACCACGCTCCCGAGAATCTCTCCCGGCTGTTCCCTGTAACGAACTACACGGTAGAGGTATAAAAGTCTTCTCCCTGCGTGGGGTAGAGGCGGTAGAACAAAAGTAAAAGAAAGAGGACAGACACAACACGCTCGCTCGGTGCTCAACCAAGCTCAAGCACCCCTTGTATTCAAGAACAGTGCATCATCTTCCACCTTTCGCCTTCGGGCAAGACTGGAGTAGAGCTGTTACCTGTGCCGGGGGGCTCGAACCAGTATAACTCCTTGTGTCAGTCTCTCAATCTCTCTCTCTCGAAGCGGCGACCGCAGCCCTTCCTCTGGGCGGGCACGATCTTGGGCCCTGCTCCCACATCACTCCCTCCTTGCGGTCAGGTGATCCCGATCGTCGACAGTTGGCGCCCACCGTGGGGCCCGAAAGTTTCGCTCGTTCGGAAGAACTTCGCTGCTTCAACGTCACTGACGCTTTCGGCTTCAACGACAACATGTCGCATTCAGCGAGCTCGAACTCGGATGTGGTTCCCGAGCGCGAGGGCTCCATGTCCATGTTCTCACCCTCGCCGCTGTCGCGCGAACGCCTTGCCTTCATGGTTGGTAGCCACGGGTGGGCGCAGGGGCGGAGGATCGTGACCCGAAAACCGGAGGAGGTGCGACAGTTGGCCCAGGTCGCCATCAGCCAGGCTATCACCACTCTCCGATGGGAGGAACATGGGGAGATCTGCACCCCGTCCGGGCAGCCTAACCCTGCCCACCTAGGCGCTTTCACCAGCTAGGAGCATTTGCGAGCCATCGCCCGGGTTATGGATGACCCTGCTCGAGCGAGGTCGGCTCCCTTTGGTCGGGCTCTCGCCGAAGAGCTCAACAAGGCAACCGACGAGGTCGTGCCTTCGCAGCGAGGGTGAAGCTGGCACTGACGCGATGACTAATCCTCGCACGGGCACCGACGCTCTCGCCGGTCGTCTCCACACCAACGAGCCCGGAGTCCGTCGCAGTCGCCTCCACGTCATCAGGCTCAGAGCATATCCCATGAACGTGCTCGACATCGGCAGAGCGGCAATAGCGCCTTTTCGAGCAGCCGCGCGTCCGAAAGCCTTTCTTCGGACGTCCCGCCCAGGCGTCGCAACGTCCACGACCGCCTGTGCTATCACGCCGATGACGCCCGCGCCTACCGCCACGATCGGCGCGAGCTGCACCATCGACCTGCGTACGCTCGCTCCGACGACCGTGACTCCAGCTCTAGCACCGATGGCCGCCTTGCTCGACGCGGTGCTACGCCAGCCTACGGCTGCCCGGCGTATTCCGCCGTCCTTCGTCGGGTACGCTGGCCAGCCCGATTTAAACTCGTTGCGATCGAGCGGTTCGACGGGACCAAGAACCCCAACGAGTTCCTCTCGATCTACTCGACCGCGATCCTAGCGGCTGGTGGGGATGAGGCCGTGATGGCCAATTACCTCTCGACCGTGCTAGATGGCATAGTGCGCACTTGGCTCTTCAACCAGACGCCTAGCTCTTCAGATCATGGTGCCAGGTATGGGACGCCCTCCGTTCTAACTTCCAGAGTTGCTACGAGCGCCCCGAATGGAAGGACCTGGATCGTAACATCCAGGGCAAGAATGAGGCCCTTCGTGACTTTGTGCGTCGATTTATCCGCACGAGGAACTCGATCCCGAGCGTCTCTGACGAGGCCGTCATCAAGGCCTTCAAGTTTGGTGTCCGCGACCGGCGCCTCACCGAGGACCTGGAGATCACGGCGAAACTCAACATCAACAAGTTATTCCGGATGGTGGAGCGATACGCGGACGCGGACGATGTCGTGCGCTGGAAACGCGATTACGACTAGGGCAAGCTCGGCCTCAACTTTGGCGACGGCCGGTTGTGTGTGGTCGCTGCGATGAACAGCGAGCGCGAGGTGATGGAAGTACGGCGGCCCGACCAGGGGCGGTCGCAACTCAACTAGGAGAGGCCTCGACCTCAGCAAGGGCGACCACGACTTTAACAAACACAGCACTGACCCCAGTAGGGACAGCGTTGACCTAGGCCCCAGCGGGGTGACGCCTGACCACAGGGTGGTGAGAAGCGACCCAGGTACGATTCTAACAAGTTCTGCCTGTTCCATAAGGCCCAAGGCCACGACCTGCGAAACTGCAGGACCTGGCAGAACAAGTTGGATGCCTTTTATGACGGGCGTGGAGAGATGCCCACACTCCCGCAGGAGGACGGATGGCCCAACAGGGTCAACAACGACGAGGACCTTGAAGGCCTCAACCTAGAGTTTTAGCAGGGCGACTGCCATGTCTGCCATGTCGACGTGATCTTTGGCGGTTCATCAGCATATCAATCTCGGCGTGAGCTCAAGGATGTTGCGCGCACTGTGTACCAACCCTCCGTCGGGAAGCCCGCTGATCAGCCCTGCAAATGGGCTGGCACTCCGATTACATTCTCCTGGGATGATGCTCCCTCAGGGATGTCCAAGGATCTCAAGAATGCTCTGATCGTGATCCCGACCATAAGCAATACTGTGGTCAGGCGAGTCATGGTCGACGGGGGCAGCTCCCTCAACCTACTCTTAGCGAGCACGCTAGATCGAATGCAGATTCCCCGATCAAAGGTCAAGAATATAGCAGTTCCCTTCTTCGGCATCGTGCTAGGGAGCTCCTACACTCCGCTTGGGCAAGTGGTTCTGCCCGTCACCTTCGGTGACTCTGTCAATTTCTGCACCGAGCTGGTTACCTTCAAGGTGGTCGACGGAGACCTCCCCTACAACGCCATCCTCGGGCATCCGGCGCTAATCAAGTTCATGGCGGCGAACCACTACGGCCACTGCTGCATGAAGCTCCTGGGGCCCAACGACGTCATATCCGTCCACGGCGACCTCAAGGCGGTGCACAGTTGTGAGGAAAAGGCCTTGGCGCTCGCCGGCATGCTGCCCCAACGAGGCCCCAAAGTAAATTCGAAAAGCTCCCGCCAGAGGATGGCGATCCAGCCCAGCAGTGCGACGAAGGTCGTACAGCTTGAAGAGGGCGACTCGAGCAAGAGTGTAACAACATAAAAATTTCCATATTTTAAATTTTGGAGTAATTCTGATTTTTGGAATTTTTGGGAATTTATTTGCATTTATCCAAATAAGGGCTTTCTTGAAATCAATTAAAATATTGCAAAAGTTTAAACAAAGTTTTTCTGGAAATATTTTATTTGAGTTTCAAATGTCTCAAAATATTTTCCAGAATTTTTCTGGATTTCTCCGGGTATTTTTGCTATTTATTTTGGCTTTGTTTATTTATCGGATTTATTTTAAATTGAAAATGTTTTTTAAAAACGCGAGGAATAGTACTGGGCCGACCCAGCATTCTGCATAGCCTGGCCCAGCGCCAAACCCTAGCTGCCGTGCGTTCGGACCGTCGGATCGAGATCCAACGGTTGCCCTTGCGCCGCGTCGCCTGCGCGTGCGCCATCGGATCGTCACTGCGCGGATGTCCAGGATTGCGCCACGTCGATCATCTTCGCGAGATCACCAGAGGAACGTAGGCATTGATGCCCGTGAGTTTCACGCACGTCGAGGCTCCTTTAAGTGCGTCGGTTAGCGCATTCTGCAGAGGACTTCAACCCGCTCATTTTGACTCCTTTCACGCTCGCCGAGACGCTCTAGAGACCCCGTGCTTGCTCGCCATAGTTGCTCTTGCGCGCCGCCGTCGTTTTTGCTTCGCCCCGTAGTCGTCCGAGCCCTTTCGCCGTTCTCCGACCCCGTTTCGAGTTCACCGAAGCGAGCCGCGTCGAGCCCGTCAGTTCTTCTCGCCGGAGTTGCCCTCTAGCGCTGCCGAACGCGTCGTCTTCCTCAGCGCCGACCGCCTTCTCTTTTGCGCCGCCATCAACCTCGCCAAACCCTGTCGACCGTTCGATCTGCATCGTGCCGCTCCGGTGAGTCAACGTAGCCCCAAATCCTGCGCTAATCCGGCTTAAGTCGTAGCCGTTAGATCTGATACGTGCGGTTTAGATTAGATTTGGCGTTTGGTGCTTTAGATTAGATTTGAGCCATTGGATCGTGTTTGAACGCGTGAGATAGTGCCACGTCGCTAGGGCGAACAGTAAACCGCTCGGGTACCATGGGCCGTTGGATTGGATCTGTACGGTGATCGTGGGTTCGAGCTGTGTCACGTGAATCCGCGCCGTTCAGATTTGATAGTGCGGCACGGATGACGCCGCGCCCTCGCCAAATCGCGTGCTGACGTGTGTGTGTGTTGACCGAGGCACGACCGAATCTCGGCCGTTGATTTCAAACGAGCCGTCGAGATTTCGCCGCGTGTCTTCGCATAAGCCGAGGCGTCGCCGAGTCGGTGCGGGCGCTGACCGTTGGATTTGTGAGCGCCGTCGGATGCGCGACGCGTGTCACGTGGAATTCGAAGCGTTTCGGGTGACGCGGGAGATCTGACCGTTGATTTTCTTTGACGGTCATGATTGCGCCACGTGGGTGAGATCTGGCCGTCGGCTAGGATTGCTCGAGATGCTGACACGTGTTCGTGCATGAATCTCGAGGCTAGTTGAGTGACGTCGCGATGGACGTCGATCTTGGCGTCACTGGTGGGGGCCAGCGCATCGCTCGTGGGACCGAGTCCACCGTGGACTAGAGCCGGGCCGTGGACCTAGTCCATGGACCGAGGCGACGTGGCAGCACCAGGAAGCGCCATGTGTCAAATGACATCATGCTGACACAATAAATCGAGTTTTCAATAGAAAAATAAATTAATTAATTCGGGATTTTCTATTTCCTGATTTATATTTTATTTAAAACTTTGAAAGGCTATAACTTTTGCATTTTAACTCCGATTGAGGTGATTCCAGTCTCTAAAAATTTGTAAACTTGTGCTCTTTTTTCATGGTGAATTTTATTTGAATTTTTGAGGTTATGTAGTCTACTGTTTTGGTTATTTATTGCATATATAATTTTTACGCGTAGACACACATTTGCCGGAAAGTTTCGAGGAAGAGTTCGTCGCTCAAGATCAAGCTTCGGAACATGATCAGCAACTCTTCGAAGGCAAGTGATCTTTGGCCATTTTGATCCCAGTTTTAAATGTACTTTGCTTTGAAATTATGCATGCTAAGTTAATTAAAAATGAATTTAAATTAATTTGGGTAATGTAGTTAATCAACCCATATTGTTATTGCCACCTTGAGATTATTATATCTATGCCCTGAAATCATTGTCTCCCTAAGATTATTCATACTTGTTGGATATTAATATGATGCCAACACGGGAGGCTAGACCGTGATTAGATGCTTAGCCTTGCAACGGGTCATGTATGATCTTTCGGAAGAATGCCACAATACTGACTAATGAAATATTGAATGTATTTTGGAAATGGTGTGATGATGCTAAGTGATGAAAATGAGGTACGGAGACCTGTGTGGTTCTGTACCGATGTTAAGTTATTATTAGCATGTGTTGCACAATAATTAACTGGGTGGGGAAAATGATTTAGACTAGGGCAAGTGGCAAGAGGCTTAGTGTCAAGTGGGCCTGTGTGGCAATGGGTTGATGAGTGTTGTGAGTCTGTGTGCCACATTGGGCTGTGTGCCACTGTTGAGTGATGTAAGTCTTGCCTTGGTCAGCTGAGGACTTCACCTTGTAAGTCTTTGAACTGAGTCATCCGTGCAACCACATGTCTGGTTTGGTACAGACCTGGTTGACTAGGGTTCTGATATCTTCCCTCTGAATCCTCGGGGTGATAGTACGCGGGGGTGTATTTGTGTGGGGGAGCGTACCTGTGCTACGGCTTGGTGCCCATCCAACGGTGTTAGCCTGTTCTATACTTCGGCTCTTTGTGAGGGGAATGAAGGCGAAGGCAATACCGGAGAGGTTCATTGGTTAAGGTAGAGGTTCTTGAAAGGCTTTGTTACGGGCAATCACCTGTGTGGTGGGCGGCTGGCTGTATCTTGTGGGTAAAGTGTACAACATTTGCAGAGTGTCAAATCTATTCGAATAGCCGTGTCCGCAGTATTGGACATTGCTCGAGGATTACAATCAAGGGTTAGATCTTCAAAAATAAAATGTAGAAAGGGTGGCTGTGTGCTAGTGTCAAGAATAAACTAATTAAGGTTGTGTGCCAAGTTTATGGAGAAAAACTGTTTAATGAACTTAGTACTAATATTAATTGTTTCACTGCTTTTAATCTAAATAAATTGTTAGTTTAAAAATGCTGTTTGATGCAAATGAGCCAAGTAAGCCAATTCTTTGGAATAAGTCTTGCATATAGTAAAAGCAATGCATTCTGTGCATTACTTGTTGAGTGCCTTGAGTACTCACCCCTCCTTGCCTATCAACCCAACATCAGTGGAGGAGTCTACGCCAGCATGGGAGGAGGAGTACATCGAAGAGCCGGACAATTAGGGGGCAAGCCCAGTCGGTTGCCTGTGGCAAGTTGATGGGACTCCACGAAGTTTATTTGCTTTCCGTTGTTACCTTTTATTACTCTGATAATGTAAGCCCTGCGTGGCTGATTTTATGTGAAGAGACCATAAGGTCGTACAATTTAGTTTGTATAAATGTTTGCACTATTTAATATGGTATAGTTGTGAACGTTTATGATGTTCAACCCTGTAAAGATTGTGTGTTCTAGCGTGATCCTGGACTAGCACAGAATACACAGAGGGTCCAGATTCTCAGAATCGAGTCCCGACAGAGGTGGTATCAGAGCAGGCAGGCTGACTGTATGTCTTGACCCTAACTAGGTTAGCGGTGTCTTGGAGGATAAAACTATTTTTTTAAAATTTAACAACTTGAGCAAGAATATCAATGAAATCTCGACTTATCTTTGCTCTCTTGCTCCATACCTATGCTGAATTCTTACTATTATTTTCTGTCTATTTTAAATTAAAGCCTGACCAAAGTTGTGTTGGCGGATGGTCAGGAGGATCTATACCTTTGGCGAGCGCGCTGGTGGTTATGCCCCGGAGCTATGGAGGATGCTTCAAGTTCTTGGAGGTTTTGACAGGCCCCTTTACCGTGGTCGCACCTGGGCAATCAACGGTAGAGTCAGAGGCATGGCAACAATGATCACTGTCTTCGCAAGAGAGCACGCGGGAGCAAGCCGGCCGTTCAACATCACGGTCCGCAGGGTTACCTTTGAGGCCGGGATTCAGGAGTCTACGCGTCTAGCCATGAGGAGGATTGGCCAGGCTTATGCTGGAGAGCTTCGGGACACCGTGTTTCGTCTGCACCCGCAGGAGGGAGGAGCTCCAAGAGGTCAGCTTCATCTGGAGGGAGATGCGGCGGTCGTGCAGCTGGCGCGATTCGCAACCGCTCAAGAGTAGGTGATGGACCGAATAGTCCGCGAGCTTCAGTCCGTCTACGCCGCTTTGGAGGTAGTTGAGCAGACCCTTGAGGAGACCAGGTTTTTCACTTTTCAGCGGATTGGAGAGTTGGAGGACGCGCTCTACGCCGGACCGCCAGAGGTCGAGATGGAGCTCGACGAGGAGGACCCTGAGGAGTTGGTGCCTGAGCTGGAGGAGCTAGTTCCGAATCAGGAGGCCGAGGTTGAGGGGCAGGATTCCTCGCGCAAGCCAGAATGAGGGGGTGGTCACGTGACCGGTTCGCTTCGATGCCGAGCACCCGCCATTGTATGCTCCAGGGGATCCGCAGCCGGGTTGGCTCGATGAGTAATCGAGTCTAGTCGGGTGTGGTGCCGAGACTCGAGTGTTTGATTCGCGTCTTTTGTTTCAGAGTCACCATTAGGTGTGAGTCGTTGTTGAGTCTTAATGCTTGTTTGTTGTTTGCTTTGTTTCGTAAGTGTCTAGTATGCGTTGCATTGCCCTTAGGCACTTGTGAGCAACCATATTACTTTACTAAAATTAATAAAGTTGCTAAATAATTTAAGTTACACCTGTTTCCCCTATATAAGTTATTTTCTTGTCTGTGCTTTCTTCTTCTTTTCTTAACCTTGGAAGCTTTCAACAATGGTGAGGACTCGTGGCAACGTTGGAGCTAGTGGAAGTGGTGCTAATCAGGCGGAAAACCAGAATGAGGAACTAATTCCCCAACCGCCGCAGGTTGATCTGCAGAATTTGGGAGCTTTCCTGGCTGCCCAAACCCAACTTATGAACACAATGATGCAGACTATGCAGCAGATCTCCAACCAAGCTGCTGCGAATGTTCAACCAGGGGGTAACCAGGGACCACACCCTATTCCGCATCGTCGAATTCATGAGGACTCGTCCACCCACGTTCTTAGGCAATGCCAATCCATTGGAAGCAGATGACTGGTTAAGGACGATCGAAAGGAAACTACATATAACCTAGTGTGTAGGACAAGAGAGGGTAATCTATGCCTCTCATCAATTGGAAGGAACTGCTGCGGAATGGTGGGAAAACTTTGTGCAGCACACGAAGACCCACAAGGAATCACTTGGGAGGAATTCACCACAGCCTTCCGTCAGCACCATGTACCAGAAGGTATTATGGATCTTAAGAAGGAAGAGTTCTGGAATCTTAAGTAGGGTGGCCAATCAGTGGCCGACTATCTGAACAAATTCACCCAATTGGCACGCTACGCACCAGAGGAATTAGCGACGGACAAGGCCAGACAATCCCGTTTTATGAAGGGATTGAATGCTGGGCTGCAGGTAGGACTGATCACCCACACATTCCCGGACTTCCAGGAGCTAGTCAACAAGGCTCTTATCCTGGAAGATAAATGTCGGGAGTTGGACGACAATCGAAAGCGTAGAATGGCACAACAAGGAAGTCGTCAGGGCCAGCAGAGGCAGAGGACGACACCCCAACAGTTTGTTCGATACCGCCCGCAGGCGGATGTGGCACCACTCACGGCAAACCGTCCAAAGAGGCTGAATGTTCAAACTCCAGCCAGAATTGTGGTACAAACTGGAGGAAATTCCCATGCGACGGGAAGGCGTTGCTATCACTGCAACGAACTGGGGCATTTTGCCAATAATTGCCCTAAGAAGGGAGGTGTCACCCCCGTTCACTTTTACCTGGGGAACACACCCACAAGGACTCCAGTGCCAAATGTGAATCGTGCAGCAACGTCATCGGCCACTCCGTCTCAAGCAACCACGCAAGGCCGAGTCAACCACATCACCGCGGATGAGGTCCAGAATGCTACGGACGTTGTACAGGGTAAGTTCCTAATAAACTCGATGCCGACCATCGCTTTATTTGATTCTGGAGCTTCACATTCATTTGTTTCCCGAGATTTTGCTGTTCAAAATGATTTGGATATCGTGAATCTTAAATGTGTGCTTGTAGTACAATCCCCTGGATCATAACTCTGATCCAAAGTATGATGTTCTGGGGTAAGACTAATAATTAATGGAATAGAGTTCCTAGCGAACTTAATTATACTAAATACCCAAACCCTGGATGTTATCCTGGGAATAGATTGGTTAACTAAGCACAAGGCAGTGTTGGACTGTGGACGAAGAGTCATATCAGTTCAGAGTCCGAATGGGAAGAGGATTGAATTTGAAGCAACAGCAGTGTAGGATGGACAGTTGATGGTCAACAACATGAAGACCGTCAGTCTAGAGGATGTATCGGTAGTCAACGAATATCCGGATGTTTTTCCGAAGGAATTACCTGGGATGCCGCCGGATAGGGATATCGAGCTCGTTATAGAACCTGTACCAGGGACAACTCCCATAGCTAAGAGACCATACCGGATGTCCACAAATGAGTTGGTAGAGATGAAGAAGCAGATTGAAGAGCTGATGCAAAAAGGGTTTATAAGACCTAGTTCATCACCATAGGGAGCACCAGTCCTGTTCATCAAGAAGAAGGACGGAAGTTTTAGGATGTGTATAGACTATCGTGCACTCAAAGATGTGACGATAAAGAATAAGTATCCGCTACCCAGGATTGATGACCTATTTGATTAGTTGAGAGGAGCAGGAGTCTTCTCCAAGATTGATCTCCGATCGGGGTATCATCAGTTGAAGATCCGATCAGAGGATATATCGAAGACTGCATTTTTATCGAGATACGGGCACTATGAGTTCACAGTTATGTCCTTTGGATTGACGAAGGCACCAACGTATTTCATGAACTTAATAAATAAGGTTTTTATGGAATACCTGGATAAGTTCGTTGTCGTGTTTATAGATGATATCCTTGTCTACTCCAAGACGAGGGAAGAGCACGCTGAACATTTAAGGCTAGTCCTTGAAAAGTTAAGGGAACAACAGTTGTTCGCTAAATTTAGCAAATGTGACTTCTGAAAGAGTAAGGTTGAATTTCTTGGGCATATAATGACTACTGAAGGAGTGCAGTAGATCCAAGCTAAGTAGAAGCAGTATTGCATTGGGAGCCACCGAAGTCGGTAACCCAAATCCGTAGTTTCCTTGGAATGGCGGGATATTACCGTCAATTCATTGAAGGATTCTCTACAATTGCAAGGCCCTTTACCCAATTGTTAAAGAAGGCGAAGGACCGAGATGGCGAACAGAGGGGGTGAATGGTCGCAAATAAAAATTCCCCCAAAATACTCCAACAAAAACCTCGACAAGATCGCTCAAAGGAAATTGTGAAAAACCCAAAAAACTAGACAACTATGTGTACCCCAAGCTTGCATGGATAAGTACCATAAAATATGTGGGGATTTTTGAGTCACAATCCTGGTTGTCTAGTGTCCAAGATAAAGAGGAATCAATTCAAACTCTTGCTTTTAGAAAGGACATCAATTCAAATCACAAAAGTCACTTTCAGAAAAGCAAAAGCAGAATTTCAGAACTTGTCCTCAATTTGCACAGGAGGTTGGTGGGTTTCTGCAGCTCACAAAATTCTGAGAATTTTTATCCCTATGAGTATCAGAGTCGTGAAGAACTCCACCAAATTTCTCCTCAAAAAGCCTTACAGAACAAACAGGAAAAATCTAAGAACACAGTATGCTCAAGAACTTCGAGCAGAAAGTTTGTGGCTCGGTTTTCACCTTATGGCGCCCAAACAGTGCAACAAGTGAACTCCAAAATTTTTCTGCAGGTGTATATCAGAGTCCCGCATCTCCTCCAACAGGAATCACTCAAAAAGGATTTTTCATATGTTTACAAAAATCAAACACTGACTGCTGCGCGAAGAACAAGTTCTGAACAAAGTTGGAACTTGAAAGAAAAGATGTTCTCTACTCAATCCAAGAGTGCAAAAGAGATGTAAAACCATATGAACACACTCAAAACATCCAAGATCAGTAGCATTTAGAAGGAGGGGAGGCAAATCCAAATTACTTGAAAGTAAATTGCGGGAATGTAATTATGGAAAGTAAATGCTGAATTTAAATTATGTAAAGTAAAGACATAATGTAAATGCGCAAAATAAATTCAGAGGTGAATGGATAAAACTTTCATTTCTGGAAGGGGAGGTTACAAAGCCTCACATTCATGTGGGCAAAGCTCAAATGAGCATCAAAAACCTCAACACCTTCAAGGGAAGGAGGCTACCCCTCCACCCCTATTTATACTACTCTTGGGCCACCTACCACCCTTGGATGAGTCCTCAACCCTAGAGAACTCATATAAGGGCTAGGATTAACCCACACACACAGCCATGCAAGGGCTAACCCAAAACCCACACACATACCGGGTTTTCTTGCAGTTTTCAAAGCATACTACCTAGACCCGCTAACCTATCAACTAGACCTCAATCCGACGGCCCTCATTGATCCACGCGCATCTAGCTAGCATCAACTCCTTTCCTTGTCTTCTTGACTTGCCCGAACTCCGTCTCCGATCATCTTTCGCGATCTCCCAACCGTCTGGACCTCCGACGCCTCGCCTAGTCCCGGTCATCCTTCGCCTCACCATGACCTAGCACCGTCGCCTGCAACCATCAAAGACAAGGAAACTCCTCACATAGCAATGCCCACAAAGATGTGCAATAAACCATCCAACTCATCACTACCGCGTCCATACGACCAGATCGCCACTCTGGCAGAGACAACTCAAATTGCTTCATTTTGAAAATCAATCCAAATCAAACTCAAACTTGAGCACACCTTGCTCAAATAAAGTCAAATACTCATCACAAACATGGATGGACCTCCACATGGTCCTTCAATCTCCCCCTTGATGAGTATATTGACAAACCACATAAAAGGCATAAATTTGAGTTTGAAGAAAATGAAGAAGAAAGCAATTTTTAGTTGCAAAGTCAAACTTGGTCCAAAGATAGAAATTAGAACCATGACCAAGTTGACGAAGAGGAATTTAGATTTTATAGTTAAATTTAAGAAAGAGCAAGTTTTCAACAAAAACTCTAAAATCCAACTAAACATGTCAAATGTGATTATGAGATTATGATCCAATAGAAGTAGTAGCATAGTTTTACAAAGATCATAATAACCAAATAAGCATTCACATTTTTATCTTTTTAGTGATGCCTTTTCTACGTTTTCTCCCCCTTTTGGCAATATAGGCATCAATTTTTTTTATGTATGCATGAAATGCAATCGAAAGAGCTTTGAAGATTATCCAATTGATCAAAATGGAAGGATATTACACCAAGCTTGTCAATTTCAGAAGATGACTAAACTAAGACATGTCCAAGTGCAAATACGAGCTTAGTTTTGAATATTTCATTTTTAGCAAGATTAGACAAGTGCAACACTTAGCTTTAGTTTCAAAAATAGAAGAATAGCCACTCTAAGGATCAAAAGGAAAACCTAGAGTTCAACCTACTCAACACTTTGGGGAATCTAGAAGAGCATACAAGGTCCTTCGGGCTCATTTATCACTTAATGCAAATTTTGATTTATCATCATACAAGACATAGAGGGTGCAAATGTTTGACATTATTTGCATTCTTTACCCACATATGTCTTTGTTTTTAATTTATTTGCATTTTCTTTTGACAACCAATTGACTCAAGCCGTATGCGACCATCTCAAGATGAACTCTTAAGAGGATGATCTAGGTCAAACACGATGTATTCCAAGTTCATCCCAAGTGCAATGGGAAGCGGTCGTGTGAATGCAAGGTGTTGAGTCATATGTGCACAAGAAGAGTCAATTTTGTTTAATTTTCATTTTTAGCACAATGATTTATGAGCAATTGAAGGACTCTAGCATGGATCAAACTAGTTTCACCCAAGTTGCTATAGGGACTCTAGAGAACTCCTAAATTTCTCAAATTATGGCACAAACCTCTAGAGAAGAAACCTAGCAAGTAAAAGCAACAAGTTTCATCAAGTTTTTCATTTAAGGCTTATTTCATTTTTAAGCTTAGCAAGTTAAATGAACTTGGACATACCTAAGCTAGTGATTTTCTTCAAAAGATGTAGCATGGTGTATAGCATGAAGAAGAAATCAATTGCATAATAGACAAAGCTCATAAAATGAAAATGCAGTCTAAATGCAATGCATGAACAGATTCCCAAACTCCCCTCAACAAATGAATCAATTTTAAGCTCAAATCTGGTTAAAGTTGAGTTATTATCAAGATTAGGCATAAAGAAAACCCGAATGAACTCAATAACAACGGAAAAACAGAATGAGGAGAAGAAGCCGAGAAAGCGCAAAACTGGATGGCTATTGAGCATAGATAAGATAGAAGAGACTCACTACGGCTTAGACTCGCTCTTATCTTCCCAGTGATGACATAGGGAAGTCGACTCTAGATCCCAACTAAGGAGTGCACATGCACACTGTCTACCCAGAGGCCCAATACCGCTAGACTTATAAGACTGTGAGGGAACTCAACCTAGAGAGAAGAGAGAACGACTAATCACGCATGATAGCAACCTAAAGCACAAGATAAGAGGTCCATGGAAGGCATGCCGAAGTCTAAGTGAGTGAACTCAACTCAAGAAAATAAGCCCAAAGTCACCTGTAAGAAGAAAGGAAATGCTGGAAGAAAATATATACATATAATACAGATCGGCTCCCCTCAAGATATGACATATGAGCTCATAAACCCAAGCTCAAATCCCCCAACACACTCTACTCCCCTTGAGGCACTCTAAAACTCTCACCTCACAAGAGATAGGTAGAAAGCTAGAGGAGAAGAGATAAGATCTAAAACCACATGGTCTCTAAGGAGCAAGATGGCTCAAGGTAAGAAGCAACCTAACTATGCTAGAAGTCCAACCAAAAGACTCTAGACAAACAGACACAAGCTCTACCTACAAAAGAACCACAACCTCCTAAGAGACCCATCACTATCATCAACATTTTCAGAGGTACTTACCTCTTTGCAGTGTAGTGCAAGTAGTGGCAAATGACCAAGTGGATCCAAAAAACAGAGGAAGAAGACTTAGAGATATTCCTAGGATGATGGTCTCCTCACCAGAAAGCCTACACACATGCATCCAACAAATCTATGCTTTCGAAACTGGGGTTAGGCAGATCCAGTTCCTAGGCACGAATGGACAAGATACAGGAAAAGTGTGGCAAATGATCATCTAGAGCATGAACATGATGCATAAGGTAATGTAAGGTCATGATCACAACCAAGCTAAAGATAGCATCAAGATCCATATATCCATAGACAACAGTGAAAACATATCCACATGATAAACAACAGCAAGGTGCATCATAGCTTTGTCATCTTCGAGAAGAAGCTAAGCAAGGTGCATCATAGCAACAAAATGCTAGCAGGGATCATGTGCAAGCCTAGAAATACATGGATCAAGATACTACCCTAAACATGGCAATGAGCATGTAAATGAAGCAATACCACAATGAAGCACAACGACATGCTACTAGATATAACATGAGCAAGATGAATGAAGACAACCAAAGAGGATCATGCATAAAACAAACCAATTAGCAACATCAAGATCCATTTATCCATAGTCTCAATAACAATATTTACATGTGCGAAAAGGCCCGCCAAAAGAAGACCAAACAAAAGGTCATGAGGACACAGACAAAGATGAAAGTAAATGGTGACAATGGACACAAAGATGAGAAGCTACTTATGGCAACACTCTATGCATGATGATGAATACATGCCATGAATGAAGAACACAAGCTCAAGCAAAAATAGGTATGAAGCATATAAGCATGAAGGACAATAAAAGGTGATCATGAACAATATAAGTCACACAGCGGCAGCTAGATCATATGACCCTAATCTCATGAAAGGCATTCACATGTAGCACAAAGTCTGACAAACAAAGTCTAAACAAAGCTAATCATGGATGTAATAGAAAATCAGGGTCATATAACCTAGATACTACTCATGACAAAATAAAGTAAATGATATAAGACGTGCCCATAGTTAACACAAATGCTCATACCAAATGAACAATATCATGGACAGGATAAAAACAAGAAAATCACATCTTCGGGAAAGAGCTCATGAATTTAGGATATAATACATGAAGCACAAAGATGGTTGGGGAAAACATGCTATGGCACAAAACAAGATAGACAAAAACTAACAAGACCTAGCAAAGTACATATAATACACATGGGAGCAAGAGCAATCACAACATGTCATGGAAATGATGATCACAAGTATAACCGACATGAGGGTATGAGATAGCTCACCATGAAAGTGGATGTCCCCAATGCTGTTATCATGAAGCTCAACACTTGTGGAGCGAAACACGAGGCAAACAAAGTTGAAAGTACATGCAGGTTAGCATGATGCTCATGATGGTCATGCAGGAAGATCCAATCCTCTAGAGACAAGCCGCAAAGGCCAACTCGGAATTCACATCGAGTGCCAACATTGAAAAGCGACAAACCGATCCTAGATGAGATTAGTAAAGATCAACATGACCAACATACTTACCTGCAACTCTTGCCGTGAGTAGGTACCTCGAGGAAAAACGAGGTCCACTACTTATGCACGGCGAAGATGATGCCTCAGGACAACTCATGGACTAAGAATCGAACTAAGAAAGGACAAGTCCACAAGATGACCCAAATCCACTCCACTAGGCAGTGATCACATCCTCAAGCTAGCCTCAAGCGACTCATGCCATGAGAAAGGCAAAAGGCACTTAAAAGCATCATCGCATAGACATGACACAAGGAATTGACACAAGAGGGAAAGATGACTCAGTACTGGGATAGAGTGAAGACTTAGGAACCCAATACTGAACCATACGACACCTCAGAGTACCAGCCACAGAAGAAGACTGGACTCGAGTGTCTCTCTGACGCTCAACTCTCACACGATCAGGAGCAACTCGTAGATAATCTAGAGTCAAAGCGGGTTGGCACGCCGTGGTGCAAAAGCCGACCATCCCAAGAAGGTCGCTCGGATCTCCTACCGAAAACACCTCACGCCACCGATATCTACCTCGATGGGAAAACGAGGAATATCAAGAAGACGACGGAAAGATCGACTACGAACAGCTCAGGGCTAAAACTCAAAGAACTAGCATGAAAACCGAGTCTGGACGCTGCCCAAACACAAAGCTACTCTCTAACTTGTCTAGAAGCGGTGTGTGTCTTAGGAGCACTCAAAGTCCGGGATGACCACAATACCCTAAGAGCAGCAACACGCCACGCCGAGTGATCTTGGCGCGCTCAAGCGTAAATCTACTAGGTGACCATCCTTCTGGAAGGTGCATGTGTACTTCGCCTTGCTAGAGGCGAATAATAGGAGTAACACCCTTCCGGTCGAAGTCCTATGGACAACCCCAAGAGACCTAAACTTCGTGGTGCTCACTCAGGGAGCTACCACAATCTCACCACTCTTGGAGCCGCACAATGGTGGGAGGATGCGCCGAGCGTGCTCCAAGGGATCAAATCCTAGACCTTGATTGAATCTACTAATCTTGGATTGGTCTAGAATAAGATTGAGCTTCTTCTTGCCTCCAACAAACTTCTCGAGAGTGCTCATAAGATCTTGGCAATCTCGGAAGAAAGAAGCACAAGAAGAACAGGGGAAGGAGAGGAAGAAGAAGAACCGTAAAGAGAAGATCTCTCAAAGACGTGCTTTTTGTTCCTTAGCACGGCTGCCTCAATCTTGAGGGCCTCACAAGAAACGCAAGGAGCATCTCTAATCCTAAGGGTTTGGTCTTTTAACTTCTTCTTAAGCTCGACATGGATTTGATCCACATCATCCTTAACCCCAACACACAAACAAGCAACCAGTTTGTGACTTAACTAGTAAATCCTTAGCAAGTTGATCACACTTGACATTCAAAGCATCATTGTCAAGTTTTAGTTGCTTCTGACCCTCACATGAGTATTGGGTCCTTAGAAGCATGCAATTCAAATTCATCATTTCTAGCGTAAAGCTTTCTAAGGTGTTCGCTCATGGCATCAATTTCGCAAGCAATTTAGGGCAATTAGCACATGATGGAGTGGAGTGAGCATGAAGAAAACTAGCCTCAACAGAATAGCATCAATAGAACTAGTGCTAGCATTCTTCAACCTAAGACCATCAAGTTCAAGAAGCACACTATCATGTATGGTCCTTAGGTTCTCCAACTCCACAAGAATAGCATCACACAAAGAGCAATCATCGGTGACTCGGAGGGAGAAGATCTAAGTGAAGCTAACTCCGAGTCAAGGTACCTACTTCTTTCTCAAGCTCCGTACACCTAGCTCTAGCTCTAGCATGAAATTTTCCTAATTTGCGAAAGCTTCGTTGAGCTGGTCATAGGAGGGTACCTCATCCGAGTCGCCAGAGAGCTCGAGTCGCCGATGTCGTTGGTGTCGCCATGAAGCACATGCCGAGAAGTCATCGCCGCCCTTCTTCTCTTGCGGATCATCCTCGCCTCGTCGCTCCATGTCTCCGTGTCGGAGAGGTTGATGTCGCTGCGCGGCGAGGACGCGTGGAAGAGCTTCTTGTTCTGGAGAAGTTGCGTACTTCTTCTCGTGCGCCGTTCACGAACCGAGGCTTCTTGTTGCGGTTCTTGTCGGTGTAGTCGTTTTGCCCGAACCGCCAACGCCGTTTTGCCCTTCTCCGCCTTGGGATAGTTCGCCGAATGTGGTTGGGGCCACCACACTCGGGCGGTGATCATGCCACCTCTCTTCCTCTCTCTCACCCTCTTGTATGCATGAGAAAACTTGCGAGCGAGAAGAGCAAGCTCATTTTCTGAAATTTTTCCAGCTTGGTCATCGCTAGCTCGCAAAGGGCGGAAAGAGAGAAACCAATAGAAGGATCAAGAAGAAGATCCAATGGGATCGGTGACCAAAGCCATCGACTGAGATTTCGTCTTCCGAGAGACGACATCGATCTCATGAATCTTGACGCGGGAATAAAGCCCGTCAAGAGTCAGAGTCGATAAGTCGGTGGTGTCCTTGATGGTGGTCACCTTCATCTCCCAAACCCGAAGGTTGAGTGCGGTCAAGAAATGCCGAGCATTGTCCGAGTCGGTATATGCAACCAATCGCGGAGGTCGCCAAAATCTTTGTAAACCGACCAAAACACTAGTCGAGACTCTCACGGTAGCGTTGATCAAACTTGTTGTACTCGCGCTTGAACTGGTCTCGCCTCACGTCTTGATTTGAGTAGAGCCCTCATGGTAAGCATCGAGGGTTACCCAAATCTCGTGAGCGGAGCGAAGGTGAGAAATCCTATCATACTCACGCGGCTAAGACCTGTATGAGAATGTTCCTTGCCTTAGCATTCGCCTCAACGCCAACCATATTGATGGCCGTGACATTTTCATCGCTTGGAACCTCATACGGGAGTTTCACCTTACGCCATATCGTAGCCACGGCAATGATGTATGACTCCATCCGAGACTTCCAAAAGGAAAATCAACTCCATTAAAGATGGGAGGCTTGGTGCAATATTTGTCCGTCGCCATGGCTCTTGAGACCGGTCAAGATCTAGAAAGAGCAGAACCGGCTCTGATACCAATTGAAGGACCGAGATGGCGAGCAGAGGGGAGGTGAATGGTCGCAAATAAAATTCCCCAAAATACTCCAACAAAAACCTCGACAAGATCGCCAAAGGAAATTGTGAAAACCCAAAAACTAGATAACTATGTGTACCCCAAGCTTGCATGGATAAGTACCATAAAATATGTGGGAATTTTTGAGTCACAATCCTGGTTGTCTAGTGTTCAAGATAAAGAGGAATCAATTCAAACTCTTGCTTTTAGAAAGGACATCAATTCAAATCACAAAAGTCACTTTCAGAAAAGCAAAAGCAGAATTTTCAGAACTTGTCCTCAATTTGCACAGGAGGTTGGTAGGTTTCTGCAGCTCACAAAATTCTGAGAATTTTTCTCCCTATGAGTATCAGAGTCGTGAAGAACTCCACCAAATTTCTACTCAAAAACCTTACAGAAAAAACAGGAAAAATCTAAGAACACAGTATGCTCAAGAACTTCGAGCAGAAAGTTTGGGGCTCGGTTTTCACCTCATGGAGCCCAAACGGTGCAACAAGTGAAGTCCAAAATTTTTCTGCAGGTGTATATCAGAGTCCCGCACCTCCTCCAACAAGAATCACTCAAAAAGGATTTTTCTATATTTTTTAAAAAATCAAACACTGACTGCTCCGCGAAGAACAAGTTCTGAACAAAGTTGGAACTTGAAAGAAAAGATGTTCTCTACTCAATCCAAGAGTGCAAAAGAGATGTAAAACCATATGAACACACTCAAAACATCCAAGATCAGCAGCATTTAGAAGGAGGGGAGGCAAATCCAAATTACTTGAAAGTAAATTATGGAATGTAATTATGGAAAGTAAATGCTGAATTTAAATTATGTAAAGTAAAGACATAATGTAAATGCGCAAAATAAGTTCAGAGGTGGATGGATAAAACTTTCATTTCTAGAATGGGAGGTTACAAAGCCTCACATTCATGTGGGCAAAGCTCAAATGAGCATCAAAAATCTCAACACCTTCAAGGGAAGGAGGCTACCCCTCCACCCCTATTTATACTACTCTTGGGCCACCTATCACCCTTGGATGAGCCCCTCAACCCTAGAGCACTCATCTAAGGGCTAGGATTAACCCACACACACAGCCATGCAAGGGCTAACCCAAAACCCACACACATACCGGGTTTTCTTGCACGGTTTTCAAATCATACTACCTAGACCCGCTAACCTATCAACTAGACCTCAATCCGATGGCCCTCATTGATCCACGCGGCATCTAGCTAGCATCAACTCCTTTCCTTGTCTTCTTGACTTGCCGGACTCCGCCTTCAATCATCTTCCGCGATCTCCAACCGCTTGGACCTCCGACGCCTCGCCTAGTCCCGGTCATGCTTCGCCTCACCATGACCTAGCACCGTCGCCTGCAACCATCAAAGACAAGGAAACTCCTCACATAGCAATGCCCACAAAGATGTGCAATAAACCATCCAACTCATCACTACCACGCCCATACGACCGCATCGCCACTCTGGCAGAGACAACTCAAATTGCTTCATTTTGAAAATCAATCCAAATCAAACTCAAACTTGAGCACACCTTGCTCAAATAAAGTCAAATACTCATCACAAACATGGATGGACCTCCACATGGTCCTTCAGAAGGAAAAGAAATTCTTGTGGACATCAGAATGTGAAAAGAGTTTTCAGGAGTTGAAGAAACGGTTGACGTCAGCACCTGTATTGGTCTTACCTGATGTTCATCAAAGCTTTGATATTTATTGTGATGCATCGCGGCAAGGATTGGGGTGCGTATTGATGCAAAACAGAAAGGTAGTTGCATATGCATCGAGGCAATTGAGGCCACATGAGGAGAATTACCCGACCCATGATCTGAAATTGGCCGTCGTAGTGCATGCACTGAAGTTATGGCATCACTATCTCATCGGAAATAGATGTGAAGTGTATACAGATCATAAGAGCCTTAAGATATCTTCACGTAACCTGACTTAAATATGAGGCAAAGGAGATGGCTAGAGTTGATTAAAGATTACAATGTTGGAATCCATTACCATCCTGGTAAAGCTAACATTGTGGCTGATGCCTTGAGTCGGAAGAGCCACAGTGTAAATGTCTTTGCTGGGAACAAGTCAGCCGAGTTGTGCAATGAATTTTAAATTGGGGTTGGAAGTAGTACCAGAAGGATTTTTGGCAACCTTGGAGGTAAAACCTACCCTGGAGGACCAGATCAGAGAAGAACAAAAAGATGACGATAAGATCAAAAGAATCAAGTCCAAGATGGATGAAGGCAAGGCCAAGGATTTCAAACTGGATGAGCAAGGCACTATGTGGTTTAAAGGACGCATTTGTGTACCAAACAAAAAGGAACTAAAGCAGTTAATCTTGGAGGAAGCTCATGACTCCAAGTATTCAATTCATCCAAGAAGTGCCAAAATGTACCAAGACCTGAAGGAAAGCTTTTGGTGGCCAAGCATGAAGCGGGAAGTTGCAAAGTATGCCGCATTATGTGACATATGTCAAAGAGTTAAAGCTATGCATCAAAAGGCCAGCAGGATTATTGCAACCCCTAAAGATACCCGAATGGAAATGGGAAGATATCGGTATGGATTTCATATCCGGTTTACCCAAAACTCCAGGGGGATATGACTCCATATGGGTCATAATAGATCATTTAACTAAAGTTGCACATTTCATATCGGTAAAGACCACATACTCAGGAGATCGGTTAGTAGAATTATACATGGCAAGGATCGTTTGTCTGCACGGAGTTCCGAAGAAAATAGTGTCCGACAGAGGTACTCAATTTACGTCAAGATTTTGGGGTAAACTGCATGAGGCAATGAGAACTTGTCTAAATTTCAGTACAGCATACCATCCACAGACAGATGGTCAAACTGAGAGAGTTAACCAGATATTGGAAGATATGCTGAGAGCTTGTGCTTTAGCATATTCTACTTCTTGGTACAAGTGTTTGCCCTATGCTGAGTTCAGCTACAATAACAGTTATCAGGCAAGTTTACAGATGTCTCCATTTGAAGCTCTGTATGGCCGATCCTGTCGAACACCGTTGAATTGGAATGAGACTGGTGAACGGCATGTTTTTGGTCCGGATATACTTCAGAAAGCGGAAGAACAGATCACCATAATCAGGGAAAGACTGAAGATTGCTCAATCAAGGCAGAAGAGTTATGCCGACAATCGTCGCAGGGAATTGAGCTTTGAAACTGAAGATTTTGTGTATCTCAGAGTTACACCACTCAAAGGAGTCCGAAGATTCCATGCAAAAGGAAGCTCGCACCCAGATATGTCGGACCATTCAAGATCCTGAGTCGCAGAGGTGAAGTTGCGTACCAATTGGAGTTGCCGCAGTTACTGGTAGGAGTACATGATGTATTCCATGTATCGCAATTGAAGAAGTATCTTCGAGTACCAGAAGAACAAACACCTTTTGAAGAAATCGAGCTACAAGAAGATCTGACTCATAAAGAGCATCCGGTGAAGATTCTGGACACAATGGACAGAGAAACCAGGATCAAGTCAATGCGCTTTTGCAGAGTTCAATAGAGCAATCATTCGGAAAGTGAGGCGACGTGAGAATGAGAAGAAGATCTGAAAAAGGAGTTTCCAGACCTATTTCGTAGTCATCCCTGAATCTCGGGGTCGAGATTCTGTTTAGGTGGGGGGGAGGTTTGTAACACCCTAAAAATTTCCATATTTTAAATTTTGGAGTTATTTTGATTTTTGGAGTTTTTGGAAATTTATTGGAATTTATTTGCATTTATCCAAATAAGGGCTTTCTTGAAATCAATTAAAATATTGCAAAAGTTTAAGCAACGTTTTTCTGGAAATATTTTATTTGAGTTCCAAATGTCTCAAAATATTTTTCAGAATTTTTCTGGATTTCTCCGGGTATTTTTGCTATTTATTTCGGCTTTGTTTATTTATCGAATTTATTTTAAATCGAAAATATTTTTTAAAAACGCGAGGAATAGTACTAGGACGGCCAAAGATCGTGCTTAGCCCGCCTGGCCAAACCATAGCCGTCTGCGTTGCTCGACCGTCGGATCGAGATCCAACGATTGCCGCATTGCGCTTGCCGTCGCCGCGGCGCGCGCGCATCGGATCGTCGCTGCGTGGACGTCCAGGATTGCGCCACGTCGATCGTCTTCGCGAGATCACCGGAGGAACGTGGGCATTGATGCCCGTGAGTTTCACCGGCGAGTTTCACGCACGTTGAGGCTCCTTTAAGTGCCGTCGGTTAGCGCATTCTACAGAGGACTTCAAGCCGCTCATTTTGACTCCTTTCACGCTCACCGAGACACTCCAGAGACCCCGTGCTAGCTCGCCGTAGTTGCTCTTGCGCGCCGCTGTCGTTTTTGCTTCGCCTCGCCGTCGTCCGAGCCCTTCCGCCGTGCTCCGACCCCGTTTCGAGTTCACCGAAGCGAGCCACGTCGAGCCCGTCAGTTCATCTCGCTGGAGTTGCCCTCTAGCGCCGCCGAACGCGTCATCTTCCTCAGCGCCTGCAGACTTCTCTTTTGCGTGGTCGTCGACCTCGCCAAACCCCGTCGACCGTTCGATCTGCATCGTGCCGCTCCGGTGAGTCCACGTAGCCCCAAATCCTGCGCTAATCCGGCTTAAGTCGTAGCCGTTAGATCTGATACGTGCGGTTTAGATTAGATTTGGCGTTTGGTGCTTTAGATTAGATTTGAGCCGTTGGATCGTGTTTGAACGCGTGAGATAGTGCCACATCGCTAGGGTGAACAGTAAAGCGCTCGGGTACCATGGGCCGTTGGATTGGATCTGTACGGTGATCGTGGGTTCGAGTTGTGTCACGTGAATCCGCGCCGTTCAGATTTGATAGTGCGGCACGGATGACGCCGCGCCCTCGCCAAATCGCGTGCTGACGTGTGTGCGTGTTGACCGAGGCACGACCAAATCTCGGTCGTTGATTTCAAACGAGCTGTCGAGATTTCACCGCGTGTCTTCGCATAAGCCGAGGCGCCGCCGAGTCGGTGCGGGCGCTGACCGTTGGATTTGTGAGCGCCATTGGATGCGCGACGCGTGTCACGTGGAATTCGAAGCATTTCGGGTGATGCTGAGATCTGACCGTTGATTTTCTTTGACGGTCATGATTGCGCCACGTGGGTGAGATCTGGCCGTCGGCTAGGTTTACTCGAGATGCTGACACGTGTTCGTGCACGAATCTCGAGGCTAGTCGAGTGACGTTAGCGCGACGCCGATCGCCGACGCCACCGTGGGGCCAGCACACTGCTCGTGGACCGAGTCCACCGTGGACCAGAGCCAGGCCGTGGACCCAGTCCATGGACCGAGGCGATGTGGCAGTACTAGGAAGCGCCACATTTCTGATGACGTCATGCTGACGCAATAAATCGAGTTTTCAATAGAAAAATAAATAAATGAATTCGGGATTTTCTATTTTCTAATTTATATTTTATTTAAAACTTTGAAAGGCTATAAATTTTGCATTTTAACTCCGATTGAGGTGATTCCAGTCTCTAAAAATTTGTAAAATTGTGCTCTTTTTTGATGGTGAATTTTATTTGAATTTTTGAGGTTATGTAGTCTACTGTTTTGGTTATTTATTGCATATATAATTTTTACGCGTAGACACAAATTTGCTAGGAAGTTTCGAGGAAGAGTTCGTCGCTCAAGATCAAGCTTCGGAACACGACTAGCAACTCTTCGAAGGCAAGTGATGCTTTGGCCATTTTGATCCCAGTTTTAAATGTATTTTGCTTTGAAATTATGCTTGCTAAGTTAATTAAAAATGGATTTAAATTAATTTGGGTAATGTAGTTAATCAACCCATATTGTTATTGCCACCTTGAAATTATTATATGTATGCCCTGAAATCATTGTCACCCTAAGATTATTCATACTTGTTGGATATTAATATGATGCCAACACGGGAGGCTAGACCGTGATTAGATGCTTAGCCTTGCAACGGGTCATGTACGATCTTTCGGAAGAATACCACAATACTGACTAATGAAATATTGAATGTATTTTGGAAATGGTGTGATGATGCTAAGTGATGAAAATGAGGTACGGAGACATTTGTGGTTCTGTACCGATGTTAAGTTATTATTGGTATGTGTTGCACAATAATCAACTGGGTGGGGAAAATGATTTAGACTGGGGCAAGTGGCAGGAGACTTAGTGTCAGGTGGGCCCATTGTGGCAATGGGTTGATGAGTGTTGTGAGTCTGTGTGCCACATTGTTCTCGTGGCACTGTTGAGTGATGAAAGTCTTGACTTGGTCAGCTAAGGACTTCACCTTGCAAGTCTTTGAACTGAGTCTTTCGTGCAACAACATGTCTAGTTTGGGACAGACCTGGTTGACTAGGGTTTTGATATCTTTCCTCTGAAACCTCGGGGTGACAGTACACAGGGGTGTATTTGTGTGGGGGAGCATACCTGTGCTACGGCTTGGTGCCCATCCAACGGTGTTAGCCTGTTCTATACTTCGTCTCTTTGTGAGGGGAGTGATGGAGAAGGCAATACCAGAGAGGTTCATTGGTTAAGGTAGAGGTTCCTGAAAGGTTTTGTTACGGGCAATCACCTGTTTGGTGGGCGGTTGTATCTTGTGGGTAAAGTGTACAACCTTTGTAGAGTGTCAAATCTATTCGAATAGCCGTGTCCGCGGTATTGGACATTGCTCGGGGATTACAGTCAATGGTTAGATCTTCAAAAATAAAATGTGGAAAGGGTGGCTATGTGCCAGTGTCAAGAACAAACTAATTAAGGTTGTGTGCCAAGTTTATGGAGAAAAACTGTTTAAAGAATTTAGTACTAATATTAACTGTTTCACTGTTTTTAATCTAAATAAATTGTTAGTTTAAAAATGTTGTTTGATGCAAATGAGCCAAGTAAGCCAATTCTTTGGAATAAGTCTTGCATATAGTAATTGTAATGCATTCTATGCATTACTTGTTGAGTGCCTTGAGTACTCACCCCTCCTTGCCTATCAACCCAACATCAGTGGAGGAGTCTACGCCAGCATGGGAGGAGGAGTACATCGAAGAGCCGGACAATTAGGGGGCAAGCCCAGTCGGTTGCCTGTGGCAAGTTGATGGGACTCCACGAAGTTTATTTGCTTTCCGCTGTTACCCTTTATTTCTTTGATAATGTAAGCCCTGTGTGGCTGATCTTGTGTAAGGAGACCATAAGGTCGTACAATTTAGTTTATATAAATGTTTGCACTATTTAATATGGTATCGTTGTGAACGTCTGTGATGTTCAACCCTGTAAAGACTGTGTGTGCTTGCGTGATCCTGGACTAGCACGGAATACACAGAGGGTCCAGATTCTCAGAATCGGGTCCCGACAAAGAGGGTACATGTTTCAGCCGAGCTCAATTCGAAATAGGAACTCGAGTTCGTCACCTTCCTCTGCGCCAACAAAAACATATTCGCTTGGGAACCAGCAGACATGCCAGGAGTCCCGAGGGAGGTGATCGAGCATAAATTACAAATAAGGACTGGTTGCCGACCTGTACGCCAGAAGCTGCGCTACTTCTCTCCCGAGAAGATGATGATAATAAAGGGGACAAGCTCTTGAAGGCTGGCTTCATCCATGAGATTGACTACTCCGAATGGCTAGCCAACCCAGTTATCCTACAGAAGAAAGGCGAGAAGTGGATGATGTGTGTCGATCACACAGGTCTGAACTCGGCGTGCCCAAAGGATAAATTTCCTCTTCTGCGCATAGAGCAGATCGTCGACTCCACCGCCAACGCCAAGATGCTGAGCTTCCTTAACGCCTACTCTGGCTACCATAAAATTAAGCTCGCAGTCGACGACGAAGACAAGATGGCCTTCATCACGCCGTTTGGAACGTTCTGCTACACAATCATGTCATTCGGCCTCCGCAACACGGGCGCGACATTCCAGCGGCTGATGTTCAAGACCTTTGACCCTCAGATCGGCCACAACCTCGAGGTCTACGTTGACGACATCATCGTCAAGAGCTCTTCTTAAGACGATCACATCAACGACCTTGCGAGACCTTCACTAGCCTGAACAAGCACGACATCAAGCTCAACCCCGAAAAATGTGTGTTCGGTGTTACCTCGAGCAAAGTGCTCGGCTACATGATCGGGGGCTCGGGAGTCAGCCCGAACCCGGAGAAGATCGAGGCGATCGAGAAGATGACTCCCCCGACCTCGACAAGACAGGTCCAGTGCCTCACCAGTCGCATGGCCGTCCTCAGTCAGTTCATCTCAAGGCTCGGTGAGCGCGGGCTACTGTTCTTCAAGACGCTGCGCAAGCACGGGGGCTTCGAATGGACACCCGAAGCTCAACGGTCCTTCGATGAGCTGAAAGCATACCTTTTGAGCCCACCGCTACTCACGACCCTGCGCCTGGGTGAGACGCTGCTACTCTACCTCGTTGCCACGACCTAGGCAGTCAGCGTCGTCCTGGTGGTCGAGCGTGACGGTTGGCAGCAGCCAATCTACTATGTCGGCGAGGTGCTTCATGGACCAAAGGAGCGTTACCTCGAGGTCCAGAAGCTGCTCACGCCCTCTTCATGGCTTCGTGCAAACTCCAGCACTACTTCCAAGCGCACACAGTGTTTGTCCCAGAAGCCTGAGGAACCCAGAAGCCAGAGGTCGCATCGCCAAGTGGGCCATGGAGTTGGCAGAATTCGACTTTTAGTTTGCGATGCGCACCGCCTTCAAGTCGCAAGCGCTCGTCGACTTCATGGTCGAGCAGACATCGCAGCCGATCCCCGAGCCTGAGGTCGAGGAAGAGAAGCCATGGAGCATATACTTCGACTGCTCCAGGTCATTCGAGCGCTCGGGGGCTGGTATCTTCATCATCATACCCCGGGGAGACAAACTGAGATATGTGATTCGCTTCGGTTTTCCCGCAACTAACAACACGGCAGAGTATGAGGCCCTCCTGGCGGGTCTCCTAGCTTGCAAGTCACTAGGCGTGCGTCGGCTGGTTGTCAAGGGCGACTCTCAGCTCGTCATCAACCAGTACAACAAAAACTACCAGTGCTCAGAGGGCTCAATGGCCAGGTACCTCGCCAAAGTGCGCAAGATTGGAGAAGTGGTTCCGGAACCTAGAAATCAAGCACGTACCCAGGAAGGACAACTCCAGCGCCGACCTCCTGTCGAAGCTCGGGTCGCCTGGTGGTGAGACTCCATCGGATGTCATCCTAGAGACCTTGGTGGCACCCTCCATCACCGACCAAGAAGACTTAGTCGCCTCCTCGAGAGTGTTCCCTCGTGGACGAAACCGATTGCCAAGTTCCTCGACCGGGGCGAGCTCTCGGACGACCCGTTCGAGAGGAGTAGAATCAGGTGCCGAGCGAGCTCGTACAAGCTCGCTAACGGGCAACTCTATCGTCGGGGCACCTTGGGTGTTATGTCGAAGTGCGTCACCCAGAGGAAGGTAAGTACCTACTCAACGATATCCATTTGGGCCTCTGCAGTGCGCATTCCTCTTTCAGGACCATGGTCGGCAAGGCGTTCCGCATGGGATTTTATTAGCCAACAACGATGCAGGACGCTCGGGACATCGTTCGCTCCTACCAAGCCTGCT
This sequence comes from Otatea glauca, assembly GCA_036346275.1. Lineage (NCBI taxonomy): Eukaryota > Viridiplantae > Streptophyta > Magnoliopsida > Poales > Poaceae > Otatea > Otatea glauca. The sequence goes on along the minus strand of CM070721.1, from coordinate 39,815,763 downwards.
AGTTCCATGCCTGGAAGTCACATCAGCTGGCCTACGCCCTCCATACCATCCCACTCGCCTGGCCGTTCTCGACTTGGGGCCTTGACATCCTCAGCCCTTTCCCTCAGGCGGTCGGGGGGAAGAAGTTCCTGTTCGTCACAATCGACACCTTCACCAAGTGGATCGAAGCTGAACCAGTCTCGGCCATCACCGCCTGAGCCACCGTGAGGTTTTTCCACTCGCTTGTGATCACGAGGTACGGTGTCCCATGCAGGATCATCACCAACAACGGGTCGCAGTTCACCAGCGAGCTATTTCGAGAATACTGCGAAGACATGGGCACCAAGGTCTGTTATACCTCGATGGGCCACCCCCAGAGCAACAGAGCGGTCGAGCGCGCCAATGGATAGATCATCCAGGCGTCAAGAGGCGAGTCTTCGATGAGCTCGAACAGCACGACCGGGCCTCGGTGGACGAGTTTCCCACCGTCCTCTGGTCCGTTCGCACCACGTCTAGCCGAGCGACAGGGGCTACCCCTTTCTAGGTCATGTTCGATGCTGAAGCCGTCTCGCCCACTAAGGTCAAGCTGGGCTCCGCTAGGGTCAGCTTGGTCGACCAGGTCGACTTCGAGCAAGAGTGGTCTCTCGACCTTGCCCTAGCGGAAGAAGTAAGAAGCCGTGCACTGCTACGATCGGCGCACTACCTGCAAGCGCTTCCGAAGCATGCGTCTCGATCGGTACAACCTAGGGAGCTCCGAGGCGGATCTAGTCCTAAGACGAGTTCAGGGCTCGACCAACACCAACAAGTTATTCCCAAAGTGAGAGGGCCCCTATAGTGTCGTTTCAGCCGATCGCACGGGAGCTTACCGGTTGGCGTTGCTCGATGGCAGAGAGCTCGCGAACTCGTGGAACATCGACCAACTCCAGAAATTTTATGTGTAATACTCTTATCTTAATTCACAATAAAAGTTATTTATTGTCCATATTTGTGCCCCTTTACATTTCCTTGCATTTCCTGTGTCTCGACCCGAGCATTGTAATCTCAAGGTTCACCTCCAGGGGTCACGCCAGCAGTAAGCCGATCCTTATCGCATCACGGCTCCCCCTTGTAACAGGACCTCAAACCAGAAGACCACTCTCGAGTTCAGCAAGCGTGCATGCTTCACGCACAGGTCGGGCCTGAGTGTTGTTGAGCCCGACCTGAGCACATTAATGTCCCTTGTGTGCTCGACTTTTCCCTTGAGCGTTCCCGAGCTCGACCTCGCTCGCGCAGGGGGCACGACTGTTGTTACTAAACGACTTCGCCTTAAGTCTTTTACAGGCCTCCCTACTAGGTCGAAGACATCAATCGACCCAGCAGGTTTCGACAACTCGGCCAGGGACCTCGACTGCTACGACCTACCTTCTCCCATAGACTGTGCCCGAGGCTGGTGCTGCTCGGCCTCGAACACAGTGGGGGCTGGACAAGGGAGTACTACCCTGAAATGGCTAAGTTCATTCATCCAAGTTCATACGTCAAAATCTTTTCTTGACCAAGTTATACTTACAAGGGGACACAAATATTTTGTCCCTCGACCTATTTCCTATCTACAGGTCTGCCATGTCGTGGGCAAGCTTCTCCAACTCGAGCTCGGCGACCTTCACCCTCAACGCTGAGAGCTCACCCTGCAGACGGTGCGCTTCGGCTAGGGAGCTAGCGGCATGGTTGCGCTCGTCCTGGAGTTGAGCCAGGGCGCTCTTTCCCGTCCTGGTCGCCCCCCAGTTTCTCCTCGAGCTCGGCGACCTTCGTTTCAAGCTTGGCGGAGGCCTTCATTGGGGTGACAGCCTGCTCCACGACCTGCTTCCGCAGCTCCTCCGCCTTGGCGCACTCTCCTTCTAGGACCTCGACGGCCCTTGCGCGTTCGGCTTCCAAGAGTTCGGCCGTCTTCGCGCGCTCGGCTTCAAGGGCCTTGGCTGCTTTCACACGCTCAGCTTAGAGGGCCTTGATCGCCTTCCGTTCGGCGGCGACGGCTTGGGCAAGCTCGACGGCGTGGGCCGCGGTCCTCTGATCCGCCTCCTCCTGCTCGATCGACACGGTCTCCTCGAGCTGGGCGATGTAGACCTCCCGCTCCGCTCGGGTACGGAGATCAGGATCCCTAGGGAACGCGGCGGGAAGGCTAGATTACGACAATGCATTACGACGCGTGGGGACATGTAATGTTGTCCTACCTAGCTCTCCCGCGGGGGCCTCGGAAATGACCGCCGCGATCGATGTCTCCTCCGCACCTCCGCTCGCTGGTGCCTCAGACCTTAGGGGTTCCATCTCAGCCTCTATGGCGACAGTCCCGCTGGCTTCGACCTCGGCCTCCATGGTGGCGGCCTCGACCTAGGATTCGTCCTCATCGGCCCTAGGGGGCCCAACTTCGATAGTTGAGACGTCTTCAGCTCCACTTCCCAGGTGATCTCTTGCGGGGCTCCATGAGCGGCACAGTAATTCTCCCACCATTCTGCGGCGGTTCCTTCAAGTTGATGAGAGGCGTAGAGCACCTTCTCATTTCCTTCACATTGCGTGATGTGCAGCTTCTTCTCAATAGTCCTAAGCCAGTCATCGGCTTCCAAAGGATTCACATTTCCTGAGAAGGTTGGTGGCCTAGTCCTCATAAAATCTGATAGCTTTGAGTGAGGTCGGGGTCCACCATGGTTGTTTTGAGCTGCAGGGTTGTTGTTGTTGGCTGCTGCGTTGGCCATCTGTTGCGATTTGTCGTGATCATAGTCTCGATCAATTGAGTCTGCGCGCAAGAAACGCCCAGATTCTCGCATGTCCACCGCGGTGGTTGAGGGCTGCCTCGCATCGCTGGTGTTGTCGCTCGCGCAGCCCACTTCTCAAGCTCGTTGTTCCTCGAGTATTCACCATCCGATGATTGCCTCTTGGGTTAGGAAAGGTAGATGTAGCATAGATAAGAAGTAAGACTTTCTAAAGTGGAGATTGGTTATACCCAACTGAAATAATTCTTTATTATTCTTGGTATGGTCTTATTTAAGCCTACAAGCTTTGCAACACATAACGCACACTCAAGATTACAAAGAAGCAAACTAAACACGAAACCTTAACGCCAACTAAAAAGGTAAAGACTAACTTAAAGACGCGACCACACTCGAAGTCTCGACACGCCTCAAGGTCGACACTCACTCATCCACCACCTCGGCCGAGGCCGATCCGGCGCAAACACCGGCGGTGAGTGGCATAGGAGCGAACCTATCCCGATGAACTACCACTGGGTCCTCTCGCAACAACGGGTCTGTGACTGCTCCCACTCGCTCCTCCGATCCTCCTCGGACTCCTCTCGCGGCCTCGAACTTCTCGAGTCGCGCTCCACTCGCCCTCGACCGCCTCCAGGGCCTCTCCCACCTGATCATCTCGATGGTCAAGCACGGTCACCTCAAGCTCCCGCTCGCCACTCTAAGTGCCTCGCATACGCCTCCAGCCCCGGTAGTATCTCTCATATGATCCTCCCGGCAGGTGAATCGCGAGGCGCCGCGCATGGCACACTCGTTCTCCACGATCCGTCGGCGCCGGCATGCTTGAACGTCTGGGTGAAGTCGAACATCGAGTCGTGAAGCTCGCCGGCGTAGTCGCGCGCAGACACGGCCAAGAGCAAGTCGAGCGACCTCTGAATTGCAACCTCGCACGAGAATCTTCTCGCGAGATGTTGATTGGCCTGCTAGCTTCCTCGTCTCCCGAGCGTAGATAATCGCCTTGCAAATAAATCCTGTACACCATTAATCGACCACCGCTTCCTCGAGAAAGCGGACGATAGAAGCCTCCCGCCGCTCAAGAACTCTCCACAGCTCCATGGCGTAGCCACCACCGACTCCTCAAAGGTCGGAACGACAAGATCATCGCTTCCACAAGAACTTTGAATAAGTTCTCCACCCAAACGGCTCGTAAAACGGGTAAATTCAGCAAAGGCGAGAAGTAGAGAATGAGATGAGTCGAGAGTGTTTTATTAGTCAAGTTTAGATTTTCTTTTAGAAAATAGTTTTGGACTCGCACAAGACACCTCCATACTATCTAGGGCCAAGACCTACAACAAGATGCTCGATACCACCTCTCAGAAGGACCCGAATCCACCGATTCGAACCCACCGTGTTTACCGCACTAATCCTGTGATCAACGCTAGTGCACACAAACTTAACATTGGTACATATCACATCATACACAACGATAATAGAATAATAGTTCATTTATTGATATAGCTAAATGTATGATCTTATGACCAACTTACATTATTAAGCCACGCAGGCAAGACCGAAAATATAACTAATGATTAAGCAAATGGAAAATAGAAACGTAGATAGCTCATCACTCACCACAGCAACCGACAAGGCTCGGACCCTAATGACTCGTGTCTTCCTCGACTTCATCTTCCAAAACAGTGTAGATTCTTCAACTGTTGATTATTGTTGTTTGGCAAGGGTGAGTACTTAAAGCACTCAACAAGTTGTGCACAGAATGCAATTCTATGTATCTATATGCAAGGCTTATTCCAATGGATAGGCTATCATGGCTATTTTGCAATAAGCAGCATTTATGAACGAATACAGTATATAGATTGTAAAGACTGTAAAACAAATATCAATAGTAAATAAATTCGGTATTTCTCAAGTAAACCAAGTTTCCAATCCTAAGTCAAGTTCATCTTCCATATGGCATTCCGCCATCCAAACCAAGTTGTCCAATTAATTAAACTAACCCTTAATCAGAATTCCGAGCATTGCTCAATACATGAAGCACGGCTATCCGAATAGTTTCACACTCTGCAGAGGTTATGCACTTTACCCACGTGATACAACCAAACACCACCAAGGCGAGTGATTACAACAAAGCCTTTACAATGCTCTGGCTTAACCGGATACTACCCGCTAAGGTTTCAACACGGTGGGTCCGAAACCACAACCGGGGCCCCCTCTTGTGCCATGTGAATTACACCATAACTCGGGAACTCACACCGACCAAGATAGTACCAAAGTTAAGACATTGCAAATTAATCGCCTAGGTGGCCCATACTGCATATGTGGTTGCATGATTGACTCAGTCAAAGGATTGCAAGGTTAAGTCCTTAGTGTGATCAAGGCAAGACATCCACATACCCTCGCCCATCGGGCCCACCTTGGCATACTCGCCTTGTCACTTGCCCCAATCCAAGTTATTATCACCCGATTGATTACCAAGCACCACGTGCCATCAACAATTCAACATCGCTGCGTGACATAACTTGCCACAACAACTCAATCTCATCGTGTGATCCCACATGACACACAAGTTCATAACATTGTTCCATATTCCATTAATCAAGATTAATTATCACTGATTCTGACACATGTGATGACGTGGCATGACTAAGCAACTAATACGAACTAATCCTCCAATGTTGATTATAATTATTAACCAACTATATTAAACCAATCTAGGGTGACAATGGATCATGGCATACAACGACAAGGTAGGGTATAGATCAATCTGGTACATTAGCTAAGCCCAATTTAAATTGAAACAGTTGTATACTTGAAATATATGCAATAGTGTAAATCAAACATAGCAATTTTATAAACATGGGTTCAACATGATCAAAGCACAACTTGCCTTGGAATAGGTCCTGATCTGGTTCTGAAGCTTGCTCTTGAGTTGCTTGATCTTCCTCCAAAGCGTCGCACAATTCAACGTCTACGCGTACCGAAGGAGAAAAGCAAATAAATACCAAAACAGAGAGCAATTGAACTCCAAAAATCAAATAAAATTCGCCATTAAATAGATCTCAATTTTACAAATTTTTAGAAATTTGAATCACTCAATTCCGAGTTACGATGCAAAAGATATAGCCTTTTGAAGTTTGAAATAAATACTGAAATTGCAAAAATCAGAAAATCAGATTTAACAGATTTGTTTTTAATTCGAAAACAAATTTATGACGTAAGCATGACGTCACGCTGGCGTCAGCCCTGGTGCCAGCCAATCAAAAGTTGCCACGTGTCTTCGGCGTATGGACTGAGTCCACAACGCAGTCATGAGTCCACAGTGCACCGGTCCATGCCGCCTGCACCCATGCCCGACACGCGGCTGGCTCCGATTGGTTCGCACGCCGCTCGTGCCGATGCCCGACACGCGGCGCACATCCGCAAGATCTCGGGATCGCATGGTGATGAAAGCACGCAACGCGGCTCAATCTGGACCCTCCGATCGGATCCGAAGGTTCACATTGCTTGCCACGCACAGACACGCGGCGTAATCTTACCCTCCGCTCATGCATCGAACTACCGAGAGCTTCCCAGCGCCGATGGTGGCACGGCGGTGTTTCTTCGCCGGGCTTGAGACGATGACTCGATGACGGCGTTCGGCGACGAAACAATGACACGACTTCACGGTCCGACGGCGTCGAGGTATGGGGATTTCGATCTTGAACCAAGACGCGGAACGCGAAACGGTGGCGGAAAAACAGACGAAGACCGCGCGCGGCTTCGGCGACCGGCGAGCTTTATGCGAGAACGGCAACGGCTCGGGCTCGAATTGCGCAGACGCACGCGCGAGGTGAGGAGTTCAACGCCTGCTTCGGCGCTTTAAATAGCGGCACGGGAGGCATGCAAAACCCGGACCGAGGACGGCTCCGTGGCGGCGGCGGACTCGGCGGCGACACGGAGAGGTGACGCGGCCGCATCCGACGCTGGTCCACGCGGCGCCATCGAACGGCTCCGACGATCGACGACGCGCAAAGGCACGGCTGTTGATCTCGATCCAACGGTTGTCCGCGATGGATCCTAGGGTTTCAGCACGACGGCCGACTTGGGCCGCCCAAGCGACCTCAAAGACTGAGATTGGGTTTCGCCCAACACTGTTCAAAGATTTTAAAACTTTAATAATTAAAATAATTCTAGAAATTCATTTAATTGGTTTTAGGCAAATAAATTATGAGGAAAATCCAAGAAAATCTCAAAAATACTTTGAGACATTCGGACTCAAATAAAATATTTTTGGCAAAACTTTATTTTAACTTTGCATAAATTTAAATAGATTTGAACAAAAGGCAATAAACTTGATTTAAAATTAATTCCAATAAATCGAGAAAAATCCAAATAAATTCCAGAAAATCACAAATGCACATTTAAGCAATAAAACTTAATTAAGCCAAATTTTGGGATGTTACAAACCTCCCCTTAATGTAATCTCGACCGAGATTGTGGCTAGCTAGAGAATAGGTTGGAAATTCGACTTCAAATCTTCTTCTCGCCTCCCAAGTGGCTTCACTTTCTAATGATTGCTCCAACGAACTCGCAAAGCTTAATAGACTTGTTTCGGTCTTGCGCCCACAACATCCAAAATTCGACCGGTTGCTCCTTGTAAGTCAAATCTTCTTGCAACTCTATTGCATCCAACGGGTTTGCTCTGTTGGCACTCGAGACACTTCTTAAGCTGCGACATGTGGAATACATCATGCACCTCGCCAATGATCGAGGCAACTCTAATCGATAAGCTACCTCTCCTCAACGGCTCGTAATCTTGAACGGACCAACATATCTTGGTGCAAGCTTCCTTTCACATGAAATCTTTTAACGCCCTTAAGAGGGGTAACCTCGAGATACACATGATCTTACGGTTCAAAACTCAAATCTCGACGACTGTTATCTCGCAGAACTCTTTCGCCTTGGTGTGCTATGTTCAACCTCTCTCGATCATTGCGACTTGACTTTCGACTTCCTCGAGAATATCCGCCCAAAACCAAACGTTCTCTGCTTGCCCAATTCATCGAGTACGACAAGCACGCCCATACAATGCCTCGAACAAAGTGACATCTCGTAGGCTAGCTTGATAACTATTATTGTAACTAAATTCGTGATATGGCAAACACTTATCCCACGTCGTAGTATAAGCTAAAGCACAAGCTCTCAACATATCCTCTAAAATCTGATTTACTCTTTCATCGACCATCCATCTCGGGTGATATGTCAGACTAAAATTCAGACGAGTTCCCATTGCTTCGTGCAACTTATTCCAAAATCTTGAGGTAAATTGGGTACCGTCCGACACAATCTTCTTGGGCACTCCATGCAAACATACAATCCTCGACATGTACAACTACGCTAAGCGATCTCCGAGTAGGTGGTCTTCACCGGATGAAATGAGCGACCTTGGTTAGACGGTCCACAATAACCCAAATGGAATCATAACCTTTCTGAGTTTTAGGTAAACCGGTGATAAAATCCATTCCGATTTCCTCCCACTTCCATTCCAGAATTTTCAACGATTGCAACAGACCAGCGGGTCTTTGATGCATAGCTTTTACCCTCTGACATACGTCGCATAAAGCAATATGCTCAGCTACTTCACGCTTCATGTTAGGCCACCAAAATCTCTCTTTCAAATCCTGGTACATCTTGGCACTTCCTGGATGAATCGAGTACTTCGAATCGTGAGCTTCCTCAAGAATCAGCTGTTTTAGTTCCTTTTTATCCGGCACACAAATTCGGCCTTTGAAGAACATGGTTCCTTGCTCATCCAGAGTGAAATCTATGGTTAGGTCTTCTTCCTTTTTAGCCTTGATCTTAGAAATTTTATCGTCATCTTTCTGGCCTTCACTAATCTGATCCTCCAGTGTTGGCTTTATTTCCAGTGCAGTTATTATTCCTTGCGGAACGACTTCCAACCTTAGTTTCTGAAATTCCTTGCATAATTCTGGTTGATCCTCCATTGTTAACGTATTGGCGCTATGGCTCTTTCGACTCAGAGCATCTGCTACCACATTGGCTTTTCCGGGATGATAATGGATTCCCACATTATAATCCTTAATTAGCTCTAGCCACCTTCGCTGCCTCATATTCAGATCTGCTTGAGTGAATATGTATTTCAGGCTCTTATGATCTGTATATATTTCACATCTATTTCCTATGAGATAATGACGCCATATCTTCAAGGCATGCACTACGGCTGCTAACTCCAAATCATGCGTTGGGTAGTTCACTTCATGCGGTCTTAACTGTCTCGACGCATAAGCAACGACTTTGCCTTCTTGCATTAACACGCATCCCAAGCCTTGCTTCAAAGCATCGCAGTAAATGTCAAATCCCTTCTGTACATCTGGCAACACTAATACGGGAGCTGTTGTTAAACGCTTCTTTAATTCCATGAAACTTTTCTCGCACTCTGGCGTCCATGCAAACTTCTTTTCTTTCTTCAACAACTGCGTAAGGGGTTTAGAAATTGTCGAGAATCCTTCTATGAACCGACGGTAATATCCCGCCATTCCCTAAAACTACGGATCTGGTAATGACTTCGGTTGCTCCCAATGCAACATCAAGGCCCACTTTGCTTGGGTCAATCTGCTACTCCTTTAGTAGTCATTACATGACCAAGAAATTCAACCTTTTCCTTCCAAAATTCACACTTGCTAAACTTAGCATATAGCTGATGCTCTCGCAGCCTCTCTAAAACCATTTCGAGATGTTCTGCGTGCTCTTCCTCCGTCTTCGAGTAAACCAAGATATCGCCTATGAAGACTACCACAAACTTATCCAAATATTCCATGAAAACCTTATTCATCATGTTCATGAAATATGGGGCATTAGTCAATCCAAATGACATGACTGTAAACTCATAATGTCCATATCGCGTAGAAAACGCAGTCTTAGGCACATCCTCCGCTCGGATCTTTAACTGATGGTATCCTGAACGAAGATCTATCTTAGAGAAAACTCCAGCTCCTCTTAACTGATCAAATAAGTCATCGATCCTGGGCAACGGATACTTATTCTTGATCGTTACTTCATTCAGTGCACGATAGTCAATGCACATTCTAAGACTTCCGTCCTTCTTACGAACGAACAAAACCGGGGCTCCCCATGGTGATGAACTAGGTCTAATGAAGCCTTTCTCTTGCAGTTCCTCAATCTGCTTCTTCATTTCCACTAACTCGTCGGTAGGCATCCGATATGGTCTCTTTGATATCGGTGCTGTCCCTAGTGCTAATTCAATAACAAACTCGATATCGCGATCTGGCGGCAGTCCTAGCAAATCTTCTGGAAACACATCTGGATATTCTCTGACTACTGGCACATCTTCCATACTGATGGCTTTCACGCTGTTGACCACTAATTGCCCATCTCAAACTGCGGTTGCTTGAAATTCTACTTTCTTGCCACTAGGGCCTTCCAAAGTCACGATCCTTCGACCACAATCCAAAATGGCCTTATGCTTAGACAGCCAATCCATTCCAAGGATGACGTCTAGGGATTGCGCATCTATCAAGATAAGATTCGCTAGGAATTCTATCCCATCCATAAGCAACTTAGCTCCCAAACACCCAAGGCTAGATCTAAGCTCGATCCGGGCTTGGACTAAGAGCACACACTTAAGATTCACCACTTTAAATCCATTCTTGGTTGCAAAACTTTGAGAAACAAACGAATGCGAAGCCCGTAATCAAACAAAAGCCGTAGTAGGTACCGAGTTGACCGTAAACTTACCCAAGACGATGTCCGTAGCTTCCCGAGCTCCATCTCGCGGTGATGTGGTTGATCCTTCCACGCAATGTTGATTGCGGGTTGCTCCAGACTTGACTCGGCGCACGATTTCTCCCCGAGGTCGGTGCCTTGGCGGTGTTGTCCCCAAGTTGAAACGAATGGCGTGATGCCTCCCTTCGTGGACACCTATTAGAAAAGTGCCCGGCTCATTGCGTATAGCATCTTTTCACCGCATCGCTGATTCCCTCTGGTGCATTGTTGCCTCGGCCGTGTCCGAAAGTTCGTTGGCGTGGCGAGTGCGTGGGGTTGATGTCTTGTTCACGGCTGGTGGTTGGAACCTAGCAAATTGCTGTGGTGACATCCTCAAACGTAGATGGTTTGGACGTCCACCCTGATTAGTCATTAAGAGCTTACGGTTTTCACCCAGCTCTTTGCGCTTATCCTCTAGGATCAAGGCCTTATTGACTAACTCCTGAAAGTCTGGAAAGTTATGGGTAATCAATCCCACTGCGAGTCCCGAATTGATCCCTTCATGAAACGAGGCGCTTAGCTTTGTCTCGTCGCTACGCCTTCGGGGCATAGCGAGCTAATCGGGTAAACTTATTCGTACTCGGCCACCGGTTGGCCTCCTTGTTTCGCAGCCCCGAACTCTTCCTTCTTAAGGTCCATCATTCCCTCGGGACATGATATCGCGGAAAGCATTAGTAAACTCCTCCTGTGTGATCTCTTGTGGGCTCCATGAGCGCACAAGAATTCTCCCACCATTCTGCGGTGGTTCCTTCAAGTTGATGAGAGGCGAGAGCACCTTCTCATTTCCTTCACATTGCATGATGTGCGCCTTCTTCTCAATAGTCCTAAGCCACCATCGGCTTCAAAAGGATTCACATTTCTCGAGAAGGTTGGTGGCCTAGTCCTCATAAAATCGATAGCTTTGAGTGAGGTCGGGTCCACCATGGTTGTTTTGAGTCTGCAGGTTGTTGTTGTTGGTGCTGCGTTGGTCATCTCTTTGCATTTCTCGCATCATAGTTCCAGATCAATTGAGTCTGCATGCAAGAAACGCTCCCAGATTCTCGCATGTCCATTGGCGGTGGTTGAGGGCTGCCTGTCGTTGGTGTTGTCGTTACGCGCAGATCCACTTCCTGAAGCTCCGTTGTTCCCTCGAGTATTCACCATCTGATGATTGCCTCTTGGGTTAGAAAAGGTAGATGTAGCATAGATAAGAAGTAAGACTTTCTAAAGCGGGAGATTGGTTATACCCAACTGAAATAATTCTTTATTATTCTTGGTATGGCTGCTTATTTAAGCCTACAAGCTTTGCAACACATATCGCACACTCAAAGATTACAAAGAAGCAAACTAAAAACGAAACCTTAACGCCAACTAAAAAGGTAAAGACTAACTTAAAGACGCGACTCACACTCGAGTCTCGACACGCTCCAAGGTCGACACTCACTCATCCAACCCACCCCGGTCGAGGTCGATCCGCGCAAACACCGCGGGTGAGCCGGCATAGGAGCGAACCTATCCGATGAACTACTATCGGGTCCTCTCGCAACAACGGGTGCACTCCCCTCGCTCCCACTCTCGCCTCTCCGATCCTCCTCGGACTCCTCTGCTGGCTCTGAACTTCTCGAGTCGCGCCCACTCGCCCTCGACCGCCTCCAGGCCTCTCCCGGCTCGCTGATCATCTCGATGGTCAAGCACGGTCACCTCAAGCCCCGCTCGCCACTCTAAGTGCCTCGCATACGCCTCCGGCTCCGGTAGTATCTCTCATATGATCCTCACCGGCAAGGGTGAACTCGCGAGGCGCGCCGCAGCGGCACACTCGCTTCTCCACGATCCGTCGGCGCGGCATGCTTGAACGTCTGGGTGAAGTCGGAACACCGAGTCGTGAAGCTCGTCGGCGTAGTCGCGGCGCACACGGCGAAGAGCAAGTCGAGCGACCTCAATTGCAACCTCGCACGAGAATCTTGGCGCGAGATGTTGATTGGCCTCGCTAGCTTCCTCGTTCTCCCGAGCGTAGATAATCACTTGCAAATAAATCCTCGGTGTACACCATTAATCGACCACCGCTTCCTCAAGAAAGCGGACGATAGAAGCCTCCAGCGTCTCAAGAACTCTCCACAGCTCCATGGCGTGAGCCACCGGTGACTCCTCAAAGGTCTGAACGATCGGCATCCGCTCCACAAGAACTTTGAATAAGTTCTCCACCAAACGGCTCAGAAACGGTAAATTCAGCAAAGGCGTAGAAGTAGAGAATGAGATGAGTCGAGAGTGTTTTATTAGTCAAGTTTAGATTTTCTTTTAGAAAATAGTTTTGGACTCGCACAAGACACCTCCATACTATCTAGGGCCAAGACCTACAGACAGTATGCTCTGATACCACCTCTGTAAGGACCCGAATCCACCGATTCAACCCACTTGTGTTTACCGCACTAATCCCGGGATCAACGCTAGTGCACAAACTTAACATTGGTACATATCACATCATACACAACGATAATAGAATAATAGTTCATTTATTGATATAGCTAAATGTATGATCTTATGACCAACTTACATTATTAAGCCACGCAGGGCAAGACTGAAAATATAACTAATGATTAAGCGGCGGAAAATAGAAACGTAGATAGCTCATCGGTTCACCATGTGCAACCGACAAGGCTCGGACCCTAATGACTCGTGTCTTCTGGACTTCATCTTCCAAAACAGTGTAGATTCTTCAACTGTTGATTATTGTTGTTTGGCAAGGGTGAGTACTTAAAGCACTCAACAAGTTGTGCATGTAATGCAATTCTATGTATCTATATGCAAGGCTTATTCCAATGGATAGGCTATCATGGCTATTTTGCAATAAGCAAGATTTATGAACGAAATACGATATAGATTGTAAAGATCAGAAACAAATATCAATAGTAAATAAATTCGTATTTCTCAAGTAAACCAAGTTTCCAATCCTAAGTCAAGTTCATCTTCCATATGGCATTCCGCCATCCAAACCAAGTTGTCCAATTAATTAAACTAACCCTTAATCAGAATTCCTTAGCATTGCTCAATACCGCGAGCACGGCTATCCGAATAGTTTCACACTCTGCAGAGGTTATGCACTTTACCCACGTGATACAACCAAACACCACCAAGGCGAGTGATTACAACAAAGCCTTTACAATGCTCTGGCTTAACCGGATACTACCCGCTAAGGTTTCAACACTGGTGGGTCTGAAAACCACAACCAGGGCCCCCCTCTTGTGCCATGTGAATTACACCATAACTCGGGAACTCACACCGACCAAGATAGTACCAAAGTTAAGACATTGCAAATTAATCGCCTAGGTGGCCCATACCGCATATGTGGTTGCATGATTGACTCAGTCAAAGGCTTGCAAGGTTAAGTCCTTAGTGTGATCAAGGCAAGACATCCACATACCTCTCGCCCATCGGGCCCACCTTGGCATACTCGCCCCTTGTCACTTGCCCCAATCCAAGTTATTATCACCCAGTTGATTACCAAGCACCACGTGCCATCAACAATTCAACATCGTTGCGTGACATAACTTGCCACAACAACTCAATCTCATCGTGTGATCCCACATGACACACAAGTTCATAACATTGTTCCATATTCCATTAATCAAGATTAATTATCACTGATTCTGACACATGTGATGACGTGGCATGACTAAGCAACTAATACGAACTAATCCTCCAATGTTGATTATAATTATTAACCAACTATATTAAACCAATCTAGGGTGACAATGGATCATGGCATACAACGACAAGGTAGGGTATAGATCAATCTGGTACATTAGCTAAGCCCAATTTAAATTGAAACAGTTGTATACTTGAAATATATGCAATAGTGTAAATCAAACATAGCAATTTTATAAACATGGGTTCAACATGATCAAAGCACAACTTGCCTTGGAATAGGTCCTGATCTGGTTCTGAAGCTTGCACTTGAGTTGCTTGATCTTCCTCCAAAGCGTCGCACAATTCAACGTCTACGCGTACCGAAGGAGAAAAGCAAATAAATACCAAAACAGAGAGCAATTGAACTCCAAAATCAAATAAAATTCGCCATTAAATAGATCTCAATTTTACAAATTTTTAGAAATTTGAATCACTCAATTCGAAAGTTACGATGCAAAAGATATAGCCTTTTGAAGTTTGAAATAAATATCAAATTGCAAAAATCGAAAATCAGATTTAACAGATTTGTTTTTAATTCGAAAACAAATTTATGACGAAGCATGACGTCACGCTGGCGCCGCCCGGTGCCACCAATCAAAAGTTGCCACGTGTCTTCGCGCGATGGATCGAGTCCACAACGCGCATGAGTCCACGGCGCGTACCCGGTCCATGCCGCCTCGGTATCCATGCCCGACACGCGCCTGGCTCCGATTGGTTCGCGACGCCGCCGTGCCGATGCCCGACACGCGGCGCACATCCGCAAGATCTCGGATCGCATGGTGATGAAAGCACGCAACGCGGCTCAACTGACCTCCGATCGGATCCGAAGGTTCACATTGCTTGCCACGCACGGGACACGCGCGAGTAATCTTACCCTCCGCTCTGGATCGAACTACCGAGAGCTTCCCAGCGCCGATGGTGGCACGGCGGTGTTTCTTCGCCGGGCTTGAGACGATGACTCGATGACGGCGTTCGGCGACGAAACAAATGACACGGCTTCACGGGTCCGACAGCGCCGAGGTATGGGGATTTCGATCTTGAACCGCACGGCCGAACGGGGCGAACGTTGGCGGAAAATGACGAAGACCGCGGGCGAAGGCTTCGCGCTCCGCGAGCTTCTACGCGAAGCGGCAACGGCTCGGGCTTCGAATTGCGCAGACGCGGCGCGAGGTGAGGAGTTCAACGCCGCGTCGGCGCTTTAAATAGCGGCACGGAGGCATGCAAAACCGGACTCGAGGATGGCTCCGTGGCGGCGGCGGACTCAGCGGCGACACGGAGAGGTGACGCGGCCGCATCCGACGCTGGCCCACGCGGCGCCATCGAACGGCTCCGGACGATCGACGACGCGGCAAAGGCACAGCCGTTGGATCTCGATCCAACGGTTGTCCGCGATGGATCCTAGGGTTTCATTGACGGGCCGACTTGGGCGCCTCAAGCGACTAGCGCAAGATTGGGCTTCGCCCAACATCGCTCGTAAAGATTTTAAAACTTTAATAATTAAAATAATTCTAGAAATTCATTTAATTGGTTTTAGGCAAATAAATTATCAGGAAAAATCCAAGAAAAATCTCAAAAATACTTTGAGACATTCTGGACTCAAATAAAATATTTTTGGCAAAACTTTATTTTAACTTTGCATAAATTTAAATAGATTTGAACAAAAGGCAATAAACTTGATTTAAAATTAATTCCAATAAATCCAGAAAAATCCAAATAAATTCCGAAAAATCACAAATGCACATTTAAGCAATAAAAACTTAATTAAGCCAAATTTTGGGATGTCACACGAGCAGAGGTCAGTATGAACTCGAGCACTCCCGTGCTCGGCCTTAACGCGAGATGTGTTACCTCGCTGCCCCGCTTCAACACATTCTTGGGAACGGGTTTGTCCGTTGTGTAGTTGAACGCCGCCTTTCCAAACATCTCGAACATCCTTGCCGCTAGCCAGGACTCTGGCGGAGCTACTGGAGAAAATGGAGTTATCAGTCAGTGTTGAGCCGAGCTCGAGTGTTCCCTAGCTCGAGGGTGCTTATCACCTGGACCTTCCCGGGTGAGGTCGTCTTTCCCCTTGATCTCGAAGAACGGGTGCATCCTCTATCGTAGGGGGAACACTCGATTCCGCATGAAGTTGTAGGCGATGGCCTGACCGGTGAGACCATGCGTCGAGCAGATGTGGATGGCTGCGATGGCCTCCTGATCTGTCGCCAGGTCATCGCGGTCAGGGGACTGGCGCTTGCCGTCAACAGGAGTTCCGTTGTATGCGAGCTCGCCGCCCTCTCCCTTCTTCTGGAAGAACCACCTCTCGGTCCATGGACCGAGGGAGTCTCGAGCATGGATCTGAGGGAAGGAATAAAGAAGCCCTGTCCGCAACCGAAAGTAGAGACACCCGACTACAGGGTCCTTTGAGGTGCGGAACAAGGTATTGATGCGGAAGAAAAGCGAAGGGGTTGGAAGGATTCCCAGGAACCCCTCGCACAGGTGCGAAAAGATGGAAAGAGGGAGAATGTAGTTGGGCACCAAGTTGACCAACTCGATCTCGCATTCCGCGAGGACTGCCGCCATGAAGTCGCTCTCCGGCGTTCGCAGCCCGAAGAGCATGTACTGCTCGGTGCTGACGAGCTCGCCCGCTTGGGGTTGCGGCTCGGCCTCATTGCCCGGCAACTGCCATGTCACCGGGTCCAGCATCCCCAGCATCTCGAGCTCCTTCATCCGCTCCAGGGTCATCGTGCTTCTCCCGAACTTGGCCATGGACTTCGGCTGGGATTTGGTCAATGGAGGAAGATTGCGAGAGGGAGTCAAGGAGGTGAAGGGGCGCTATGGTTCGATGCAAAAAGGATTTGGGGAATCCTCTGAAGGAGGCGACTGTTCGGAATTTAAAGGGCCCAGCGGAGAAGGCAAGGCGCTGGCTGCATCTCAAAAGGCGCGCTGAGATCTCTGCGGCGGAAACCGAAACGTTGCAAGTTGTTCCGCGATTTCTCCGCCCGGGGCCAAGGCATCGAAACTCGAGGGTTCCCAGGTTCGATCACGCCAAGGACCTCCTTGCGGTTCGGGCCCGAGCTCGAGCTCGTACATTCCCAAGCTCGACCGGGGAACCCCCCTTTCTCAAGGTCGTCAGACTCAAGGTCATCCCGAGCTTCAGGATCACTACTTGAGCCTCAATGGCTGGCTGTCGGGGACTGGTTACCCCTGCGCGGACAACGATCCGCTGGCTCGATCTCGCTCGGCCGAGGAGCCGACTCGCCAGCAAGGTCGGGCTCGGAGGACCTGGTCGGGGATGCAGAGCCGGCAGTTACCGAGTCAAAGGGGCCCCTAAAAAGCGGAGTCAAGCCGAATGTGGGCTGCGACTTCGGCGCCGTTATCGCTCGACCTCACCACGCATCACATTCGAGTCTGGTGCCACGCTCCCGAGAATCTCTCCTGGCCGTTCCTTGTAACGAACTACACGGTAGATGTATAAAAGCCTTCCCTTTGCGCGGGGTAGAGGCGGTAGAACAAAAGTAAAAGAAAGAGGATACACACACAACACGCTAGCTCCGGTGCTCAACCAAGCTCGAGCACCCCCGTATTCAATGACAGTGCATCATCTTCCACCTTTCGCCTCCGGGCAAGACTGGAGTAGAGCTGTTACCCGTGCCGGGGGCTCGAACCAGTATAACTCCTCGTGTCAGTCTCTCTCTCTCTCTCTCTCTCTCAGCGGCGACAGTACCCCTTCCTCCGGGCAGGCACGGTCTTGGGCCCTTCTCCCACATCACTCCCTCATTCTTGCGGTCAGGCGATCCCGATCGTTGACACTCTCTAATCAACAAACATTTTCTTGCGAACATCTAGTGGAGCATTCAAATGGTTTTTTCGTGCAGTTCTTGTGTATTCAATTCCCATGGGATTCCACTGTGCACAACATCCATTTCCTCTATTTTCTCTATTCCTCTTTTTTTTTCCTGTGTTCCAGACGCTCTATTTCGAATGATCCAGCATCAGTTCATCTAATACATTAAATAACCTGAATTATGTATAAAAAATGTTAGAGAGGTGTTTCCATGCTTTTCCTTTTGATAGTTGCACAAATATTAAAGCATGAATAAATGGTAGATAGTGATTACTTACCCCTTCGCTTGCTTCAAGATTTGTGCAACCTGTATTGAGAAGGAAAGCATTGAAGCACTACTCAAAATGTTAATATTGTTGCTCTCCTTTCTTTGTATTTCTTTCGGCTCAATAAAGTTATTATGCAAGGCATTCCAGCCAACGTGTGGCTAGCAAAAATGCTTCAGTTAAATACTAGAAATACTATATATTTCGAATCCACGTACTCTTTGAGGAACTATGGAGCAGCACGAAAGTTTAACAAATTAAACAGGACGCAAAAACAAAATAATCATGTAATTAACTGAATCCTGTAATAAATATAAACACCATTTTATTGATACCAACAGTAGATACATGAGAATAAACTCTCATACAACAGAATCGTATGCAATTCGTTAAGTATAACAAATAAAATACACAAAAATATTTGCAAGTGGCCTGCACTACGGTATTCTTTGGAACGCCTCTGGCGTCGACCACCTATGACCAATAATTACAACAAATTCCGAATAAGATGTAGACAAATAATAAACGTGGAGTTAAATTAAATTTGCCGTCAAACCCGAATGCGATTAGAGCACGTTCATCGAGATACCTGACCGTTCGGTGCCGATTAGTACCTCTCGCTAATACGGGTTTCATCACATGGTGAAATACAAACCTATTCGTAGTAGGGTAACCGTAGAAATGCGTGAATAGTATCAAAATATCTCATATAGTAAAAAGATAAGCACAAACACAGTTAAAAAAAGGAAAAGGGAACTAGAACCAGCCCTCCCACTCCATTTCCTCCCCCCCCCAACCCACGCACACATAGGCATCCAAGCCAGGAGGAAGATAGGGACGACCGAAGCCAGCAAGGAAGCTAGGAGCCACCAAGCCATCGAAGAAACCAGGAGCAAGAAGCAGCCAAGCCATGGGAGCCAACCAGCCAGCAAGAGGAGGAGCAAAGAGGCACCGGCCACATCGACAATGACCTCGAACCACCAGCACATCACCATCCACCATCACCGCACAACCCATCCCCATCCGAACCCCAACATCACCAGGTGCATACAAAATTGATACTTTTGCTAACTTTAGAAGCCCGAGTACTCAAATGTAGTAGAAAGAATATACAATAGATGTGTTAGGAATACTAGTGGTCTCAGAGAAGTGGCCGCTTTAGGGGCGGCGCCGCGCATGCCCGACAACTGCCTCGTACTCTCTGGTGTACGGGAGGTTCCCATGTGTCGTCGCAGCACTATCAAACCTTGAGCAACAACCCGCATATCATCATCAAGCAGTGTGAATAACTCAAATCGAAATCATACATCTAAACAGAGTCATAAACTTCATCACAGTAGAAGGAAAAAAAGGGGGAAGGAGAAGAGTAGCCGGTACTGGAGTGGCACCAGGGGGAAGGGTTTAGCGGTAGGGCCGTACGGTGACGGAAGGTGGTGACGGGGCAGTGCGGCAGGAGGGAGACCCAAAGGCAACGAGACCGTGTGGCACGGGGTGGCTGTGAGGAGGAGGGAGACTCGGCGGCGATGGGGCCATGCGGCAAGATGGAGGCCCCATGACGGCGGCTGCAGGCGGCGATGGGGCCGTCGGCCGGGCAGCGGTGACAAGGACGGAGGGGCCGAGAGAGGAGCCCATGGGGCGATGCCATGGAGAGTGAAGAGAGAGAGAGAAATGGAGAGCAAGAGAATGGGGATAAGAATGAGAGCCACTTCGGTCAGCCGCTATGGCAAGAAAGAGTCGGTCCGTTAAAAGAAAAAGAAAAGAAAAAAATATTTAAATCCATAAAATAATAATAATACTGGTACTAAGAATTTAAATAAAATATAAAGGAGGAGGATAAATGCAAACCGATAAATAAATAAAGAGATAAATAATAACCGTGACAACCACAATAATTAAAATAAGAAAATGGCAAAGACACTTAAGTGAAAGCGTGATCCAAAATTTTAACGTTCAATGTAGAATAAACTACACCGCATAAATGCATAAAACTTAATATAAGGCAGAGAAAAGTGGAACACCGTAAAATACGTAATAAGTTAATAACAATCTGAATTATAATATCCCAAAATCTCACGAAGCAAGTTAATTCAAGCAGGAGACCAACTTCGGAATACGAGTGAAGATGAGTATTTCAAATCAGTTTTAGGAAAGCATCTCTTGAACATATTGGTAATAATTTTTAATTAAATTTACTTTCTTATATGTATTATCACTCGATGCATTGAAAAATTCTTTTCCTTAAAAAATATCAAGCCGTGAATCCAAATGGATGAAATTGATCTTGGTAATAATAGATATCTATGGGATATCAGAAAATAATCTGTTTACTATAGAAATTGACAGACATATACATAGAGGTGGGTAGAGTGTGCCAATAGAAGGTGGGAGGCCGGTGGGGCTTTCCACATAAGCTAGAATATAAGGCTAGCCCACTACACTTAGGCAATGAGCCTTATAATTTCGTATCAACCATAGTGTATGGAAACGACCAAAAAAGGTTGTCCTATGCAGGTGTTTTGATCTCCACATTGGGTATGACTAGATAACTAAGAGTGCAAAGCTGGGTAAGCCAGAAGGCCCGGTGAGACCATGGTTTGGAACTTTAGCTGTGGGCTGACTCTTCTGGGGTGCTGTATTTAAACGTCATGAGATGAGTATCATTGTTGTGCATTGAAAGCATGATACAACTGGTATGCTGTGAGCAAGTGGTGAATGGTCGAGGACACCACGACTCATTATCTACCATGGTTGGAGATCTAATACCTAGATAAACGTTCTGGGGTCTCAATAGATGTTGGGATCACTATGGGTAAAGTGGTACAAATCTATGCAGGGTCAAATCATGAATTCATGCCTATCTCCTGGATTGGAGGCTATGGAAGCTAAGTCTACCTCATATACGAGTGCTAGTAGAATTTTCTAAATTTAAAATCGACAACGCAATTGTTTCCTTAACAAAACCCTATTGTTTACTTACTAGAATTTTCAGTCAAATGGACGTGTGAAAAATGGGAGGAGGTTTCATATCATGCATTTTGTTAATAATACTTGATGAGTACTATTTGTACTCACTCTTGCTTAACTCCCCCTTTGTGGATGGGATATGGATCCCTATGGATATGCCAATGAGGCGTGGGGTGAGGATCACTCACAGGGTCAGGGTTACGAGGAGGACTACCTCTAGGACTAGGTGGAGTAGTGGACTGTACAGTAGCTCCCATCGATCCACTGGGTATTTAGTATTTATGTATATTAATTTCTGTTACTTGAGATATTACATATGGTTAATTGTGTACTGGACTTTTAGCCGTGCATAGCAATGGTTGTAATAAGTTTTCACTTCAATCTCTAATTATTGTTCTGCTGCAACACTCTGAATACGGTGTATTAACTGATAAAATATCAGAGGTTCCCGATATTTTATTAGCTAATATACCGAGATCAATGTAATTATCTCGGAGTAATACCGATGCCACTGTCATTACCTTGAGTTAATTACACGGGTTGCCACAAACTACCAATCTTACCGACTACCCAGATAAGCCAGCTAGTATGACAAATTTGCTCATTTACAGGTATTTTGAGAAGCTAGAAATTAGCATTCGGTCTCTAATCTTCAAGAAATGATCCTCGTCTCATTTTCTTTTATCCTATCAATAACTTTATTTAGGGAATATCAATAGCTTTCTTGTTCTAGTAGTACATTACTAGTTCTTTTTTTTCCTCTTCTGGTTGGGAATGGTCTCACTACTGCGGATCGGGCATGCACAAGCGGTTCGAAACCGCTTTCAGAAGCGGTTTTAGAACCGCTTGTAAGCAACCGGGAGTGATATTGTCGGGTATCACAAGCGTTCCTCGAACCGCTTGTGGTTCGACATTTCCACAAGCGGTTAGTGTTACCAACCGCCAGGAGAGGCTCTCTCCAAAAGCGGTTGGTATTACGAACCGCTTGTGAGAGGCTCTCCACAAGCGGTTGGAGTTACAAGCGCTTGTGAAGAGTCCGACAACAGAGCGTTTTGATTATATTCAATATAGAATATGTTTTCAGAGGGTTTTGATATAGATTTTGACAATTAAAATAAATAGAACTTCATGAGTTTTTTGACACACTTAAATATATATATATATATTAGTCATTAGTATTCATTGAGATAATTACAGTCACTAAAATGAACAAGTTGATCGATGAACACATGAAATAATAAGCTAGCCACGCCTTTTACAACTTTCAAAGAATAAAAGGCGAATGTTGAGCTCATTTCTTGCGTGCGTCGCTCTTTGTGCCCTTGGTCGACATTGATGTCACCACTGCCCTTATTTCAGACAATCTCTCCAACCATTTGCGTGGAACTCGCTTTGGTGGATACAATCTCGCCGACAATAAAGCCGATGAGTTGTTCTTGGATTGCCGCAACCGGTGCGGCGGGATCACGTCTTGCACATCGATGTTGGGGTGACAAAGCGGGAGGTAAATAAATCTCGGACATGTAATTATTAAAGTGTAAGTACTAAGAAATTGACATGTGCACACTACTCGGCGTTGGTTGTCGGCACATCACCGTGGGTAATACTTTGCATATAGTGGCACACATAATAGCCACATAGGTTGTTTCCACCCGTCTGTTGTAGAACCTGCGATGAAATTTGAAAGGACCACGATTATTGGGATGAAAACTGTTACGGCATATTAATATTCTTTAATACGTACTCGAGTGCTTAATTGTACATCAAATTCGTTCTCGAAATCTCCTTGTTGCTTCTTTCAAACCGTATAATGTCTGTGTGATGCGTTAGTATGAATGGTAATTATCGAGTTGGAATAATTAGCAAGGTATTTCAATATATATAATAAGGAAAACCATCGATATATATGTGCTATATACCATTTAGGGTGTCAATGATAAATTGAAATTTTTTCACCGAGTCCTTTTGAGTCTTGAACAATGATTTGGTCGCTATCAAGCTTGATGACAAGGTGATCCGGTGAAACCTATTCATGTATTGCAACATATATGTAACTAGTTAGCTAGTAGTATTATAAATGCCTTGGAAAATATAAGAACGAGAGGTTGTATATATACGTATTCGGTTGAAGGGCGTATATGTACGGTTTGTAGTGCTGTCCCAAGAATGCATCGAGAATGTAATCTTCAAGTTCCTTTCGGTTGTATCCAAAGACGAACTCGTTAACAATCTCTGGGTCGATGAAGCCCACGTTGAAGATATTCTCTTTTCTACATCGTTGTATCTCCATTCTACATAGAAAGGTATAAGTTTAATAGTTGCAATTTTATTGTACGAGGAAGCACACGGTAAAGGTATGAGCTTGACACTTACAGGCACCAGCAGCTCATGAGAGACACGTTGATGGAGTCGGCATGGTAAATATTGTATAAGTCATCAAATTCGAGCCATATGGTGTTGTCCCCGCGATAAAAATCATCTTCTTTGATACGGAGGGGGAACATCGTTCTTCCTTGAGCGGACTCTGTCATGTACCATTCGTGAAATTGCCGCATCTTGGTTGGCAGATCCTTTATCTCATTTGGGTCAATCAGCTCCCGCCCAACCGAAATTGCCATCCGACCTTTGTTGCCATTGGGATATCATCTATTAATCCAAGAGTCGCACTGTGGAACCGAGTCCCGCCTCCTTCATAAACCTCTCGAGGTTCTCCGATCTTGGTCTCTCTTCTTCTTCTTTGCCGCCACCGACCACGCTTATTCTTCCGTAGCCTTAATTATTGTCCGCTCATAGTTGGACGGCACAGCAATGCTTTGCACGGCATGTCGCGAAGTGTTCTCGCCGCTTTTGGATCGGTTGGTACCTTTGGCTCTACCTTCTTTTTGCGAAGTGTGCGACCCATCGCTTTAGTGACCGCGTCACTCTCCTCCTTATTCATATCATATGCCCTCTTTGGAGGTTCCTTTACCTTGGTCGATTGGCTGGACTCCGCCTTCTTGGGAGCAAAGGGAGCCTTCATTCTATTATCGAGCTTCTTCCTCGGAGGAGATGGTGGAGGCGTGGTTTTCCTAGGGGGTTCTTTTTGTTTGAGATGCCGTGGTGGAGTAGGGCTTCGTGGAGCGGGTGGAGACACAGGAGCTGCTGGTGGTGGAGTAGGGCTTCGCTCTGCTTTTCTTGGCGAGGCATTGCGTGGCGGTGACGTTGGAGGCGTGGGTTGCCGTGGTGGAGATGACGCGTCCATAGCATTTGGAAATATGATGTACCGCTTTGCGCCAAAGGATGATATTGTGGAGGGCCTGTCCAAGCTTGGTCACGTCGTCGCCTCCAAAGAATATCGAGGTGAAGTTCTTCAAATCCGCCAAGACCTCCTCCACCGCGACCTTTGAGTAACCCGGGGTATCTCGTTGCGATGGAACATCCGCCCACTCCACCGGATATGCCATGCCGTAAGCCACCTTGATGGAGAGGTTACGCATCAACATGCAGCTCACATCGGCGGCGAACCCTTATGTCATCCACGGGATAACGGATAGCAAGGTGTCCGCCTCAGGCCCGGTGGACGCGCAGCCTACTTCGCCGCCGCGGAGGGCTAATCACACGTCCGGTGATTGCTCGGACCTAGTCCTTGAAGCTTGCCGAGGGCAATTTGTACTTGTTGCGCAACTATGTCGCCGATGCTAGCCCGGTTGCTCGAGCTCTTGTTCCAATTGGTACACTTTACGTGATTCTCTTGATTTGCTTCTATGCCGCTCTCAGACGTATGTGCGCCCTTCGCGAAACCATACTTCACAGCGCCACTTGCCCATACCTCGTGTCCGTCCCCGGTGCTCGTGGTTTTCAAGGGCATGTGTTAGCTCGTCATTCTCCCTGTCGGCACCAATGTACTCGCTCGAGAGGCGCCAACAGCTTGTACAATCCTTTGGCCGCCTCTTGTACTCTGGTGCCATCACCAAACCGCCGTCATCCGAAAGGCTCCCCATGACCCATGAACCAATTGCGCAGCGCTGTTCCCCTGAGCGGTAGCCGTGTGACGCCCTTCGCCATTAATTCTTCTTCCGCTTCTCCCATTTTGGTACAGCCTTGATGTAACCACGGTGCCAAGATGGTGGTGGTATTTCTTCATCCGTGAATTGGCCTTGTTCTTCCGACTCGCGGCCGGCCTTCACCTAATGCCTTGAACTCCTCGAATGCTTCGCTGATCCGCCAACTTAGGAAATTGGTTGAAGTCGGGTCTTTCTCCCTTCTCGCACGCACTTGTGGTGAGAGACGCCTTCCAAGCCTAAAACATTGTTGCCATCTTCTTCAAAGTAAATTTCTTGGCCTTGTCTTGGACCCTTGAGGAAATGTGAAATTTTCCTTAATATCTTGCCGAGCAGTCCTTGGTAGCTTGAGGAACTTTGGCCCATTTTCTCGATGCTAATTGGGACATGATCCTCACGTGGTAACCACAAGCGTTGTTGTACGCCCAACCGCTAAAAGAGGGCAACCGCATCCCTTCGTTGTTAACGCGGTAAACACGCGCTTCGTGGACGGCTTCTTGTTAGGTCCCCGATGCTTGGATTGGTTGCTCGATGCACGGGGCTTGAAATACATAAACATATGTACAAACGTGTCAGAGTGTATTATATTAATGAGTTGCGATTAATTAACATGTCTACGGGATTATATTCTTCGGTCGCCTCATCTGGCCGGAAAAGTGTTATCGAACTCAATAGCGGTAGCTGTTACCATCACCTTCGATGGTACCCGGTAGCGATGGAGTCCAACAAGAACTGTTCTCCTCATCGAACGTAGGGTCACCACGCCCCGGTTGCGCCATCTATACTAATTCCGAAAAAATGTTGACATAAATATCATATTACTTTGAAACAACCATATTACAGATTACAACACAAGCATATTATTACATAAATCTCTACACCAAGCATTAAGTACTACGGCGTGTTGGAACTAGCCCAAGGATCAAACACGAACTCGTGATGATATTTATTAGTTAGTCGCTTTGATCGTGATGATTTGATCGCTTTGATCGCTTTGTATATGAATTCTACCTAAAATTGATATGCAAAACTAAATAGATGAAACTAAAATATGTACATAGCTAAAATTTGAAATAAAAATTAGATGAAATTAGTAGTTAAATTTATATACAAATCCTAAACTAGAACTGAAATTCAAAATTAAATAAAAAACAACAAAATAATAAAAAGAAAAAAGAAAACATGCATTGTTATGTAATTCCATACTAAGTGAAAAATATACGTGTTGGTTTAATTTAGAATTAAAATTTCAAGCAAGCAGAGCACTTGTGGGCATTTCACCGAACAGATGGTGGGCAGCCGAACTAGAGAGGAGGACGACGCGCACAAGCAGCCTACCTCGGTCCTCCCGGCCGGACGGGCGTGTGGCGGCGCTTTGGTGGCGGAGAAGGCGCCGTGGGTGGCGAGAAGGCTTCGCGGCGGAGTGGAGTGACGGCGCGACGAGGGTGTGAGAGAAGGCTTGGCGCACGCGGGTGGACTGGGACTTAGAAGATTTCGGGTGTGAGAAAAGGGCGGGGCGTTTCAAATTTATACAGGGAGCACTTCTACAAGCGGTTCTAATAACCAACCGCTTGTAGAAAATCTCTACAAGCGGTTTTAGAACCAACCGCTTGTACAGGGAGGACTTCTACAAGCGGTTGGTGTTACTAACCGTTTCTGAATAGTCCACTCTAGAAGAGGTTCTTTTCTAAAACCGCTTCAATATTGCGTTCTAGAAGCGGTTCTTATTACTAACCGCTTCGAATGTTGCACTCTAGAAGCGGTTCGCTTTTTCAAACCGCTT
The DNA here is from genome assembly GCA_036346275.1 of Otatea glauca. Taxonomy (NCBI): domain Eukaryota; kingdom Viridiplantae; phylum Streptophyta; class Magnoliopsida; order Poales; family Poaceae; genus Otatea; species Otatea glauca. The sequence continues at coordinate 39,788,725 of CM070721.1, read as the reverse complement.
AGCTTAATTTCATGATTTTTAAAAATTCTTTTCAAGTATAGATTTCATTTCATAATTTTTAAAAAGGCTTTTAGCAATTGATTTCATTTGTAATTTTTAAAAATACTTTTAGCACTCAGTTTCATTTCATAATTTTCTAAAAAATGCTTTTAGCACTTGATTTCATTTGATTTTTAAAAATTGTTTTAGCAATTTAGTTTCATTTCAGGATTTTTAAAAATACTTTTAGCACTTTTTCATTTCATAATTTTTTAAAAAATGCTTTTAGCACTTCAGTTTAATTTCATAATTTTTAAAAAGTGCTTTTAGCAATTTAGTTTCATTTCAGGAATTTTTAAAAATTCTTTTCGCACTACAGTTTCATTTCATAATTTTTTAAAAATGCTTTTAGCATGACAGTTTCATTTCATAATTTTTAAAAAATGCTTTTCACACTTCGCCATTTTAATTTTTAAGAAGCTTTTAGAACTTTACTTTCATTCCATAATTTTTACAAAATGCTTTGAGCACTTTAGTTTCATTCGTAATTTTGGCACTTTACATTCATTCCAAATAAACACTTCCTCTTGTAAAAGACTTACATATACATAGTTCATACAGTAGGGGTACATCTTAAGTAGTAACGTACTTTGTCTTTACAAGTGTTCCTTCATTATGATCGCGACGTATGAAAGGAGTATCCACGTCTGTGTCATTGAGGAGGCTTATGTCGACATCCACAATGAAAGGAGGGATCTCGCCGAATCGACTATACTCTTCCTCGCTTGTGACGTCCTCAACTCCAACAATCGTTCGTTTGCCTTGTAGAACCACGTGTCGCTTCGGCTTAGTACTACAATCTTTCTGCTTGTCCTTATGCTTCTTAGGTTTGCTTGATATGTCCATTACGTAGAAGACCTGTCTCACATCGTTCGCGAGGACAAACGGTTCGCGCCTATAGCCGACTTGGGTGAGGTCCACGATTGTCATACCGTATTTGTCTACCTTCACGCCGCTTGAAGTCAAAGGTCCATAGTCAAGCTCCCATATCTCTTCTATGAAACCATAATATGTATCCACCTTGCCTTTGTTGTCTTCGGCGTCTATACGGACACCGCTATTTTGGTTGGTGCTCTTGTTATCCCGCGATCCGTGTAAAATGTGTAACCATTTATCTCGCACTTTAAATGTCACGATTTCACTAGATGGTCCCCGAGCCAAGCGCTGTAACTGCTCATTGTCCGACCCTTTCAAAAGGATGTACTTTTGTAACCAAGCTACCAAAGAATCCATGTGCTTCAGTTGTTATCCAATCCTCGACCTCCCGGAAATCGCGCGTAGAATACTCTTGTGCTCAAGGACATACGGGCCACTACAGCTTGATTGTTTCAAAACCGTGAAATGTGCTTGCTTAAATGTAAGAAGATCATTGCATGCAATTGCTTTCCTTCCTAGTGTCCCTTTTCCCCGTAGCCTCCCCTCATGGCGTGATATAGGGACACCGATCGGGTTTAGATCATTAATGTAATCCACACAAAACTCAATCACCTCCTCTGTCCCATAACCCTCGGCAATGCATCCTTCCGGACGAGAACGGTTACGAACATACTTCTTTAGCACACTCATGTACCTCTCGAAGGGAACATGTTGTGTAGATACACGGTCCAAGGATACCTATCTCTTTGACAAGGTGAAGCAGTGAGATGAACCATAATATCAAAAATACAAGAGGAAAGATCATCTCAAGGCTAACCAAACTTTGTACCACGTCATCCTCAAGCTTACTTAGTTTATCCGGGTCGATGACCTTCGTGAAATCGCGTTGAAAAAGAACACAGCTTTGTGATTGTCCTCGCACTCCACTCGGGCAAGATGCCTCTCACACCATCGGGAGCAACTGTGTCATTAACACAAGACAGTCATGAGATTTCATGTGTACGATTTTATTCTCTTTCGTGTTTACGAGTCTCTTTACATTCGAGGAGTCAGGAAGGGACCTTCACACTGCTCAGAACTCTATCATGCTTTTTCTCTTCTTTGCTTAGAGTGTAGCTCGCAGGATGTAGGTAATGTTGTCCTTTCTCTCTCTTTTCGGGATGTAGGTCGTTCCTCAATTCCAAGAATTTAAGGTCCTTCCGAGCTTGCAGTGTATCTTTCGATTTTTCGTACATATCTATGTAGCCTAGCAGGTTCAAGCAGACATTCTTCGTGATGTGCATGAAGTCAAGTGAGTGACGAACCTCCATAACTTCCCAATAAGGCAAGTCCCAAAATATTGACTTCTTCTTCCACATGGGTGCATGACCATCCTCATTCTGCACATGTTTGCTTCCAGGACCCTTTCCAAATACTACTTTCAAATCCTTTACCATAGCAAACACACGTGGCCCACTACGATGCTGAGGCCTTGCACGAAGGTCTGGTTGCCCGTTAAATTTCCTGCCTTCCTTCCGCGACGGGTGACTCGAAGAAGAAACCTACGGTGACCCATGTACACAACCTTCCGAGAGTTTTTCGTGCACGCGTCGTCCGCTTCATCTAAGCACCGATGCGTGCTCTATATCCTTTGTTAGTTAGGCCGACAGTTACCGAGAGCAAAGCCAATCGTTGATTGTTACAAATAACAATGCACGAGGGTGAAATACTCCCTTTGTACTCATCCCATACCATTGCACCATCGTCCCCATAACGTCACAAGATCTTCAACCAATGGTTTCGTAGACAATGATGTCATTTCCGGGTTGCTTGGGGCCTTGGATCAACAACGGCATCATGATGTGCTTTCGCTTCATGCACTGACCATGGAGGAATGTTATAGATACATAGTGTAACGGGCCAAAGTGCTATGGTCTGCTGCTCAATTCTCGAAAGGATTCATCCCATCGGTACTCAACCCAAACCTTATGTTTTCACCTCATCTGCGAAGTCCGCACGTCCGATCGACTTTCCTCCACCGTGAGCCATCTGCAGGTGTCTAAGCATCCCGTCGCCCTTACGCTCTTCTTTGTGCCAACGCATCATCCGGCATGCGCTTTGTTAGCAAACATACGCTTCAATCGGGGATCACAGGAAATACCACAACATTTTAGCCGAGGTCTCTTCTTCTTACGCCCCCATCTATTTCACTGGATCGCCACGCTTCACCTTATACCTTGATTCTCTGCACACATGGACAAACATCCAAATCGGCATACTCATTACGATACAGATACAATCATTAGGACACGCGTGTATCTTTTGTACTTCCAATCCCAAAGGACAGACGACTTGCTTGGCTTCATATGTAGATTCGGGCAGAGTGTTATCTTCTGGAAGCACCTTCTTTACGAGTGATAACACCTCATCGAATCCCTTATCTGACACACCATTTCTAGCCTTCCATTGCAAGAGTTCCAGTGTGGTACGCAGCTTTTTGTGGCCCTGCCCACAGTTTGGGTACAAAGGAGTTCTGTGGTCCTCTAACATGCGCTGGAACTTCTCGAACTGTCTTTCATCTGTGTAGTCTCCCTCCGCCACGCAAAGATCCGGTCTAGCTCATCATCACCAAAGTCACCAAGTGTTTCTTCCACGGAACAAGATTATGCGTGTCGTCCGGTTATCGTTGAATCCATCTTCCTCTTCCTTGTCTTCTTCATCGCCTTCCGGCTAATCACCTCAACTTCGCCATGGTTGGTCCAACAGGTATAATTTGGCATAAAACCTCTCATTATCAAGTGGTTCATAACTTGCCATCGCTGGGAATGCTCCTTCTCGTTCTTGCAATCTACACACGGACAACATATGAAGCTGCCTGGAGGCAATAATGCAACGGCCGCATCGAGAAAAGCCTGCACGCCATCAATGAACTCTCTCGAGCGACGGTCCGCATTGTACATCCATTGCCGATTCATCTATACCAAGTTATAATTTCATTAAAAATTATAACAAATTTCGTTAGAAAAATTATAACCTAACTTAAATTTCGTAACATTTAAACCCAACCAAAAAAAACTCCACCTACACCGTCATCCAATTAAAGACCTACCTTTCTAATTATTTTGTATCCCTTCCTACCTTTGTAATTATTTTTTATCCTTCTACATGTTTTTCTATTTTATTTCATACACCAATAATTACTTCCTTGCAATGTTATACCTAGATCTCTTCCAATATTGTGATATTTAAGATTCTAAAGCTAACAACCACCTAGATCTAAAGCTTCCAATCACCTTTACCTTGTAATGTCATATTTTGAACTAGATCTCCACCCTACATCTTCATACAACAACAAAAACAAGGCACGAAAAACAAATTTTCGATAATGCTTAAAAGTTCAAGATTTCTCCACATCCATTGAAAAAATAGCAATATCTAGGTGAGAAGGATGTTCACATGATGTTACTAACTTTGAAACACTTAATTTAGAGCTAATCACCTCCAATTAAAAATTTGGACAGCACCTCCCAAGAACACAGCTTGGTCGGCCTTCTCTGCTCGATCGTATTCATTACCTCTCCGCGTATGGAGGAAGAAGGGTTTAAATGCGCTGCGAGAGGGCTTCGAAGCGGTTGGAGACACGAACCGCTTCAAGGTTGAGTTCTAGAGCGGTTCTTTTCTCAAACCGCTTCAAAATAGAAGCGGTTTGAGAAAAGAATCGCGTCTAGAATGCAACCTTCGAAGCGGTTCGTGTCTTAAACCGCTCGAAGCCCTCTCCGACCGCTGTTAACGAACCGCTTCTGGTGCGAAGATCACAACGGGTTCGCACCAGACCGCTTCTAATAGGCCGGTTGTGATGCCCAGTTCTGTAGTAGTGTCTAGCTAGTGCAGTTGGTAGATCGAATACTACAATCTGGGCCAATGCTAGATCGGCACAGAGGAGAGCCATTCATGGTTCTTACCACATTTTGACGTCTAGCCGCAAGAAAGCCAGAAGAAAATGCCGTGCAAACCGCAAGAATCTAGCTGGAGGGGAACGAAACGAAACCGATAACCAATCTGTGGATTCTGCTTCGTTACAAGGTCACTGCGATAACCAATTGGAAGTAATTGGTAGTCGGTTCGTCATGAATTACGGTTGAGATCCGAATATGTAAATCTGGACACTCTGTATATATCACACTAGTCTAGAATTATGCTAGTTCATACAGTGGTAACACAGATGAATATCACAATCATACACAGCGGAAACATAATAAAATACTTCATATATTAAATATAAGACAGTAGATTGATCTTATGGTCGATTTTACATGATTATGCCAAACAGGGTTTAAACTCTATTAAATAAAACAGCAGCAGAACGAGACTTCATAGATAACCCATCAACATGCCACATGCAACTAATAAGGTTCGCACCCTAGAAATTCGCCCCCTCCTCCAAAACAGATGTAGACTCTTTTTCAACTGATGATATGTTGTTGTGGCAAGGGTGAGTACATAAAACACTCAACAAGTTGTACACAGAATGCAAGTCTAATATATCTATATACAAGACATATTCCAAATAAATGGCTAATATGGTTATTTTGCAATAAAGCGGTATTTACAAATTAATGCAATAAGTAGATTGAAATGATAATAAAACAAATAACAACAGTAATTAACTTTCAGGTATTTCTCATGAATAAACTTGGCACATAGCCCTAACCAATTTTCAATATTTTCAATGTCACACAGCCTCCATTTCCAAGTTTAGTTTATAAAATTTAACCCTTGACTGAAATTTTCAAGCATTGTCTATAACTTAGGACACAGCTATCCAAATATATTTACACTCTATAGGGGTTACACACTTTACCCACATGATATGATCAATCTTATATTATCGCCCATTACACGTACCCATCGTGTGCGATTAAGAAGATCATAACAAAACCTTTCGAAAACTTTATCTGAATATGGACCCTCCCAATAAGCCTAAACTCATTGTTTCTTCATTCACACAGAGTAGAAGAATAGGAGGAACTTATCGATGGACTAGGAACAATCCTTGTTCAAGATGTGTGGCTACGGCGACACACCTTTCCCAAACCGCACACACGGTTTTGTCTTCCACTTGAGGCATCATATGTCAAGACTAGGTAACTTACTGAGTTAGGTCCAGTCCATAATAGACATGTGGTTAATAATTAGTTCAGTTCAATAGCTTGCAAGGTTAAGTCCTTAATTGACCGAGGTAAGACATCCAATCACTCATAGAAACCATCTAACTTTCACTCACATATCAACCCAATGCCACACAGGCTCACCACGGCACAAAGCCTCTTGCCATTTGCCTCAGTCTAAATCATTTACCACCCCTAGTTGGTTATCGTCAACACATGCCATCAACAACTAAACATCATTGTGTGACAACACATGACACACCCTTTTATAAACATGTTCCATATTTCATTAGTCAAATTGAATTTGTACTTTCAAAAGACATCAGATGCACATGGCATGCTTTGAAAAAGCTCCTCATCTTGATATGGACCTTGAACTTGAGTCAACACTTCACCCTCGAACACTTCAGACACTTTACTGTCTACGCAAATTGAGAGAGAAATACCAAATAAATACAAGCTAGAGAGCAAACAATCTCCAAAAAACAAATAAAATTTACCATTAAATAGATCTCAAATTTATAAATTTTTACAAACTTGAATTGCCTCAATCGGAGCTTGTATGGGGAATAATGGGCTCACGAAAGATTCAAATAAAATAAAAACATAGAAAAAGAGAAAATCCGATTTTCTCGATTTATTTTCTAAAGAAAAATCGATTTATGACATTATGCTTACATCAATGATCAATTTTTTCTGATTTAAAATAAATCAGAAAATCCCTCTAAAGGCTAACATGTGGGCCCTAGTCCATGGACTAAGTCTACGAACCAACATAGGTCCACGGTGGACCAGGCTCACGGCACAAATGTGACGAACAAGTGGGCCCAGCCATCTGCTGACGTGGGACGGCCGACTGGGAGCACACGCAAGCATCGAGGCTAACGGGGCGATGACGAGGATGCCACGTGGACAGCCAGGTCAGCAAGGCAGCTAGGATTTCAACAGTGAGGGTTGGCGGCAGCGCGCTCACCGGAGACGGAGACGACGACCACACCCGTGGGTGTAGCGATGAAACGGCGACGAGATCCGGTGGATCTGGGAGAGTGTAAGTTCAAGCTCCATTAGATTGATTTTAGTGGTTAATGACAAAGCAAATTGTGAGACTAACTCCTTTGATAATTACGATTGTGAATAGCCACACTTGGATGAAATGATGGAAATATCAAAGGTATATCAAAGGTATGCAGCATCCTATATCATATTGTTACATCTTGTTGCATGCTTTGAATCCAAAACATAGGGTGAACTATATAAATATCTTAACTTGGATATGTGCATAGTGCTTCCAACTCATATGTATACGTATGCACACATTTAGGGGGTTCATTTTATATCTTGAATATATGCTTAAGTTCCATTCATTCGATTTTACTAGTTAATGATAAATATGAATATGAGACTAACTCATTTGTCAAGTATGATGTTTATTAGTCTCAAATTGAGTGAAAAATTGAACTCTCAAAGGTATACATCCGACTTCACATTATTATACATGTTGCATTCCTTTGATGTAAAATGTAGGGTGAACACCAAAATAGTTTTAAGTTGGATATATGCATATTATTTCCAACTCATATATATGTGTATGCACATATTTAATGGATGTTCATCCTATATCTTGATGTTTCAATAGTATTGATCTTTTTTCTTCTTCCATATATTTTGAAGATCTTTACATTGGAACACATCTTTCGAGTATATGAATCTTGTAATATACTCATATTGATCTAACAGTCAAAGTAATTTACAAGCGGGCTCTCAGAAATCACCAAAAGAATAGATTGGAAGATCTACGCCATCCATTATGTGTTAATGGTATGCCTTGGTGATTAGTGACAACCGGGTGTGTTAAATCAAGAATCTTTACCTTTAAACACATCCATTGAGTATATGAAGCCTTTGTGGTTGAAATATACTCACAATAAAATTCAATTATTTGTTATTGGGGTTGTCATCGTCAATCACCAAAGAGGTAGATCAAAAGATCTTGATCCTCTATTAGGTGTTAATAGGGTGCTTTGGTGATTAGAGACAACCAAATATGTTGGACTAACATTTTTCATTAGTTGATGAAATAGGTTAGGTCCAATAACGATAAAGATTCTAGATGACATCATGTGTTGGTGGTCATCAAGTCTAGGCTCGAGATGAAGATAGTTCATCGTGTGTTGATGAATAAGACAAGGACCCGACTTGGAGAGAAGATGATTATCATCAAGTGGAAGCTCCAAGTGGATGCACAAGACAAAGGTATAACTAGTATAGGCTAAGGCTGTGTTCCTAGTCTTTTACCATTCTCGGTGTTTTGATGGGAGACCGGATTGCTAGTTTAGTTTGTCGTACTATTAAGAGAGGTCTTGTCTTATAGCTTGAGTCTCATCATGTGTTGATGTCTCAATCTCGCTTACCCTAGCTCATCTTTAATTGGTTGCTTTTCTTGCGTATGGTATCGATATTTGCGAATGTATTTTACAAATAGTCGAGGGTGTTTTGCAAAGCATTTAAGTTCATGCTAACTATTGGTTGCTTTTCGTTACATGGAGCTAATATTTGCGAGTGTGTTTTGCAAATAGTTAAAGCTCATACACTTGGTTTCTTAGCATGTGACTAGAGTTTGCAAATGTGTTTTGCAAATTGTTAGAGATCATGAGTTGATTATCACATAGCTAAACAAGAGTTCGTGCTTGTTCTTGGTTGCTATTCCTTGCATGATGCTAATATTTGCAAATGTATTTTGCAAATAGTTGGATCTCATGCATTTGCTTTTGTGAGCATGCGATTGATGTTTGCAAATGTGTTTTGCAAATTGTTGAAGTTCATGCAATGATGATTGTTTTATGGATTCTTAGATGCATGGAATGAGTTTTGTGTGAAACCAATCCTTTTTCTCTGGAATCGGCACTACCACCATGTTAATGTCAGTACTACCGCAAGTCTAGTAGTACCGTCCCATAGGAACAGTAGTTATTTTCCAAAGAATATGTTTCTTGAATTTTCCATAAAGTTGAACGCCGGCACTACCAATGTGTTAAATCCAGTACTACCGCAAGTCTGTAGTATCGGTGCTAAAGGATGGTAGCCATTTTCCAGAGAGTGTGTTTTTCTCTGAGTTTGAATTCCAGCACTACCATGGTTCAAGGGCCAGTACTACCGATGGTCCAGTAGTACCGCTATTTAGTTGCTGGTACATATTCTCTAGAGAGTGTAATTGTTGGAGTTTTGTGCTATATGGAAATATCTATGGTTGCTTATATCTTGAAAATAGGTGAAATTTGTAGCCCTCTTGATAAGCTTTCCATAGTGTCCAAGATCACTTAAATCAGACTTCAGAGTAAAAAGTTACAATCCTTTATTGATTGTGCTGTCAGAATGTCCGAATTGAGTGATTAGGAATGTCCAAAATCGATTTTAGGATATTTTGGCAGAACATGTGTTTTGGATTGTAGGATTCAGAATGTCCGAATTTTGGGATTATGAATGTCCGAATTAGTGTATTTAGATGTCCTAATTTCCCTTCAGATTTTTTTGACCGTTGAGAATGTTCGAATGTGTCAATTCAAAATGTCCTAATTGGGTAAATTAAAATGTTCGAATTTGCAAATCAGTATGTCTGAATTTGCTTTTTTAGTTGATTTTGTTCCAATGGCTAATTTTCTTTGAGGGACTTTATAACGGACCGAATGGGGGAGATTTTACGGCTGTTCTTGTACCCATTTGAGGTATACACTTGAGAATAAAACCCTTTGAGCTACTATAGCCATGTTTGAGTGATTTGAGAAACTTTTGAGCTAGAGTTTCTTGTTTGATGATTCTTGATGTTCCATTTGCTTTCTCTTGAGTTAGAGCAAGCCTCTCCTCTCAATTGTGCATGTGATGCACCTTGTGAGCAAGGAGAGAAGAGCTCTAGGTACATGTGTTGCATCTAGAGAAAGATTGATTATCCTTGTGAATGTGTTGCACTTGATGAGGATCAAGCAAGAGGCTTGACCTATTACTCTTGGTGTTTGCCGACACCTAGATGGCGTGAAGGCATTGTAGTCCGTGATCTTCTAAAGAAGGTTATGAGAAGGTTCGGCGAGTTGTGAAGGTTGGAGCTCACCTACCCAAAGAGGGCAAGAGCTACCACTAGTGTATTCGAGGTGCTTGGTTTAATTCGTGAATCCGGTCCAATTCATTTGGGCTTACCTTAACGTGTACTAGAAGAGACCGACAAGTCTCCAAACACCACAGTAAAAAGATCGTGTATCACCTTATAGTTTGCTTCCTATTGCTCATTTACTTTCTTGCAATTTACATTCCTACAATTGAATTGCTTGCTTATCTCCCTAGGATAGCAAACCTTGATCTAGATTTAGATTGTTGATGCACATAGTTGAGACTAGTTGATTTAGGCCTTATTGAATAAAACCGTTTTGATTTATGCTTCGGCATTTAAACTCGGTTTTGGTCAAAGAGAATTTTAAAAACCGCATATTCAACCCCCTCTAGTCAGCCTCCTCGATCTTACAAAGAGGCGAAACCGACGAACACAATGAGCCTCGGATTCGACCCTGGCGCAGCAGAGAGGGAGATCTGGCAAGAAAAAGGGTGGTAGTGACCTCGGCAACTCTGGCGAGGAATCCCGACGACTCTACGGCTTCTTGGGCGATGTTTTCTTGGGCAAATAGCGCGACGCGACTTGGGTATCACAAGGCGGGGTCTCGGGCGACTTATGAAGCATCGGGAGTCAAGTAGAGGCTGAACTCCACTCGGACGTGGCGGCGGAGTTTTGTATCAGACACGGCGACGGAGATGCGGCGACGACGATGCGAGCTACGCAAACCGGGCCAGGCTGGCAGAGCAGGTTGGGCAACGGGTTGACTTGGCGAGGAAACGGGCCAGCGGACTAGGCCAACTAGGCTGAATAGGAACGATCGGCCGAAATTTGGCCCAAAAGTCAAAATCAAAAATAAAAATCATTTCCAAATTAAAATAATTTCAAAAATTCATATAACTCCAAATAAATAGCAAAAATATCTGAAAAATTTAGAAAAATTCTAAATTTTTTTTGAGACATGTAGAATTTAAATAAAATATTTTTGATAAAATTTTATATAATTCTTGCACATAGTTAAATATTATTTGCAACAAGCTTAATTTAAAAATACTATTTAAAATTCCAAATAAATTACAAAAAATTTCAAAAATTCCCAAAAATCACAAATGACAATATAAAATTATTTTAAACTAAAAAATAGGACGTTACGATTACCAAGTGGCAACCTATATTTTTAATTTGGGTTTTGAAATGTGCAGATTTGAAGCTTGGAAGAAGAATTAAAAGAAATAGGGGGTAGGATTCAGAAAACTAAATCCAACCGGTTCCGATTTACTGGCCAGTTCCCGATGGTTTTTTTCAAACCCTAGTGGCAATTAGCTTAATGGTTGGAACGCTTGTTACTGTATTTTGGTTCTTCATACTGTATGATGATTCATGGCGATCAAGTTGCGATTTGATGGCTATAGCGCTCAGTTATTACATTATAAGTTGCTACTTGATTCAGGGCCTGTTTGTTTTTGCTTTGGATTCTCTAAAAACTGATTCTGGATTGTGGTTATAGAGAAGCTGATTCTTCAAAAGCTGGAATCCAAAAGCACATATGAAGTGGATTGTGGATTTTAGTGTATATGAGTGGGTTGGATTATGAGAATCGGATTTTAGAATCGGACTGTTTGTTTTTTATTCTGTATTTGAGACCAGAATCCAGAATTAAAAGGTAAAACAAATAGACCCTCAGTCCTCTCCAAGTAGAAGCTGTCTAGCTACAACTACTCTGTTCAGAATGTTAGAAAAAGCAGCTGTATGAATAGCAATTTCTCCGGGTTTAAGCCCTTGTCAAACTTGAACGGACGCTACTAATGAAACCACGTGGTCAAGATCAACGGACAGAAATGCTGGCGACACCAGAAGGTACAATTAAGAGAGACCGTACAGTACAATCAATTTTAGGCGTGCACGAGTAGGAGCTGGAGTACTTGATAATAATGCAATGAATGGTGGTAGGCCAAGCAGTACTTGATAGTTGATACTAATCACTATTTGTGCAGCAACTTGTAACAAACATGCCCCCAAAAAAAGTCGAGGTAAAGCATGGAACAAATGGGCTACTACGCAATGAAAGCCTCCTGGTTGGTTAGGACACAATAGGGTATTAGTGCAATGATCTAACTAACTAAATAAAGACATGTACGGTAGGAATCACAAGAGAAAGGAAATAGTGTCGCGGCGGGTGAAACAAGCAATTAACATATGAGAAAAACCTTTGCTTAGCTAGGGACATTTTTCCACGGGAAGAAGTCCATACAATACCTGAACTTTGGTCGGAAGTCCATCTGACATCCTAGACTATGAAATTCAATATTTGACTCTCTAAACTTTGCAATACGATTTAAATGACACCCTAAAGTTTCGCACAGTGGTATTGCCCATGTAACACAATAGATGAACGATTTTACCATTTAGGATGATAGCTGGCCAAGTTAGGTCAATGACAGTGGTCCCACATAGGCTTCTCCCCTGTCGAGCTCCTAATCTTGCTTCTATGGCTGTTGGCCCCTGTAGTTCCCTCCCTCTCTATTTGGATTTAGAAGAGAAGTCCCCAGGAGTCCCACCTGTCATTGATCTAAACTTGTCGAACGTGTCATCGTATATAGCAAAACTGCTCACTTATCAGGCCACACGGACAATATCACTATGCGAAACAGGATCAGAGTGTTATTTCAACCAAATTGTAAAGTTCGAGAGGTCAAATGTTTAGTTTCATAGTTTAGAGTAACGTTACACTTTCGAGTAAAGTTCGGGTGTTATATGAACTTTTTTTTCTCTTCTATATACTAGGATTACGGTCGATCAATCTTTGAGCACTCGTGGACATGCGACGTTCGACTTTGAAGAAAGAAAAAATAAAATGTGGGGCAGACCAAGGTTCAAAATCTTGAAAATCTCGATCGAGATTTCGGATTCTAGCTTGGTAAAAAAATTTAAATTACTACAGTACTAACCAATTTTTGACTTTTTATGGTCGGGTTTGGCCTAATAACCGTTAAGAAAGTTATCTTCCATAAAAATTTGTTGAAAAACCGAATTTTTGAGACATTTTAAAATTTCGGTAGAAACACTGTTAGATTTTTATAAAATTTTACCCGCTTGATCATGATCTGAAAATTTTATGGTACTATATTTAATAGCTTAGGATCATACATAAAAATGTTCAAAATAATTGAACTTCATTTGTTATATTTCAAAAATCAAAAATAGAAAGAACATAAATGGTACAGTGCCCTTGTAAGAATTTTATAAATTTCCTTGAGTGCGATCCGGATTCAAAATTTTTATGAGATCTTAAGAATTTCCTTAGAACCCTTTTGTAAAATTTTCAAAAATTCTAAACCATTTTGATTGCTAAACAAAATCTATATATTGATCATCAGTCTTTTATCAGGACGTAGCACTATCAGAATTTTTGAATTTTTTCAAATATTTATCATTAAGTTAAATTTTATAAAAATATTAATGATATATCAGGACCATTCAAAAATATTTTCAAAATTTTATAATGTGGTTCGGACCATTTTTCATTTCGATGAAGTTTGCCGGTAAGGCTTTTATCAAGACAATAGCACTCTCCGAATTTTTAAATATTTATTAAACTTGATCATCATATCAAAATTTTATGGGAATATTATTTATGCATAATAACCATGCACAAAAACTTTCAAAATTTTCTAACGTGTTTTGTTACATATTTCATTTGGTTTAAACTTGCCGGTCATCATTTTATCAAGATAGTAGCAATGTTAGAATTTTTAAAAATTCATATTGCTTTATAATAATATTAAAATTTTATGGCAACATCAATGATGTTTCAGGAACCTCCACAAAAAATGTACAAAATTGTTGACATCATTTTTGCCATTTTCCACTAGGTGCAAATTCACCAAAATCTCGACGAGGTTTCGGGAATTCTGGCTGAAATTTCGGTTTTCTCAGTACAAAAAAAACTGATTTGAATTTTTTTTATTTTATTTTCTAACGGGATTTGTCTGAAATTCGGAGATCTTAGCGAGATTTCAGATTTCGGCCACCTCCAAGATATCATCCAAAAACAAGATTTGAAACCTTAGGGCAGACAATGAAATGCTGTAAGGCAAAACCTTGATTAGAGTGTGCGAAGTAACCTTGATTAAAGTATGAATATAGGGTTGTTGACTCTAGAATTTGGTCGGAGTAGCCAATTTGAGAAATAGAGTCCAAGTGTGGATAGAGTTCTAGTATGGTTAAAGGATCTAGCCGATATCGGCTTAAAGAGTAACATATCTATGAGAAGTTGAGACCGATACGCATTATGGATCTTGAGGAGTCAGAGAAAGATATGATCGGGCTATGTGCTATTGTTGACACCAATATTTGGCACGTGTAGCCTAATTAGGAAGAAAACGGTAAACATGGATAGAGTCTTAGCCAATATCGACTCGGAGAGAAGTTTATCTTTTAGAAGTTGAGGCTAATATGAATCATATATTTGTAAGAATTGGAGGAGGATATTATTGGCCTAAATGCTATATAAGAGGTCCAGAGGTGAGAAGAAAATGTGCCCAGAGCCAACCAATCAACTCGCATATACTTTTATTTACTTTCCTATCGACTAGGAGCAGCTTTTGTAACTTAGAATCTCTCTTTTGTAATTCGTTTTTGACAATAAAGTTGCGCATCACCGACTGTTCCTCATGTTTGATTACACAAGTTATCCTAGATTTGTTTTTACTGATCTTGTTGCGCATCGCCTTTTTGGGAGAAAAAATAGATCTTTACTTATCATCTAATCGGCTCAAAAGGCTGTTTAGATCTATCTAGCCGATCGTACTAGCGAATCAGCTGTGAAAACAATTATTTCGATCTATCTTGCCGATTGCAGGATCAAATCGGCTAGCACACCACGAACTAGAATTAAACCCGGTGTTTACGTGTGTTTGAGTCGATCAATCCTTCGTCATATTTTTTGACGTCAATAAGGGTGGATGATGATTATTTATTTTTACTTTAAGATTTATGCAACCAATATTAAGAGCATGATGTATATAAGCACGGTTCTATATAGCGATGGGATCATTGTTACGAGTTTACAGAACATGCATATTGGTTTCAGTTAGATGCTTAACGATGATGACCCTCCATCAAACACTGCTGATCCAGTTTCTCAAAGTGATGAAACAAAACCTAAAGATCGATATGCGGGTACTATAACAAGAGCGAGGGCAAATTCTATAAAAGATCATGTGCATGTTTTATTTTCTGAATATCCATTAGTTCAGAATGACTTGCTATTTGAAAGACGATGTGAAGGTCTACCCATGATTGTGATGAGTTATTAACATTATTTAAGCATGTGGTGCTTTGATTTGAGTTGGATTTGAAGTTGATTTCGAAATTTGAAGCATTTGGTGAAATGCCCAGCATTTGCGGTGCTACCAACCTCAGGCCAGTGTGAAAATTCCAGAGAGGGGATTTGGTGTAGGGTGGTGCTACCGGCCATGGGGCGGTACACCAGCCCTTATGAGGGCAAATGCATATAGTTTTTATTTTTGATGAGATTCATTGCATATCTTTTGGGCAATGTTATGTGATGTGTTTTCTTGTCTTTGATGGTCGCAGGACAATGATGCTAGGTCATGGTGAGGCAGAGGATGACCGGGACTAGGCGAGGTGCGCCGGAGGTCCAGACGGTCGAGGATCGCCGGAAGATGATCGGAGACGGAGTCGCTACGAGCCGAGAAGACAAGGAATGGATGAGATGCTAACTTGGAGCTACTCGGATCAAGAAAGGTCATTGGATCGCGGTCTAGGTGATAGAGTAGCGGGTCTAGTTAGTATGCTTTGAAAAGTGTGCAAAAACCCAATATGGATGTTGGGTTTTGAGTTACCCTATGTATGGCTATGTGAGTGAGTCAATCCTAGCCCTTTAGATGATCCTTAGGGTTGAAGGAACCCATCTAAGGGTGGAGGATGGCTCAAGAGTAGTATAAATAGAGGGGTAGGGGTAGCTCTCCCCGATTTGAAGGTTTTAGAGGTTTTGTGCTCCTTTGAGCTTTACCCACTTTGTTGTGTGGCTTTGTAAACCTCTCTTCCAAAAATGCAAATCATTTTCTCTAGTGCTTGAATTTACTTTACGCATTTACTTTATGTCTTAAATTTAGCACTTAAATTCCGTAATTTACATTCTTGCAATTTATTTTCCGCACATTTGCATTTGCCTCCCCTCCTTCTAAATGCTTGTGGATTTTGTGCCGAGGATGTATGATTGATGGATGAGTCTTCTTCAGACCATATCCCAATCATCTAGGCAACTCTTGTGTTCTTTCTTGCAAGAAATAGATCTTTTGCTTCTTCTAGGATCATTCTTGATAGATTGGTTTTTTGTTGTTCTTGACTTCTGTTCTTGCTTACCTTGACGCGAGGGATGTCATCCAAGATCATCTTGATCATCAAAACCCCACGAGCAAATCCAAGATCAAGTTTTTGGGTTTTTGCTCAAACTTGGTGCATTCTTCTCTCAATTTGGAAAAGGTTGGAACTTGACGTCAATCCCATGGATTGAAGGTTGGAATATGTTTCTGACCTCCATACGAAGGTGCATGCCAAGTTTCATGAGTTTTGGACCAACCGATCAAAAGTTGCATCATTTTTGCTTTTGGAGTTCATGCTGATTTTTCTGCTGTTCATGAGTCCGGTCATACCACCCCTAGTGCGGTCATATCGGCCTCCGTTGCTACCGGTGCCCTTGTGGTAGGACCGGCCATACAGGGAAAATCCTCCCACTCATTTGCTTCTTTTGATTGTCTCGTCTGAGGGCTTGTTTGGATCATTTTGAGTACGGGAAAATTTTATTTGGGATCATTCACCCCCCTCTGATCGCCATCTCAGCCCTTCACTATTTAATTTTAGCACCTATGCTTCTGTTAGGTTTGAAGGTTTCAGGGATCTATATCGAGCTACTAGAAAAGATGACATGACGAGAAAGATGAGTTTCCTGACCTACACCAAGACAGAGCTTCACTTATATTCAGAAATGATGGCAAGTGTACAAGCACAAGGGGAGATGTGGGATTAGAGAGATGCATCAGGATGTGTGCCACTTGGAAAAGATCAATTCGGCAACCCAAATGCAAGAAAAGAATTGTCGCTAAATTTGGAAAGTTCATATTTGGAAGGTGCATATTTGGAAAGTGCATCTTCAGAAAGTGCGTATTTGGAAAGTGCATCTTTGGGAAGTAATTTGAGAAGTGCATCTTTGGAAAGTACATATTTAGAAAGTGCATCTTTGGGAAGTGAATATTTGGATGGTGCACTTTTGGAAAGCCTAAATTCGGATTCAACTCGTCATATCCAGCAGCACCCAAGTTGGAATAGCCATAACTTTCTCATACGTAGTCCAAATTAAGCAAATAAGTACTCGTTTGAAAGATATTTTCAAGCACATCGCAATGGATATGCTCTTAAAGGCAGATTCTTTATGGTTGTTCTGCAATATCCGAAACAAACTGGCGGAAGTTAATCTGCATATTTTTTTACCTTTTTTTTAGTTGAGTCTAATTAGGAAACTAGAGATAGAGTTTGATTGATGTACAAATAGTAGGGAGGACGTCCAAGGGGTTATAAATACCCATGTAATCCATGGCTTAAGGCTTAGACCATATTATTCAGATTAAACACAATAGCTTCTATGCTTTGTTCTTCGTATTTGCAATCTGCAAACTAAGAGAGGAGCTGAGCGTACCCCGGAGTACTCTTGCACCCCTCGTTGGTGTACACGTTCTTTGCGTCTACTTCCCAGTGGTCGAGTAGACGAGGATCACGATTGTTTCCAAGCGAATTCTGTGACGTGCAGGTCGGTTGTTCACAGCTGGTTGGCCTCACTTCATTTGGAGAGGATTGAGAGTACCACGACAAGTGAATTTTGTGAGAAGCAGGCTTTCCATTCAACCGGATTGTTGGCCTCACTTTGTTGGTCAAGTTATCAAACCATGACAAGCCATGAAGATTGGGCAAACCCTCTGTATCATTTGGTATCATAGCTTTGGTTTCCACGGTATGTCGATTATCTGTAGCAAAGATTTTGTTTCAATCCTATTCCAGAAAATAGCCATACAAAAATATTTATTTCGTTGCCATAGATTGTCAATTGAAAATTCAATGCGCTTTGCTAGGTTTTAACTCAATTAGAACTTAGTTTAGTCGCTTGCCAAAAAAAAATTCTTTCCTTCTACGTTGCTTATCATTGAAAACTAAAAAAAAACGTGACAACAAATAGGGCTATTTTGTGTGCACTTTGTTCGTCACTTATATCTGTAGTTGTGCACCATATACCTTTGTGAGCTTAATCTGTCCTTTGCGTATACTTTGATCCTAATATTAAGACTAGCTATTGACAATTGTTAGGGCTTTGCACATGTATCATTTCATTGCAATTGTTGTCAGTACTTGCTGCATTAATTCAAAAGCTCGTATATCGTTGTTTCGTGTGGTGACAGTTGCAGAAAAAGTGAAAAGAAGTGAAAAAGAATAAAAAATAGCACAAAAATATATTCAAAGTGCCACTGAACCATCACACATACACTTGTTAGAGCTATCTCGCAGTGTAGATGCTTTGTATCATGTGCAAATCTGTAGCCCTTTCTATACAATCTAGCTAGCGTCTTTTCGGTTATTGCACCAACTAGTATTTAGCAACTTTATTCATATTATTTTGCTCACTCTTTGGGTGCATTTAGCCACAATATCTTAGTGCGTGTGTTGCTGCCTTTTTGCTTCTTTTATAAGAAAAATTAATTTGAGGTCAGCAACTCGACTGTGGTTCTTGTTTTGGGTTATTACTTATCATTGCAATATCTAAGTATTCTTTTGGTTAGGAACTAACCCTCCAAGCTCCACATATTAGCTAACTGTGTTTCAGCTCTTGCCATTTGGAATTCACTTGGTTAACTCTCTAAAACAACTCTACCGACCCCGGGGTAGTGTGTTTATCCGTGAACAGTTGAAGGGAGCACAAGTGCTCTGGTTGGTAAGTGAAGGAGTGATCGAGTGGTTTCACGTCCTATTTGATACAACTGTTATTTTGTATTCTTGTTATCACTAACCATGTCAGGTCACAGCATGAACAAGGATGACGATGATGATTCTAATGCCCCGGTGTCACAGAGTAGGTTTGATACACTGATGCATCTTCTACAGCAAGAACATCGAAATGATCTTGATGTGTTGGGTTCTGATATCAAACGAGTTGACGATAACATGAAAGATTTCAAAAGTGATCTCGGGCAATAAATGAAAGTTTTATGAACTGACCTTGTATTAGATATTGTTCGGCAATTGCGCGGTGTCAATCTTTCTGCTGCAGGTGACTACGTACATGGCCTCGAGATCGATGAGACTGATGAGGACAGAGTTCAACGATTAGATCAAGTCAAGCGCGATCGTGCAGCTACCAAGGCATGTGAGTGTGCTGCCCAAGCACGTCATCGTATGGTCACGAAGTCACAACGACATTCCAACCTAGGGCACGGTGTTGCCCTGAACCATGATCATGGGCATGGGCATGGCCGAGGAGGAGGAGGCCAAGGAAGAGGCTCCCCAAGAGACTATGCTGATGAGCATGACGATTACTACTCCAATAATGACTACAACGTGCTCCGTAACGACGACTACCGACGTCGCGACCGCAATGACAACCCTGAGAAGAAGTTTGGTAAGCTTAAATTTACCATGCCTAAGTTCACATGTAGCTCGGATCTAGAGGAGTATCTCGTTTGGGAACTCAAGATGGACAAGATCTTCTGCATGCACAATTACTCGGAGAGAAGAAGTTGCACATAGCGTCCCTCGAGTTCGACAACTATGCTCTTCAATGGTGGGAACATGTCCAGAATAAGAAGGAATGAGTAAATTAACGTCCCGTGTCTACATGGGAATGCATGAAGTACGAGATGCGAGCACATTTCGTTCCCAAGCACTACAAGTGGGACTTGTTCGATAAGCTTCATAATATGAAACAAGGTACAAAATATGTTTATGAATATTACAAAGAAATGGAGAAGGCGATGATTCAAGCCAACAACAACGAAGTTGAAGAATAGTCCATTGCTCGGTTCATGTTTGGACTGAACTACAAGATCAAGCACATCGTCGAGTTTCAGCCCAACAACACGATGGTGGAGTTGGTGCATCAAGCTCTCAAAGCGGAATATCAAGTCATGGAGGATGCCAAGTATGCGCAAAGGACTTCATCCAATGTGTGTACACTACCTTCGGTGCTCACCAAGCCAAGTTACAACAAAGGATGAGGTACTTCCTCTAACTCTGCCAATTTAGTTTCCGCTAATAAAGCTACTTCAAATGTGAAATCAGCACCACCTCCAAGTGCAAAACCAGAGGTGACATCTCCTTCTTCGGTGGGTTCGTCATCTCAAACGCAATGCTTCAAGTGCCTTGGTCGTGGACACCGGCAAAAAGACAACCCTAATAATAGCGTCATGTTGGTCAATGATGACAGCAAGTACGAATCAGTTGATGAAGATGTTTTGACACTCGCAGCTGACCAAGAGCAATTTGATGATACTCCTAATGAGGGCAATGTGGATATGCTTTATCGTGAGACAGGAGAGAGCCTTGTGGTGTGCTTAATGTTCAGATCAAGGCTGATGAACACCTTCAACGCTCCAATCTTTTTCAAACAAGAGCTAAGGTATGTGGCAAGTTAATCAAAGTTATCAATGATGGCAGTAGTTGTCATAACCTTGCTAGCAAAGAAATGGTTGAGAAACTTGGTCTTGAAAGTATCAAACACCCCCATCCATATCATGTTCAATGGTTTAGTGATAGCAATAGTGTTAAGGTGCAATATATGGTTCGCGTTCAATTTCAGATTGCTGACTATCTTGACACTGTAGAATGCGATGTTGTTCCTATGACTGTGTCATTTGCTCCTAGGTAAAACCTTGGCAATATGACATTCTGTTATGCATGATTCCTGTAGTAACAATTATCAATTCACTTTTAACGGTCGTATTAAGAAACTGCCACCCACGGCACCTAGTGAGATACTAGCTGAATCGCTCCAAAAGAAAGAAGTGGTTAAGGAGGACAAGAAAGATGCTAAATATGATAAACAAGTCATTTTAAAAAGCAAAAAGTATAGTGATGCAAATCAATTGGTTATGCTTGCAAACAGAGCTGATTTGAAAGAACTTTCTGAAAACAATGATTTGCTCCACTTTGTGATGGTTTGCAAGGAGATTTTACTTTCGACTCATGACTTAACATCTATTCCTAGTGTTGTTCGTAAGCTTTTGCAAGCATTCGATGACGTGTTTCCAATAGAGGTTCCCCCAGACTGCCTCCAATTCGTGGGATTGAACATCAAATTGACCTCGTGCTGGGCACCCACTTTCAAATTGCCCTCCATACCGCACCAACCTTGAAGAAACAAAGGAAATTCAGTGTCAAGTGCAAGAGCTACTAAACAAAGGGTACGTACATGAAAGCCTTAGCCCCTGTGCCGTTCCTGTTATTATCGTTCCAAAGAAAGATGGTACTTGGCGCATGTGTGTAGATTATAGAGTGATTAATAACATCACGGCTCGCTATCGTCACCCTATACCTCGGTTAGATGACATGTTGGATGAACTTAGTGGTGCTATTATATTCTCTAAAATTGACTTACATAGTGGATATCATCATATTAGAATGAAACTTGGAGATGAATGGAAAACTGCTTTCAAAACAAAGTTTGGTTTGTATGAATGGTTAGTCATGCCATTTGGTCTTACTAATGCACCTAGTACATTCATGCGCTTAATGAGCCATGTTTTGTGAGCTTTCATTGGAAAATTTGTGGTTGTTTACTTCAATGACATTCTGATCTATAGCCGCACACCTGATGAGCACATTGATCACATTAAGCAAGTTTTAGAAGTGCTACACTCTGAAAAACATTTTGCTAATATTGAGAAGTGCACATTTTGTGTTGAAAAGGTTGTGTTTCTGGGTTATGTTGTTTCTGGTAACGGGATAGAAGTAAACGCATCTAAAATTGTAGTTGTCCGTACTTGGCCTACTCCTATCAACGTTAGTCAAGTTCGATGTTTTCCTGAGCTTGCTAGGTTTTATCGATGCTTTGTAAAATATTTCAGCACTATTGCTGCTCCACTTAATCACTTAACAAAGAAAGGTGTCGCTTTTCAATGGGGTAAGCCACAACAAGCTGCTTTTGCTGAACTTAAGAATCGACTCATGGAAGCACCTATTTTAGCTTTGCCTGATTTCACTATAACTTTTGAGATTGAATGTGATGCTAGTGGAATAGGCATAGGAGGTGTTTTAATGCAACAAGGTAGACTGGTAGCATACTTTTGTGAGAAATTGAATGGTGTTCAACTGAACTATCCGGTCTATGACAAAGAGTTGTATGCCCTCATGCATGTTTTAGAAACTTGGCAGCATTACTTATGGCCTAGCGAATTTATAATCTATTCTGATCATGAGGCTTTGAATTACTTGCAAGGTCAAGAAAAACTGAAATGTAGACACGCTAGGTGGGTAGAGTACATCCAATCTTTCCCATACATTGTTAAGTATAAAAAGGGTAAGGAGAATGTAGTTGTTGATGCTTTATCTCGTAAAACTAGCCTTTTAACTCAGTTAGGAGTGCAACTTCTAGGATTAGAGTGCCTACGTGATCTTTATCAATCTGATCGTGAGTTTTCTGCGATTTATTCCAAGTGCAAATATAGAAAGGATGGGAAAATATCACACACATGATGGTTTTCTATTTTGCGCTAACAAACTATGCATTCTAGATTCGTTCGTCTACTTGCTACTTTTGCAGGAATCACATGTAGGTGGATTGATGGGACATTTTGGGCACGATAAGACATACATGATGCTGAGTGACAAGTACTACTGGCCCAAGATGCACTGTGACGTCAAACGGTTTGTTCAGCGTTGTGTGGTTTGTCACAAGGGTAAGTCTAAATTGAATCTACATGGTTTATACACTCCTCTTTCGGTTCCTAGCTCTCCATGGGAAGACATTAGTATGGATTTTGTTTTGGGATTACCAAGAACTAAGAGGGGGAGGGATTCTGTTTTTGTACTTGTGGATCGATTTAGCAAAATGGCACATTTCATTCCCTGTCACAAGAGCGACAATGCATCGCATGTAGTTGATATGTTTTTCAAGGAAATTGTACGCTTGCATGAAGTGCCTAGGACAATTGTCTCTGACCGCGATGTCAAGTTTATGAGTTACTTCTGGAAGACGCTATATGGGCCAAGCTCGGGACAAAGTTGTTGTTCTCAACGACTTGTCACCCACAAACAGACAGTCAAATGGAGGTCATCAACCGCACACATTCCACTCTACTTATGATGATCATCAAGAAGAACTTGAAGAACCGGGAGGATTGCCTTTCGCATGTGGAGTTCTCCTACAATCGTGTGGTGCATTCGACTACTTCATTCTGCCCATTCGAGGTCGTGTATGAGATCAAACCTATAACACCGCTTAATTTACTACCACTTCCGAGCCAGGAGCGCATCAGCATGGAGGCTTCATGACGTGCTGAGTTCATGAAGAAGATACACATGAAGACGAAGGAGGAGACCAAGAAGAAAGCATGCTACTTTGCTAACAAGGCGAACACGAAGCGCAAGAAGATAGTGTTCCAACCAGGTGATCTAGTTTGGGTGCACCTATGCAAGGATCGCTTTCTGGAGAAGCACAAATCCAAGCTCATGCCACGAGGAGGTGGTCCATTTAGGGTGCTGGAACGCATCAATGACAATGCCTACAAAATAGTGCTTCCGGGCAATGACTAGGCCGTGAGTTCTACTTGTAATGTTGTTGATCTTTCACCCTTATTTGGCAGCTACGATGATGGTTCAGAGTCGAGGATGACTCCTTTCCAAGAGGGGGAGAATGATGAGGAACATCCATCAAATACTGTTGATCCAGTTCCTCAAAGTGATGAAGCAAAACCTAAAGATTGATATGCGGGTCCTATAACAAGAGCTAGGGCAAAGGCTATACAAGATCAAGTGCATGTTTTACTTTCTAAGTATCCATTAGTTTAGAATGACTTGCTATATAATTTTGGCACCAACACTTGTGTTAGGTTTGACGACATGATGAGAAAGATGAGTTTGCTGACTTACACCAAGACAGAGCTTCAGTTATATTCAGAAATGATGGCGAGTGTGCAAGCACAAGGGGAGGCGTGGGGTCAGAGAGATGCATCAGGTTGTGTGCCACTTGGAAAAGAGCAATTCAGCAGTTCAAACACAAAATGGAATTTTCACTAAATTTAGAAACTTCATATTTGGAAGGTGCTTATTTGGAAAGTGCATCTTTGGGAAGTGCATCTTTGGATGGTGCACTCTTGGAAAGCCCAAATTCGTATTTATCTTGTGACATCTAGCAGCACCCAATTTGGAATGGCCATAACTTTCTCATACGGAGTCCAAATCTAGCAAATAAGTACTCGTTTCAAAGGTCTTTTTGAGTACATCGCAATGGACATGCTCTTGAAGGAAGATTCTTTATGGTTATTCCACAATGTCCGAAACAAACTGGCGGAAGTTAATTTGCATATCTTTTACCTTTTTATAGTTGAGTCTAATTAGGAAACTAGAAATAGAGTTTGATTGCTGTACAAATAGTAGGGAGGACGTCCAAGGGGTTATAAATACCCATGTAATCCATGGCATAAGGCTTAGACCACATTATTCAGATTAAACACGATAGCTTCTATGATTTGTTCTTCTCGTTTGCAACTTGCAAATTGAGAGGGGAGCTGTGCGTACCCCCGGAGTACTTATGCACCCCTTGCTGGTGTACACATTCTTTGCGTCTACTTCCCGGTGGTCGAGTAGAGTAGATGAGGATCACGATTGTTTTCAAGCGAATTATGTGACGTGCAGGTCGGTTGTTCACAGCTGGTTGGCCTCACTTCATTTGTAGAGGATCGAGAGCACCACGACGAGTGAATTTTGTGAGAAACAGGCTTTCCGTTCAACCGGATTGTTGGCCTCACTTTCTGGTTAAGTTATCTAACCACGACAAGCCGTGAAGATGAGGCAAACCCTCCGTCTCACTTAACAGTGCCAGCTACAAGTGTAGCCTCGATGTCTCTTCTTGGATTGAGCAAGGACTATGGCTCTCTTTGGCACGGCTTCATTTTGTGCAAAAGCCAACTTCTAGCTAGTTGTCCTGAAAAGCCTCTTTTCAGAAGCTTCTGCTTCTTTTCACAAATGGACTTAGGCTTGGGCAAAAAGCTAAACTAGAAGCTAGTTGTTTGGCATAACTTGTGACTTTTTCTAAAGAAAAACCAGTAAATCTTGTAGGAATGGATCTGAGTTAGATCCATTTGCACAGGAATTAAAACAAGATCTCTAAAGATGGTTCGATCATAATCAACCGTTCAAGATTGATTACCGCAGAACAATAAAGCACGTCTTTATTATGACCAGACTCCCATTTCATCTTTTGATATCAGAGTTTCTGAAGTCCTTCAATTATTAGGTCATGGCTGTGTGACTTTGCTGTGGACATTGGACGTGTTCTTTAACTCCCTTTTGATCATGTCAAATTATATGGACGTCAAAGTCTCACATCTTCTTGTGTGTATGTTTCGTATTGACCTGAAGTCATTGAAATGCTAGTCTTGTGCATTCTCACTCGTATGTACACATTGCTGAATAATTCATACATTAAGGTCCTAATTTCCTCCCTATTCTACCTTTGTTTTAGGGGAAATTTCACTATGTTTTACTCTATGTGGTCACAAATTATTGTCATTTTGGACATCGACATGGTCTCTAAAACACAACTTTGACCACTAATTTCTACTATAATATATTTATAAAAAACCAATAAAATTATAATATTATGAAAGTATTTTCGAGACAAATCTACACACACATTTTTAATATATCCATTTTAAATATTTAAAAATATATTAACAGTCGAAGTTTCAAAAGTTTAACTGTACCTATGTCCAAAACGATAATTATTTGTGACTGAGGGGTACTAGTCTTCACTAATCGAAGGTTTAAGAGAAATCTATCCATGCCATTGACAAAAGTATGAATCGTGGATCATTTGAAAAATGTCACTATCACACCACTTTGAAAATAACAGACAAATGATAGTTAACTCTTTTCGCCAGAAACAATTGAAGTCAAGTTATGAGTAGTTGTGAACAATTTGGTGTTTCCTCTGGGGAACATTAATTTCGTGTTGTATTACTTCATTGAGTTTGAATTTAGATACAAACATAGCCAGCCAATGGTTCTTTGTAATGTGGATGCAACCCACACATATGGATGCAAACACCAACAAAGTAATTAAAAAGAGGTAGACAAGATGTAGCGTCCCTAAATTTCCTAACAAAGTTATATTACGTTCCCAAAGCTTCTCTTCTACTTTTTCCAAGATTTTTTGTATTTAAGAATATTGTTTTCTCATTTTCACCTCTATTTTTGAATCTTAAAATTTAATTTAAAACCTGTAAAGAGCTTTGAAATAATTTATTTGGGTTCTAAATAATCCAAACTACCTCTCCAATAAATTTCATAATTTTCAGAGTTTGTTTGAAAATCTTAAAAATTCAAACTTGATTTCCATAAATAAATCAATTGGAAAACGTTTTAAAAATCTGTTTTGTGCTTGGGCCGAATTTCTTCTACCTCAGCCTACCCGCTCATGTTTTGGCCCATGTTTCATCCTCAGTGGGGCTGCCTCCGCTTCCCATTTCCTTAGCATGAAAGCGCCTTCTCGCCGACCCGCCTTTACTTCTTCCTCCCCCTGTCATTGACACATCGGGCCCACTCGTTGGCCATCGTCTTCCACGCGCCATGCCTGCCATTGGAGATGATGATGCGGATATGCATACGTTTAATACTTTTCTATTCAATGTTTGAATTAATTGGAAATAATTACTAAGCCAAATCAAATATCAACATGTGAATATTTTACTTAAGCAATCTTCGCTATATTTACTTGAGAAATATATACTACCTAATAGTGGGTGCTTGTTTGTTGATAAGTGTGACGCCCCTACTTTGCCTGACTAGGCCAGATCCAGTGAAAAACATCATAGAACAGAGTGCGCCAAGTTCAGCTAAGGAAAACAACACATGCGCATGTAGAAACTTCCACCACATAGTACACGGGGATTTATTCTTAAAGTACTTATAGTACTGACTTAGGTCTGGCTACGGTAATTCCTACACCACCCGTTTATTTATTACAATATTACTCTAGTGTCTCCCTCCTAAGAGTCTTTTATTCCGCTAGGTCTTGGTCGTCTGCTCCCTCATATTCATAGCCCTCCATAGCAGCATCAGCATCACAGTAATAATTCATAGCATCATGAATATCACCCTCTACCTCTTCTGGGTTTGTGAACTCAGCAGGTTCTGTAAACCAACAATGAAAGCAAGGCTGAGTACTCTAGTACTCAGCAAGTCACAGAAAATTGATGCATGAGTTTATATACATATTTATATATTTCCGGTCATCAAGCCGTAACTCCAAAGTAGCTATTTACCCAAAGTATCCATACTTTTACCCATTTGTTAGAAAATGTCAAGTTTTAACTTTTAAATCTACTAACGGCTGAGTGACGTGGGATCTTACATCATGTGTTAGAGGAAAACCCACACGATGCACTTTCAAACCCAGAAGTTAGGAGTGATATCACATTTTAACTCTGATCAGAGGTGTACTGCTTTGCCCATAGCATCACTTGGCTTATAATGTCCGACTAATGTGCTACCTTCGGCGCACGACTAAGCCAAGGAAACAGAACCTTTGGCCAACCATACTCTGATATTTGCCATACTACCTTTCCTCACTAAAGGCACGCGGGTCGAGACTCCTCCCTTGAAGTCTCGCCCTAGGGTGACTATTCACCCCCTAGCAACAATCACCTTCTCACCCATGGCAGAGATAGCTATTTGTTGGTTACTTAGTTCAACCCGTCCCACAACAGTTCTATGGTCAGCACGGTTTGCGCCGCTTTTGAAGTAAGCGCTAGTTTGGTTTTGTCCTTAAATGATATCCTATTTAGAGGAGTCCTGAATTTCACAACAACCCTACTTGGGTTGTTCATACCCTAAACTCCTCTACCCACCAATTAGCTCCACAACCCTACCTGAGTTATGGTTTTACCACTAGACCTCTTTGGTCTAGCCTCATTAAATCACCCACTGGATCTATCTGATCCACTTGTCATATTTTAATTTCTAATTTTAGAAATTAATTTTTTTATGTATATGCAAGAATTTCAAAACAATCCAAGCCAACAAACATTTCAATTCATAAGACATGGTCGAAGGGCGACTTGCCTACGTGTGCTTCCACCAATTGGTCCACAGCTGGATCGGACCCTAAATGCTCTAGGTTGTTTTGAAGCAATTTTCTAGTGACAATGTTAAAACCTTTATGTCGGGGATCGGACAGCCTGGCGCGCGTCCCCCTGACACGTGGCCGTTCCCCATCCGCACTGGGATCTGTTCCTAAGCCCAGCAGACGTCTCCGATCTACCACTGGGCGCCGAGCGATCATTACGATCGGGATCCGACCAAAGGTCTCAAGAGGCCACCGGGGACCTCTCCGAGCTCTTCCCCGACCTGGCGGGCCGGGCTCCCGACCTCCGCAGCGGGACGGGGTCCCCCGACCCCGACCGAGCTGGGCTCCCGACCTCCGCAACGGAACGGGGTCCCCCGACCCCGACCGAGCTGGGCTCACAACCTCCGCAGCAGGACGGGGTCCCCCGACTCCGACCAAACCAAGGCAACCCCCGCCAAGGGCCGCGTGTCAAGGCCTCCACCGCCAATGTGCCCACGTGCCCCACGGATGGAGACAATCAAGTGACTATACGAGCAGGTGGCCGTCTCCCAAGATGGTTTAATGACTGTCGAAGTCATGCTCTCAGTCCCATCAGCCGGTCACATAACAGTACGAAGACACGCCCTCTCCCGAGGCAACACCCACGCCATGCGCAGCAACGTCAACACTCATAAGGTTCGCAGAGGGCGTGTACGCCGCTTCGGAAATACCTAACCGCCTCGCCAACTAGACTATCGACCAAAGATGGGCAAAACGGGCGGTGATCGCTAGCGAATGAAGGACCAAGCTCCTAGTGTAGGTCACCTCATCCTCTCCCAACTCTCGATGTAACCCGCCTTCCTTCCGTATAAAAGGAGGCAGGAACCCCCGTAGGAGGGGGATCGAACTCATCTCGCTAAGCCATTAGCACTCTCGCTTGTAAACTTTGTGCAGTCATCTGTACTGAAGAGAATACAACGCCATCACACGAACTGGAGTAGTGGTTCGCCCGAACCAAGATAAACCTTGCGTCTCTGTTTGGTTGCACAGTTCCCCTCGCTTAGTGCGCCCCGAGGGTGCCACCGACGAACAAGCTCGGGCCTTGCCCTCCGCACGATCCTTCCCTCTTTCTTTGCGGTTGACGGTCCCGATCGCCGATACCGGCGCCACCGTGGGGCCCAAGTTTCTTCGCCCAAAGTTCGCCATCTTGGCCACTCAACACCTCCTCCACTACCAAAGATGTTGCGAACGACGAGCTTGGGTTCGACGCCGTCCCCGAGTGCCAAGGCTCCACATCCATGCTCGCCATCCTTGCCGCCTCGCGAACGCCATGCCTTCGCGGGCGACGGACGTGAGGCAACCCCGGGCGGACGACGGTGGCTCGAAACCCCTCGAGGCGATCGGCTCGCCTGTGTCGCCATCGACAAGCCATCGCCGCCATTCGGCGAGAGGGGCGTGGTACGACCGCCTCGGCCCGGCCGGTTCGCCCTCCCGTCGCACGAACCTGCCTAAGAGCGCTCGCAGCCATCGCTCGGTCATGGCTAACCCCGCCGGCCGCTCGGCCTCTTCTCGACGGTCCCGGCCAAGAGCTCAACAAGGCGACCGACGGCGCCACACCCGGCGGCAAGCAAGCTCTCAGGCTCGAGTCTCGCCGTGACGCCGAGGCCCTCGTCACGTAATCACCGGCCGCTTCACCGGCAGGATCCTCCCTCGGGCTCGCACTTAACGCCATCTTCACCGCCTCCCGACAAGATGGGGCGGCGCGTGGCTCGCCTGCCGCCGGGCGTAATAACGATCTCGCCGGACGGCGGAACTTCCGAAGTCCTCTCCGGACATCCAACTCGGGCGATGAAGACCAGAACCACTTGCGACGCCATCGCATCGGGCGCCCCGTCAACCATCACGGCCGACGCGGGTGCGCCGCCCGGCCGAAGTTCTCCACTCGTTTACCGGTGACGACTCCGACGCTTAGCAATGGCGGCGAAGTGACCTTCCGCCCACGGCCGAGCAACGACTCGGCGATCTCCGTCGGATGCTGCCGGCCCGGTTTAGGCCGGCGATGATGGAGCGGTTCGACGGGACCAAGAATCCCGCGAATTCCTCTCCATTTACTCCACCGCCATCTCGCGCGCGGAGGGGACGAGGCCATAATGGCCAACTACCTCCCACCGCTCGACGGCGCCGCCGCACTGCTCTTCAACCAGCGTCCGGCACCTTCCGGCCGTGGCGCCACCGAGGAGCGCTCTCCACTCCAACTTCCGAGTTGCTACGAACGGCCCAGGCGGGAGAGGGACTCGACCGTGTTATCCAGTGAAAGGGGAACATCTGCGGACTTCGCGGCGCCATTCACCCGCAAACTCGATCCCCAATGTTTCGATTTAAACCGTCATCAAGGCCTTCAAGTTTGGCGTCCGAGATGACGCTTTACGGAGGATCTCGAGATTGCCACAAGACTCACCGTCGACAAACTATTCCGCATGATCGAAGCAGACGCGGATGCGACGGCGATCTGTGTCGCCGGAAGCATGACTATGACCGAGGCAAGTTCGGCCTCGCCGGCGTAAACGAGGCCATCCGACGCTAAGGAAGGAGACCCGCCCACGCGACAAAAGGCGGGAAAAGACACGGCGCCGAGGGCGCGGCCCGCTTAGTCGCCACGGCCGACGACAAACATGAAGGCGAGCGCGACCGCCGACCGACCACCCCTGGCCTCAGCAGAACCATCCGCGACCGCGCAGCAGCGCCGCACGCCCTAACCGGGCAAGGTCGGGGGGACCCCCTCCACGCGAACGTCCGAGCTTGGGGCAACGAGGAACAACCCGGCTTCGACGCCAACAAGTTTTGCCCGTTCCACAAGATCCACGGCCATGACCTGCGGGGCTGCAGGACATGGCTGTTCAAGCTGGACGCCTTTTATAAAGGGACTGGGGAAATGCCCGCGCTACAAAAAGGAGATGAACGGCCAGGAGGAATCGACGCGCCGTGCCTGCCGGCCCTCGACACGAATTCCAACAGGGCGACCGCCGTGTGGACATGATCTTCGGTGGTTCCTCCGCATACCGATCTCGGCGCGAGCTGAAGGACGCCGCGCGCGCCGTCTATCAAGCCACCGCCGGGAAGCCCGCCGACCAACCCTGCAGATGGGGCGTCGTCCCCATCACCTTTTCCCGGGACGACGCCCCCCCGGGGATGTCCCGGATTTCAAATCTGCTCGTCGCCGCCCGACCATAAGCAACGCCTCGTTGGTCGGGTCATGGTCGATGTGGGCGTTCCTCAACTTACTCCTAGCCGCTTGGACCGATGCAAATACCCGGCCGAAAATCAAGAACATAGCGATCCCCTCGCATCGCGTCGGAGCTCGACCACCCCCGGGAAAGTGGTCCTCCCCGTCACCTTCGGCGACTCCGTAAACTTCCGCACCGAGCTGATCACCTTCGAGGTCGTGGACGGCGATCTCCCCTACAACGCCATCCTCGGGCGCCCGCCTGGTCAAGTTCATGGTCGCAATCACTACGGGCATCGGTATGAAGCTCCCAGGCCCGGGCATCATAACGGTCCGCATGGCGACCTTAAGGCAGCACACGGGTGCGAAGAAAGGCCCCGACGCGGCGGCATACTACCCCACCGGCCCCGAGATCACCCCAAAGGACGCCTGCTTAAGTCGGCTATCCACCAAACGGCCCGACCAAGGCCGAGCATTTGAGGAGGGGGCACGGGCAAATGCGCTCAGATTTACCACCGATCCCAAATAGGAAGACGAGCTCATCACCTTCCTCCGAGATAACAAAACCATTTTCGCATGGGAACCGCGGACATGCTCGGGTCCCACAGAGGTGATCGAGCACAACCGCAAACAAAGCCCGGCCGCACCCTTGCGCCAGACGCCCGCGCTTCTCTCGAGAAGGCGGCAATAATCGAGGAGCACTCGACAAGCTCCTTAAGGCCGGCTTCATTCGCGAGGTCAACTACTCGAATGGTCGCCAACCCCGTGATCGCATGTAAGAAGGGCGGGAAGTGGCGAATGTGTGTCGACCACACGGGCTTGAACGCTGCATGCCCCAAAGATAACTTCCCGCTCCCCCGCATAGACCAGATTGTGGACTCCACCGCCAACGCCGAGATGTTGAGTTTTCTCGACGCTTACTCCGGGTACCACCAGATCAAGCTCGCCGCGGAAGACGAAGACAAGACCGCCTTCATCACGCCGTTTGGAACATTCTGCTACACGACCATGTCGTTCGGCCTCCGCAATGCGGGTGCCACGCTCCAATGTTAACGGCCAAAGCCTTCGACCAGATCGGCCGAACCTCGAGGTGTACGCCGACGACATCATCGCCAAGAGCCCTCTAAGGCTAACCACGCCAACGACTGCCGAGACCTTCGCCAACCCGAACAAGTTCGCATCAAGCTCAACCCGAAAATGCGCTTCGCACGGCCTCGGAAAAGTACTCGGCTACATGATCGGGGCGGGCGTGGCCCAAACCCGCAGAAGATCGAGGCGATCGAGCGGATGACCGCCCAACCTCAAGAAACAAGTGCAGAGCCTCACCGAGCGCGGCTACCTTTCTTTAAGATCCTCGCGCAGTCATAAGGGTTTCGAGTGGACCCCGAAGCCCGGTCTTTCGACGAGCTCAAGACGCACTCTCGCGCCCTCCCTGCCGACAACTCCACAACAGGAGAGGTGTCGCTACTTTACTCGCGCCGCGACCAGTCCGGGCCAGCGGTCTCGAGTAGCCGAACGGGTAGGCGGCAAAGACCGATCTACTACGTTAGAATGGCACTCCACGGGCCGAAGGAGCGCTATCCCCAGGTCTAGAAACTCCTCTACGCACTCTTCATGGCCTCGCGGAAGCTCCGACACTACTTCCAAGCACATGCGGTGGTCGTCCCGAGCGGCCTCCCGCTCGGGGGAATCCTCAGAAACCCTAAAGCTGGAGGTCGCGTCGCCAAATGGGCCATGGAGCTGGCCGAGTTCGACCTTCGCTTCACGGCCCGCACCACCATCAAATCACAGGCACTGGCAGACTTCGTCACCGAGCAGACGGCGGAGCCTGCCCCCAAGCCCGAGGTCGAAGCCGAGGACCCATGGACCATGTTCTTCGACGGATCAAGATCCTTTGAGCGCTTAGGGGCTGGTGTTCTCCTCATCACCCCTCAAGGTGACCACTTACGATATGTGGTCCGCTTCGGCTTCCCCGCTACCAATAACGTGGTGGAATACGAGGCCCTCTTGGCCGGCCTCCGAGCCTGCAAGTCCCTGGGCATCCGCCGCTAATCGTGAAAGGAGACTCCCACCGTCGCCAATCAAGATAACAAAGTCTACCAGTGTTCGAGCCTCGATGGCCAAATACCTCGCCGAGGTACGCAAGATGGAGAGATGGTTCCGAACTCAAGATCCAAAGACGCACTAAGGAAAGACAATTCCACCGCCGATCTCCCGTCTGTGCTTGGATCATCCGCGACGAGCTCGCCGGACGTCATCCTTGAAACCTTGGCCACACCGTCCGCCGCCGACCAGAAGACCCGTGGCCTTCCTCAAAACGCTCCGACGTGGATGGATCCATTCATCAAGTTCTCGACCAAGGGAGCTCCCGCCACTCCCGCCGAAAGGAGCAGCTCGTGACGTGCGTGCTCAGATGTGCTCATCGGCGGCAGCTCCACCGTCGTGGGCTTTGGGCGTTCTTCAAAATGCATCACCTGTATGACTATGGTCGGAAGGCCTTCAGATGGGTTTTACCGCCAACGGCGCTCAAGATGCCCAGACATCGCTCGTTCTTGCGCCCCGCGGCCACGCCCAAAGGTGAGGCAACCGCCTATGCCTCGCACCATTCCCTCGCCGCCATTCTCGACGTGGGGCCTCGACATTCTCGGTCCCTTCCCGAGGTCGGTCGGGGGGAAGAAGTTCCTATTCGTGGCGATCGACACCTTTTCAAAATGGATCGAAGCAGAACCGGTCTCCGCTATCACCGCCAAGGCTGCGGTAAAGTTCTTCCGTTCCTTCGTGGTCACGAGGTACGGAGTCCCTTGCAGGATCATCACCGACAACGGAACGCAGTTCACCAGCGAGCTGTTCCAAGAGTTCAGCGCGGATATGGGGACCAAGGTCTGCTATGCCTCGGTGAGCCACCCCCAGAGCAACAGGGCAGCCGAGCGCGCCAATGGGCAGCTCATCCAAGGATCAAGAAGCTTAGTCTTCGACGAGCTCGATCGCCTTGGCCGGGAATGGGCGGATGAGCTCGCAGTCCTTTGGTCCGTCCGCACCTCGACCACCGCAACGGGCAAGCCCTTTCCAGCTCGTCTTCGGGGCCGAGGCTGTCCTGCCGCCCGAGGTCGCGCTCCATTCCACTAGGATTTAACTCGGTCGACCATGTCGACCTCGAGCAGAGCGGTCCTCGACCTTGCCTTGGCGGAAGAAGTGAGGTGTCACGCGCCAAGCGCCGGCCGCTACCCGCAAGATCTCCGCAGACATGCCGCCTGCCGTCCGACCCGCAGGCTTCGCGTTGGGGACTCGGTCCTACGACGGATCCAAGACCGCTCCCACACCAACAAGCTGTCCCCACTGTGGGAGGGCCCCTTCAGAGTCGTCTCAACAAGCTGCGCGGGGGCTTACCGCCTGGCGGTCCCCAATGGCAGGGAGCTCATGAGCTCGTGGAACGTAGGCCAGCCCCGGAAGTTCTACGTCTAGCGCTCCTCTTTCACCCTTCATTATGTTAAGGTGCCTCCTTCTTTGTTGCTGTGTTCATTCCTCAGATTTCGACTCCGCGCCGACATGCCCGAGGCTCTCGTGCTGCCATCCCCTGGTCCGGCCCAAGTTCATGGCCATAATAAAGTTTCCTTCCGATTTTCGTGCTAATCCCTTTCGATTTGTAGAAGGGTTGGTGTTCCGTCCACGACTTAAGTTGCAGATCCTTCGGTCGAAGGTCGCGCCATCTTAAAGGCCCGGACGCGCGCCTCATCCATCCCTTTAATCGAGTAAATTTTTTAGGACGCCGGGCGGCCCAGTCGCGGCGTGGCTATAAGGGCAACCATAAGGCCACATGGCGGCTCGGCCTCGGGCGCCCATGCGTGTTCTTTCTTGCGGCGCCGGGTCACGTTCTCTAGGTTCGCCTCGGGGATGAACAACCCGTCCCGGCATTCCTGTGATCGGGGCCGCGTAAGGCGATCGTTATCGGGTAAGCCGCCATCCCCGTGCTACCAACCATTGAACATTCTCGCAGGGCGCCCGAGCCCGATGACTTTTCCTGCTCGGAGGTCGCAGCTTGGGATTCACCACCGGGATGACTGCTGCTCTGCCGACCTTTCCCGGCCGGATGGCTGTGTTCGAATCTTTAAACCGCCTCGAGGGGTCTTGCCGAGCTCGATGTGTTCCGAGCTCACGAGTCGCACCAAGGCCAAAAATCTGGTCCAGCCTGAGCCATCCCAGGCCGACCAGTCCGAGTTGTGCCCAAACCTGTGTACTGCCAGGCGAGGCCTCGGTGTGGACCACGTTCTCCGAGTTCGTCTCAGGGATGCCAGTGTCCCGAGCCCGACGCGTTCCCGGGCTCGGAGGCCGCAGTAAAACGATCCTTATCGGAGTAAGTCGGCTATTCCCCTGTGTTACCGACCGGTGGACGTCCTCAAAGAAGCGCCCCGGGCCCGATGACATTCCCGGACCCGGAGGCCGCGACCCCTAAGATTACCACCAGGGATGATCTCGGTCGCAATAAGTCGCTTTGCCGCAACAAGCCGACTAATTCTCTGCCGCCAAATTATCGAGACATGTCAACCTGTCATGCCCGCCCGAGTGATTTCAAGCAGGCCTCTGCTGAATCAACATCGCATCGAGCACCCACACCTAAACGGGTAATTCGGGCAAAAGGCGGTAGGCCTCGTTGTGAAGGTCCGCAGGAACGTGCTCGCCACGCGCCACGATCCAAGATCGCTCGACCCTTCCAAGAAATGGCCCGCACAAAGTAGCAGTGGCGGCACAGACCAACAAATAAGCTAAGTTCTTCGAAAAAAAACACAACTCTATAAAACTTAGCATAAAGTTGTTTTATCTTTACAAGGGGGAATCTTTCGCCCCCGGACCCATCTGCTAACTCTAAAGTTTACAGAGACATGTCTCGGCGTAGTTTTTCCTGCTCAAGGCCGGAAACCCTCCGCCACAATGAGAGGACCTCGAATCGGCCTTGTCAATCCGGTCGCGGCCGCTTGGAGCTGAGCCAAGGCGTCTTTTTCCACCGAGCCACCGCGCGGCTTCTCTCCAAGACTAGCATTCCCGGCCTCGCCTCAACCACCTTGGTTTTCGCTCTCGGTGGCCCTCGCCTCCAACCCCGCGATCGTTTTCTCGAGCTCGGCCGCTGGCCTCGAGCTCGAGGAGGGCCCCTCGCCGTGCAACTCGCCGGGCGAAGGCCGAGATCTCGAGCTTGAGGCGCTGGATCTCCGCCGACGCCGCGCGCGCCTCGCCAAAGACGATCGCGCCTCGACGGACCCGCAAGGGTCTCTCCGCCTCCTCCGCCCCCTTGATGGCTTCGAGAGCGCTATGGTGTATATCTCTGGGCCACGCTCCCCGCGGCCTCGATAGCCGCGCGAGCTCGAGGGCTGGGCCTCCTCAGCGCGCGATTTTCTTGACCGCTGGTCATGGCGGCTTTAGCTCGGCGATGTCTCTCTGATTGGCCTCGAGGGCACCGCATAAGGGCCGGAAGGCGAGCACGTGTTCGCGCGTGATGTTGTACCCCCGGGAAACCATCCGCAGACCCTGCGAAGGCAAAGAGAAAACCCGCCATGACCACTAAGAAAAGGGAGGCAAGAAGGAGCTGACGCCACGATCGATCTTACCTCCACTAGCCAATCTTCCAGCAAAGACAAGGCGACGACACCATCAGAATCTCGGGCAAGACGCCCGCAGCCAGGCCCCCGGCGACCTCGCGCCGCTATGGCAATGGCGCACTCGGCGACCGGGGATCCGCTTTGGCTACGGCAATGGCGGCCGGACCTTCTGGGCCGTCAAGTGGCTCGACGACCCCTTGGCCACCCTCGATTGCGGGAAGGGTCATCAGCTCGCCAGAGGTGGACGGCCCCACCCGGGGCACGGCGACAACGCCACCCTCGATCACGGGCTCAACAACCGAAAGCGTCCCGGACGGAGGCATCGGGGTCGGACGATGGAACGGAGCCACGACCGCCCCGGCATATGAGCTGCACGCGGCAAATTATCAAAAGATGCTCGGTCGGCCCCACCACCACGGTTAAGAAACGGGGAACTTACCGCGCCGAATCGGACGCGCGGCAACCTCGCCTTCTTTACTTTGCCCCCACCGGGGCGATTCTCTGCTCGCTCGAGGACTCGCCGGACGCCACCGGGGCGCAACGACGACGCCACCTCGATCGCGCCCTTCGCCACGGTGCTCTGGCAAAGAAGACCCCAATCACGACGCCCTGGTCGAGGCGCTTTCAACCAACCTCCTCGCCGCCGTCCTCCTGAGGACGCGGCAAGCAAGATCTGCCGCCTCCTCGGTCGCGCCACGAGGCGGTAATCGCCTCATAATCCTCCTCCCGCCTCGCCTCGACCACAGAAAGGTCGGCCCTCTGACGCCGAACGCCGCGATGGGGTGGGATGACGGTGCGTACGGAGGCCAGACCGGGCGTGACCGCCTCAGCAGCGGCGGAGGGCTTCCCCTTGGGAGCTCGTTGCCGAACATGTTGTCTTGCGCACGGGGCTCTCGCGGCCGAAGCCGCCTCTTGTTGCTGGCAAAAGCGAGGGTTAGTGGGTGAACCAAAAAAGAAGAAAAAGAAAGAAAATGGCCCGCAGCATCAAGCTCGAGCCCGGTACTTCGAGCTCTGGGGTCTAAGCTCACCACGACACGGACGCCCACTAGACGTGGGGCTTCGGCGATTTGCTTTGGGGCGCCGAAGGCCGCCTTCTTGCCCCCTCTGCCTTTGGTCGCCAGAAACGGTAGCAACCGCTGGCTGCGTACCCGCAGCTCTTTGGTTGCCTACACGAGCTCGCCACAATAAGCATCCGAGTCCGAAGCGCCAAAGTAAGGACCAAGGTGAAAGGCTTTACTCACTGCCGCGCCCAAGATGTTCTTGGGGACGTTGCGCCGAGGTCGAAGGAGTTGGCGGCCTTCCCAAGATCTCATGCATCCTCGGCGACCCATGCCGACCTCGGTGTCGCGAGATCGGGAATAAAACGTCGAGATAAGAGAGCCTCACCAAGGTCCGAAGGATCCGAGATCGGACGACACTTACCTCGTGACTTTCCCGGTGGCGTCGTACTCCCGGTGATTTCAAAGAAAGGGTGCAACCTCCTCCGTAGAGGAGCACCGATTCGCAGTAGTCGAACGACCGTCTCGCCTTCGTGCTCGCATGGCGCATGTGTGGATGAAGGCGCCACTTCTCGGTCGCCCACCGAGTCCTCATGCTCAGGGGTCTCCCGCTTCCCTTCGACCGCGACGCCATTATAAGCCAGCCCGCCTCCCTCGCCCTTCTTTAAATAAAACCACTTCTCCGCCCACGGCCCGAGCGAATCCCGGGTCGGGATTTGGAGAAAGGTGCAAGGGAGTCCTGCCCGCAGCCGGAAATAGAGGCACCCGACGACGGGGTCTTTCGCGATGCGGGACAAGGTGTAAAAATGGAAGAAAAGCGAGGGGGTAGGGAGCCTGCCCAAGAACCCCTCGCAAAGATGTGCGAAAACAGAAAGGAGAAGGAGGGAGTTCGGCACCAAGTTCACGAGCTCGATCTCGCAGTGCGCAAGGACCGCAGCCAAGAAGTCACTTTCCGGGGTCCGCAGCCCAAAGAGCATGTACTGCTCCGTGCTCACGATCTCATCGTCCCGAGGTCGCGGCACTTTCTCCCCGGAAGGAAGCCGCCAGGAGAACGGGTCCAGAAGCCCCAAAGACTCCATCTCCCTCATCCGTTCTGCGGTGAGCGTGCTCCTCCCAAACTTCGCCATAGAATCAAGGTCAAGAGGGAGGGGAGAGAGCGGGGTCACAATCAAGGGCTAGAAGGCGTTGACGCAGAGGGACGAGGAGGAAGAAGGCAAGAGCACGAGAAACGGGAAGTGAAATCCTAAAGGATGAGACCCCCCTGGTTTTAAAAGACGCCTCATCTACCGACATCACCATCACCTCAAAAGCGCGCCGAGCGTGGGCGGCCAAACGTCGGGGCCTTTCAAAACCCCAGACGGGCGCGTCCCTCCACGCATCCTACTGCACCCGTGCCTTCAACTTCCCATCCGCGAGGCCCTGGCTTCCGGCCCGTCCGGAAAACAAAAAGCGAAGTCCAAGTATGTGTCCCGATGGGGGAATCCTCTTCAAACAAGACTTGGACTCAAGAGCGCCTAGAGTCTCGCATCACTTCTTGAGCCTCGGGCTGGTTGTCGGGATCGGACACCTGGCGCGCCCCTCGACACGTGGCCGTTCCTCCTCCGCACAGGGGATCGCTCTAAGCCTGTGCAGAGACGCTCCGATCTACCGCCCGGGCACGAGCGCATCGGTCGAGATCCGACCAAAGGTCTCAAGAGGCCACCGGGACCTCTCCGAGCTCTTCCCGACCAGGCGGGCGGGCTCGACCTCGCAGCGGACGGGTCCCCGACCGACCGAGCTGGGCCCCGCCTCGCAGCCGGACGGGTCCCCGACCCGACCGAGCTGGGCCCCGACTGCAGCGGGACGGGTCTCCGACCGACCAAACCAAGGCAACCCCGCCTAAGGGCCGCGTGGTCAAGGCCTCCACCGCCAAATGACCACGTGCCCCACGGATGGAGACAATCAAGTGACTATACGAGAGTAGGTGGCCGTCTCCCAAGATGGTTTAATGATCGCCAAGTCGTGCTCTCATCCCATCACCGGCCACATAACAAGACGAAGACACGCCTCTCCCGAGGCAACACCCACGCCATGCGCAAAGAACGCCAACACTCGTAAGGTTCGCAGAGGGCGTACGCCGCTTCCGGAAATACCTAACCGCCTCGCCAACTAGACTACCGACCAAAGATGGGCAAAACGGGCGTGATCGCCACAGAACGAAGGACCAAGCTCCTAGTGTAGATCACCTCGCCCTCTCCCAACTCTCGATGTAACTGCCCCTTCCTTCCGTATAAAGGAGGCGTGAACCCCGTAGGAGGGGGATCGAACTCATCTCGCTAAGCCATTAGCACTCGCTTGTAAACTTTGTGCACCATCATGATCAAGAGAATACAACGCCACCACACGAATCGAGTAGGGTTCGCCCAACCAAGATAAACCTTGCGTCTCCTGTTTGGTTGCACAGGTTCCCTCGCTTAGTGCACTCGCCGAGGGTGCCACCCGGACGAACGAAGCTCTGGGCCTTGCCCTCCGTACGATCCTTCCCCCTCTTTCTTTGCGGTCGACGGTCCCGATCGTCGACACTTTAATACTTGGAATTTCTTTAGTTAGGTCATAAGAGAAATTTAGAAATTTATGCTAGTGTATATTATTTGTCCTAAGGTCTTAAGTGTTATTTCGTTATTTAAAGCTTGAACTGTTCATTTATACGCATGTATTAATATTTAATAACTGCATTTAATTTTGAGAAAAGAAAAGAGAAAAAGAAGGAGAAAAATAAATTTTGAGACTGTTTTCTACTATGTTCGCTTATTTTTGTTTTTTTATTTTCGGTACAGTTTTTCTTCTTTTACCTGGCCCAGGCCGGCCCATTCGGCCCACTCAGCCTCCCCTTAATCCTAACCTAATTCTACCGCACCCCTCTCTCTTTCCCACATTCGGCCGTAGCCCCTGTCCTCCTCCTATCTCTCGCGCGCCCCCGCACCCTCTTCTTCCCCCCCCCCCGAGCGCCGCCTCCTCTCCCCATGCTGCCACCGCCTTCGGCCCTTCCCCGCACCTGTGCCTGCCTCCCCCGCGGCCTCGCTCTCACTCCATTCTCTCCTTCCCCCGAGCCGACAGTATAGCCACTCAGCTTCGCCGCGTTCGCAAGCCTCTAGCACCGCTGGTGACCTCCACCGACTCCCTCTCGGCTCTCCTAACTCCCGGTCATTTCCCCCATGCCAGATCTGGTGATTCCACGCTGGATCTTGCGGTCCCTGCCGGATCTGGCCGGCAGCCATGGCAATCTCGAGCTAAGTGAACACTTCTTCTTTCTCATTCTTCCTCCTCCTCCCATCTACTTACTCTTTTTCTCCCCCTCTCTTTGCCCCAGGTCACCGTTGTCCGGCCGGTCCCCGACGCTCTCTTGGTCGGCCACCACATCGGTGGTGGGGCATGGATCGGTGGGGCTATGCGCACGACGGTCACCCATGCTAGCCACTACCTCCCCGGCCTACCCACAAGCTAAGCGACCTCCCCCTCCCCCTTGTTCCTTTGTTTTGCAAGCATGAACCATAAGTAACTCGATTTGATGCATAAATCTTATTATTCGCAGTAGGGTTACTTTGTTCTGGTTCGAGCATGCTCCTCAATTTTGCTTCTAGAATCACTATTATGTTAATTTGTTCACATCTATTGATTGTTAATTGTCCTAACTTGTGAACCGAGGCGGTTGGGTGCTTGTTTGTGCATGTGACTTTAGTTTCTATCAAAAGTGTATGAAACCGAAATGTTATTAAAGTTCTGTATGACCCATTTGCCCTACCTGAACATGGATTAATATTTATCTCTGTTTATTGGGATGTTCATGACTCAAGGATTTAGCTTTTGTGCATGGTGATTTGGGAGAGTGCATGCAGTGGTATGGTTATGTGAGCTTGTTTATTTGAGATGTTGCATGGTTGATATTATGTACTGCTTAACTTCTGGATGCTATATGATTAAGTGTGTATGAGTTAGGATTTGGCCTTTATATATGCATGGATGCTTGCTGGCAAAATGATTAAATGCTAAATAGGACAATTGCTAATGTTCGCATTCTTTAGAATTTGAGGATGATGTTTAGTTGGTATCTCACATGCTCTTGCTCATGACTGAGTGTGATAAGATTGTCTTGGTTGCAGACATTTACTTGATGAACTAAAGTTTAATGTCACCTTAGTATGTTCCCATTTCACTATCTTACTGTTTGGTATGGCATGGTTGTGAGGTGTGACATTTGTGGTCATACTTTAATATGGATCTGTTCTGATTGTTAAATCAGAATGCATGCATGCTCACTTGTTATTGAATCCTTTTTTATAAGCACAAGATACCAAGACATATATTTAGATGACTTAAGCCCTTATGTAGCTCTGATTCATAGATGAGGCATATGTTACATGTAAGGCTGATATGTGCTTTACTTTCACTTATATGAATACCATTTATTTTAATTCAATGACAAAAAGGAAAGAACTACATCGATTAATGTGGGCACCTTATGGCCGCAATGAAATATGGTGTAGGGGTGGCACGAGAAGAAAGGGATAGCTGGATGTCGTCTTGATTCTTCTCCTTTCTGGATCTGCTGCCAGACTTCAATGGAGGACAGCTACTACTCTAGTGGGTGAATAGAAATGAGGGTAGTAAAGGCTTATGTGGAATATATGAAACCAAGTGTCTTCATAACCGGCCTAGAAATGCCTGAGGGAGAGACAAGGCCCAATGGAAGGCCCAGTGGATAACCTCCGCACCAAGCCTTGCTGCCGTGCGGAAGGGGATACATCCTATAGACAGTTGAACATGCATTTAGATATAAAAGATACGATTGTAATCCGAATTGTTAGTAGGGTAGATAAAGATGTAAACTCTATCCTGTAACCGATTAGAATCATATAATCGATCGAAATCTCTTAACCGATCGGGACTTTGTAAACCGCCCCACCCCCACTATATAAGGGAGAGGGTGGGCAACAACAGAGAGATCGAGCACAAGAGCACAAGAGCTCACGAGCAATCTTAGATCCAAGAGATCCACATAATCCCAGCACACAGAACTAGGGTATTACCTCCTCCGTCGAGGGCCTGAACCTGTCTAAACCTTTGTCTTGTGTGACCTTCGAGTTTGAGATCTAGCGCCTGCCCCATAAATTTATTGTCGACCACAAAGTCGGCTAGCTGGCGCGCTGTAAGGAGCGCTATAATCTTTTCCTACAGACTCGATGGCAGCAACCAGCGGAATCATCGCCACCTTCCTCTCCGGCC
Organism: Otatea glauca; assembly: GCA_036346275.1. Lineage (NCBI taxonomy): Eukaryota > Viridiplantae > Streptophyta > Magnoliopsida > Poales > Poaceae > Otatea > Otatea glauca. Next base: position 39,745,165 of record CM070721.1, on the reverse strand, counting down.
AGGCTTTCCGCTTTGGGAACCTGACCTTCGTCGTAGATACGCGCGGAGAACTTGTCTGCCTGGACTTAAACCTAATCCAATCTGGTAAAGATCAGGCCGAACCATCTCAGGTATGCCACTCTGACTTATCTAGCAAACCAGTCAGCGTCGCGAGGAGTTGCTACGATCTTCGCAGCATCTAGGCACTAGAAGAGCAAAAGACCGATCTCCAACGTCAGCAAGAGATTCAAGAAGCTGTTGAGGAAGATCGTCTTCTTCGTAAGGGTAAGGAGGCACAAGCACGATCGCTTCGATCTCGCGGCCGCAATGTCCGCGAGGACATCCTACAATCCAGATTGGGAGACCAAGCTATCTTACATACGCCACAGCAAAACGTCGTCACCTCCAAGATGCTCCTCGACACGCTAGACCCGATGATTGCATCTGATAGCCCGACGGCACCGATCGTGGCCCAAATCAAGGCCATGGAGACGGCGACGGCCATTCAGCAGAATTAGGAAAAGTCAGAAGGAGAAACGCATTCGCGCTCCCACACGGCTACCCACGTCGCTAGCAGTCAGACTGCTACTAGTCGGAGTACCGACAGTCGGCGCCCATACAACCAGTCGGAGACGTTCGCCAGAATCTCAACCGCGACCTCCGCCAAGACATCACCGCCAGACGACAAGAGTGGGACGAAGAAGATCGACGCTGGTGCCACGACGACTACGAACGCTTCGGTATCGGTCACAATCCACGAAACGATCAAAGGTACGACGACGCAACGACTATAGAGACCATCATCGCCGGGGTCGGAACGACAATGACGATCGTCGAGTCATGGACTCGCCGTGCCGAATGCCACCCCGACGCGTTGATGACAATCGCCGAGCCAGAGGCTCACCACGCCAGACTCTCCCTCATCATGACGACAGATCCATCGACGGAATCCGAGCGTTCACTTCTCGGTTACGCCGAGTGGTATGGCCCAAAGGTTTCAACCCCAAGGGCATCATAAAGTTTGACGGGGAACGAGATCCGGAAGCTTGGCTGCAGATCTATGACCTGGCGGTCAAAGCGGCTGGGGGCAATCAAAACGTTATGGTGAATTATCTGCCGGTCAATCTCACCCCTTCAACTCAAGCATGGCTCATTGGACTTCCTGCGAACTCAGTGGACTCCTGGAGCGATCTTTGCGATCAATTTATCGCTAACTTTCAGGGAACCTATGAGAGGCCTAGCACCCCATGGGACCTATATCAGCTCCACCAGAAGAAAGACGAGATGCTGAGGGATTTCATCCGGCGTTTCATGCAGAAGAAGAACACCATGAGGGATGTATCTGATGGAGTGGTGGTGGCAGCCTTTCAGAAAGGTGTAAGTGATCCTGATCTAATCAAGAAAATATCCAGGAAACCACCAGCCTCCGTAAAGGAGATGTTTGCATTGGCTGACCGCTATGCCACAGCCTCAGACGCCCTAGCCGAGCGCCAAGAAGATCACCCGCAACAGAACAACAAAGGCGACAGGGCCGAGTCCTCAAAGCACAAAGACAAAAAGCAAAGGGCGAAGCTAGTCGCGTAGCGAGTAACACGCCGCCCCAAGCCACGCGGGAGGAGGCGCCCGACATGCATCTGGCCATGGAAGCGATCCGTCCTTTCCACCCTAAAGGTAAGCACGCCACTAAAGACCGCTTTACTCAAGCGCTTTTGCGCAAAAGCAACAAGCAAATGCTCCAATAAGGAAGAGGCGGCCAAGAAGAAGGACCTCCTAGCGAGGATGATTATCAGAACCCGAGCACGAGTTGAACTACATATACGGGGCTCCACCGATATGAGTCCAAGCGAAGCAAAGCTTACCGCCGATATCAATGCGTGGAACCGAAACCCTAGTATTTAAACCGTCTCAAGTCCCGATCACCTTCGATCGCACGGATCACCCTAATCGAGTTCTACATCCGGTAAGTACCCTCAGTGCTCGAATTCTATTATTCGCATGTAAAACTCAAGAAAGTCTTGATTGATGGAGGGAGTGGACTCAACATCTTGTTCGCCAAAACCCTCGACGGCATGAACATCCCCGCCCGAGCTAAGGCCGAGCTCACACTGCTCCACGGGTGATCCTCGGGCATCTTCGCTTCCTCTCGGGCAGACATTTTGTTCGTCACCTTCGTACCAAAAGCAACTATCGGACCGAGTATGTAAATTTTGAGGTAGCGGATTTCAGACAACAGATCACGCTATCTTGGGAAGACCGGTCCGCTCGGTTCATGGCCATTCCGCACTACACCTATTTGATGATGAAGATGCCTCGACCCGGCGTGATCACGATTCGCAGCGACATCAAGCGATCTCTGGAATGCGACTGAGAGAATTGTGAACTTACTGAGCTGCAGGAGGCAACCGCTGAGGGGAAGAATATCCAGGCAGAGGCAGCTATGTTGCAGGAAGAAGACGACGTTCCATCCAAGAAGCAGGCCACGTCAGGGATAAAGCCTAGCGAAGGAACTAAGAGAATTATCCTCCACCCATCCGACTCGTCCAAAATGACACTGATCGGGATAGGGCTCGGGGATAAATAGGAAGACGTGCTCATCACCTTCCTCCGGGCTAACAAGGACATCTTTGCCTGGAAACCATCCGACATGCCGTGTTCCTAAGGAGGTGATCGAGCATTCTCTACATCGCCGATTTAAAAGGCAAAGCCACCAAGCAAGGTAGACTTCGACGGTTTGCTCCGCATCATCGTAACGCCATCAAGCGTGAGATCACCAAGCTATTAGTCGAGGTTTTATCAAAGAAGTGTATCATCCCGATTGGTTGGCAAACACCGCACTAGTTCAAAAGAAGAATAAAACTTGGCGCATGTGCGCTGATTATACCGATCTCAACAAGGCATGTCCAAGGATCCTTCGGCTACCTCGAATTGATCGTGGTTGACTCGACCGTCGGTGTGAAACTCGAAGTTTCTCGATGCCTACTCGTATCACCGATTCGCCTAAAGGCAAGATCACATCAAGACTTCATTCATCACGCCTTTGGGGCCTTTTGCTATACTACGATGTCGCTCAGTTAAAAATGTCGTGCAACTTATCGTAATACATGTGTTTCCATGCCCAACTCGGACGCAATGTAGAGGCATATGTGGATGATGTCGTGGTAAAGACTCGGGAGAGGAAGGACCTTATCACCGACCTAACCGAGACGTTCGAAAGTCTAAGGGCCTTCAGCATGAAGGTTAATCCCGAGAAGTGTGTTTTCGGAGTATCTTCGGGAAAATTGCTCGGGTTTATCGTCTCCCAACGAGGCATTGAGGCCAATCCAGAGAAGATCAAGGCCATATCAAATATGGAACCGCCGACTTGCCAAAAAGACGTCCAAAAGCTTACAGGTTGCATGGCCGCACTCAGCAGGTTTATTTCCAGACTGGGTATGCGAGGTATGCCATTCTTTAAACTCCTCAAGAAGCAGGACAAGTTCCAATGGACGCCTGAGGCACAGCAAGCGTTTGAAGATTTGAAGACCTTCTTAACGACACCCCCGGTCTTGGTTTCATCGATGCCGGAGGAACCTCTGCTACTTTACATTGCAGCAATAACTCGAGTTGTTAGCGCTGCAATCGTTGTAGAAAGGGAGGAACCGGGCCATGTGCAGAAGATCCAACATCCGGTCTACTTCATCAGCGAGGTCCTGAGTGAGTCTAAGGTGCGGTATCCACAAGTGCAAAAATTATTATATGTCAGACTTTTCACATCTCGCAAACTCAAGCACTACTTCCAAGAGCACACCGCTTGGTGGTCACCTCCTTCCCGAGCAGGAGATATACTCGTGAACTGTGAAGCCACCGAGAATTGCAAATGGGCAATGAGCTTGGAGCTTTTGATATTCTATTCAAGCCGCGCACAACCATCAAGTCTCAAGTGCTCGCCGACTTTACTGTCGAGTGGACAGAACTTCAAAACCCAACGGTCATTAAGGAACTCGAGTATTGGACGATGTATTTCGATGGTTCCCTCATGCTCAGCGACGCGGGGGCTAGTATAGTGCTCATATCACAAAGTGGAGAACAGTTAAGGTACATTTTGCAAATACTTTTTCCCGCGTCAAACAACGCCGCCGAGTACGAGGCACTCATCCATGGGCTCCGTATCACCATATTGCTCGGTATCCGACGTCTGATGGTTCATGGAGATTCAATGCTCGTGGTCAATCAAGTGCAAAAAGAATGGTCCTGCATCGAAGACAACATGGCTACCTATTGCCAGGAGGTACGCAAGCTTGAAGGCAATTTTGACGGATTGGAACTTGTTCATGTGCTCCGTCGGGACAATGAAGCGGCTGATGAGATAGCAAAGATGGATCTCGCCGACCACGCGCCCGTGGGAGTATTCGCCAAGAAATTCATAAGCCCACAATAAGCACTCGCCAAAGCCTGACATCCTGGAGAAGAACGAGAAGCGTAAGGCCGATCATTACCCCGATTGACACTCCGTGATCCGACTATTTGACGAAGGACAAGCTACCTGAAGACCGCATGTAGGCCGAGCGAATAATGTGCCGAAGCAAGAGCTATGTGGTGATCAGGGAAGAACTCTATCGCAAGAGCTCCTATGACGTACTACGACGGTGCATATCAGAACAAGAAGGAAGAGATCTTCTCAAGGAAATCCACTCGGGAGTTTGTGGGAATCACGCGGCGTTGTCGACTTTTGTAGTCGGCAATAAATTTATGGGGCAGGCGCTAGATCTCAAACTCGAAGGTCACACAAAACAAGGGTTTAGACAGGTTCAGGCTCTCGCGAAGGAAATAATACCCTAATCCTGTGTGCTGGGATTATATGGATCTCTTGGATCTAGGATTGCTCAAAGCGTAGTGTGCTCTAGGCGATATGCGATGTGTGCACTATGGCTTGATAGCTTGATTGCTCGATGCCTATGTTGTTGCCCGCCCTCTCCCTTATATAGCGAGGGTGGGGCGGCTTACAGAGTCCTGATCGGTTAGGAGATTCCGATCGGTTACTAGATTCTAGTCGGTTACAGGATAGAGTTTTACATCTTTATCTACCCTATTAATGACTCAGATTACAGCCATATCTTTTATATCTAAATTTACATACAACTGTCTATAGGATGTGCCCCCTTTCCGTACGGCAGCAAGGCTTGGCGCGGGGCTTGTCCTTTGGGCCTTTTACTTGGGCTTGTCTTCTTCAGCGATGTCGGGCCGACCATGAAGATGCCTCGTTTCATATATTCCACAAGAGTCTCGAGTGATTCATGATCCGTTGCTACGCCTCTTCCGTGTCTCGACTTGAATCATTGTTCTAAGCTTCCCGCCAGACTTCCGACTATTTTTTTCACCTTCTTCTTGCAAAGAAGTGGATTATGAAGGACTCAATATAACCCTTGATTTTTTACTTAAACCGTATAATCTTCCGTCGACGTGTTTGTCGCGAGCGCTTCGTGGACTGACCCATATTTCGCTTGTGGATTGAATACTTCTTCCCGCCGAGGCGGCTTTAATATCATTTCTCTTCGCGATAAACATCAAACAGCCTTCAAGGTCGCTCGTTTTTCGTGTCAACCCAAATTCAAAACCTCTTTGGCTTCAAACTATATTAACTCCAAATCTCCTCGCTTCGATGCATTTACTTCATCCTCACTATACCGCTATAAAGGCTTAACCGCGCTTGTAAAATGCATTCCTTCGCGCTTAGTTCTCCATTCTCTTGCTCGAGCTCCACCTCTTTTTGAGAGATCTCCATGGCCAACCAAGGTCCTTCGACCGTGAGTTGTGGGCGCTCGACTCGCTATGGCGGAGTGGGCGGAAGATAAAGCCGCCGCTTGATCGCCGCCGCCGACACCCTCCTCGAGATCTTCCCGCCTTTACAGACCAGGAGGCTCTTGTGGAGGCGCCGATCGCGCACGCCGGGTGAGGTTTAGGCCCTGTAAATATAATATAATAAAGAATTACCTTTTCCAAGTATCCTTCGTGATTGTCATTTGTCTTGGCTCTGACCCAACTTGGGGTACATCGAAGCTTGCATGTCTCTTTGGTCGAGCGACATCCATATCCGATCGTCGTAGGATACATCCTTAGGTCCAAACCTCGGGACATATTAGCTTCACACGTGGCTCTTGGCCGAGTGACACCCACATCCGATTACTGTAGGATATAGCTTAAGCCTGACCTGAGGCATATCAAGATTTTCATGGCTCATGGCCAAATGATGCCCATATCTGACTGCTGTAAGATATAGCTTAGGCTCGTCTTGGAGCGCACCATGCTTACGTGGCTTTTGGCCGAGTGATACCCATATCCAACTGGTGTAGGATATAGCTTAGGCTCAACTTGGAGCGTACCATACATACGTGGCTCTTGGCCGAGTGATACTTATATTTGACTGATGTAGGATATAGCTCTGGCCCATCTTGGGACATATCAAGGACTTCTTGGCTCATGGCCGAGTGATGCCCATACCCGACTGATGTAGGATATGGCTCTGGTCCGACTCGGGACACATCGAGGTTAATCTGAACGGTATCTATACTCGTTTATTACGACACACAGCTTTTCGACCCTCATGGGGCATACCATTGGAGTCGCGCCCGTTTAGGCTCATCTCGTGATATATGATTCCGTCATGCGGTAACCACCTAGCGGCCCAGCGTGGGGCATATCACAAGAAGATATATTTTTTATACAAATCGGAGGATATCCACGTCCTGCTTAGATCGATTAGAATCATATAACTGATCGAAATCTCTTAACCGATCGGGACTCTGTAAACCGCCCCACCCCGACTATATAAGGGAGAGAGCGGGTAACAACAGAGAGATCGAGCACAAGAGCACAAGAGCTCATGAGCAATCTTAGATCCAAGAGATCCACATAATCCTAGCACACTGGACTAGGGTATTACCTCCTCCGTCGAGGGCCTGAACCTGTCTAAACTTTTGTCTTATGTGACCTTCGAGTTTGAGATCTAGCGACCACCCCATAAATTTATTGCCGACCACAAAAGTCGACAGCTTATGTGTACTGTTTTGACTTGTATTTATACTACTGGGACACAGGGTAAACCGACTTGGCTAGGTTAAAAACTGTAATGGATCACAAAGTCGTGGGCTAGCAGGTAGCCGAGGATTAGAGCTCTCTTCTCTTCCACTTGGTTGTGAGGGATGGGCAAAGAGAGAGAGAGAGAGTGGTGGCATGGTGGTAGTTGGCTATTCAGGGCATACAAAATAGCTAGCTGGTTGTGTACAGAACTGGGGAAAGTGCCAAAAATTTGTAGGTCGGTTTGGCTAGAAGGCAATTAGAAGGACATTCCTTTTGTGAGCTTTTGATAACTTGAATGTAATGATTGTTGTATGTGTTTGGACAGTAATTCCTTTGAGGACTTGGAGGCAAAAGTGAGACCCGATATGTATGTTGGTTGTAAAGTACTTGTATCGACATGTATGTGTGGATGTGTGAGAATTTACCTTTATTGATGATGAGAAGTTATTGAGGACGTGCAGTTGTGTTTGCCATTTTATGGAGTCTGGACTTGTGGTTTAGAATGTATATACTGATGTAAGTATATTCTTGTGCTGAGATTTTGAATATATGAATCAATGCATTTATGAGATTTGTGTGTATGTTTGTATTTGTCTAGGGCTGAAAACCAAGCATTTAGGTGTACAAGTATATTTCGGACTTAATGTATGCAAGTATTTGAATATAAGCACTTTGCAATGCTAACAACTATGAATAAATATATGTATACATGTACATGAGCAAGTATATATATAGATATATCATACACACACACACACACACATATATAGGTGGTCTCTAGGAGGACACCTAATATGAATTATGGCCAGGCTTTAGGTTATTAATGTTAAAGAGAGTGCATGGGGAGTTAATCCTGGCTTAAGATTTTAACTTTTGGTAGGGTTTTTACAATAGATACGAAGATTGCGAGAATATCAAACGGAGCCGAATTGCATCGATGAGCTAGGGTGGAACTTAGTAGGAGGCAAGATGTGGGGACCCGCATAATTAACCCAGGATAACGACAGTAACCCTGTCATTAATCTTAAGTTAATTACGCTGATCTGGGTATATTAGCTCATAAAACATCGAGCGGACCCAACACTTTATCAATTAATACACCGTATTCAGAGTGTTGCAACAGAACATTAATTAGAGACTCGCAAGAAACTTTATTACATTTCCTGCCATGCAGGATACCATCTTAAAGTTCACATGTCTACCATAGTATTTACAACAAAAGCTTAAATATAATATCTACACTATATTATACCCTAGTGATATGTGGCCTCCACTGCAAGTGCTGCTACTTCACCCACTCCTCTGGGTAGTCCTCCGCCTCCTCATCACCCTGGTCCTGTGGGTGACTCGCCAACCAATCCTCTTCGGTGAATTCATAGTTCTCAAAGTCTAAGCAAAGATTGAATTATACAAGGGTGTGTACAAAAATATACTCAAAGTCTAAGCAAAGATTGAATTATACAAGGGTGTGTACAAAAATATACTAAGCAAGCATTAATAACAAAATGCATTATATGATTTGTTCCTCCCAAAACCATATCAAAATCCTTTCCACAAATCCTTTCCTCAAACCCTTTTACCAAAAATAGGTTTTATTAAGAAGATCTGTGTTTTTATTTTTAATTATTAAAATACTACTAGCACTCGTATATGAGGCATACTTAGCTTCCGTAGCCTCTAATCCAAGAGACAGGCATGAATTCATGATTTTTTCCTACGCGGGCTTTGTACCACTTTACCTACAGTGAACCTAACCTTAGTCGGGAACCCAGAATGTTTATCACTACTTTGGAATTTGATCTCCAACCTTGGCCACCTACCAGTTGTACTCCTTGAAATCGGTGGTACTTTTATATGGGGTGGCCAGTTTGAACTCTTTCTCAAAATCGGAGTTACTTATCTCATGGCGTTTAAATATAGTGCCCAAATAACCAACAATGGTTATTAACCGTGTCCCTCACTAGGCCTCCGGTATATCCCAGTTTCACACCTCTCTTAGTTATCTATTCTTACCTAATTTAGAGATCAAACACCATCATAGGACAACTTTTTTTTGGTCGTTTCCACACACTATGGTCGATACGATTTAATACGGCTCATTGCCCGAGTGTAGTGGTGTCATCCTTATATCATAACTTAAGTAGAGGGCCCCTCAAGCAATGCTCAAACATGGCACCCTGTACCCACCTCATATATATATCACACCGACTTCACCTGTCGGGTGAACCAATTCAATATTTTCAAACTTCACATACTGCATCGGCAGTTCATCAATACTCAAACAATCCGATTTAGGTTTTTCTTTGAACAACATTTTTCCATGCTTCACTGATATCAAATATATTCCAAATAATTTGCTGATATTTAATTAAATATGATCATGGAATGCTTGCCTGGATTTTGGACGAAATAATTGTCTTCACCTGATTGCAGATCAGCGGACTGGTTTTATTTAATTCTTGAAATTACGTAGATGCCATATTTTAGCGGGTAATAAGTTTTTACATTTTTTGATCGTTCAACCTCTTTTTCTTAATATTTAAGATTTACAAAATGTATGTTGTGCTTTTTAAGGTTTTATATAATTTTATTTCACTGCTCTTTAATTAACGTTTTGATCGACTAAAATTACAGATTTAATAGATTTTAACAGATTCAACTCAGAATTTTCCACAGATGCAGATTAATTATTATTTTAGCTAGTATACTAAAAATACATATTTCTTGTTTTTCTCTCTTCTTTTCTCGTATTTTATTTCTCTGATAATTTATTAATTGCAGCTATTTTTTGCGATTACTAGTGTAAAATTTATGTTGTGCTTATTTCCTTTGATTAATTGCTCATTTGTTTTACACATTTTAGAAATTTAACCATTTTTCCTATTTTTCTCTTTCTTTTTTCTTTTTTCTTTTCTTTCTTTTCTTTTCTTTTCTTCTCTAGAATTCGAAATGGTCCAACATAACAGGGACACAATTTTCCTTTTAATCTGTATACTCCCCTCATCGGTGATAACCTCAGGTACACAATAACCGCCAGTTGAAATTTTAAATCTGTTCTACGCTTATCAACGTAGCTCTTTTGTATACTCTAGGCGATTTTCAACCTTTCATGAATGAGTTTTATCTTTTTGTCATTTTGGTGAATTAACTCGGGTCCCATTAAAGATTTCTCTCCAGTTTCATACCAACAAATTGGGGATCTACACTTTCTGCTATATAATGCCTCATATCGTGCCATTTGTATACTAGCTTGATAACTGTTATTATAAGCAAACTCGGCTAAATCTAGATGTTTATCCCAAGTATCTTCAAAATTCAGTACACATGCCCTCAACATATCTTCTAAAATTTGGTTGACTCTCTCGGTCTGTCCATCAGTTTGAGGGTGGTATGTAGTACTGAAATTGAGTTTGGTTCCCAAAGCTGTTTGTAGACTTCTCCAGAAATTGGAGGTAAATGTTGAACCTCTATATGATGTGATTGTCTTGGGTACTGTGAAGTGTGACTATTTTCTCTATATAAATTTCAACCAGTTTGAGAATAGAATATTTCTGATTTGTGGCAATGAAATGAGCAGATTTAGTCTATCTATCTACAATTGCCCATATGCCATCCTTTTTAGCCTTGGTCATGGGTAAGCCTATAATAAAATCCATACAGACATCTTCCCACTTCCATTCAAGAATTTAAGAGGTTGAAGTAATCCTGCCGATCGTTGATGTTCCGCTTTGACTTTCTAGCAGGTGTCACACTTACTAACATATTCTGTTATTTCTCTTTTCATACCCTTCCACCCGAAATGTTCCTTTAGATCTCTATACATTTTTGTACTGCCTAGATGTATAGTGTATAGAGTGTTATGTGCTTCTTCAAGAATTATCCTTTTTATTTATGAGTCATCTGGAACACATATACGACTACGAAGTCTCAAACTTCCTGTTTCATTCAACTCAAATTCTAAAGGTTGACCTGATTTAATTCTTTTGATTTCCTCAATGATGAAAGGATCTTTGGTCTACTTTCCTCGAATTTGATCAAGGAGAGTCGATTGAATAGACATGGTTGCCAAAAAGGGCATTGGATGCAGAAAGATGGAAATTAATCACCATTTTGGCTAACTCCTGAAGTAGTTCAGGCCTAAAATCTTGGATGGAGATATGATGACATTGAGTTTTGTGGCATAGAGCATCTGCTACCACATTAGCCTTTCCTGGGTGGTAGTTAATAGAGATATCATAATCTTTGATAAGCTCTAACCATCTTCTTTGCCTCATATTTAATTTCTTCTGAGTGAATATATACTTGAGGCTCGTATGATCACTGAATAAATGGCACTTTACCCCATATAGGTAATGTCTCCAGATTTTCAAGGCAAAAACCACTGCTCCTAACTCGAGATCATGCATAGGATAGTTAACCACATGTGGTCGTAATTGCCTAGAGGCATAGGCAATCACTTTATCATTTTGCATTAGTACACATCCTAAACTAGATTTAGATGCATCGCAATACACTACGTATTCGACTCCATCCTCAGGTAAGGATAATACTGGTGTAGAGGTTAACAAATGTTTAAGCTGTTGGAAGCTTTCTCATATTTCTCTGTCCAGACATATTTGTGGTCCTTTCGTAGGAGCTTGGTGAGAGGTGATGCTATTTGGGAAAATCCTTTAATAAACCTACGATAGTATCCGGCTAAACAGAGAAAACTTCTGCTTTCTGTAGGAGTAGATGGTTGCTTCCATAATTTGATAGTCTCAATTTTACTCGGGTCCACTTCTATTCCTTTTTTCGAGACGACATGTCCAAGGAAGGATACTTGTTTCAGCCAAAATTCACATTTACTGAATTTGGCATACAATTGATTCTCTCTTAAGAGTTGTAGAGCAGTTCTCAGATGTTCCTTATGCTCTTCTTCATTTTTGGAGTAGATGAGGATGTTATCGATAAAGACGACTAAGAACTTATCCAGGTATTTCATAAAGACTTTAATCATTAAATTCATGAATACTGTAGGTGCATTGGTCAATCCGAATGGTACTACAGTGTATTCATGATGTCTATATTTGGATACGAAGGCTGTCTTTTCTATATCTTCTGCCATGACTTTGATTTGGTGGTACCCAGACCTTAAGTCAATCTTTGAGAATAGGCATGCACCTTTGAGCTGATCAAATAGATCATCTATCTGAGGTAAAGGAAATTTATTTTTGATGGTGACATTGTTGAGTTGTTTGTAACCGGTGCATAACCTGATTCCACCATTCTTTTTATCTACAAATAGAACTGGTGCTCCCTATGGAGACACACTCTCTAATGAATCCTTTTTCTTTCAACTCTTCCAATTGCTTCTTTAGCTCAATAAGTTCTGGATGATTCATTCTATACGACCGTTTTGCTATAGGAGTGGATCCAGGAATGAGGTCAATAGAAAATTCTAATTCCCTATTAGGTAGCATACCTGGCAGTTACTCAGGAAAAACATCTTGAAATTACTAGAGTACTGGTATATCAGTCAACTCTAATGTGGCCAAATGGTGGTGATTAGAGTCTGGTTACTTTTGCTTAGTCCTGGTTCTCTGGTAAGTGATACGGGATCCATCGGATGTTCGAATGGATGCTCTCTTTAACTCACAGTCTATGTTAACTCCATTAGTAGCTAACCAATCCATTCCTAATATTATATCCAGACCATAAAGATCTATGACATGGATATTAGCTAGGAATGGAATGTCTTGAATGTTTATCCTTTGGTTTCTTCTAATGTGAGTCACTATAATTTCCCCTACTGGTGTGCTTAATGTTAAAGGCTTAACCAAAGGCACACATTCCAATTTATTTTGATCTAGCCAGCTCTTAAAAATAAATGAATGCGTGGCACCTAGATCAAATAGTACGGTACCAAAAGATGGAGGAATGGATAGCATACCAGTCACCACATCGGTATCTTCTTTCGCCTGTTCTACGAAAACTACATTTAAGCGAGCTGAACCCGTCGTTGGTGCTCTTTGATTAGATTTCTTGGAGGATACAATGTTGAAACCACCTTGACTACGTCCTGTAGCTGGAACATGAGTTTGTGGTCCTCTAGGATTATCTTGGCCAGGACAGTTGTTCAAAAAAGGATAATTACTCTTTATATGCCCTTCCTGACCATAGTGATAACATGGACCCTTAGCTGGCTGAGTGTAGTTGTTGGCATAATGAGAACCCCCGCATTTGAAACATTTAGGTGGAGGTCTTGAGATTGACAAACTGGGATGTGGATTTGATGCCACTACTCCAGATCGAGGCATTGGGTTTCTGTATGGTATTAGAGGTTTATAGGATCTGGATTGTGCGGAAGTAGAAGTCCTAGTATCAAATGTTGCTTTCTTCTTTCTTTCCCCATTGAGCTGAGATTGTTCATCTTCTAAAATTATGGCATGATTTGCGAAATCTTGAAATTCTGTGATTTCTCCGGTGGATAAAAGCATCCTAATCTAAGGATTCATCCCTCTCTTGAAATGGTTTATCTTTTTAGCATCCGTATCCACTTCATCAAGGGCATAACGGGATAACTCATTAAATTTCTAAAGGTATTCAGTTACCTTTTTATTCCCCTGTGTTAAATCCCAAAATTCTCTTCTCTTAATATCCAATTCACCTGTGAGAATATGGGCACTACGGAACTGGGAAGTGAACTCTGCACACGTGATTGGTGGTTCTCCTATGTGGGCCTCACAGTAATTATCCCACCAAACTAAGGCTGCACCAGTCAACTGATGTTCTGCATACTACACTTTCTCCTGATCCGTGCAGCTTACAGTATTTAGCTTCTTCTCTATTTCTCGAAGCCAATCATTAGCTTCGAGCGGCTCTATGGTTTTTGAGAAGGTGGGAGGACGAGTTTGCAGAAACTCTCCTAAGGTAACCTTGCCCCTAGAAGGATGTTGTTGAATTCCTGAGATTAGATTGGTCAAAAGGGTTTTCATAAATTGATTCTGACTCTCTTGAGCTTCTTTTCTGGAATTCTCTAAATACATGAGAATTCGCTCTAATGGGTCATGGGTTTCAGGAATCCTAGCTATACTAGTAGCTCCTGCTGGCTGTGTTTGCGGTTTAGGATCAGATGCACTAGGTTTAGATCTCTCGGGAAAGAGGTTTGCTAGGTGGATACATTGGGTGAACGGTTGGAAGATCCTAACCTAAGGATCAAACCTCTCTTATCACTGCCGTTGTTAGACATCCTGCAAAAGAGATCTTTTTGAGTTTATTTACTTAGGTTGAACCTTATCCCTTACATTTGGTTTAAATATGATCTTTAATTGATCTTATTACAGTCATTTAAGAACAGGTTGGACTAAAGCAGCATTTTATTTACAAGATGAGAAATCTTTCATTTACTGACAGAGCATAGTTCTCAATAAGTTTTTATCATTAGAATAGGAAAGAAATAAGAACGTTTCACTCTCTTTCGTTACTCATTTAAAAATTGTCTGTTATTATTACTTACTTATTTACTAATCTTAACTCCTATTTCTGTTAGTTGTACTCAGCTATTTATATACACACCAACATGCATCAATCACAGCATATAAATAACATCCTATTTCTATCATAGCAATCAATCATTCCTTACTAAACAATTAAATGAAATTAATACAGGAATTAACACACTAACAATTAGAATGCAACATAGTAGACAAAGATAAACATACATCATTATTTTTATATGAAAGCACTAATTATACATTAGTTTCATACATCCATCTCAAGTCATATTATACATCACATTGTACAATAATTATACATTATGACCAATCCCCACTCTAGTCATCGGGGATCACCTCCTCGGGATCCTCCTCATCTTCACCGTGACTACCCCTGATCTGGACAGGATCTAACTGACTCATGAAAGCATGTAGGTAAGATGTGTCAGTGCTAGGCCCTAGGTGTACATACATGTGAGCTTTGCGAAACAATGCCCGCCCCTAGGGTGCTGAAGGCTGTGGCTCAGACACTAGAGGTGCCTATGGAGGATAAGCATGTCTAGGCTTAGGAGCAAAAGCGTAAAAAGTATAATGTGGAGCTATTGGTTGTGGTGCAAGAGGTGGTGGTGCAGCAGCCTGTGGTGTAGGATCTGCAGGAGACGGCTCTGAGGAAGCATATGGGTTTGGAGACAAACTGCTGAAGGGTGGCCTGAAGAATATCCCTCTGCAGCTCAACAGCACAGAACTGCTGATGCCAATGGAGGGCACGTCCCTCGGCTCTATCTAAGGCATCGCTCATTCCACTACTATACATGGCATTGGCGACCATCACACAGTTGCCCATGACTCTACGGGCTGAATCCCCAGAAGACGCATCTACATCTGCTAAACTAGTGATAGCAGGGGGTGGGTAGCTAGTCGGTCCAGGAAGAGAAGCTAGCATATGCCCAAAGGAAGAATCTCCTAGGTGCCTACGGAACTGATACTTAAGAGATAGCATCACCTGCTAGGCGATCTCCTGGAGAGGTAAGAAATAACTAGACCCATGCCATAAAGTCATATGCTCGACATGGAAACTAGGCTGGATAGGTATCCCTGATATAGCTATCCCTATCCTAGGTGTTGTTTTATCCTCATAATACTCCTCGAAGAACTCCAGACGTCCCCTCCTTGCTTCTGAATCATCTGTCGTAATAGCATCACGTGTTGTCCCTGATGATGAGCAGGCTCGATCCTATAGCGTGCTATCCTGAAACCAAGAAGGTTCTAATCAATATTGGCATTATAATTAACATAAATAAGAATAATAAGAAAATACTTACTAGAGCATTGTGTTAAGACAAGAGTTACAATATACTTAGTGCCATATAGCAGAGAAACCTTTTCTCTTAAGTTTCTTAAAAGTCCCTAATTAATTATTTGCGTGGTTCTTGTAACCATTGCTCTGATACCACCTGTGGTGATCCACATAATTAACCCAGGATAACGACAGTAACCCTGTCATTAATCTTAAGTTAATTACGTTGATCTAGGTATATTAGCTAATAAAACATCGAGTGGACCCGACACTTTATCAGTAAATACACAGTATTCAGAGTGTTGCAACAGAACATTAATTAGAGACTCGCAAGAAACTTTATTACATTTCCTGCTACGTAGGATACCATCTTAAAATTCACATGTCTACCATAGTATTTACAACAAAAGCTTAAATATAATATCTATACTATATTATACCCTAGTGATCTGTGGCCTCCACTGTAAGGTCCGCTACTCTATCCACTCCTCTGGGTAGTCCTCCACCTCCTCATCACCCTGGTCCTATGGGTGACTCGCCAACCAATCATCCTCGGCGAATCCATAGTTCTCAGAGTCTATGAAAAAAGGGAATTATATAAGAGTGAGTACAAAAATATACTCAGCAAGCGTTAGTAACAAAATGCATTATATGATTTGTTCCTCCCAAAACCATCTCAAAATCCTTTCCACAAATCCTTCCTCAAACCCTTTTACCAAAAATAGGTTTTATTAAGAAGATATGTGTTTTCGATTTTGAATTATTAAAATGCTACTAGCACTCGTATATGAGGCAAACTTAGCTTCTGTAGCCTCCAATCCAGGAGACATGCATAAATTCATGATTTTTTCTTGTGCAGGTTTTGTACCACTTTATCCATAGTGAACCCAACCTTAGTCAGGAACCCAGAATGTTTATCACTACTTCAGGATTTGATCTCTAACCCTGGCCACCTACCAATTGTACTCCTTCTCGAAATCGGTTGTACTATTACATGGGGTGGCCAGTTTGAACTCCTTCTTGAAATCGGAGTTACTCATCTCATGGCGTTTAAATATAATGCCCAAATAACCAATAATGGTTATTAATCGTGTCCCTCACTGGGCCTCCGGCATATCCCAGTTTCACACCTCTCTTAATTATCTACTCTTACCCAATCTGGAGATCAAACACTGTCATAGGACAATCTTTTTTGGTCGTTTCCGCACACTATGGTCGATACGATTTAATACGGCTTATTGACCAAGTGTAGTGATGTTATCCTTATGTCAAAACTTAAGTAGAGGGCCCCTCCAGCAATACTCAAACATGATATCCTCTACCCACCTCAAATATATATATATATATATATCACACAGACTTCATCTATCAGGTGAGCCAATTCAACATTTTCAAACTTCACATTCTGCATCGGCAGTTCATCCATACTCAAACAATCCGATTTAGGTTTTTCTTTAAACAACATTTTTCCATGCATTAGTGATATCACATATATTCCAATTAATTTTCTAATATTTAATTAAATATGGTCATGGAATGCTTGCGTGGATTTTGGTCAAATTAACCATCTTCACCCGATTGAAGATGAGCGGACCGGTCATATTTAATTCTTGAAATTACATAAATGCTACATTTTAGCGGCTAATAAGTTTTTACATATTTTAAGGTGTCCAACCTCTTTTTCTTAATATTTTAAGATTTATAAAATTTATGTTGCACTTTTTAAGTTTTTATATAATTTATTTTGTTGCGCTTTAATTAACGGTTTGACCTACTAAAATTACAGATTTAATAGATTTTAACTTATTCAACTCATTTTGAATTTTGCACATATACGGATCTATTATTGTTTTAGCTGGTTTACTAAAATACATATTTCTTATTTTTCTCTTTTCTTTTCTATTATTTTATTTCCTTGATAATTTATTAATTACAGCTATTTTTCACGATTACTAGCGTAAAATTTATGTTGTGCTTATTAAGTTTGATTAATTACTCATTTTTACGCATTTTAGAAATTTACCCATTTTTTCTATTTTTCTCTTTCTTTTTTCTCTTTACTTTTTTTCTTTTCCTCCCATGCTTATCCATTCGGCCAAACGCACCCCTGGCCTTCTTCTCCTCTAGCTCTTCTCTTCCTCACTTCCCCACTTCTTCCTCTCCCCACCTAATCTGGCCACTCCCCCTTTTCTTTAGCCTCCCTCCTCTGCGCTTGGGCCCGCCCGAGCCGCTACTTGGCTGGCCTGCCTCGCCTACTCAGCTGGGCTTGGCCCGACTCCACCCGTTGGGCCGCCCTGCACTTGGGCCGACTCGGTCGTGCGTCGCTGCCGGCCACCGGTCCTCCCTCCACAGTCCCACAACTCTCATGTGTCGCGCCGCCCCAGGCCTCAGTGCCACCTAGGCCTACGCCGCCGTTGGCACTCCGGCCTCCTCACCTCCCGTGGCTGGCTCTGACCCCCAGGTTCCCTGGTTGAAACCCTCTCTAGCTAGAGATTGGTACACCCCGGTTCACGCGATTTCCTACTGATTTTTGCTTTTATTGTGTTCTGTGTTGTGATAATGAATGGCAAAAATTTTGGTCTATGATGATTCTATTATTGATGCTCAGGTTGGACGGTGTCGTGACGACACCCTTTAATGCACCTAGCGTCGGCGAGCATGAGTGGTTTATAGGGGATGCTCGGTGCAACCCCCGCGGCGTTGATAAACTAAGACTACTAGAATTGTTGCTATCTTTATCTTCTAGTTGATTTTTGCTATTGCTATACATACATGGGTGCCACTACTTGAGAATGGATGATTACTTGAATGGAGAATGAAATGGTATGCAAGGGGAAATGTGGTGGTGTGGCTACCTGGTGGTGCTGGGAATGAGGATGATGGGTGGCCTTGCTTCCTGGTTGGTTGGCTCTAGCATCTTGCTTGAGCTCCTCCTTACTCCTCTGGCTCCTGGTGGCCTTCCGGTTCCTTGATGAAGCTTCTTGTTTGCTTCTTGCCTCTCCGGTGGTTCGCTATCGTGTGGCTTGAGCTGGGTTTACCTAGTGCTTGTGAGCTCCTTGTGTGTGTGGTTTGCTCTGGAGGCTTGCCTTATATGGTTGGGGCTTTGTCTTCAGAGCGAAGGCTCTGGACTGAGAGGAGGCTTCTGCTAGGAGCTCTGTATTTGTTGTGCTATCCTAAAGCATAGTGAACTCATTCCTATCCATTTCTACTGTGCAATATTTACCATTTTACTGAGGGCAATATACTTTTCTACCGCGTGATATTTTTAATATACGCGTGCCAACGAATAAATTTCAAGTTTGTAAAATTGCCGAATGATGAAACCTAAATTTGTGAGAGGTGCCAATTTGGCCCTAGATGAATCTGGTACCTCAGTGAACTTTACCAACTCATACGGGACTGACGGCAATTCTAAATATATTTTGTTAATTTTTTTCTTGCTATATTAATTCATTGCTTCTATTTATGAATGGAATTTTACTGACATGCAAGGCTATCGAAGATATCAGCACAAGAGTAGATTCTAGGAATCTTGTAAATTTTTATTTCTGCGATTGTCGACTTTTGTAGTCGGCAATAAATTTATGGGGTAGGCGCTAGATCTCAAACTCGAAGGTCACACAAGACAAGGGATTAGACAGGTTCAGGCCCTCGACGATGGAGGTAATACCCTAATCCTGTGTGCTAGGAGTATATGGATCTCTTGGATCAAAGGTTGCTCAAAGCGTAATGTGCTCTGGGCGATATGGTGTGTGAGCTCTAGGGCTTGATTGCTCTATGCTTGGATGATCGGATGTCTATGGTGTTATCCGCCCTCTCCCTTATATACTGGGGGTGGGGCGGCTTACAGAGTCCTGATCGGTTAGGAGATTCCGATCGGTTGCTAGAGTCTAGTCGGTTACGGGATAAAGTTTACATCTTTATCTACCCTATTAACGACTCTGATTACAACCGTATCTTTTATACTCAGATACATATAACTGTCTATAAGATGTGCCCCTTCCGTACGGTAGTAGTGCTTGGCGTGGGGCTCATCCTTTGGGCCTTCTGCTTGGACCTGTCTCCTCCTTAGGCGATACTGGGCCGGTCTTGAAGATACCTGGTTTCATATATTCCACAGTAGCTCCCGAGTAATTCATGATCCGATTGCTATGCCTCCAGCTAGGTCTCAACTTGATTCATTGTTCTGAACTCCCTGTGCAAACTTCCGACTGGTTTCTTCATTTGATTTGAAGGCTTCTTCTTGCAGCGAGTGGATTATGAAGGACTCGAATATAACCCTTGATTTTTGCTTCAACTGAGTACAATCTTCTGTCGGACAGGTTTGTTGTGAGCGGCCTCGTGGACCTAACCCATATTTCAGATGTGGATTGAATACTTCTTCCCGCCCGAAGTGAAGCTTTAATATCTTTTCTCTTCATGGATAACCACCGGACAGTCTTCGAGGTCGTCTTGATTTTCTGTGTCAACTCGTTTGCTGAAAAACTCCTTGGCTTCTGAAACTATATTAACTCCAAATCTCTTCGGCTCCTGATGCATTTACTTCATCTTTACTGTATCGGCTATAAAAGGCGAACTAGCGCTTGTAGAATGCATTCCTTCGCGCTCATTTCTCCATATTTTTGCTCCACGCTTCTATCTTCTTCATAAGGAGGAGGAACGTCAGGAACGTCCGGGACCCCAGGCTCACCGAAGAATGGGCGCTTTTTGAGGCCGCCGTGGCTGAATTGGTAGAGGAGGCCAACGTTGCCATCGACCTACCGCTGTCGATGTCTTCCTCGAGATCTTCCCCACCCTTCATGAGGTCAAGGAGGTTCTCGTGGAAGCGCTTGGGCGTGTTTGCCGCGGAGAGGTGTGAAATATCTGTAAATGTAATGTTTTCCTAGGCATAATGCCTAGGGAATTTATATATAATAAAGAAGTACCTTTTGTAAATGATGTCCATGTGTGTCTTTTGACGTAGCTTAGGCTCGACGTGAAGCGCATCGTATTAAGATTTGCATGGCTCTTGGCCGAGCAATATCCAGACCCGACTGGCGCGGGATACACCTTAGGTCTGACTTGGGACATATTAAGATTTGCGCGGCTCGTGGCCGAATGATACCCATGTCCGTAGGACATAGCTTAGGCTCGGCTTGGAGCGTATCAGGGTTTCCTTGGCTCATGGCCGAGTGATACCCATATCCGACTGGTGTAGGATACGGCTCGGGCTCAACTTGGAGCGTACCATATATACGTGGCTCTTGGCCGGGTGATACCCGTATCCGACTGGTGTAGGATATGGCTCTGGTCCGACTTGGGACATATCAAAGTTCATCCGAACGGTATCCGTACCCGTTTATTACGATGCACAACTTTTCGACCCTCTTGGGGCATACCATTGATTCGCTCAACTTGTGATATATGATGTCAGGCTCAACTTGTGATATATGAAAGGTATTTTTAATCCACACTGGAGGATATCCACACCCGCTTGGTGTGTTAACTGATTAAGCATCCCATCATGGAGTGCAACGTGTCCCGAACTCGACCTGATCTAGCCACAATTGCCTCTGTCTGTCAGGACGCCGCGCCAGTGAGTCATTACGGAACGCAGGGTAGAGACAGGTGTCCTGCAATTTTTCCCGCCAACTCGGCGTAACCCTAATTTTTCCCGCTTTTAAAGGCTAGGCCATGCGTCGCCCGACGGTTCACTCTTTCTTGCGCACTTTTGCCCCTTCTGCTTCCTTGACTTTCTGACTTCTCCGCCGCTAGGGTGAACTGCTGTTACGCTCGCATCCTTGCGCCGTTGCTGATCCTTTCTCCCGAAAATGTCTTCTCAACCCTCCAAGGAGCTTCCTCGTCGCCTTCGCCCCAGGATTGGACCACATCGACTACGACGGAGGAGCGGTTGCAATCTATGGTGGACGACGGGGTTCTCCCGGCCCCGATCCTGATTTCCGCTCGGCCGGCGAGAGTGAATCCATCCCCTCCTCGCCCCAAGAGGTTGTGGTCTTTGAGTCTTTCTTCCAGCGTGGGCTGGGCCTTCCTGCCTGCGCTTTCCTTCGCGGCCTTCTCTACTTCTATGAAATTGAATTGGTGAACTTGAATCCCAATTCCATACTGCAGATCTCCCTTTTCGTTCATCTTTGTGGAGCCTTCCTAGGCATCCGCCCCCATTTCGATCTTTTTCGCCATTTTTACCTCTTGAAACCTTATCCCTCGAAAAGCGACCCCAAGGTAGTCGGGGGAGCCGGATTTCAGCTGTGGGAGGGGCTGAAGAAAAACTACTTCGTAATTCCCTTCAAAACCTCCAACAAAGGCTGGCATCAAGAGTGGTTCTATTGCGCCAACCTGAAGCCTGCTCTTCCCTCCTTTGCTGGGCGCCGACCTAAGGCGTCCCTTTCCTGGGTGTCCACCCCCAACGCCGCCGACATGGACCAGGTGCATGACCTTCTAGCGTTGATTGAGCAATTGAAAGAGGATGGCCTCACGGGTGTCGGTCTGGCTCTTCATTTTGTTGCTCGCTGGATTCAGCCCCTGAAGGAGCGAGTCCACCTGGGATACGCGTTCGAAGGGAAAGATGATTCGACCTGGGAACTGCTCGGAGCGCTGTTGAGGGAACAAGTATGTGCTCGGGTAGGCGAATTCTTCATCCCGAGCATCGACATGTGCACCGTCAGATGCCCGAAATCCTTCACCGCATCGCACCCCCTCCTGAGGTAAGCGAGTTTGGCCGAGAGGTTTTTGCCTTTTGTCTCTAAACGTCTTTTGACGGTATAGTGCTCCCTTTCAGGATCGGTCGGCCTTCTTTAGCGACGGGCCTCTCCCGGAGATGCCCGTTCACAAGGGCGCTCTCCCTAAACGACCGGCGAGCTCTTCGGCCGGGGACCCCGTCGCCAAGAAGGAGAAGAAAACAATGGCCAATGACCCTGCGAAGCCCCGGCGCCCGACTGGTGGTCCCAAGATACAGGAACCGTCAGCACGGGTCTCGATGCCTTCAGCCACCTCTCCTCCTGAGCCTGTGGCGCAGCCAAGCCCTGATCTGAGGGACTCGGGCAGTCGGTAGGAGTCCAGGGTTCCGACTGGTGGTGCCCCGAGTGGTCCCTCCGGGAGTAGTTCTGCCACCCGGAAGAAGCCACCATAAGGTTGAAGAAGTCCGACAGGTTTGTTACCATATCGACTCTTTAATTAGCGCGTTTCGCCAGCTTATTTGCTGATAGTTCTTCTTGTAGGAATCCTTCATTCGATGTTCCTGTCGAGACATCGTCCGGGGTTCCTGTAGAGGCCGAGCCCAAGGACGTTTATGTTTTGGTTGAGGAGGCCTCGCCCGTGGACAACGGAGCTCCTCCCGAGCCCCAGCTGCCTTCACCGACACCTCACGCTTCGGCATCGGGCCCCGCCGCCAGAGTCCATCTCACCTGGCCCCAAGTCGAGGAGATCCCCTGGATTTCACCGACCCCCACCCGCCCGGCTCGTAATGCAAGCCGCGTGGATCGATGAGGAGGACGGCTTGAAGCTCCTGGACGACTCGGAGGAGGAGGAGAAAGAGAGAAATGACTTTTATAGTTATGCCACGACCTGCGCACGCCTGGCCCGGGTAACCACTTCTCTACGCTCGCCGTTTTTCTTGCTTATGCGAGTCAGCATGTAGTCACCTGTTCTCGTGTTGATTGCAGAAAATAGGGGAGCGCTCTGAAAAGAAGGCCGAGTACCTCCGAAAGATGCTCCCGGAGGTCCGAACACGCCAGGAATACCTGGCCGAATTAGAGCAGATCAAGGCTGGGCATGCAGCCGAGCTGCGGGCTCTTCGGTCAGAGTTGCACGCGCTACGGGAGGAGAAGCTGGACGTTATCGGCTCCCTCCGAGGTGAGTATCTCTTAACCTCCCCGTACTTCTCGTTCAGTCGACTGGTTTTTTGATTTCCTTATATCTGTGTCATCTCGAGCTCGAGATTCCGATATCACGAAGCTTCAGGGACGGCTCGAAGTCTCGGGAAAGGAATTGGAAGGTACTTTCAGCCGCTCAACCCTCTCTTATCTTCGTCGTCCTCTTCATGGTCCCTGAAAATCTGCTCTACTTGCAGATTATAAGTTTAAGATGCGGGCGCAGTACGCTATTTTCAATGACAAGGTTGATGCCCTTGAGACGTCTTGCTCAAAGCTCTGCGAAGCCTTGGGGCCCTTGCTGAGCTCGCTTCATCCCGAAGGCGAGAGGCCGCACAACAGGGACCAAGTTATCAATCGGTTGGAGGAAGCCCCCAAGGAGCTCAAGATACTTTTGAAGGAAGCGGCGACCAATGGTTCTAGCCAGGCTCTGGCGATCACAAGGTCGCTTTACCCTCGAGTGGATCTTGAAGCTATCAAGGAGGGCTATGCCTGCAACGTAGATGAGGACCAAGTGGCCGAACTTTGGGAGGAAGTCAAGGATGCTTCTTCTACTGTAGCAGAGACTTTAGACCTATGAAAAATATATAAAGGCATTTCTTTGATATTATGTTGTTGTTTTTTTATCCGAGTGGCTTTGATATCACATCCGACTGGTCCAGCCCCCAGGCTCCGGGGCATGGTTCATAATGCATGTCCCGGAGTCTTAGAACTTATAGGAGAGAAGCACTCAGACGCGTAAGATCAAAGAAAATTATATGAAAATAACTTTAAGAACGAACTTTCATTCATATAGGAATAATTGAATTACAGAGTTCAGGTGAAAAAACGACGTAGCTGTTCTATGTTCCAAGTGTTGCTGACTGTCGCGCCGTCCTCACGCTTGAGTTTATAAGCTCCAGGGCGTACCACCTCATCGACAATGTAAGGGCCTTCCCTACTTGGGGAGAGCTTATGCTCGCTTTTCTGATTCTTTCTAAGGACCAGATCTCCTTTGGAGAAAGCACGGCTCCTTACATTGCGACTGTGATAACGACGCAAGCCCTGAAAGTACTTTGCCGACCGAATTGTTGCGACGTCCCTGGCTTCTTCCAGTCGGTCGAGGTCTTCTAGCCGGCTTTTTTTCGAGGCAGCTTCTTCATAGCTCCGAACCCGTGGGGATCCAAATTCCAACTCGGTGGGGAGGACCACCTCCGATCCATACACCAGGAAGAAAGGTGACTGCCCGGTTGCTCTGCTGGGAGTTGTTTGTAGCCCCCAGAGTACCGAAGGCAATTCTTTGACCCACCGAGTGGCATATGGTTGTAGACGATCGAAGATCCTTGCCTTTAGGCCTTGTAACACCATGCCATTGGCTCGCTTGACCTGCCCATTACTCCGGGGGTGTGCCACTGATGCAAAGCAAATTTTTATGCTGAGTTCACCGCACCAGTCTTGAAATATGCCGCCTCTGAATTGAGTGCTGTTGTCCGTTATGATTCGATTTGGTACACCAAACATAACCACGATTTCGTTGAAGAACTCCTTGGCCTTAACGGCTGTGATTGTGGTGACTGGCTTGGCCTCAATCCACTTGGTGAATTTATCGACGGCCACGAAGAGATGAGTATAGCCACCTTGGGCCTTCTTCAAAGGTCCCACCATGTAGAGCCCCTAGATCGCAAATGGCCAGGTGATTGGAATGGTTTGTAGTTCCTGTGCCAGTTTGTTCATCTGCCGCGCAAAGAACTGACATCCTTCGCATGTCCGAA
This sequence comes from Otatea glauca, assembly GCA_036346275.1. Taxonomy (NCBI): domain Eukaryota; kingdom Viridiplantae; phylum Streptophyta; class Magnoliopsida; order Poales; family Poaceae; genus Otatea; species Otatea glauca. The sequence goes on along the minus strand of CM070721.1, from coordinate 39,719,745 downwards.
CGATGTCCTCTGCGTCAGTAACGGTAGTCGGCCAGAAAAATCCCTGGCGATAAGCCTTGCCAACCAGGGTTGATGACGCCGCATGATTCCCACAAACTCTCGAGTGGATCTCTTTGAGAAGATCTCTTCCTTCTTGCTCTGATATGCACCGTCGTAGAACGCTAGAGGAGCTCTTGCGATGGAGTTCCCCCCTGATAACTACATAGCTCTTGCTTCGGCGCATTATTCGCTCGGCCTGCGTGCGGTCTTCGGGTAGCTCGTCCTTCATCAGATAATCCAGATACGGGGCTGTCCAATCGGGGGTTATGACCAAGACTTCTGTCTTTTCGCTCTTCTCAATTGGGACGTCCGACTTAGGCCGAGTGCTTATTGTGGGTTTGTGAATTTCTTCGACGAATACTCCCACGGGCACTGTGGACCGGCAGGATCCCATCTTGGCTAGTTCGTCGGCCGCTTCATTGTCTCGCGAAGCACGTGAACCGGGCCTGCATCACAAAATTTTCTTCCACCACGTACCTCCGCAAGAATCACCATGTTGTCTTCAATGCAGGACCATTCTTTTGCACTTGATTGACCACGAGCATTGATTCTCCGTGGACCGCCAAACGTCGGATATCGAGCGAAATGGTGATACGAAGCCCATGGATGAGTGCCTCGTACTCGGCGGCGTTGTTTGATGCAGGAAAAAGTATTTGAAGAACGTATCTCAATCTTTCTCCACTTGGTGATATGAGCACTATGCCAGCCCCCGCGCCACTGAGCATGAGGGAACCATCGAAGTACATGGTCCAATACTCAAGTTCCTTGACGACCGTCGGGCTCTGAAGTTCTGTCCACTCGGCGGTGAAGTCGGCGAGCGCTTGAGACTTAATGGCTGTGCGAGGCTTGAATAGGATATCGAAAGCTCCAAGCTCGACTGCCCATTTTGCAATTCTCCCAGTGGCCTCCTGGTTATGAAGTATATCTCCTATTGGGAAGGAGGTGACCACCGAAATAGTATGTTCTTGGAAGTAGTGCTTGAGCTTACGAGATGTAAGAATCTGACATATAATAGCTTTTGCACTTGTGGATATCGCACCTTAGATTCACTCAGGACCTCGCTGACGAAGTAGACCGAGTGTTCGATCCTCTGCACGTGGCCCGGTTCCTCCCTTTCAATGATGATTGCAGCGCTGACTACATGAGTTGTTGCCGCGATGTAAAGTAACAGAGGTTCTTCTGGCATCGGCGAAACCAAGACCGGGGGCGTCGTCAAGAAGGTCTTCAAATCTTCAAACGCTTGTTGTGCCTCATGTGTCCATTGGAACTTGTCCTGCTTCTTGAGGAGTTTAAAGAAAGGCATACCTCGCATACCCAGTCGGGAAATAAATCTGCTGAGTGCCGCCATGCATCCCGTAAGCTTCTGGACATCCTTCTGGCAAGTCGGTGGTTCCATATTTGATATGGCCTTGATCTTTTCTGGGTTGGCCTCAATGCCTCGCTGTGATACGATAAACCCGAGCAGTTTTCCCGAAGATACTCCGAAAACACACTTCTCGGGATTGAGCTTCATGCTGAAAGTCCTCATACTATCGAACGTCTCGGTCAATTCGGCGATAAGATCCTTCCTTTCCCAAGTCTTCACCATGACATCGTCCACGTATGCCTCCACGTTGCGTCCAAGCTGGGCGTGAAAACACCGCTGAATTGCGCGCTGATACGTTGCACCAACATTTTTTAATCCGAACGCCATCCTGGTATAGCAAAAGGCTCCGAAAGGCGTGATGAATGAAGTTTTGATGTGATCTTCCACCTTTAGGCGAATCTGGTGGTACCCTGAGTAGGCATCGAGAAAACTCAGAATTTCACACCCGGCGGTCGAGTCAACCACCTGATCAATTCGAGGTAGCCCAAAGGGATCCTTCAGACATGCCCTATTGAGATCAGTATAATCAACGCACATGCGCCAAGTTTTATTCTTCTTTTGCACTAGTACAGGGTTTACCAACCAATCGGGGTGATACACCTCTTTGGTGAAACCTGCAGCTAAAAGCTTGGTGATTTCTTGCTTGATGGCGTTCCGGCGGTCCGGAGCGAATCGCCGAAGCCTTTGCTTGATTGGCTTTGCCTTTTCGTCGACGTGCAGTGAATGCTCGATCACCTCCCTTGGAACACCCGGCATGTCGGATGGTTTCCAGGCAAAGATGTCCTTGTTAGCCTGGAGAAAGGTGATGAGCGCGCCTTCCTATTTTTCATCGAGCCCTAACCCGATCAGAGTCATCTTGGACGAGTCGGATGGGTCGAGGGTGATTCTCTTGGTTCCTTCGCCTGGCTTCATCCCTAACGTGGCCTGCTTCTTGGGACGGGCGTACGTAGCCTTCTTCCTGCAACGTGGCAGCCTCCGCTTGGATTTTCTTCCCTTCGGCGATCGCCTCCTGCATCTCGGGAAGTTCACAACTTTCTCGGTCGCATTCCAGAGATCGTTTGACGTCGCTGCGAACCGTGATGATGCTTCTGGGTTCCGGCATCTTCATTATCAAGTAGGTGTAGTACGGACGGCCATGAATCTAGCTGCAGGGCCTTCCCAAGATAGCGTGGTGATTTGTCTCGAAATCGCCACCTCGAAACTTATGTACTCGGTCCGTAGTTGTCCTTGGTGCCGAAAGTGACGGGCAAAGAAACCTGCCCGAGTGGAAAGCAATTAGCCCGGGATCACTCAGTGGAGCGGTGAGTGCTCGACCTTAGCTCGTGAGCGGGGATGTTCATATCATCGAGGTTTTGGCGAACAGACATTGAGACATTGAGACCTTCCTTAACTTTACATTGCGGATACTTGAGTGGTCAAGCACTAGTGGAACCCGATGTAGAATCGATCGCATTGGACAAATATCCGTGGAGCCCCGTGTAACACCCTAATTTTGCTCTAGTTTAAATTTTGAGAGTATTTTTGATTTTGTGAATTCTTGAGAATTTATCAAATTTATTTGGAATTACTCAAAACTAGCCTTCCTTGAAAACAATTAAATAATGTATAAGTTCTAGCAAAGTTTTACGGAATTTTTCTAGAATTTTTCGCTATTTTAAAAGTCCCAAATGAATTAATCAATTTCTAGAATTATTTTTATTGAAAAGGTTTTAAAAATGGCTAGTAATGGGCCGAGCCCATCTATTGTCTGCCGCCACCCATCCGCTACGAAACCCTAGCACTAGTCACGGAGCTAACGCCGCGACCGCTACCGAAATTACCGAGTAGCGCGCTCGCGGATGACGCCAAGAGACTTCCGCCGTTGTTGAGGTCACCCGATTCGAGGGTGAACGCGCCACTTCTTCACGTCGGAACGCCGCAACGCCGCCGACGCGGTCAAAGGTGCCGTCGTTGACCTCGCCAACTTCCGCCGGCCGTCCGATCCTCCGGTTTTGGTGAGTCCACGATCCACTTCTCTGCTTACGCTTGGATTAAATTATAGACGTTAGATCCGTAATGTGCGGCGATTAGATCTGGACATTAGGCTATTAGTAGATCTTGACCGTTAGATCCGGGTTGAACGGTAGAGATTAGATCTAGTCTCGAATTTGGTTACATCTCGGTAGTTGGATCGTTAGTGTATGCATGGTTGAGCCACGTCAAGCGTGAATAGTGATCTCGGATCGGATATAAAGTTTTGCCTAGGATCCGCGCTGCTCGATTTGAACGCGCGGCGTGGTAGCGCCGCACCTTCATCCAATCTCGTGACCGACGCGCGGGTTGCTTTGACGAGCGCAGACCAGATCCGCCGTTGCGTTGAGCCAAGCGCTGGCGTACCGCGATCGCGTCGGCGTGGCTACGAGTAAATCGAGGCGCCGCTGCGTCGGTGCGGAATCCAACCGTTGGATTTAGGTGGCGATTTGCCGGATGCGCGACGCGTGTCATCGCGATCTCGGTAAGGCCGCGGTGCTGCGGCGTGAGGATCGACCGTCGGTTTTAGCGAACGGTCCGATTTTCTTGTCGCAGGTTCGCCGACATGCTCAGGAACCAAGTCCACGCTAGACCAGAGCCGAGCCGCGTGAACCCACCCATAGATTGAGCGACGTGGCGACCTCCGGGCGTGCCGCATTGTCGTACGTCATCGCTGACGTCATAAATACTTTCATATATAAAAATAATTTGGAAAATCGGATTTTCTAATTTGATATTTTGATTTTATTCAAAACTTCAAATGACTATAACTTTTGCATTTTAACTCGGATTTGGGTGATTCAAATTTCTAAAAATTCATAAAATTGTGATCTATTTAATGATGAATTTCATTTGAATTTTTGAGATTATCTAGTCGTCTGTATTAGCTATTTATTGCATATTTTATTTGAACGCCAGAGACGCAAATTTACCTGGAAGGTTTCAAGAAGAATTGTCGCTCAAGACCAAGCTTGAACACGATTCGCAGCTCTTTGAAGGCAAGTGATGCTTTGATCATTTTGATCCTAGATTTTAAAATGTAATTTATGCTTTGAAACTATGCATGCTAATTATTTAAAATGAATTTAAATTAATTTGGGATAATGTAGTTAATCAACCCATTTTGTCATGCCACCTTGAATTATTAATTGTATGCCTAGATCATTGTCACCCTAAGTTTTGATTATATTAGTTGGATGTTAATATTGTGCCAACACGGGAGGCTAGACCGTGAGTAGATGCTTAGCCTTGCAACGAATCATGAATGATCTTTCGGAAAAATACTACAATATTGATTAAAGACATATTGAATGTATTTTGAAAAGTGGTGTGATGATGCCACATGTTGAGATTGAGGTACAAAGAACTGTGTGGTTCCGCATCGATATTGAGTTATTTGGCATGTGTTGCACAATAATCAACTGGGTGGAAAATGATTTAGATCGGGGCAAGTGGCAAGAGGTGTGTGCAGTGGGCCTGTGGCATTGGGTTGTCGAGTGATGTGAGTCCGTGTGCCACATTGGGGTGTGCCATCGTTGAGTGTTGAAAGTCTTGCCTTGGCCGCTTAAGGACTTCACCTTGCAAGCCTTTGATCCGAGTCAACCAGTACAACCACATGTCCGACATGGGATGCAGACCTAGTTGATTAGGGTTCTGATATCTTTCCTCTGATACCTCGGGGTGAAGACACGGGGGTGTATCTGTACTGGGGAGCGTACCTGTGCTACGGCTTGGTGCCCATCCAACGGTGATTGGCCGGTCCTATACTTCGCCTGTGTGAGGGAAGTGATAGTGAAGGCACACTGAGAGGTTCTTTGGTTAAGGTAGAAGTTCAAAAGCTTTGTTGCGGACAATCACATGTGGTGGTGAGCGTCAGATCTTGTGGGTAAAGTGTACAACCTCTGCAGAGTGTCAAAACTATTCGAATAGCCGCGGTTCACGGTATTGAGCATTGCTCGGGATTACTGATCAAGGGTAGTTTTTCATAAACAAAACATGGCGGGGTGGTGTGTGCGGTGTTGGAAATGAACTGATAAGTACGTGTGCCGAGAATCTTCGAAGAAAAACCATTTGAAATTAGTATTACTTATATACGTTTAACGCTTTAATCTAAACAAGATACTAGTTTAAAAATGTCTGCTTGATGCAAAAAGAATCAATTAAGCCAATCCATTGGAATAAGCTTTGCATATAGTAATAGTCTTGCAGATTCATGCATTACTTGTTGAGTGCCTTGTGTACTCACCCCACCTTGCTTATCAACCCCAACATCGCTGGAGGAGACTACACCAAGATGGGAGGAGGAGTACGCCGAGGACACGAGCAACTAGGGGCAAGCCCGGTCGGTTACTGTGGCAAGATGGAGGCTTCCACGACTTTTTACCTGCGTGGTGACTTATCTGTAAGGAGACCATAAGGTTGTACAACTCTGCTTTATATACATGTTTGCACTATTTATTCTTATATCCTTGTGAATGTCTGTGATGTTGTGACATTTGTGTGTGCTAAGCGTGATCTGGGGAGCACGCAGAATACGTAAAGGTGTAGTTCACCGACACCCGTAAATGTAGTTCACCAAGAGGGTCCTTTTGGCGACTTCATCCTTGTTTGGGTGGTTGCTGTGGTTTTCACATGCAAAACGCTTCAGAGTGAAGCAGTCCTTGGCCGCGTGCTTTCCCTTTGGGTAGAAAGGGCACATCGCCTCCATGACAGAATTATAGTCGGGTGCCTCCCTCCGTGGGGCTCGGAGCCGGTCACGTTCGGCTACTGTGACTAGCTCCTCGCCTTTCCGCTTCTTATCTTTGTGCTTGGAGGACTCGGGCTTGTCGCCTTTGTTCTTCTGTTGCAGGCGATCCTCTTAGCGCTCGGCCAGGGCGTCCGAGGCCGTGGCGTAGCGATCGACCAGCGCAAACATCTCCTTCACGGAGGTAGGGGGTTTCCTGGATATTTTCTTGATTAGGTCAGGATCACTTACCCCTTTTTGGAAGGCCGCCACCACCACCGCTTCAGATATGTCCCTGACGGTGTTCTTCTTCTGCATGAAACGCCGAATGAAATCTCTCAGCGTCTCCTCTTTCTTCTGGTGAAGCTGGTACAGGTCCCATGGGGTGCCGGGCCTCTCGTAGGTTCCCTGGAAGTTAGCGATGAATTGATCTCAAAGATCTCTCCAGGAGTCCACCGAGTTTGCAGGAAGTCCCGTGAGCCATGCTTGAGTCGAGGGGGTGAGATTGACCGGCAGATAGTTTGCCATCTGAAGGACCATGTGGAGGTCCATCCATGTTTGTGATGAGTATTTGACTTTATTTGAGCAAGGTGTGCTCAAGTTTGAGTTTGATTTGGATTGATTTTCAAAATGAAGCAATTTGAGTTGTCTCTGCCAGGAGTGGCAGTACTGACTGTATGGGCGCGGTAGTGATGAGTTGGATGGTTTATTGCATATCATTGTGGGCATTGCTATGTGATGTGTTTCCTTGTCTTTGATGGTTGCAGACGACGGTGTTAGGTCATGGTGAGGCGAAGGATGGCGGGACTAGGCGAGGCGTCGGAGGTCCAAGCGGTTGGGAGATCGCGGGAAGATGATCGGAGGCGGAGTCGGGCAAGTAAAGAAGACAAGGAAAGGAGTTGATGCTAGCTAGATGCGCGTGGATCAATGAGGGCCGTCGGATTGAGGTCTAGTTGATAGGTTAGCGGGTCTAGGTAGTATGCTTTGAAAACCGTGCAAAAACCCGGTATGTGTGTGGGTTTTGGGTTAGCCCTTGCATGGCTGTGTGTGTGGGTTAATCCTAGCCCTTAGATGAGTGCTCTAGGGTTGAGGACTCATCCAAGGGTGGTAGGTGGCCCAAGAGTAGTATAAATAGGGGTGGAGGGTAGCCTCCTTCCTTGAAGGTTTTGAGGTTTGTGAATGCTCCTTTGAGCTTTTGCCCACATGAAAGTGAGGCTTTGTAACCTCTCCTTCCAGAAATGAAAGTTTTATCCATCCACCTCTGAATTTATTTTGCGCATTTACATTATGTCTTTACTTTACGCAATTTAAATTCAGCATTTACTTTCCTGCAATTACATTCTCGCAATTTACTTTCATGTAATTTGGATTTGCCTCCCCTCCTTCTAAATGCTGCTGATCTTGGATGTTTTGAGTGTGTTCATATGGTTTTACATCTCTTTTGCACTCTTGGATTGAGTAGAGAACATCTTTTCTTTCAAGTTCCAACTTTGTTCAGAACTTATTCTTCGCGCAGCAGTCAGTGTTTGATTTCTATAAACATCTAAAAAAATCTTTTTCAAGTGATTCTTGTTGGAGGAGGTGCGGGACTCTGACATCCACTTGCAAAAAATTTTAGAGTTCACTTGTTGCACCGTTTGGGCGCCATGAGGTGAAAACCGAGCCCCAAACTTTCTGCTCGAAGTTCTTGACCAGACGGTGTTCTTAGATTTTTCCTGTTTTTTCTGTAAGTCCTTTTGAGGAGAAATTTGGTGGAGTTCTTCACGACTCTGATTCTCATAGGGAGAAAAAGTCTCAAAATTTTGTGAGCTGCAGAAACCCACCAACCTCCTGTGCAAATTGAGGACAAGTTCTGGAAATTCTGCTTTTGCTTTTCTGAAAGTGACTTTTGTGATTTGAATTGATGTCCTTTCTAAAAGTGAGAGTTTGAATTTATTCCTCTTTATCTTGGACACTAGACAACTAGTATTGTGACTCAAAAATCCCCACATATTTTATGGTACTTATCCATGCAAGCTTAGGGTACACATAGTTGTCTAGTTTTTCAGGTTTTTCACGATTTCCTTTGAGCGATCTTGTCGAGGTTTTTGTTGGAGTATTTTGGGGGAAATTTTATTTGCGACCATTCACCCCCCCTCTGTTCGCCATCTTGGTCCTTCAATTGGTATCAGAGCCGGTTTTGCTCTTCCATAGATCTTGACCGGTCTCAAGAGCCATGGCGACGGACAAATATTCCACCAAGCCTCCCATCTTTAATGGAGTTGATTTTCCTTTTGGAAGTCCGGATGAGTCATACATCCTCGCCTGTGGTTACGATATGGCGGAAGGTGAAACTCCGTATGAGGTTCCTGCCGATGAAAATGTCACGGCCATCAATATGGTTGACGTTGAGGCGAATGCTAAGGCAAGGAACATTCTCATCTGAGGTCTTAGCCGCTGATGAGTATGATAGGATTTCTCACCTTCGCTCCGCTCACGAGATTTGGGTAACCCTCGATGCTTACCATGAGGCTCTACTCAAATCAAGGCGTGAGGCAGGACGGTTCAAGCACGAGTACAACAAATTTGATCAACGCTACTGGTGAGAGTCTTGGCGAGTGTTTTGGTCGGTTTACAAAGATTTTGGCGACTCTCGGCGGTTGGTTGCATATACGACTCGGACAATGCTCGGCATTTCTTGACCGCTTTCGACCTTGGGTTTGGGAGATGAAGGTGACCACCATCAAGGACACCACCGACTTATCGACTCGACTCTTGGCGGGCTTTATTCCGCCTCAAGACTCATGAGATCGATGTCGTCTCTCGGAAGACGAAATCTCGATCGATGGCTTTGGTCACCGATCCCATTGGATCTTCTTCTTCCGATCCTTCTATTGGTTTCTCTCTTTCCGCCCTTTGCGAGCTAGCGATGACCAAGCTGGAAAAATTTCGAGAAAATGAGCTTGCTCTTCTCGCCGCAAGTTTTCTCATGCATACAAGAGGTTGAGAGAGAGAAGAGAGGTGGCATGATCACCGCCGAGTGTGGTGGCCCCAACCACATTCGGCGAACTATCCCAAGGCGGAGAAGGGCAAGAACGGCGTTGGCGGTTCGGGCAAGAACGACTACACCGACAAGAACCGCAACAAGAAGCCTCGGTTCGTGGCAAGCACACGAGAAGATGTACCGCAACTTCTCCAAGAACAAGCTCTTCCACGCGTCCTCGCCGGCTTGACGACATCAACCTCTCCGACACGGAGACATGGAGCGACGAGGCGAGGATGATCCGCAAGAGAAGAAGAGGCGACAACTTCTCCGGCATGTGCTTCATGGCCGACACCAATGACATCGGCGACTCAGAGCTCTACAAATGACTCGGATGAGGTACCCTCCTATGACCACTCAACGAAGCTTTCTACAAATTAGGGAAATTTCATGCTAGAGCTAGAGCTAGGTGTACGGAGCTTGAGAAGGAAGTAGGTACCTTGACTCGGGAGTTAGCTTCACTTAGATCTTCTCCCTCCCAAGTCACTGATGATTGCTCTTTGTGTGATGCTATTCTTGTGGAGTTGGAGAACCTAAGGACCATACATGATAGTGTGCTTTCTTGAACTTGATGGTCTTAGGTTGAAGAATGCTAGCACTAGTTACATTGATGCTATTCTGTTGAGGCTAGTTTTCTTCATGCTCACTCCACTCCATCATGTGCTAATTGCCCTAAATTGCTTGCCGAAATTGATGCCATGAGCGAACACCTTAGAAACCTTCTGCTAGAAATGATGAACTTGAATTGCATGCTTCTAAGGACCCGGTCACTCATGTGAGGGTCAGAGCAACTAAAACTTGACAATGATGCTTTGAATGTCAAGTGTGATCAACTTGCTAAGGTCTTACTAGTTAAGTCACAATCTGGTTGCCTGCTGTGTGTTGGGGTTAAGGATGATGTGGATCAAATCCATGTCGAGCTTAGGAACAAATTAGAAGACCAAGCCCATAATATTAGAAATGCGTCTTGCATTTCTTGTGAGGCCCTCAAGATTGAGGCAACCGTGCTGAGGGAGAAAAATGCACGTGCTGAGAGAGCTCATCTTTCTGGTTCTTCTTCTTCTTCCTCCTGTTCTTCTTATGCCTCTTTCTTTCGAGATTGCCAGTATCTTATGAGCACTCTCGAGAAGTTTGTAGGAGGCAAGAAGAAGCTCAATCTTATTCTAGACCAATCCAAGATTAGTAGATTCAATCAAGGTCTAGGATTTGATCCCTTGGAGCACGCTCGGGCGCATCCTCCCACCATTGTGCGCGGCTCCAAGAGTGGTGAGATTGTGGTAGCTCCCGAGTGAGCACCACCGTGTTTAGGTCTCTGGGTTGTCCATAGGACTTGACTGTAAGGGTGTTACTCCTATTGCTTCTGTCTCTAGCAAGGAAGTACACATGCACCTTCCGTAAGAAGGATGGTCACCTAGTAGATTTACGCTTCAGAGCGCCAAGATCACTCGGCGTGGCGTGTTGTTGCTCTTAGGGGTATTCGTGGTCATCCCGGACTTTGAGTGCTCCTAAGTTACACACCGCTTCTAGGCAGTTAGAGAGTCGCCTGTTTTTGGGCGTCCGGGACTCGGTTTTCATGCTAGTTCTTGAGTTTTAGTCTTGGAGCTGTTCAGAGTCGATCTTTCCGCCGTCCTCTTGATATTCCTCGTTTTTTTCATCGAGGTAGATATTAGCGGCGTGATGTGTTTTCTGGTAGGAGTTTTAGGCAGCTTCACTGGGGTGGTTTGGCTTTTGCACCACGGCATGCCAACCCAGTTTCTGCTCCTAGATCATCTACTAGAGTTGCTACTAATCTTGTTCGGGTTAAACGTCAGAGAGACACTCGAGTCCAGTCTTCTTCTGTGACTGGTACTCGGAGGAGTCGTATGGTTCAATATTGGGTTCCTAAGTCTTCACTCTATCCCGATCTTGAGTCATCTTTCTCTCTTGTGTCTTGATCGGGTTAAATCGGATGGGAAGGGAGATGTTTGGATTGTTGACTCGGTTGTTCTCGTCATATGACCGGAGATTCTCGATGGTTCTCTTCCTAGTCCGAGCCCCAGTGATGAGTTGATCACTTTTGGGATGCTTCTTGGTAGAGTCATCGCTAAAGGTACCACTTGCATTAATGACAATTTCATTCTTAAAGATGTTGCCTTAGTAAGTAAGCTGCAATACAATTTGCTTTCTGTTTCTCAGCTTATTGATGACTCTTTCGAGGTAAGTTTTAAGAGTAATGCCTGTAGAATCCTCGATTCATCAGGAGGGTTAGTTTGCGGGATTTCTAGATTTGGGAGAGTCTTTCGTGCTGATTTTTCTGCTTCTTCTGGAGACTCTCTTCGATGTTTGATTACTTCTGAGTCTCGTGATCTCTCCTTCTGGCATAGGAGACTTGGTCACATTGGTTTTGATCATTTGACTCGAGTTAGCAGCCACGATCTCATTCGGGGTTTGCCCAAACTCAAGATGGTCAAAGACTTAGTTTGCTCTCCTTGCCGAAATAGCAAGATGGTTCTCGCTTCTCATCCTCCGATCCGTAGTGATGATGATGCACCAGACAGCTTTTACATATGGACACCGTTGGTCCGGCTAGAGTGCGATCAAGCGGGAGGAAAGTGGTATGTTCTTGTCATCGTTGATGATTTTTCTAGATACTCTTGGGTATTCTTCATGGCCTCGAAGGATGAGACTTTTCTCACTTGGGGTTTGGTTAGTAGGTTGTCTATTGAGCTCCTGTGCATTACGAGCTATCTGCAGTGATAATGGCACGGAGTTCAAGAATTCCTACTTTGAGAGTTTTGTGTGGAGTGCGGTTTAGAGCATCAGTTCTCTTCTCCCTCGCCCCTCGTGAGAATGGCTTAGTGGAAAGGAAGAACAGGACCTTGGTTGAGATGGCGGGACGATGGTAGGCAGTCTGATACTCCTAGGAAGTTTTGAATGAGACTATAGCTCTTGCTTGCCATGTTTCTAATCGCGTGTTTTTGAGAGCACATCCGCATCGCACTTCTTATGAGTTGAGGTATGGGCGAAAGCCCGGTGTGTCTCATTTTCGCGTTTTGGTTGCAAGTGTTTTTCTTGAAGTCCGTAACCTAGATAAGTTTGAGTCTCGCTCTTACGATGGTATCTTTCTAGGTTACTTGACTTCTTCTCGTAGCTATAAGGTGCCGGAGTGTTGATGCGCATAGGATCATAGAGACCGTGATGTGACCTTTGATGAGGCTAGCCCAGAGCTAGACACGATGTTTGAGCTCTTCTTATCCCTCCGAGACCATCTTTGTAGAAGATGAGGATGATGGAGATGATGGTGTTCCACGGATCCAGTCCCCTCTTCACCGAGGTGCCTCCTGTTTCCATTTCGCACCTCGGGAGACCGGCCCTTGCCTTCGACTCTCCTTGACTAGTGGCTCTGCTCCTACCTCTTACGTGCATGAGGTAGAGGCCATACATTCTGGACCTCCCGTCATATTCAACGTTCTCATCCACTGATCGGATCATTGGTGATCTGTTTGAGCGGTCACTCGATCAAAATCGGTTTGTCCGCCGCCTCCACTCTGCCTTTGTTGCCTCCTTTGAGCCGAAGGATGTTTCTCATGCATTATCCAGATGAATCGTGGATTAATGCTATGCATGAGAACTTGAGAACTTTGAGAGGAACAAGGTATGGCAGCTTGTCGAGCCCCATCCTGGTCATAATATCATTGGGACCAAGTGGGTGTTCAAAACAAGCAGAGTGAGGATGGGGTTGTCATTCGCAACAAGGCTAGGCTAGTTGCACAGGGCTTTTCTTAGGTTGAGGGTTTTGACTTTGAGGAGACCTTTGCCCCTGTAGCTAGACTAGAGGCTATTAGGATCCTGCTTGCATTCTCTGCATCCCAGGGCTTCAAGCTCTATCAAATGGATGTCAAGAGTGCATTCCTCAATTGATATATTGAGGAAAAGGTTTATGTCAAACAACCTCCAGGATTCGAGAACCCCAAGTTTCCGAGTCATGTATACAAGCTCTCCAAAGCTTTGTATGGACTCAAGCAGGCCCCCAGAGCATGGTATGAGAGGCTCAAGTCTTATCTTCTCAGTCATGACTTCAAAATGGGCATAGTAGACAAAACTCTGTTCATCAGACACCATGAGTCTCATTTTCTTCTTATCAAGATTTATGTGGACGATATCATTTTTGGTGGCTCATCTTATTCGCTTGTGTCTCAGTTTTCTGAGGTGATGAGCACAGAGTTTGAGATGAGTATGATGGGCGAGTTGAGCTACTTTCTTGGCTTCCAAATCAAGCAGACTCGGAAGGTACTTTCTTGCATCAAGGCAAGTATACCGTGACCTCTGAGGCGCTCGATATGTCCGATGGGAAGCCGGTGATGACTCCTATGGCCACCACCGCTGTCCTCGAGCCCGATGAGGATGGTGAGCCTCACGATCAAAAGGAGTTTTGAGCATGATCGGCTCCTCTTGTACCTCACCGCTTCGAGGTAGGACATACATTTCATTTGTGTGTGCATGCGCTCGATTTCAAGCTTCTCCTCGCGCCTCTCACCTTGAGCGGTCAAGCGCATCTTCGGTACCTTCGTGCTACCACCGATTATGGTATTTGGTACTCTTCGTCTTCTTGTCTATCTCTTAGAGCCTTTTCCGATGCCGACTTTCTTGGTGTAGGATAGATAGGAAGAGCATTCGGCACTTGCCAATTCATTGGCACTTCTCTTGTTTCTTGGTCATCTAGGAAGCGATGCAGGGTTGCATACCATCCACCGAGGCCGAATATGTTGTTGCGACCGATTCTTTGTAGCAGTGCTCTGGATGAGATCGACCTTACGGGACTATGGGTTAGAGATAGAGAGTGTGCCACTTTTCTCGTGACAACACTTCAGCTATTTGCATTGCTAAAAACCTAGTGCAACATTCCGGACCAAACACATTGATATTAGATATCACTTCCTTAGAGACCATGTGGAGAAGGGAGATATCGCGCTTCGATTCGAGAGAGTGACCTTCAATTAGCCGATATCTTCACCAAGCCTTTGGATAGCTCAGATTTGTTGCCTTGAGGAGTGAGCTTGGAGTCGTGAGCCCTTACGCCTTTCGTGAAGGGAGGTGGTTTGTAGATTATGTATTATATGTTTTCTTCCACTTTTCTTTTCTTTGTATTTCTTTTGGGTGACTTTGGGCTTGTTTTCTTGAGTTGAGTTCACTCACTTAGACTTCTGCATGCCTTCCATGGACCTCTTATCTTGTGCTTTAGGTTGCTATTATGCGTGATTAGTGTTCTCTCTTCTCTCTAGGTTGAGTTCCCTCACGTCTTATAAGTCTAGCGGTATTGGGCCTCCTGGTAGACGAGTTCTGTGCACTCCTTAGTTGGGACTAGAGTCGACTTCCCTATGTCGATCCTTTGGGAAGATAAGAGCGAGTCTAAGCCGAGTGAGTCTCTTATATCTTTCTATGCTCTATAGCCATCCAGTTTTGCGTTTCTCGACTTCTTCTCCTCATTCTATTTTTACGGTTATTATTGAGTTCATTCGGTTTTTCTTTGTGCCTAATCTTGATAATAACTCAACTTTAACCAGATTTGAGCTTAAAATTGATTCATTTGTTGAGGGAGAGTTTGGGAATCTGTTTGTGCATTGCATATAGACTGCATTTCCTGTTTAATGAGCTTTGTCTATTATGCAATTGATTTCTTCTTCATGCTATACACCATGCGGCATCATATGGAGGAAATCACTAGCTCAGATATGTCCAAGTTCATTTAACTTGCTAAGCTTTAAAATGAAAAAAGTCTTAAATAAAAAACTTGATGAAACTTGTTGCTTTTACTTGCTAGGTTTCTTCTCTAGAGGTTTGTGCCATAATTTGAGAAATTTTGGAGTTCTCTAGAGTCCCTATAGCAACTTGGGTGAAACTAGTTTGATCCATGCTAGAGTCCTTCAATTGCTCATGAATCATTGTGCTAAAAATGAAAATTAAACAAAATTGACTCTTCTTGTGCACATTCGACTCAACACCTTGCATTCACAAGACCGCTTCCCATTGCACTTGGGATGAACATGGAATACATTGTGTTTGACCTAGACCATCCTCTTAAGAGTTCATCTTGAGATGGTCGCATATGGCTTGAGTCAATTGGTTGTCAAAAGAAAATGCAAATAAATTAAAAACAAAGACATATGTGGGTAAAGAATGCAAATAATGTCAAACATTTGCACCCCTCTATGTTTTGTATGATGATAAATCAAAATTTGCATTAAGTGATAAATGAGCCCGAAGGACCTTGTATGCTCTTCTAGATTCCTCAAAGTGTTGAGTAGGTTGAACTCTAGGTTTTCCTTTTGATCCTTAGAGTGGCTATTCTTCTATTTTTGAAACTAAAGCTAAGTGTTGCACTTGTCAAATCTTGCTAAAAATGAAATATTCAAAACTAAACTCGTATTTGCACTTGGACATATCTTAGTTTAGTCATCTTCTGAAATTGACAAGCTTGGTGTAATATCCTTCCATTTTGATCAATTGGATAATCTTCAAAGCTCTTTTGATTGCATTTCATGCATAGATAAAAAAATTGATGCCTATATTGCCAAAAGGGGGAGAAAACGTAGAAAAGGCATCACTAAAAAGATAAAAATGTGAATGCTTATTTGGTTATTATGATCTTTGTAAAACTATGCTACTACTTCTGTTGGATCATAATCTCATAATCACATTTAACATGTTTAGTTGGATTTTAGAGTTTTTGTTGAAAACTTGCTCTTTCTTAAATTTAACTCTAAAATCTAAATTCCTCTTCGTCAACTTGGTCATGGTTCTAATTTCTATCTTTGGACGAAGTTTGACTTTACAACTAAAAATTGCTTTTTTCTTCATTTTCTTCAAACTCAAATTTATGCCTTTTTGTGTGGTTTGTCAATATACTCATCAAGGGGGAGATTGAAGGACCATGTGGAGGTCCATCCATATTTGTGATGAGTATTTTACTTTATTTGAGCAAGGTGTGCTCAAGTTTGAGTTTGATTTGGATTGATTTTCAAAATGAAGCAATTTGAGTTGTCTCTGCCAGGAGTGGCAGTACCGACTGTATGGGCGCGGTAGTGATGAGTTGGATGGTTTATTGCATATCATTGTGGGCATTGCTATGTGATGTGTTTCCTTGTCTTTGATGGTTGCAGGACAACGGTGCTAGGTCATAGTGAGGCGAAGGATGACCGGGACTAGGCGAGGAGCGTCGGAGGTCCAGACGGTTGGGAGATCGCCGGAAGATGATCGGAGACAGAGTTCGGGCAAGTAAAGAAGACAAGGAAAGGAGTTGATGCTAGCTAGATGCCACGTGGATCAATGAGGGCCGTCGGATTGAGGTCTAGTTGATAGGTTAGCGGATCTAGGTAGTATGCTTTGAAAACCGTGCAAGAAAACCCGGTATGTGTGTGGGTTTTGGGTTAGCCCTTGCATGACTGTGTGTGTGGGTTAATCCTAGCCCTTAGATGAGTGCTCTAGGGTTGAGGGACTCATCCAAGGGTGGTAGGTGGCCCAAGAGTAGTATAAATAAGGGTGGAGGGGTAGCCTCCTTCCCTCGAAGGTTTTGAGGTTTGTGAATGCTCCTTTGAGCTTTTGCCCACATGAAAGTGAGGCTTTGTAACCTCTCCTTCCAGAAATGAAAGTTTTATCCATCCACCTCTGAATTTATTTTGCGCATTTACATTATGTCTTTACTTTACATAATTTAAATTCAGCATTTACTTTCCCGCAATTACATTCTCGCAATTTACTTTCATGTAATTTAGATTTGCCTCCCCTCCTTCTAAATGCTACTGATCTTGGATGTTTTGAGTGTGTTCATATGGTTTTACATCTCTTTTGCACTCTTGGATTGAGTAGAGAACATCTTTTCTTTCAAGTTCCAACTTTGTTCAGAACTTGTTCTTCGCGCAGCAGTCAGTGTTTAATTTCTATAAAAATATAGAAAAATCTTTTTCAAGTGATTCTTGTTGTAGGATGTGCGGGACTCTGACATCCACTTGCAGAAAAATTTTGGAGTTCACTTGTTGCACCGTTTGGGCTCCATGTGGTGAAAACCGAGCATCAAACTTTCTGCTCGAAGTTCTTGACCAGACGGTGTTCTTAGATATTTCCTGTTTGTTATGTAAGTCTTTTTGAGGAGAAATTTGGTGGAGTTCTTCACGACTCTGATGCTCATAGGGAGAAAAAGTCTCAAAATTTTTTGAGCTGCAGAAACCCACCAACCTCCTGTGCAAATTGAGGACAAGTTCTGGAAATTCTGCTTTTGCTTTTCTGAAAGTGACTTTTGTGATTTGAATTGATGTCCTTTCTAAAAGCGAGAGTTTGAATTGATTCCTCTTTATCTTGGACACTAGACAACCAGTATTGTGACTCAAAAATCCCCACATATTTTATGGTACTTATCCATACAAGCTTGGGGTACACATAGTTGTCTAGTTTTTCAGGTTTTTCACGATTTCCTTTGAGTGATCTTGTCGAGGTTTTTGTTGGAGTATTTTGGGGGAAATTTTATTTGCGACCATTCACCCCCCCTCTGTTCGCCATCTCGGTCCTTCACCATCACAGTCTGATTGCCCCCGGCCGCCTTAACCGCCAGGGCGTAGACCTGCAGCCAAGCTTCCGGATCTCGTTCCCCGTCGAACTTTATGATGCCTTTGGGATTGAATCCTTCAAGCCATACCACTCGGCGTAGCCGAGGAGTGAACGCTCGGATCCCGTCAATAGATCGCTCATCATGATGAGGGGGAGACCGACGTGGCGAGCCTCTGGCTCGGCGATTATCTTCAACGCGCTGGGGAGGAGTTCGGCGCGGCGAGTTCATGGCTCGACGGTCATCGTCGTTCTGACCCCGGTGATGGTAATCTCTATGGTCATCGCGGTCGTCGTACCTTCGATCACTTCGTCGATCATGGCCGGTGCCGAAACGCTCGTAGTCGTCGTGGCACCCGCGTCGCTCTTCCTCGTCCTGCTCCTGCCGTCTGGCGGTGATGTCTTGGCGGAGGTCGCGGTTGAGAATTCGGCGAGCGTCTCCGACTGGTGGTGTATGGCGCCAACTACTGGTATTTCGACAGGTTGCAGTCCGACTGCTGGCGACATGAGTAGCCGCGTGGGAGCGCGAGTGCACTTCTCCTACCGGCTTTTCCTGATTCTGCTGGATTGCTGCCGCCGTCACCATAGCCTTGATCTGGGCCACGATCGGGGCCGTCGGGCTGTCCGATGCAATCATCGGGTCCAGCGTGTCGAGAAGTGTTTTGGAAGCGACGACGTTCTGCATCAGCGTGCGGAAGACCGATTGGTCTCCCAACCTGGACTGCAGGATGTCCTCGCGGACATTGCGGCCGCGTGGTCGAAGAGATCGCGCCTGCACCTCCTTACCCTTACGAAGGCGATCTTCCTCCGCAGCCTCTTAGTCTTCTTGATGGAGATCGGTCCTCTGCTCCTCAATCGCAAAGACGCCACGACAATCGTAGCAGTTCCTCACAATGCCGACTGGTTTTCTGGGTGAGTTAGAGTGGCATACCGGAGATGGGTTGGCCTGATCTTCACCAGATTGGATCTGGCTTTGGACCAGGCACACAAGCTATCCGCGCGTATCTGCAGCGAAGTCCAGGCTTCCGAAACGGAAGACCTGGTCGGAGACGAAGGTGGCGATGAATCCGCCGATTGCTGCCATTGAGTCTGTAGGAAAAGATTATAGCGCTTCCCCTACCTGGCGCGCCAACTGTCGACTTTTGTAGTCGGCAATAAATTTATGGGGTAGGCGCTAGATCTCAAACTCGAAGGTCACACAAGACAAGGGATTAGACAGGTTCAGGCCCTCGATAATGGAGGTAATACCCTAATCCTGTGTGCTAGGATTATATGGATCTCTTGGATCAAAGGTTGCTCAAAGCGTAATGTGCTCTGGGCAATATGGTGTGTGAGCTCTAGGGCTTGATTGCTCTATGCTTGGATGATCGGATGTCTATGGTGTTACCCGCCCTCTCCCTTATATACTGGGGGTGGGGCGGCTTACAGAGTCCTAATCGGTTAAGAGATTCCGATTGGTTGCTAGATTCTAGTCGGTTACGGGATAAAGTTTACATCTTTATCTACCCTAGTAACGACTCGGATTACAACCGTATCTTTTATACCCAGATACATATAACTGTTTATAAGATGTGCCCCTTTCGTACGGTAGTAGTGCTTGGCGTGGGGCTCATCCTTTGGGCCTTCTGCTTGGACCTGTCTCCTCCTTAGGCGATATTGGGCCGGTCTTGAAGATACCTGGTTTCATATATTCCACAGCGATGTAATTAATTATTCATGTAATTTGCATTTAAAGCTATAATTAAATTCTTGTGTAATGTAATTCATGCCATTGTACCAATTTGTAATTAATATATGCAGTTAATCTTTGTTACTTAATTCCAATTTGATTATTGTCAAATTATGTTAATGACTTTATTTGACTTAATAAAATCGTAGTTGTTTCACAAGAGAGGATGGGGGCCACATGTCGATCAAGAAGGCAAACAATGATCACATGGGCCACTCCATCTAGCCAAGGCACTAAGCTCATGCGGCCAAACAAGGGGAAAGTAGCCTATGCCGCCACAAGACCCACTTTATGTAGTTGCCCTAAGAGAGGATGCCCATGGGCCCAAGTGGGAAGCAAGGACACTTAACTAAGGTGCAAGGAGGCAAAGCATAGGCCCAATTCAGACAAGACATGGAAGCAAAGGAAGAGATAAAGCCAAATTAGATTTAGAGAACAAAAGAGCGCAATTCGGAATTCCAGACCAATCAGACTTAAAAGGTCCATAATTCTGACAGACAGACTTGGATTGCAGCATTTTTGTACTTGTTTGAAATCTTGGAATGTCATATCTAATTCACTCCATTACGAGACGTCCAAAATCGGCTTCCTTCTATCCTTAAATTGATTAACAAGTATTAGCTACTAGGTTGGCCGAATTAGATTAGGAATTTGAGTTAACGATAGAATCCAGGTAGGTGGGATCCACCTTAGCTGGCCTTAGGCCATGTTGCACATTCCCCCAATAGTCTCTTTTTATATATTTGTATTTTTCTCTTTTGTAAAGGAGGACCACAATTGATAATATATAGCATATACGCTTATTCTTCTTTATTGATATTGCATACACAATATAGCGGAGAATTGGGCATTTCTTCTTCCAAAAATTGTTCTATCTTTCCACTAGAATTGAGAGATCGATAGTACTTCACTTAGTGGTCTCGTGAAGTGCAACACGTGTGTGATCTTGGCAAAACAAAGAGTTGCAAGCCCATTGCATCTAGCAGTGGGGGATCAGCTAGTATTCATCAAGAGAGTGCATAAGTTATCTTTGATCCAACATCGTAAAGATCAAGCAACCCCATATCAGATGAGCTTTGAGTTCCTATAGCGCTCATGATTCACGACCATGCTGCCCACGGTTTCATCGCTCTGCTAGCGACCACTCTGGCCTTGACCTTCGAGCCGCGTCTTGGCGTCCACTCAAAGCCTCCATCACTGAGTACTCGCATCATCTTTCGCCCAATCACGAATTCTCATTGAGTAGAGTGCTCTTGTCTCGCCACAAAAGACCTCTCTGACTGTGTCTAAACCTTAGACCATCCTCGCCATTCTGTTTTCCCCTTTGTAGTTCAACTCATCTGCCAAGACACTCAAAATGACATTGTTGCCTCCAGATCTGATGCACGCCCTCCACAACGCTCTACCATGGCCTGAGCCCCATTCGGTGAGCTATGGCCTTGATACACATTTCACTTTATGCCATTTGGCCTTCTCCTCAAAACCTCTCAACCAATTCCATGTCTTGTGTAGTGTAGTGTTGGATCTGCACCTTCTTCATCATCACCAGCCGCCTCCATCGCTGCCACGCAGTCACTTCTTTGGTGAACACCGGACCGCTCCATGGTTGCTTTCACGATCTCTACGCCTGTTTGAATCCTTTGTTGTGCTCCATTGCAGCTTTCTTACTCCATACTTGGTTGCCCCCGTGAAGATCGTCACCGCCATTGTTGTTCACGGTCATCCAGCCACTCTAGACCTTCTCTGCCATCGCCGACCCCTCAAACGTGCTCGTGGTGAGCTCTAGTCTCTCATGTGTTTCTTAGTTTAGCTCAAAGCTGAAGTTTCCAAGGTAGTCACCACTTCTCTATTCTATGCTGCCAACCCATCTCCAATGACCATCAATCCCCGTGCTGCCACCAATTGCATCACAATGCCTTGCTAAACTGGTCTAGCTCCTAGGTTTCTAGCCCAATACCATCCTATGACAAGCCCTTTGTTATCCCATGCGCCTCTACTGCTCAACATCATCGTGCCACCATCTCCATCTACCTTCCCAACCGTTGTCACCTCTCGAGCTCTACCGTGATGTCCTCTCTATGTTTCTAGCCTCAACTGTGCCTTTCAACCGCCACCTCGCTGTCTGCGAGCTTGCCAAGCCAGTTGCGCCATGCTCGACACTATGCGTATTGGGATTAGTTAAGCGCTAATCAAGGTTAATTACTATAATGACATAATTAGGAGTGTAATTAGCTTAATTAATCTCGGTTAAGTTAGTTAGTCACTTAAATATGGGCCCAGCTGTTAAATCAGTTTATAAATCTGAAAAAATAGAAAGACACTTTCAGTTCTAGGATTAATATGCCTTATCTTTAGGAAAGTGTAACCATCCTATTTACGCCTTCGACGTCACCTCTTTCTCCCTTTTCCTTTTTTACATTTTTTTAGCCGAGCAAAATTCAAATGCTTATATCTTTGGCTTTCGAACTCCAAATTGAGTGAAACTAGTTTCTACATTTTCATAAAATCATAAGATTTCATAATGTGTGAAAATATTTTAATTTGTTATCTATTTGTATTTTGTTGGCTCTTATTTGTGATATTCGATGTTTCGCGTGTAAACCCCGACGTTTCGAAAACCCCCCAAAGTCAACCCCAAACAAGAACAGTAGTTCAATGAGCGAGGAAATCACCCCCTTTGACCATATTTCATCCCATATTTTCAATGTTAGGTTTGTTGTGTTCAAAGCTATTATGCATGTGCGCAATTTCGTTAAAATGGCTATATCTGTTAGGTTGGTATATGTATATCACATTGATGCATGTACCCAGCCTTGATAAGTTGTTACCCCTACTATTATCACCTTAGTAATTGATATCCACTACTCATATAATTATCTGTGGAATTTTAGAAGAAACGATATAGTACATGCTTAGTTACTCTCATACTGATACTAGATAAAGTAAGTTGGTTTTTGGTTAATTGCTCAAAAATGGGAGATACTTGTGTTATGGCCCAGTTGTGGCATCTCTATTTATTTTGGTTAATAAATAAAATGAAAACATATTTTAGACTTGGGCGAGTGGTTGTTGAGGCCGATGAAGCTGCACGAGATGCTGAAATGTGGTAGTCTTGCCCTGCTCAGTAAAGATTGATCTATTGTGTTGTAGACCCAAGGTGCCTTTAAAGAAAGGCCCTAGCATAATAAATTGTTGTGTTCTATCAATTAAACCACATGTGGTAGTTGACAAGTTTTTGGGCTAGTGCAGGCATGGAGAAATATTCCTTTGCTTGTAGAGGCTTTGCGAGGACCGCAAATCCTACTAGCACAATGTTTAAGCTCTTTGGATGTTGGAGAGGTACTCCATCTCTTAAGAGGGTGTAACACCCTAAAATTTGCCATATTTTTAAATTTTGGAGTTATATTGATTTTTGAGAATTTCTGGAGATTTATTGGAATTTATTTTGATTTATTCAAATATGGTCATTCTTGAAGTCAATTAAAATAAAGTAAAAGTATATGCCAAGTTTTATTGGAAATGTTTTATTTGAGTTCAGAATGTCTCAAAATATTTTCTAGAATTTTTCTGGAATTTTTCCGAGTATTTTTGCTATTTATTTTGGCTTTGTTTATTTATCTGATTTATTTTAACTCGAAAATGTCTTAAAAAAACGTGATGAATAGTAATGGGCTGGCCCAGCACTGTGCTTAGCCCAGCCCAATTCGCCGAAACCCTAGAATCACGCCGTCCGATCTTGATCGAACGATTGCCGTTGCGCCGCGTCGCCCGCGCGCGTGCGCCATCCGATCGAGTCCACGCGGACGCCCGTGATGGAGCCACGTCCCTTCGCCCTCGTAATCGCCGGAGTTAACGCCGCCAAGCGTTTCCACTTGTTTTGCCGCCGCCAGCGCGCACGTCGAGGCTCCTTTAAGTGCACCGATTAGCGCGTCTGGCAGAGCTCTTCTCGCTGCATCTTTTGACTCCTCGCACGCCTCCCGAGCTGCCGCCATTTGCCCTCAAGAGCTCGTCGAAGTTCGCTGAAGTCTTCGCCGCAGTTCTTTGCCCTTGGCTCGCCGTCTGTTGAGGTTCCGCCGTCCCCAAGGTCTCCATCGAGTTCGTCATGCCAAGGCGCGTCGACCCCGTTAGTTCTTCTCGCCGGAATCGCCCTCTAGCGCCGCCGACCGCGTCGTCTTCCCCAACTCCGGCAGCCTTCTCTTCTGCGCCACCGCCGACCTCGTCGAACCCCGTCGACCGTTCGATCCACATCGCACGCTTCTGGTTCGTCCACGTCTTCCCTCTTCCGTTTTAAATCTTAGCGTTAATCGTGACCGTTAGATCTAGTATGGACGTCAGAGATTAGATCTTGGGTTCTTGTGTTAGATGCGATCTGAGCCGTTGGATCATTTTTGAACGCTTGAGATGATGCCGTGTCGCTAGGGTGAACAGTAAACCGCTCGGGTACCGTGGGCCGTTGGATTAGATCTATGCGGTGTTTGTGGGTTTGAGCTGGGTTGCGTAAATCCGCGCCGTTCAGATTTGAACGTGCGGCTGGGATGTCGCCGCGCCTCCGCCGAATCATGTGCAGTGCGTGTGCAAGTTGACCGAGGCGTGACCAAATCTTGGCCGTTGGTTTCAAGCAGACCGCCGAGATTTCGCCGCGTGTCCTCGCGTGAGCCGAAGCGTCGCTGGGTCCGCACGAGTGCTAGCCGTTGGATGCGTGAACACCGTCGGATGCGTGACACGTGGAGGCGTGGAACGCGAGGCGTTGCTGAGTCTGCGCGGGAGTGGACCGTTGGATCTGAGAGCTCCGTTCGATGGCCGACGCGTGTCACATGGATCTCGAAGCTTCTCGCTGCAGCGCGTGTGATCTGGCCGTTGATCCTTGGACGGCCACGATTGCGCCATGTGGCTAAAATCTGACTGTCGGTTGGGTTTGATCGAGATGCTGACGCGTGTCCTTGCGCGAATCCCGAGGTGGCTGACGTCAGGAGTGACGTCAGTTGGTGGGCCATGTGCTCTGTTCTGTGGACCGTGTCCACGGTTGACCCAACCCGAGCTATGGACCGGGTCCATGGACCGGCTGACGTGGCGGCACCAGGAGCTGACGTCATGCTGACGCAATAAATCGAGTTTTCAATAGAAAAATAAATAAATAAATTCGGGATTTTCTATTTTCTGATTTATATTTTATTTAAAACTTTGAAATGCTATAACTTTTGCATTTTAACTCCGATTGAGGTGATTCCAGTCTCTAAAAATTTGTAAAATTGTGATCTTTTTAATGGTGTATTTTATTTGAATTTTTGAGGTTATATAGTCTACTATTTTGGTTATTTATTGCATATATAACTTTTACGCGAAGACGCAAATTTGCCGGGAAGTTTCGAGGAAGAGTTCGTCGCTCAAGATCAAGCTTCGGAACTCGACCAGTAACTCTTTGAAGGCAAGTGATGCTTTGACCATTTTGATCACAGTTTTAAATGTATGTTGTTTTGAAATTATGCATGCTAAGTTAATTAAAATTAAATTTAAATAAATTTGGGGTAATGTAGATAATCAACCCATATTGTTATTACCACCTTGAAATTATTATTTGTATGCATGAAATCATTGTCACCCTAGGATTGCTTGTACTCGTTGGATGTTAATATGATGCCAACACGGGAGGCTAGACCGTGATTAGATGCTTAGCCCTGCAGCGTGTCATGAATGATCTTTCAAAAAATGCCACAATAGTGACTAATGAAATATTGAATGTATTTTAAACATGATGTGGTGATGCCACGTGATGAAATTGAAGTACGAAGACCTGTGTGGTTCTGTACCGATGTTGAGTTATTGTTAGCATGTGTTGCACAATAATCAACTGGGTGGGAAAATGATTTAGACTGGGGCAAGTGGCAGGAGGCTTTGTGCCAGGTGGGCCTGTGTGGCAATGGGTTGATGAGTGTTGTGAGTATGTGTGCCACATTGGGCTGTGTGCCACTGTTGAGTGATGGAAGTCTTGCCTTGGTCAGCTAAGGACTTCACCTTGCAAGTCTTTGAACTGAGTCACCCGTACAACCACATGTCTGGTATGGGACAGATATAGTTGATTAGGGTTCTGATATCTTTCCTCTGAAACCTCAGGGTGACAGTACACGGGGTTTATCTGTGCGGGGGAGCGTACCTGTGCTACGGCTTGGTGCCCATCCGACGGTGTTGGCCTATCCTATACTTCGGTTCTGTGTGAGGGGAGTGATAGCAAGGGCAATACCGGAGAGGTTCATTGGTTAAGGTAGAGGTTCCTGAAAGGCTTTGTTGCGGGCAATCACTTGTGTGGTGAGCGGCTGTATCTTGTGGGTAAAGTGTACAACCTCTGCAGAGTGTCAAATCTATTCGAATAACCGTGTCTACGATATTGGACATTGTTCGGGGATTACAGTCAAGGGTTAAATCTTCAAAAATAAAATGTGAAAAGGGTGGCTGTGTGCCAGTGTGAAAATGAATTGATTAAGGCTGTGAGCCAAGTTTACGGAGAAAAACTGTTTAAAGAACTTAATACTATTATTAACTATTTCACTGCTTTTAATCTAAATAAATTGTTAGTTTAAAAATGTTGTTTGATGCAAATGAACCAAGTAAGCCAATTCTTTGGAATAAGTCTTGCATGTAGTAATAGCAATGCATTATGTGCATTACTTGTTGAGTACCTTGAGTACTCACCCCTCCTTGCCTATCAACCCAACATCAGTGGAGGAGTCTACGCCAGCATGGGAGGAGGAGTACATCGAAGAGCCAGACAATTAGGGAACAAGCCCAGTCGATTGCCTGTGGCAAGTTGATGGGACTCCACGAAGTTTATTTGTTTTTCGTTGTTATCTTTTATTACTCTGATAATGTAAGTCCTGTGTAGCTGATCTTATGTAAGGAGACCATAAGGTCGTACAATTCAGTTTATATAAATATTTGCACTATTTAATATAGTATCGTTGTGAATGTCTGTCTGTTCAACTCTGTAAAGTCTGTGTGTACTAGCGTGATCCTGGACTAGCACAAAATACACAGAGGGTCCATATTCTCAATATCGGGACCCGACAGAGGGTATCATTGCGTGGTTTGTTGTTAGGACTGGCATTGTAAAAACTTTGTCACGAACTCTCAAACGGGTACCTTTGGTATCGTGTGGCATGGTTGACATGTTGGGATGTTTATGTTGTGTGGGTAAATTTGTACACTGTAACATCCTAATTTTTCATATTTGAATTGTTTTTTGTTTTTTAGTATTTTTATGAATTTTTAGAAATTTTATTGATAATTAAACTTTAATAAGGATTTTCCCTAAATCAAAAAGGATTTAATATGATTATTTTTCAAGTGATCAATTGTCAAAATTATACTATTTCAGTTCTATATACTCTAAAGTATTTTACAGACTTTCTTAATATTTCTCCAAATGCTACTTATTTGAAGACTATTTGTATTTTTTGTATTTTGTAAAAAAAGAAAGTATTTAAAATTTCAGATAAGGCTTTGGGATGAAATCCATCTGGTCTGCTAGCCCGCGTTGCATGCAAGTCATTGGCAGGTGGGTCCCACCTGTCAAGCATATCGTCTCCATGCATGGCGTGGATTCAAAGTCCTAATTGTGTCCGCCGTGGGCACCGTCGTCAATTTGGGCTCTACACGGACTCCTAGGGCTATATAAGGGGCGCTTCGTGACTGTAGGGAGCCAAGCAAGCGAAGCCCTAACAATAGCTACCTTGGTATGTTGTCGTTTTGCCGAGAATTAGAGGTTTCCACATAGTGCCACCATGCCGGATTCCACTGCTGTCGGTGAGTTCCTACACTCTTGGTCCCCACCGCTAGCATCATCCCATCACATTTTTCTCATGCATGCATGATCTTGCTGAGAGGAGGGTCGTAGGTCACTGTCGCCATGAAGCCCGAGCCATCGCTGCCTCTCTTGTTCACTGTTGTCGCTAGAGGTCACCGTTGGCCATGCCGACCGCATTACCAGGTGCACAGCGATGTGAGCTCTCGGATGCAACCACCCAGAGTCACTAGAGAGCATTGCTGATGACCATTGGATCCTACGCGCTGTCGAGCTAACGTGGAAGACCTAGAGCTTAACATGTGGACACTAACGTCATGCCACGCAAGCATGGGTTTCGCATGGACATGGTCCATGTGAGCCGAGAGTATGACATATGGGGCCCACATGTTAGTCACTATTTCTTTTAAAATCCAGAAAATCATTTTTATTTAAAATAACCACTAGGCCCACTTATCAGGGAATATTCTGGGAATAATCTATTTTCTTTTTCTTTTCTTTTTGACCTATTTGTATGATGGATATCTAGAGAGTTTATTCTCCTTCATACGAATTTCGATTGAACCCATTCAAATTTCTAAATTCATCTAAAATCAAGCTCTACCTTTTGGTGAATTTTATTTGATTTTTAGAGTTTTATTTTCTCTATTTCATATTTATTTTGGTTTTCAATGTTCGTTTCGCTTAGACGTTGAAATGCCGGAAGAGTACAAATGTGAAGAGTTGACTCAAGTTCAAGGTCTATATTAAGATCAAGCGTTGTTCCAAGGCAAGTTATGTTTTGATCATGTTGAACCTAGTTTTACAAATGCTATTTTGTTTTAATCTATTGCATATTATTTCAAGTTATATTTGTTTTCAAATAATATGGGAATTAGCTGTTCAACCCAATTGAATTATACCTACCTTGTCATTTGCTATACCATATTTATTTGTCTCCCTAGAATTGATAATTATTAGTTGGTTGCTAGTATATGCCAACATGGGTTGGCTAGATTGTGCTTACTATGCTTAGCCATGCTACGAATAACTGATATCTTTCGAAAGTACAAATTCACCTGACTAATGGTCTATGGAACATGTTTATGAAAGGTGTGTCATGTGTTGTCACACAATAATATTGAGTTGTTAATGGCATGTGTTACACAATAATCAAGTAGGGTGGTAAATAATTTTGATTGAGATAAGTGGCAAAAGGCTGTGTGACATTTGGGTCGTAGATTATGTGTGAATCAATTGATTTTGAATACTGAGATTATTTGGAAATCTTGCCTTAGTCAATTAAGGACTTAACCTTGTAAGCCATTGAATTAGGCTAATTATACAACCACATGTCTTTACCCACAAGATATGGGTCAAACCTAACTCAGTAAGTTACCGAGTCTTCACATATAATATCTCAGGAGGATAATTAAGTTGTGTGCATGGTTGAGGAATGTGTGTGTTGTAGTGGCTTCACATTTTGAACAATGATTGTTCATAGTCCAATGATGAGTCTATAACATCCCAAAATTTGGCTTAACTAAGTTTTTATTTTTTAAAAGTGCATTTATGATTTTCTAAAATTTATTTGGATTTGTCTGGATTTATTTGAATTAATTTGAAATCAAGTTATTGCCCTTTTATTCAAATCTATTTAAATCTGTGCAAAGTTAAAATAAAGTTTTGCCAAAAATATTTTATTTGAGTCCAGAATGTCTCAAAGTATTTTTGATAATTTTCTTGGATTTTTCCTGAATATTTATTTGCCTAAAACCAATTAAATAAATTTCTGCATTTGTTTTTAAAGAAAAATCTGGAAAAATTCGTTTAGCAGTAATGGGCCGGAGCCCATTACTTTCGCTCGGCCCAGTTCGGCGCGGCCCGTGGATTTCTTCTGGAAGATCTCGGCCGTTGCGATCCGTTGGCGTCCCGGATGAAGCCGCGTCGCGAGGAAATCTGCGCCGTTCATCCTGCCACGTGTCGGTGCCTGGTGCATCGTCTCGGATGAGGACTCCGAGTCCAGCTCCGTGTCGGCCATGGACACCGCGGTGGAAGCCGTGAGGCATGAGACTCTAGGGCTATAAAAGGTGCGCCGTGTTCGTCGAGGCCGTGAGCAAAGCCCTAAGCACATAGCCCGAGAACCGCGGGTGTTCGTCGAGATTTTGGGTTGAACACGAGCGCCGCCGCGTCGTTTTCTTCGTTTCGTGGCGACTAGTGTTCATTCGCGCCGTTGAGGGCGATCTGGAATCCCATTGCAAGGCGCTTGTTCGGGTGTTTTCATCGCCGTTTAGTCGCCAAAGCGCCGTTAGGCTCGCCGCCGTCTGGGTCTCGGTGAGCGCGCCGCCAAGCTCGTCGTCGGACCTCGCGATCGTTGCAACCGTTGGATCTTGGATCGAGCACGTCGATCTCGCGCGTGGAGTGCGTGTCGGTAAGCCACGTCATCGCTAGCGTGAGCCGTCGGATCGATGATGGAAGGCCCAGATTGCGCCGTTGGTTGAGCCAACCGGATCGTGCGCGTGTCGCGCAGAGCGAGCGGCCGTGAGCCGAGTCCACCGTGGGTGGCGCGGGCCGTGGACCAGATCCATGCGCCGAGACGCGTGTCGCCATCCGATTGGTGGCGCGTACGACGCCGGCGTGGCGTCATGATGACGCAATAATCTATTTTGATTTAAAAATAAATCTGTTAATTCCGAATTTTCGATTTTACGATTTGATTTATTTCAAACTTCAAAAGGCTATATCTTTTGCATCGTAACTCGGATTTGAGTGATTCCAATTTCTAAATATTTGTAAAATTGATATATATTTAATGGTGAATTTTATTTGATTTTTGGATTTCAATTGCTCTCTGTTTTGGTATTTATTTGCTTTTCTCCTTGATGCAGCGTGAGGCGTTGAATTGTGCGACGCTTCGGAGGAAGATCCAGCAACCCAAGATCAAGTTCTAGAACCAGGTCAGGACCTATTCCAAGGCAAGTTGTGCTTTGATCATGTTGAACCCATGTTTATAAAATTGCTATGTTTGTTTTACCCTATTGCATATATTTCAAATATACAATTGTTTTAAATTAGATTGGGTTTAGCTAATATACCAGATTGAATTATACCCTACCTTGTCATTGTATGCCATGATCCATTGTCACCCTAGATTGGTTAAATATAGTTGGTTAATAATTATAATCAACATTGGAGGATTAGTCCGTATTAGTTGCTTAGCCATGCCACGTCATCACATGTATTGGAATCATTGATAATTAATCTTGATTAATGGAATATGGAACAATGTTATGAACTTGTGTGTCATGTGGGATCACACGATGAGATTGAGTTGTTGTGACGAGTCATGTCACGCAACGATGTTGAATTGTTGATGGCACGTGGTGCTTGGTAATCAACTTGGGTGATAATCACTTAGATTGGGGCAAGTGACAAGGGGCAAGGATGCCAAGGTGGGCCCGATGGGCAGAAGGTATGTGGATGTCTTGCCCTGATCGTTCTAAGGACTTAACCTTGCAAGCCTTTGACCTGAGTCAATCATGCAACCACATGTCTGGTATGCGCCAGCCTAGCTGAGTAATTTGCAATGTCTTAATTTTGGTACTATCGTGGTCGGTGTGAGTTCCCGAGTTATGGTGAAATTCACATGGCGCAAGAGGGACCCCGTTATGGTTTCGGACCCACCGGTGTTGAAACCTTAGCGGGTAGTATCGGGTTAAGCGAGCATTGTAAAGCTTTGTTATAATCACTCGCCTTGGTGGTGTTTGGTTGTATCACGTGGGTAAAGTGCATAACCTCTGCAGAGTGTGAAACTATTCGAATAGCCGTGCTCATGGTATTGAGCAATGCTCGGAATTACAGATTAAGGGTTAGTTTAATTAATTGAACAACTTGGTTGGGATGGCGGAAGGCCATATGGAAGATGGAATTTGACTTAGGATTGGAAACTTGGTTTACTTGAGAAATCTGAATTTATTTACTATTGATATTTGTTTCTGATCTTTACAATCTATTTCTTGTATTTGTTCATAAATGTTGCTTATTGCAAAATAGCCATGATAGCCTATCCATTGGAATAAGCCTTGCATATAGATACATAGAATTGCATTACATGCACAACTTGTTGAGTGCTTAAGTACTCACCCTTGCCAAACAACAATAATCAACAGTTGAAGAATCTACACCTGTGTTGGAAGATGAAGTCCAGGAAGACACGAGTCATTAGGGTCCGAGCCTTGTCGGTTGCCTGTGGTGAACTGATGAGCTATCTACGTTTTCTACTTTCCGCTGCATAATTATTAGTTTATATTTTCAGTCTTGCCCTGCGTGGCTTAATAATGTAAGTCGGTCATAAGATCATATCTTTAGATATATCAATGAATGAACTATTATTTTATTATCGTTGAGTATGATGTGATATGTACCAATGTTAAGCTGTGTGCGCTAGCGTTGATCCTGGGACTAGTGCGGTAAACAAGTGGGTTCGAATCAGTGGATTCGGGTCCTTACAGAGGGCGAATGAACACCGGTCGGCCACGAAAACGAAGAAAACGACGGCGGCGGCGCTCGGTGTTCAACCCAAAATCTCGATGAACGGCTGCGGTTCTCGGGCTATGCGCTTAGGGCTTTTGCTCACGGCCTCCTAACGAACACGGCGCACCCCTTTTATAGCCCTAGGAGTCCGTGCCCCGCCGGCTTCCACCGCGGTGTCCATGGT
The DNA here is from genome assembly GCA_036346275.1 of Otatea glauca. NCBI lineage: Eukaryota > Viridiplantae > Streptophyta > Magnoliopsida > Poales > Poaceae > Otatea > Otatea glauca. Next base: position 39,687,789 of record CM070721.1, on the reverse strand, counting down.
CGACAATTTGGACTCGGAGTCCTCATCCGAGACGATGCACCGAGCACCGACGGTGGCGGGATGAGCAGCCTTGATTTCTCGCGCGCGGCTTCATCCGGACGCGTAGCGGATCGCAGCGGCCAAGATCTTCGAGAAGAAATCCATGGGCGCGCGCTAACTGGGTTGAAGGAAGTAATGGGCTCCGCCCATTCTCGCTAAACGAATTTTTCCAGATTTTTCTTTAAAAACAAATGCAGAAACTTATTTAATTGGTTTTAGGCAAATAAATATTCAGGAAAAATCCAAGAAAATTCTCAAAAATACTTTGAGACATTCTGGACTCAAATAAAATATTTTTGGTAAAACTTTATTTTAACTTTGCACAGATTTAAATAGATTTGAATAAAAGGGCAATAACTTGATTTCAAATTAATTCAAATAAATCCAGAAAAATCCAAATAAATTTCAGAAAATCACAAATGCACTTTTAAGAAATAAAAACCTAGTTAAGCCAAATTTTGGGATGTTACAGAGTCCCTCTTATTCTTCTGCTTTGTGTGAGAGAGGGATAGTGAGATCAAACTTATCGGGAGTGACTATGTTTGTATAGAGTTTTTGAAAGGTTTTATTATGATATTCTTAGTCACACGTCGATGGGTACGTGTTTTGGCCGACATTATAAAATTGATCATATCTTGTGAGTAAAGTGTATAACTTCTGCAGAGTGTCAACCTATTCGAACAGCCATGTCTCCAGTTATGGACAATGCTCGAAAATTTCTTACAAGGGTTAGATTTTATAAAATAAAATATGGGAAGGGAGGCTGTGTGCCAATGAAAGTAATGTAATTTGGTTTAGGCTGTGTGCCAGTTTATTTTGGGAAATACTCGATGGCTCTATTATTATTGTTATTTGATTTACTGTCATTTCAATTTATTTATTGTATTCAATTGAAAATGCTGCTTTACTGCAAAATAGCCATATCATCCATTCTTTTGGAATAAGCCTTGCAGTAGTTATAATAGATTTGCATTCTATGCATAACTTGTTGAGTGTTTTATGTATTTACCCGTGCTACAACAAATACATCAGTTCAAGAGGAGTCTACACCTGCTATGGAGGTGGAGGCGAGTTACTAGGAATCGAACCTTGTCAGTTGCCTGTGGCCCGTACCTCTGCTGTTATTTTTCTTAGAGTTTAAGCCTTATGAGGCCTAATAATGTAAAATCGATCTTAAGGTCATTCGTTTATCTTTTATTCAATAAATATAGTCTTTTCTTAGGTTTACACTGTGTATGATTGTGATATTACATCTATGTTAACACTGTGTGTACTAGCGTGATCCTGGACTAGTACAGTATACACAGAGGGTTCGAATTTGCATATTTAGGTCCTGATATAAACCTCTATAGAGTGTAAATATATTTAAATAGTTGTGTCCTTTATCATTGACATCGATTGGTTATATCCTACAATAAGTAGTTTTATGTTTTTAAAATGGGTTTAGAGTGTTGGATAGGGAATCTATGTACGGCCTGAACAACAAAAGGATTTTGCATGGTTCAATTTTTATGGCAGCATGCACCTTGTTTTTTATGCTTTATATACTCTATTACTATTTGTTATCAAATTTAAAATGCACTTAAAACTTTCCAAGTGCAATCTATTATTCGTTATTGTAAATTAAAGCTTGTTTTACGCAAAACTGGTAGGAAAGCCATTTCGTTAACATAGCACTGCATACTAATTAACCTTTGCTTAAAAAGTCTTGCGGAGTACGATTCGTACTCACCGTTGCTTATTGAAAATATTTAGAAGATGTGGAAGAATACCGGTCATGCGGTTACTTCTATGCTGCGAGTTTTGACGATGATGATGTCGATTGCTAAAGATTCTACCCCATTCAGTTGCTTGTGAATGGGCTAAGGCATACTAGCTAGATCTTGTTGCTACGTTATTTTTGCATAAGCTATTTTTGCATAAGCTGTGGATTTTTATCATGTGAAACTATTTGGCGAGTCCCCGTGTTGTAAAAATTTGTCATGTATACCTATATTTCATTGCTGCATATGTATTTTACTTTGTCTTTTATTTCTCAAGTATGGATATGATATATCAATGTTGGGTTTGTGTACTGACAATTGATCATGTAACTAGTATGGTATACATATAGGGGTCAGATTCACACCCTGGATCCCAACATAAGATAATTCACACTAGGACTATTTAGATAGAGAAAAAACATTGTTCACATGTAAAAAGTTCTTAAAATTTTCGCTCGCAAAGAAAAATGTACCACTGAAGAATCACAGGCTATCAAAATACCATGAGTGTGAATACGATGAATGAATATAAACCTAATATGCTGGAGAATACTTCGCTAAAAAATTTATGACAACATTTCATGAGCAGATGAGTGCGAGTAGCAGTCAGTAAATGGCTATTCTGTTTTTGTTTCCACATTTTTTACCATAACGGAAACGAGACCGGAAACCTCGAAAATAGATACAGAAACAGATAGTGATAGAAACAGATGCGGAACGGAATGGAGTGGATACGGAAACGAAAGCGAAAAATTCTATCAAAGTATGTTTCCAGTTGTAACACCCCAAAATTTGCAATTTCTTTAATTGAGCATTTAATTTGTATTTAATGATTTTTTTGAATTTTCAACATTTAATTAATGATTTTTGCTACTTTCATATTTAAATAAATAATTTATTTGAGAAAAACAAAACTAAAATCATGATGGAAATAATTTTCGTAAATTCAAAATGTTATAAAATATTTTTGAGAATTTTTGTAGAATTTTTTAACTCTATTTGATATTTTTTATAAAGCAATATATATTTCTGGTATTATTTAAATTAGAAAACGGAATTTATGGTTTTATTTATACGGAATTTTTGTTTCCGTCAAAACCAGCTCTCCTGTTTCCGTTTTTGTTTTTGGAAAAAAAATTCTATTTTCGTTTCTGTTTTCGAAAAATGCTTCCTTTCTATTTTTCTTCGGATCAGTCAGAAATTCTATTTCCGTTTTCAACCCTAAGCGTGAGTGAGTCTTGAAAATGGGCCCATGTGTCGAAAGATATCCTTTACAAATTAAGTTTCACAAGAAATCTACATTCGACATCACTCATTTCACAAACCAAGTAGATTACAAGCAAATTCGAGCACATTCAAAAGTAAGAACCAGGGGAATAGGTGAATCAAACCTGAAATCGAATTAAAAAACTTGCCAAACTAAGAGGCACGTTAAAAATGAAGAATATAGTGACATAAGAATTGAACTTCATGTAAATCCTAATTGGGCTCCCAGAGATAAGAACTGGAACCTTTTTATTACCGTTACACGCAAAATCTCTCTGGCCACAATTAGTGCCCTGAATAATACCTTCTGCTAAAGCCTGAAGAGTTCCTGCCTCCTCCTTGCTTTGAGCCGGGAGCAAGCCGGCTCGAAAAAATACAATTAGGTCCTTTTCCCAAAAAAAATTACAACTAGGTCCTTTTCCCGAAAAAATTACGGTTAGGTCCTTTTTTTGAAAAAAGAATATATATTACATCTAGATCCTTTATGCGTTTTTAAGTATTGCGCTCGGGTCCTTTTACAAAAAAAAAGAATTACGATTAGGTCCTTTTCAAAAAAACGTTCAGGTTCCTTTTTTTTGGGGGGAAAAATATACATTGCATTTAGATCCTTTTTGCGTTTTTCTAGCATTACGTTTAAGCCCTTTTGCAAAAAACACAACATTCTTTTAAGTCCTTTTGCGCGTTTTCTCGATTTACTCATGTATAGAGCGTCAATCACGCGTTTTCTCGATTTACTCGTGTGGAGAACGGCACCCGCGGCGTGGCACGCCGCGTATAAGTTTCAGTTAGTCCTAGAACCATTGGATTAGAGAGGAACATGACCATTGGATCATTTACAAGGAGCATCCTAACATAGATATGTAGCAGCCAATCCAAAACATTGGTTGTTTCTCGATCCATTGTAGACATATCCAGGTAGACAAACTTCGTCTTTTTTTTCTTTTTCTTTTTAAGAAATAGATGAAGTTTACAGGCGCACTTTCTAAATGCTTTTGTCCATTAATATAAGGCGTATTACATGTTTCAATGCAAGTTAGTGTGATGTTTCATTTATATACCTAATAAATACCTAGATTTATTTTGTATTATCTACATGCATGCATTGAATATAGTGCTTAGAGAAAATAATTAGATACAGTCCAATTATTTTAAATATTTTTTAGTCTATGTATCAAAAGAAAATGCATGTAAACTTTTACAGGGGAGGTAACAATCGTGAGGAAATGTAATTGCGCAATCATGCTCCTCTGTGGACAAAACCTACCATTACCTTGGTGCTTGTCTATCTGCTGAGTCATTGTGGCCTAAGAGTATTGTACCACGTAAGATTTTTTTTGTTAATATGGAAGAGAGAGAAGGAGAAGCGAGTATAACTATCTCTTCTTAAAGAGACGGCTATATAAACATCATAAAACACCATTACGTGAGTTATTGACTATAATAAATACTCTTTTATGTTATAATTAAAAGATTGTAGAATTTCATAAAGAAAACCTAACATGTCATCTATTATAGAAACCGTGTTTAGTTTTTTCTTTAGATAAAATAGAGGCGGACATCTCTATTTTTGCACTCTATTATAGAAGCCTTGTTTAGTTCTTTCTTTAGATGAAATAAGGGCTGATATCTCTACTTTTGCACAAGCTCTCTCTCTATATATAAGGGTATATACAGTGATATAGACGATGGCTATCTGTAATATATCTTCATGTCATCTATAGACAGAATTAAAGATAACTTATACAATAGACTATTTATATAGCTGTCTGTAATGATATCTCATATAATTAATAGACCGTTTATACAATATTATATATGATATAAAACTATCTATAAAATTATTATTAAATAATAGACATCATCTTTCTTTCTCATATTTCTCTCTCTTTAATCCTGTATGGCCTACTCTCGCAGACATTTGACATAACCATCATACGTACTTTAAGGCTTTAAGCAACCAACCAACAAAACCCTAAAACGAATCAAAGGCACGCAGCGCAGCGCAAGCGAAGAATCCCATCGCCGAGCTACCCCGCACGACCCCTCTACCCACCGGCCGATAAGTGGGGCCCACAGCCAACGTGACCCACGGACATCCGGGGCCCACCGCTGTATTTATTTATCGACGTACGGATTCAATCTGTCTTGTTGTTAAGCGGTCTCCATTTGTCCATTCTTTACACTTAGCGCCCTTAGGTTTTCCTCTTATTACGACTGCGCCCTCCGCTCTGCCTCCGCTTAAATTTGGTTCTCTCTCTCTTCATCGTCTCTCTCCCTCCCACGAGGCCACGGCCCACGAGTCGATTCGCAGTCCCCCCCGCGTCGTTGCGGCGCCTTCTGGAACCTTCGTTAGGGTTAGGGTTTCGGCTCCGGCGGAGGCGGCGATGGATTCCGCGGCAGCAGGGGAGCTGGGGAGGTGAGGCGTGCGGCTGCTTGATTGGAGGAGGAGGAGGAGGGGGATGGACCCGGACTTCTCGCGGGCGAGTGGGGGCCCGAGCTTTGAGTTCGCCTTCAACTCGGTCAACTTCTCCGACCGGGTGCTGCGGATCGAGATCGTCGCTGGGGACGACGCGCAGGGGGCCAAGGGCGCTGCCGGCGAGGGATGCTCCTCACTCGCCGACTGGGCGCGCCACCGCAAGCGCCGCCGGGAGGAGCTTCGCCGCGAGAAAGGTAAGGAGGAATTTCGAATTTGTTTTTCTCTCCCTCATTCTCGTTCGGTGCGGGGCGATTTGGGTGTGAACGGATTCGAATTTGAATTCCCGTGAGTTGGGTGAGGGAGTTGGGAAAGGGTGGTGCCTGCTTTCCTGATGATTTGATTTGACTTGACCGTGTGTTGGAGCTTTACGTGTTAAAGCATTAGGTGTTAAGGGTGGTTCAGGCCTTTTCTTTTTCTCTTAATCAATTCTGTGGATTTTTTTGACTCATTCTCATTTCTTCTACGAATCTTTTGAGTTGCCGTGATGGGGGTTTATGTTATATCTTGTTCTGATCAAACTGGTGTTGAGGAGATGGCATCAGAGGTGGAAATTATGGGAGATAGTGAGGGGCTGGGGGCGATTGTTACCGGCAAGATTTGGATTTGGGCGATTTGTTCTTGACTATATTGGTATTGGTAGTATCTTGTTCAGCTCTGTGTTTGGTGAGGAGAAATTAACGATTCCGGCCACTGCAACAGAGCCAGTAACACCCCAATCGATGGAGCAAAATGTGCACATTAGGGATGAAGTTACTTTGATTGTTGCAAGATAAATGATATTCTGTCTGATGATATCTTCTAGCTCTTATCGTTTTATTAAATTAAGTTTGAAAGTGTACATACTTTTTTTTTGTTTATTAAGAACAATGTTGTAATATGTGAGATGTTCTTTACAATGAAATGCTACTAAACAAATGGTTAGGTATTGTTGTCCTTGTTTTGTTTGTTGATGACACATGGTGTTTTATTATTTTGATTAACTCAAAGTCTACCTTGCTGTTATGCCTATTAACGCATAGTAATTGTCTACCTTTTTTCTTGACATTCTGTAAAATTTAGAAGCCTACTGTCTTGAAATTTATGTACATTTTGTAATAAATTCCTTGGATGGTTCCTATATGATAACAAGAGAGCATTTCAATTATGCTTTCTAATATTCTATTTAGGAGTTTCTTGTTTTCAGGTCACTTTCCTGTTGGCATTTTGTGCCATGTCTGTTCCATTGTTACTCACCCCAATCTTATCCTTGTTGCCCTTCAATTCCAATAGGAACACCACATGTTGTCCCTTGTCACCCTGAGCTGAGCATGAATTTTGTTGAAATTTGCTAATGATGATTTTCACATGTTATATAATCCTTCTAATGCAAGTACTTTCCAGATTTGAACAAAAAGAGAAAAGTATGAAAGAGAGGATGGAAGGGGAGGGAGAGACCAGCAAAAAAAGTTAGAGATTCTTGACATAGAATGCGATGATTTCTTCATCATACATTGAATTTGCTCTCATCCTGCCTTGCAGTGTCATATGATGATTATATGATCTTTCATTTTGTTTATATCACTAGAGTTGGTTCACTTTGTTTATTAGGTCTGACCCCTCCCGTTCTACGAAATTCTTATGGAAATTCATTGTGATAGTTTTAGTTTCTTATGAAATGGCCATGCATCCTACCTCTTCCATTAGTGTTACTTGCACTACTTTTTTTTCGTTACATCCAACTTCACTCCTAAAGTCCTAATGTTGACTGTCGGTCATCATTAATACTTGTTCGTGGGCCTCTGTTTGCTTGTACCCTGATCTTTATTATGCCGTTACGGTCTGATGCTAATGCACTCTTACCATGGTTTTTAGTTTGTTCCCATTATATTTCTTTGGTTCCATTCTCCTCAATTATCTGCTCTGCTTGAGTGTAAGATCTTCTATTTTGAACAACTTCTCTGCTATCCTTTCATTGTTCCAGAATCTGGAAAGTGTATGTTGGACCCGGTAAATGGCAAAGTCGAAGCAGAAGAATGTGATACCTATGAGGAAAACAATGAGGAACCTATAGCTATGATAGAAGAATCTCCACCTGATATTGGACAAGATGGTCAGTGCAATTGGATTTCTGCTATCAATTATCTTGTTCTAGTTTATTTTGAAATTTCAGTTTTTAGGAAATTGAACAAGCGAACACCCTTCATGAATTTTGAACATGTTACATTTTTAGAGATCTATTAACTATCATTAGTGCTGATACATGCTTTTAGAGTTCGGGGCTGTCACAATGTGTCATAGCGATGAATAACTTGTTCCAATTATATTGGAGATGGGAGGACATGTTGGTACAGGTTAACCCTTTGCTTCTACCTATTGCCTTGACAATAACAATATTTTGTCAACACACGGTAATCATTTTAAATGCCTTAATGTATTAGTAATTTTGTAACATTTGAGGTGTAGGAGTTTTATTTTTTTATACTACAACGCCTGAATTAGGAACAATTGGGGTTCTGTTAAGCAGATTATAATTTTGTAAGACATAATTTTAATAGATCCTTAGGAGTTAGGAGTAAAATTCTATGCAATTGATGTCCTTGTAGAGGAATTAACTTCCTTAGATCACTTGAAGCAGGCAAGATGCATGAAATTCTTTCTGTGCACTACGTGATAATGATTCAATGCAATTATGTTCCCCATTTTATTATCTACCTGAAGCATCATATCAAATTTGTCTACATAGAAGATTTGAATGTTATGCTCCAAGTATCTTAAAAGAGCAGAACACCCATCTTGTGATGCTGTGTGCACCATTATCTTTTTTTGTACTAATTGTCATCCACTTTATTGGACCTTAATTTTGCCAGGTGAGAATGGAGAAAGCAGCGACTCATCCTGGGGTATGGAGTGTAATCAGGTTCTGAGAGTAAAGTCTATTTATATCAGTTCTGCAATTCTAGCTGCCAAAAGTCCCTTTTTTTACAAGGTGATTCTAATTCCTGCCCGAAATGCATTGGTACTGTAGTTATGTATTGTTATCTAGCTAACAACTTCATTGCACTTTTCTTGTTAGCTTTTCTCAAATGGCATGAAAGAATCTGATCAGAGGCATGCAACTCTTAGAATAGCTGCTTCAGGTAAATGTGGGAGCTGTAGTACACTCGCATCTTCAGCATCTTTTTTTTAACAAAATTTCAAATGTTCTGTCATATTCCTACCGTTATACTAACACAATAATTCAATAGCATCAGTGATATAAATCGCATGCTATAGCGGTTTTCACCCTTGGAATGCTAAGCTATTGCATAGATGTACGCTATTATAGCTTTGACCACTATAGCAGTAATAGCGGATAGCGGAAGTAGTGGCTGCTATGCTTTATTTTGAAATTATTTAGGCTTGTGAACGATTATTTGGTTCAATAATGTATAGTTAGAGCTTTTAGCTAACTAAAATTAGTTTTTGACACAAAGAATTGAAAACAAAGTATTTCATGTGTGCAAAATAGTAAAAAAAAAATTCAATACGGCCTTTAACCAAAGAATTTCATTTGAAAATCTACAAAAGATAACTTGATCTTGGGATCATTTGAGTTCAAATATTTGTTACTTGAATTCTAGCTTAGAATTTTAGATACTTTTACATTTTATTTTGTATTCCAAGAAACAAGAATTACTTTCTAGTGTTCAAAAAAATTAATTTATACATTGAATTCAACTTTTAGAAATTTAAGCTTCAATATTATTTTTATTTATGCTAACAAATCAAGTAAAATGTCTTAGATCTTTGAAAAAAATAATTTATTTATATTTTTAGATTATAGGTTGGACATGTCCTGAAAGTGTTGTAAATTTGCAACTTATTAGTTGCACTTTGCCTGACATTCTTGTTTAATTTTTTTCCTACATATTGTCTTCTACATAACATGGAAAGCAATCAAATTATCATCTTTTCGATAGTACCACGACGTAGGATAGACTTCGTGATGGCTTCTGCTATTCGCTATAGATTTTTTTTGCCGCGTCGCCGTGACACCGCGACAATGTTATTAAGTCGTAAAGTCGAGTCGAGTCGCCAGAGGGGCTACTTGTGGACTAGGTCGACTAATCGCGACTAGTCTAGACTAATCCCCAGACTAGAAGTATGTTAGTAGGACATGTCACATACTAAGTTGTAGCAACAATTAAGCACATATACATATTGTAAAGCATGAAATGAAGAGAACAACAACATAAGCATGATGATGAGTTGATGACTTGTTTTGATCCTAACATGCCTTTCTTTGAAATTGAGAAGCAACACCCTGGAAGTACCATAAGGTCTTGCTTTAACAAACAATATGGCCGCTAAAATTCAATGACCTATGCATCTACGACTACAATAGACTTTACCATTAACATATGTTAGCAATATCATCTGCTTTTTGCAAATGATAACTTATCAATGCTAAGGATGTCGATCAATGCTAACAATCATGGTTATGCAAGTTATACGGCTTCGAAGAATAGGGTAACCTAACATTATTCCTTGCACTTTCCTTTGACAGAGCAGCGAAGCATTACTAGAACAGAGAAATGTAAGTCGGTAGAGCAGCGACGACAGATACTAGTACTAGAACAGAGCAGTGAACTAGTCGCCCGGCTAGGCAAGCACGATTATTCGTGCTTAGTCACCGATTAGTCGTCTAGCCGCCGACTAGTCGCTCCCAGTCGAGTCGAGCACCCTAGTCGTCCTCACTCCTCCATATTCCGACTGAACGACTAATCGTGGGTTAGTCGTCGACTAGTTGACGACTTAATAACAATGCACCACGATAATCGCAATTTAAATCATTGGATAGTACTACATACATCAGTCTAAATGAGGTGTAAACTCGTGGATTTTTATTTGAACTACCAAGTTGTTTGTCTAGTCCATTGTGCATCTGTCACGTGCATAGATTAGGTGGCCCTAAACCCAAGGAGGGCGACCATGCCAAGGCCACCGGCTACACTCCAAAGGCAGGGAGAAGGTAAGAGGGGTAGATACTGTGATGACTCTTGATATATTTCTTCGTTCCTCAAATTGATGTGCCTAGATTCCTTTATATAGATATGGCCCTAACAACCAAATCTATTTGAAAGGGAAACAATATTATCTAATCTAATCCAATCTTATCTCTATGGAAACTAATCCCTAATTTAAAGGAGCTAATTTATTTGCCATGCGGCTGATCTCCTGCCTTTATTGGACCTTGAACCCCACGCCCATGACATTACACCCCTCCTAGAGATGTAGCTCATCCTAGAGCTGCTAGGGGATGGCCATGGTTGCAGCCCTAGGAGGCCCCACGTTGATGATAGGATGTATTGTCGGCACCTCGTCGTGTGAGAACATAACAGGCTCGTGGTCTTCACATGCAGGTGCCGCAATGGCGGTGGCGGCGGTGAAGTCCTGTCGACCTAGATTGCGGCGGCGGTGAAGTCCTGTCGACCTAGACGAGGCACCTCCACAGTGCGACAGCCTTGCCGGCGACGCCGTATTTCACAGCTACTACGTCAAGTACCCACAACATCACGGCGAACATCGGCCACGTTGTGACTGCCATGGCACAAATGGTATCATTGGGGTAGAATTTGGTAGTGCATGTGGCTGCCGCAGTAGTAATGGTAGCGTTGTGGCAGTCTTTGGCAGTTTCGCCGACTGTCACAACAGACTTTGGCAACACCACAACGAACTCCACTAGATTTACCTCAGACTCCAGTGAAGCAACGGCGTGTTATGGCAGCGCCACGACTAACCTTAGTGGTGTCAAACCCATGGGGATGGCAACGACGGAACTAGGGGTGCTGCCGACTCCAAGGGCAGCGATGCGGCCCTTGCAGCGGCACGGGTTGCCTTCAGTAGCTCCATCTGAGCCATTGATTTTTCCATGGTGGCCTTCATCACGACCTCCATTGCAGCCCTTGATTTCTCCATCATGACCATGATGGTGGCATTGATGTTGTCTAGGGTGACAAGGAGGTTGGAGATCGAGGCCCCATCTTGGCGCTGCTACCCTTCAACTCATCATAGGGACATAGTGTGGTAGGTAGCGCCACTATTAGGTGGTGTTGTCCATGGGAATGTCAACATTGAAACTGACGATGGCATTGACATTGAGGATGATGGGAGCATCGTGCCTGCTACGGCAGTAGAAGCCATGAGCAAGGATCAACTGCTCTAATACCAAGTTGTGACGTGCATAGATTAGGTGGCCCTAAACCCAAGGAGCGTGACAATGACAAGGCCACCGGCCACACTCCAAGGGCAAGGAGAAGGTAGAGGGGTAGATAGTCTGATGACTCTTGATAAGTTTCTTCGTTCCTCAAATTGATGTGCCTAAACTCCTTTATATAGAGATGGCCCTAACAACCAAATCTATTTGAAAGGGAAACAATATTATCCAATCTAATCCAATCTTATCTCTACGGAAACTAATCCCTAATTTAAAGGAGCTACTTAATTTGCCATGCACCTGATCTTCTGCCTATATTGGGCCTTGACCCACCTCCTGCCTATATTGGGCCCTGACCCACGCCCATGACAACGTCATCCTCTTATCATCTCTTAGGAATCAGGGATCATACGCCTCAATTAAAAGCTTTCAAATCGATAATAACAAGGGAGATTTTTTTTTTTGCTATTTTGTTTTCTAGTTAACAGTTATTTTATTTCTGATCGTTGTATTTCCACTTGGAACAGAGGAAAATGCCCTTATGGAGCTTTTAAGCTTTATGTATAGTGGAAAGTTGACGACAAATCAGCCAACCCTTCTGCTGGATATCTTGATGATTGCTGACAAATTTGAGGTTGTTTCTTGCATGAGGCATTGCAGTCAATTGCTAAGAAGCTTACCTATGACTACAGAATCTGCACTTCTCTATCTAGATCTCCCCTCCAGCATTTCAATGGCTGCAGCAGTTCAGCCACTGACTGATGCTGCCAAGGAATTCCTTGCCAACAAATATAAGGATTTGACCAAGTGAGTAGCCTCTGTATTGATTAGACTCAACAATTAAATTATGTAAGCAACATGGTGCGGTAATGGAATGGTTCCTCTTTTCAGGTTTCAAGATGAAGTGATGGACATTCCTCTTGCTGGGATTGAAGCCATCCTATGGAGTAACGAGCTTCAGGTGGCATCAGAGGATGCAATCTATGACTTTGTGATCAAGTGGGCTCGTGCTCAATACCCAAAATTGGAGGAAAGGCGTGAGATCTTGGGTACTCGCTTGTTGACACTTGTTCGGTTCTGTCATATGACCTGCAGGAAGTTGCGGAAGGTCCTCGCATGCAATGATCTGGATCAAGAGCAAGCAACTAAATGTGTCACTGAGGCACTTCTGTACAAAGCTGATGCACCACATCGACAGCGTGCCCTTGCTGCAGATGTGTTGACCTGTAGGAAATATGCTGAGCGAGCTTACAAATATCGTCCGCTCAAGGTGGTGGAATTTGATCGACCATACCCACAGTGCATAGCGTATTTGGATCTGAAGCGTGAAGAGTGTAGCCGACTTTTCCCATCTGGACGGATATACTCACAAGCATTCCATCTAGCTGGACAGGGTTTCTTCCTCTCAGCACACTGCAACATGGATCAGCAAAGCGCGTTCCACTGCTTTGGTCTCTTCCTAGGGATGCAAGAGAAAGGCTCAACAAGTGTTACTGTAGACTACGAGTTCGCTGCAAGGACAAGACCATCAGGCGAGTTCGTCAGCAAGTACAAGGGCTACTATACGTTCACTGGTGGGAAGGCAGTTGGATACCGAAATCTCTTTGCGATTCCATGGCCGTCATTTATGGCTGATGACAGCCTTATTTTCATCGATGGGGTATTACATCTGAGAGCGGAATTAACCATAAAGCAACCCTAGATAGTGGATGGGTATCTACTAACTGCGTCCGTGTCCTTGCTCATGTTCAAATATGTGCAACGATGTGCCTTAGTGTGAAAAAATCTTGTGTGATTCAGACCAGCTTTTGTTTTTACTTGCGCACCAAAATAGACAGTTTGGAAACAAAAATCCCTTTTGTTTTTACATCAAAAGAGGATCATGTCAAATTGTGCATTTGTTTTAAATTGTGAAAAGTAACTCAGCTAATCAAAGTTATGTTGAATGAGATACCCTGGCTAAGTCTAGAGATATCTCTTATAAATTGGCTTTTTGTTTTGATGGCACCAGATGCATTCAGTTTTCAGTTTGTTGCTAGTAAGTTCATACACGTTTCGGTAATCGTAAGAGAACTGTAACATGACTTTCAAATTTATCAAAAGATACCAGACTACCAAGATACCTTCTTTAGATCCATCACTCCTTTAGGTATATGATACTGATGAAATGCAATAGTAAACTCTTCTCAAGTGATCTTTTATGGGGTTCATGAGTAGTTCATGAGTTAATAATTCTCTCATCATTCAGCATCATAGAGAACTTTGCGTTATATGCAACTTCCTTTCTATTGTTCTAAACCAGTTATCAACATCCAAAGGATTGACATTCCAAGAGAATGTTAGTGGACGAGTTCTCGTAAAATCAGAAAACTTTGAATAAGGATGAGGCCTATTATTGTTGACTTGAGCAGTGTTGTTAGCTACAGTTTGAGTTGTCACGTTCTGCATTTGCTACATCATTGTTTGCATCAATTGAGTTTGAGCAACAAAAAATGCTCCCAAGTTATGCATATCTACTGGCGGTGACAGTTGAGGAAATACTCCATCATTGGGATTGTCATTGGATTGAGTTCCACTCCCAGAAGCTCCATTGTTTCCTCTAGTCTGAATTATCTGTTGATTGCTTCATAGGGGTAGGGAAAAGGAGAAATAGCATATACAAGATACAAGAATCCTAGTGTAAGGGGAAACAGATTTGATCGAACAACTTAAGCAAACTTTATTAATAACTTGATATAGTTGCTTACAAAAGCCTAAAATCTATGCAACACATACTCACACTTAGCAATCATGAAAGAACCAAACACCCTAAGCATACCACTAACGACTACAAGGGTGACACTGTCTAACTTAAACAGACGCGACTCAAAACAAGAGTTTCAACTACTAGCTAACTCTCTCACTCATCCAACCACCTAGGCTGAGGCTCTCCCGATGCATACACCGGTGGATGGGCTGCATGGGTGCAAAACGATCCTGATGTCCAGCAAGTGGCACCTCGAAGTCCACATGCACATCATACTCATCTGGCTCCATCTCAAGCTCCTTGGTGTCTTCTTCCTCTTCCTCATCTTGCTTTTGCACAGCTTGGTCACCATCACCATACAGGGCTTCCTCCAACTCTATGATCTTCTTAGTCGCCACAATGCGCGTCCCATGAAGTTCCTCTTCAGTAACTCTTAAGGCTTCATACACTTGCTTCAATTTTTGAATTGTATCCTTCATGAGATCTTCTTGAGCAGTAGCGAACTTTGCCAAGGGCACCACAGTGGTATCTTCTTTTTCGTCAATCTGCTGGCGTTGAAAAGCACGTCCAGATGAATGCAGCTTGAACACAGTGTCTTCCAACTCGTGAGCATAATCTTGACAAATCCATCGCAGGGCAAGACGTGAAGACTCTTGGATCCCAATCTCAAATGTGGCTCTTCTAACCGTAATGTTGATTGGTTTGCTGGACTTTTCATCCTCTCGAGCGTAGATAAGGATTTTGCAAATAAAGCCTCGCTCCACGCCATTAACAACTCAGCAGTTCCATTGTACAGTGATCAAATAAAGCATCCAAGGACCTGCAAAACCTTCTATAGCTCGGCAGCAAAGCCCCCTTCGTGCTCACCATAAGTCTGAGCTACCCTCATCTAATAAAAGAAACTTGGGTTAGACCTCCATTTGAATCGGCAGGAAGGAAACAAAAAATTCAGCAAAGGATATGAATAGAAGAATGAGAAGAGTAAAGAGCTTTTTATAAGTTAAATTTAAATTTTCCTTTCGAAAATAATTTTTTGGACACACCTAAGAGGCAACTAGACTATCTAGGGTCAAGACCTACAGTCAGTATGACTCTGATACCACCTCTGTCGGGACCCCGAATATGCAAATTTGGACCCTGTGTATATTGTACTAGTGCAGGATCAAGCTAGTGCACATAGGCTCAACATAGATTAATATCACAATCGTACATAGCGAAAATATAATAAAAGACTATATATATTAATTATAACATGTTGACTGACCTTATGATCGACCTTACATGAATATGCCACGCAGGGCTAAACTAAGACTAACAATTTAAACTATGTAGGATCAAGGATAACCGACTAGAGGGGGGGTGAATAGGAGGCTTCTAAATTTTTAATACAATTTAGGAAATACAAATGATACTATCAAATTGAGATACAATTATAAAGAACACACTTAAAACTCTAACAAAAGCTTAAAAGGCTATGTTAATACAAGCTAAGCAAATATACTAGAGAGCCCAAAGACTATGAATAGAATGGTGTTAATGAAATGGATTCTTAACAAACAAGAGTACCAAACACAAATAAATAGGAGACAAGGAATTTTAACCCATGGTCTCGGAGACTTGTCGGTCTCCCCTACTCCACGTTGAGGTGACTTGAACCACGTCAAGCCGGCTCCACTCGCTTGAGCCTTCCTCAATCACTAAGGTAGTTCTTCCCCGCTCCGGGTAGGCGAACTCCGACCTTCACAACTTGCCGGGGCTTCTCACAATCTCCGTTGAGAAGCTCACCGCACACGATCGCCTCCAAGCCGTCTAGGAGGCGGCAACCTTCAAGAGTAATAAACCTTGACGCTAGCTTGAGGTCGAATGTTGGTGTCTAAAAGCTCAAAACACTAAATGCAACACTCAAACTTGCTTCTCACACTCACAAATGGAAATTGAATGCACACAAGAGTGGAGAACACTTGCTAGAGCTCAAATATCATCAATGAGGACCCAGTGATTGCTCTAGAATGCAGGTGGGGAGGTATTTATAGCCTTTACCAAACTTTCTAGCTGTTGGAGCTCGAAATCTGTAAAAATCTGTTTTTCCGGTGCTACCGTCCATGTAGGACCGGTAGCACCGGGCTCCTCTTCAACGGCTAGAACAGTGCATTTAATGCACTTGCCAGAGACCGTTACAGGGGGTCCGGTGCTACCGCCCAACTAGGGCCGGTAGCACCGGGCTCTATTTCTTTTTCTTCCTCCAAAAACACACCTCTCTGGAAATATAGCACCGGGCTGAGGTCCGGTGCTACCGAAAGTCCGGTAGTACCGGGCCACCATGGGCGGTAGCACCGGGCTCCCAAAAGCTCAGAAAAGGTGCTTCTCTGGAATTTTTACACCGGGTTGAGGTCCGGTGCTACCGAAGATCCGGTAGCACCGGGTTCCCATGAGTGGTAGCACCGGGCCACTAAATCACCCAAAAACACACCCTCTGTGATTTTCACACCGGGCTAAAGTCCGGTGCTACCGTTATCCTGGTAGCACCAGGATGCCATATGCGGTAGCACCGGGATACAAAATCCCCCAAAAATCCCTTATCTGGAATTTTCACACCGGGCTGTTGAGCCGGTGCTACGGATCTTGCGCAGATCCGTAGCACCGATCGCCATGGCGGTGCACCGGATTTCCAGAGATTTGAATTGTTTCAAAGGATTTTCAAGGTTTGGAACTATTTATGATTTGGCAACTATTTGAATGTGCCTTTTGAGCCTTTAAACCCTAAATAACATCGAGATAAGCGTCAAGATCCTTCTTAATAGTACGGCCCTAAATCTAGTAAACCGATCTTTCTTCCAAACTCCAAGATCGTCAAAAGACTAAAAAAGAGCCTTACAAATTTACCTTTTCATGATCTTGACATATTGCCGGTTGGTTTGAACCTTCCTTGGTATTCCCATGATCATTAATCTTGGAATTGACCTACTTTCAATATTCTCAAGAAAAGCATTAGATCATATAACATAGTTGTCATTAATTATCAAAACCAAAACGTATCGGGTGCCTAGATGCTTTCAAACTGCACCGGAATAAAAACTTAGATAAACCCTTCAGTGTACCACAGACAATTGATAAGGCTCGCACCCTAAACATTCATCTCTTCTGGATACCCCTCCTCCAAAGCTGATGTAGACTCCTCCTCAACTGTTGATGTTATTGTTGACAAAGGTGAGTACTTAAAACACTCAATAAGTTGTGCACAGAATGCAAGTCTAATATAACTATATGCAAGGCTTATTCCAATGGAATGGCTAACATGACTATTTCGCAATAAAGAAGCATTTATATAAGAATACAGTAACTAGATTGAAATGACAGTAAAACAAATAACAATAAGTACTAACTTCCAGCATTTTCCAAGTAAACATGGCACCTAGTCCTAACATATTCCAATTTACATCATCACCTAGCTTTTCCATCCAAGTTTTTATTTTACAAATTCTATTCCTCGACTGTAATTCCCGAGCATTGCTCAATACCACAAGCACGGCTATCCGAATAGATTTTACACTCTGCAGATATTATGCACTTTACACACATGACATGATCATCCCTTTTTGCCTTCGGGTTAACACATTTCCTTAGGTGTGTCGACAGAGATATCATGATAAAACCTTTACAAAGTTTTGTCTTGACCCAGTACTACCTAGCTAAGATTTCAACACTGAGCAGACTGGTTACCATAGTCAGGCCCCCTCTTGCGCCATGTGAGTTTCATCGTTCGGTCGGATCTCACACCACCACTAGTAGTACCAAAGTTAAGATATTGCAAATTAATCAGTTAGGTCTGTCCCATATCAAACATATGGTTGCATATTTGACTCAAGTCAAATGTTTGCAAGGTTAAGTCCTTAGGTTGACCGAGGCAAGACTTCCACAACCCAAGCCGTCACTTAGACCCACCTTGGCATTATTGCTCCTTGTTGTTTGCCCCAATCTAAATCATTACCACTCTTGTTGATTACTATGCAACACATGACATCAACAATTCAACTTCGTTGCAGAACACCACATGTTACCACAACTCATCATTATCGTCTGACAACACATGACACACTAATTTTATAAACATATTCTATTAGCCAAGATTAACTTTGATATTTCAAAAGACATGTGACATATGTGGCATGGCTAAGCATACTAAACACTGTCTAACCAACCTATGTTGATCTCTACTAGCAACCAACTAGTACTGAACCATCCTATGGTGACAATAATAATGGTATAAAAATGACAAGATAGGGTATAATCCAATTGGGTTGAATAACTATGTCCCAAACTATTTTGAAACAGTTGTACACATGAAATAACATGCAACAATTTAAATCAATAGCAATTTTATAAAACTGGGTTCAAACATGATCAAAGCACAACTTGCCTTGGAAAAATTCTTGTTCTTGCTCTGGTCCTTACTCTTGGTTCAACGATTCCTCCTCGGACTTTACGAGCACTTCAACGTCTACGCGTAACGAGATAAAACACCAAATAAATACCAAAACAAACAGCAAAAAAACTCTAAAAATCAAATAAAATTCATCATTAAAAAGATACCAATTTATAAATTTTTAGAAATTTGGATCGCCTCAATCGAAGCTCGTATGAAGGAGAACATGTTCTCGAAATATTTGAATAAATAAGAAAATCAGAAAAACATTAAATATCGAATTTACTAAATTATTTATATATTAAAAATCTGATTTATTGCGTCAGCACAAAACTGAGCCAACCAGGACCTGACACATGGCCGGCACATGGATTCGGTCCACCACACGACTTTAGTCCATCGTAGAAGCGATCTACTATGCTGTGCACCGGGTTGCACGAGCACTGACGTCACGAGGTGACATCATGCCAACACCAGCAGGTACACGCGGTGCGATGCTGCGACGACACACGGCAGATCTGCCCAATGACACGCGGCGTAATCCGAGCGACTAACCACAGATTCGACGGCCACGGTTACTAGTGAAGCTAAACAATGGTGTGGACACGCGGCACAATCTCGATCACTCACTATAGATCCAATGGCTATGGCGTGCGCACGGGGCAGAAGCCACGCGGCATGATCTGGACCGCACGTTCTAGATCGAATGGCACATGAGCTTTGAAACACGACGACATGGCGGCGGCGACGGTTCTTACCGGCGCTGGAGACAACGATGTACGACGCAGCGATGCAGGGCTCCTCCGGTGACATTTTCACCCAGATCCGGCGGATCTTGGCGTAGGCAACCCGAATATGGGCACTCGAACGACGGCGCCTCAATGAACTACAGTGAGCTCACATGGATGGATGACGACGACTCAAGCGACGCTAACTAGGGCAACTAGTGCGGCAGAAGATGGCGATTCTCAGGGCAGTGCTAATGCGCCTTTATAGGACCTCGGCTTTCGCGTAGAGGCTGGAGACCTGAAGCGTCACGGCGTCGGACTCAGAGAGAGAGTCCGAGACGACCACGACGGAGACGATGAATGGTGACCGTCCACATGTCGCAATCAATGGCCACGATGCACTGCAACGTGGATGCATCCGACACGCACACGGACCAACAGTTGAGATACGCTAGGGTTCACGATTGCCTGATCAATCTTGGTCGTCCACTCACACCCAACGACGGTAAACACTAAGGTTTTGAACTCATCACAAACGTCCGATCTGAATCCGATGGCCCGGTGCCAGGATGGTACGCACAGGACTGGGCTATGCCTATTACTGTTCATTACATTTTTCAAAGCTTTTCCATTTAAAATAATTTAAAAAATAGTTTAAGCCAAAATTAATAGTAAAAATATCTAAAAAAATCCAAAAAAAATATTTTGAGACATTTGAAACTCAAATAAAATATTTTTGGGAAAAAATTATTTAAACTTTGTCATTATTTAAATAGTTTTCATAATAGGCCATATTCAATAATAATAAATAAATCCAAATAAATTCCAGAAAAATCCAATAAATTTAGAAAATTTACAAAAACCATATTAAATCCAAATGAACCAAAAATTGGGTTAATACAACACAAGGAACCCAAATAAATTATTTTAATTGATGTTTAGATTATTCAAACTAATTTTTTTGCTTTATAAAAATTTCAATTAAGCTTTAACTAATTCGAGAAAAATACAAATGGTTATGTTTATTTTAAAACTTTAAAATAGACAAGGAAATTTGGGTGCTACAATGCCAAGTCTCACAAAGTAGAACAAAAATCAAAGGCTGTGAGCCTGTGACTAATGCGCCTTGTCTACGGGCCTATTCGTATTTCTTCTAGCTTTGTATGATTTCTTTGAAGACTATTTTCAATGATGTTTATCTCCCTGGAAATATACATGTCTTCGAGTGTAGGTGACGGACCATGTGGAGGTCCATCCATGTTTGTGATGAGTATTTGACTTTATTTGAGCAAAGTGTGCTCAAGTTTGAGTTTGATTTGGATTGTTTTTCGAGCTAGAGCAATTTGAGTTACTGTGTTGCAGACCAGTCGTCCGATCCCGAGTGGTCGGGTCGTCCGACCTGAGTGGTCGGGGCTTTGGCTGGTTGGAGACCAGTCGTCCGACCCCGAGTGGTTGGGTCGTCCGACACCGAGTGGTTGAGACTCCGAGTGATTGAGTCGGAGACCAATGAACAGACCTCGAGTGGTCGGGAAGGAGACCAGTAGTCAGACAACGTGTGGTCGGGGTTTTGCTGGTCAGCGTAGTGTATATCTGTCTGTTGAGATGGATATGTGTTGTTGGACATTGCTATGTGATGTGGTTTCCTTGTCTATGATGGTTGCAGGACTTTGGAGCTAAGTCATGGTGAGGTGAAGGAGATCAGGACTAGGCTGGGAGAGCTGAGGTCCAGATGATCAAGGTGTCGCCAAAGATGATCGAGGCCGTGGAGTAGCGCAAGCCAATAAGACAAAGGAATGGATGAGATGCTAACTTGGAGCCGCCTCGATCAAGGAGGACCGTTGGATCGCGGTCAGAAGATAGAGTAGCGGGTCGAGTTAGTATGATTTGAAAAGCGTGCAAAACCCGTTGTGTTGTTGGGTTTGAGTCACCATGCATAGCTATGTGAGTGGGTAAAATCTCACCCTTGATGGAGTGCTCTAGGGTTTAGAGGCTCATCCAAGGGTGGTAGGTGGTCTAAGCTCTGCTATAAATAGGCGGGGAGAGGGTATCTCCACGGAGGGGTTGAGCAGTGAGGAAAGTGTACGTGAGTAGTTGAGAGTTGTTGAGAGTGACAGTGTAAGGATCAAATCCTAGCTCTTGGATGTTGGCTTAGGTTTGAAGCAGGACATCCAAAGGTGGGAATTGATCCCAAGTCACTATAAATAGAGGGTAGGGCAGCCTCCCTCGGTGAAGGTTCCGAGGTTTTCTTTGCTCATTTGAGTTTTGCCTCTATGTTGTGAGGCTTTGTAAACTCCTTCCGAAATGAAATGTTCTTCATTTATGTTCTTGTTTCATTTCCTTACGTATTTACATTACGCACTTAAATTCTGTTATCTAATTTCTGCATTTACTTACTTGCAATTTACTTTACGTAATTTGGATTTGCCTCATCTCCTTCTACATGCTATTGAGTCTTTGTTGAAATTCATGATTGATGAACTCTTCTCTGGATTCGATGCTTTCAATCATCTAGGCAATCCTTGTGTTCTTGTTGCAAGTTGTAAATCTGTGTGTTCTTAAAGTGCGTAAACGTGTGACTTGCAGTTCTTTAGTCTTGATTGGCTTCTGGTTCTTGTTGCCAAGGATGAAAGATTCTTTGGATGAATCTTCGTAGATCATATCCCAATCATCTAGGCAATCTACAACCTCTTATATTCATTTTGCAAGAAACCAATTTTTATGCCTAGTAGAAGAGTGCCTTGGATCGTGTTTCTATTTGTTTGAAGGGTTGTTTCTCGTGTACTTACTTGCTATGATTTGTGGAGAGTCATCCAAGGATTTCTGACCATCAACTCCCACCAGCAAGTTAGGGGTGAGGTCTGTGTTCGTGACTCTGTTTTTGATGTTGCATTTGTTAAACTGAAAAGGGATGGAACCTTGGTATCAATTCCTTCAATTGATGTTTGAAATAGGTCCCTGACATCCTTAGAGAGGTGCACACCAATTTTCACTGTTTTTGGATCAGCCGATCAAAAGTTACATCGATTTCTGTTTTTATCATCGTGCTGATTTTACTGTTCACCTGAATACTATTCACCCGAGTACTGTTCATCCGACCTCTGCAGGTCGGGAGTACTGTGCGGCCAACCTCTGCAAGTCGGGAGTACTGTTCGTCGAACACTATTCACTTCGAGCACTGTTCATCCGACCTCCGCAGGTCGGGAGTACTGTTCATCCGACCAGTCTTTGGTCGGGAAGTCTTATTCACCCAAACACTATTCACCCCGAGTGTTCATCATCCGACCTCTGGTCGGGAGCACTGTTCATCCGACTAGCACTGACGACCGATTCGCGATCGTTCATCCGACGAGCTACCCGACCAAAGCGCTTTTTACCTTTCACCCGACCTTAAGCGGTGAGCCTGCATTCATGAAATTGCCCGATCGATGGTTCAGCTTCTTTCTTTACGGTCTTTTGGTGGTTTGAATTCTAGGAAGAGAGTTTACTCGAAAATTTTATTTGGCTCCTATTCACCCCCTCTAGTCGCCTTTTTCGATCTTTCAATTGGTATCAGAGCCAAGTTCTGCTCTTTCTAGATCTTGACCGGTCTCAAGAGCCATGTCGATGGACAAGTATTCCACCAAGCCTCCTATTTTCTCTGGAGTTGATTTTCCTTTTCGGAAATCTCGGATGGAGTCGTACATCACTGCCCAGGGCTTCCTGATATGGCAGAAGGTGAAGCTCCCATATGAGGTTTGTGCCGATGAGAACGTCACGGCCGGCAATATGGCTGATGTTGAGGCAAATGCTAAGGCAAGGAACATCCTCATACAGGGCCTTAGTCGCAGTGAGTACGATAGGATTTCTCACCTTCGTTCTGCTCATGAGATTTGGGTGACCCTCGATGCTTACCATGAGGGCACTACCCAAATCAAGACAGTTCGACAGGACCAATTCAAGCGTGAGTTCAACAAGTTTGAACAACACGCTGGTGAGAGTCTTGACGAGTGTTTTGGTCGGTTTACGAAGATTTTGAGCGACCTCCGAGCCTGACTCGGATAATGCTCGACATTTCTTGACCGCGCTCGATCTTCGTGTTTGGGAGATAAAGGTGACCACCATCAAGGACACCACCGACCTGTCGACCTTGACTCTTGACGGGCTTTATTCTTGCCTCAAGACTCATGAGATCGACGTCGTCTCGCAGAAGACGAAATCTCAGTCGATGGCTTTGGTCACCGATTCCATTGGATCCTCTCTTTCTGATTCTTCTGTTGGTTTCTCTCTCTCCGCCCTTTACGAGCTAAGCAATGACCAACTGGAAAAATTTCCAGAAAATGAGCTTGCTCTTCTTGCTCGCAAATTTTCATATGCATACAAGAGAGTGAGAGAGAGGAAGAGAGGTGGGATGATCACCTGTTTCGAGTGTGGTGGCCCCAACCACATTCGAGCAAACTGTCCCAAGCTGGAGAAGGGCAAAAACGAACAAGGCGGTTTGGGCAAGAACGACCACACCGACAAGAACCGCAACAAGAAGGCCCTAGCTCGTGAGCCGGCTAAGAAGAAGTACCGCAACTTTGCCAAGAATAAGAAGCTCTTTCACCGGGTCCTCGCCGCACTGGACGACATCGAGCTCTCTGACACGGAGAACTGGAGTGATGCAAGCGAGGACGATCCGCAAGAGAAGGTGAAGGGCAAAGATGACTTCTCCGGCATGTGCTTCATGGCAGGCGCCATTGAAGTAAGCGACTCCGAGTTGTACAGCGACACGGATGAGGTACCCACCTACGACGAGTTAAATGCTGCCTTCTGTAAATTAGGCAAGTTTCATGCTAAGGCTAGGTCGAGGTGTTCTGAGTTAGAAAAGGAACTAGGTACCTTGACTCGGGAGTTAGCTTCACTTAGATCTTCTCCCTCCCGAGTCACTGATGACTGTACTTTGTGTGATGCTTTGCTTGTAGAGTTAGAGAACCTAAGGACTATGCATGATAGTGTGTTGTATGAACTAGATAGTCTTAGGTTGAAGAATGCTAGCAATGAATCTGTTGATACTCTTACGTAGATGCTAGTTTTCTTAATGCTCACTCTACTCCTCTTGTGCTAATTGCCCTAAATTGCTTGTCGAAATTGATGCCATGAGCGAACACCTTAGAAAGCTTTCGCTAGAAATGATGAACTTGAATTGCATGCTTCTAAGGACCCAATACTCATGTGAGGGTCAGAGGCAACTAAAACTTGACAATGATGCTTTGAATATCAAGTGTGATCAACTTGCTAAGGACTTACTAGTTAAGTCAAAAACTGGTTACTCTTTGTATGTTGGGGTTAAGGATGATGTGGATCAAATCCATGTCGAGCTTAGGAAGAAGTTAAAAGACCAAACCCTTAGGATTAGAGATGCTCCTTGTGTTTCTTGTGAGGCCCTCAAGATTGAGGCAGCCGTCTTTGAGGAGAAAAATGCGTCTTTGGGAGAGCTCATCTTTTTGTTCTTCTTCTTCTTCTTCCCCTTGCTCTTCTTGTGCCTCTTTCTTTCGAGATTGCCAGTATCTTATGAGCACTCTCGAGAAGTTTGTTGGAGGTAAGAAGAAGCTCAATCTTATTCTAGACCAATCCAAGATTAGTAGATTCAATCAAGGTCTAGGATTTGATTCCTTGGAGCACGCCGGGCGCATCCTCCCACCATTGTCGCGGCTCCAAGAGTGGTGAGATTGTGGTAGCTCCCGAGTGAGCACCACCAAGTTTAGGTCTCTTTGGGTTGTCCATAGGACTTGACGACTGAAGGGTGTTACTCTGCTTCCGTCTCTAGTAAGGCGGTACACATGCACCTTCCGTAAGAAGGATGGTCACCTAGTAGATTTGCTTGAGCACGCCAAGATCACTTGGCGTGGCGTGTTGTTGCTCTTAGGGGTATTCGTGGTCATCCCGGACTTTGAGTGCTCCTAAGGCACACACCGCTTCTAGACAGTTAGAGAGTCGCTGTTTTTGGGGCGTCCGGGACTCGATTTCCATCTTTGGTTCTTGAGTTTTAGTCTTGGAGTGTTCGTAGTCGGTCTTTCCGCCGTCCTTTTGATATTCCTCGTTTTCCCATCGAGGTAGATATCGTGGCGTAGGGTGTTTTCTGGTAGGAGATTTAGGAAGCCTCACTGGGGTGGCTCGGCTTTTGCACCATAGCATGCCAACCCAGTTTCAGCTCCTAGATCATCTACTAGAGTTGCTACTGATCTTGTTAGGGTTAAACGTCAGAGAGACACTCGAGTCCAGTCTTCTTCTATGGCTGGTACTCTGAGGCGTCGTGTGTTTCAGTATTGGGTTCCCAAGTCTTCACTCTATCCCAGTACTGAGTCATCTCTCTCTCTTGTGTCTTGATCAGGTTCGTCGGATGGGGAAGGGAGATGTTTGGATTGTCGACTCCGGTTGTTCTCGTCATATGACCGGAGATTCTCGATGGTTCTCTTCCCTAGTCCGAGCCCCTGGTGATGAGTTGATCACTTTCGGGGATGCTTCTTCAGGTAGAGTCATTGCTAAAGGTACCATCTGCATTAACCAAAATTTCATTCTTAAAGATGTTGCCTTAGTAAGTAAGCTGCAATACAATCTGCTCTCTGTTTCTCAGCTTATCGATGACTCTTTCGAGGTAAGCTTCAAGATTAATGCCTGTAGAATTCTTGATTCATCGGGAGGGTTAGTTTCTTGGATTTCTAGATTTGGGAGAGTCTTTCGTGTTGATTTTTCGCTTCTTCCGAAACTTCTTCGATGTTTGATTGCTTCGAGTCCGTGATCTCTCCTTCGGCATAGGAGACTTGGTCACATTGGTTTTGATCATTTGACCGAGTTAGCGACCACGATCTCATTCGGGTTTGCCCAAACTCAAGATGGTCAAAGACTTAGTTTGCTCTCCTTGCCGACATGGCAAGATGGTTCCGCTTCTCATCCTCCCGTGGACCAGTAGTGATGGTGATGCACCGGGACAGCTTTTACATATGGACTTTGTTGGTCCGGCTAGAGTGCGATCGGCGGGAGGGAAGTGGTATGTTCTTGTCATCATTGATGATTTTCTAGATACTCTTGGGTATTCTTCATGGCCTCGAAGGATGAGACTTTTCTCACTTGGGGTTTGGTCGATGGGTTGTCTATTGAGCTCCCGGTGCATTATGTGCTATCTGTGATGATAATGGCACGGAGTTCAAGAATTCCTACTTTGAGAGTTTTTGTGTGGAGTCTGGTTTAGAGCATCAGTTCTCTTCTCCTTACGCCCCTCAGCAGAATGGCATAGTGAAAAGGAAGAACAGGACCCTGGTTGAGATGGCCAGGACGATGCTAGATGAGTCTGATACTCTAGGAAGTTTTAATGAGGCTATAGCTATTGCTTGCCATGTTTCTAATCGCGTGTTTTTGAGAGCACATTTGCATCGCACTTCTTATGAGTTGAGGTATGGGCGAAAGCCCAGTGTGTCTCATTTTCGCGTTTTCGGTTGCAAGTGTTTTATCTTGAAGTCTGGTAACCTAGATAAGTTTGAGTCTCGCTCTTCTGATGGTTTCTTTCTAGGTTACTCGTCTTTTTCTCGTAGCTATAGAGTCTGGAGTGTTGATGCGCATAGGATCATAGAGACCTGTGATGTGACCTTTGATGAGGCTAGCCCAGAGCTAGACACGATGTTTGAGCTCTTCTTATCCCTCTGAGACCATCTTTGAAGAAGATAAGGATGATGGAGATGATGGTGTTCCACCGGATCCAGTCCCCTCTACACTTGAGGTGCCTCCTGTTTCTATTTCTGCACCTTAGGGAGACCAACCCTTGCCTTCCGACTCTCCTTCAGCTAGTGGCTCTGTTCCTACTTCTTCTGTTCAAGAGGTAGAGGCCACTTCTGTTGCTGGACCTCCCCGTCATATTCAGAGACGTCATCCTCCTGATCAGATGATTGGCGATTTGTTCGAGCGTGTCATTCGCTCAAGAACGGTCTGTCCTCTTCTCGCCTCCACTCGCCTTCGTTGCCTCCTTTGAGCCGAAGGATGTTTCTCATGCATTATCCGATGAGTCGTGGATTAATGCTATGCATGAGGAACTTGAGAACTTTGAGAGGAACAAGGTATGGCGACTTGTCGAGCCTCCATCCGGTCATAATGTCATTGGGACCAAATGGGTGTTCAAAACAAGCAGAGTGAGGATGGGGTTGTAGTTAGAAACAAGGCTAGACTAGTTGCAGGGCTTTTCTCGGGTTGAGGTCTTGATTTTGAGGAGACCTTTGCTCTCTGTAGCTAGGCTAGAGGCTATCCGAATCTCGCTTGCATTTTCGCATCCAAAGGCTTCAAGCTTTATCAAATGGATGTTAAGAGTGCATTCCTCAATGGCTATATTGAGGAAGAGGTTTATGTCAAGCAACCTCCAGGATTCGAGAACCCCAAGTTTCCGAGTCATGTATACAAGCTTTCCAAAGCTCTATATGGACTCAAGCAGGCCCCCAGAGCATGGTATGAGAGGCTCAAATCTTATCTTCTCAGTCATGACTTTAAAATGGGCATAGTAGACAAAACTCTGTTCATCAGACACCATGAGTCTCATTTTCTTCTTGTCCAGATTTATATGGATGATATCATTTTTGGTGGCTCTTCTCATTCTCTTGTCTCTCAGTTTTCTGATGTGATGGGTACAGAGTTTGAGATGAGTATGATGGGCGAGTTGAGCTACTTTCTTGGCTTCCAAATCAAGCAGACTCGGGAGGGCACTTTCTTGCATCAAGGCAAGTATACCCGTGACCTCCTGAGGCGCTTCGATATGTCTGATGGGAAGCCGGTGATGACTCCTATGGCCACCACTGCTGTCCTCGAGCCCGATGAGGATGGTGAGCTGCGATCAAAAGGAGTTTGAGCATGATCGGCTCCTCTTGTACCTCACCGCCTCGAGTAGGACATACATTTATTTGTGTGTGCGTGCGCTCGATTTCAAACTTCTCCTCGCGCCTCTCACCGCCAAAGCGGTCAAGCGCATCTTCAGTACCTTCGTGCTACCATCGATTATGGTATTTGGTACTCTTCTTCTTCTTGTCTATCTCTTAGAGCCTTTTCCGATGCCGACTTTCTCGGGTCAGAGGATAGATAGGAAGAGCACTTCGCACTTGCCAATTCATTGGTACTTCTTTTGTTTCTTGGTCATCTAGGAAGCGATGCAGGGTTGCACGATCCACCGAGGCCGAGTATGTCGCATGACCGATTCTTTGTAGCAGTGCTGGATGAGATCGACCTTACGGGACTATGGGTTAGAGATAAAGAGTGTGCCACTTTTACGTGACAACACTTCAGCTATTTGCATTGCTAAAAACCCAGTCTGACACATTCGGACCAAGCACATTGATATTAGATATCACTTCCTTAGAGACCATGTGGAGAAGGGAGATATCGCGCTTGATTCATAGAGAGTGACCTTGATTAGCGATATCTTCACCAAGCCTTTGGATAGCTCGCATTTGTTGCCTTGAGGAGTGAGCTTGGAGTCGTGAGCCCTTACGGCCTTTCGTGAGGGGGAGCTGGTTTGTATATTATGTATTATATATTTTCTTCCAGCATTTCCTTTCTTCTTCTGGGTGACTTTGGGCTTGTTTTCTTAAGTTGAGTTCACTCACTTAGACTTCTGGCATGCCTCGCATGGACCTCTTATCTTGTGCTTTAGGTTGCTATCATGCGTGATTAGCTGTTCTCTCATCTCTCTAGGTTGAGTTCCTTCACAGTCTTTTAAGTCTAGCAGGTTTTGGACCTCCTAGGTAGACAGGGTCTGTGTGCACTCCTTAGTTGGGATCTAGAGTCAACTTCCCTATGTCAGTCACTTGAGAAGATAAGAGCGAGTCTAAGCTGTAGTGAGTTTCTTATATCTTTTCTATGCTCTATAGCCATCCGGTTTTGCAGTTTCTCGATTTCTTCTCCTCATTATGTTTTTCTGGTTATTATTGAGTTCATTCGGGTTTTCTTTATGCCTAATCTTGATAATAACCCAACTTTAACCAGATTTGAGCTTAAAATTGATTCAATTGTTGAGGGGGAGTTTGGGAATCTGTTCATGCATTGCATTTAGACCGCATTTTCCGTTTTATGAGCCTTGTCTATTATGCATTTGACTCAATCTTCGTGAAATACATCATGCTATATCTTTCGAAGAAAATCACTAGCTTAGATATGTCCAAGTTCATTTATCAAGCTAATGTTCATTGAAATCTGAAAAACTTAAAAGCTTTAAATGAAAACTTGATGAAACATGTTGCTTTTACTTACTAAGTTTCTTCTCTAAGAGCTTTTACCATGAATTGTGAAATTTTGGAATTCTCTAGAGTCCCTATAGCAACTTGGGTAAAATTTGCTTGATCCATATTTGAGTCCTTCAGAATTGCTTATATGTGCTAAATTGAAAATAAAAAAAAACAAAAATTGACTCTTTTGTGCAAAATTGATCTCAGCACTTTATATTCTCGAGACTGCCTCCCATTGCATTTGGGATGAACTTGGAATATATTGTGTATGACCAAGATCATTCTCTTAAGAGTTACTCTTGAGATGATCGAAAATGGCTTGAGTCAATCAACAAAAAAAATGCAAATATCAAACACATAAGTGGGTAAAGAATGCAAATAATGTCAAACATTTGCACCCGCTATGTTTTTCAAGTCTTAAAGAAAATTTGCATAAATTGAAAAATGGGCTCGAAGGACCTTATATGCACTTCAAAATTCCCCAAAGTGTTGAGTAGGTTGAACTCTAGGTTTTCCATTTGATCCCTGAGTGGTTTTGTTTATAGTTTTGAAACTTTGCTAAGTTTTGCACTTGTCAAATCTTGCTAAAAATGATACATTTTCAAAACCTAGCTTATAAGCAAAATTTGTTATTTGCACTTGGACATGTCTTAGTTTGGTCATAATCTGAGATTGATAAGCTTGGTGTCATATCTTGTCATTATGATCATTTGGATAATCTTCAAAGCTTCCTTAGGTTGCGTTTCATGCATACATAAAAGAGGGAGAAAATTCTATTTTGATGTCTATATTGCCAAAAGGGGGAGAAAATTTAGAAAAAGGCATCATTTAAAATGTAGAAAAGGGGGAGATAAAAATGTGAAAGCTTGTTGGTTCTTATGATTTTTGTAAATCTTTGCTATCTCTTATGGATCATAATCACATTTGGCACTTATGATTGGTTTTAGAGCTTTTGTTGAAAACTTGCTCTTTTTATGGTCTTGCTCTAAATTCTTTCTGCCAACTTGGTCATAATTTTATATCTTTCTCTCTGGACCAAGTTTGGCTTTGCAATCAAATTGCTTTCTTCTTCTCTCATTCAAACTCAAATTTATGCCTTTTGTGTGGTTTGTCAATATACTCATCAAGGGGGAGATTGAAGGACCATGTGGAGGTCCATCCATGTTTGTGATGAGTATTTGACTTTATTTGAGCAAAGTGTGCTCAAGTTTGAGTTTGATTTGGATTGTTTTTCGAGCTAGAGCAATTTGAGTTCTTGTGTTGCAGATCGGTCGTCCAGGCCAGTGGTCGGGTCGTCCGACCAGAGTGGTCGGGCTTTGGTGGTTGAAACCGGTCGTCCGACCCGAGTGGTTGGGTCGTCCGACTCGAGTGGTTGAGACTCAGAGTGATTGAGTCGGAGACCGGTGAGCAGCACCTCGAGTGGTCGGGATGGAGACCGATGAGTCGGACCACGTGTGGTCGGCGTTTTCTTTGGTCGGCGTGAGTGTATATCTGTCTGTTGAGATGGATATGTGTTGTTGGACATTGCTATGTGATGTGGTTTCTTTGTCTATGATGGTTGCGGGACTTTGGAGCTAGGTCATGGTGAGGTGAAGGAGATCGGGACTAGTTTGGGAGAGCCGAGGTCCGGATGATCAAGGTGTCGCCAAAGATGGTGAGGCTAGGAGTAGTTGCAAGCCAATAAGACAAAGGAATGGATGAGATGCTAACTTGTAGCCGCTCGATCAAGGAGGACCGTTGGATCGCGGTCGGGAAGATAGAGTAGCGGTCGAGTTAGTATGATTTGAAAAGCGTGCAAAACCCGTTGTGTTGTTGGGTTTGGTCACCCATGCATAGCTATGTGAGTGGGTAAAATCTCAGCCCTTGATGGAGTGCTCTAGGGTTTAGAGGCTCATCCAAGGGTGGTAGGTGGTCCAAGCACGCTATAAATAGGCGGGGAGAGGGGTATCTCCCTGGAGGGGTTGAGCAGGTGAGGAAAGTGTACGTGAGTAGTTGAGAGTTGTTGAGAGTGACAGTGTAAGGATCAAATCCTAGCTCTTGGATGTTGGCTTAGGTTTGAAGCAAGACATCCAAAGGTGGAATTGATCCCAAGTCACTATAAATAGAGGGTAGGGCAGCCTCCCTCGGTGAAGGTTCTGAGGTTTTCTCTGCTCATTTGAGTTTTGCTTACTTTGTTGTGAGGCTTTGAAAACCTCTCTTCCAAAAATGAAATGTTCTTCATTTATGTTCTTGTTTCATTTCCCTTACGTATTTACATTACGCACTTAAATTCTGTTATCTAATTTCTGCATTTACTTACTTGCAATTTACTTTACGTAATTTGGATTTGCCTCATCTCCTTCTACATGCTATTGAGTCTTTGTTGAAATTCATGATTGATGAACTCTTCTCTGGATTCGATGCTTTCAATCATCTAGGCAATCCTTGTGTTCTTGTTGCAAGTTGTAAATCTGTGTGTTCTTAAAGTGCGTAAACGTGTGACTTGCAGTTCTTTAGTCTTGATTGGCTTCGGTTCTTGTTGCCAAGGATGAAAGATTCTTTGGATGAATCTTACGTAGATCATATCCCAATCATCTAGGCAATCTACAACCTCTTATATTGATTTTGCAAGAAACCAATTTTTATGCCTAGTAGAAGAGAGTGCCTTCAGATCGTGTTTCTATTTGTTTGAAGGGTTGTTTCCTCGTGTACTTACTTGCTATGATTTGTGGAGAGTCATCCAAGAATTTCTGACCATCAACTCCCACCAGCAAGTTAGGGGTGAGGTCTGTGTTCGTGACTCTGTTTTTGATGTTGCATTTGTTAAACTGAAAAGGGACGGAACCTTGGTATCAATTCCTTCAATTGATGTTTGAAATAGGTCCCTAACATACTTAGAGAGGCGCACACCAATTTTCACTGTTTTTGGATCAGCCGATCAAAAGTTACATCGATTTCTGTTTTTGTTATCGTGCTGATTTTACTGTTCACCCGAATACTATTCACCCCGAGTACTGTTCATCCGACCTCTGCATGTCGAGAGTACTATGCATCCGAGCTCTGTAGGTCGGGAGTACTGTTCATCGAACACTATTCACTCCGAGCACTTTTCATCCGATATCCGACCAGTGTTGGTCGAGGGTACTGTTCATCGAACACTATTCACCCCGAGTACTGTTCATCCGACCTCTGCAGGTCGGGAGCACTGTTCATCCTACTAGTAATGACGATCAGTTCGCAGTACTGTTCATCCGACCAGAGCTACCCGATCAGTGCAGTTTTTACCTTTCACCCGACCTTAACTAGTCGGAGTCTCTGTTCATGAAATTGCTTAATCGATGGTTCAGTTCTTTCTTTCTGTCTTTTGGTGGTTTGAATTCTAGGGAGAGAGTTTATTCGAAAATTTTATTTGGCTTCTATTCACCCCCCTCTAATCGCATTTTTCGATCTTTCAGTAGGAATGTGTTTTGAACCCCGTCAAAGACACAACCCGGACGTATTCTGCAAAATAAATAAATAAAAAACACGACACTGACGCGATTTGGCACAGCCCATTGACCGCTTCCCCTAGGAAGTCCAGTTGGACAATGGTTTGAGAAGAGAACAAAACTGAACAGGCCGGATGATCATCCCCTCGCTCATCTGGGTTCTTTCGACTCTAGAATTTGTCCGGTTGGATGAGAGTCCTGGCCAATTTTTAAAAATAATAAGTCCTTTTCCTCAACTATTGGCTCCGCTGATGCGTCGTCTACGTAGAATTGTTGGAGAGTTCGCACGGTGGATATGTCAAAACGTGGTAAATGGCAAATAGGATTCTCAATTTCTCACGCGCGAACTGTGAAGTAATCAAAGCTTTGGCTTACGTGTGGAGATGAATGGGGCTGAATGTGGAGGAGGAAAACGGCTGATTCGGTGAGCATCGATCATGGAAATCAAATTTACTTTAGGTTATATGCCGCTCATCTAAAACCCGCGTTAAATGGTCTCGAGGGTAAAACACCCAGTACTGACGGTTGAGAAGTGTCCAACATCTGGTATTGTAGTTAATGGTTGACACAGGAACAGTAGATAGGGTCAATCAGACTCATAAAAAAAATAAATTGAGAAGAAGGTGAAAACACTATAAAAAGGTCCAGTTGAACAAGTCGATGCGCAGCCCGCTAGGAAGTCGTCACTTTTGCAGTCGTCTCGGTTATTTTGTTTTTAAATCTAGCCTCGTACATATACATTTATAAATTTAACCATTTTTTCTATCGTGAAAGGTGTTACAAGCGACACCTGCGAGCCCGCGAGCGAAAGCATAGGAAGCGCGCTATCATGGCCCTAAGAGCTCCGGTGATTTCCTGCAGTAGAACATCACAAAAGGTGACAGATTTCATCTTCGGGAGTTTTTGTGGTCAAATGTTTTCAAAAAGCTAAATTTGTAAAATAAAAACGACATAAAAAGCTATAGTAGTGATGATTTCGTCCGTCAGCAGTCAGGCCGGGAGAAGGAGGACCCGCGGTAACGTTAGTTTGCCGTGCTCTCGTCCGACTCACAAGTCAACAACGCGGGCGCCCCGCCGGGAAGCTTCCAGAACCCACCTTCTCCCACCCCGTGACCACCTGCCCTCTCCAATCCGATCTCCTCCTCTCCATTTATATGCGCCCTCGATCGATCCCTCGTCGATTCTCTTCGGCTTCTTCCTTCCCCTCGATCGGATTGGATTAGCCGGTTGCGTCCCCCATGGCGTCCAAGCGGATCCTCAAGGAGCTCAAGGACCTGCAGAAGGATCCCCCCACCTCCTGCAGCGCCGGTAACTCCAACAAAGATTCACCTCCTGCTGCCATTACTACTCGTGTTGCTGCTACTTTCTCTCTTCTTCTTGTTAGTTCTTGCCCCCAACTCTTCTTGTAGATTCCACGGCGAAAGATTTGCGAGTAGTCGTCCTGCCTTTATGTTATGTATGTACGATGTGTGGGTTTCTTGGGACGCTGCTAGATCTAGCGATTGATTGGGAAGGATCCTTCCCCTAGGTATTAAATTGGATCATTATCTTGTGGTACATCTTGGTGCGGTGAATGATTTTTTTTTTAAAGTCGAGTGTGAAAATATGAGAAATTTCAGTGCTTCGTAAGGATCTGCAACTGGAAGGGAGGACGACTCACATACCCAGACCGGTGGTGGTACCGTTCTTGCAATATGACGCGTGTAAGCTACAAAATACATCCTGTTTTCAACTCTTTTTTTTTTGACGAGGAGATTTGTTTTTACCTGTCCCAAAACATTTGTTGATTCGACGAATAAAGCCATCGTTTCCAGTTTCCTCAGCCTACTGATAACCACCACAATTGATCAGGACTGCGTTGATAATCTGCAATGCTACATGCCTAACATCAGGGCGCCTGGTTAACAAAGTTGTTTCTTTGCTATGCACAAGTAACCAATCATTTTGTACTCATGGAATAGAACACCGCAACTAGCTGTAACAAGCATTGTTCTTGCCTAGATGTGGAGGGTACCTGTGAAGAAGATGCGCGATCGTAGTCAAGTTTTCTTGGATGTCCTAACCACATTATCAATCTCTTACTCCATTGTGTACAACAGCGCACTCTGAGAATTGGTATTTGAGTGCCGATGTATGACTAAAATGCTTACTTTTGTACACCAAACAGGACCTGTGGCAGAAGATATGTTCCACTGGCAAGCAACAATTATGGGTCCATCAGATAGCCCGTATGCTGGTGGCGTCTTTTTGGTTACTATTCACTTTCCTCCAGACTATCCGTTCAAACCACCCAAGGTATGGAGTCGATGTCACTTCCATTGCATTCATTGTTCTGAACATTATTGCTAGGAGTAAATAGGAGCAATGATATAAGATACTTCGTGGCCAACATCTTTTCCATTGCACTCATTGGTCAATCACAGCACTATCAGCCTTTCATGCAAACTATAAAATTGTCTAGGCCTAGCCTAGAGAGAGACATATGGTTCAATTTTAATCTTTTTCTTTTCTTATGTTCATTAAAAAGCACTATTAATCACTTGACTCGTGCACAAGCTAATGATATCATGGCTTATGTCTGTTTTGTGTTGAAAAATTGTCTTCCATGATGTATGCCCTAGCAAAAATTGTGATCATTGGATGGTGCTTGTTTGTTCAACCAAACCAGGAAAAGGCGATCCGGGGCCTGACCGTGTCACCCGAATTGAGATCAATGGAGCTATCTGTTTGTGCTTCTTGTCGTCTAACAAATAACTACTTTTTTTAGGAAAAACAGGAGGGGAGGCCCCTACTGTGATATATTAAATAAGGAAAATATGTACAGGCAGAGGGAGAAAGAATATACAAAGAGAGGAAAAACTAAGAGAAACTACTAAAACAAATAACTACTTCACAATCAGAACACATGTTATGCACTATAAATGCTTTCTGTGGAGGGACGGTGGACCTACGAGGGTTTCATGGCACTTTTGTTCCTGTTCTGTTCCGTGTCAGCACATGTTTTTTGTTAGGGATGACAACCCGATCTTTGCAAAGCTTATGATATACTTGAGCAAATCATTGTTACGAATCTAAGCAAATATGAATGCTTGTTTTGAGCTTGACAGTCACTGTAGCTAAGTTCTGATAAAAGTAATTTCACAGGTTGCATTTAAGACAAAAGTTTTCCATCCAAACATCAACAGTAATGGAAGCATCTGTCTTGATATCTTGAAGGAACAATGGAGCCCTGCATTGACAGTTTCAAAGGTGACTTGATCCTTCTTATTTTCATGGTTTTGTAACAAACTCGTTCATGCCAACTGTGTCACCCACATGGTGATATAGCCTGTCTAGAAAGTTGGAGGTCTAGCATTCTGTACAGCTTAGCCAAAGCTTATCCCTTCCTTGAACTTTGGTTTTCCAGATGCACCTTTATCTCACATGCTGATATTTTCAGGTACTCCTTTCAATTTGTTCTCTACTGACGGACCCAAATCCTGACGACCCATTGGTTCCAGAGATTGCACACATGTACAAGCAAGATCGGACAAAATACGAGTCCACTGCGAGGAACTGGACCCAGAAATATGCGATGGGCTGACATTGCAGGTCACAGGGAAGAAAGATGCCCTAGATATCTTCTCTTGTTATAACTAGTGTGCCGCTGTTGCTGTTCTGCTATGTGGAATGTACTGCCCTCTGGCTGAATTCAAATGCCTATTTATCAGCTAATAACAGAGTCTATAACGATGCACCTATCCAACAAATTAAGCAAAAATTGATAACTGAAACTTCAATTGTTCCCTTCCTGCGCCTGATATTTTTCTTGTGTGTTGGGAACTTCTTTGTTGTTTCCTGGAATCCTGCTCTAGTGGTGTTGTGGATGATTTATTTAGGTTCCAACTTCTACAAGTAGACATGGACAATTTGCTGTTCTTGTCACATTTTGCTTCTGGGCAGGGACCAAGAGATGCAGCGTCTTCAGTATCCATCCAATTTTGAATTTGGTACACGTTAGACTGTTTGATGTTTGTGTTGACCTCACCTTAATATAAATCTGTCTAATACTTTGGCATCATGAATTCCACTGTGGAAGAGCACTTTGCAATGCGAGTTTCACTGTGTGATGTAATAGCAATGGAGCGTGTTATGTCTAGTTTCAGATATTGATATGTACTCCAATACACACACGTCTTTGACAATTACTGCTTATTTCACGGAATGCCCTGGCAGATTGGCTATTCAGAGGTGGATAAGCTCCGTAGCATCTTTAAATCGACTTTGCGTTATCATGCATATTCATAAATCAAACGGTGACGCATCAAATTCAAATGGAAATTAGGCTCTTCCTCCCTCGGCATGGCTAATCTTTAGAAAGGACCCGTCATGACCATCCAGCAAAAGCTCCCTCGATCCTGGCCGAGGTACAGGAGATTACCGCTGTCAGTCAGAATTTTCGCATTTGTTTTGTTCGCCGCAGGGCTAACGTGTCGTGTGCGAAACAAGCTTAAAGCTTTCGTCCGTAGATTGGCAATGTTTAGCGTGGTTGAATGGTGATTTTCTCTGTACTTGTTATCTATCTTACGGTTACGGCTGTAACCCTGCTGCCTCCAGTCGATACAGATTGAGCTCCTGGTTCGAAAAAAAGAACTCGATTATAATTGTCACAGCTGATTGGTTGCTGAATCAACTATACATCAACAGACGCTAATTTTTTTAAAAAAGCATTAATTCATTGTAGTCGCCTACTATTGACGAATTTTTTTTCTTTAATATTTATTTTTATTCTTTTTACAAAACTATGCGTCAGAAAAAAATTACGAAAATGCCCCCCGTCGCCCGTGTATGGGGCGATCGCCCCATACACGGGCGATTAGCCCCTGCGCCCAACGGCTCCAAGCCACTAACCGTTAGCGCCGTCTGGTGGGCCCCCCTATCGCCCCCTACATGGGCGATCGCCCCATGTAGGGGCGACGGGCTTGTTTAAAGCCTGCGCCTCCCTTCGCCCGAGCGCACAGCGCAGCCAGAAGCCGAGAGAGGCAGAGAAAGAAGAGAAGAAAGGAAGAAAGAAAGAGAGAAGAGAAAAAAAAAGGAAAAAAGGTAAATTTCTGATTTTTTCTATAGTTATTTGTAAGAATTTTTTTAGAGATAATTGTAGGAATTGTTTTATAGGTTGCGTAATTAAAGTATCATTTAATATTTAGGACTTTGTTGTAGTATTTAGAAATTTTAGGATTGCGTAGTGTTTAGAAATTTTAGAATTGTATAGCTCTCGTGAAATTTAATGTAGCAGTTACTTAATGTAGTATCTAGTATTTAGAAACTTAATGTAGTATTTCACTATATGCAAATTTAATGTAGTATTTTGTATGTAGAAATTTAGTTCAGTAGAAACTATAGGTAATATTTAGAAATATAATTTATTAGGGTTGTGTATTACTAATTTTATTACGTAAATAATGTATTAGGCAATGTAAATAATTTTGTAGTATGATCAATGTACGTTTTGTAGATTGTATTTTAGAGTAATATTTTTTTGTCGGACGTTGCAGCATGTCGGAGAAATTGTATTTCCAAATATTTTATGGAGATGGGGAGATAGCACAGGGGGCGGATGGGGTGGATCTATCATCATTTTCAAGAGTCGTACGGGGCATATGTAGACCGAGCGATAGGACATCTGAGGGTTTGTTGGAGTGGATGTCTCGGATGTTGATTTGGATGCCCAGTGTTGGTTGCGGGTCGAGCAGAGTGAGCGAGCGCAAGACCGTTTTACGGAGAGTTGATTCCTATTAACTCGGCGTCAATATGGAGGAGTTATGTTGGTTTTGCTGTAGAGCGGGTTGGCGCTCATGTTGTTGGTCTGATGCTACCCGGTAGCTCCATCGGTGTCGCAAGTTCGTGATGTCGGGGTGGACATTACGGGAGGGACGTCAAATGTAGAAGGATGCGAAGAGCAAGGCGACGAGGAGCCGGAGGCGAGGAGCACGAGGCTGGCGGTGGCGAAGGGACCGGGGCAGAGGAGACAGCGGTGGAGGCGCGAGGGTGGCCGACGAGGAGGAGGTGGAGGACATTGTTGACTGATGGAAGAGGAGGACCGTGCGGATGAAGAAGTCACGATGGTGAGCACTGACGAGGAGGACAACGCCACGAGGTGCCTATCCTCGGTGCGTGGACCAATTACAATTTCGAAGACCTAACAATGAATGAAGGAACATTGATGCATGGGAGTATCGTGAGAACGAGGTGACGGAGGGCCATATATAAAGACAAGGAGGCTGTGATGGATGCGGTGAAATATTGGGCAATGTCTCTCCGGCAATTCGGGGTTGTGAAGTCCAAGCAAGAAGGACTACGACGTGAAGTGCGTGAGTTGATTCGTGCCCATGGCGGGTGCATGCATACCAGGGAAGTGGAAGGACTCTGGAAATGCTCCATAGTGATTGAGCATAAGCTGCGAAATGGAAGAAGCGAGCAGGACACCGCAATCTGTCGTCCACTTGGGTGGCAAATGTGTTTTATGGTCGATCGTGGACAATCCCCATCCGCAGCCTCGATCTATTATCACGGCCGTGGAGAAGAGGTTTGAGACAAGATTAGCTACGCAAAGGCATGGAGAGCAAAAAGGACGGCTCTGGAAATACGGTTCGGGACGCACGAGGCTTCAGACGAGAATATTCCACTTGATTAGGGCAATCGCACATAGGAACCCGGTACATCCATCGACCTTGCGGAGTTTCCTGCGGGTGGTGTGTGCACGTGAAGTGGGTATTGCGGCGTGCATTCTTCGCCAGGCGCATGCATAAATGCGTTAAGACCTGTCGCCGGTCCTTTGCATGGGCGCACGTTCCTCACGGGAAGTACAAGGGCGATTCTAAGCTGCGATCGCGGTGGATGCCAACAACCGTGTTCTACCGGTTGCGTTGGCATTCGTGGAGAAAACACGGAGAGTTGGTACTGGTTCCTTGAAAGAGTGAAGCTAGCGTTCTCGACAGTTCGATGTTTGTGTCATCCATGACCAGGCATGCGAGGTCATTAAGGGCGATCGTGGATATGCAACAAGGGTCCGCCGTCGTGGGAGCAGCAAAGTGGCGGACACGAGGAGCGGTGGTGCATGAGGCACATGGGTGCCAATTTTTCGTCGATTCGGGAACAAGGAGCTTATGAACATGTTCAAGCGCTGTGCAAATAGAACCAACGGAGGAAGTTCGACGCGCTTTGGAAGGCGTTGGGCGAACTAACGAAGAAGCAATCAATGGATCCTGAGGTACCGCTAGTTCATCAAGGAACCCGATGGTGTACCATGAGCAGGAGAGGACCCCACGCCTTGTGCGCACGCCGCAAGCAGACCCCCAAACCTCGGCGAGGCCGGTACCAAAGATAAAGAGTTTCACCGATTGGATACGACATGAGCTTTTGGAGAAATGGTCCTACGCATGACGAGGGCGGCTCGCGTTATGGGATCATGACAACGAACTCGCGGAGATTTACAATCTGGTAATGAAAGGCACGGATGCCTTCCATGGTGGGTATAGTTGAGGTGTCTTATTAGGGACACAGAGATATTTCATTGAGCGATACAAGACCTCCACAAAGATGTATGTCGGACAATCGATCGTCGTACTCAAGCTGTTGTGTCTACCTACATGTCCAAGAAAACAAGAAAGGCACAGACACATCGGGTTACACCGAGAGTGGCGTGGAACGGAGATACCACGTGCATCTGCGGTGACCGAGGTCGCAGGGTGCCACCGGAGAGGACTTCCCATCTGTGCATACTCCGAGCGGTGAGCGCGAGTGCTCTGCCGAAACCACGCCGCTGACTTGCCGTGCTCGCTGCGTCATTGCCGCCGCCGCCGAGACGGATCAATCCGTCGTCCGTTCGTCTCCCGTACTACTACAAGCGAGCGTTCTCAACACGTGGCATCACGAGGTGTACGAGTACCGAGTGGGCGGATCGTTCACACACAGCCCCCTCCGGACCATCGATGGGTACCGAACATCCGAATGTTGAAGGCGAAGGTCGGACGTCGAAGGACAAGGCGATTCGAACGATATGGACGAGTCCGAGGCGCGCCGCAACCGCGGATAATGTAATTTTCCATGTTGTTCCCATCTTGTATTTTTCAATGGACCGTAAGTTGTGATGTAAGTTGTAATGATCGATGTAATTTTCAATGTACTAGTAAGTTATTTTTCGCATCATGTAATTCTTGATGTACTAGTTAGTAGCTATGAGGATAATGTAATTCTCGACGTTGTGTGCCTCGTCGAACATGTCGTTGTCTTCGTATGTTTGTAATATGAGTTTTTTTGGCTCTCGCACTTCGTTGTATTGTTTGATGAGTATGGTACAATTCGTTATTTCGCATTTCATTTGTGTGCACATGTAATTACCGATAAATTTGTTGTATTTGCTTTCTAACAGCCACGATGGCGCGACCTTGCCTCGAGTCTTTGGGCGTGACCGTCGATGCGACCACCGGTCTAGGTACTCCGCAGAGGAGAACCGAGAGCTAGGGACACTCCGACCTCGGGTGCCCAACGAGTCGCGCCGATCGACCCACGCGGGTTCCACGGTAGTCGCCAACGCTTGCACTCTTTACGTACATGTACTTACCGTGAATGCAATTCTAACGACGCAATGCACTACATGCGAGGTTGCGGCGGTGGCTTACTTCCTCTTTGTAGGATGGTGGAGCGGTGGATCGCCCGTTAGCGGGCAAGGAGGCCCGCGGTTCGGCACGATCGGTCCTTGCTGGCCGCACTCGTGGACCGGTGGAGACCGGAGACGCACATGTTCCACCTTCCGTGCGGAGAGATGGCTCCGACGCTGCGGGACGTCTCGTACCTCTTAGGCCTCCGTGTGCGGGTCGGCGATCGTGCCGCACGACGCCTCGAATCACGTGGCACGCCGAGTTGTCGGCGCGTTTCGCCGCGGTGCAGCGGCACCCCCGGGCAGCCCCCTACTAGCCCCTTAGGGAGGCTGAACGCCACGGACCGACGAAGGCGTGGCTGCTTCAGTTCACGGTGAGTACCTCTCTTTGAGAATTAAAATAGAAGCGCTAAGTTGTCGATAATGTTTGTTGCGAACGCCGCAGCTCGGCTTCTCCACACCGACGCGGAGGAGGCGGACGTGGCCCGCCACTTGGAGGCATACCTCCTGTTGTTGTTCGGTTGGGTGATGTTCCCGTCCTCCCACGAGAACACGGTGGACCGTCACCTGATCGAGTACGCCCAGCACATCGCCGACACCCCGGTGGATGAGGTAACACACTCAGTTCTAATCTCATCTCAGCGGAGCACGTCTAACTCCCCCCTTGTAAACAGGTGATGCAGTGGTCGTGGGCCTCGGTGTGCTTGCGGCGACGTCTGAGGTCTGCGTAACGCCGCCGTCTCGGGCGAACGACGCGACGATGTCGTTGCGCCCTACTCCTCGATTGTGGTCTTGGGAGCGCTTCTCCGTCGGCGGCAGCGTTGTTGACACGACACCGCACTCGAGGACCTTTACGGAGACGACCGGTGGGTGGCCCACCATGGGCCACCTCGGGTCCGACGGCGGTATGCTCCTAGTATCTTTTTCCCCACTAACGCACTTCAATAACCTTCGCCATTTCTTATTTCCTCGCGGCGGAGGTTCGCGCACCGACAGTGAGGAGGTCCTACCAGAGTTCGTTCGAGTTCGACCGCCTCCACGACGAGGGCGTGCGGTGGGCGCCATACACCGCGACGACGCCCACGCCCGAGCACCCAGCGGGTCTCCGTGCTTTGCACGCGAGATGAGGCCTTTCGCTCACCCGTAAGGTGCTCGTCTTTGACCTTTGCGTCGAGTACTACCGCCACAGTCTTTGCGGCGATTCGGCTGTTCGATCCTTTCTTTGCCGCCTCGTCACGTTGTCGCACGTGGCGCTCCGTGTACTGCCCCGATCCTACTACTCCGCATCTTTGCGAAATTAATGTGGTGTGTACTTATCGCTTTTGCATTGCGGGATGACCCGGATGGGTCTTTGCGGTGGGCTCTCGATTCGCAGATCGTATGCAGCCATGGGCGTCTGATGGGGACGCGCGCTCGACGAGAGGTCACCGAGAGACCGGCCGTCGACCATGACATGTACGATCGGTACATGGAGTGGTTCGCCCAGCAAGACTCGCCTCGGTGGGGTACACACTAGCACCAGACGTCGACGACAGCATCCAGTAGCGGACACGTACCCTTCACAGATGTCCCGGAGGACAATGCCTCGGTAAGTGTCGCAATCGAACCTACATGGGCACGTCTTTTTCATGTAACTTACGTAATAACAATCGGCGTTACATGCGGACTCGGCTCATGGCGGAGAATGAGGTGGAGGCGTGTCCATGTTGACGCGCCTCTGAGGGCATCTGGTGACCACCGCCGAGTCCGAGACAGCTTGGGGTCGGGTCCTCGATGCAGTGAGGCGGTTGGCTCGCTGGCCACTGCCGGGCGCGGAGAGCGTCGGCGGACGCAGACACCACGCCACGTCGCCCCCACCTCGCCCTACCCGTCGGTTCCTCGCTACGCTCCACGCAGCGGAAGTGGGGATAGCGGGTGGGAGGCTCCTCCGTCTCGCCCTACCCCGTCGGTTCCTCGCTACGCCCCACGCAGCAGCGGTGGGGCGATGGGTCTGCAGAGGCTCCTCGTCGTCCGCGCCCGGCGAGGACCCGAGGTGGTTTCGGCGACGACGACCACGCCGACGGCGAGTTCGACTGGAGGAGTACCTTTCGACCGACTACCTCGATCCTCTCGGCTCTCGGTGCGCCGCCACGGACTTAGCCTCGCATTGCGCAAGACTACTCACGCCGCGCAGGCCGCCTAGAAGGGACGTCCGTCCGCCGTCGCCACTCACCTACCCCACGGGCCAGATTAGGAAGCGTGGCCGTGATTGACTTGTTGTACGGATGTATTTTTTGTAATGGCTTTACGTTCAGCAGCACATTATATAACTCTCCGAGTTAGTAACATGACAGCGTTATCACTTTAAATTGTTCAAATCATTTATGCATTGCTTGCCTATGCCACACGACGTGACAACACACCAACGTCTCGGTGCACCTATCGCCTCTAGTAGGGGCGATCGCCCTAATGTGAGGTGATCGCCCTAATATGGGGCGATCACCCTAATATGAGGCGATCGCTCCATACCCGGGCGATATCTGCCCTTTATAACATTCGTTCTCACAAGCGGTCTCGCAACGAATAGCGGAAGAAAGAATAGAGGGGTGAGCATCAATCAAAAATGCCGAGGCGTGCAAGTGCAAAAGGTAAGGGGAAGGCAAAGGAAGAAGCAAGTGCATGCCCATGAATTTAGCGTACCAAGATCTCTTCCTACCTCGTGGGTCAGAGCACCCATGTGTATGTGCGGAGATCTTTGCGAGCTTGTCCGCTCTTGGGAAGTTTCAAC
This sequence comes from Otatea glauca, assembly GCA_036346275.1. Taxonomy (NCBI): domain Eukaryota; kingdom Viridiplantae; phylum Streptophyta; class Magnoliopsida; order Poales; family Poaceae; genus Otatea; species Otatea glauca. Next base: position 39,643,087 of record CM070721.1, on the reverse strand, counting down.
TTGGAAGATGAGGTATTGGAAGTGCCGCAACTACGCCTTCGATCCACGGAGAAGAGCACGAAGGATCGCCGCATGGTAACAATCGTGACGGGTTACATAATATTTGTGAATGAAACTTTGCTAATTTACGTTTCATGCGATCACCTCCGCCATCGTGTGAATTTGAGCGATGGTTTGATACGGAGATCAACCAGAGGACCAACGGCTTCTTGACCAAGCCAGCCGGGGCGAGTTCACGCGGCGGCTTCAAGAACAACGCGATGCGCGTGCGTGGAGGCATGTAGGAAGGAAGCGGAGGAGAAGGAGGCCGAGAGAGAGGAAGCGAGAGAGGCGCGGCGTGCGAGAAGCCCAGCGGGAGGCATGGGCGAATGGGAAGTGGCCTCGAAGCACTCGATGAGACGTCCCGTGTTAACTTTGGTTTTCTTTGTTCGTGGTACTCCTTTCGTTTTAAGTCGTAATAAAGAGCGGCCTAACCTTCAAGTGTATGCTCTTTGTCAGGAGGGCTCGTATATGTCCTATTGCTCCATAGTCCCAATTGATGTTATTTCTGTCCATCAAGATAGGTTATAGCATTTTAAGTTCATCTGATTTGATTTCATCGAGTTTGACCCTCGTTTGCGAAATATACGGCCATTTTGATGTTTTACCGATTGCATATTCGGACAACAATAAAATAGTGCAGCCTAAAGTAACATCTAAATATTTTTACATAATTGTAACCTATGTAAGCCCAAGAATGCAACAAAACTAGTTCTGTCAAATTTTGAGGTCGTTCAGACATTATTCTAACTGCTTGAACAATGAATGTTATAAAGGGTTTAAACTAGCCATCTTTGATTCAAAATGCAATCATATTTAGATATTTTTGCAAAAATGAAGTGCATAAGGTTGTGGTAACTTATTCTATTTATTTCATGATTTATGGATCAATACACATTATAATTCCTTCACAATCCATAGTTAGAGCCTAGCATTCGAACTCAAATAAAAATATTTTTCTGCAAACAACACATAGATTTTTATTTTACAGTCTAATTCCTCATTCCAAAATTTAAATTTAGAAACAAGTTTCACTTAATTTGGACACTCCTAGCAAAAGTTATAGGTTCATATTAAAAAGGCATATAGTAATTACAAAAAATAACAAAAAAAACAGTAACCCCTGTCGCCCAGCCTCGGTCTCATGGCGGCCCACACGGACGGCGTCGGGACGGCAGGAGCGGCTAGAGGCATATCGCCCGTGTATGGGGCGATCGCCCCATACACGGGCGACGGGGGGCTAGTTTTGTAATTTTTAAAATCGGACGCATAGTTTTGAAAAAAATAATAAAAAAAAATATTAAAGAAAAAAAAATTCTACTATTGACAAGCTGCAACCACATCCAGTCTCAGGCCCATACAGCCAAGGGACCTATCTATTTGCCTCTTCGGCCCCTTTCAAGTTGAGCTGTACTCCCTTTCCTGTCAATGTTTTTTTTAAGAAATATGAATACATAATGCATTTTAATTTTAATTGGGGTAAAGTATAAGGTTACTTCATTCCAGCCACTACTTTTAGATGACGAATTGGATAAAGTTCAATGCCTTGTGATTGGATTGAGAACTCCGGAAAGAATAGAGATTAAAGATGGCAAGGGAAAAAAGGTAAACTTTAAGGGCATCTTTAGAACACAAGGAAATGGACAAAATATAGGAATAGGAAAGAAATACAGATGCAAAAAAATAATAATTAAAAAACACAGGAAATATATAAGATGAGTTTCGAACACAAAAATAGGAGAAACTCAAGAATGTTGCTAGGAAAGCGGATATTATGTTTTGTGGTAAGTAGTATAATATGCTTTGTAGTTACGAAGACTTGTGCTAAGAACGTGTTTTTGATGAAGTAAACAATATTCGTTTTCTGTAGGAAAACAATATTTCGTTGCAACAATCTATACATGTCATGTAATTTGAGGGCCACTTTGATTCACATGGTTGTAAAAACGCAGAAATAGGAAAAATGTAGGATTGCAATGTCATGGACTCTTCAATCCTATAGAATTGAAAACCACAGGAATTTGCAACAATGTGTTTGATCACACAATAGAAAAAAATGCATGAATTTTTAGATTAAATGATTAGAGAGAGAGGAAGAGAGAAGGTGCATTGGAACTCTCAAAGGAATTGGTAACATGATGTCAAATCTCATGCTAGAATTCTTCTAAAACTTATTGAAAATCTACCTTCCCTATAAAATTCCTTTGAAGCAATCCTATAAACCAAACACCCCTCGTAGGAGGTTTCCGTTTTAGATTGAGTTCCTCCATTTTTCCATTGAAATTCCTTTTAATCAAAGAGGCCGTGATGATGTTTCGATCTATCCATATGGCCATCAAATAGATTATTATTTTACTAAAACGGCTGTGCTCTAATTTGGTAGTCCCTGGAAGTTGCAATGTTGATTTGCCTTGTCTAGAGCTAAGGAAAGAAAAAAAGAGGCCAAACTGGACGTTTAGATTCCTATGGTTATTTCCTCCAATTTTTCTATGCCCCAATCCTCCATTACACTTGGGTGAACAATTCAAAATCCTATAGGAATTGAAATCCTCCACTTTTCCTACAAAATTCATACAATCCCAATACCAATAAGGTCTATTGAGTCGTGGCAATTGCTTTTGTTCACCGACCACAAGCAGGAACAAGATTCGGGGACAAATCAGTGAAAGATTTTGGGAACATTTGTTGCCTGCTCCGCCTTTACAGCCTGCATGAGTTGTCTAACAGACATGAGAATTATGAGATGTGCCATGAACTCAAACAAATTTGAGATGGTGTTATTGATGCCAACCACAGAAAACTACTAGAAATGACAAGAGGTATTGGGCGAATTGACGGTGACACTCGGCTGCCAACGGCGACATTAGAGCCAAGACAACATGAACAACAGTTACAGCAGTAGCTGTCATGTTCATACTTGCTAGGCTGGATGCGAATGTAATATCCTAATTTGCAAATGTTATTCAATTTCAATTTCCTTTTTCAAAGTGACATGGATGAATATTTTGCCATTAGATGATCGGTATAACAAGAAGTCTCTAAACTACAGATACGATACTGTAACGTTTTTTTTTTGCTTCGACACAGCCTCCAAGTTCTTCTTTAGCCCTCGTATTTCTCTGATGTAGTTGTGGAGTCGGTCAATGACTAGAGCAAGGAACAAGGAACATACTGATTCCTCAAAAAACAGATAGAATACTGAACTGAACAGTAGATAGCATGAACAGCTCTATTTGAGTACTACAGGAAGAATAAAAAAAACACTACAGGAAGATGAACCCCTTCCTGTGCAGACCAGAAGATGCTCAAAAACATATTTGTTCCTTTTCTTCATTTATTACAAAGTAGGTTCCTTCTTCATGCTATATTAGTAAAAGAGTGAATTTCGAATTTCAAGAAAAAGAGACATACATACCTTCTACCAAGGCAAAGCATGGAATCCCCTCTTTTCCAAAAGGTGAGCTTAGTTTCAGACAAGAACATCATTGATCTAGATCTTCATTATGATTGATCTCACAAAAGAAAAAGGACCCCTGCATTATCAAGCAATTCCCACTTTTTGCATCTACACGTGTCCTACCAGCCCTTCTGCTAGAGAACTTGAAACAAAGGTTTGTCATGACACCTGAAATAAAGATTCCATTTCGATACTTGAGAGAAAAGGAGCTTCCAAATTAGAGGAACCTGTTGTGTTTCAGTACAAATTTTGCTATCAACTCGTTCCTACTTGTATGAGAGGCATAAACTGGCACTACGTCATTTTGACATAACATAATACAGATTACAGGTACAAATGATTGTACTCATTTACGCATATGATGGCTGATGTTACAAACAGGTAAAGCCAGGAATCAATAAAGTGATAAAGTGACTAACATCTCCAAAAGAGAGGCGAACATATGCAAAGAAAAATTGGTAACAAAACGATGTGAACAACAAGACACAAGAAAGAGCAATACCAAACTCAACCCATTAAAGACTCGACACATGAATCACATTATAAAAATGTACATGTACTATGTCTCCATTTTATACAAATCCAAAGCTGAACTTATCAGTTAAGCAAAGAACCTTTGATCCTTGACAATCGTCGTAGAAGCAGGGAATGAAGTATAATGTCAAGAAGGTCCAAGCTTGATTTGCATGTCCAGCTGCTGGTGAGGGAACACTGATTCGTAGTTCTGCACCAAGCTCATCCCATCAAAGTTGTTAAGCCATGTCCATTATTGCACCACAATTTGTGTCACAGCACCCCCAACCAAGAAATCCAAATATCTGGAAACCCAAACATTAAATCTGTCGCCCTGGTACCATATAAACATAGCAATGACAAAACTGCAGTCCTTAAACAGCGATTATGGGTTAGTTGAACAAAGGAAACAGGCTTACAAATTCTGCCAGTCCATCTATTGCCAAGCTCAAACCATTTAAAACTTGTGCGGTACAACTTCTAACAAAGAAGGTAGACTGTAGACCAGCCCATCCAAAAGAATGAAATGATTAGCACTCTAACAAAACCGACGAAAATTGAGAACAGAACAAAACTTCCTGTACAAGAAAAAGTCTGATGATTCTTCAACCTCTAGCTAATAACACTTCCAGAAGCTTTTCTTCACTTTTCTTTCCTGATCTCCCAGAATGAAAACGATTATCAATTCTCCTATATTGGATTGTTGGAGTTTGTTTACCAAAGGCCACTTGATGCAGCTGCAAGAAAGCGAGCATACTTACTGCAAAAACCGTAGCATTGCCCAGCACACCACCAATCTTCTCCAATCTTAAAGAACTCTTGGCTAAAGCTAAACTACAGGTTATAACCCGCACTACCATGTTTGAGCCATGTCCCTTGGGGTCCTCATTCTCCCCTGATTGACTGTGTGTCCCATAGACATCTTCCGGCGAGACAAATCGGCTCTTGTCAAGCACATCACCCACGAAAGCCAAGGCCTCCTCAATGACTCCATGCCTCTTCCCTCTATGTTCAGCCAACCTTGTAGCAAGGAGAATACGACTTTGCTGCATTCTAGCTATCGCGGCATCACGTTCTGCCCGCTGTTGTAACTGAACATTCTGCGAACCAATGAGACACAAATAAGCAACATGTTCTGATATCATTAGGCTAAACCTCAATCTGGTATGGTAGTAAATTGTACATTTTATGCTTGAAACAAAATGAGGTACAAAAGGACAATTTTAACAATCAAGAGTTCCTATTGATACCTTAAAAACAAAGGGCAAAAAGCAAGCTACATGGCTAACCACCTGTACCAATTGCGTGTCTTCGTACCATTATTGGCTATAAGCATAAGGGAACGAGAGGTCCCTATTCAACAGGTAAGATACCCCACGCAATTCGACTACTGATAGAACCGTATAGTGAAGACACATGCCAACAGCAGCGCCAACTAACATCCACATTCTAAAGTGAATTTGGCTTATAGATTCCAGCCCATTTGGACAGGAGGACAAAATGGCTAGAGAGAACACGAAGACTGGCAATAATGAGACATGAGGGAGACAAACAGCGAGAGCTAACAAACAAAAGGCAGCATCCAACCCACAATGATGTGGCAGCAAGCAGCATTTGTGGATCCTCCCCACCCGTGGAACCGTTAAACAAGCAACATTTGTGGATCAAACACATGCCCATCTACTGTTTATCTTGTTGAAGAATTAAAATGATATGATAGGGTGTATTAATATAGGCAAAATTACGAGCTATTCATTGCATTATTGATTTACGAATCTATGCGGTGAGATCAGGGCAGTGTAGTTAGCTCCCAAACAAGAAGAATGTGTAATTATGCAAGCAAATACATGGATTACCCTCCAACACAACCCGATCCCAAGAATTAACAGGAATATGTAGCGTTGATATATAATCAAATGGAGATGGTTCTTGTAAGTCCTAGAAAGAAAATTATCTCAGAGGGAAGGAGTATTGTCACATAGAACTTGTTTGTATTGTACTGACAAGGAGGAAGTGGAGGTGCCCCTCGAGGTCCTCGAGCGCCGCGCGGATGGCGTGCAGGCTCCGCGCGTCCGCCGTGGCCGCGGCCGAGTCGCCGTCCTCCCCTCCCTGCGGCCACCGCCCCTTGACGACCACGCGCCCGTTGGGAGCGCAGCAGTGACAGCCCGGGAGGGCGCGGCGGCGGGCGCAGGCGGAGAGGGAGACGATGGCGTGGCTGAGCTTGTCGTGGAGGTCCCAGATGCGCTCCTGCAACGCCTCCGCCTCCTCCCATCTCATCTCATTCACACGATTCGCTCGTCGCACGATGGGTGGAGCTTCTCTCCTCTCCCCCTTCTCCTCTCTTCTCTCTTTTCTGTTGAGATTTCTTTTTCTGTCTCTTTCGTGCTATCATTAGGGGTGCAATCGACTCGGATTCGGTCGGATATCGCCTTTTCATATTCTAAACCATATTTTTTGTCGGATTCAGAGTCGAATACGGATACTGCCGGATACGGATACGGTGCGGATAATATCATACGCGGATTTGAATCGAATACGGAGCGGAATCGATACGATACTGGATAATTTTTTGTCGGATATCACATAAAACACACATATAACACTGATTGATCAATCGTATGAGTTTAAATTTGTCTTATGCGTGGGTGCTGTTCAGAGCATGTTATGAGTGTGTCGATAAGTGTAACATTTTTCATTGCTCTTCTTGGATTTGCTAGACTGTTTTCCTTCACCTCCGTCCCTCTCCGCATGCTCTGATCCTACATTTTCAATAGTAGAATCAAGTGTCTGCTTCTGGTCGGTTGTCTCAGTTTCTTTCCCTTTCTTCTTCTTCGTCTTGTCTTTCTTCAAATCACCTTTGCTCGTATTACCCTCGACATGCTCCGAGCATAGATTTTCCACCAGAATCAACTGAACCATTCACCTTGTTCTTCTTCTCCTTCCTACGGCCCTTTCTCTTTCTTGCTCTTGTGGCCTCGTTTCTCCTCCTCGATGCCCATTACAGTCTTCTCATCGCCATTTTTGGGGCATCTGCAGCTGAATCAATCTCCATTGCCTCTTTGCCGCTACGGCGCTTCGACTCATCCTTCGATTTCAATTGTTTCGACCCATTTTAAATCTTTTACATATACAAATAATTATTATTTCAACTAATTCACTAAAATTCTATTTTTCTTGTTTTTCCCTTATTTTATTTTTCTGATAATTTATTAGTTGCAGTTGTTTTACATGTATTAACGTATAAATTGCGTTGAATTTATTTTTCTGTGGTTAATTATTCGATTTTTTTTCAGAATTTTTTTCCATTTTCCTATTTTTTCTTTCTTTTTCTTTTTTTCTTCTTCCTTCCAGACTAACGTTCCCAGTTCTAGCTTCTTTCTTTTCCTCGTTCTGCTCCTCTCTCCTTGCTATTTCTTCTTGGTTCTTGCTTTTTCCTTTTCTACTCGATTGGAGACGGAGATTTGGCCGGCTTCCCGCTTCTTTCCTTCGTGTCCCCGTGGCTTGGTTCATCGCCTAGCCTCGACTCCTCGCTCCCGCCGCACTAGGGCGTGTTGCACTCGACCGGACTCAGCTCTCCTCCGGCGCTCCTCGCCAGCCCTTGGTCCCCGCCACGCCGGCTCGATCAGCAAGGCCGGGCGCGCATGGACTCACGCTGCCCCGCCTGGTGGGCTCGATTGAGGTTGTGGGGAGAGGCGCTAGCACCTCCTGCTCCTGCTCGGGGGACTCCTGCTCCGGCGGCGCCGATGGAGCTAGCAGCACCGGTGGCGGGTCGTCGGGGATGGGGTTAGGGTTTGGTGGGTCCAACGCGGTGGTAGGCATCGCCATGGAGGAGGGGCAGAATCGAAAGAGATGCGGGCACACGCAACATGGGAGACGGGACACGGGAGTGGAGTCGGGAGACAATGTGTTACGGTCGGATATCCGAAAAATTGTAACCGGATATATCCGAGAAAATGTTCGGAATATACCGATCCGACGGATAGCGATCTCCCGAATCCGAAATAAAGTATCCGAATCCGATACCGAATCCGAAAACTATCCGAAAAAATTATCCGAATCCGATCCGAATACATCCGGGAAATAGAACGGGAATCCGTAATTATGCAATTCCTTCCACTATAAATGTGGTCTAGGAAGATTTTCTTTCGGTTATCTCATATTTGTTTTATACCGATCTTATTGCACATTACCTTTTCTTTAAACAGATCTTTATCAACTATCTAATCGGTTATAAAAACTGTTTAGATCTATCTTACTGATTACAGTATCAAATATGCTGGCACGCCTAAGACCCTTTGAACTCTATTTTCGTGCGTGTTGAAGCCAAACCTTTGAACTCTACATTCGCATATGTTGAAGCCGATTAACTATTTTTTTTTGCGTTAACACACTTTTGGCACGCCCAGTGGGACCCGATAACTTCTTCAAGAAAATCGTTTCCCCCATCTAATGTAATTTCTGATTGCATAATCGTCCCAATAATGGACAATTTAACTCTAGAACAACGAAAAGATATTAAGAGAAAGGTCGCGCTTGAGGAGATGATGTTAAATTGCTATCAGAAGACCCGACGTGGTGTTACTCAGAAGACTGTGCTACCATTAGTGAATTTCTTCCACGACAGGGAGGCTGCAATTGCTTCAGACGATAGGCCAGTAAGTCAATACATGCCTACACAGGATGAATTGTCCGATATGATTAATCAATCTGTGCACCATGCTTTGATTAACCAATCATTGGCTCTAGTGACAATGCTATCAATGATAGCCAACAACGTCAAAGCCTTGGCACAAGAGCTAGTATTAGTAGGGATAATGCCTCCACAACTTTAGTGCATGCACAACTGTAGCTATTTCTAAGTCATATGTTGGATAGTTTTCCTTATGGGGTCGCAATTGCTGGGAGGCATATGCAACTACATTGCTTTCTTGCATCAAGACACATCCAAGTCTCTGTCTTAAAGCATCGTAGAAGATCTCAAAGTCTTTCTGAATATCCGGTAGAATGAGCACTATGGCTATAGTCAGTCCTTTCTTTAATTCCTGAAAACTTTGCTTACAAGCTTTGAACCATTCAAACTTCTTCTCCTTTAGCAACTAGGTAAGCGGTCTGGCAAACTTCGAGAATCCTTATATGAATCTTTGGTGGTATCCTGCTAAACCAAGAAAACTTTTGATGTAAGGCACTGACTTAGGTTGCCTCTAGTCGATTACACCTTTCATTTTTTCGGGGTCCACTGAGACACCTCCTGCAGAAATCACATGTCCTAAGAATGCAACTTCCTTCAATCAAAACTCACATTTATTGAACTTGGCATACAACTAGTGATTTATGATCTTTTGTAACACCATCCTCAAATGACCTACATGTTCTAATTCATCTCTGGAATAGACAAGAATGTCATCTATGAATACCACCACAAACTTGTCTAGGTATTCCATAAACACTTTATTCATTAGGTTCATGAAGTAAGCTAGTGCATTGGTCAGACCAAAAGACATAACTGTGAACTCATAGAGTCCATACCAGGTAACAAAAGCTGTCTTCGGAATATCTTGTGGCCTTATCTTCAACTGATGGTATCCAGATCGATCTTGGAGAAAATACAAGCTCCTTTTAGCTGATCAAACAAGTCATCAATTCTAGGCAATAGATACTTGTTCTTGATTGTGACTTCATTCAGGGCTTTATAGTCAATGCACAAGCGCAAACTATTATCCTTCTTCTTCACAAAGAGTACTGGCGCTCCCCAAGGGGACGAACTTGGCCGAACGAATCCTTTTTCTTGTAATTCCTCAATCTGCTTTTTCATCTCAGCGAGTTCATTGGGTAGCATACAGTAAGGTCTCTTAGATATGGGAGTCGTACCAGGGACTAGTTCTATGATGAATTCTACATCCTGGTCAAGCGGTATGCCTGGTAATTCTTTCGAAAATACATCTGGGTATTCCTGTACCACGGGCATACTTTATGTCGGGACCCGAATATGCAAATCTGGACCCTCTGCGTATATCATAATAGTCCAGGATCACGCTAGTGCACATAGGCACAACATATATGAATATCACAATCATACACAGCAAAAACATAAATAAAGACTTCATATATTAATTATAACATATTGATTGACCTTATGGTCAACTTATATGAATATACCGCGCAGGGTTAAACTAAGATTAACAAACTAAACTATAGTAGAATGGAAAACGTAGATGACCCCTCAGTATACCACAGGCAACTGACAAGGCTAGCACCCACTGTATACTCCAGGTACTCCTCCTCCAAAGCTGGTGTAGAGTCCTCAACTGATGGTTTATTGTTGGTAAGGGTGAGTAGTTAAAGCACTCAACAAGTTGTGCAGAGAATGTAATTCTAACATATCTATATGCAAGGCTTATTCCAATGGATGGCTAACATGGTTATTTTGCAATTAAGCAGCATTTATAAATGAATACAATAGGTAGATTGAAAGGATAGTAAAACAAATAACAATAATAGTAACTTTCAGCATTTCTCAAATAAATATGGCATACAGCCCTAAGTCATATTCCAAACTTTCCAATGGCATCCTACCTTCCCATCCAAGTTTTCAATTTATAAAATCTGACCTTTGACTGTAATTCTCGAGCATTGCTCAATACCGCGAGCATGGCTATCCAAATAGATTTTACACTCTGCAGAGGTTTATGCGCTTTACCCACATGACATGAACATCTCTTTGTGCAATCGATATTACCACACTTCCTTCGGTGTGCTGCAGAGAGATCATGACAAAGCCTTTGCAATGCTCTGACTTAACCCAGTACTACCTGCTAAGGTTTTAGCACTGATGGGACTGGTTACCATATCAGGGCCCCCACTCTTGCGCCATGTGAGTTTCATCATTCGATCGGACCTTACACCATCACTGGTAGTACCAAAGCTAAGACATTGCAAATTAATTATCTAGGTTCGTCCCATTCTAGACATGTGATTGCATGTTTGACTCAGTTCAAAGTCTTGCAAGGTTAACTCCTTAAGATGACCAGGCAAGACTTCCACATACCCTCTACCCTTCTGGTCCACCTTGGCACATTGCCCCTTGCCACTTGCCCCAATATAAAGATTACTCCCTTAGTTGATTACTAAGCACCATGTGCCATCAACAAGTCAACATCGTTGCGTGACAACCCCATCACTACAACTAAACATCATTATGTGACAACACCTGACACACCAATTTCATAAATATGTTCCATATTCCATTAATCAAGATTAAGATGATATTCCAAAGTCATGAGTTACACGTGGCATGGCTAAGCATACTATACACGGTCTAACCAACCCATGTTGATTTCTAATATTAACCAACTAGTAATGAACCATCCTAGGGTGAAATTTAATCAAACCATACAAATGACAAGGTAGGGTATAATTCAATTGAGTAGATTAACTAGATCCCAAACTATTCTGAAAGAGTTGTGCACATAAAATATCATGCATAATGTAAATCAACACAGCAATTTTGTAATACTGGGTTCAACATGATCAAAGCACAACTTGTCTTGGAAAAGTTCTTATTCTTCTTCTGGACCTTGATCTTGGTTCAACGATTCCTCCTCGGACGCTCCAAGCACTTCAATGTCTACGTGTAATAAGAGAAAACACGAAATAAATACCAAAATAGAGATAAAAAATCCCAAAAATCAAATAAAATTCACCATTAAATAGATCTCAATTTTACAAATTTTTATAAATTTGAATCGCCTAAATCGGAGCTCGTATGAGGGAGAATGGTGTCTCGAAATATTTGATAAATAAGTAAATACGAAAAATAGAAAATACCGAATTAATTAAATTATTTTTATATTGAAAATCTGATTTATTATGTCAGCACCCAATTTGGACTAATCAGAAGATGACATGTGACCCGGTCTATGGACTTAGTCCATCTGAATAGTTCAGTCTATCGTGGACTCGGCCCATGGACGCTTTGACCGACGATGCTGACTAGGACCACACGCGAGTGCTGACCAGTGTCCACGCAGACGAACACATCAGCACAGAAGATGACGTGGCTACCATGTGTCTGCGACGAAACAAGCCACGCAAGCGAGCGGTGCACGGAACCCTACTGACATCGCCGGTGAGCAAGGAGAGTACTTACGACAAGCTTGCGACCTTGCCTACGTGCTGACGCAGTTATCTCCCTGATTGGTGCATGGAAAAGGCGATGGCAAGCTCTTCTTCTCCGACGGCGGCGGTCTCCTCGGTGCGATGGTGTTACGGCGATGCTCTAGCTGATCCAAGGTGCGCACGCGACAGATATGGTGATTGTGAATCTAAATAGCCCGGTCTTGAGTCCTGCGACTTCCTAACGGCGGCAAATCGATGAGATTAAGCTTACGGTGGCGCACGAAAACCTTCACAAAATTAGGGCAAAGCACTACGATGATCTTGCTTGAATAAGAACGCAACCGGTGCGCATCTTATAAAAGCCCAAAAATCCTAAATGCGCACGGGCGAAGTTCGAGTCCATGGCGGCCACGGAAACCCTACTCCAAGTCTCCATCGAAGAGGTCGACTCACGTGGTGACACACCACATGATGAACGGCCACGATATTGGTATGCCTGGATCAATCCGGTTTGCTTGCAGAAACCAACGACTGCAATACTCCAAAGATTCCATAATGTCTGATTAATCCTAACCACTCATCCGGATCCAACGGCTTCAACACCCTAGGGTTTTATCAAAACCATCAACGTTCGATCCGAAATCAACAGCTGAGATCTAACGTTTTGCATGAAACTAGGCCGACCTACGGCAGTCGGGCCTACAAGGCTTCTCGGGTTGGCTCACATGAAATGGCCGAGCCCAACACTGTAGTTTAAGATTTAACAAGCTTTTCTATTTAAAATAATTCTCAAAAATAGTTTAAGCCAAAATAAATAGTAAAAATATCAGAAAAAAATCCATAAAAATTCTAAAAATATTTTGAGACATTTGGAACTCAATGTAAAATATTTTTGGTAAAAATTTATTTAAATTTTCTCATTATTTAAATAATTTTCGTAATAGGACATATTAAATAATAATTAATAAATACAGATAAATTTCAAAAAAATCCAATAAATTCAGAAAATTGATGAAAACAATATTAAATCCAAATACTCCAAAAATTGGGATGTTACAAACCTCCCCCTTAATAGAATTTTGACCCTGAGATTCAGGGCTAACTAATAATAGGTTAGGAAATTCCGAATTCAGATCTTCCTCACACTCCTAAGTAGCTTCACTTTCTAAATGGTTACTCCACTGAACTTTGCGAAAAGTGAGTAAACTTGTTTTTGGTCTTACGGTCCATCTCACCCAAAATCTTAATCAACTGCTCCTTATAAGTAAAATCTTCTTGCAGCTCAATTGCTTCTAACGGTGTTTGCTCTGTTGGAACTTTGAGACACTTCTTAAGCTATGACACATAGAACACATTAAGCACTCCTGCCAATGACTGAGGCAACTTTAACTGATAAGCACTTCTCCTTGATGGCTTAAGATTTTGAACGGACCAACATATCTCGGCGCAAGCTTTCCTTTAGTGTGAAACCTTTTAACTCCTTTAAGAGGGATAACTCTGAGATACACAAAATCATCTAGCTCAAAGCTTAACTCTCGACGACAATTATTAGTATAACTCTTCTATCTCGACTGAGCCGCTTTCAACCTCTCTCTAATCATAGCAATATGCTCTTCGGCTTCCTTAAGAATATCAGGCCCAAACATCTAATGGTGACATATGCAAACTTGCCTGATAACTGTTGTTATAACTGAATTCTACATACGACAAACTTCTATCCCATGAAGTAGCATAAGCTAATGCACAAGCTCTCAGCATATCCTCTAAAATTTGATTAACTCTCTCAGTCTGACCATCTGTCTGCAGATGATACACTGTACTGAAATTCAAACGAGTTTCCATTACTTCATGCAACTTATTCCAAAATTTTGAGGTAAATTGGGTACCTCTATATGACACTATCTTCTTGGGCACTCCATGCAAACACACAATCCTTGATGTATACAGCTCTGCCAAACGATTTCTTGAATAAGTAGTTTTAAATGGTATGAAATGAGCAACTTTGGTCAAACGATCAATAATGACCCATATGGAATCATAACCATTGTGGGTTCTAGGCAACCCAGTAATAAAATCCATACCGATTTCCTCCCACTTCCATTCAGGAACCTTTAGCGACTATAACAAACCCGCAGGTCTCTGATGCATTGCATTCATTCTCTGACATACATCATATAAAGCAACATGCTCACCAACTTTATTTTTCATATTATCCCACCAAAACCTTTCCTTAAGATCTTGATACATCTTGGCACTCCCTGGATGAATCGAATACTTTGAATCATGAGCTTCCTCAAGAATCAACCGCTTAAGCTCCTTCTTGTTTGGTACACAAATTTGACCGTTAAACCACGTAGTACCTTGATCGTCCAAAGTAAAATCCTTAGCTAAGCCTTCATCCTTCTTAGACTTAATTTTGTTGAGCTTTTCATCATCCTTCTGACCTTCTCTGATATGATCTTCTAGAGTTGGCTTTACTTCCAAAGTAGCTAGAAATCCTTTTAGAACAACTTCCAGCTTCAACTTTTGAAATTCCTTGCATAACTCGGACTAATCATTTAACACTTGCATATTAGCGTTGTGGCTCTTACGACTCAGGGCATTAGCTACCACATTAGTTTTTTTCATGATGATAGTGGATTCCAATATTATAATCCTATATCAACTCCAACCATCTCCTCTGTCTCATATTGAGATCCGTTTGAGTAAAGATATATTTTAAGCTTTTGTGGTCCATATATTTCTCACATTTGTTACCAATGAGATAATGATGCCATAACCTCAAAGCATGCACTACGGCAGCTAATTCCAAATCATGCATTTGGTATTTCTCCTCATGTGGCCTTAATTGCCTTGACACATATGCAACAACCTTGCCATTAAACATCAATACGCATTCAAGACCTTGTCTAGAAGCATCACAATATATATCAAAATTGTTCTGAATATCTAGCAATACTAACACTGGTGCTGTCGTCAGGCGCTTCTTTAATTCCTGAAAACACTTTTTGCACTCCGGTGTCCATGCAAACTTCTTCTCATTTTTCAACAACTACGTAAGTGGTCTGTCGAGACCCGGATTTGCAAATCTGAAACCCTCTGTGTATACTGCACTAGTCCAGGATCACGCTAGTGCACAAAGTGGAAACATAGATGAAATATCATTCCATACAATGAATCAACTAAGAAAGAGGCAAATTATTATTAAATAAAGAATCAGACCTTATGGTCAAAGTTTACACTACTATGCCTTAAGAGCTTAAGAAACAAATAAACTATTGCAGCGGAAAAGTTAACTTGGGTCATTTGACATGCCACATGCAATTGTCTGGGGAAACGCCTTCCTAATCCACGTAGTCTTCATAATATTCCTCCTCATGATATTCAGCATTTCCCGATCCTTCCTCAGCAACTGATCAACAAAGGAATAAAGCCGTGAGTACAAAAAGTACTTAGCAAGCCGTAGGGAAATGATGCGATATTCATGCACGGCTTGACCATAGTCACAGGATACGGGGTCGAAGTCACGTCCCGTGACCCAGGATCGTCGTCCCAAATCGCGGGTCGGGGTCACCCTGGGTCGTCGTCCCGATCGAAAGGGGATCACTGTCCCGATCGAAAGGGGATTGCTGTACCATTGCAGATTGGCATTCGTCTTCAGTCAAGGTTTTTAGAGAGCTACAAAGCAGGCCCTAGTTACAAGTGGGATGCAGATCCAGATGACGCTAACTTGGATGAATCAAGATTGAAGCTCGAGCAATTGCGTTGGAATAATTTGGAGGATGGTGTTGATGAATGATGATTTGCAATTCTGCACTTTTGTAGGATCTGCGATACCATCTTTGCATTCTTTGCATGCTACCTACATCTGTTGTCAAGTACTCAAGTATCTTTGTTTTATATTTAATAGCAAACTAAGTAGTGAGTTGTGAGAATTGTGCTGAAGTGCTGCTGCTGAAGCTGACCCTCGACCCAAGGTTTCGACCCGGGATCATCGACCCATTGGACTTGGATTCACGTACCAAATCCACGATTCACGTCCCATAGAGGTATACCCCCCTCGTACCATGTTTTTTTCAAGTGTCGACCCTCGACCCACGACCCTGTTCCTCGACCCCGTCGACCCGGGAACTTTATGACTATGGGCTTGACAAAGGATAGCCATATGGTTCATTTGCAGAAAGCAATAACTTGAATTGAAATACAGTAAATAGATTGAAAGCGTATTTATGAAAAGATAAATAAATAACTGGTAGATCAATGGTAGACAACATGAACAGAATGGCGAGGCATTACCCTACATCATCTAAAACAAGTATCAACCAATAAATTCAACAATATTACTTTAAACAACAAAACAACAGTGAACTCCCCGTTCACATCCCAACAATTCCACATTTCCACATTTTATGAAACACTCTATACCCGTGTGAAATTCCCGGGCTTGTCCATGACCGCGGATGTGGCTATTCAAATAGTTTTACACTCTGCAGAGGTTGTACTTCTTTACCCACAGGACATGATATTCTCCTTGTGCCGGGCTATTAGCACACTTCCTTTGGTGTGCCGACAGAGAAATCATGATAAAGCCTTTACAATGCACTGTTTAAACTTGGTACTTGAAGGACCATGTGGAGGTCCATCCATGTTTGTGATGAGTATTTGACTTTATCTGAGCAAGGTGTGCTCAAGTTTGAGTTTGATTTGGATTGTTTTTCGAGCTAGAGCAATTTGAGTTACTGGTTGGAGACGGTCGTCCGACCCCCGAGTGGTCGGGTCGTCCATTTGAGTGGTCGGGGCTTTGGGTGTGTTGCGATCACCGTCGTCCAGGCCAGTGGTCGGGTCGTCCGACTGAGAGTGCAGGCTTTGGTGGTCGGAGACCGATCGTCGACACGAGTGGTCGAGTCTTTGGTTGGTCGGAGACCGGTTGTCCGACTTGAGAGGTCGGGCTTTGGTGGTCGGAGACCGATCGTCGACCACCGAGTGGTCGGTCTTTGGTTGGTCGGAGACTAGTTGTCCGACCCAGAGGTCCGGTGTGGTGGTCGGAGACCGATCGTCGACCAGTGGTCAGTCTCTCGGTCGAAGACCGGTGGTCGACCTCGAGTGGTCGGGATGGAGACCAGTGGTCAGACCATTGTTGGTCGGGATGGAGACCAGTGGTCAGACCTTGAGTGGTCGGGATGGAGACCAGTGGTCAGACCATTGTTGGTCGGGATGGATACCAGTGGTCAGACCATTGTTGGTCGGGATGGAGACCATGGTCAGACCTTGGTTGGTCGGGATGGAGACCAGTGGTCATACCACGTGTGGTCGGGGTTATGCTGGTCAGCGAAGTGTATATCTTTCTGTTGAGATGGATATGTGTTGTTGGACATTGCTATGTGATGTGGTTCCTTGTCTATGATGGTTGCGGGACTTTGGAGCTAGGTCATGGTGAGGCGAAGGGATCGGGACTAGGTGGGAGAGTGAGGTCCGGATGATCAAGGTGTCGCCAAAGATGACTGAGGCCAGGGAGTAGCTGCAAGCCGAGAAGACAAAGGAATGGATGAGATGCTAACTTGGAGCCGCTCTGATCTAGGAGGACGTTGGATCGCGGTCAGGAAGATAGAGTAGCGGGTCAAGTTAGTGTGAGTTGAAAAGCGTGCAAAACCCGTTGTGTTGTTGGGTTTCGGGTGAGCCCATGCATAGCTTTGTGAGTGGGTAAAATCTCAACCCTTGATGGAGTGCTCTAGGGTTTAGAGGCTCATCCAAGGGTGGTAGGTGTTCCAAGCTGCTATGAATAGGCGGGGAGAGGGTGTCTCCTTGGGGTGAGCGGTGAGGAAAGTCTCGTGAGTAGTTGAGAGTTGTTGAGAGGCGGTGTAAGGATCAAATCCTGGCTCTTGGATGTTGGCTTAGGATTGAAGCAAGACATCCAAAGGTGGGAATTGATCCCAAGTCACTATAAATAGAGGGGTAGGGGCAGCCTCCCCTCGGTGAAGGTTCTGAGGTTTTTGCTGCTCATTTGAGTTTTGCCCTCTATGTTGTGAGGCTTTGTAAAACTCCCTTCCAGAAATGAAATGTTCTTGTCAAATCTTGCTAAAAATGATACATTTTCAAAACCTAGCTTATAAGCAAAATTTGTTATTTGCACTTGGACATGTCTTAGTTTGGTCATAATCTGAGATTGATAAGCTTGGTGTCATATCTTGTCATTATGATCATTTGGATAATCTTCAAAGCTTCCTTAGGTTGCGTTTCATGCATACATAAAAGAGGGAGAAAATTCTATTTTGATGTCTATATTGCCAAAAGGGGGAGAAAATTTAGAAAAAGGCATCATTTAAAATGTAGAAAAGGGGGAGATAAAAATGTGAAAGCTTGTTGGTTCTTATGATTTTTGTAAATCTTTGCTATCTCTTATGGATCATAATCACATTTGGCACTTATGATTGGTTTTAGAGCTTTGTTGAAAACTTGCTCTTTTATGGTCTTGCTCTAAATTCTTTCTGCCAACTTGGTCATAATTTTATATCTTTCTCTCTGGACCAAGTTTGGCTTTGCAATCAAATTGCTTTCTTCTTCTCTCATTCAAACTCAAATTTATGCCTTTTGTGTGGTTTGTCAATATACTCATCAAGGGGGAGATTGAAGGACCATGTGGAGGTCCATCCATGTTTGTGATGAGTATTTGACTTTATTTGAGCAAAGTGTGCTCAAGTTTGAGTTTGATTTGGATTGTTTTTCGAGCTAGAGCAATTTGAGTTACTGTGTTGCAGACCAGTCGTCCGACCCCGAGTGGTCGGGTCGTCCGACCAGAGTGGTCGGGGCTTTGGCTGGTTGAAAACCAGTCGTCCGACCCCGAGTGGTTGGGTCGTCCGACTCCGAGTGGTTGAGACTCCGAGTGATTGAGTCGGAGACCAGTGAACAGACCTCGAGTGGTCGGGATGGAGACCAGTAGTCAGACCACGTGTGGTCGGCGTTTTGCTGGTCAGCGTAGTGTATATCTGTCTGTTGAGATGGATATGTGTTGTTGGACATTGCTATGTGATGTGGTTTCCTTGTCTATGATGGTTGCAGGACTTTGGAGCTAGGTCATGGTGAGGTGAAGGAGATCAGGACTAGGCTGGGAGAGCTGAGGTCCAGATGATTAAGGTGTCGCCAAAGATGACTGAGGCTAGGGAGTAGTTGCAAGCCAATAAGACAAAGGAATGGATTAGATGCTAACTTGTAGCTGCTCTGATCAAGGAGGACCGTTGGATCGCGGTCAGGAAGATAGAGTAGCGGGTCGAGTTAGTATGATTTGAAAAGCGTGCAAAACCCGTTGTGTTGTTGGGTTTCGGGTCAGCCCATGCATAGCTATGTGAGTGGGTAAAATCTCAGCCCTTAATGGAGTGCTCTAGGGTTTAGAGGCTCATCCAAGGGTGGTAGGTGGTCCAAGCCTGCTATAAATAGGCAGGGAGAGGGGTATCTCCCTGGAGGGGTTGAGTAGGTGAGGAAAGTGTACGTGAGTAGTTGAGAGTTGTTGAGAGTGACAGTGTAAGGATTAAATCCTAGCTCTTGGATGTTGGCTTAGGTTTGAAGCAAGACATCCAAAGGTGGGAATTGATCCCAGGTCACTATAAATAGAGGGGTAGGGGCAGCCTCCCCTCGGTGAAGGTTGTGAAGGTTCTGAGGTTTTTGCTGCTCATTTGAGCTTTGCCCACTTTGTTGTGAGGCTTTGTATACCTCCCCTTCCAGAAATGAAATGTTCTTCATTTATATTCTTGTTTCATTTCTCTTACGTATTTACATTACGCACTTGAATTCTGTTATCTAAATTCCGCATTTACTTACTTGCAATTTACCTTACGTAATTTGGATTTGCCTCATCTCCTTCTACATGCTATTGAGTCTTTGTTGAAATTCATGATTGATGAACTCTTCTCTGGATTCGGTGCTTTCAATCTTTTAGGCAATCCTTACGTTCTTCTTGCAAGTTGTAAATGTGTGTTCTTAAAGTGCGTAAGCGTGTGACTTGTAGTTCTTTAGTCTTGATTGGCTTACGGTTCTTGTTGCCAAGGATGAAAGATTCTTTGGATGAATCTTCTATAGATCATATCCCAATCATCTAGGCAATCTACAACCTCTTCTATTCAGTTTTGCAAGAAACCAATTTCTGTGCCTAGTTTTCAGATAGTGTTTCTATTTGTTTGAAGGGTTGTTTCTTCGTGTACTTACTTGCTATGATTTGTGGAGAGTCATCTAAGGATTTCTGACCATCAACTCCCACCAGCAAGTTAGGGGTGAAATCTGTGTTCGTGACTCGCTTTTGGTGTTGCATTTGTTAAACTAAAAGGATGGAACCTTGGTATTAATTCCTTCGATTGTTGATTGAAATAGGTTCACGACATCTTTGGGAGGTGCACACCAATTTTCACTGCTTTTGGATCAGTAGATCAAAAGCTACATTGATTTCTTTTTGAGATCGTTTGGTTTCTTGTTCACCGAACACTATTCACACAAATCTTCGTTCATTCGACCTCCGCAGTCGAGTCTTATTCATCCGGTCGAGTCTTGTTCACCCGAGTCTTGTTCATCCGACCACTCCGGTCGAGTCTTGTTCATCCGACCACTTCGGTCGGGAGTATTATTCATCCGACCGGTGTTGGTCGAAGTCTTGTTCACCCGAACACTATTCATTCAGTCTTGTTCATCCGACCTCTCTAGGTCGAAGTACTATTCATCCGTCGAAATACCCGACCAAAGGCGATTTCTTTACGGTCTTTTGGTGGTTTGAATTTTAGGGGAGAGTTTATTCGAAAATTTTATTTGGCTCCTATTCACCCCCTCTAGTCGCCTTTTCGATCTTTCAATTGGTATCGAGCCGGTTCTCGCTCTTTCTAGATCTTGACCGGTCTCAAGAGCCATGGCGATGGACAAGTATTCCACCAAGCCTCCTATTTTCTCTGGAGTTGATTTTCCTTTTGGAAATCTCGGATGGAGTCGTACATCACGCCTGTGGTTTCTGATATGGCGGAAGGTGAAGCTCCGTGTATGAGGTTCTTGCCGATGAGAACGTCACGGCCGGCAATATGGTCGATGTTGAGGCAAATGCTAAGGCAAGGAACATCCTCATCTGGGGCCTTAGTCGCGATGAGTACGATAGGATCTCTCACCTTCGTTACGCTCATGAGATTTGGGTGACCCTCGATGCTTACCATGAGGTACTACCCAAATCAAGGCGGTTCGACAGGACCAATTCAAGCGTGAGTTCAACAAGTTTGAACAAAGACGTTGGTGAGAATCTTGGCGAGTGCTTTGGTCGGTTTACGAAGACTTTGGCGACCTCGAGCGATCGGTTGCATATACCCTGACTCGGATAATGCTCGACATTTCTTGACCGCACTTGATCTTCGTGTTTGGGAGATGAAGGTGACTACCATCAAGGACACCACCGACCTGTCGACCTTGACTCTTGACGGGCTTTATTCCCGCCTCAAGACTCATGAGATCGATGTCGTCTCGCGAAAGACGAAGTCTCAGTCGATGGCTTTGGTCATTGATCCCATTGGATCCTCTCTTTCTGATTCTTCTGTTGGTTTCTCTCTCTCCGCCCTTTGCGAGCCAAGCGATGACCAACTGGAAAAATTTCCAGAAAATGAGCTTGCTCTTCTTGCTCGAAAATTTTCATATGCATACACGAGAGTGAGAGAGAGGAAGAGAGGTGGGATGATCACCTGTTTCGAGTGTGGTGGCCCCAACCACATTCGAGCAAACTGTCCCAAGCTGGAGAAGGGCAAAAACGAACAAGGCGGTTCGGGCAAGAACGACTATACCGAGAAGAACCGCAACAAGAAGCCTCCAGTTCGTGAATCGACGCACGAGAAGAAGTACCGCAACTTCTCCAAGAACAAGAAGCTCTTCCACCGCGTCCTCGCCGAGCTTGACGACAGCAACCTCTCCGACACGGAGACATGGAGCGACGAGGGCGAGGATGATCCGCAAGAGAAGAAGGGCGGCGACGACTTCTCCGGCATGTGCTTCATGGCCGACACCAACGACATCAGCGACTCCAAACTCTACAGCGACTCGGATGAGGTACCCTCCTATGACCAGCTCAACGAAGCTTTCTGCAAATTAGGAAAATTTCATGCTAGAGCTAGAGTTAGGTGTATGGAGCTTGAGAAGGAAGTAGGTACCTTGACTTGGGAGTTAGCTTCACTTAGATCTTCTCTCTCCCGAGTCACTGATGACTGTGTTCTCTGTGATCTTTGTTCTTGTGGAGTTGGAGAACCTAAGGACCATACATGATAGTGTGCTTCTTGAACTTGATGGTCTTAGGTTGAAGAATGCTAGAACTAGTTACATTGATGCTATTCTGTTGAGGCTAGTTTTCTTCATGCTCACTCCACTCCATCATGCTCTAACTGCCCTAAATTGCTTGCCGAAATTGATGCCATGAGCGATCACCTTAGGAAGCTTTCTTCTAGAAACGATGAACTTGAAATGCATGCTTCTAAGGAACCAGTCAGCTCATGTGAGGGCTGTAGGCAACTAAAACTTGACAACGAATCCTTAAATGTCAAGTGTGCTAAACTTGCTAAGGACTTACTAGATAAGTCACAAGAAAGTTGCTTGCGATGTTCTGTGATTGAGGGGGACTTGGATAAAATCCATGTCGAGCTTAGGAAGAAATTAGAAGACCAAGCCAATAGAATTAGAAATGCGTCTTGCGTTTCTTGTGAGGCCCTCAAGATTGAGGCAGCCGTGCTGAGGGAGAAAAATGCACGTGCTGAGAGAGCTCATCTTTCTGGTTCTTCTTCTTCTTCTTCTTCTTCCCCTGCTCTTCTTGTGCCTCTTTCTTTCGAGATTGCCAGTATCTTATGAGCACTCTCGAGAAGTTTGTTGGAGGCAAGAAGAAGCTCAATCTTATTCTAGACCAATCCAAGATTAGTAGATTCAATCAAGGTCTAGGATTTGATCCCTTGGAGCACGCTCGGGCGCATCCTCCCACCATTGTGCGCAGCTCCAAGAGTGGTGAGATTGTGGTAGCTCCCAGAGTGAGCGCCACCAAGTTTAGGTCTGCTGGGGTTGTCCATAGGACTTCTGACCAGAAGGGTGTTACTCCTGTTGCTTCTGTCTCTAGCAAGGCGAAGTACACATGCACCTTCTGTAAGAAGGATGGTCACCTAGTAGATTTACGCTTGAGCACGCCAAGATCACTCGGCGTGGCGTGTTGTTGCTCTTAGGGGTATTCGTGGTCATCCCGGACTTTGAGTGCTCTAAGGCACACACTGCTTCTAAACAAGTTAGAGAGTCGCTTTGTTTTTGGGCGTCCGGGACTTGGTTTTCATGCTAGTTCTTGAGTTTTAGTCACGGAGCTGTTCGTAGTCGGTCTTTCCGCCGTCCTCTTGATATTCCTAGTTTTTCCCATCGAGGTAGATATCGGTGGCGTGAGGTGTTTCGGTTGGAGATCGAGCAGCCTTCTTTGGGATGGTCGGCTTTTGCACCACGGCGTGCCAACCCGCTTTGACTCTAGATTATCTACGAGTTGCTCGATCGTGTGAGAGTTGAGCGTCGAGAGACACTCAAGTCCGATCTTCTTCGTGGATGGTACTACGAGGCGTCGTGTGGCTCGATGATTGGGTTCCAGATCTTCTCTCTATCCGATCTTGAGTCATCTTTCCCTCTTGTGTCAATTCCTTGTGTCATGTCTATGCAATAATGTTTTTAAGTGCCTTTTGCCTTTTCATGGCATGAGTCGCTTGAGGCTAGCTTGAGGATATGATCACCGCCTAGTGGAGTGGATTTGGGTCATCTTGTGGACTTGTCCTTTCTTAGTTCGATTCTTAGTCCATGAGTTGTCACGAGGCATCATCTTCGCCGTGCATAAGTAGTGGACCTCGTTTTCCTCGAGGTACCCACTCACGGCAAGAGTTGCGAGTAAGTATGTTGGTCATGTTGATCCTTACTAATCTTATCTAGGATCGCTTTGTCGCTTTTCAATGTTGGCACTCGATGTGAATTCGAGTTGGCCTTTGCGGCTTGTCTCTAGAGGATTGGATCTTCTGCATGACCATCATGAGCATCATGCTAACCTGCATGTACTTTCAACTTTGTTTGCCTCGTGTTTCGCTCCACAAGTGTTGAGCTTCATGATAATGACATTGGGGTCTTTCACTTCCATGGTGAGCTATCTCATACCCTCATGTCGGTTATATTTGTGATCATCATTTCCATGACATGTTGTGATTGCTCTTGCTCCCATGTGTATTATATGTACTTTGCTAGGTCTTGTTAGTTTTTATCTGTCTTGTTTTGTGCCATAGCATGTTTTCCCCAACCATCTTTGTGCTTCATGTATTATATCCTAAATTCATGAGCTCTTTCCCATCATGTGATTTTCTTGTTTTTATCTTGTCCATGATATTGTTCATTTGGTATGAGCATTTGTATTAACTATGGGCACGTGCTATATATCATTTACTTTATTTTGTCATGAGTAGTATCTAGGTTATATGACCACGATTTTCTATTACATCCATGATTAGCCTTGTTTAGACTTTGTTTGTCGGACTTTGTGCTACATGTGAGTGCCTTTCATGAGATTAGGGTTATATGATCTAGCTGCATTGTATGACTTATATTGTTCATGATCACCTTTTATTGTCCTTCATGCTTATATGCTTCATACCTATTTTGCATGAGCTTGTGTTCTTCATTCATGGCATGTATTCATCATCATGCATAGAGTGTTGCCATAAGTAGCTTCTCATCTTTGTGTCCATGGTCACTATTTACTTTCATCTTTTTGTGTCCTCATGACCTTTTGTTTGGTCTTCTTTTGGGCCTTTTCAAAGCATGTAAATATTGTTATTGAGACTATGGATAAATGGATCTTGATGTTGCTAATTGGTTTGTTTTATGCATGATCCTCTTTGGTTGTCTTTATTTATCTTGCTCATGTTATATCTAGTAGCATGTTGTTGTGCTTCATTATGGTATTTCTTCATTTACATGGTCATTGCCATGTTTAGGGTAGTATCTTGATGCATGTATTTCTAGGCTTGCACATGATCCTGCTAGCATTTTGTTCTTTGTGATACACCTTGCTTAGCTTCTTATGCCAAGCATGAGCGGTGCTATGATGCACCTTGCTGTTGTTTATCATGTGGATATGTTTTCACTGTTGTCTATGGATATATGGATCTTGATGCTATCTTTAGCTTGGTTGTGAACATGATCTTACATTACCTTTTGCATCATGTTCATGCTCTAGATGATCATTTGCCACACTTTTCATGTATCTTGTCCATTCGTGCCTAGGAAGCTGGATCCGCCTAACCTTGATTTGAAAGCATAGATTTGTTGGATGCATGTGTGTAGGCTTTCTGGTGAGGAGACCATCATCCTAGGAATATCTCTTCCTCTGCTTTTAGGATCCACTTCGGGTCCTTTGCCACTACTTGTTCTACACTGCAGTAGGTAAGTACCTCTGAAAATGTTGATGATAATGATGGATCTCTTAGGAGGTTGTGGTTCTTTTGTAGGTAGAGCTTGTGTCCTTTTGTCTAGAGTCTTTTGGTTGGACTTCTAGCATAATTAGGTTGCTTTTACCTTGAGCCGTCTTGCTCCTTAGAGACCATGTGGTTTCGATCTTATCTCTTTTCCTCTAGCTTTCTACCTATCTCTTGTGAGGAGAGAGTTTTAGAGTGTGTTCAGGGGGATTTGAGCTTGGGTTTATGAGCTCATATAGCTTATCTTGAGGGGGAGCTGGTTTGTATATTATGTACTATATATTCTCTTCAGATTTTCCTTTCTTCTTACAGGTGACTTTGGGCTTGTTTTCTTGAGTTGAGTTCACTCACTTAGACTTCGGCATGCCTCGCATGGACCTCTTATCTTGTGCTTTAGGTTGCTATCATGCGTGATTAGCTGTTCTCTCTTCTCTCAAGGTTGAGTTCCTCACAGTCTTATAAGTCTAGTAGGTTTTGTGGCCTCTGGGTAGACGAGTGCATGTGCACTCCTTAGTTGAGATCTAGAGTCGACTTCCTATGTCGATCTCTGGGAAGATAAGAGCGAGTCGAGCCATAGTGAATCTCTTCTATCTTATCTATGCTCAATAGCCATCCGGTGTTGCGTTTCTCGACTTCTTCTCCTCATTCTGCTTTTTAAGGTTATTATTGAGTTCATTCGGGTTTTCTTTATGCCTAATCTTGATAATAACCCAACTTTAACCAGATTTGAGCTTAAAATTGATTCAATTGTTGAGGGGGAGTTTGGGAATCTGTTCATGCATTGCATTTAGACTGCATTTTTAGTTTTATGAGCTTTGTCTATTATGCATTTGACTCAATCTTCGTGAAATACATCATGTTATATCTTTCGAAGAAAATCACTAGCTTAGATATGTCCAAGTTCATTTATCAAGCTAATGTTCATTGAAATCTGAAAAACTTAAAAGCTTTAAATGAAAACTTGATGAAACATGTTGCTTTTACTTACTAAATTTCTTCTCTAAGAGCTTTTACCATAAATTGTGAAATTTTGGAATTCTCTAGAGTCCCTATAGCAACTTGGGTGAAATTTGCTTGATCCATATTTGAGTCCTTCAGAATTGCTTATATGTGCTAAGCTGAAAATTAAAAAAATTGACTCTTTTGTGCAAAATTGATCTCAAGACTTTATATTCTCGAGTGCTGCTCCCATTGCATTTGGGATGAACTTGGAATATATTGTGTATGACCAAGATCATTCTCTTAAGAGTTACTCTTGAGATGATCGAAAATGGCTTGAGTCAATCAACAAAAAAAATGCAAATATCAAACACATAAGTGGGTAAAGAATGCAAATAATGTCAAACATTTGCACCCCGCTATGTTTTTCGAAGTCTTAAAGAAAATTTGCATAAATTGAAAAAAAAATGGGCTCGAAGGACCTTATTGTCGGGACCCGGATTTACAAATCCGAAACCCTCTGTGTATACTGCACTAGTCCAGGATCACGCTAGTGCACACAGTGGAAACACAGATGTAATATCATTCCATACAACGAATTAACTAAGAAGAAGCAAATTATTATTAAATAAAGCAAACGACCTTATGGTCAATGTTTACACCATTGTGCCTTAAGGGCTTAAGAAACAAATACTATTGCAGTGGAAAGATAACTTGAACCATTCGACATGCCACAGGCAATCGTGCGGGAACGCCTTCCTAATCCACGTAGTCTTCATAGAATTCCTCTTCATGAGATTCATTATCTCCTTGAAAGAATCGATCAACAAGGGCATAAAGCCGTGAGTACAAAGGTACTCAAAGACAAGCGAGGAATTGATGCAATATATTCATGCGGCTTGACAAGGATGCCTTTATGGTTCATTTGCGAAAGCAATAATTTGAATTGAAATACAATAAATAAATTGAAAGCATATTTATGAAAAATAATTAAATAAGCTGATAGATCAATGATAGACAACAAAACAACGGTGAACTCCCGTTCACATCCCAACAATTCCACATTCCACATTTCATGAAACACTCTATACCCGTGTGAAATTCCGGGCTTTGTCCATGATCATGACGCTGCTATTCGAATAGTTTTACACTGGAGAGGTTGTACAACTTTACCCACAAGACATGAACATCTCTTTGTGCAAGCGTTACTAACACACTTCCTTTGGTGTGTTGCGGAGATATCATGACAAAGCCTTTCCAATGCAGTCTAAGCTCGATCGCTTGCGCTAAGGTTTCGCTCATAAGGCCCCTCTTGCGCCATGTGAATCTACCCGTCCATCCCGAACCCACACCACCATTGGCGATACTCAAGACTAGACATTACAAATTAATCGGCTAGGTCTGTCCCATTCCGGACTGTGGTAGTACGATTAGACCCGGTTCAATGGCGCACAAGATTAAGTCCTTAAGTTGTCTCGAGCAAGACATCCACATCCCAACGTGCTAGAAAGCACCCCTTTCTTGCACGATCACTTGCCCGAGGAAAACAATTGTTCAACCAAGACCAATGGCAAACCCCGCCATGGTACAACAAATTTTACAACGATGGCTAACGGCCACGATTCAATATCTCATTAAGTCAAGATTAACATTATTCAACATGTGACATGAATCCCAACGTATATGTAAGCATGTCTAAGCATAGCTACGATAACCCAATGTTGGTATTATGATTATGTCCAACTAGTAATGTCCCAACCTAGGTTTAACAATGGATACATGGCATACAACGAATCAAGGTGGCATAATGTCAACTAGGCATACATCTACTCCCATTAAATAAACATTGATACGTAAATAGCATGCAAGTGTATGAAATAAATTACTTTGCAAACATAGGATCAATATGATCAAAGGATTACGACTTGCCTTGCTGATCTAGTTTGAATCTTGGTCTTGAAGTCTTCGTTTGCTCCTCGAATTAGCGTCACCGGAAAAGAAAGCGATGAAACCAAATAAATACAAAACAGAGACTCAAACAAGCTCAAAACTGAAAATAAATGGCTCTGGAAGATAGATCTTGATTTTAGAAAATTTTAGAAACTTGAATCGCCTCAATCGGAGTTCGTATGAGCGAGAACGGGCCTCGAAAGATTAAATTCAGAGAAAATACAGAAAATCGAAAATCGAAATTTTCGGATTTATTTTTGTTGAAAAAGGAATTTATTGCGCAACGACGCGTCGCCCGGTTCACGGTGAACTTCGGTCCACGGCGCGTTGGGTTCACTGTATGCCGCCGCATGGTCGACGCGTCATACCGACGCGAGCTTCGGACGCAATGGCCGATGCAAGCACCACGCGCGCGCGCATCTAGCGACCGGCAGATCGGACGGCCCAGAGCCGTGGTGCGGCGGAGGAGACGTGGCGCGATCGGGAGCGCACGCAGCGATCGGAAGGCCACGGTCTCTCGACGGAGAACGACGGCGAGAAGCGCGCGGTGCTCACCGGACCGAGAAGAAGACACGGCCCGCGCGAAAGGGCAACTGATCGGGCGCGGGGCAAGGCGAGCGGGTAGGTGACGACGCGGGCAAGGCAAGGACACCGGCGGCGGGGGGAGAGGCAGCGGCGTCGGCGAAAAAACGGCGGAAGGGCTCGGCACGGGCGGCAAACTCGCGCGAGCGCGACGGGCAACCGGCGGCGTTGCGGGACGGCGAAAGAGGGCAAAAGAAGCGGCGCGAGACGGCAATCCTCGGGGGTGCGGCTCGGCTTTTAAAGCCTCGAACGCGCAAAGGGACGCGCACGAACGCCGCGCGCGGCGGCTGGACTCGATTCGGCGGCGGTTAGGGTTTGTGTGGCGGCGACGCGCGATCGCGATCCGTCCACGCGCGTCGCGATCGGCGGCCGAGCCTTGCGGCTGGCCGGGCTGGCGGATGGGCTGAGGCGAGAAAGCGATGGTGGCGGAGCCGGGCCGGACGGCGCAGATCGGGAACGGGCCGACAGATTCGCCCAAGAGCTTTTGGAAAATAAAACCTTTTCGAATTAAGAAAAATCCAGAAATTCAAATAAAATCAAATAAATTCAAATAAATATCAAATAAATTCAGAAAAATCCCCAAAAATACAGAAAAATTCCTTGGAGCACAAGGAACCCAACAAGAACTGAAATTCTTAAGTTTGATGAATAGTTTAGCCAAATTAAATCCTTTTATTATTTAGAAATTCAAATTAAGCTGGAGTTATTTCAAGAGAATGCAAATTGATTATTTTTGAATTCAAACATTCCAAAACTTCAAATTTTGGGATGTTACACTTATATGCACTTCAAATTTCCCCAAAGTGTTGAGTAGGTTGAACTCTAGGTTTTCCATTTGATCCCTGAGTGGTTTTGCTTCTAGTTTTGAAACTTTGCTAAGTTTTGCACTTGTCAAATCTTGCTAAAAAATGATACATTTTCAAAACTTCGCTTATGAGCAAAATTTGTTATTTGCACTTGGACATGTCTTAGTTTGGTCATAATCTGAGATTAATAAGCTTGGTGTCATATCTTGTCATTATGATCATTTGGATAATCTTCAAAGCTCCCTTAGGTTGCATTTCATGCATACATAAAAGAGGGAGAAAATTCTATTTTGATGCCTATATTGCCAAAAGGGGGAGAAAATGTAGAAAAAGTCATCATTTAAAATGTAGAAAAGGAGGAGATAGAAATGTGAAAGCTTGTTGGTTCTTATGATTTTTGTAAATCTTTGCTATCTCTTATGGATCATAATCACATTTGACACTTATGATTGGTTTTTAGAGCTTTTGTTGAAAACTTGCTCTTTTCATGGTCTTGCTCTAAATTCTTTCTGCCAACTTGGTCATAATTTTATATCTTTCTCTTTGGACCAAGTTTGGCTTTGCAATCAAATTGCTTTCTTCTTGTCTCATTCAAACTCAAATTTATGCCTTTTGTGTGGTTTGTCAATATACTCATCAAGGGGGAGATTGAAGGACCATGTGGAGGTCCATCCATGTTTGTGATGAGTATTTGACTTTATCTGAGCAAGGTGTGCTCAAGTTTGAGTTTGATTTGGATTGTTTTTCGAGCTAGAGCAATTTGAGTTCTTGGTTGGAGACCGTCCGTCCCCCGAGTGGTCGGGTCGTCCGACCCGAGTGGTCGGGCTTTGGCGTGTTGCGCATCACCGTCGTCGACCCAGTGGTCGGTCGTCCGACCGAGAGGTCTGGCTTTGGCTGGTCGGAGACCGACCGTCGACCGAGTGGTCGGTCTTTGGTTGGTCGGAGACCGGTTGTCCGAGAGGTGCAGGCTTTGGCCGGTCGGAGACGGTCGTCGACCGAGTGGTCGGTCTTTGGTTGGTCGGAGACCAGTTGTCCGACCCAGAGAGGTCTGGTGTGGTGGCCGGAGACTAGTCGTCGACCCGAGTGGTCGGGTCTCTCGCTGGTCGAAGACCAGTGGTCGACTCAGTGGTCGGGATGGAGACCAGTGGTCAGACCATTGTTGGTCGGGATGGAGACCAATGGTCAGACCTTGAGTGGTCGGGATGGAGACCAGTGGTCAGACCATTGTTGGTCGGGATGGAGACCAGTGGTCAGACCTTGGTTGGTCGGGATGGAGACCAGTGGTCATACCACGTGTGGTCGGGGTTATGCTGGTCATCGAAGTGTATATCTTTCTGTTGAGATGGATATGTGTTGTTGGACATTGCTATGTGATGTGGTTCCTTGTCTATGATGGTTGCAGGACTTTGGAGCTAGGTCATGGTGAGGCGAAGGGGATCAGGACTAGGCTGGGAGAGCTGAGGTCCAGATGATCAAGGTGTCGCCAAAGATGACTGAGGCAGTGGAGTAGCCGCAAGCCGAGAAGACAAAGGAATGGATGAGATGCTAACTTGGAGCTGCTCGATCTAGGAGGACCGTTGGATCGCGGTCGGGAAGATAGAGAAGCGGGTCAAGTTAGTGTGAGTTAAAAAGCGTGCAAAACCCGTTGTGTTGTTGGGTTTCGGGTGAGCCCATGCATAGCTTTGTGAGTGGGTAAAATCTCAGCCCATGATGGAGTGCTCTAGGGTTTAGAGGCTCATCCAAGGGTGGTAGGTGTTCCAAGCACGCTATGAATAGACAGGAGAGGGGTGTCTCCTTGGGGGTGAGCGGTGAGGAAAGTCTACGTGAGTAGTTGAGAGTTGTTGAGAGGATAGTGTAAGGATCAAATCCACGGCTCTTGGATGTTGGCTTAGGATTGAAGCGAGAACATCCAAAGGTGGGAATTGATCAGTCACTATAAATAGAGGGTAGGGCAGCCTCCCTCGGTGAAGGTTGTGAAGGTTACGAGGTTTTCTTGCTCATTTGAGCTTTGCCCACTTTGTTGTGAGGCTTTGTATACCTCCCCTTCCAGAAATGAAATGTTCTTCATTTATATTCTTGTTTCATTTCTCTTACGTATTTACATTACGCACTTGAATTCATTATCTAAATTCGTATTTACTTACTTGCAATTTACCTTACGTAATTTGGATTTGCCTCATCTCCTTCTACATGCTATTGAGTCTTTGTTGAAATTCATGATTGATGAACTCTTCTCCGGATTGGTGCTTTCAATCTTTTAGGCAATCCTTACGTTCTTCTTTGCAAGTTGTAAATCGTGTGTTCTTAAAGTGCGTAAGCGTGTGACTTGCGTTCTTTAGTCTTGATTGGCTTCGGTTCTTGTTGCCAAGGATGAAAGATTGCTGGATGAATCTTCTATAGATAATATCCCAATCATCTAGGCAATCTACAACCTCTTCTATTCGGCTTTGCAAGAAACCAATTTACGTGCCTAGTTTTGAGATAGTGTTTCTATTTGTTTGAAGGGTTGTTTCTTCGTGTACTTACTTGCTATGATTTGTGGAGAGTCATCTAAGGATTTCGACCATCAACTCCCACGATGAAGTTAGGGTGAAGTCGTGTTCGTGACTCGCTTTTGGTGTTGCATTTGTTAAACTAAAAGGACGGAACCTTGGTATTAATTCCTTCGATTGTTGATTGAAATAGGTTCCTGACATCCTTTGGGAGGTGCACACCAATTTTCACTGTTTTTGGATCAGCCGATCAAAAGCTACATTGATTTGCTTTTGAGATCGTGCTGGGTTTCTTGTTCACCGAACACTATTCACCAAGTCTCGTTCATTCGACCTCGCAGTCGAGTCTTTATTCATTTGGTCGAAGTCTTTGTTCACCCGAGCATCGTTCATCCGACCACTTTGGTCGGGAGATCATTCATCCGACCGGTGGTGGTCGAGTACTGTTCACCCAAACACTATTCATTTCGGGTTCTGTTCATCCGACCTCTCTAGGTCGGGGGTACTGTTCATCCGTCCAGAAATACCCGACCAGTGCAGTTTCTTTCTGGTCTTTTGGTGGTTTGAATTTTAGGGGGAGAGTTTATTGAAAATTTTATTTGGCTCCTATTCACCCCCTCTAGTCGCCTTTTCGATCTTTCAAGATCTTTGCTTCGCTAAGGTTTCGCTTCTTAAGGCCCCTCTTGCGCCTTTGCGAATCTACCCGTCCATCCCGGAACCCACACCACTAATTGGCAGTACTCAAGGATAGACATTGCAAATTAATCAGCTAGGTTTGTCCCATACTAGACATGTGGTAGTACAGTTAGGCCTAGTTCAATGGCGCACAAGATTAAGTCCTTAAGTTGTCTCAAGCAAGACATCCATATCCCAATGTGCTAGAAAGCACCCCCTTTACTGCACGATCCCTTGCCCGAGGGAAAACAACTTTGTTCAACCAATACCAATGGCAACCCTGCCATGGTATAACAAATTTTACAACAGTGGCTATCAGCCACAATTCAATATCTCATTAAGTCAAGATTAACATTATTCATCATATGATATGAATCCCATCGTACAACTAAGCATGTCTAAGCATAGCTACGATAACCCAATGTTGGTAATATGATTATATCCAACTAGTACTGACCCAACCTAGGGTTATCAATGGATACATGTCATCCCAATAATCAAGGTGGCATAATGACAACTAGGTATATAGCTATTCCCATGAAATAATCATTGATACAAAAGTAGCATGCAATTGTATAAAACAAATTACTTTACAACATAGGATCAATATGATCAAAGGTTACGACTTGCCTTGCTGATCTAGTGTTGAGTCTTGGTCTTCGAAGTCTCCGTTCGCTCCCTCGGGATTAGCGTCTACTAGAAAAGAAAGCAATAAAACCAAATAAATACCAAAAAGAGACTCAAACAAGCTCAAAACTAAAAATAAATGGCTCTGGAAGGTAGAAATTTATTTTATAAAAATTTAGAAACTTGAATCTTCTCAATTGGAGTTCGTATGAGCGAGAACGGGCTCCGAATGATTAAATTCAGAGAAAAAGGCTGAAATTAAGAAAATCCGAATTTCCCAATTTATTTTTCTATTGGAAAATCGATTTATGATGTATTGCTGATGTTAGCAATCAATTTCCCAAAATAAAAATAAATAAAAAAAATCCTGATTGCACTGACATGTGGGATCCACGGTCTGTAGACCGATTCCACAGGTTTGCGTCGGTCCACGGTAGACCGGGTCTGCGGAACAGGACTGGGGATGACGTCATCGCTGACGGGGCAGTTAACCAGGTAGAGCGGCTGACCAAGCGCACACGTGGACCACTAGGGCTGAGTTGGTAGCTACGTCGGCGCTGACGCAGGCGAACACGTGGCTTGCCACGCGTCGCACATGCAACGACGGCGGGGAATCGTACGGCGGAGAGGCAAGGACGCGGACGATGGAGGTGTGGCAAGATCTGAAGTGCTGGCGAATGATCTGACGGCCAAAACCTAGAGAATGAGGATGACAGCGAGACGGTGGCGGCGCAAACTTGCCAGAGCCGAAGAAGATGACGCGGCACACGGCGGAAAGGTGATGGATCGGGCGCAAGACTTGGCGGATCGAGAAGAAGAAGATGCGGCAAACCCGATGAGACGCGCGACTGTGGCGGAGAGGCACCGGAGCGGCTAGACGACGGGAAGAAAGGCTTCGGGTGGTGGCACTACTCCGGCGAGCTCATTCTCAGCGACGGAGGGGTCTCGGGCGACGGTGAAGGGTGGCAGGTGCGGTGCAGCGGGACGAACCTCGGATGGGGTGCGGCGCGGTATTTATAGCCCTCGGGAGACGCGTAGCCGACACCAAGGCATGGGCAGCGTGGACTCCGCGACGGCGGTGGCTAGGGTTGACGGGCGCGGTGTGGCGGCACGGCTGAATCCCAGCCATCCATGTGTCGTCCATCCGACGGTGGTGGTGCATGGGCTGGCTGGGCTGGACGACACGAGCTGGCAGGCTGAACGGAGTGGGCCGAAAGAAATGGGCTGCCAAGGAATAGGGACGGGCCAGAGAGAGAGAGAGAGATTTGGCCCGAAACAAGTTTTAGAAAAATAAAACGTTTTCCAATTAAGAAAATTTCAGAATTCGAAATAAAAGCAAATAAATTCAGAAAAATCTCCAAAAATACAGAAAAATTCTTAAAGCACAATATGCCCAACTAAAATTGAAAATATTTTGTTTGATGAATAGATTAATCAAATTAAATCTTTTCATTAATTGAAAATTCAAATTAAGCTTTGATTAATTCAAGAAAAATGCAAATGGTTCATTTTCAAATTCAAACATTCCAAAACTCAAATTTTGGGATGTTACACGGTCTAGCAATTATAAAAAATCCCTCGATAAATTGACGGTAATATATCCCCAGAAAACTACGGATCTAGATAACTGACTTCAGTTATTCCCAATGCAACACTGCTTCCACTTTTCTTGGATCAACAACAAATCCTTTAGCAATCATCACATGGCCATGGAATTCAACTTTCTCCTTCGAAAAGTCACACTCGCTAAACTTACATATAGCTGTTGCTCTCGCAGATTTTTAAGGACTAATCTCAAATATTTTGCATGCTCCTCTTCAAACTTGAAGTAAACAAGTATATCATCAATGAACACAAAAACAAACTTATCTAAATATTCCATGAAAACCTTATTCATCATGTTCATGAAATATGCAGGAGCATTGGTCATCCAAAAGAAATGACCGTAAACTCATAGTGTCCATATCGTGTAGAGAACATAGTCTTAGGAATATTCTCCGCACGAATCTTTAATTGAGGATATTCTGATCAAAGATCTATCTTGGAGAAAACTCCAGCTCCTCTTAATTGATCAAACAAATCATCGATCCTGGGCAACAGATACTTATTCTTTATCGTCACCTCATTAAGATCACGATAATCAATGTACATCCTTAGACTTCCGTCCTTCTTCCTGACAAACAAAATAGGCG
This sequence comes from Otatea glauca, assembly GCA_036346275.1. NCBI lineage: Eukaryota > Viridiplantae > Streptophyta > Magnoliopsida > Poales > Poaceae > Otatea > Otatea glauca. Next base: position 39,607,225 of record CM070721.1, on the reverse strand, counting down.
CTCCCCATGGAGACGAACTAGGTCTAATGAAACCTTTTCCTAGCAATTCTTCAATCTTCTTCTTCATCTCTACCAACTCATTAGTAGGCATCTGATACGGTCTTTTTGCTATTGGTGCTGTACCAGCCACTAATTCAATAACAAACTCGATATCCTGGTTTAACGGCATACTAGGAAAATCCTCAGGAAAAATATCCGGGTATTCCTTAAAACTGATACATCCTCTAAACTGGCAACCTTCACACTGTTAACCATTAACTTATCATCACAAACTATGGTCGTTTAAAAATCCACTTTCTCCCTTTAGGGCTTTCAACTGACACAACTCTTCGACCACAATCCAAAATAGACTTATATTTGGATAACCAATCTGTTCCAAGGATAACATCTAAGGTCCGGGTATCCAATATAATAATGTTCGCTAGGAACTCTATGAAGAGGAACGCGGTATGCTACGCTAGCACAAAAAAAAATCTACCGCATAACCCGAAAGCTACTCGCAAGAAGGGGATCATAGATTAGATTACCACTAGACGCGCAGTTGCGGAATCCTTTGCGCGTTGATGTAGTGGATCGTCCTCGCCTTGCCGTGGATCATCCTCCCACGCCACAGTCATAGCAGCGTCACCGCAGTAGTCCACACGTTCGGGGATGGAATGCCGTGCGTCGGTGTGCAAGCACCTGGTCGCTCGGTAGGGGCAGCGAGAGGAGGAGGTTAGGGTTTCTTGTGAAACACTTCTAGACCGTTGGAAAGCACACCCTACGCCCACCCTCCTCCACTCCTTTTATAGCCATGAGGTGAAACCCTAAACCAGGGCCCATCAGTGTGCTAAGCCCACGAGGTCCATTAATTACGGATCCAATCCAAATTAATGCATCCCAGCCTATTAAGTGTGTGACCCTGCAGTTTTACGTACGTTTGGACATGGATTCAGAAAACTCCTTTTCAATCTAATAGTTGGTAGCGGCTCCTTGCAAAGCATGCCAACTCCCAAACGTACTATGATCAAATCGGACAGAACCAATCAAAAGTACTCATGTAATAATCCCTTTGCCAAGTATATGAATATTGAACTCAAGGCGAGAAGCATGTCATCCTTTGATGATTCAATCCATCTCTCGTATCCGTGATATATTAATAAGTTGTGATTGACTCCTCAATCACGGCATGGTCATGCACTTCCTTAATCATATCACACGAGTGGCCTTGTCATATATCTCCATTTCATCGGAGTGGCAAATTCCATCTCGACTGCTCACTTCTCTCTGCACATTTTATAGTAAACATGAAAGCTACCTTTATAACTATCCGGTTAGGAAGTAGTGTTTGATAGCCCCAAGGAAAACTATTACACATGTAGGGAATATGACAATCTCAGGTCTAAGGATCATACATCTACTATGTATGAGATACACTGATGACACATAAGAATGTAACATTCTCGTAGTGTCCCATTGCGGGTCTATCTAACCCATGTTCTTCAACATGTGTCCACAATGTATAGATGATATCTCCATATGAAGCATAATCATCGATCACTACATGTGCTGATCTATTCATCGTTGTCCTATACGATGATATCTGATCAGAGATATTTATCGAATTACATCAATAAGTAAAGAGCTTCATAAGCAAGTCACATACTTGTTGATCAATACAATAATATACATTCATTGGACCAATAATCATATTATTATTCATAAACATAGTCATGTTACAATCATCTAAATGATTGCCTCAAGGGCATAACACTAACAATCTACTCCATCAATGAGTAACTTAACTCCCAAACACCCAAGGCTAGATCGAAGTTTTGATCTTAGGGCTTGGACTAATAGCACACACTTAAGATTCTTAACATCCAACCCATTTTCAATCGCAAAAACTTGAGAAACGAAAAAATGCGAAGCTCCATAATCCAATAAAACTGTTGCAGGTACTGACTTAACTAGAAACTTATCTGATGCATCCTGAGCTCTATCTTCAGTGATGTGGTTGACTCGACCTCTGACTGTTTCTTGGGGCGTAGGTACAACTTGACTTGTTCCACGATTCACTCCTTTTCCCACGATCGCTAGCAGAAGAGTGCATCTCTCGAAGAATAAAATTGACCACATCAAACTTTTGCCTGTTTATGATTTTTCTCATAATGTTCTAGGCATAGCCTCTAATCTCATCGAAATTACCGCTTTTAGGATGAACGGTAACTCACACAATCCTGTTAATGAGGCTGGATGTGGGGAGGAGGTTGGTCATTTTACCTGGCCTCCTGACATGAGCTGATGGATCATAGAAATTGTATTGATCTGAGAGAGGGAGAATCCCGTCACTGTGTATCTTTGGCTGCTCAGTGTGATATATGCCCCAAGCCTACTCAATCTCTACCTTGAGGCTGTGTACACTGTAGAATCCGTCATCCATGTAATTTCATCATACGAGTCCAAAATATGAAGGGTGGCATAAAATTGACGAATCATGTCGTCCTTGTAGTCACACCTCATACTGACGAACTACGCCAGTCCAGCTCCATGGAAAAACCTAGGCACTCCAACAAATAGTGGGATTTTTCTGATGTGCTCCCAACTCACCCACTTGTGGTCCGCGAATTCTTTGTTCAGATAAATATCATGATATACCTTTTGTTGGAATATGGTTTTGAACTTGTCCAATGTTGCACTGCGAGTGAGCATGCACTGATTAGCTTGTCGTAGTGAGAAATATCTCTCCCCCTATATCTTCCTCAGATCTGTAACACCCTAAAATTTGCCATATTTTAAATTTTGGAGATATTTTGATTTTTGAGAATTATTGGAAATTTATTTGGATTTATTCAATTATGGTCATTCTTGAAATCAATTAAAATAATATAAAAGTGTATGCAAAGTTTCATTGGAAATATTTTATTCAAGTTCAGAATGCCTTAAAATATTTTCTAGAGTTTTTCTGGGTATTTTTGCTATTTATTTTGGCTTTGTTTATTTATCAGATTTATTTTAAATCAAAAATATTTTTAAAATCGTTGGAGTAGTATTGGGCAGGCCCAACACTGTGTCGACCGTTGTGATTCATCGCCGATGGATCCAGATCGTATGTTGCTCGGTTTGCCACGTCGTCAGCGCTTGCGGACCGTTGATCTGAGCACTCGCGGACAAACATGATTGCGCCATGTCGTCTCGTCTTCGCGAGATCATCGGAGGGACGTGGGCATTGATGCCCGTGAGTTTCGCCAACGAGTTTCATGCACGTCGAGGTTCCTTTAAGTGCACCGGTTAGCGCGTCTGGCAGAGCTCTTCACGCTGCATCTTTTGACTCCTCGCATGCCTCCCGAGCCACCGCTGTTTGCCTGCGAGAGCTCACCGTAGTTACTCCTTTGCGCCACCGTCGTGTTTGCTTCGCCCCGCCGTCGTCCGAGCCTTTCCGCTATGCTCTGACCCCGTTCCGAGTTCACCGAAGAGCGCCGCGTCGATCAAGCCAGTTCTTCATGCCTGAGATCCACTACAGCGCCGTCACCGACTTTATCTTCCTCAGTGCCGGTAGCCTTCTCTTTTGCATCGCCGTCGACCTCGCCAAACCCCGCCGACCGTCCGATCTGCATCGTGCCGCTCCGGTGAGTCCACGTAGCCCCAAATCCTGTGCTAGTCTGGCTTAAGTCGTAGCCGTTAGATCTGATACGTGCGGTTTAGATTAGATCTGGCGTTTTGTGCTTTAGATTAGATCTGGGCCATTGGATCGTTTTTGAATGCGTGAGATAGTGCCACGTCGCTAGGGTGAACAGTAAACCGCTCGGGTACCATGGGCCATTGGATTGGATCTGTGCGGTGATTGTGAGTTCGAGTTGTGTCGCGTGAATCGGCACCGTTCATTTTTGAACGTGTAGCACGGATGACGCCGTGCCCCCGCCGAATCATGTGCGGACGCGTGTGCGAGTTGACCAAGGCACGACCGAATATTGGCGTGTCTTCGCATGAGCCAAAGCGTCGCCGGGACCGCGCGGGTGCTGGCCATTGGATTCATGAGCGCCATCGGATGCGTGACACGTGGGGGCATGGAGCGCGAGGCGTTGCTGAGTCTGCGCGGGAGTGGACCGTTGGATCCGAGAGCTCCGTTCGGTGGCCGCCGCGTGTCACGTGGATTTCGAAGCGCCTCGTTGCAGCGCGTGAGATCTGACCGTTGATCCTTTGACTGCCATGATTGCGCCACGTGGTTGAGATCTGGCCGTCGGCTGGGAACGATCGAGATCTTGACGACACGGTCCGCGAATCTCGAGGCCGATCGACGCGTCGGTCTTGACATCAGCTAGTGGGCCATGCGTTCTGTTCGGTGGACCGAGTCCACGGTGGACCTGACCTGAGCTATGGACCGGGTCCATGGACCGGCTGACGTCATGCTGACGCAATAAATCGAGTTTTCAATAGAAAAATAAATAATTTAATTCGGGATTTTCTATTTTCTGATTTATATTTTATTTAAAACTTTGAAAGGCTATAACTTTTTCATTTGAACTCCGATTGAGGTTATTCTAGTTTCTGAAAATTTGTAAAAATGTGCTCTTTCTAATGGTGAATTTTATTTGAATTTTTGAGGTTATATAGTCTACTATTTTGGATATTTATTGTATATATGATTTTTACGCGTAGACGCAAATTTGTCGGGAAGTTTCGAGGAAGAGTTCATCTCTCAAGACCAAGCTTCAGAACACGACCAACAACTCTTTGAAGGCAAGTGATGCTTTGACCATCTTGATCCCAGTTTTTAAATGTATTTTGCTTTGAAATTATGCATGCTAAGTTAATTAAAAATGAATTTAAATTAATTTGGGTAATGTAGTTAATCAACCCATAATGTTATTGCCACCTTGAAATTATTTTTTGTATGCCCTGAAATCTTTATCACCCTAAAATTATTCATATTTATCGGATATAATATGATGCCAACACGGGAGGCTAGACCGTGATTAGATGCTTAGCCTTGCAACGGGTCATGTATGATCTTTCGGAAGAATGCCACAATACTGACTAATTAAATATTGAATTTATTTTGAAAATGGTGTGATGATGCTACGTGATGAAACTGAGGTATGAAGATCTGTGTAGTTCTGCACCGATGTTGAGTTATTGTTGGCATGTGTTGCACAATAAACAACTGGGTGGGAAATGATTTAGACTGGGGAAGTGGCAAGAGGCTTTGTGTCAGGTGGGCCTGTGTGGCTATGGGATTGTTGAGTGTGTAAGGCTGTGTGCCACTGTTGAGAGAAGGAAGTCTTGCGTTGGTCAGCTAAGGACTTCACCTTGCAAGTCTTTGAACTGAGTCATCCGTGCATGTCTGGTATGGGACAGACCTAGTTGATTAGGGCTCTGATATCTTTTCTTTGAAACCTCAGGGTGGCAGTACACAGGGGTGTATCTGTGTGGGGGAGCGTACCAGTGCTATGGCTTGGTGCCCATCCAACGGTGTTAGCCTGTCCTTTACTTCGGCTCTGTGTGAGGGGAGTGATAGTGAAGGCAATACCAGAGAGGTTCATTGGTTAAGGTAGAGGTTCCCGAAAGGCTTTGTTGCGGGCAATCACCTGTGTGGTGAGCGGCTGTATCTTGTGGGTAAAGTGTACAACCTTTGCAGAGTGTCAAATCTATTCGAATAGCCGTGTCCGCGGTATTGGACATTGCTCGGGGATTTCAGTCAAGGGTTAGATCTTCAAAAATAAAATATGGAGAGGATGGCTGTGTGCCAGTGTCAAGAATAAACTGATTAAGGCTGTGTGCCAAGTTTACAGAGAAAAACTGTTTAAAGAACTTAGTACTATTATTGACTGTTTCACCGCCTTTAATTTAAGTGTGATATGAGTTTAAAAATGATGTTTGATGCAAATTAACCAAGTAAGACAATTCTTTGGAATAAGCCTTGCATATAGTATTAGCACTGCATTCTGTGCATTACTTGTTGAGTGCCTTGAGTACTCACCCCTCCTTACTGTCAACCCAATATCAGTGGAGGAGTCAACGCCATCATGGGAGGAGTACATCGAAGAGCCAAACAATTAGGGGGCAAGCCCTGTTGGTTGCCTATGGCAAGTTGATGGGATTTCACAAAGTTTATTTGCTTTCCGCTGTTATCTTTTATTACTCTAATAATGTAAGCCCTGCTTGGTTGATCTTATGTAAGGAGACCATAAGGTCATACAATTCAGTTAATATAAATGTTTGCACTACTTATTATTATATCGTTGTGATCGTCTATGATGTTCAACCCTGTAATGGCTGTAGCGTGATCCTGGATTGGCACAATTTACACAGAGGGTCCGGATTCTTTGAATCGGGTCCCGACAAGATCCAATGTGGGTTGAAAGTCATCAAAGTTTTCTTCTTCAGATTCTTCTGTACTATCCAAAATTTACTTTTTTTTTGCTGTTTTGAGCTGAATTCTGGGGTTTTTGTGGGCGGTTAGGCTTCATGGGGCTGTTTTTGGCTGTTTGTGGGCTTTTAGAGATTATATAGCTAACGTGGGCTGCTTTGGGCTTAGCAAGCCTACATGTGGGCTTTTAGTGGTGGGTTTTTAGACCATGGGGGCAGCACCACCAAAACTTTAGCTCTTTTTCCCCACCCTCCATCCAGCCGCATTCCCCCTCAACCGCATGCCTCCCCCTCGTGGCTGTGCGCCCTTTCCCCTTCTCCCGTGCATTTCTGGTTCCCTCCTGGCTCCTTCCAGCCGAGTTTCTGCCTGCTCCGAGTGGATTTGATTTGCTAAGAGGGGTGCAGATTGCTCGGTTCGACGAGGGTATTTCGTTTTCGACGTTGTTTTGCGGTTCTGCGAGAAGGTATAATTCTCGTAGATTTTCTGAGAATGAGTGGATTTGATTCTGTAATTGTGGGAATATCATGTTAGTTTTCCCTATTTTAGTGCTATGAATAGGATGGTTTGGGGGAATTTAGGTTTGGATTGGTTCTGGACTCGTGCAGCGCTGTTTGCGATTTTAGATCTGAGTTTTGAAATAGTTTTGGCCCTTTTCAGAGGGGTTGGCTGTTGAGAAAGTTGTAGATCATTGTCTTAAGTTTAATTATAGACCAAGAACACGAATTTTGGTTAAGCAGTTTAAAAGTTATAGCCTTTTGAAGCACTGCTATCCAGAATCTGTGCCTGTTAGCAGTAACCGCAGTAATTAGCAAATTAGGGCTAATTAGAGGCCGAATTAAATTATTTAAATAAATATAGATAGCTTGAAAATTTCCTTTAGATTTCAAAAATGTCATCTTTTTCTTAATTTGGAGTTATATAAAAATAGTTACGAAATTGTAAAAGTTGCTGTCCAGGTTGAGGACAGATCGGTTTTCTAGGTTGAATTTGGGGGGTTTTCATGTAGTCATTAAAAATAATGGGTAACTAAAATATTGTAGGTATTGTTTTTTAGTTTTTTTAAAGTTCTTGGTTCCCTTTGTTTGGGCTCTTGTGGTAGGGCTTATAGCCTTTAGACCGCCTTTAGACCACCTTTAGATCAACGGGACACCAAAGGTGTGGTTTTGTCTGTCGTTTGTGGAAGTTAAAAATTGGGATTGTGGTTGGTTCGACATCGCTATATTTGTTATCTATGCTGTGATTGCATTGTTTTGAGATATATGCAATTTATTTCAGGAGGTGTGACTTCGGGAATGGCCTTAACCACATGCCACTCCGCTCCTCGCGGGTAAAGGCAAGTGCATAGAATATGTTGATGGTTATAATTTGATCGAAGTTTGAATAAGGATTGCTACCTAACTGGTCTAAATGTTTGACATGCCTCATTACCATTGTTTTTACGCATGATTATGTTTGGGACAATGATAATGTTTATGCTTGTCATTTGCATATGTGCATATATGATGAAAGAGGTAACCCGTGTGGGCCTCTGTGACCCACTTGTGGTGGGCATGAAAGACCTACTACATTAGGCCCCTCCGCGGGATGTGGATGGGAGTAAGACCTACTTCGTAGGCCCCTCTACTGGGATGGAAGGGAGAGTGCGACACCGACGGGTGTACACTCAGCTATACCGGTATAAGCAAAGAGAAAAAGAGATGCATTTGAGCATAAAGCATGATGCACTGCATGAGTGAAGTGGATGAAGAGAATTAAATTGATGAGTTCTCCTTTATATATGGATAACATGACATGATGTATTTTATTCAATGGTTATTTACCTGTGTTATTATTATTGTACGATGCACTTTGCCGAGTCTTGGACTCATGTTTATTTCCTTAATATTTTAGGTAACTTTGACGCCGGTATGACGGGAATTGGAGTAGCACATACACGACACATGTCAATTGCTCCACTGTCATCATAATGTTTAGCATTCCTGAACATGCTTAGTTAAGGAATAAATAAATAAACTCATTCTTGGAATACTTTAGTAGGTGCAACCTGTAAGGATTTATTATTCTATTTGTTTAAGCTATGGTTGTGGCTTGTTTAAATAACTTGGGTTGTGCCTCTCTATTGTCCATTGTCATACTTCATTTTATACCTTGTAGTTGAAATATCTTGTCTAGATGTTAAAGTTGGTGGTAGCTGAAAATGTGGTGAAATATGGTTAATTGTTATTGTTGAGGTTATGTTTAAAGTCAATACTTGTTGGAAATACTTGGTATATTTTGCTTTTTGTTTAGAAGTGTTTGTATGATGTTGCTGAAATTTTTTAGTTAATGTGGGTTAAATACTAGTGTAAAGGCCTGGTAAGGTGACATTCAGGACACGTGGGTGACGGGGTGTTACATCTTCATTTTCACTGTTATTTTCTTCCACAAAATCCACATCCATGTCTGTGTTGTCATCTCCTTCTTCACTAGACTCTGAAACAACCCTTTTTCCTTTTCCTCTTTTTGAGCTCCCTCCAGGCTCTTCTTGGATTTTCCTTCTAATCTCCATGTCCCTTTCAAAGACCATGTGGAGGTCTACCCCAAGTGTGTGATGAGTAATTGACTATATTCGAGCTTTTGGTGCTCAAGGTTGAGCTTGATTTGAGTCTGTGGCTGGTCGAAGACTAGTAGACGGACCTCGAGTGGTCTATACTTTGGCTAGTCAAAGACCAGTGGTTGGACCTCGAGTGGTCAGTGGTCGAACCTCGAGTGGTCTGGACTTTGGCTGGTCAAAGACCAGTGGTCGAGTTACTCGAGTAGAGTGAGAATCGATAAGTATCGAGTAGGGTTACTCGATGCTCGATATCGACTCATCCACTCGATATTGAGCAAAGTGGGCAATGCTATGTGATGTGGTTCCTTATTTTTGATGGTTGCAGGACGATGGTGCTAGGTCATGGTGAGGCGAAGGATGACCGGGACCAAGCGAGGTGCGTCGGAGGTCCAGACGGTCGAGGATCGCCTAGAAGATGATCGGAGACGAAGTCGCTGCGAACCCAGAAGACAAGGAATGGTTGAGATGCTAGCTAGGAGCTACTCGATCAAGGAGGGCCATCGGATCTTAGCCACGCGACGAAATCGTGGCCGTTAATGGATTCAACGGCCAGATCTCACGCTCACGTTCGGCTCGGTGGTGCTTCGATTTTCGCGATGCCACGCGGCACACATTCCTAGCGACGCATCGGCTACTCAGCGACACGTGGCGCAATCGTGACGGCGCACCCAAAATCGACGGCTGGATCTGGTCTCTGCCCCGGTCAAAATGCCCACGCGTCAGCACGCGATTTGGCGAGGGTACGGCGCCATCACCGCCGCACGTTCAAATCTGAACGACGCGGATCCTTAGGGCAAAACCAGATCTGAACTCAACCATTCAGATCCGATCCAACGACGCAGGTTATCGGAGCGGTTTACTGTTCATCTTAACTACGCGGCGTAATCTCACGCGTACACTAACGATCCAACGGCTGAGATCTACTAAAAGACCTAATATCCAGATCTAATCTACGCCGCACATCACAGATCTAACGGTTACGATCTAATCCAAACGTAAACAGAGAAGGGCTACGTGGACGTACTGCAACGGTTGGATGGCGATCTAACGGTCGACGGAGCTCGCGAAGGTCGACGGTGGCGAGGAAGAAGAGGCTACCGGAGCTGAGGAAGACGGCGCAGTCGACGGCGCTACAGTGGCTCTCCGGCGTGAATAAGTGATCCAAACGGCACGGCTTCCTTTGGCGAACTCGAGACGGGGTCGGAGCACGGCGGAACAGCTCGGACAACGGCGGGAGGAAGCAAAAACTACGGTGGCGAGAGGAAGCAACTACGGGGAGCTCGCACGGGCGCTAGAGAAGGTCTCGGCGTGCGTGCAAGGAGTCTAAAAGGAGCGGCGAGAAGAGCTCTACACGGCGCAGCAACCGACACTTTAAAAGGAGCCTCGACGTGCGCGCAAACACCGGCGAAACGAGTGGAAACGCTCAGCGGCGTTAACTCTGGCGGTTACACCCGGTCGGACCGACGTGGCTCCATCACGGCCTTTCAAGCAACGACGATCCGATGGCGCACGTTCGCGGGCGACGCGGCGCAATGGTGACCATTGGATCTCAATCCGACGGCTCGATCGCTTGCGGCTAGGGTTTCAATGGAATCGGCGGGCTAAGCAGATCGGGGTGGCCCAATACTATTCTTCCAATTTTTAAAATATTTCTGATTAAAAATAAATCAGATAAATAAACAAAGCCAAAATAAATAGCAAAAATACCTGGAAAAATCCAGAAAAATTCTAGAAAATACTTTGAGACATTTGGAACTCAAATAAAATATTTTCAATAAAGCTTTACATAAAATTTTCCATTATTTAATTGATTTCAAGAAAGGCCATATTTGAATAAATCAAAATAAATTTCAATAAATTCCCAAAAATTCTCAAAAATCAAAAATACTCCAAAATTTAAATTAGAGCAAATTTTAGGGTGTTACAAACTTCCCCCCTTAACAGAATCTCGTCCCCGAGATTCAGGGCTGTATACGGAAATAGGTTAGGGAACTCCTTTTTCAGATCTTCTTCACGTTCCCAGGTTGCTTCACTTTCCGAGTGGTTGCTCCACTGGACTCTGCAAAAGTGTGTAGACTTGTTCCTCGTTTTTCTGTCCATCGTATCTTGAATCTTCACCGGATGCTCTTTATAGGTTAAATCTTCTTGCAGCTCGATTGTTTCTAAAGGCGTTTGCTCCTCCGGTATTCGGAGACACTTTTTTAATTGCGACACATGGAATACATCATGCACTCCTGCCATGGACTGTGGCAACTCCAACTGATACGCAACTTCACCTCTGCGGCTTAAGATCTTGAATGGTCCGACATATCTGGGTGCAAGCTTCCCTTTTGCATGAAACCTCCTGATTCCCTTGAGTGGTGTAACTCTAAGGTATACATAATCTTCAGGTTCAAAGCTCAATTCTCTGCGACGATTGTCGGCATAACTCTTCTGTCTTGATTGTGCAATCTTTAATCTTTCTCTGATCATAGCGATCTGTTCTTCTGCTTGCTGAAGAATATCCATTCCAAAAACATGCTGTTCCCCAGTCTCATTCCAATTCAAGGGTGTTCGAGAGGATCGACCATACAGAGCTTCAAATGGAGACATCTGTAAACTCGCTTGATAACTGTTATTGTAGCTGAACTCAGCATAAGGCAAACACTTGTCCCATGAAGTAGAATATGCTAAAGCACATGCTCTCAAAGATATCTTCCAAGATCTGGTTAGCTCTCTCGGTTTGACCATCCATGCGGATGGTATGTCAGATCAAGTTCGACGAGTTCCCATGGCTTCATGCAGCTTTCCCCAAAACCTTGAGGTAAATTGGGTACCTCTATCCGATACTATCTTCTTCGGCACTCCATGCAAGCAAACAATTCTTGACATATAGAGTTCTGCTAACTTATCGCCCAAGTAAGTGGTCTTCACAGGTACAAAATGTGCAACCTTGGTCAAACGATCCACTATAACCCATATAGAGTCATATCCATTTCGAGTCCTGGGTAAACCGGTTATGAAATCCATACCGATCTCTTCCCATTTCCATTCAGGTATCTTTAGGGGCTGCAATAATCCTGCAGGCCTTTGATGCATAGCTTTGAATCTTTGGCATATGTCACATAATGCAACATATTCGGCAACTTCTCGCTTCATGCTTGGCCACCAAAATCTTTCTTTTAAATCCTGATACATTTTTGCACTTTCCAGATGAATTGAGTACTTGGAGTCATGGGCTTCCTCCAAAATTAGCTGCTTCAGATCCTCTTTATTTGGCACACAAATGCGCCCTTTAAACCACATAGTACCTTGCTCATCCAGTTTGAAATCCTTTGCCTTGCCTGCATCCATCTTGTCCTTAATTCTCTTGATTTTGTCGTCATCCTTCTGCCCTTCCCTGATCTGATCTTCCAGGGTAGGTTTTACTTCCAAGGTAGCCAAAAATCCTTCTGGTACCACTTCCAATCCTAGCTTCTGGAAATCCTTACACAACTCGGTCTGACTTGGTTCTAACAGCATATTTACGCTGTGGTTCTTCCGGCTCAAGGCATCGGCCACAACATTGGCTTTACCCGGGTGGTAATGAATTCCAACATTGTAGTCCTTGATTAGTTCTAGCCATCTTCTTTGCCTCATATTTAGGTCAGCTTGCGTGAAGATATACTTAAGACTTTTATGATCAGTATACACTTCACATCTGTTTCCAAGGAGATAGTGACGCTATATTTTTAGGGCATGCACTACGACAGCTAATTCCAAATCATAAGTCAGATAGTTCTCCTCATGCGGCCTCAATTGCCTTGATGCATATGCGATTACCTTTCGGTTTTGCATCAATACACATCCCAATCCTTGACGCGATGCATCACAATAGATGTCGAAGCCTTGATGAACGTCAGGTAAAACTAATACAGGTGTTGATGTTAATCGTTTCTTCAACTCCTGAAAACTCTTCTCACACTCAGGTGTCCATAAGAATTTCTTTTCCTTTTTCAACAATTGCGTAAGAGGTCTCGCAATCGTGGAGAATCCTTCGATGAAACGACGGTAATATCCCGCCATTCCAAGGAAACTACGGATTTGGGTTACCGTCTTCGGTTGCTCCCAATGCAAAACTGTCTCCACTTTCTTTGGATCTATCGCAACTCCTTCTGCAGTCATTATGTGTCCAAGAAATTCAACCTTATTCTTCCAGAAATCACATTTACTAAATTTTGCAAACAACTGTTGTTCCCTCAATTTCATAAGGACTAGCCTTAAATGTTCGGCGTGCTCTTCCTTCGTCTTGGAATAAATAAGGATATCATCTATAAACACGACGATGAACTTATCCAAATATTCCATAAAAACCTTATTCATCAAGTTCATGAAATATGCTGGTGCATTTGTCAATCCAAAGGACATCACTGTAAACTCGTAATGTCCATATCTTGACGAAAATGCAGTTTTTGGAATATCCTCTGATCGGATCTTCAGTTGATGGTATCTCGATCGGAGATCAATCTTGGAGAAGACTCTGCTCCTCTCAACTGATTGAATAGATCATCGATCCTGGGTAGCGGATATTTATTCTTTATCGTCACATCATTAAGTGCACGATAGTCTATACACATCCTAAAACTCCCGTCCTTCTTCTTAATGAACAAGACAGGCGCTCCCCATGGCGATGAACTAGGTCTTATAAATCCTTTTTCCAGCAGCTCTTCAATTTGCTTCTTCATTTCCACTAATTCCTCTGTGGACATCCTGTAAGGTCTCTTAGCTATTGGAGCTGTCCCTGGAACAAGCTCTATCACGAACTCGATATCTCTTTCCGACGGCATTCCAGGTAGATCCTCTGGAAAAACATCCGGGTATTCATTGACTATGGAAACTTCCTCCTAGCTGACAGTCTTCATGCTGTTGACCATTAATTGTCCATCTCGTACTACTTTTGCTTCAAACTCAACCCTTCTCCCTTCTGGGCTCTCGATTGATATAACTCTTTTTCCGCAGTCCAGCACTGCCTTGTGTTTGGTTAACCAATCCATTCCCAGGATAACATCCAGGGTTTGGGTATTCAATATAATTAAGTTCGCTAGGAACTCTATTCCATTAATTATTAGCTTCACCCCAGAACATCCTACATTGGATCGGAGTTCTGATCCAGGGGATTGGACTACAAGTACACACTTAAGTTCCACAATATCCAAATTGTTGCGAACAGCAAAATCTTGAGACACAAATGAATGTGATGCTCCGGAGTCAAATAAAACAGTAGCTGGTACTGAGTTTACTAGGAACTTACCCAGTACAACATCTGAGGCGTTCTGGACTTCATCTGCTGTAATGTGGTTGACTCGGCCTCGTGCAGTTCCTTGAGATGGAGTTGCTGATGTCGATGCTCCGCGGTTCACAGTTGGTGTAGGATTCCTTGTAGGCGTATTCCCCAGGTTAAATCGGACCGAGGTGACACCTCCCTTCTTCGGGCAATTGTTGGCGAAGTGCTCCAATTCGTTGCAGTGATAACAACATCTTCTGCTTTGCTGAGGTTCCTCCACCGTACTACGCTCGCCGAGTCCGCATTTCGCCCATCGACGATTGTGCGGCGGTGGTGCCCGCCACCGCCTCAGGTTGGAACCGGATGAACTGTTGGGGTGCCATCCTTTGCCTCTGCTGGCCCGGACGTCCTCCTTGTTGCGCCATTCTGCGCTTTCAATTGTCATCCAACTCTCGGCGCTTGTCCTCCAGAATAAGAGCCTTGTTAACCAGCTCTTGGAAGTCCGAAATGTGTGGGTGATCACCCCACTTGTAACCTCGCATTCAATCCCTTCATGAAGCGAGATTGTCCGCCTTGTCCGTGGCTACATCCTCTCGCGTAGCGTGCTAGTTAGCCGGTAAACTTATTCAAGTAGTCGGCCATTGTCGCCCACCCCGCTTGAGATTAGAATTCCTCCTTCTTGAGATCCATGATACCCTCGGTACATGGTATTGGCGAAAGTCGAGGTGAATTCCTCCCACGTATACTCTGTGGGTCTTCATGAGCTGCACGAAGTTTTCCCACCACTCTGCGGCAGTTCCTTCCAGTTGATGAGAGGCATAGAGCACCTCTCATGTCCTACACACCGGGTAATGTGCGACTTCCTTTCGATTGTCCTTAGCCAATCGTCCGCTTCCATCGGATTGGCGTTGCACGAGAAGGTGGGTGGACGAGTTCGCATAAACTCCGACAACCTTGAATAGGGTGTGGTCCATGGTTACCCTGTGTTGAACATTCGCAGCAGCTTAATTGGAGATCTGCCGCATGGTCCGCACCATCGTGTTCATGAGTTGAGTTTGGGCAGCCGTAAAGGTTCCTGTTCTCGCATATCAACTTGTGGTGGTTGAGAAATTGGCTCCTCATTCGGTTGTCACTGATTAGCTCCACTTCACTGGCTCTCGGTGTTTCACGAGTCCTCACCATCGCTGCAAACTTCCAAGGTTAAGAAAAGAAGAAAGCATAGACAAGTAAAAGAACTTATGGGAAGCAGTGTAACTTAAATTATTTAGCAACCTTATTGATATAATATAAGGTAGTATGGTTGCTCACAAGTGCCTAAAGGCAATGCAACACATACAAGACACTCACAACCAAAAACAAGTAAACAAACATAGGACTCACAACGACTCACACCTAATGGTGACTCTGAAACAAAGACGCGACTCAAACACTCGAGTCTCGACACTACACCGACTAGACTCGATCACCATCGAGCCAACTGCCGCGGCTCCCGGAGCATACACCGCGGGTGCTCGCATCGGGCGAACTGGTCACGATGACCTCTGCGGTGGTGCAAATGACCCCATCGACTTTGCTGGTCCCAGGGTTGCCTGCTCCTGTGCCGACGGCTCCTGCACTGGTGCCTCCTGCTCTGGTTCCTCTGGATCTAGATCGTGCGGCTCGGGGTGGATCGCTCGTGCTCAGTCCATACAGGCCATCTCCGCCTCTGGATCTTCTGCATGGAGTGAGCTAAGCCCTCCCGCAGTTGAGTCCTCGCTTCCGTGACCTCGTCACGGGTCCTCTGCAGCTCCTAGACTGTCTCATCCATGGTGTCCTCCTGGGCGATGACATACCTTGCCAGATGAGTGATCGTGGCATCCTCCTCCATGAGCTCCATCCTGTCATAGCGATTATCTCGGTGCGGGTGTTGACGAAAAACAGTGCCCTCCAACTCGACAGAGTAAGTGCGGGCAATCTGCCGCATCGCAAGACGTGCTGTCTCCTGGATCCTGGCCTCAAAAGAAGTCCTCCTGGTGGTGATGTAGATAGGACGGCTCACCCTTGTCCTCTCCCGGCATAGACAGTGATCTTGACATCCCAGGCGATATCAAGTCCTGCCCACACCACAGTGGTCCCCTGATAAAGCGGCTTGTCGAAACCTCCGAGCAACTGCATCATACGCCATAACTCAGCGGCGAATCCTCCAGTGCGCTCTCCATAGGTGTGGATCATCCTCATCTGCCAAAACAAACCTCGTTTAAATTAAACATATAATAATAATAAGATTTTAGCATAGATATGAAGCAAGAGAGAAAGGATAAGTCGAGATTTCATTGATATTCTAGCTCAAGTTGTTAAATTCTTAGAAAATAGTTTTATCCACCAAACACAGCTAATCTAGTTTAGGGTCAAGACCTACAGTCAGCCTGCTCTGATGCCACCTCTGTCGGGACCCGAATATGCAAATCCGACCCTACGTGTATTCTCATGCTAGTCCAGATCACGCTAGCACACATGATCTTACAAGGTTGCACATCACGGATATTTACAATGATATAAGAATAAATAGTGCAAACATTTATATAAAGCGAGTTGTCCGACCTTATGGTCTCCTTACATAAATCACCACGCAGGCTTACATTATCGAGTAAATGAAATAGCGGAATAAAAATAAATGTCGTGGAAGCCTTCATCTTGCCACAGCAACCGTGGCTTGCCCCTAATTGTCGGATCCTCGTTGTACTCCTCCTCCCACGCCGGGTGTAGACTCCTCCACTGATGTTGGCGTTGATAAGCAAGGAGGGGTGAGTACACAAGGCACTCAACAAGTAATGCACAGAATGCAGCGCTATTACTATATGCAAAGCTTATTCCAAAGGATTTGCTTAATTAGTTCTTTTTGCTTCAAACATCTTTTTTAAAGCGGTATCTTATTTAGATTAAAGCAGTGAAACAGTTATAATAATAATAATTTCTTCAAATGGTTTTTCTTCGAAGATTCTCGACACAAACAATTTATGATTCATTTTTAACACTGGCACACAACCACCCTTTTCACATTTCGTTTTTGAAGATCTACCCCTTGATTGTAATCCCCGAGCATTGTCCAATACCGCGGACACGGCTATTCGAATAGATTTGACACTCTGCAGAGGTTGTACACTTTACCCACAAGATCTGACCATTCACCACATGGTGATCGTCCGTAACAAAGCCTTTTAGGAACCTCTACCTTAACCGAAGAACCTCTCCGGTATTGCCTTCACTATCACTTTCCTCACACAGAGCCGAGGTATAGGACAGGTCAATCACCGTTGGATGGGCACCAAGCCGTAGCACAGTACGCCCCCGCTGAGATACACCCACGTGTTTGTCACCACGAGGTATCGGAGGAAAGATAAAAACCCTAATCAACTAGGTCCATCCCATACCAGACATGTGGTTGTACGGGTGACTCAGATCAAAGGCTTGCAAGGTGAAGTCCTTAACTGACCAAGGCAAGACTTCCAACACTCAACAGTGGCACATAGCCCAATGTGGCAAACAAACTCACATCACTCATCAACCCATTGCCACACAGGCCCACCTGGCACACAGCCTCTTGCCACTTGCCCCAGTCTAAATCATTTCCCACCCAGTTGATTATTGTGCAACACATGCCAGCAATAACACAACATCGGTACAGAACCACACAGGTCTCTGTACCTCAATCTCATCATGTGGCATCATCACACCACTTTCAAAATACATTCAATATTCCTTTAATCAATATTGTAGCATTTTCCCGAAAGATCATTCATGATTCGTTGCAAGGCTAAGCATCTACTCACGGTCTAGCCTCCCGTGTTGGCACAATATTAACATCCAACTAATACAATCAAACATAGGGTGACAAAGATTTCAGGGCATACAGATAATACTTTCATGGTGACAATAACAATATGGGTTGATTAGCTACATTACCCAATTTAATTTAAATTCACTTTAAATAAATTAGCATGCATAATTTCAAAGCATAAATTACATTTTTAAATCTGGGATCAAAATGATCAAAGCATCACTTGCCTTCAAAGAGTTGCTGGTCGTATTCTGAAGCTTGGTCTTGAGCGACGAACTCTTCGTCGAAACCTTTCGGCAAATTTGCGTCTACGCGTACAAACAATATATGCAATAAATAACTAATACAGAAGACAAAATTACCTCAAAAATTCAAATAAATCTCACCATTAAAGAGATCACAATTTTATGAATTCTTAGAAATTTGAATCACCCAAATCCGAGTTAAAATGCAAAAGTTATAGCCATTTGAAGTTTGAATAAAATATGAAAATACAGAAATTAGAAAATCCGATTTTTCCGAATTATCTTTATACTGAAAAATCGCATTTATGACGTCAGCATAGAAAAAAATTTCGGTCAAAATATTTTTCTGGAGAAATGACGTCAGAATGACGTCATCTGACACGTGGCACTTTCTGGTGCTGCCACGTCGCTCTGGTCCATGGACCCGGTCAACGGCTCGGCTCTGGTCCACCAAACAGAGCACCTGGCCCCCACCAGATGATGTCAGCACTGACATCAACGCTGACGTCAGCCGACTACCTCGAGATTCGTGCACGAACTCGTGACACTATCTTGGCCATCGCTCAACCTTCGGCCAGATCTTAGCCACGCGGCGAAATCGTGGCCGTCAAAGGATTCAAAGGCCAGATCTCACGCGCACGTTCGGCTCGGTGGCGCCTCGATTTCCGCGCTGCCACGCGGCACGTATCTAACGGTGCGCCCGAATCCAACGGTCAGGTCCCACGCACGCCTGGCGACGCCTCGGCTACTCAGCGACACGTGGCGCAATCGCGACGGCGCACCCGAAATCGACGGCTGGATTTGGTCTCCTCCCGATCAAAACGCCCACGCGTCAGCACGCGATTTGGCGAGGGTACGGCGCCATCACCGCGGCACATTCAAATCTGAACGGCGCGGATCCTTAGGGCAAAACCAGATCTGAACTCAACCGTTCAGATCCGATCCAACGACGCATGTTACCGGAGCGGTTTACTGTTCATCTTAACTACGCGGCGTAATCTCACGCGTACACTAACGATCCAACGGCTGAGATCTACTAAAAGACCTAATATCCAGATCTAATCTACGCCGCACATCACAGATCTAACGGTTACGATCTAATCCAAATGTAAAAAGAGAAGGGCTACGTGGACGTACCGCATCGGTTGGATGGCGATCTAACGGTCGACGGAGCTCGCGAAGGTCAACGGTGGCGAGGAAGAAGAGGCTACCGGAGCTGAGGAAGACGGCGCAGTCGACGGCGCTACGGTGGCTCTCCGGCGTGAATAAGTGATCCAAACGGCACGGCTTCCTTTGGCGAACTCGAGACGGGGTCGGAGCACGGCGGAACAGCTCGGACGACGGCGGGAGGAAGCAAAAACTACGGTGGCGAGAGGAAGCAACTACGGGGAGCTCGCACGGGCGCTAGAGAAGGTCTCGGCGTGCGTGCAAGGAGTCTAAAAGGAGCGGCGAGAAGAGCTCTACACGGCGCAGCAACCGACACTTGAAAAGGAGCCTCGACGTGCGCGCAAACACCG
The DNA here is from genome assembly GCA_036346275.1 of Otatea glauca. Lineage (NCBI taxonomy): Eukaryota > Viridiplantae > Streptophyta > Magnoliopsida > Poales > Poaceae > Otatea > Otatea glauca. Next base: position 39,587,462 of record CM070721.1, on the reverse strand, counting down.
GCGAAACGAGTGGAAACGCTCGGCGGCGTTAACTCTGGCAATTACGCTCGGTCGGACCGACGTGGCTCCATCACGGCCGTTCAAGAAGCGACGATCCGATGGCTCACGTTCGCGAGCGACGCGGCGCAATGGTGACCGTTGGATCTCGATCCGATGGCTCGATCGCGGGGCGGCTAGGGTTTCGGCGAACTGGGCCGGGCTAAGCACAGTGCTGGGCCGGCCCAGTACTATTCTTCCAATTTTTAAAACATTTCTGATTAAAAATAAATCAGATAAATAAACAAAGCCAAAATAAATAGCAAAACTATCTGGAAATATCCACAAAAATTCTAGAAAATACTTTGAGACATTTGGAACTCAAATAAAATATTTTCAATAAAACTTTACATAAACTTTTCCATTATTTAATTGATTTCAAGAAAGGCCATATTTGAATAAATCCAAATAAATTTCAATAAATTCCCAAAAATTCTCAAAAATAAAAAATACTCCAAAATTTAAATTAGAGCAAATTTTAGGGTGTTACAGTGTATAACCTCTGCAGAGTGTCAAACCTATTTGAATAGTCGTGCTTGCAGTATTGAGCATTGCTTGGTGATTACAGTCAAGGGTTAGATTTTAATAAAATAAACTTGGAGATGCCTATGGAAGTGTGGATTGACTTAAGGTTGTGAGTCATGTTATTTGGGAAATAATGAGAAATTTATTGTTGTTATTATTTGTTTTACTGTCATTTGAATCTATTTATGCTATTCTTTTATCAATAATGTCTTATTGTAAAATAACCGATTCAACCATTCATTTGGAATAAGCCATGCATATAGTGTATTAGACTTGCATTCTGTGCACAACTTGTGTAAGGACCCGAATCCACTAATTCGAACCCACTGTGTTTACCGCACTATTCCCAGGATCAACGCTAGTGCACACAGCTTAACATTGGTACATATCACATCATACTCAACGATAATAGAATAATAGTTCATTCATTGATATAACTAAAGGTATGATCTTATGACCAACTTACATTATTAAGCCACGCAGGGCAAAACTGAAAATATAAACTAATAATTAAGCAGCAGAAAATAGAAAACGTAGATAGCTCATCAGTTCACCACAGGCAACCGACAAGGCTCGGACCCTAATGACTCCTGTCTTCCTGGACTTCATCTTCCAACACAGGTGTAGATTCCTCAACTGTTGATTATTGTTGTTTGGCAAGGGTGAGTACTTAAAGCACTCAACAAGTTGTGCACATAATGCAATTCTATGTATCTATATGTAAGGCTTATTCCAATGGATAGGCTATCATGGCTATTTTGCAATAAGCAGCATTTATGAACAAATACAGTAAATAGATTGTAAAGAATGTAAAACAAATAACAATAGTAAATAAATTCAGGATTTCTCAAGTAAACCAAGTTTCCAATCCTAAGTCAAATTTCATCTTCCATATGGCATTCCGCCATCCCAACCATGTTGTCCAATTAATTAAACTAACCCTTAACTGTAATTCTCGAGCATTGCTCAATACATGCGAAGCACGGCTATCCGAATAGTTTCACACTCTGCAGAGGTTATGCACTTTACCCACGTGATACAACCAAACACCACCAAGGCGAGTGATTATAACAAAGCCTTTACAATGCTCTGGCTTAACCCGATACTATCCGCTAAGGTTTCAACACTGGTGGGACTGGTTACCACATCCAGGGCCCCCCTCTTGCGCCATGTGAATTACACCATAACTCGGGAACTCACACCGTCCACGATAGTACCAAAATCAAGACATTGCAAATTACTCAGCTAGGCTGGCCCATACCAGACATGTGGTTGCATGATAGACTAAGGTCAAAGGCTTGCAAGGTTAAGTCCTTAGTGTGATCGAGGCAAGACATCCACATACCATCTGCCCATCGGGCCTACCTTGGCCTCCTCGCCCCTTGCCACTTGCCCCAATCTAAGTTATTATCACCCAGTTGATTACCAAGCACCACGTGCCATCAACAATTCAACATCGTTGCGTGACATGACTCGCCACAACAACTCAATCTCATCGTGTGATCCCACATGACACACAAGTTCATAACATCGTTCCATATTCCATTAATCAAAATTAATTATCAATGATTCTGACACATGTGATGACGTGGCAAGGCTAAGCAACTAATACGAACTAAACCTCCAATGCTGATCATAATTACTAATCAACTATATTAAACCAATCTAGGGTGACAATGGATCATGGCATACAATGACAAGGTAGGGTGTAGATCAAATTGGTATAATAGCTAAGTCCCAATTTAATTTGAAACAATTGTACACTTGAAATAATATGCAATAGGGTAAAACAAATATAGCAATTTTATAAACATGGGTTCAACATGATCAAAGCACAACTTGCCTTGAATAGGTCCTGATCTGGTTCTCGAACTTGCTCTTGAGTTGCTTGATCTTCCTCCAAGCGCCGCACAATTCAACGTCTACGCGTACCGAAGGAGAAAAGCAAATAAATACCAAAACAGAGAGCAATTGAACTTCAAAAATCAAATAAAATTCACCATTAAATATATCTCAATTTTACAAATTTTTAGAAATTTGAATCACTCAAATCCGAGTTAAATTGCAAAAGATATAGCCTTTTGAAGTTTGAAATAAATACTGAAATTAGAAAATCAGAAATTCGGAATTAACAGATTTATTTTTAAAACGAAAACTGATTTATTGCGTCATCATGACGCCAGCGCTGAACCGGACCAATCAGAAGCCGACGCGTGTCCCGGTGCATAGACCTGGTCCACGAGACCTCCTCTGGTCCACCGTGAACCCGGCGCACGACGCCTCGATGCTTGCGCCCGACACGCGGCTGGTCACGATTGGTTGCAGCGACGGCGCGATCTTGAGCGCACGAGTTTGATCGGACGGCTACCGATCTCACGCGACGTGGCCGCACACCCGCCGCGGGATCTAGATCTAACGGTCAGCGCTTACCAAAGACGTTCATCATTCACGCGCGACGCGTGCACGATCTTGACCCTTCACCGGAGATCCAACGGCTTCCAAAGCTTCAACGTGATGATGGCGACGCGGCGGCGCAACTCCACCGGACGTGAGAGACGAAGACTCGCCACGGCGTTCGGCGACAAACGGCGACAATTCCTCACGGATCCGACGCGGCGCGGTTTGGCGATCTCGATGGCGGCACTGGGGACGGCGAAAGATCAACGGCGGCGACGAAACCGAGCAGAAACCACCACGGCAAGGACCTTCACTCCGGCGAGCTCTCTCGTGCGAACGACGGCGACCACGAGCCTCGGGCTTTGGAAAAGATGCGCGCGCGAGGTGAGGAGTTCGTGCCGCGTCGGCGCTTTAAATAGTCGCACGGAAGGCGTGTCGGCCGGACTCGAAGACGGCTCGTGGCGGCGGCGGACTCGTGGCGACTTCGGAAAGACGACGCGCTTCATCGGGACGATCCACGTGCCGCTCAATCAACGCCACGAAGCGCTCGACGACCGCGGCGAGATCTCATTTGTTGGGTCTCGATCCAACGGTCGATTTCTTAGGTTTAGGGTTTTGGCGAAACAGCCGACAGAGCTATCTGGGCGCCAAAGTGCATGGGCCGCCCGCCATCGTTCACACTCTTTTCAAAAGGTTTTTCATTTAAAATAATTCCAGAAATTCATTTAATTTGTTTTAGGCAATAAAATAATTAGGAAAAATCCAAAAAATCTCAAAAATCTTGTGAGACATTCTGGACTCAAATAAAATATTTTTACCAAAACTTTATTTTAACTTTGCACAGATTTAAATACTTTTGGATAAAAAGCAATAAACTTGAAATAAGATTTAATTCAAATAAATCCAGAAAATCACAAATGCACATTTAAGCAATAAAATAATATTTGGCAGATTTTTGGGATGTTACAACTTGTTGACTGCTTATGTATTCACCCCTTGCAACAACAAATCACCAGTTGGAGAGGAGGTTACATTTGCCTACGAGGAGGAGTAACAGGAGGAGACGACCAGTTATGGTGCGAACCTTGTTAGTTTCCTGTGGCAAGTTGAAGGTTTACTACGAATAAATTATTTTTGTTGTTGTTTCATTATTTCTTACACTTAGTCCTGTGAGTCTTATTTATGTTATCGTTGAGTATGATTGGGATATTCATCTATGTTGAGCCCGTGTGCACTAGCATGATCTTGGAATAGTGTAGAATTCACAGAGGGTTCGGATTTGCATATTCAGGTCCCAACATGAGTTTACATGGAACTTACCCAAAACCACATCTGGTGCCTCCTGAGCTTCTTCTACAGCCACATGGTTGACTCTTTCTCGCCCAAATGATTGTGGAGCTCTTGGGTTCTGAGGTGCTCCACAACCTTGTTCTTGCGTAGGAGCTCTTGCGGAATTGTATCCCAAGTTGAACGGCACTAGGGTCACTGGCATAATGCCCCATTTGATGGCAGTGGAAGCACTGAACTCCTACAGCATTTGAATTCCCCTTCTGTGGTTGAGCGTCGATGTTGTTTTGGAATCCTTGAGCAACTGGGCGCGGTCCAGGGTTAGGAGTGTGGGGTGCTCCTTAAACAGGTATCCTGTTAGCTTGCTGAGATTGGAAGCATTGTCGAGAACTGCTCGCTCCCTGTTGAACCTGAAATGCCATTCTTCTTTTAGGGGACTCCCGCTATTTCCTTTAGGCATCCTCGTGCATGAGTGCCTTGTTCACCATGTGCTGAAATTTCAGGAAGTCCAAAGCGACGAGCTATACTTTGATGTCGGGATCAAGTACTTCCATGAACCTCCAGATCTTAGCTCCTTCAATGGCAACATCCTCAGGTGCATACCTCGACAGCTGTATGAACTTGTTGAAGTACTTATAAACACTATGGTTTCCCTGATGCAGCTTGCGGAACTCTCTTTTTCAAATCAATTATGCCCACAAGTACATGTGCTACACAGAAGGCTTTAGAGAATTCCTCCCAAGTGATAGCTTGTGCATTCTGATGGGCGGCATAGAAGTTATCCCAATTGTTTACAGCTACTCCTTTTAGAAGCCAACTACAGCTTCTTTTCTACATCTTTCAACCAATCATCTGCCTCCAAGGGTTCAACTGCTCATACGAAGGTAGGTAGTCTAGTCCTCATGAATTCCCCAAGCTTAGACTAGGGTGGCATCACTGGTGCAACAACTGATGCTGCCTGTGGATTGTTCACCATATTCTGTGAAAGGGCTTGCAACAATTGAAGCTGCATTGCCATCATCTGCTAAATGTCTACCATTGGGGGTTAGAATGGGGGCAGTGGGGGTAGCACTTGCTGCTCTGGCTGCTATTGCTATTTCAAAACATTCTACTGTTCTTGTGGCACTGCCTGGCCACGTCCACAACCTCCTGCACGGCCTCCTCTACGACCAGCTCCATGGTCTCTTCCTTGGTTTTCCATCTAAAGCGATGACCAGGGAAGGTTAGCAATAGATGAGAGGGAAATAGCAAAGAAAAGAAGACTAGGGAAGTAGCCATTCCAAGGCAAGACAAGCAATTAAACTCTTCAACTTTAGATGTGGCTGCAACACAATGCATAGGACAAGTGTACAATGCACCCAACACTACTATATATTACTAAACGAAAAAGCAATGACATGCTCCAACACTACTAACCACTATTAACTTATCCTATATGGGGGTCTTCTCAGACATACTCTCGACAGCTTGATCTTTTCAGCAGCTCCTCCACTGGTCTTGAAAGGTATGGATCCTCCTCTTCTTGATTTGAATCATTACGAAAGACTTAAGACTTTGAGACGTTTCATGAGATGAGATCAGATTAAGCTTTTAAAACAATATTTCAGCAAAGGAAAGGAGTAAGAACCTAAGAATGAGATGAGAGGAGACAAACTATTAAGTGCCAATTTTTTTTGAAAGAGGCAACAAGAGAGACTCCTACTGAGAACCAATATATTAAAAAGGTAAAGTAAGATACAAACCATGATACAAACCTAAGAAAAGGAAAAAGAGAAGGAAAGAGAAAGGCGGAAAGAAGGCAAAATTACAGAGAGTTAATCCAGGCAGAAAATAGAGTTGAGAGAGGTTGTTTCATCCTGACCAGGTGCAACCTAGCTTCCTCTATGAAGTTGGACTTCCAAGATTGTGCTGACGCATTGAGTTGATTGAAAATGAGATTATTTCGTTGTTTCTAGATCTCCCAGGAAGCCATAATGAAAATTTCCATGAAGAAAGGTTGGATGAAGTCCCTTTTAGCCTTCTGAATCATGTTAATGATGTCCAAGGATGTGTTCCAATTATGTTGAGAGAGTTCCTGCATTGTGAATTGAAAGAGCAGGTGAAAAACTGATGCTTGGTTGTTTCTGATGTTAGTTGAGTGCAGAGCACGTAGTTGTCATCTTGTCCCATGTAGTATCTTCTTCACATTAGCATTTGTTTAGTATTTAGGCGGTCTTGAATCAGTAGCCAGGCAAAAACTAAGCTTGGGCACACATCTTGACTTCCAAATCCACCGAAACGGCGGCGGTACTGAGACAACCCAAAATAAGTGTTTGTAGTATTTTTGTGTCCTGTAGGATGAATTATCCTAGATATAAGTCGACTGATCGTGCAAGATGTTTGAGCAATGAACTTGTTGAAGGAAGACGATATGGTCTTGCATCTCCTGAAACGATTGTTCAGATAGTGGAAGATTGAAATGATTCGTGCAGTCATCATGATGAATGAAAGCACATACTGAACTGGCTGGCTCTTTGGCATATGAGTAGAGGGATGGGTACTGAACACTGGGGAGAATGCTATTCCATAAATCTTTCCAAAAACTTACCGTTTTTCTAGAACCGATCACAGTTGAAGCCACCCCTCTATAATGATCACACAGTTTCATGATATCCTTCCACCAGAAGGAACTGATGTTAGGTTGTGAATGTGGGACCTGTTGTGATACTAAGAAGACCAAATTAGTTGCACCCAAGGTGTGTCCTTTTTGTTGTAGAAACTATGCATGTATTTGAGTAGCAGAGCCTTGTTTTGAATTCTTAGATTAAGGACACCAAGGCCTCCTTTATCTTTTGGTGCGCATACTTTGCTCCAAGCTATTAGGGATAGACTTCTGTTCTGAAGATCCTCTGATCTCCTCCAGAGGTAGTGTCTTCGGGCCATGTCAATTCGGTTGATGACTGTTACCGGTAGCCTAAGGGTGCACATAAGGTAAGTTGGAAGCATGGACATAACTGAGTTGAGAATTGTAAGTCTTCCTCTATAGGAAAGAAAGGTCATGTTGCCTAATAGCATATTCTCAATTCTGTGGATTAGTGGAGCAAAATCCTTGACCTTTGGTCATGAGGTTCCCATGAGTAGACCTAGGTAAGTGAAAGACAATTGCCCCTTGGAACATCCAAATGTACGAGCTAGAATGGTGAACCCGTTAGCACCACATTGATCGGGTACATGGATGATTTGTGAAAATTAACTTTGAGACCAGTTGAATCCGTGTAAGTTTGAAGCAGACTTTCAAGGTACAAGAGTTGTATAGTGCACGCCGACATTATAAGGAGAGTATCATCAGCATATTAAATAATTGGAAAGTCAGAACTGGAAGTATTGTGAATGGGGAACTGTATGATCCCCAGCTGCGCCGCTCTATTCACGATGCATTAAAGAAGATCTGCCGCTAGAACAAATAAGAGAGGTGACAAAGGATCCCCCTGCCTAAGTCCCCTCTTATAGTTTAAATGGTTACCCGGCGTGCCATTGAGAAGAATGAATGCTTGCGCTGAGGATAGGTGATGCGACAACAGCCCGATCTTCCGATAGGTTCTACTTTTGCGGAACAGAGACGTTCGCTTTTCAAGGGCTTCCAATCAGCGGAGATTGAATACTTGCAATCGCTACATCCACGCACCTGTCATTATCAACCGTGCTCACACCCAGATGACCTAACCACGAAGGTTAATTCCTGCACACAGTAGAAGAAACGAGCAAGAACGAGAAAAAAATCAATCTGACAATTCAAATGATCAAAGTTAAGGTTATCTCTTTCACCAAACTAGGTCTTGTGACACTACTCCGATGAACAAGTGTTTCACACGTGTGGGGAACAAACTTAGCAAATAACCTAACCCTAAAATTAGCGGCGGCTAAGTATATATAAGGGCGAGTTAGAAAAAGTGATCAATCAACGGTTCTGATTCAAAGTCTGCAACAACAGCAACTTTTCGCATTGATTCGGAGGCCTTCCCGAAAGAATATGGAGGTGGGCTTGTATGCAATAGATAGATCTTGAAATAATCTTTCCAACGAGTGGTGGCTCAGCCCAAATGGACTTCGTATGAGGAAGTTATGGCCGTTTTAGTCCAGCGCTGTCAGGCTGACTCCGAGACGTGTTGTAGTCCGAATTGAAATGCACGGGTAGCATCAATTGGGCTTGTACTTTAGTTGAACGTGGCTTGTAGATGTTCAAGTTGTGTATGAGGTCTCTTTGAGTTAACATCTCCTCTCCCATGCTCCTAAGTAACAACACATCACAAGGAAAATTATGCAGTAGCACATTCTCATTAGAACAAGTATTATCACCTAAGAACGAGCTCACCTTGTAATTGAGTTGTTTTGCTCGGGCTCGTGTTATTGGACCAAGAGTTAAAGTTGCATCGATAGGAGTTATGTCCTCATCATTCTCCCCCTCTAAAATTGGAGTCGTCCTCGACTCAATCTCATCTTCTTCGCCCATGTATGGTTTTAAATCTGAAATGTTAAAAGTGGGACTAACCCCGAAATCTGCAAGCAACTCAAGCTTATATGCATTATCATTAATATTTGCAAGTACTTTAAAAGGACCATCAACTCGAGGCATTAATTTAGACTTTCTCAATTCAGGAAATCTATCTTTGCGTAGATGCAACCAAACAAGATCACTAGCTTCAAAGGTTAATTGTTTTCTACCCTGGCTACCATATGCTTTATATTTTGCATTCATCTTTTCAATATTTTCTTTAACTAATTCATGCATTTTCAAACTCAATTCAGCATGGCTTTTAGCATCAAAATTTAATGTTTCAGAAGGAGGTAAAGGTAACAAATCAATACGAGCACGTGGATTAAACCCATATACGATTTGAAACGGACTTACCTTGGTTGTGGAGTGTATGGACCTGTTATAAGCAAATTCAATATGAGGTAAGCACTCTTCCCACATCTTCAGATTTGTCTTGAGAATCGCCCGTAGCATAGTAGACAATGTGCGGTTGATGACCTCCGTTTATCCGTCGGTTTGAGGGTGACAAGTAGTGGAGAAAAGCAATTTTGTCCCCAATTTATTCCATAGACTTCTCCAAAAATGACTCAAGAATTTTTATCACGGTCTGAAACGATGGTATTGGGCACACCATGTAAACGAATAATCTCCCTGAAAAACAAATCAGCAACGTTTGTAGCATCATCGCTCTTATGACAAGGTATAAAATGCGCCATTTTAGAGAAACGATCAACCACCACAAATATACTATCACTTCCCCTCTTAGTCCTAGGCAATCCTAACACAAAATCCATTGAAATATCTTCCCAAGGAATGCTAGGGACAGGAAGAGGCATATAAAGACCATGTGGATTCAAACGGGACTTAGCTTTATTGCAAGTGGTGCACCGTGACACATAGTGCTAGACATCACGCCTCATCTTAGGCCAAAAGAAATGGGCAGCAAATACATCCTCCATCTTCTTCACTCCAAAGTGTCCCATCATACCACCTCCACACGCTTTCTGCAAAAACAAAAGGCGAACAGAACTAGCTGAAACGCATAGCTTGTTAGCACGATATAATAATCCATCATTTAGCACATATTTATTCCAAGTTCTTCCTTCTCTACATTTCAGATAAGCATCTCTAAAATCCAGATCAGTGGCATACAAGTCCTTGATTGTTTGCAAACCAAAAAATTTATGATCAAGTTGTGGCAACAAAGTATATCTCTGAGACAATGCATCGGCAATCACATTGTCTTTACCTTTCTTATACTTGATGATATAGGGAAACTATTCAATGAACTCAACCCATTTAGCATGTCGTTTATTCAGTTTTGCTTGGCTTCTAATATATTTTAAAGATTCATGATCGGAATAAATAACAAATTCTTTGGGCCAAAGATAATGTTGCCATGTTTCTAACACACGTACTAAAGCATACAATTCTTTGTCATATGTAGAATAATTCAGAGCAGGGCCATTCAATTTTTCACTAAAATATGCAACGGGTTTACCTTCTTGTAGTAACACTCCTATTCCAATCCCACTAGCATCACACTCTAACTCAAAAGTCTTACCGAAATCGGGGAGTTGAAGTAGAGGGGCATTGGTGAGCTTCTCCTTTAACACATTAAAAGCATGTTCTTGTGCTAGTCCCCAGTAGAAAAGAATGCCTTTCTTTGTTAACTCATTCAATGGTGCCGCAATGGTGCTGAAATCCTTCACAAAACGCCTATAGAATCCTGCAAGACCATGAAAACTTCTCACCTGTGTGACTGTCTCAGGTGTCGGCCAACTCTTGATTGCTTCAATTTTCGCTTCATCCACTTCTAACCCCTGCGGAGTAACAACATATCCAAGAAAAGAGACTCGATCCGTGCAAAAGTTGCATCTCTCAAAGCATTAAAAACAGCACGTAAATGTTTCATGTGTTCTCTATGTGACTTGCTATAGATTAAAATATCATCAAAATAAACCACCACAAATTTTTCCAATGAAAACACGTAAAACTTCGATCATTACAGCATGAAAGTGCTAGGTGCGTTAGATAACCCAAAAGGCATAACTAACCACTCATATAACCCAAACTTAGTTTTGAAAGCAATTTTTCATTCGTCTCCCAACTTCATTCTAACTTGGTGGTATCCACTTCGCAAGTCTACCTTACAAAAAATGATAGAACCACTTAACTCATCAAGCATGTCATCTAACCTAGGAATAGGATGACGATACCTTATTGTGATATTATTAATGGTTGTACAATCTACGCACATTCGCCAACTACCATCTTTCTTAGGAACCAAAATAACAGGAACGGCACAAGGACTAAGGCTCTCTCATACATACCCTCGATCCAATAAGTCTTGAACTTGGCGCTGATTTTCCTTAGTCTCTTCGGGGTTGGTTCGGTAAGGTGCACGGTTTGGTAAAGTCGCCCACGGAATCAAGTCAATTTGATGCTCAATTCCCCTCATAGGTGGCAGCCCTGGGGGAAGTTCATCCGGGAATACATCCTCATACTCTTGCAAAAGATTAATGACAGCAGGAGGCAAAGAGCGAGGCAATTTATCAAGGGAAAAATAAGCCTCTTTGCAAATCAAAGCATAGCAAGCCAAACCAGACTCATCAAGCGCAAGTAAATCAAATTTTGTAGCAAGCATGTTAGCACCTTTCAATTTAATTCCCGCCTTCTTAACACTAGGTGGTTCCTTTTTCTTTTTAGGTGGGCAAACTTCCTTAGCTACATCCTGATTTTCAGTGTTAGTTTCCTTCACCTAACGTTCTTTTTCAGCTCTTTCTAACTCATCTTTCAAAATGGCAGTGGGGGTCATTGGAATTAATTCAATAGTTCTTCTTTTATGTGTTAAAGTGTATATATTGCTTCTACCATGGTGTAAAGCATCAGTATCATATTGCCAAGGCCAACCTAAAAGCAAAGAACAAGCTTGCATAGGCACGATATCAAAATCTACATGACCATGGTAGGTACCAATTGAAAAATGCACTCTTACAATCTTATTTACCTTCAACTTACCGCAAGAGTTGAACCATTGAATGTAATATGCCCGCGGGTGCTGCTGTGTGGTCAAGCCAAGCTTCTCGACCAACTCAATGCTAGCAAGGTTCACTACAAGAAACAGAGAAAAATTCGTGGGTTTTTTAAATTCGTGGGCCCAAAAAAAACCCACGAATTTATTTATTTAAATTCGTCGGTTTGTATAAAACCCACGTTTTTAATTAAATTCGTGGGCCAAAATGAAACCCACGAATTTAATCATTTAAATTAGTGGGCGTAAGTAACCCACAATTTAAATATTTAAAATGTGCAAAAAATTACCCACAATTTAAAAATTTAAATTAAATGAGCCACCAATTACCCACAATTTAAGTTTTTAAATTCGTGGGCCCCTTACCCACGAATTTATCGGGCAAAAACCCCACGGCTCCGGAGACGCGCGCGCCTACCTCCCCGCGCGCAAGCGCGCTTCGCCGCCCGCTGGCAGATGCCGCGCCTCGGCGCCGTCGCCGCGCGCGTCGCCGCCCGCCCGCCCGCCGCTGCGCGCCCGCCCGCCCCGCCCGCCTCTCACTCGGCGCGGAGCCACCCACCGGCCGCCTCCGCCGCAAGCATTTGCCGCTCGGCCACGAGACCCGCCCGGCCGGCGCCGCCGCGCGCCGCCCGCCCACCGCCGCCGCCGCCGCCCCTCGCCCGTCGCCACGCCCCGCTGCCGCGCCTCTTTCGCCGCCGCGCCGCGCTCGGCCGCCTTCGCCGGCGCCGCGGCCGACGCCGCCGCCTGCCGCTTGCCGCCGCTTGCGCCGCCGCGTTGCCGGTCGCCCGGCCCGCTGCGCCTAAGCGCCCGGCATATTGCCGCCCGCCGCCTTGCCCCTCGCGTAAGGCCAGCCGCGCTGGTGCCGCCCGCCGCCCGGCCGCCGCGCGCTGCTACGCCCGCCCGCCGTCGGCCCGGCCGCCCTCCGTCCGCGACGCCGCGCCGGCGCTGGCAGCGCGCGCCGATGAGGGCCCGCGCCGTCGCCGCGCGGCGCCGCGCCACGCCGCCGCGCAGCGCGGCGGTCGCCCGCCTCGCTGCGCCGCGCGCTGCCGCCCTCGCCCGTCTGCGCGCCGCTCGATGCGCGAGCGCCGCCACGCCGCCCGTGGCCGGCGCCCCACCCGCGCTTGTCGCCCGCGCCACAACGCCGCGCCATCGCCAGCGCCGCCCCGCCGTGGCCGTTCGCCGTCGTGGCGCCACCCGCCCTCCTGGACCCTCCGCGACGCGCCACCGGCGTTGGAGAAGGTATATTCGTCTCTTTTATATTCGTTTAAAGTTATTTCATCTCATTTTATATTATTTGCATATGATATATATATTTTTATTTTCTCGTTGCCGTTGTATATAACGTTAGAGTTTAGGGTTTGTGTCGAACAGTAGAGAGCATAGGCGTCACCCGTTCGGGAACAACGCATCTCACATTTGCTTGTGAGGTCGCAGTGTGGGCTGGCTTCTGGGTGAGTTTGCGTTATTTATTTACTCTATTTGAGTATTGCTTTAAATGTAAGTACAATTTGACAATGTGTGATTATATGCGTGAGAGGTTCCGCCTTGAGAGCGAAGGCGATTACAACGCTTTGAAGAAGGCCAAAAGCGTCTTCAACAGGCAGCACAAAGGTTGTCGGAGATTCATTCAAACAATGCACATTCAAGGTGTCATCAATTTTTATAAGAGGGTGAAGAAGGTGAACATGAGAAGAGGACCGAGGCGAGGAGGATACACCGACAGAACAAGAGTATCTCGAGCTCGATCGATTAGATAATGAAGGACATGGAGGCTTGGAGGTGGATGTGCGATGCTTGGGGATCGGAGGATTTTCAAGAAAAATCAAATAGAAATCGAGGAGCAGAAGAAGTAGATTGGGGAAGCACAAGTACGCAGCAGACGGACACATTGGCCTAGAGCAACGCATGGTAAATATCGGTATTATAATTGTTAGTGAATTTGTCACTATGTTTCTAACTTTGCATCGTAGGAGGTGAAAGTGGGAGTACTCCCACTTTTGTGGAAGTTACATCCGGGGCACCAAGGCGAGGATCCACAGAACACGGATGTGTTGTGCGGCAGCGGGGCTAGTGAGAGGATGGTAAGTATAAATGACACAATATGTTTTGTGCAAATTTACATCCGGAGCACCAAAATCTTTGTTTTGTAGGCGTCATATGCGAGAACAAATGACACAACGTCATGGGCGGAGGTTGATTGGAAGCCGCACCGGTCGATGTGGAAGCGTTGTACCATCTTTGGAGGGCCTAAAGCATGGGAGGTTCGTTAATAAAACGATTTTATTTGTTTTCGCTCTACTAAGGAAAAAATTGTATGGTCACATTTCGGTATATATCGTTTGTAGGTGGGCTATGGGGATGGAGTTGTGGATCGCGATCGTCCTCCACGAGGCTCGGTTTCCTCATGGGAGTGCTCGCTCGTCGAGGTTCGCACGGAAGCACAAGCGCGCGAGGAGGCTCGTGAAGCGAGAGGAGGCTCGTCAAGCGCGAGAAGAGTCTCGTCAAGCACGAGAGGAAGCTCATAAGCCGAGAAGACTCATAATACATGAAAATGTATCTGCGGTACAATCTCAACTTTGAACAAAGCGCTCAAGTTTACATTTGTGATTAAAATCTAACAAACAATCTATATCGACAAGCTGTCACAATCTCTTGGACTTAACGTGCGGTGTTTAGCCCTCACATTCATGAGTAAAGATACTTGAGTTCATTACGCTTTAATTCACTTAGCTCGTAAAATCACGAATTCACAAAGCTGGACTATTATGTCATAGGGCTCCCACCACCTCCCTTCTACATGTTTTCTCCGCATGTAGCCACCACCACAAGGAGAAGCATCACAGGTGCTCGGCCTCCCCCGGCGTCCTTCATAAACCCTACTGGGATGCAGGCACCACCCCTAGGAGATGCACCTCAGGTTATATGATATTCTCATGCATTCTTTATTTTCAAAAAACTCTATTATGTGTACTTCATATCACAAACTATGATCCATAGAGCTCCCACCTCCTCCTCCTTTCTACATGTTCAATCCTGAGATCGACCACCTTCTACGAGAGGCACCACGAGTAAAGACGGATCGGTTCAATTCGTTATTTAAAATTTGAATGAATGATTTATATGTGGCATGATGTACTGTCTATGCATTACAGGCTCCGGCCTCCAAACCCATTCTACATGTACCCACCACCTATGCCAAGCCAAGGAATGCCTATGTACTTCAACCAGTGGGCCCCTGCGAACCACCTCGAGGCGACACCACATGTATGGATGTCGAAAATATTATAAGTTTGCGACCACGAGCTAAGTTTGTCAATTCTTGTACAAATTGCCGTTTTGGATGTGTGATTGATTATCTAAGGATCTGCTAGAATGTCTCATACGGTTTGAGAGATTGGTATATATATTATAGCGCAAATGTTTCTTTGTCTTTGAGTGGATGTCCTATTTACTAGAGAGGTCATGCGAAGATTTGTACATTTCAATGATTTAGTTTTAAGCCGGTTTAAAGAGTTGAAAGGTTGGTTTCGGTCTTTTAGTAGAGGTAGTAGGTTTGGTGTCTCGTTTGTTAATTTTTCGTTAGCTTGAACTTTGTTGTGGAGTTTGATGACTTGGTGAGCTACCCGCCCCATCCCTTCCTTTCTCTTGCTCAAATTTAGGAACATATGCTTCGTAGGAACTTTAGTTCATTCTTTGAATATGAGATTACATATGCTTCATTGAATATGAGATTACGTGTGCAATGGATGGACATATACTTAGTAGGAAATCTAGTTCATTCTTTTAGTATATATCAATCTTAGTAATCTGTTGCAAAAGTGATAATTTTTGTTGAAATGCACAACTCGAGTCGATTTTAGGATATTTAGGCAACTCTTTCTTAAACCTTGCACAAATCATCTCAATGTTCATACTTGAAAAGGTTAACTTGTGTGCTTATGAAAGTTCATTCTTTGTGCTCATGTAGATAAGTGATGGTTTACCAAATTATTAACCCATTACGTGCTATTTGATTTTTCTTTACATCAATAACTTTTTGATTTGAACCTTATATTGTCTTGACTTCTTGGAATTGAAAAGTTATCTTAAGACAACTTGTTCAATTGTGAACTTATGTTTTAAATGCTTTATATGGCATCCTTGTAGAATGTTGTTTGCCCATGTACAATCTGATTGTTTATCCTTGTAGAATGCTTCATATTTGTACTTTGTATATTGAACTCTTAAAATGACTACCAAAACTCTTAATTGCTTCTTTGAACTATTTTCACTGTTTGTTATCTTTTGAATACTCGTGATGCAATTGGGGTCTTTGGAAGTTGAATTAAGTAATTTTAGTTATAATCTTGGCCTTATGTTAATACTAGAAGTATTACTTTGATACTTCATTGAATATGAGATTGATGTTCATATGATTATTGCGGCATATCTTGACTAGCTAAATGCGTGTAGTTCTTATATATAGTATCATTCTTGTTTAGCTTGACATGTCATATTGATATTCTCATATTGTGTCTTGGTTGAATAGTACTATTGATATTCTCATATTGACATTCATGTGAATCGGCATAATGTTACTTGTAGCACAACCTAAGTTAATCTTGAATTTGCGGGTTTCTAGGTCCGCCCAAAGACGTACTAACGATTTACATCATAGAAGACATCTTCAATAAAGTGAAGCGGTGGTGGTAGCGCCCACAACTCTAACAACCCGAGCATGAATTCCATTGTGAGCTCGATTGGTGTATAAATGTTGTACTTTATAACTTGTTGTGATGGATACGTTGTGATCGACTTATTGTGATGGACTTATTTTAATGGATGCGGATTGTATCTATTGCGGTTGTAATGTGTTATGCGTCATTGCGTAGTTTACAAATTGCCGTTGGATGTGTGATTGGATTATCTAAGGATCCGCTAGAATGTCTCCTTCTCGGTTTGAGTGATTGATATATATATTATAAGCTGCAAATGTTTTTGTCTGCTTTGAGTGGATGTCCTATTTACAAGAGAGGTCATGCGAAATTTTGTACATTCGGAGACTTAGTTTTAAGCCGGTTTGAAGAGTTAAAAGGTTGGTTTGATATTTTAAATGCGGTAATAGGTTTGGTGTCTCGTTTGTTAATTCTTCGTTAAGCTTGAACTTCATTGTGGAGTTTGTCTTTTGTGTTAGTGTTTACGTCTCGATAGCACGCCTGCGGCCTCTCCATGACGGTGTCACACCAAATAGTTAGGCATGAACCCGTTTTTGCAAATGTGATCTGCACTATATCCTTCTTGTAGTAGCTGTTATTCTCGCGGAGGGTACGGGCAATACATATTCGACTCCTCCAAATAATGCTTGCTTCAAGAAAGCATCCGTGATCGCCCCCATTCCTTGAGTGCCCCCATCACTCCTCCATCCGTCATACATTGCCCTTCGATCGTCACCCATTATCAAAGCTAAACAAATGAAACAATGTCAGCGTCGACCGTGGCTTAGGTGACAAAGACAACCTATTAGGAAAGATTTGTCCTAAACCCACCCAAGAATGGAGGCTATTGCATGCGACTTGTGGCGTGCGCTACGAACGAGCGAAATTTGGCGGCATAACTTGTTGTTCTCCAAGCGCCGCGCTTTGAAAAGGCGTCGGAGAACAACAGGTTATGTGGCGAAATCATGTTCGGATCATTTCGCACGCCACGTGCCCTATGCAACAACCAACATTCTCGGTTGTCCAAAATCTGTTGGACAATTCGGAACGCGCACCTCACAAGCAAATGTGAGATGTGCCGTTCCCGAGCGGGTGACGCCTATGCTCTCTCTGTTTGACACAAACCCTAAACTCTAACGTTACATACAGCGGCAGAGAAAATAAAAATATATATATCATATCGTGAATATAAAATCGGATGAAATAACTTTAAGCGAATATAAAAGAGATGAAATATACCTTCTCCAACGCCGGTGGCGTCGCGGAGGGTCCGGGAGGCGGGTGGCGCCGGCGACAGCGATGGCGCAGATGGCGCCGGCAAGGACAGCAGGCGGCGAGTGGAAGCGGTGGCGGCGGCGGACAAGCGGGGGGTAGAGCGGCGCGTCGGCGAGGCGGCGTCTCGGCGAGCGGCGAGCGGCGGCGGCGAGCGATGGTTGGGCAAGGCGAAGCGCAGCGGCAGCGGCGCGGCGAAGCGGCGGCGGCGGCCGGCCGGCGTCGTGGCGGCGGCACCTGGCGGTGGCCGGCGGCACCTGGCGTGGCCGGCGGCCGGCGCATGAGCGAAGCGCGGCAGGCGGGTAACCTACGGGAGGCAGCGTCGCAGGCGAAACGGCGTGGCGGAGCGGCGGCTGGCCGAGGCGCGGGGCGGCCGGCGATCGCCGAAAGCAGCAGCGGGCGAAGGCCGGCCGGCGGCAGCGGCGCAGCTCTGCGTGTAGCGGAGCGCGGCGAGCGCGCGTGGTCAATGGCAAGGCAAAGCGTTGGCGGCCGCCCGCGGCCGTCTCCGCGGCAGCGGCGAGCGGCGGGCGGCAGCGGCGAGCAAGCAGCGGCAGCAGCAGCGGAAGCGGGCGGCAGCCGAAGCCCAGCCAGCGAGCGCGCGCAGCGAAGCGGCAGTAGCGCGGCGGCGAGGGGCAGCGCGCGAGGCGGCGAAGGGCGGCAGTGCGGGGCGGCGCAGCAGCGAGCGAGGCGAAGCGAAGCGAAGCGTGGCGCGAAGCGCGGGCAGCGCGTGGGGATTTTTAGCCGGTGAGGTGCGTCTTGTAGAGGGTTTTTTTCGATTAAATTGTGGGTATGCGGGCCACAATTTAAAAGTTTAAATTGTGGGTATTGTTTGCCCACAATTTAAATATTTAAATGTGGGTAACTTTTGGCCCATTACAATTTAAAAGTTTAAATTGTGGTATTGTTTGGCTACAATTTAAATATTAAATTAAATTGGGTAATTTTTGGCCCACAATTTAAATATTTAAATACGTGGGTTTCATTTTGGCTCACAATTT
Organism: Otatea glauca; assembly: GCA_036346275.1. Classification (NCBI taxonomy): domain Eukaryota; kingdom Viridiplantae; phylum Streptophyta; class Magnoliopsida; order Poales; family Poaceae; genus Otatea; species Otatea glauca. Next base: position 39,568,706 of record CM070721.1, on the reverse strand, counting down.
AAATGTTTAAATTCGTGAGTTTCATTTGGCCCACGACTTTAATTAAAAACGTGCGTTTTATTCAAACCGACGAATTTAAATAAATAAATTCGTGAGTTTTTTTTTTGGCCCAAGAATTTAAAAAACCCACGAATTTTTGCCTGATTCTTGTAGTGGAAACAATTAATGTTGTCAACCAATCATTATAGACCGATTAATCGTTGGATGGAAGAGTACCACTAGGAGATTATTCATTCGTACTAATATATTCATTATTTTTAAAATTAATTACACATAATTTATGTATCAATATTATAGTAAATTGTCACTACTGTATAAAACATAATTAATCGGAACAACGTTACGCACTCCATATGTATGTTACATAACGTCTACATCATTGCACACTATTATATATTAAGTAGTTCAATGCTCGTACTTTACTACTGATAAAAAAATCGTATCACCCTAGCATTTTAAGTTGGCGCCAGTGGACTTGGTTTGCTCCATGCCCTCAGCTCTGTCGCCTTGATCGGCCTTCACTCTGCCCTGTCCAACATCACTCGTGCACTACTGTGCAAGCCTTGACTTCGCCGCCATGCCTGACCAAATTATTGAGAAGAGTGAGAAGGATGTTGGGAAAAGAATAAAAGAAACTAATTTGTTTGTTGAGAGGTGTTTTTTTGGTTTTTGTTAGAGAGTGATGTGATGAAGGGGAGGCAAGAGGATGAATGAACCATCAAATCAATGAAACATTCGTCATAACTGCCAGGTCAATGTTGGAGAGTGCTCCATGCTTTACAAAAATATCCTAACTTTTGCTAATGATGATATACTTATAAACTTTTCCTATCACATATTTTATAAAAGAGGATGACAAGTTCAAACTCGCAGGTGTGATGTGCAACAATTTTTAAACAATATGTTTCATGATACAGTTCTATTTCACAAGAATTTTCTTGGAAACATCATAGTTTCTTTGTTCGAGGAAAAAAGCTAGGCTCACACGATGGTACATATAGATATCTGATTTTTTAAGCACAGTGTAACTTTAATTTCTTAAACAAAAAATACCAATTGAATTGAGACTTTGCTACTTTTATCCTCCATGCAGGTCATTGACCAACAACGTGCATGTAAAATTTAATAAACTCCTGATATATTGTTCCATACAACTAACATCAGCCAACTTGCTAGGAAGGTAGCAAGTTTTGCTCAATATTTCATGCATAGTTTGTTAGGAGGTTAGCAAGTTTTGTTCCATGTTCTCCCAATTGCTTCACATCATGTAGACCTATAGGCCGGACCCACATGTCGGTATCTATTGCCTTGTGAGAGGAGATGGTGGCAGGATGGTAGATGAACAACCACCACTAAATTCTTTTTATAATAGTAAAAATATTTGAGTTGGTGCTAGTGGGCTTGGTTTGCTCCATGCCCTCGGCTCTACCGCCTTGCTCTGCCGAGCTCTGCCTTGTCCAACATAACTCCTGCACTGCGGTGTATGCCTAGACTTCCCCGTCAAATTGTTGAGGAGAGTGAGGAGGTTATTGGGATAAGAAGGAAAAAAACTAATTTGTATGTTAAGAGGTGTTTTTCTGTTTTTTGTCAGACAGTTTTCTAAGGTGCGGAATGGGAGTCAATAGGGCAAATGAACCACCAACTCAATAAAACCTCAGCCATCACTTCCTGGTCAACAATGGATAGCGCTCTATGCTTTGCAATAGTATCCTAAATCTCGTTAATGGTGATACAATGATAAACTTTTCACATCGCATATTTTATATAAGAGGATGGCAAGTTCAGACTTGCAGATGTGATGTGCAACAACTTTTAGATAATATGTTTTATGATATGGTTCTATTTCACAAGAATTTCCTTAGAAAAATTGTAGCTTCTTTGTTCAAGGAAAAAAGAGTCAACCTTTGGAGTGGTATAGTATGAATTATCCCTTTTTTAAACAACAAACACCACTTAATTGAACCTTTGTTATTTTTATCCTCTATGTTGGTCTTCGATCAATAACATGCATATAAAATTTAATAAATTCTTGATATATTGTTCCATACAACTAACATCTATCTTTTAAAGTAGTAAAGGTATATTAATGACTTTTAATTTGACAAGTAAAAATTAAACTTGTGTGACTACTAAACGAGAATGGACGGCTAACTAATAAAGAAAGGGACGGTCAACCAACCGTGAGAGAGGCCGATTAATCATCCAAGGCTCGTAAATGGTTCCCGCATACACCATCATTGATGGTTTACACATTGTCAATTTACTAATAAGCTGAAATAGCCAATCTTTCGCAACACTAACTGATGAAAAATCAATAATCGCCGTCCATGGGGATCGAACCCACGACCAAGTGGTTAATAAAAGCCACTGAGCTAGGACAGCTAAACTGGCCAGTCTGTGATATCACCATTTCCATCTAAGAACTGTCACATCTGTTGGGAAACCCTGATGGCCCATGAAGGCTCATCTTTGGTCCTTAAGCTAAACCCAGGTGAGCGCTTATAAAAGGAGGAGGGTCCCCTATGGACAAGCAATCATTAGCAATAAAGAATTTCATTGTTGCTCTCCTAAACACGTGTCTCCTCTCTTTCGCATTCTCCGGTTCAGATCTGTTCGGGAACCTCGGACTATTCGATAGCGAGGTTCCTTAACACGTTATCGACCTGAAGCTCTGGGAGTTCGAGGTGAAAAGTGAGAAAGGTGGGATTTCACAATTGAATCTAAGCGCATCGTTTCTATGCATACATCTATCCTCGCATCTTGTATCGTTTTAGTCACGTGTACGAAGCCACACAGCGATCGCTCAAAGCGCTTGGCATGAAGCTCTGAATCGCTACTGATGCACGGTTCTTGTACACACAAGAATCGCTACAATACGAAGCTCTGTACACACAAGAAAAAATGCGCCGGTTCCCAGCTCGCCGACTTGAAACACGGCTAGCGCCGTTGCTTATTGTCGTCCGACCATCCGACGCATGGCCTTCGCCGCCTCGGCATCGCCGCCGTCGGTCCGACCGATGCAGCGCCGCAGCACCTCGGCATCGCCGTCGCCGACCTCCGGCGATCGCGGCGTCACCGCGCAGCTACGGCATCCGGCCGTAGCCGCCTCCACGCGCTGCTAAACCGCAAGCCGCCGTCAGCTGCGCCCCGCGGTTGAGCACGGCGGCTCGGCGTCGCTCGAAGCGCCGTCACCGCTTCGCCGTGGCACCGACACCGACACGCGCGCCCTCGCCCGGCCCAAAGTGCCGGCGCCAGCGCCACGGCCCGGCCGCGCTGCTCGCCTCGAAAGCTGTCGCCGTTCGGCCCGCGGCGCCGGCGCCACGGCGCCTCGGCAACCGGTCGCAGCCTCCTCGGTCGCCCGGCTCGGCCCAGCGGCGCCGCCTGAATCCCTCGACCGCGCCGCCCGGTTGAGTCGCTCCTCGCCAGACAGCGCCGTCGGCCCAGCGCGCCCTTCGGCCGCCCGGCTCGCGGCCGTGCCTCGGCTCCAGCGCCAATTGCCTCGGCGCCGGCTCGCGACCACGCCTCGCTCGCGCGTCGCCGCCTCGGCCACGCCGCGCTCAATCACCGTCCTCGGCCGAAGCCGCCTGCTGCGCGCGCTTCGGCCGACTACCGCGTTGTTGCGAGTACCTTCGTCGCAAGAAGCACGAAGGGAGGAGTCTTGGCGCAAGGGGGGCGCAGCGGAAGGGAAGGCGGCGGGCGGGTGAAGCGAAGAAGAGGAGCCGGTGGGTGAAGAAGAAAAAAAAAAGAAAAAGAAGAAAAGAGCAAATGAGGCGGCAGCTGCTAGGGGAAACCCTAGCCGCGCGTGTAGTTGGGCCGGGAAGATGGCAAGGCCCAGCGGGCCGGTTCGGCCAGAAGAAAAAGAAAAGAAAAGAAAAAGCAAAGAAAGAAAAGGGAAAGAAAAAGAAAAGAAAAATTGCAGAAAATCAAGAAGATTTATTTGGCTCTGTTTTTAATTTTTCTTGCTTTATTTCTCTGTTTTATGAATATTCGTTATGAATTTTGAATCCGTTGCTTTATTTAAAATATTGCAATGCATAGCAATTTATTTTTTCTGTACCTTTATGCTTTATGCAACCATATTCTATCAGATTACACCCAGTAATCTAAATCAGAATTTTGAAATCATGCAGATGTCTGTCATTGTGAATCGTGAGTTTGAAGAACTGGCCCCGCACGGTCAGAACTACCTCACTTGGGCATCGGACGTAAAGATCGTTCTTGGGGGCAAGAAGCTCCGCTCCGCGATTGGTCTAGGGACCTCGCAGGATGCAAAACCTACCGCTGAGCAGAACGATCAAGCTCTGCATTTTCTCAGACACCACCTCTCAGCCACTCTAAAGAATGAATATATGGCTGAGGAGAGTGCACTTGAGCTTTGGACTGCACTTGAGCGGTTGAAAAGCTCAAGTACACCATCTTGCCCAAGCACGGCAAGATTGGGTTACTTTGAGGTTTGCGAGACTTGAGCGGTGGCAGTACAATTACGCTTGCATGAATTTGTACCAATCTCTCTATGTGGCAAGAAGATCAGCGATGAAGAGAAGATTGAAAAAACTCTCTACCTTCCACCCTAATGCTATCCAGTGCACGCACTATCGTCGGGGCGCATACAAGGAGTATAGCGGCGATTGATGTAATGCAAGTTCTTGAATCAAGAAGACGATGTTCTACGCAAGAACTATGTCTCGCAGCCACCTGGATGAGGCACTGGCATAGAAGTCAATGCCAATAGCTACAAGGTGAGAAAGCCCACTCATAGAAAGAAGGGCAAGCAGGGTGGAAAAGAAAGGCCCCAGGCCAAAGGAAAGTCCAAAGCCCCTGTGAAGAGGGATGACAAAGAAAATGCGCACGCCAAGCCGTATGGACAGTAGAACCAAACGTGCTTCAAGTGTGGCACTTGGGGACATTGGTCGAAGATATGTCGAGAATCCAAAGAAGTGATCAACGCATATTAGGCTAAGAGAAAGGCAAAGGAAAACGCCCCCGCAGAAGCACACTTCGCCAACATCGGTGATGATGATGTCATGGATGTAGATACCCCACTTGCCTCATCCTCACAGAATAGCGTGGACATCGATGCTGCAGCCATTATTATGGCAAATGAAGAGAAAACTTCTACCGATGACATAGAAGCAGAAATTAATGCATATTTCACAGATTCTGTTTAATGCATTTTCTTTAGATTATGGTTGTTAGCTTTTTCCTTGTATAATGAATTGTAAGCTCTAGAAGAGCATACTTCTTTCATGAATAAATACGCAATTTATTCTTTATTCCAGTATTCTTCAAATTTGCAAGCAATATTTGGTTTATTTTGCCTCTATCTGATTAGAATTATATTTCTTTTATCTAGAAATCGTGTAGCGCCCAAATGGAAGAGATATGCATTGTTGATAGTGGCACAACAAATACCATCTTAAGAGAGTCTAAATATTTCCAGTCGATCACGAAGAACGCTGGAAAGATTACTACGATCGCAGGAAGCGACTCATATGTAATCGGCTCAGGAAGAGCTACAATTATATTGCCTATGGGTACAACTTTGGTAATTGAAGAAGCCCTTTTGTACCCTGAATCAACGCGCACTCTCTTAAGCTTTAAAGACATCCGCGCCAATGGTTTTCACATAGAAACCAATGAAGAAAATGGCAAAGAATATTTGTGCATTGTGAAGCACGCGGTATGTGGCAAAATGGTATTAGAAAAATGTCCCTCATATGAATCTGGGTTGTACTACTACGAATATTCATGCACCGAAGTGTATACTTCCTTGAAGATTTTTTTAGAAGCTCGAGTTATTTTCTTTATGGCATGGTAGATTAGGTCATCTGGTCTTAGAATGATGAGAAACATAGTGAACAACTCACAAGGTCATGGCATTAACGTTAAAAATTTCCCGAATCATGAAGATTTTGTGTGCCTGCATGTGCCACCGAAATTAATAACTAGACCCTCTGTCATGAAAGTGCAAAGTGAAATTCTGCATTTTCGAACGCATCGAGGGGATATTTGCGGTCCGATTCAGCCCTGTCGGGCCGTTCGATACTTTATGGTGCTCATCGATGCTTCCTCGAAATGGTCGCATGTATGCTTATTGTCAACAAGAAACCATGCTTTTGCAAAACCGATCTCGCAGATCATAAGAATTAAGAATGCTTTCACGATCATCGCGTGAAGTCCATCGAATGGACAATCTTGGAGAATTTACTTCAAAGGCATTTGATGATTATTGCACCGCATGAGGATAGCGATTGAGCACTCCGTGCCGCATGTCCATACGCAGAATGGGCTAGCGAAGCACTAATAAAGAGGATTAAGTTCATTGCGGACCGCTTTTGCGAGTTGTAACTTGCCCAACACTTGTTGGGGACACGCGATCTGCACGCAGCAGCTCTTATCAATTTGGACCGTCGGCCTACAACATCCATTCTCCTATGCAGCTTGTGCACGGGATCATCCCGAAGATCTCCCATCTTAGAAAATTTGGGTGTATGGTATATGTACCTATACCACCCCCTCAGCGAATTGCAATGGGCCCTCTCCGCAAGTCTAGGATATACGTTGGTTATGAGAGTGCATCCATAATCAGGTATTTGGAACCCATGATTGGAGACTTGCATACAGCCCGATTCGCTGATTGCATCTTTGACGAGGATCGTTTCCCGTCATTAGGGGGAGGAAATCAACCTTTGGATGAAAAATACTGGGAATTCATATGGCATTCCACTGGGATCCCCACACATGACCCCCGCACTAATGAAGCAAATCAAGAAGTCCAGAAGATAATTGATTTGAGAATTTAGCTAAATGAACTACGATCATTTTGTGATCCGAAGGGCGTGGTTAAATCGCATGTACCGCAAGGAATGCACGAGAGGGTGGAAATACCAAAGAAAATAGAAGGTATCCTCAACCTGTTCAGAGGCCTCAAAGAAAAAGAACAGGAAATCTGGCTCCTCAAACCCAAAGTACCCGGAGACGTCTAGAGAAAACTGGGCGAGAGGACTTACCACAACCAATCACGAAAATGCCCCAAGGAAAGAAGGGAGCAGTTGAGACAGCGCGGAAAGAAGCCAACAGAAAGGCAATTCGGACTTGAACCTTCCATGAAGGAAGCGCGGAAATAATGTGTGCGCACACATAGGCGATGAAAAGCTAAAGGAACTTGCTCTGCGATAGGGAATAGCAGTGAAGAGCAAGTAGAAGTGCATGAAGCACCCCATGAAGAAATGGCCATAAACTTTGTTATAACGGAGAATCCACGAATAGAGCAACGACCAGCGTTGATGCATACTTTGCAAAGAAGATTGCCTCGATCATTGATCATGATCCCGAGCACTGCATCTCTCGCGAGTGCAAGAAAAGGCTAGATTGGGAAGAATGGAAAAGGCAATCAACTGCAGAGTTAGTCTCTCGAACAAGAGAGAGGTGTTTGAGCCCGTATGCGCACACCTCCCATATAAACCCGTGAGGTCACAAATGGGTCTTTGTTAGGAAGAGAAATGAAAACAACGAAGTTGTAAGGTACAAAGCAAGGCTTGTAGCTCAAGGTTTCACTCAACATCACGGAGTTGATTATGAAGAAACCTATTCTTCGGTCATGGGAGGAATTACCTTTAGATATTTGATCTCAATGGCGATCAACTTGAAGTTGAGAATGAAGCTAATGGATGTTGTCACAGCATATTTGTATGGAAACTTGGATTGGAGATATACATGAAAGTACGGAAGGAATTCCTATCCCGAACCAAGGCGGAGCAAATAGAAACACATGCAGGTGTGAAATTGGAGAAATCAGCATGCGGTGAAGCGATCGGGAAGAATGTGGTACAATCGCTGAGTGACTTTCTCTCGCAAGAAAGGCTACACAAACAGCGAAGATTGTCCATGTGTGTTTATCTGGCGATCCCGAATGGATTACTATAATCTCCGTCTATGTAGATGACTTGAACATCATTGGGACGGATGAAGAAATTGAAGAGGCATGCTCATACTTGAAGTCTGAGTTTGAAATGAAAGATTTGGGTAAAACCAAGTTTTGTTTAGGCTTGCAGCTTGAACATGTCCAAGGAGGAATCTTGGTACATCAATCAACCTACACGCAGAAAGTGTTGGAAAGGTTTGGTTTTGAAAAATCATATCCTGCAAAGACTCCAATGGTCGGAAGGTCACTCCAAGCAGACCTAGATCCATACAGACCTAGAGAAGAGGGGGAGGAAGTCCTGGGAGCAGAATTCCCATATCTGAGTGCAATTGGAGCGCTCATGTACCTTGCAAATAGCACTAGGCCGGACATTGCGTTATTTGTGAATTTGCTAGCTCGATGCGATCTGAGAACCCACCAAAGGCATTGGAAAGGGATCAAGGACATCTTCCGCTACCTCCAAGGAAGCAAAGATCTTGAGTGCATTTTGGAAGAAACAATAAATTGAATTTGGTTGGCTATGCCAATCTTTGGTATTTATCGGACCATCTTGGCAAGTCCCAAACTGGCTATGTTTTCCTATGTGGAGGAACAGCAATTTCTTGGAAGTCGTCTAAGCAGACTCTTGTCTCGACGTCGACAAACCACTCGGAAATCATCGCTTTGTATGAAGCATCTCGTGAATGTGCATGGCTCAGAAGAATGGTTCACCACATCTAGAAGTCATGTGGTTTGAACATTGAGCAAACTCCCACAATAATTTATGAAGATAATGCAGCTTGTGTTGCCCAAGCACAGATGGGTTATGTGAAGAGCAATCTCACGAAGCATATCAACCCCAAGTTCTTCTATGCTCATGAATTGCATAAGATGAACGAGATCAAGATATTGCATACTAAGTCATGTGAAAATCTTGCATATTTGTTCACTAAATCACTCCCAGCATCTACCTTTGAAAGGTGCGTGAAAGGAATTGGGATGATGAGACTTAGAGAAGTGCAGATTTCAGGGGGAGATATTTCACATACTCCCACATAAATCTCGAAGATGAATTATGAATACCCAACATGAATCTCGAAGATTAGCAATTGAAGTTGGGAGAATTGTACTCTTTTCCTTAGCAAGTTTTTCATGAAGTTTTCTTGCATAAGGTTTTTAACGAGGCAATTCGTGCAACATAGTAAGCGTATGCTATGTACTCTTTCTCCAAGTATTTTTCCCACTGGGTTTTTCTAGAATTTTAATGAGGCATATGCATCCCGCGGTAAAGGGCCCAAGGGGGAGTGTTGGGAAACCCTGATGGCCCATGAAGGCCCATGCTGGTCCCTTAAGCCTAAACCCTAGGTGAGCGCTATAAAAGGAGGAGGGGGGTCCCCCCCTATGGACAAGCAATCATTAGCAATAAAGAATTTCTGCTGTTGCTCTCCCTAAACACGTGTCTCCCTCTCTTTCTGTTCTCCAATTCAGATCTGTTCGGGAACCCCGGACTATTCGATAGCGAGGTTCCTTAACAACACCAATTGGGCGGGGCTCCATTCCCCTTCCCCATTTGAGTATGACGCGAATTTAAAACATCGCAATTCAACCTCCTGTGGGTCTTTTTTATATCTTATGTCTTACTCTCGACGATCATCTCTCGCTATTTAAGAAGGTGAAGTCTGTAGCGCAACTAGCCGCGCCATAGCCTTCCTGCGCAACCAGCATGCCGATATTCGAATCAAAGCTGGACAACTGTAAGCACGTAGGTCTCTAATTTCAGTGGGATTAATGACGTTTATCTGTCATGAATAACTATGTTTCAAGTTTTTAAGGTGGGTTACTGCTTGATATTGGTATACTAGGAGTTCTTGGTATTTATGGACCCCTAAAAAGTAAATTTGACACCAAAGCATAAAGATTAAGTTCATTGAGATTAGAAATGATATGAGGAATAGAGTTTGGATCATATTAGTAATTGTTGGCGTCGAAAAATATGACAGAGGATTGATCGACTCAAACACAAGCAAACGCCGAGTTTAATTTTGGTTCGAAGCGTGCCAGCCGATTTGATCCTGCAATCGGCAAGAAAGATTAAGATCTAAAGAGCTATGTCAGCCGATTAGAGTTTTCAATCCAGATTAGATCAAAACAACTATTTAGCTGATTAAATCTTGTGTAATGTTAAATCTAAACAGCTTGTTATGGCCAATTAGATGGTTTGGTAAAGGCAGATTTTCCCAAAAAGGCGATGCGCAACAAGATCAGAGAAAAGAAAACCTAGGTAGATTGGCGTAATCGAAGATTACCAACAACCGGTGAAGCGCAACTTTATTGATCAAGAATAGATTACAATGTCTAAATTACAAGAGCTACTCCTAGTCGACGGAAAGTAAATAAAAGTATATGCGAATTGTTTGATTGATTATTGTATATTTTTTAGCTCTCCTTTGACCCCTTTTCATAATGCATAGGCCGATCGTATCCTTCTCTGATCAGTTATAATCCATAAAACACATTGAAAGACCATATTGAGGTCTATCCTTGATGGAGATGAGTAATTGACTATGTTTTAGCATGAAGTGCTTGAGTTTGAGTTTGATTTAAATTGGATTTTTAAATTTAAAGCAATTTGAGTTGAGTTTGTTGGACCGCCACTACCAGCCTCTGGGAGAGGTAGTACCGGCAAAAGTGGCACTACCGGGCTCCAATAGGCGGTAGTTATCTTACAGAGAGAGGATTTTTTTCGGGATTTCATGAGAGTGGCACTACCGGCCCCAGGGAGCGGTAGTGCCGGTCTTCAAGCGAATTTGTGGGAATTCAATTTTTAAAATTGTGGGCAATGCTATGTGATATGTTTCCTTGTTTAATGGTTGCAGATAGATGAAGCTAGATCATAGTGAGGCGAAGGATGATCGAGACTAGGCGAGGTGCGCCAGAGGTTCAGACGATCGGAGATCGCCGGAAGATGATCGGAGATGGAGTCGTTGTAAGCTGTGAAGACAAGGAACGGATGAGATGCTAGCTAGGCGCTGCATGGATCAATGAGGGCCATTAGATCTTGTTCTAGTTGATAGGTTAGCGGGTCTAGTTAGTACGCTTTGAAAATTGTGCAAAAAAAGCCATTTGCTTGTTGGGTTTTGGGTTAGACTTGCATGGCTGTATGAGTGGGTTAATTCTAGCCCTTGATGGTGTGCCTTAGGGTTTAGGACTCATCCAAAGGTGGAGGATAACCCAAGAGTAGTATAAATAGAGGGGTAGGGGTGCCTTCCCCCACTTGAGGGTTTTAGATGTTCTTGTGCTCTTTTGAGTTTTGCCCACTTTGTTGTGAGGCTTTGTAAACCTCCCTTCCAGAAATAAAAAACCATTCCTCTCAATTCTGAATTTATTTTCCGCGTTTACATTCCACACTTAAATTCAGTCTTTACATTCTTGCAATTTACATTTATACAATTTGGATTTGCCTCCTCTCCTTCTACATGCTTTTGGATCTTTTGCTGAGGATGTATGATTAATGGATGAGTCCTCGTTAGACTATATCCCAATCATTTAGGCAAGCCTTGAGTTCTTTCTCGAAAGAAACTGATTTTTGTTCTTGACAGGATCAATCTTGGAAGTATAAATTTTTGGAGTTCTTGTCTTGTGTTCTAGCCTGCTATGACATGTGGAAATACATATAGGATCATCTTGATCATCAAGAACCCACGAGCTAGCTAAGAGCCAAGTTTTTGTTCTTGAGCCCGTTCTTGTGCGCCCTTCCGTAAAATTGAAAAAGGTCAGAACTTTGACGTCGATTCTTGCAATCAAGGGTTGGAATAGGTTCCTGACATCCACAAGAAGGTGTCCACAAAGTTTCATTGAGTTAGGATCAGCTGATCAAAAGATTTCTCAATTTTCCTTTTTGAACCTGTGCTGAAATCACTATTCTTTTGCCTGTTTTCGTGTAGCTACAGAACCCAGCACTACCGCTACAGTACCCCGGTAGTGCCGAGTTTGTGGTAGTGCCGACCGCAGGTTGAAAAACTGATTCTTCCGCTTCCATTTGTTTTCTAAGGTTTTTGGCTTGGTTTCATTGGGGGATAAAAATTTGTTTTGGGATCATTCACCCTCTCTGATCGCCGGTCCTTCAATTGGTATCAGAGCCGATTTTGCTCTTCCATAGATCTTGACCGGTCTCAAGTGCAATGGCGATGGACAAATATTCCACCAAGTCTCCTATTTTTTTGGAGTTGATTTTCCGTTTTGAAAATCGCGGATGGAGTCATACATCACTGCCTAGGGCTTCCTGATATGGCAGAAGGTGAAACTCCCGTATGAGGTTCCTGCTGATGAAAACGTCACGGCCAGCAATATAGCTGACGTTGAGGTGAACGCTAAGGCAAGGAACACTCTCATATAGGGTCTTAGCCGTAGTGAGTATGATAGGATCTCTCATCTTCATTCCGCTCACGAGATTTGGGTGACCCTCGATGCTTACCATGAGGGCACTACTCAAATCAAGATCGTGAGGCAAGACCAGTACAAGCGTGAGTACAACAAGTTTGAACAACACTCTGGTGAGAGTCTTGATGAGTGTTTCAGTCGCTTTACTAAGATTTTGAGCGATCTTCGAGCAGTTGGCTGCATATACTCTGACTCAAATAATGCTTACCATTTCTTGACTGCAATCGATCTTAGAGTTTGGGAGATAAAGGCGACCACCATCAAGGACACCACCGACTCTGACTCTTGATGGGCTTTATTCCCGCCTCAAGACTCATGAGATCGATGTCGTCTCTCGGAAGATGAAATCTCAGTCGATAGCTTTGGTCACCGATCCCATTGGATCTTCTTCTTTTGATTCTTCTTTTGGTTTTTCCCTCTCCACCCTTTGTGAGCTAAGCGATGACCAACTGGAAAAAATTCCAAAAAATGAGCTTGCTCTTTTAGCTGGCAAATTCTCTCATGCATACAAAACGGTGAGAGAGAGGAAGAGAGGTGGCACGATCACCTGCTTCGAATGTGTTGGCCCCAACCACATTTGGGCGAATTGTCCCAAACTGGAGAAGACCAAGAGCGATACCAATGGTTCGGCAAAGAACGACTACATCGACAAGAACCACAACAAGAAGCCTCCAGTTCGTGAGCCGGCGCGTGAAAAGAAGTACCGCAACTTCTCCAAGAACAAGAAGCTCTTCCACCGCGTCCTTGTCGCACTTGACGACACCAACCACTCCGACACGGAGACATGGAGCGACGAGGTTGAGGATGAACCGCAAGAGAAGAAAGGTGGCGATGACTTCACCAGCATGTGATTCATGGTAGACGCCAACGGCATCATCGACTCCGAGCTTTACAGTGACTTGGACGAGGTTCGTCGGATTGGGAAGGGAGATGTTTGGATTGTCGACTCTGGTTGTTCTCGTCATATGACCGGAAACTCTCGTTGGTTATCTTCCCTAGTCCGAGCCCCCGGTGATGAGTTGATCACTTTCAGGGATGCTTCTTCAGGTAGAGTTATTGCTAAGGGTACCATTTGTATTAATCATAATTTCATTCTTAAGGATGTTGCCTTAGTAAGTAAGCTGCAGTATAATTTGCTTTCTGTTTCTCAGCTTATCGATGATTCTTTCGTGGTAAGCTTCAGGAGTAATGCCTGTAGAATCCTCGATTCTTCATGAGGGTTAGTTTACGGGATTTTTAGATATGGGAGAGTCTTTTATGCTGATTTTTCTGCTTCTTCTGGAGACTCTCTCCGTTGTTTGATTGCTTTAGAGTCCCATGATCTCTCCTTCTGGCATAGGAGACTTGGTCACATTGGATTTGATCATTTAACTAGAGTTAGCAGCCACAACCTCATTCGTGGTTTGCCTAAACTCAAGATGGTCAAAGACTTAGTTTTCTCTCCTTGCCGACATGGCAAGATGACTGCTGCTTCTCATTCCCCAGTCACAGTTGTGATGACTGATGCACCAGAATAGCTTTTACATATGGACACTGTTGGTCTTGCTAGAGTGTAGTCAGTGGGTGGGAAGTGGTATGTTCTTGTCATTGTCGATGATTTTTTGAGGTACTCTTGGGTGTTTTTCATGGCCTCGAAGGATGAGTCTTTTACCCATTTCAGGTGTTTGGTTCATAGGTTATCGTTTGAGCTCCCTGATGCCTTATGAGTTATACACAGTGACAATGGCACGAAGTTCAAGAACTCCTATTTTGGAAGTTTCTGTGTGGAGTCTTGTTTAGAGCATCAGTTCTCCTCTCCCTACGTCCCTCAGCAAAATGGCGTAGAGGAAAGGAAGAACAGAACCCTAGTAGAGATGGCCAGGACGATGCTAGACGAGTACAGCACTCCTAGGAAGTTTTGGGCAGAGGCTATAGCTACTGATTGTCATGTCTCTAATCATGTATTCTTGAGAGCACATTTGTACTGCACTTCTTACGAGTTGAGGTATGGGCGAAAGCCTAGTGTTTCTCCTTTTCATGTGTTTGGTTGCAAGTGTTTCATTTTCAAGTCTGGTAACCTAGATAAGTTTGAGTCTCATTCTTCTGATGGTATCTTTCTGGGTTATTCGACTTCTTCTCATAGCTAGAGGGTCTGGAGTTGCGATACGCATAGTATCATAGAGACCTGTGAGGTGACCTTTGATGAGGCTAGCCCAGGAGTTAGACCTGACATTTTAGGCTCTTCTTCCACCTCCGAGACCATTTTTGTAGAGGATGAGGATGAGGGAGATGATGGTGTTCCACCTGATCCTGTTTTCTCTACACCGAGGTGCCACCAGTTTCCATTTCTACACCTCAGGGAGACCAGCCCTTACCTTCAGACTCTCATACAGCTAGTGGCTTTGCTCCTACCTCTTCTGTGCATAAGGTAGAGGCCACTTCTGCTTCTGGACCTCCCCGTCATGTTCAGCATTCTCATCCACCTGATCAGATCATTGGTGATCTGTTTGAGCGGGTCACTCGCTCAAAATCGGGTTTATCCAGTTTTTGCCTCCACTCTGCCTTTGTTGCCTCCTTTGAGCCAAAGGATGTTCCTAATGCATTATCCGATGAGTCATGGATTAATGCTATACATGAGGGACTTGAGAACTTCGAGAGGAATAAGGTATGGCAGCTTGTCGAGCCCCCATCTATTCATGTCATTGGGACCAAGTGGGTGTTCAAAAACAAGTAGAGTAAGGATGGGGTTGTCATTAGAAACAAGGCTAGACTAGTTGCACAGGGCTTCTCTCAGGTTGAGGGTCTTGACTTTGAGGAGACTTTTGCCCCTATAGCTATACTAGAGTCTATAAGGATCCTGCTTGCATTCTCTGCATCCAAGGGCTTCAAGTTTTATCAAATGGATGTCAAGAGTGCATTCCTCAATGGGTATATTGATGAAGAGGTGTATGTCAAGCAACCTCCAGAATTCGAGAACCCCAAGTTTTCGAGTCATGTATACAAGCTTTCAAAAGCTTTGTATGGACTCAAGCAGACCCCTAGAGCATGGTATGAGAGGCTCAAGTCTTATCTTCTCAGCCATGACTTCAAGATGGGCATAGTAGACAAGACTTTGTTCATCAGACACCATGAGTTCCATTTTCTTCTCGTTCAGATTTATGTGGACGATATTATTTTCGATGGCTCATCTCATTCTCTTGTGTCTCGGTTTTTAATGTGATGAGCACAGACTTTGAGATGAGTATGATGGGTGAGTTGATCTACTTCCTTGGCTTCTAGATCAAGCAGACTCGGGAGGGCACTTTCTTGCATCAAGGCAAGTACACCCTGGACCTCCTGAGGCGCTTCGACATGTCTGACGGAAAGCTGGTAATGACTCCTATGGTCACCACTGCTGTCCTCGAGCCGGATGAGGATGGTGAGCCTGCTTATCAAAAGGAGTTTCAGAGCATGATCGGCTCCCTCTTGTACCTCACCGCTTCAAGGCCGAACATACATTTCGCTATGTGTCTGTGCGCTCGATTTCAGGCTTCTCGCACCTCTCACAGCCAAGCGGTGAAGCGCATCTTCAGGTACCTTCGTGCTACCACTGATTATGGTATTTGGTACTCTGCTTCTTGTTTGTCTATTCGAGCATTTTCCGATGCTGATTTTGCTAGCTGTAGGATAGATAGAAAGAGCACTTCTAGTACTTGCCAATTCATTGGCACTTCTCTTGTTTCTTGGTAGTCTAGGAAGCAGTCTTGGGTTGCACAGTCCACTGCAGAGGTTGAGTATGTTGCTGCAACGAGGTGCTCGACTCTGCGTGACTTTGGGTTAGCGATAGCGGGTGTTCCACTTTTCTGTGATAACACTTCTGCTATTTGTATTGCTAAGAAACCAGTGCAGCATTCCCGGACCAAGCATATTGATGTTAGATATCACTTCCTCAGAGACCATGTGGAGAAGGGGGATATCGCACTTCAGTGCATAGAGAGTGACCAGCAGATAGACGATATCTTTACCAAGCCTTTGGATAGCTCTAGATTTGTTGCCTTGAGAATTGAGCTTAGAGTCATGAGCCCTTATGGCCTTTTGTGAGGGGAAGCTGGTTTGTATACTATGTATTATATATTTCCTTCCAGTTTTTCCTTTCTTTTGCTTTTCAGGGTGATTATGGGCTTATTTTCCTAAGTTGAGTTCACTTTACTTAGACTTCTGACATGCTTTGCATGGACCTCTCATCTTGTGTTTTAGGTTGCTATCATGTGTGATTAGCTGTTCTCTCTTCTCTCTAGGTTGAGTTCCCTCATAGTCTTATAAGTCTAGTAGGAGTTGGGCCCCCTGAGTAGACAGGGTCTGTGTGTACTCCCTAATTTGGGATCAAGAGTCAACTTCCCTATATCAGTCATTCGGGAATATGAGAGCGAGTCTGAGCCGTAGTGAGTCTCTTTTATCTTTTCTATGCTCTATAGCCATCCAGTTTGCAGTTTTCTAGACTTATCCTCATTCTGTATTTCTGGTTTTTATTGAGTTCATTTGGGTTCTTCTTCACCTAATTCTGCTAATAACTCATTTTTAACCAGATTTGTGCTTAAATTGGTTCACTTGTTGAGGGGGGAGTTTAGGAATCTGTTTATGCATTGCATATAGACTGTATTTTCTGTTTTGTGAGCTTTGTCTATTATGCAAATGATTTAGTCTCCATGCAATACACCATGCTACATCTTTTATAGAAAATCACTAGCTTAGTTATGTCCAAGTTCATTTATCATGCTAAGCTTGTTAAAATTTGAAAATTGAAAGTTTTGAATAAAAAACTTGATGAAACATGATGCTTTTACTTGCTAAGTTTCTTCTCTAGATGTATTTGCCATAATTCGTGAAATTTTGGATATCTCTAGAGTCCCTATAGCAACTTGGGTGAAACTTATTTGATTCATACTAGAGTCCTTCATTTGCTCATGAATCAATGTGCTAAAAATGAAAATTAAGCAAAAATGACTTTCTTTGTGCGTGTTAGACTTAACACTTTACATTCACAAGACAGCTTCCTATTGCACTTGGGATGAACTTGGAATATATCGTGTATGACCAAGACCATCCTCTTAAGAGTTCTTCTTGAGATGGCCGAATGTGGCTTGAGTCAAGTGCTTCAAAAACAATGCAAATAACAAAAACATAAGTGGGTAAAGAATGCAAATAATGTCAAACATTTGCACCCCGCTATGTCTTTCAAAGTATTAAAGAAAAATTTGCATTAATAAAAAAATTAGCTCGAAGGACCTTGTATGCACTTCAAGATTCCCCAAAGCGTTGAGTAGGTTGAACTCTAGGTTTTCCTTTTGATCCTTAGAGTGGCTTTGCTTCTATTTTTGAAACTAATAATAAGTGTTGCTCTTGTCAAAACTTGTTAAAAATGAAATATTCAAAACTAAGCTTGTATTTGCACTTGGACATGTCTTAGACTAGTCTAATCTAAAATTGACTAGCTTGGTGTCATATCTTGTCATTATGATCACTTGGATAATCTTCAAAGCTCTTTAAATGCATCTCATGCATACATATTGAGAAAGGGGGAGATATATGAAATCTTGATGCCTATATTGCCAAAAAGGGGGAGAAATTAAAGAAAAGGCATCATTAAAAATATAAAAATGAAAAATATCTTGGATCTTATGATTTTGTTGAAAACTTGCAAATCTTAAGAATCATAAACTTTTATGAGTGTTTATTGGACTTTTAGAGCTTCTTGTGGAAAACTTGTTCTTTCTATTACCTTGCCCTAAAATCTGTCTTACCAACTTGGTCATGTTCTCAATCTCTTCTCTCTCGACCATTTTTGGTTTTGCAATCAATTTGCTTTCTTCTTCTCTCATTCAAACTCAAATTTTTGCCTTTTCGGGTGTTTGTCAATATACTCATCAAGGGGGAGATTGAAAGACCATGTGGAGGTCTATCCTTGATGGTGATGAGTAATTGACTATATTTTAGCATGAAGTGCTTGAGTTTGATTTGAATTGGATTTTCAAATTTAAAGCAATTTGAGTTGAGTCTGTTGGAGCGCCACTACCGGCCTCTAGGAGCGGTAGTGCTGGCAAAAACGGCACTACCGGGCTCCAATAGACGGTAGTTATCTTATAAAGAGAGGATTTTTTTTGAATTTCAGGGGAGCGACACTACCGGCCTCTGGGGAGCGGTAGAGCCGGCAAAAGCGGCACTACTGGCCCCAGGGAGCGGTAGTGCTGGTCTTCAAGCGAATTTGTAGGAATTAAATTTTAAAAATTGTGGGCAATGATATGTGATATGTTTCCCTGTTTAATGGTTACAGGTCGACGAAGCTTGATCATGGTGAGGCGAAGGATGATCGGGACAGGCGAGGTGCGCCAGAAGTTCAGACGATCGGAGATCGCCTGAAGATGATCGGAAACGGAGTCGTTGTAAGCTGTGAAGACAAGGAACGGATGAGATGCTAGCTAGGCGCTGCATGGATCAATGAGGGCCATTAGATCTTGTTCTAGTTTATAGGTTAGCGGGTCTAGTTAGTACGCTTTGAAAACCGTGCAAGAAAACCCATTTGCTTGTTGGGTTTTGGGTTAGACTTGCATGGCTGTATGAGTGGGTTAATTCTAGCCCTTGATGGTGTGCCTTAGGGTTTAGGACTCATCCAAAGGTGTAGGATAACCCAAGAGTAGTATAAATAGAGGGGTAGGGGTGCCTTCCCCCACTTGAGGGTTTTAGATGTTCTTGTGCTCTTTTGAGTTTTGCCCACTTTGTTGTGAGGCTTTGTAAACCTCCTTTCCAGAAATAAAAAACCATTCCTCTCAATTCTGAATTTATTTTCCGCATTTACATTCCACACTTAAATTCAGTCTTTACATTCTTGCAATTTACATTTATGCAATTTGGATTTGCCTCCTCTCCTTCTACATGCTTTTGGATCTTTTGCTGAGGATGTATGATTAATGGATGAGTCCTCGTTAGACTATATCCCAATCATTTAGGCAAGCCTTGAGTTCTTTCTCGAAAGAAACTGATTTTTGTTCTTGACAGGATCAATCTTGGAAGAATAAATTTTTGGAGTTCTTGTCTTGTGTTCTAGCCTGCTATGACATGTGGAAATACATATAGGATCATCTTGATCATTAAGAACCCACGAGCTAGCTAAGAGCCAAGTTTTTGTTCTTGAGCCCGTTCTTGTGCGCCCTTCCGTAAAATTGAAAAAGGTCAGAACTTTGACGTCGATTCTTGCAATCAAGGGTTGGAATAGGTTCCTGACATCCACAAGAAGGTGTCCACAAAGTTTCATTGAGTTAGGATCAGCTGATCAAAAGATTTCTCAATTTTCCTTTTTGAACCCGTGCTGAAATCACTATTCATTTGCCTGTTTTCCTGTAGCTGAGTTTGTGGTAGTGCCGACCTCAGGCTGAAAATTCTGAAAAACTAATTCTTTCACTTCCATTTGTTTTCTAAGGTTTTTGGTTTGGTTTCTTTGGGGGATAAAATTTGTTTTGGGATCATTCACCCCCCTCTGATCGCCATCTCGGTCCTTGACATATCGGCCTTTATCTCGTACAAATAAAATTCCTTATTTGAACTGATTGTCGGCTAAATATCCATTTTAACTTTTCCTTACAAATCGGTCATATATCCTGCCAAATTCTAGTGCTAACAGATGCCCCCTATTTTTGGGATATGTGAATCTTTCAAAAATCTTTCGTTGTCGGCTTAACCATAATCGGCTTTACCATGAATGATCCTATTGTTTCCGCTTTATCGGCAACCGCTGTAATGTTGCAGGTTTACTTTAGAGAGAAAAATCTGATTTCTGGGGGGTTTTCAGGTTTTGGGCTAGCATGCTAGTTTTTGGGCCTGTAGGGGGGATTTTCTTGCTCCAAACCCTAGTTCCCCTCCCCCACCCCCCTTTGGCCGCACCACCCCTCCCCAATTGCGCCCCCAACAACAGCCTGCGCCTTCTCCCCTCCCTCTTTTCTCCCATTAGCCGCCCCTCCCTCTCCACCATTACCGCACCCTCCTCACCTCCTTCACCTTCCCTGTGGTGGCTACTAGTCCCCTTCCGCAAGTCTCCATTGCTGCTGCCCTAGAGGTGGAGTGTGTTTATGAGACTTTGGGCATGAGTTGGATGGTGAGGAAGGAGAGGGACGCGCAATCTGGAAGGAACCGTTGACCTGGTCGCTTCTTCAGGTCTCCAAGTGTAGGTATACCACTAGGGCTACCCTTGCTGATGTTTTCTCTGCGTTAGGATGATGCTAGGATGTTTTCCCTGGTGGTGGTGGGTCAGGATGACTGTTAGATTGTTTCTGGAATAGGTTCAGATTCGCATAGTTTGCTGGTTCGGTCTTCAGGTTGCGTTTTGGGGCACCTAAGGACGTTTCTAGAGGGGTTGGCTGTTGTAAAAGCGGTAGACAGTCATCTTAATTTTAATTATAGACCAAGATCATGACTTTTAGTTCTGTGGTTTAAAAGTTATGGCTGTTTGATTGCTTGCTGTCCAGAATATGTTTCAATTGGCAGTTGCTGAGGTAATTTGCAATTTAGGGCTAATTAGAGGCTGAATCAAATTTTCTCAATACCTAGAGAAAGCTGGGAAATTTCCTGTAGATTATAAAAATGTCCTCGTTTACTAAATTTAGAGTAGTATAAAAATAGTTATGAGGTTTTGAAGTCGACTGTCCAGTGGGCGGTCAGTGCTGAAATCAGAGTCAAAATTCGGGAGGTTAGATGACTTATTGGAAAATTGTGAGTAACTAGAAAATTGTAGGAATTCTTGTGTAGTTTTTATGAAGTATAGGATTTTATTTTTTTGGGCTTAGGAGCTAATGGTTAGGGTCTTTGGACCTATGGGACAGCAAGTGGTTAGTTGCTTGTCGTGAAGGAAAGGTTAACTCGGGGATTGTTCGTAGTGCAATATGATTTTATTTGTTATATGTATTATTTTGGCTTGATTTTAAGGATGTTTGTATGCTGTAGGTGGTGTGACTTCGGGTGTGGCCTCTAGCTCACCCCCCCCCTCTTCACGTGGTAAAGAGACAAGTATATCGTACAATTGAAAGTGGTTCGAAATGAGATGTGTTGCTTATATTGTTAAATTGGCTATCTTCATGATTTATATGAGTTATTGCAATTGTTGGTATTACTTGTGCTCCATACTTGTGAATATGATCCATAGCATATGTAAAATTGAATTATTATATTGCATCATTTGCATTCATGTCATGAAAAGAATTCGAGCCAGGTAGGTGAGAAAGTCATGTGTATATGACTAATCTGGAGTGCTCTATTGAAAGACCTACCAAGTAGTCCCATCCACGGGGATGGATGAGAGTGAGAACTACTTGTAGGCCCCTCCACTAGGATAGTAGGGAAAGAAAGGGTGCAACACCGACGGGTGTGCACTCAAGCTATACCGGTATAGGCTATGAAAGATGCACTTTCGAGCTTGAAAATATGGTGCATTGCATATGAGATTAGCATTGTGGTTAAATGTTATGTGTTGATTTTGAGTAACTTCTCGTATTTTATCCTTGTATGATATACTTTGCTGAGTTTTGGACTCACGCTTGTTTATTTAATGTTTTAGGTACTCTGAGAACATCATGAGGGGATGGGACTTAGCTTCACCACGTCACACATCCATGCAATTCATAATAAATAGCTTTGGAGCAATTGCACCATAGAGATTAATTAGTTGTTCAATCATGGATCCTTATTTATCTTGTGGATGTGTTCTATTTGATCATGTTGACGAAATGCTATCTTGGTCATAATTAGACCTGTGTTACTTGTTGAGCTTAATTGTTGAACCAATTATGTGACGCCATCGTTGCTGAAATTATTTGCTAGCATGCTTTTCTAGTGGCTATTATATATTGGATTAATGTTATGTGGTTGCTTGTGTATTTATGCCCATGTTTGCGGTCATGGTTTATCTTAGTTGTGAGATTTTTATTTTAGGATGCTTGCTGAAATCTTTGTGTAATAGGAGTTTTTGTTAATATTTGTGATTGTTTTGTTGATATTCTGGGCACGTGTTGTGTCGGGGTGTTACAGTTGGTATCAGAGCGGGCTTCAGGTCCTTGGTGTATGAATTTAGTAAACTACTCTAGAGTGAATTAAAATTTTGTTTGGTGAAATTAGAAACATGGTTTAGGAATATCCTTTTAAAATCTTGCCATAATGTTAAAACTTGACACATTCCATTGCACAATAGGAAGAGTATGGGAAATCATTGCATTGCACTTTAATGTTTAATTTAATCTTTGTTGTTGAGTGTTGTTATGCTATTATGAGAAGTTATTTTGATGCTTGATTTGACGATGTGAGTTGTGTTTATGTGTTTTAGCTATGCCGTGGGGTAGAGGTCGTGGTCGCCGTGGCTATGGAGCCATGGCCTGGGTGGTAGCCAATCATCCCAAGAGGTGGTTGAGTCAATCGCTCAGGGAAGCGACACGCCCAACACTCATGCGTCAGTCCAGGATGGTGCTCCTACTGGGTAGACTGAGGCGGGGGCAGCATCTACATCTACAGTTTTGTTGCAAGCTCTCCAGAGAGAGGTTCAGGAGCTACGTCAGTAGGAGAAGGATCGAGATGGCGATTAGAGGAGGGGTGAATGATCCAAAAAAATTCCCTTACTCAAAATAATCCAACCAAGATCCTCTCATCACAAAGCAAAGTGGCGATATTGAAATTTCAGAATTTCTCAGCTACGGGTGCCCTACCGTAAAATACCCCCGGTACTGTGGGATGAACAGTAGCCTAGCACTACGGGGGTACTGTACTGCCAGATGTACTGTAGATACAGCAAAATCAGAACAGGGATAGTGAAAATCAGCTCGGCTCAAAAGGAAAAATTGATGAATCTTTTGATCGGCTGATCCAAACACCGTGAAACTTTGTGGACACGTTCCTATGGATGTCAGGAACCTATTCCAACCTTCAATCGGAAGGATTGACGTCAAAGTTCCGACCTTTTTCCAATTTAAGGAAGAGTGCACAAGAATGGGTAAAAAACAAAAACTTGGCCCTCAACTAGGTCGTGGATTCTTGATGATCAAGATGATCCTAGATGGCTTTCCACATATCATAGTAAGCTAGAACATAAGTCAAGAATACCAAAAACCCGACCTTTTCAAGAATAATCCTCTAGAGAGCAAAAGATTAGTTTATTACAAGGAAGAACACAATATTTGTCTAGATGATTGGGATATTGTCTAAAGAAGACTCATCCATCAATCATATATCCTTAGCACAAGATCCACAAGCATTTAGAAGGAGGGAAGGTAAATCCAAATGTGCAAGAAGTAAATTGCAAGAATGTAAATTGCGGAATTTAAAGACTGAATTTAAGGCATAATGTAAATTCGAAAAGTAAATTCAGAATTGAGAGGAATAGATTTTTATTTCTGGAAGGGAGGTTTACAAAGCCTCACAATAAAGTGGACAAAGCTCAAAGGAGCACATAAATCTCAAAACCTTCAAGAGGAGGAAGGCTAACCCTACCTCTCTATTTGTACTACTCTTGAGTCATCCTCCACACTTGGATGAGTTCCTTCTACCCTAAGGATCACCATCAAGGGCTAGGATTAACTCACTCACTCATACATGTCTAACCCGAAACCCTCTAACATAAAGGGTTTTTGCACGCTTCTCAAAGCATGCTAACTAGACTTGCTACTCTATCACCTAGACCGTGATCCAACGGACCTTGATCCGAGCAGCTCCTAGCTAGCATCTCATCCATTCATTGCCTTCTAAGTTCACAGCGATTCCGTCTCCGATCATCTTTCGACGATTTTCGACCATCTAGACCTCCGGCACATCTCGCCTAGTCCCAGTCGTCCTCCGCCTCACCATGATCTAGCACCATCGTCCTGCAACCATCAAAAACAAGGAAACCCCATCACATAACAATGTTCAACAAAGATATGCAACAATCATCCAAAATCGAAATTCAAATATCCAATTCACTCAAGAGGTCGGCACTATCGCCTATTCTAGGCCAGTAGTCCTAGAGCCAGTAGTGCCGCTCAGCACAACTCAGAGAAAACCCACTCTCTGGAAAATAACTACCGCTCCCCCGGGCTGGTACTGCCGCTCAACCAGCAGTACCGCTCCTACTACACCGGTAGTGTCACTCAAGGTTGACACAACTCAAATTGCTTCAATTTAAAAATCTAATTTAAATCAAACTCAAACCAGAGCATACCAAGCTCAATTTAGTCAAATACTCATCACAAACATGGGTACACCTCCACATGGTCTTTCAATCTCCCCCTTGATGAGTATATTGACAAACAACACAAAAGGCATAAATTTGAGTTTGAATAAGAGAAGAGAAAAGAAATTTGATTGCAAAGACAAACTTGGTCCAGAGAAAGAGAGAATAAAATCATGACCAAGTTGGCAATAAGGATTTTAGAGCAAAACCGAAGAAAGAGCAAGTTTTCCACAAAAGCTCTAAAAATCCAATAAAAACTCACAAAATGCTCAAGTATGCTTATGATCCTAAAAATTAGCAATTTTCACCAAGATCATAAGAACCAAGATGCATTCACATTTTTTATCTTTTAATGATGCCTTTTCTACAATTTCTCCCCCTTTTGGCAATGTAGGCATCAAGATGGCAAATTCTCTCCTTTTTTACATGTATTTTGTAGACTATTTCTACAGCTTTGTACCCTACGGAAAGGACTACATCGGCGATTGTCGGGACCCGAATATGCAAATCCGGACCCTCTGTGTATTCAGCACTAGTCCAGGATCACGCTAGTGCACACAGTCTCAACATAGATGAAATATCACAATCATACACAACGGAATAATAAATAAAGACTTCATCTATTAATATAGAACTATTAAACGACCTTTAGGTCAAACTTACACTTGCGAGGCCTTGGTGGCTTCAACTCAAAATAAATAAACAGCAGCGGAATGAAGAATGTCGACGAATCCCATCAATATGCCACAGGCAACTGACAAGGTTCAACTCCTAGATATTCGCCCCCTCGTGGAACTTCTCCTCCTTTGAAGTTGTAGTCTTCTCCTCAACTGATGATTTTGTGTGTTGCAAATGGGTGAGTACATAAAGCACTCAACAAGTTGTGCACAGAATGCAATTCTATGTAACTATATGCAAGGCTTATTCCAAAGGAAAAGGCTATTATGGCTATTTTGCAGTAAGCAGCATTTATGAACAAATACAATAAATAGATTGTAAAGACTGTAAAACAAATAACAGTAATAGATAGATTCAGCATTTCTGAAGTAAACCAAGTTTCCAAACCTAAGTTAATTTCCACTTTCCATGGCATCCTGCCATCCCAATATGTTTTGTTTAACAAAAGTCTAACCCTTAACTGTAATTCCCGAGCATTGCTCAATACCGCGAGCACGGCTATTCGAATAGATTCACACTCTGCAAAGGTTATGCACTTTACCCACACGACATGATCGTCCCTTGTTGCCAAGCTATTAGCACACTTCCTTTGGTGTGCCGGCAGGGTAATCATGACAAAGCCTTTACAATGCTCTGTCTAGACCCTGTACTGCTCGCTGAGGTTTCAACACGGAAGGGACTGGTTACCACACTCCGGGCCCCCTCTTGCGCCATGTGAGTCTACCCGTACATCCGGAACTCACTATACACCACGGCAAGTATCAAATCTAGACATCACAAATTAGTCGGCTAGGCTGTCCCATTCCGGACATGTGGTTGCAAGTAAGACTGGTCAAAGGCTTGCAAGGTTAAGTCCTTAGGGTGACTAGGGCAAGACTTCCACATACCCTCTGCCAAATCTGGCCCACCTTGGCACACTGCCCCTCACCACATGCCCCAATCTAAATCATTACCACTCCAGTTGATTACTAAGCACCACATGCTATCAACAAGTCAACCTCATTGCGTGACATCCACTCGTCACCACAACGCAATCTCATTGTGTGACCACACATGACACACAAGTTCATAACATTGTTCCATATTCCATTAGTCAAGATTAATCAGTGATGATTCAACACATGTGACGAATGGCATGGCTAAGCAACTAATACGGACTAACCATCCCATGTTGATTATAATTACTAACCAACTATATTGAACCAATCTAGGGTGACAATAGATCATGGCATACAAATGACAAGGTAGGGTATAGATCAAATTGGTATAATAGCTAAGTCCCAATTTAATTTGAAACAATTGTACACTTGAAATAATATGCAATAGGGTAAAACAAATATAACAATTTTATAAACATGGGTTCAACATGATCAAAGCACAACTTGCCTGGCCCTTGCGATTTTTACTGTTCTTCACTCTTTATCTTTGATTCTTGATCTTTGATCTTCAATCTTTACCTTCTTGATCTTCAGCTCCTTCGAACAACTTCCGGACGATACGTCTAACGGTTAAAGAAGAAGCAAATACAAACCAACTCAAAAGATAAATGAAATAAAATCCAAATTGAGAACGGATAGTATTAGATCACAAAGGCTTAGATGAATATAGGAACTTGAATGGATTAGATCAGAGATTAGACAAAAGAGAACGAACTTCCGGAATACACCAAAAAGGAAAAGACTGATAATTGAGAAAGAATAATATTCCAAAGAATATTTCTTCTGAAGTTATTATCTTGATTGGATAGACAATGACATATGGGCTCTCGATCTATAAACCGGGTCCATAAAGATACGTTAGTTCGCAATGAACTAAGCTGATGCTCAATGATAACTTTTGTTGACTAAACAGATATACAGTCAAACAAAAGAAAGATAGACTAATAGATTAGATATGGCACAAGGATATGACACATGGCCAATGGTCTATCGACCAAGCCCACGAATGACTTCTAGGTCAATGGCAGATTAGATTTTCAAGAATAGGATATGGACAAGCGAGGTCGACATTCATGCGATTCAATTTGAGATCAGTCATACGTCGATCAAGATACTTGACGATGACAAGGCAGCGAGGAAATGAAGACAAGGCTAAACTCATAGGTGATGGGGTTAGATTACAATAAGGCCATAGAGAGGATGATGATATTGCACTAGAGCTTTTGCGAGAATGCACACATGCGAAGATAGCGAAGCAACGACAGGACACTCATGCAAAGATAAGATGTCGATTGTCGGTACAACGATATGGTAGCAAGGTTATGATATGGCTCAGGATTGATCTGCGAGTTGCGAGGTTTACATGACATGATCCATCGTCAACGACAGATTGGACACAAGGTTCAATTAGGATTTGAGAGGAATGACTCGCGGATAGATCCACTTGGCATAGGGATTGGATAGGTAGGGTTGGCTCTGCGATAAAAGATTACCAAGGATGGCTAACCGAAACACGAACCTATAACAAAAGGACTGGATCGAACGACGACGGTTAGATACTAGATTATGGCTTTGATGGCAACCGGGATCAAATGAACTCTAAAGACGGGCAAACCAGAGAATGATGGCCTGCTGGACATTATGACACGACCAAGTCGAACTAAGATGGTTGGCGGCAAAAGGCGGTAGCGGCAAAGACCGATTTAAAGCGGCTACTAACGAATATAAAAATTTTCGGTGGATGGAACAGCAAAGGGGAAGTGAGCACCACGTAGAACACGGCGAGACGATCTCAACGGTATAAGCGGATTTGGCGGCAACCCAATGGACAGATCACAAACTACC
This sequence comes from Otatea glauca, assembly GCA_036346275.1. Classification (NCBI taxonomy): domain Eukaryota; kingdom Viridiplantae; phylum Streptophyta; class Magnoliopsida; order Poales; family Poaceae; genus Otatea; species Otatea glauca. Next base: position 39,540,706 of record CM070721.1, on the reverse strand, counting down.
GATGAACGGCTGCTAAAGCTAATAGATCAAACAGCCATAACTATTAAAATAATGGATGAAACCTAACCAAATTTTTCAGAGAGCTATCTGGGATCATTTGGCACAATATGACGTGAACGGATCTGAGTTTTACCTTCTGCATCAACGGGGAACGCACGACGAAGTTTTCAGCTGACGACTGCGATCGATCGGGAAGATTGAATTTTCTGCAGCAATCCCATGGACAAAACCTTGAGTTAGGGTGAGCACCAGGTAGAGGACATCAAGATGAGTCTACAGAATAAATTTCACGGTTAAAATTGAAAAAACGAAGGAGAACGGGCAACGGCAAGATTCGAGATTGGAACGGCCGTAACTTTTGATTTCCCAGATGAAACAGCACCAAATTTGGTGGAGAGGTAGACTGGACCATATGGCACGAGATGACGCGAGCGGATTTCAGAAAAACTCACCGAGATGACAGGGAACGCGATGCCAAAATCGGCCGACGATAGCGGCGCACCGGAAGACAATGGCTGCAGTTTTTAGGGTTTGAGAGGTGCTCTGGGGATTAGGGGTGCGTGGGAGGGGTCTTAGGACACTTATATAGGCTAGGGAGTCGTGCCATACAAGGAAACACGAAGAAAAACCGGATTTGGATTGAAAACGGATCGGATCGAACACCTGGCGCGCAATGAACAGTAAAGGGATGACGTGGCACATTGTGGTGCGTCGGATGGAGATCAGAGGGCTGAGGCTAGGCGATGACGTGGCCGAATCTGGAGCTGCCACGTCGATTTAGCCCATTTTCGAATTAAAATAATTCCAGAAATTAAAATAATTCGTTTAGAGCAATAAAAATACCAGAAAAATTCTAAGAAAATTCTAGAAAATATTTTAAGACATTTGGAGCTCGAATAAAATATTTTTAACCAAACTTTATTTAAAATCTTGTAGTATTTAATTAGATTTAACAAAAGGCTTAATTTAAATTAATTCCAAATAAATAGCAAACGAACTCCGAAAAATCTTTAAAAAAATTACAGAAAATTCCTTGAAGCACAATGAACTCAAATAAAACTAAATTTATTTTAATTGAAGTTTATATTAGTCAAATTAAATTATCTTAGCATTAGAAAATTTCAGATTAAGCTTTATTAAAGAGAGAAAATTCGCGGGTATTTTTGAAAAGATGAACTAAACAAAAGATTTTTGAAAACCCAAATTTTGGGATGTTACAAACCTCCCCCCCTTAACAGAATCTCGACCCCGAGATTAAGGTTGTCTATAGAAATAGGTTTAGGGGGACTCAACTCTTGGGACTTTCTTGAACTTTCAAGCAACTGTACACTGGGCAAGGTTGCTTTCGAACAACCGCTTGACAACATCCAAAATTTGTAGGCTGCGCGATGCGGATGAGATCCTTTTGCAATTCCACTGACGTCCAAGGTGTCTGCTTTTCTGGCACAAGAAGGCACTCCTTCTGTTGGGACTCTTGAAACACATCACACACTCAGACTGACGTTCTGGCATCTCCTTTGATGGGCTCTCTTGCTTTCCATCCTTTAACACACGGTTTTCTGCTTCTTCTAGAAATTGGACAAGCGGCATTTGACAGTGAAACTTGCTTGCAACTCTGCGGTCTTACACAACATTCTTGTTGGTCTGTTTCTAGCTCTATCAGCTTGATTCTTGAGTACTGCCTTAAACTCTAGATCAACTGAATATTCCTTCACATTGAACTCAAGCTCCAACTATTACAGAGGTAATGGCATGGTTCTGTTGGCATACACTACGGTAGCTGAAGTAATTCGTCAGGAAAACAATTATCCTTTGTAGTTATTAAGCATACGCAACCACTCCTTTTCTTCTGATGTGATGGCACATCCACCTTCTTGGCTCAACCATAATGGAACAACCAGTCCTTAGCTGTCTCCGATATGCTGAAGTTAAACTGATCACAAACCTTTCTCGAAAAACACTCTTGCTCCTCTTAACTGATCAAATCTTTGACCATAAACCAAAACTGCCTTACACATAGGTAACCAGATAATTCCAAGGATAAACATCTCAAGTATGGGTTTCCAATATGATAAGATTTATTAGGAACTCAATCTCAACAATAGACAAGTTAACTCTCAACATCCAGGATTACATATGATTTTCAATCAGTACAACATCTGATGCCTTCTAAGCTCCAGTAGTCATAATGTGGTTGATATGATCTTTTGCTGGAACTGGCGGCATGGCTCCACAATTCACTTTCTGATGCAAGTGTCTCGGTAGGTGTAGGACTAAGATTGAAGCGTAACAGTATAACAACTTTTCTCTTAAAACAATCTGTTGGTAAAGTGTCCCGATTCATTGCATCCAAGCAACGCTTGACCGACATCTCGCTGACTTCCTTCTAACAAAGCACTAATCTTGATAGGGGCAGAGTGAGATTGATATGACCCGGTGATCACTTTCTTTTGAGGGCGTGTTTAGCAAAATGTCCTCGGCTAGCGATGTGCAAAGCAACCTCTAGGCGAAGCTTCCTCCTTGAGAACTTTTAACCAGGTGGTGTTATGAAAATTCGACTATCAAGGCGAGGCACGGTGAAGGTGTCTCGAACAAAGTCTCGAGCAAGATGGCAACCGAGTTGTTGAGGGCACCTCATTTGCTATTGCGGTGGTCCTTTTGACAAGCTTTACGACGCTTGCGGTTATACTCTAATTCCTTGAGCTCATCTCCTAGACTAAGGGTCTTGTTAACCAACCTCTTGCTTCAACCGACTCTTTGAGTAAGTTACTCCTCGTAGTTTTACCACTCACTCTTGGGGTTATAAACTTTCATCAAGTAATTTCTAGAATGATCATGGCTTCCAAATTGCTTGACCTTTCTGTAGGCATTCCTTAACAAAATGACCTAACTTACTACGCTTATAGCATGAACGTCTGGTCATCATGTGTCCGCTAGGTGTAGTCATATGCACAATATCGCCTTTCTCGTGCATCACCACTTGTTGGTTCGTAGGGCATTCCTTGGCCCAATGACCTTGTTTATCGCACAAGAAACAGTTCCATGGTGACCAAGTATCCTCGGTTCTTTGAGGCAAATGACAGAGTTGACATGTTTCTTCTTCATTTCATCACGCGGCACAAGAAATGCGGATGACAATCCCTCTCTTTTGCTAACTCTTGAGCAATGACGGCTCAAACTTCATTCATCGATGCCGAGTCACGGCGGTCACTATTGAATCCAATGGACATTGAGCTAGACAATGAACACGCCCTTCACAAAGATAACATGTGATGTTGCTCATAGGACATTCTCCAAGTAAATGGCTTCCTTCTCACTGGAACAATTGATTGCATGCTTATTAGCGGTGTGTCCTATTCCTCCACAACGGACGCATGCATGGTCTTCCAATTTGTTTGGTTGACAACACTTCAAGGAACAACATCCTGGTATGACATAGGGAAAAGGGGTTGTACACTTCTCTGAACTTGCAGTAGTCATACTAACATTTGACAAAGCAACGAACTACTGAAAAGCAACGACGAACTCCAACCAAGTGATTTCTTCTAGTGTCTTGTGGGTAGCATGATAGTTCTTCCACCACTCCAAGGCATCTCCTTCCAATCGACATGTGGCGTAGGGAACCTTCTCTTCATCTTCACATTGCACCAAAGCCGCCTTCTTCTATGACGCCTGAAGCTAGATTTCGCATCTTTGAGAGTGGCTGATCCACCAAATGTGGGTGGTTTGGTCCTCTTGAACAAGGCAAACTTTGACTGTGAATAGATGGCTGTGACTGTGGTTGTAGGGGCATTGATTTTGGCACTGATAACATTCATCTGTTGTATCATTGTCTGCATGAGCTGGGTTTGAGCGGTGAATAACTGATCCAAATTCTGAATTGTCACTATCGGTACGGTGGACGGCTGTTGGTCACAATCTACTTTATTACTAACACTAGTAGTAGCAACTATACTGACTTGAACTACCTCGAAATGACTGTTGTTGTCGGTCTTTTCCATCTGTTGACCACTCCAGGGTTTAGTTAAGAGGGGAAAAGCAAAGATAAGGTTCAAGAATCCTAGTGCAGGGGAGCAGGTTTAACCCAATAACTTATACAAATATTATTAATAACTTGGTATGGTTGCTTACAAAAGCCTAAAAGCTATGCAACGATAACGCACACCCAAAGAACCAAGAAAAACCAAATTAACCTAAACACACTACAATCTATCGTCTAAAAGGGTAACACTTCTATCTTAGACTGACGCAACTCTTCACACATGAGTCTCAACTGGCCACCAAAGTACTAGTCCTTCTAACTTCTGGAACACTTCCTCGATCCACTTCTTTTTCCTTGAGTTCGACGATTGCTGTCTTCACGATCTTTAGGATCAGCAGCAAGACATCCAGTACTTTCTCCTTAAGTGTGAAACATCGTTAACTACTTAGAACAGCTCAGGTAAGATTTTTATTTAAACTAGTGGGGAAAGATGAAAAATTTTAGCAAAAGGGGAAAGAATGGAAGAATAAGATAAGTCAAGAACTTATTATTCTTTCAAGTTAAATTTTCTCTTTTAGAAAATACTTTGAAGCTCCTAAGAAACGGCCAAACTATCTAGGTCAAGACCTACAACAAGATGGCTCGATACCACCTCTGTCGGGACCCGAATATGCAAATCCGACCTCTGTGTATTCAAAGACTAGTCCAGATCACGCTTAGTGCACACAGCCTCAACATAGATGAAATATCACAATCATACACAACGGAATAATAAATAAAGACTTCATCTATTAATATAGAACTATTAAACGACCTTTAGGTCAAACTTACACTTTGAGGCCTTGGTGGCTTCAACTCAAAATAAATAAACAAAGAATGGAATGAAGAATGTCGACGAATCCCATCAATATGCCACAGTGCAAGCGACAAGGTTCAACTCCTAGATATTCGCCCCTCGTGGAACTTCTCCTTCTTTGAAGTTGTAGTCTTCTCCTCAACCGATGATTTTGTGTGTTGCAAGGGGTGAGTACATAAAGCACTCAACAAGTTGTGCATGTAATGCAATTCTATGTAACTATATGCAAGGTTTATTCCAAAGGAAAAGGCTATTATGGCTATTTTGCAAGAAGCAAGATTTATGAACAAATACAATAAATAGATTGTAAAGATCAGAAACAAATAACAAAGAATAGATAGATTCAAGATTTCAAGTAAACCAAGTTTCCAAACCTAATTCAATTTCCACTTTCCATGGCATCTTGCCATCCCAATATGTTTTGTTTAACAAAAGTCTAACCCTTAACGTAATTCTAGCATTGCTCAATACCATGAGCACGGCTATTCAATAGATTCACACTGCAGAGGTTATGCACTTTACCCACACGACATGATCGTCCCTTGTTGCCAAGCTATTAGCACACTTCCTTTGGTGTGCCGGCAGGTAATCATGACAAAGCCTTTACAATGCTCTGTCTAGACCCTGTCTCCGCTCGCTGAGGTTTCAACACGGAAGGGACTGGTTACCACACTCCGGGCCCCCTCTTGCGCCATGTGAGTCTACCCCACATCCGAACTCACTATACACCACTAGCAAGATCAAATCTAGACATCACAAATTAGTCGGCTAGGCTGTCCCATTCCGCACATGTGGTTGCAAGTAAGACTCAGTCAAAGGCTTGCAAGGTTAAGTCCTTAGGGTGACTAGGGCAAGACTTCCACATACCCTCCGCCAATCTGGCCCACCTTGGCACATCCCTCGCCACATGCCCCAATCTAAATCATTACCACCCCAGTTGATTACCAAGCACCACATGCTATCAGCAAGTCAACCTCATTGCGTGACATCCACTCGTCACCACAACGCAATCTCATTGTGTGACCACACATGACACACAAGTTCATAACATTGTTCCATATTCCATTAGTCAAGATTAATCAGTGATGATTCAACACATGTGACGACATGGCATGGCTAAGCAACTAATACGGACTAACCATCCCATGTTGATTATAATTACTAACCAACTAAATTGAACCAATCTAGGGTGACAATAGATCATGGCAAACAAATGACAAGGTAGGGTGTAGATCAAATTGGTATAATAGCTAAGTCCCAATTTAATTTGAAACAATTGTACACTTGAAATAATATGCAATAGGGTAAAACAAATATAGCAATTTTATAAACATGGGTTCAACATGATCAAAGCACAACTTGCCTAGCCCTTGCGATTTTTACTGTTCTTCACTCTTTATCTTTGATTCTTGATCTTCGATCTTCAATCTTTACCTTCTTGATCTTCAGCTCCTTCGAACAACTTCCGGACGATACGTCTAACGGTTAAAGAAGAAGCAAATACAAACCAACTCAAAAGATAAATGAAATAAAATCCAAATTGAGAACGGATAGTATTAGATCACAAAGGCTTAGATGAATTTAGGAACTTGAATGGATTAGATCAGAGATTAGACAAAAGAGAACGAACTTCCGGAATACACCAAAAAGGAAAAGACTGATAACTGAGAAAGAATAATATTCCAAAGAATATTTCTTCTGAAGTTATTATCTTGATTGATAGACAATGACATATGGGCTCGATCTATAAACCGGTCCATAAAGATACGTTAGTTCGCAATGAACTAAGCTGATGCTCAATGATAACTTTTGTTGACTAAACAGATATACAGTCAAACAAAAGAAAGATAGACTAATAGATTAGATATGGCACAAGGATATGACACATGGCCAATGGTCTATCGACCAAGCCCACGAATGACTTCTAGGTCAATGGCAGATTAGATTTTCAAGAATAGGATATGGACAAGCGAGGTCGACATTCATGCGATTCAATTTGAGATCAGTCATACGTCGATCAAGATACTTGACGATGACAAGGCAGCGAGGAAATGAAGACAAGGCTAAACTCATAGGTGATGGGGTTAGATTACAATAAGGCCATAGAGAGGATGATGATATTGCACTAGAGCTTTTAAGTAGAATGCACACATGCGAAGATAGCGAAGCAACGATGTGACACTCATGCAAAGATAAGATGTCGATTGTCGGTACAACGATATGGTAGCAAGGTTATGATATGGCTCGTGATTGATCATGAGTTGCGAGGTTTACATGACATGATCCATCGTCAACGCATGATTGGACACAAGGTTCAATTAGGATTTGAGAGGAATGACTCGCGGATAGATCCACTTGGCATAGGGATTGATAGGTAGGGTTGGCTCACGATAAAAGATTACCAAGGATGGCTAACCAAACACGAACCTATAACAAAAGGATCGGATCGAACGATTTACTGCTAGATACTAGATTATGGCTTTGATGGCAATCGGGATCAAATGAACTCTAAAGACGGGCAAACCAGAGAATGATGGCCTCATCGACATTATGACACGACCAAGTCGAACTAAGATGGTTGGCGGCAAAAGACGGTAGCGGCAAGATCGATTTAAAGGCGCGCTAACGAATATAAAAATTTTCGTGGATGGAACAGCAAAGGGAAGTGAGCACCACGTAGAACGCAAGTAGACGATCTCAGCGGTATAAGCGGATTTGGCGGCAACCCAATGGACAGATCACAAACTACCGATGAACGGCTGCTAAAGCTAATAGATCAAACAGCCATAACTATTAAAATAATGGATGAAACCTAACCAAATTTTTCAGAGAGCTATCTGGGATCATTTGGCACAATATGACGTGAACGGATCTGAGTTTTACCTTCTGGATCAACGGGGAACGCACGACGAAGTTTTCAGCTGTACGTACGCAGTCTGATCGGGGAAGATTGAATTTTCTGCAGCAATCCCATGGACAAAACCTTGAGTTAGGGTGAGCACCAGGTAGAGGACATCAAGATGAGTCTACAGAATAAATTTCACGGTCAAAATTGAAAAAACGAAGGAGAACGGGCAACGGCAAAATTCGAGATTGGAACGGCCGTAACTTTTGATTTCCCAGATGAAACAGCACCAAATTTGGTGGAGAGATAGACTGGACCATATGGCACGAGATGACGCGAGCGGATTTCAGAAAAACTCACCGAGATGACAGGGAACGCGATGCCAAAATCGGCCGACGAGAAGGGCGCACCTAAGACAATGGCTGCAGTTTTTAGGGTTTGAGAGGTGCTCGGGGATTAGGGGTGCGGGGAGGGTCTTAGGACACTTATATAGGCTAGGAGTCGTGCCATACAAGGAAACACGAAGAAAAACCGGATTTGGATTGAAAACGGATCGGATCGAACACCTGGCGCGCAATGAACAGTAAAGGGATGACGTGGCACATTGTGGTGCGTCGGATGGAGATCAGTGGGCTGAGTCTAAGCGATGACGTGGCCGAATCTGGAGCTGCCACGTCGATTTAGCCCATTTTCGAATTAAAATAATTCCAGAAATTAAAATAATTCGTTTAGAGCAATAAAAATACCAGAAAAATTCTAAGAAAATTCTAGAAAATATTTTAAGACATTTGGAGCTCGAATAAAATATTTTTAACCAAACTTTATTTAAAATATTGTAGTATTTAATTAGATTTAACAAAAGGCTTAATTTAAATTAATTCTAAATAAATAGCAAACGAACTCCGAAAAATCTTTAAAAAAATTACAGAAAATTCCTTGAAGCACAATGAACTCAAATAAAACTAAATTTATTTTAATTGAAGTTTATATTAGTCAAATTAAATTATTTTAGCATTAGAAAATTTCAGATTAAGCTTTATTAAAGAGAGAAAATTCGCGGGTATTTTTGGAAAGATGAACTAAACAAAAGATTTTTGAAAACCCAAATTTTGGGATGTTACAGCGATAATCTCCAAAAAAATTCCAAATCTTCGTGAAGAGCTAACAGTAATGACTAACACTTCCTGTAGCAGCTCAAGTTCTAGTAGCAAGGATAGTTCATCAGGCTATACTAACACAAGCGTTGTAAATATTACTAGCGATGTATCGGCTAAAGTAGATTTTTGTTGTTTGATATCCAAACATTTTTGAACTTTGCCAATCAGTTTCTTCTTTTATCTTGTAGACTGTCGGGACCCAATTCTGAGAATCCGGACCCTCTGTGCATTCTGTGCCAGTCCAGGATCATGCTGGCACACACAGTCTTTATAGGGTTGCACATTGCAGACATTACAGTGATACCATAAATAGTGCAAACAGTTATATAAACTGAATTGTACGACCTTATGGTCTCCTTACATAAATCAACCACGCAGGGCTTACATTATCAGAGTAAGAAAGAAAACAGCGGAAAACAAATAAACTTCGTGGAAGCCTTCATCTTGCCACAGGCAACCGACTGGGCTTGCTCCCTAATTGTCCGGCTCTTCAATGTACTCCTCCTCCCAGGCTGGCGTAGACTCCTCCACTGATGTTGGGGTTGATAGGCAAGGAGGGGTGAGTACTCAAGGCACTCAGCAAGTAATGCACAGAATGCAATACTATTACTACATGCAAGGCTTATTCCAAAGAATTGACTTACTTGGTTCTTTTGCATCAAACAGCATTTTCAAACTAGCATCTAATTTAGATTGAAAGCAGAGAAACAACTATATATAATGCTAAGTTCTTCAAACAGTTTTTCTTCAAAGATTCTCGGCACACAGCCTTAAACAGTTCATTCTTAGCACTGGCACACAGCCACCCTCCACATTATATTTTTGAAAATCTACCCTTGATCAGAATCCTCGAGCAATGCTCAAGATCATGAAAGCGCTATTCAATAGATTTGATACTTTGCGAGGTTGTACACTTTACCCACAAGATACAGTCGCTCACCACACAGGTGATTGCCCATAACAAAGCCTTTCAGGAACCTCCACATTAACCAATGAACCTCTCTGTATTGCCTTCACTATCACCCCTCACACAGAGCCAAGTATAGGATGTGCCAACACCGCTGGATGGGCACCAAGCCGAGCATGTACGCCCCACACGCTTACACCTCGCATCGTCACCCTGAGGTGTCAGAGGAAAGATATCAAAACCCTAATCAACTAGGTCTATCCCATATCAGACATGTGGTTGTACGGATGACTCAGTTCAAAGACTTGCAAAGTGAAGTCCTTAGCTGACCAAGGCAAGACTTTCAACACTCAACAGTGGCACACAGCCCAATATGGCACACAGACTCACATCACTCATCAGCCCATTGTCACACAGGCCCACCTGGCACACAGCCTCTTGCCACTTGCCCCAGTCTAAATCATTTCTCACCTAGTTGATTATTGTGCAACACATGCCAGCAATAACTCAACATCGGTGACGAACCATGTGTCTCAGACTTCAATTTCATCATGTAGCATCATCACACTACTATTCATAATACATTCAGTATTTCATCAGTCAATATTGTAGTATTTCCGAAAGATCATTCATGATTCGTTGCAAGGCTAAGCATCTATTCACGGTCTAGCCTCCCGTGTTGGCACAATATTATCATACAACTAGTACAAGCAACATAGGGTGACAATGATTTCAGGGCATACAAATAATAATTTCAAGGTGACATTAACAAAATGGGTTTATTAGCTAAATTACCCAAATTCAGTTAAATATATTTTAATCAATTTAGCATGCATAATTTTAAAGAAAATATATATATTTAAAAGAAACTGGGACCAAAATGGTCAAAGCATCACTTGCCTTCAAAGAGTTGCTGGTCTTGATCCGAAGCTTGATCTTGAGCGACGAACTATTCTTCGAAACTTTCCGGCAAATTAGCGTCTACATGTAAAAATTACATATGCAATACACCTCAAAAATTCAAATAAAATTCATAAATAAAAATATCTCAATTTTACAAATTTTTAGAGACTGGAATCACCTCAATCGGAGTTCAAATGCAAACGTTATAGCCTTTTAAAGTTTGTAAACATATTAAAAAGAATAAACCAAATTAACATAAATATTTTTCCACTAAAAACCCGGTTTATTGCATCAGCATGACCTAATGATGACGTCAGCACCGAAATGAAATTCAGCCGAAATATTTTTATATAAAAAAATATTTATGACGTCAGCGATGACGTCAGCATGACACGTGGCAGCCTTCTGGTGCCACCACGTCGCCTCAGTCTATGGGCTCGGTCCACGACTCGGATCGATTCCACCGTGGACTTGGTCCACCAGCACAGTGCATCCACGCAGCAAGATCCAAGCCGTTCATTGAATCAACGGTCAGATCTTATGCGTCACACCGCGATCGCTTTGAATCCACGCGACACGCTGTCGCGCGATCCAACGGCCGCGGATCCAATACCGGATCGCGACGCACCGACTTCGGCGACGATCGCGCTCGCGCTTCCACGATCGCGATCCGACGGACTCCCGGATCCGACGGCCGATCTCGCGACGCTCGGCGGCGTCTTGGTTCACGCGCGCCACGCTGCAAGATCACGCGGTGCGCTTCAAAGCAACTGTCGGATCTAGTCTTCACCTTGGCCAACGCGCACACACGCTCGCGCGATTCGGTGGGAGCGCTGTGTCATCTCCGCCACGCTCAAATCAACGGCGCGGATTCACGCGATACGCCTAACCCACAACTACCGCTTAGATCTAATCCAACGCCCACTCGCATTCCGAGCCGACATCGCTCATCTTAACTACACGGCGCAATCTCACGCTGCACACCAACGATCCAACTACCGAGATCTAAACAAGCACGTAAACTAATCTAATCACCACCGCTCAATCTAGATCTAACGGTCAAGATTAACGCTGGGTAAGAAAAGGGATCACGACGGACGCATTTCGTAACCGCGGCGATGCAGATCGAACGGCCGACGAGGCTTGACGGGTCGATCGCACGCGGCAGGAGCGAAGGTTGCCGGAGCGGGAAGATGACGCGGTCGACGACGCTATGGTGTCTCTCCGGCATGAAGAACTGGCGCTACTCCGGTGGCCTCAGCTACGGCGGAGAATAAACGGACGACGAGCAAAAGGTGAAAAACTACGGCGGCGCACTCGAGCAACTACGGCGAGCTAGAATGGAGTCTCTGGAGCGTCTCGACGTGCGTACGAGGAGTCAAAAGAAGCGGCGCAGGAGCTCTGCACGACACACTCAGTGGCGACTATAAAGACGCCGACGCGGCGCGAACATCGGCGAACGAAATAAACGCCGCGGCGTTAACTCCGCGATTACGCCTTTGACCGACGTGGCTCCATCTCGACCGTCCAAGCAGCGTCGATCCGAAGGCGTACGTACGCGGGCAACGCGGCGCAACGGTGACCATTGGATCTCGATCCGACGGACCGGACACGCGGCGGCTAGGGTTTCGGCGAAGCGGCTGCGCGGGTCGACGGCCGTGGGCTGACTTGGGCCGGACCGAAGGGTTTCGGCCCAAACACTATTCACCTGATTTTTAAAACATTTCTGATTAAAAATAAATTAGATAATTAAACAAAGCCAAAATAAATAGCAAAAATACCCAAAAAAATTCTGAAAAATATTTTGGAACATTCTGAACTTGAATAAAATATTTCCAACAAAACTTTGCATTAACTTTTATGTTAGTTTAATTAAATTCAAGAAAAACCATATTTGAATAAATCCAAATTTCTTTTCAATAAATCTCCAAAATTTTCAAAAGTCAAAATAACTCCAAAATTTAAATTAATAAAATTTTTAGGGTGTTACATAGACCAAGGCAACAGGCAAAAAGGCTGCCACTGACACTTCTGGTGCTGGTCAAACCAATAAAAGACCAAGCCCGACTACTCTATTGGGTTATACTTTGGGTACCCTGGGAGTTCAATCCCTTTCACTCTCTAACTTAGAAAAACAACAGCCTAGTAAGTACCCGTCGACTTCATTTCATACTTTGTTGTCCTTGTTGTTAATTAACTCCTTCAGCCGATTATTTAACAGAGAAAAAACTTGGCTAACCAAACAAGAAGGTCTTTGCTTCTAGGGGAAAAAACCTCTAGAGAAATAAGGTGAAAGCTCTCCACGAGCATCGGGCATAGGCCAGGTAAAACATTGTTCAAGCCAATTTCTAACCCAACCAAATGAGTTAACTAACAAGTTCCCTTAATATTCCTTATAGCAATCACTCTCTCCACTAGCATCCGTTGCCGATATCCTAGCCAATCTTCCTACAGACGCATACCTCCCTCCTCCTCCATCACAGCTGATGCCTCAAGCCAAAATCTCCTAAGGCGCACCAATCGTTGTTGCCGCTCCTGCTGCTACAAAGCCGGCCAACAAGTCGACAGAATCCCTCACCAATGTGTTGTTGGATTTGACTGGTCTATAACATTCCAAATTTTAGCCCTTTTAAATTTTTTCCTATTTTCTAAAATTTTTGTGAATAAAAATGTTCTCTTAAGTATAAGAAAACATTTGAATTAAAATTTGAAGTTGAATTGAGTTCAAATCATTTTATTTGGATTACAAATGTTTAGAAGTATTATTAGGAATTTTATTGACTTTTTCTGCAATTATTTGCTATTTATTTTGACCTTTCTGAATTTTGAGGAATTTCTTTAATTAAGAAACCGTTTTCAATTGCCAAAATCCTCATGGGCCGCATTCCCACAGCTCACTCCTATTCTGTCATCCCAGGCCTAGCTTTTCCCTATGCCTGGCCCGATTTTCTAGCCCGGTCCGCCGCTCTGCCTCCCGACCCAACCGCGCGGGCCGACACGCCTCTCTCCCGCTAGCGACGGGGCCCCACCCGTCAACCGTTAGTACTTTGTCCCCACAACGTCTCCGCGATAGACTCCCTCCACCACCGGTATCCCACGCCTGTCGCCGCGTTATCTGGGCTGGTTCAAGCCGTATCCGAGCCGAAGATCTTGGGTGTCTGCGCCTATAAATTCCACCGCCCTTTTCCCCTATATTTCCTCTGCATTTCACTGCACGAGTCGTCGTCTGGAGCACAAACGCTAGCCGAGTTCCTCTGCACTGTTCTTCGCTGCCGTTCTCCGCCACCAGTGTGTTTTGGCCACCGTCGCTTGCGACGTTGGACTCCCACCATCGCCCGCAACCATTTGCACTTAGCCCTGAGTCAGATCCATCACGATTTCACTCATGGCCGAGGCTTCTTCCTTAGCTCCGGTGAGGCTCCGTCGCTGCCAAGTTGACGAGGTCTGAGTCGGCGTCACTGATGTGTCCTCCGTGGGGGCACCACGTCGCTGCCACCTTCACGCCACCTTGGCGCCAGACTAGATCGGCGTCGACACCTTGGTCCGTGTCACCCGAGCCACGCCAGCACCACGAGTGGAGCCACGTAAGCACTGTTTGGTAGTCGAGTTAGTCGCCACATCGGCCCTAGCGCCACGTGTCACCCCCACTTCAGCCGCCTACCACATTAGCCTCTAGCCCCTTCAGAGCACCCGGTTCACAGTGAACCGAGTCGCTGATGCATAGGCTACATGTGTTAGTCGGCTTTTATATATTCTTTTTTCCTATTTTCTAGAAAATCAAAATATCTAGTCAATCGCAGAGTGACACATGTTGCATTCTCGCTATTTTTCTTTTTACTGAATTTTTATCTGAGTCACTTCCGAGAGCCCGTTCTCCTTTGTTCGAGCTCCAAATCCTAGTGATTCAAATTTCTAAATTCATCTAAAGTGAAGCTCTACCTTCCAGTACCATCCTTTTCAATTTTTGAAATTGTTTTGCATTTCTTTTATTTATTTGTGTTCATTCTTCGCGTGTAGACGTCGTCGCCGAAGAAACTCAGTCGAACCAGTTAGAGGTATAACCAGAAGGGGGCAGTGATGGCAAGTCTTCCTTGACCAATGTTTGACGAATACTCATACCAGGGGTACCCCAACGGCCCAGGGTATCAAGCAGACTGCCCCAAGCCCATTACCGACCAAAGGACCTGTAGGACCACAAAGGACGCCCCTCCCCGACCGATCAGGACGAGCGTCCCCGACCAAGTAGGGCTCCGACTCACAAGGGTCGGGATCCCCGACCGACCAAATTAAGGCAACCTCCGCCAAGGGCCACGTGTCAAAGCCTCCACCGGTCTATTTACGCGTCCCGCTGGACGGGACAATCAAGGATCAGACGGAGCAGTGGTTCTTCCCAAGATGGCATAAATGGTCTCAAGTCAAGCTTCCATTCCCATCAACCTACCACGCATAATACGAAGGCACGCCTCCCGAGGCAAGACTAACGTTATACACCGCAACGCCAACACTCGCCAGTTCACTGTAGGCAAAAGCGCCATTTCCCGACGAAGCGGCTATTCCGCTCGCCTAACGGACTACCGACCCGGCGTGGGCAAGGCGGCAGTGACGGCCGCGTAATGAAGGACCAAGTTTTAGCATAGGCCACCTCCCTTTTCCAAATGTAACCCGCCCTTTCCTACTATATAAAGAGGGGCAGGAG